>CM056049.1:331317053-332629553 GCA_029574335.1 Rana kukunoris
CAAAAAATATGTAGAAGAATACGTATCGGCCTAAACTGAGGAAAAAAAATGTTTTTTTATATCTTTTTTGGAGATATTTATTATAGCAAAATGTAAAAAATGTATCAATCAATAGTACTACTATGTGGCCCTCTAATGTAGTCCAACTCTGCGCTTAGGATGATAACTCAAAATTCTCTGTACAGATGCTTCTGATAAACAATAATACCATATATAGAAAAGCAGCTGCTAAAAGTAAATAACAATTATTAAGAGCAGAAAAAATTCACAGACTAGTATATAGTCCAATCTCAGTTCTGCAGCAGCGCTGCAAACCTTAAGTCCCCTTTGGGGAAACACTTACCAGATGGTAATGATCAGAAAGCCCATCAATACATCTCCTTTGGTCACCGTCTCAAACGTATTACTCTCCAGGTATATTGGATGAAAATTCGCAAGTGTGTAGGGAAAGAAAAAATATCTACATAGAGCAATATCGATTTAATAGCCCAAAATAGATCCCCCTTACAAGTGCATGCGTACCATAGTTAATAAGTTTCAGGCAAAATACTGATAATCAAAATCAAAATCAGTGTGTGTGTGTGTGAACTCTTCACTGGATACCTGAGGACCGCTTGGAAAGATTTCCTGCAGTTTCCTGGTTTCCTCCGTGTGGAGCGCACGCGTCACTTCCGGGTTAGGTGCTGAACAACCACGCTCTGACGTTTCGTCGTTTAGGACTTCTTCTGACAAAAAAATTTAAAAAATATTGAATTTTTTTCAAAATAGTCGCTCTATTTTTGTTTATAGCGCAAAAAATAAAAACCGCAGAGATGATCAAATACCACCAAAAGAAAGCTCTATTTGTGGGGAAAAAAAGGACGCCAATTTTGTTTGGGAGCCATGTCGCACAACCGCGCAATTGTCAGTTAAAGCGACGCAGTGCCGAATCACAAAAAGTGCTCTGGTCTTTGGACAGCAATATGGTCCGGGGCTAAAGTGGTTAAGAGGAGACTGTGTGAATCAGGCCTTCATGGTAGAATATCTGCTAGGAAACCACTGCTTAAAGAAGGCAACAAGCAGAAGAGACTTGTTTGGGCTAAAGAACACAAGGAATGGACATTAGACCAGTGGAAATCTGTGCTTTGGTCTGATGAGTCCAAATTTGAGATCTTTGGTTCCAACCACCGAGTGTTTGTGCGACGCAGAAAGGTGAACGGATGGAGCTACATGCCTGGTTCCTACCGTGACATTGGAGGAGGAGGTGTGATGGTGTGGGGGGTGCTTTGCTGGTGACACTGTTGGGGATTTATTCAAAATTTAAGGCATAATGAACCAGGATGGCTACCACATCATCTTGCAGCGGCATGCTATTCCATCCAGTTTGCGTTTAGTTGGACCATCATTTATTTTTCAACAGGACAATGACCCCAAACATACCTCCAGGCTGTGTAAGGGCTGTTTGACCAAAAAGGAGAGTGATGGGGTGCTGCGCCAGATGACCTGGCCTCCACAGTCACCGGACCTGAACCCAATCGAGATGGTTTGGGGTGAGCTGGACCGCAGAGTGAAGGCAAAAGGGCCAACAAGTGCTAAGCATCTCTGGGAACTCCTTCAAGACTGTTTGAAGAACATTTCAGGTGACTACCTCTTGAAGCTCATCAAGAGAATGCCAAGAGTGTGCAAAGCAGTAATCAAAGCAAAAGGTGGCTACTTTGAAGAACCTAGAATATGACATATATTTTCAGTTGTTTCACACTTTTCTGTTATGTATATAATTACACATGTGTTAATTCATAGTTTTGATGCCTTCAGTGTGAATCTACAATTTTCATAGTCATGAAAATAAAGAAAACTCTTTGAATGAGAAGGTGTGTCCAAACTTTTGGTCTGTACTTTGTATATATATATAGTTTTATATATTTTATTTATATATATATATATATATATATATATATCTTTATAGATATATCTTATATATATATAGATATATCTATATATATATATATATATTATATATATATATATAGATATATAGATATATCTATATATCTATATATATAGATATATAGATATATAGGTATATAGATATATCTATATATCTATATCTATATATATATATATATATATATATATATATGGATGAATGAATGAATGAAAACTTATATAGCGCAGCACATGCGAACTAAATCGCCTGTGGGCGCTTGTTGTTCCTGTCTCCTTTGGTATCAAAAGAGATGAGTCTTGATCTTTCTCCTGAATGCTGAGTGGTTCTCTCCAACCGAATGTTGGTTGGTAAAGCGTTCCATAGTCTGGGACCTTGGACCGCGAATCTTCTTTCTCCCTTGGACTTGTATCTGGCTTTCGGTATCTGTAGCAGATTTTGGTTGGTGGATCGCAGAACGCGATTGGATTGTGAACTTTTATTTTTTCGCATAGATAATGGGGAGCATTCCCATGGATACATCTATGCGTTAGACAGAGTGCTTTAAAAGTGATTCTGTCTTTTACTGGTAACCAGTGAAGGGCTCTCAGTGAAGGTGAGATTGATTCCCAAGGTTTTTTCCCAGTCACAAGTCTAGCAGCCGTATTCTGAATGACTTGTAGACGAGCAATTTGGTACTGAGGGAGTCCGAGATAAAGGGCATTTGCATAGTCCAGTCTGGAGTTTACAATTGCTCCCACCACGACCGCTATATCTTCTTTGGGAATAAAAGGAGTAAGTCTGCATAGTAGGCGCAGCAGATGATGAGATCCACTTACTACTGACCCTATTTGTGCGTCCATTGTCATGTAGGCATCGAAGACGACCCCAAGACTTTTGACTTTGGCGCTAGGGGTGATGATTTTGCCCAGAATGGGTGGGGGTGTCCATGTTGTTGCAGGTTGATTCATACGCTTGGCGTGAAACAGGAGAAGTTCTGTTTTCGCTCCATTGAGTTTGAGATAACTCTTTGTCATTCAGTCCTCTATCAAAAAGAGACATGTCTCTAGATTGAGGTGGTGATCCTTTTTCTTGCAAATGCGGAAATACAGTTGCGTGTCGTCTGCATATGAATGATAAAGCAGTTTTTGGCTGCTGATGATTTCAAAAAGAGGACGAAGATAGATGTTGAATAACACCAGCAACAGAGGGGATCCTTGAGGGACTCCGCACGCTAATGTGCGTTTTTTGGAAGTGAAAGGTCCTAACTTCACTATTTGTGATCGGTTTTCCAAAAAAGAGGAGAACCAAGATAAATCGCCTTCTGCGACTTTGGCTACTTCAGCTAGCCGAGTCAGTAAAAGCTTGTGGTCTACAGTATCAAAGGCTGCGCTTAGGTCCAACAGAACCAGAAGACAAGATTCTCCTTCGTCTGCGGCCTCGAGAGCGTTGTCCCATATTTTGAGCAACACGGTTTCCGTCCTGTGTCCGGGCCAGAATCCCGATTGTGGATATCTAGATGCTGTTGCAGCTGTTGTACCACTACTTTTTCCATTACTTTTGAGAGTACATTTAGGCCTGTTATGCGACGGCGGTGGAGTGGGTCCTTGGGGTCCAGGGTGGGTTTCTTCAGGATGGGTCGAATTATACCCTCTTTCAACTGGGAGGGCACTGTGCCCTCCCTGAAAGATTGGTTAATAAGCTGCGTGATAGGGGGCGCCAGGATGTCGGCGCATTCCTACAGCAGTTTAGTGGGGATGATATCATTCGGAGCAGTGCTGTTACGCAGAGCACCGATGATATTTTCAGTGGCATAGATAGAGATGTATTCCAGCGTGAATTTACCAGGTTGTGGTGAATTACTGCAGGTGTTGTGTAAATAATTACAGGGGGGGCTATGGGGGGAATTGTTTTGCTGAAAAACGGATGAAAAACGGAACGGAAACGGATGTAAACGGACGGAAAACTGACGAAAAACTGATGAAAAAACGGATCAACTGAAGGGGGAAAAAACTGATCCAAAAAACTGAACGGACGTGTGAAAGAGCCCTAAGGCTCTTAGGGCCCTTTCACACGTCCGTTCAGTTCGTCCGTTTTTTGGACGTCCGTTAACGGACCTCAATGCTTCCCTATGGGTTAGCGTCCGTTAGCGGATGAGCATCCGCTAACGTCCGTTAACATCCGTCTGCGGTAAGCTCCGTTTTTTTGGACGGAAGAAAACCCTATTTTTCTTCCGTCAAAAAAACGGAACGGATGAAAAACGGACGTTAGTTTACCATCCGATCCGCTAACGTCAGTTTTTCATCAAAATATGTAAAAAAAAAAAAAGGTTCTAAAAAAAAAAAAAAACGGATGAAAAAACGGATGAAAAAAACTGATGAAAAACTGACGGAAAACGGAACGGAAACGGATGTAAACGGACGGAAAACTGACGAAAAAACGGATCAACTGAAGGGGGAAAAAACTGATCTAAAAAACTGAACGGACGTGTGAAAGAGCCTTTACCTGGTATGGAAAAGGAGCCAGCGGGCAGAGGTGATCAGAGGTGCTCAGAAGCAAGTGGATGGCGGCAGCAAAATGACAGGGAGGTGGAAGCCCTGCCTGTCTGTGAGGCCTGGAGCCGCACAGTGGGGAGGATCCTGCCTAGCTGCACTATCCCTGAGAGAGTGACTCGTTTGAGAGCGTCCTGCTCTCTCAATGTCTGACACTGAACTGACTTCAATGGAGTCATATATATATATATATATATATAAAAAATGAAATATTTTAACAAGATGCAATGGGGGTTATTTACTAAAGGCAAATCCACATTGCACTACAAGTGCAGTCGCTATAAATCGGAGGGGTAGATCTAAAATGTGAGAAAGCTCTACTGATTTTATCATCCAATCAAATACAAGTTTAAATGCTGTTTTTTTTTTCTTGCATGTCCCCCTTGGATCTACAGCGCAGTGCACTTTCAAGTGTACTTTGCACTTGTAGTGCCAAGTGGAATTACCTTTCATAAATAAACCCAGATGTGTATGTGAAGTGCATCTATTTAGCACCTAAAAAGTCTTAGTATGCCTTCAATAGGCCAGATTCACAGAGCGATTACGCCGGCGTAACAGGAGATGCGCAGCGTAAATCTAAATTTGCGCATGAGTTTCGATACTACGCATCCCCAAAACGATATACGCAAGAAATCTATTTTTTTTTGTCCAGCGTAATTTCTATAGACAGGCGCATCCGTCCGCGCAAAACTGCGCTAGACACACCATTGATTTGCTATTCAAATATGCTAATGAGGGAGTTACGGGGATCCACAAAAGAACGTTGGTGCAACAGCTGCACGTCCTTTCTAAAATTAGACCATAGAAAAGGTGGTATAAAATTAGACAATTCGTCTACATGTCAGAGAAAGCAACACTGTTAGTGAGGAGCTGAGCAGTCACACTTGCTGCCCAACAAACTGTATGCCAACATGCCAGTGGCATCCATGCTCATAGCTATACTACTGACTTTAGATGAGCAAAGAATGAGGAGGGTACGGAGAAGGGCACGGGAGAGGATTTATTTTTTTTTTACCAAAAAAATTTCTTTGCTTTAAAAAACATTTTTACAAAAAATATACATACATATATACATCAATACATAACATACAATCGTCACACGACGGCAACATTTCCCCCCCCTCGGAACGCTGTGTGCGCGGCTCGCTGTTTCTGGGGGGAATGTTTGAGACGGCGCACACTGAAGATGGAGGCGCGGCAGGAGGAAGCGGTGCGAAAGTTTGTGCTGGTTACCGGCTCCGAGGAGGAGAGGGCCCGCTTCTTTCTGGAGTCCGCCGGCTGGGACCTGCAGTTGGCTCTGGCAAGTTTCTATGAAGATGGAGCAGATGATGACATAGTTACATTACCGCAGCCACCGTCTGGTTCCACTTCTTGCGGCTCTGGGCCCAGTGACCACAGAGTGACGTCTTTCAGAGACCTGGTGCACGCACAGGAGGAAGAAGGTCAAAGGTTTTACACTGGGGGCTCATAGAGGAGCGGGCAGCAGATTGTGGGGCCCCCTAAGAAGAGGAGCCCTAACGAGCTTGTTGAAGATCTCTTCAAGGGAGCCAAGGAACATGGAGCCATCGCTGTGGACAGATCTGCTAAAAGTCCTGGAGGGGAAAGCAGCCGATCGCCATTCACTGGAGGTGGGTACCGATTGGGGGGCGCCCCGGAAGAGGAGTCCGCTTATGTTTTTGGTGCTCGGAGACAGAATCAAGGCCAGGATGTCCACGTGGTCCTAAAGCTCTGGAAAAATGGATTCAGCTTGGATGAGGGAGAAATGCGTAGCTATCAAGACCCCAGCAATGCACAGTTCTTGGAGTCAATATGTAGAGGGGAGATCCCGGCAGAGCTGCGCAGACTCGCCCAAGGTGGGCAGGTGAACTTGGATATGGAGGACCATCGCGATGAGGACTTTGTGAAACCCAAAAACTGCTTTTAAAGCATTTGCTGGCGAGGGCCAAAAATTGGGCAGCACTGCTCCCAATATCCTGAGCATGCCCATCATATCCCAGCAAGCAGAAAACGAGGCTAGAGCCAGTTCTTCCATTACCCTTGATGAGTCTGAGCCTATCACAAGCATCCAGATCCGCCTGGCAGACGGGGGAAGGCTGGTCCAGAAGTTTAATCACAATCACAGGATCCGTGACATCCGTATATTCATCGCCAGCGCCCGACCAGCAATGGCCGCCGCAAGCTTTGTGTTAATGACTACGTTCCCAAACAAGGAGTTGACAGATGAGGACCAGACTCTGAAAGAAGCTAACCTTCTAAATGCTGTCATTGTGCAGCGGTTAATATGAACCCCCCCCCCCCCCACACCCCCAGGCTTTCTATTCCACTTCCTCCCCATACACCGCGTTTCCCTCTGCTGGTGACATGCAGTCATTCTGTCTTGTAGTCCTGGGATCTCAATGCTTTTCAGGTGGACTTATTCTGTTTAGACGTACATTTTGCAGGATTTGTTATAAGTGTTGGACTTTAAAAACAATTTAAATAAATAGGAAACAAAAAAAATAAAAAATACATAACATACATACAAATTACAAACACGGTTTGAATGAATGAATGAATGAATAAAAACTTATATAGCGCTGCACATGCGAACTGAATCGCCTCTGGGCGCTTGTTGTTCCTGTCTCCTTTGATATCAAAAGAGAAAAGTCTTGACCTTTTTCCTGAATGCTAGGTGGTTCTCCTCCAACCGAATGCTGGTTGGTAAAGCGTTCCATAGTCTGGGACCCTGGATCACTATCTTTCAATAGCCCTTTAAAACCTTGATGGATATAATAATCTAATCTGATACAAGCCCCTCACTCTTCACTTGATATATCACACACGCATAGACATCTTTGGCATGAGTGATTCTGAGGTGTCTCGCATCTTCAGATTCACCCCTCATGCCATCCTGGAATTAACCACAACCCTGCAGGAGCCCAACATATGACACCACCCATGACACCCATGACAGCTACATATACAATCCTAGCCCCATCCCCACAGATTTCGAACAGAACATGTATGGGGACAGCTGGCTGGTTGGTGAGTGACATGGGTGGCAGGCATGATGCTGAAATCACAAGGGGCACATGCAATACTAACATCCTCCTGTCTTATCCCTTCAGGGTGACTCTGTGTAACGGTTACCACCGCTTACAACCTTCCATCCATCCACGACAAGCTTATCTTACCTCTCCTCTCCCTTTAGCTGGTGCTGCTGTGACTTCAGCTGCTGCAGCACTTCTTCGCTGTAGCAAGGTGGCATTCAGAGCCGCAATAAATCGGTCCCTGATCTCCGGTGGAGGGTTAGGACCATAATGTGCCAGTCTTAGGTTAACAGCCCGATCAAAACTTTCTTCCTCGGGTGTCCTGTCCGTTACGGTGGGCCTTTTAGCTCTATCCATTTTGACCAGTTCTGCGATAATGTCCCTTTTCTTACGGTTGCTGGCCGGTCTGCCCCGGCTCTCCAGTAAGTCCATGAGGGAAGAGAGCTTCATCCGTTCATACAGCGTCTCCATTGTCATGTGCCCTTGTAGCCGTCCTTCTGAAGATGGAATCGTCCCACTGCTGCCACCAATGTAACGGATGACCACCGCTTACGACTTTCCATCCAACCACGACAAGCTTATCTGACACACTCCGACAATATTACATACACAATCCATATCCTTTCCCAGAATAAACGAGACAGCGCTCCGTTCTTGCTTCCAAAGATATGACAATTTATTAGTATTTTCTCAGCTTCTTATATCCAGTACAGCATAATACAGTTAATCACAGGACAATGCAATCTCCACCCCCCTATTAACTCACTGAGGATAATTCTTTAATTGGTAGCTAGACATGACGACACCATATTATCAATAGGGTTCAATTAACCCTGAATAGTAACACAGACATCTTTATCACACAATGGCAGTGAGAGTGGGTGCAATCCACACCTTCAGATATTTCAATAGCCTATTATACAAAGGTATGACTCACTGGCTGGCTGACCTGAATTAACACCTTTCAAAAGCATGTGTGATATTTGAAGACATCCTGCAAACCTGGATTATTATTAATGTCCCTTATTAATGTCTTCTGTAATATATGAATTATGATTCTTTGTCACCCTATGGCCCTAGTGGACATAAGGTGACCCTAGACATAGGAATATCTCAGACTGTCACGGTGCATTCCGTTACAGATAGATAGATAGATAGATAGATAGATAGATAGATAGATCAGGGAGGCTACTAGTTAGTATAGTTAAATGTACAGTTTGTAGAGAATATATTGACATCCCTAGGAGTTGTCAATGTATTTATAAACTGTATAGCTTAGCTAGTTCTGCTATTAGTATCTGTCAGGCAGGAGATTGTGCTTGATGCTCTAACGTGTTAGTGTACACGTGTTAGTTAATTGCACATAGACGCATTACCTGTTACTGCACGTGTGCTTTTTATTTGCACAGAAAGGCAGTTGCTGTTAATGCAAGTGGGCTATTGAATTGCACAGAAACGCAGTCGCTCTGACTGTGCGTGTGCTGTTTAATACCACCTTAGCGCATTTGGGGTCGCCGCACGTGTGCTGTTACATACCACCTTAGCGCATTTGGGGTCACCGCACGTGTGCTGTTACATACCACCTGAGCACATTTGGGGTCATCGCACGTGTGCTGTTACATACCACCTTAGCGCATTTGGGGTCACAGCACGTGTGCTGTTACATACCACCTTAGCGCATTTGGGGTCACCGCACGTGTGCTGTTACATACCACCCTAGCGCATTTGGGGTCACCGCACGTGTGCTGTTACATACCACCCAAGCGCATTTGGGGTCACCGCACGTGTGCTGTTACATATCACCTGAGCGCATTTGGGGTCACCGCACGTGTGCTGTTACATACCACCCTAGCGCATTTGGTGTCACCGCACGTGTGCTGTTACATACCACCCTAGCGCATTTGGTGTCACCGCACGTGTGCTGTTACATATCACCTGAGCGCATTTGGGGTCACCGCACGTGTGCTGTTACATATTGTGGTGGAAATTTGAAGATGTATTTATTATGTATTGTCATAATTGGCACCCAGTCTTGACACTTCCCCAGCCAGCTCTAAATAGAGCTGACTGTGGCAGTCCTGAGGCTGGTTGACTCTCGTCTTGAGGTTGGAGTGTGATGGTTGCGGCATGGGCGTATGCCCACCAGCAAGGGGCCCCTCTGTGCATTTAGCACAGACGATCGTTGAGGGGGATGCGTTCATTTCGCAAGCACACTAGTGGCTATGGACAGATGTACGCTCTTATCTGGGTCATGTCTGATCAGCAGGATTTGGGATTTATAGGGTACATCTGTAAATAGCCTCAATAAGGGTATAATCTTTATATGCATTATTCTATGGAATGGCGCAGATTAAAGGTTCTATCAGCGTATATTTTGAGGGCTTGTGAGCATTTCTGGGGTCAGGGGGTCTGGGGTCACACCCTGACCGGACACACCCATAAGACATTGTTTGTATTTCTATTCATTGTATTCATTGTATTATATTCTATTCATCTATTCAATTTGACTTCCTGTCAGAAGGAATGTTTTGGTTCTGTGTATAGAGACATCTGGTAATGTCGCCCTCCCATGGGGGGAGGCGACTTACTGGTGATGACTTCCTGTTTTGTGTAAATAAAAGTGCCATGCTCAGCCCTGTGAGGGGAGATGATTGCAAGGATGGTAACATGAGAGCAGCTGTTGTAATGTCTCTTGATTGGTATGGATGGGCATGGAATATATGGTGAGTAAATCGTTTAGCTTAAACATGGCATTATTTCATTTAAGATGGGAATGTGCTTTACAGCACTAGGCAAGATGGGGGTGTGCCTTGCACCCCCAGATTTCCACACAGTTAAATGGCGGGCCAATGGTAGGAGTGGACAGAGCCCCTTGACATCGGTGCAAATGGGGGACGGTAGTCTTATGTTCCGATGCGGGGGGGGGGCTTCTGCCTAAAAAGAAAAATTTGACATCTTTTTGAAATAATGCTCGAGTTTGATTGAGTAAGATTGTGTGTGTGCACATGTGGAATCCTGATTTGTATGTCTGAATTTGATAGATGTATGATTATGTGTGTGATTCTGATTGTATGACTGTTGTGTGATAGAGTGTGTGTGTGTGTGTGTGTGTGATGATAGTTGTGTATGACTGTTTATGTGTGTGATTGCGTGCATTTGTGAAAAACGATTGGATGCATGTGTGTGATTGCGTGAGTTTGTGAAATCGAGTGATTTTGATCGTGTGTATGCCTGAATGCTGTTTTAAGAGTAACAGTGAAGCTGTTTAAAAGAGCTATGGAGGTAAGATGGGCTCCTCTGGCCATGCGCTTGGGGGGGGAAGGGCCGATTTGTTTGTTTGTTTGTAACTTGATTGTTTAACCAGATTGAACCTGCCTGGAGAAAGCTAAGTTTTGTGTGATGTATGAGGAGACATTTTCTTTTGTGTAACATAGCTCCTCTGGCCATGCGCTTGGGGGGGAAGGGCGAACAGTGTTTTGATTTCTGTGTCAACTGACTTTGCAACTTTCAGAACATAGTTATAACATTTTTATGATGCATATGGAACCTGTATATTGTAGATGTTCCCCAGTATAGCCTGTGATATGGGCGGCTGAAGCCTTTTTGAATTTTGTGCATTAATGTGGTAGAGCTGATTGAATTGTTTGGCTGATTGAAACATGTGCTTTGGTGGGGGAGGGGCAACTAGGGTTGGACCTCTGTGTTTTTGAGTGTACAATTTTTAGAGCAAAGTCATGTGTAATATGTTCATGATCTTTATAAGGAATAGAAATTGATAAATTATGCATTTTTTAAGTGGCCAGACAATAGCAGCTGCTGTTAGGCATGAAAAAAAAAGTTTTTATTTCGGAAGGTTTTAAATGTAAGCTCACTGTATATATAATATTTTTAAATGGATTGTTACAGGAGCTTTGAGAAAAAGAGTTTTTTGTTTTATGTTTCATATAACCAACATTTTTTGAATGTGCTGTTTTTGTTTTTGGCAAAAGGCCAGCTTTGAAGCACAGCCTAAAATGCGGCTCATTATGAGGGGTTCACATCATAAAAAGGTCAGATTTGAAGGACCTAAAGGTTGTGTGCCTTTTAGGTTGGTTGTTTTTAGAAAATGTTTTTATTGTTTGTTTTTGATGATCCATGTTTTTGTCTTTGTGGAAGAAAGGTTCTAGGCAAGTTTTAAAAAAAAACTGCATATGGCGGCCATTTTGGTCATCAGTGGCCATTTTGGGGGCGTAGTCTGTTTGCACTGTGGGTCACCCCAGGGGGGAGGTGCAGCCACTCTCCTTTTTTTGTGGGTATTTCTCTGGCTATTTTGCTGGTGGATTTTAGCAGCCTTGGGGGCAGATTTCGATGTTTAGTGCGAATTGATTAGCGCGCTCTTTTCTGTGTTGGGATCGGGTGGAGAACATTTTTGTTTTCCTTTATGTGTGTGTAGTATGGTATGTCCTGTGATAAACAGGTGATTTGGGAAGCGGAGTTAAATTGTTTTACTACAAGCGTAAATGGCGCCATTGTTGCTTGTTTGTTGTCGGCCATTTTGTGACTCAGTGTAAAGCGCTATCTTTTGAGTAGCGTTTGCGGACGCTAGGGCCAATATATACAGGATCTGACTAACCTGTTGGCTGACTTTGCAGTGTAAAAGTGGAGACTTTTTGTGTAACATTTCGTTTTTGAATATGTTACTGGCGCTGACTGCATTTTTGTGCACAGCGATGTGCGTTGTTGTTTGAATGTTTGGGAGTTGTTCATTGTTTTTGAATAATGATTGGGTCAGGGGGATCAACTCCCATTCTGCAGATGGGAGGAGATGGTTTTAATTTTCCTGAACCAAAGGTGTTTTGTTTTTAAGAGGGCAGTCACTGTGTTGAGACAAGGCAGTGAAGACAGACTTCCCTCTCTCTCTCATCTTTCTGTCATTATGTAATAAATCAGATTTGGTTTTAAGAGCTGAGCATACAACAGGAAGTCCTTTCTCAGCATTTATATATAAGCAGGAAGTCAGTGGGAGGAGTTTTGAAGTCTTCTGAAAGATGAGCAATGAGATTTGTTTCCTAAAGGGACAACAGAAATATTTTGGCATTTTGAAAGAGTGTTTTAAAGTTTAATTTCAGTTGTTTTGTGAAGTTTTTATACCGTAAATACAGTTTTGGGTATGAGAGGAAACAGAGGGGCGTCACCATTATTGTTGTATCATGTAGACGCAGGTAGAAAGAAGCCATAATATTGTTTTGAAAGTGGAGGATTTCATGGTGCTTTGTAGGTTGTCTGACGAACACATTTTAGGAGGCTTTTATATCGTGATACAGATCTGCCGTGTATAATAACGGAGATCTTATTAGCGATTATATTAGCATAAATGTGTAGGAGTAGTACGCTAGTGTCCTGCTCAGGCCGTGTAAATATTCGGAATGCAGGCATCGGTTTTGATGATAAAGGCGCAAGTCAGAACCCGCTCCGAAAACAAAGCGCGGTGTGTTCTGGACGCAGAGCTCACTAAAAAAAAAGCGATTCGAATCGTCATGGGATGTGCCGCCCATGCAGTGCATCCAGTCAGACAGCTGCACCGCACATGAGGTCTGGATTAGGGGCTCCGGACATGAGACCCCTAAAGAATGTCATAGGTGGTCAGAGGGTACAGTAAGGTGTACTCCTTTGGAAGGTACTCTGGATGGAGGTATGAGACCTCAGAATAAAGATACCTTGGATGTAGATCTGATGTGGTTTCAGAAATCTGTAATGATGAGTGTGGATGGAGGTGTGGTACGCGCCTCAGGAGAACTTTGTATAGCTGGTCTATGCAAGTTTCTCGCGCTGTTCTCGTATTTTTCCATTGTATTTTCTTGTATTGCGGAAAGAGTGAAGGCAGATTTCCGGCTGTTTTTGTTTTTTTCATTTTTGTTTTGAAAGCTATGAATATCTCCCCACATTTGTATTTGAATGTTTGTATGTAGTAACGTGAATGTTTTTTTTATTCAAACTTACCGCGGCGATCTTCTGATGTGTCGCGGCGGCTTTTGTATTTTTGTAGGAGCGGGAAAAGTAAGGGTTAAGGGTTACAAAGGGTTTTTGTTTGAATCGGTTTTGGGAAGAATGTCATTGACAATGTTACAGGAATGTCATTTTTGTTTGCCATTCTCTGCAGGATAAATATGAAGGATGGAGTAATGATTTTCTGCTTATAAGTATTTTTCAGGTCCAAAGAGTTTCCGGAAGTGTTTGTACATAGAGAGCAGGTGTATGTAGACAGCTGTACACATGGATAATTACGGGTCTAAGGAGGTGAAAGTATCATAGCTATTTCATTGTTTCTTTTTATCATTTCTTCCTCCAGTCTGTAATGAGGAAAAAAAGGGGGGGATGGTAGATAAAATGTAAAGGTGACAGTTCTCCCGAACTAATAACACTAATCTTTCTAATTTAATCAAGTTTTGTGCCAAGATTGTCTTTCTTTGATAGAATTTGAATCGGCAAGCAGCAGTCTGGTGAAGTAGGTTCCCATTTTAGTTGCTAAGAACCTGTCAATGGTTCCGGTATTACAGGCGCTGGTAAGCGATACTACAGGAGATGGTAAGCGATTACAGGCGACGGTGAGCCACGCACAGGTTAAGCAGCGACCACAGTTACGAGGTCTGGGTTGTTGTCATTGAAGGCCAACCAAAACCAGGTCGTACTCCCTCAACTGTCACTCTCATTCTTGGTGATGGGGTGGGTACGATCCCTGTAACGGAACTTCACAGGGTTCAGAGTCTCTCCTGGACCCCGACACGGTAATTGGTTTTCATTTTTCCCCAACCAGGTGACTGGTTCGTTTGTAAAGAAGCTTGATGGACGAGACCACGCCAGCCACTGCAAGAAGCGGCTCAACCACATCAAAGAAATGAGGAGTATCTTTGTTTATTTTGTATTTGTTTGTTTAGTAAATTTAAGCAAGGGTAACGATGGAAAGCATCCCAAGTTATTATTTAAAAGTGTATTCCATGACTAATTAAGAAGACGAACGGGACCGATTGCTGGGTCTGTTCTGAGTCTCCGTTGAGCTTTAGTCCCCAGCGATGACAGTGGTACATGCTAATTATGAGGATTATTGACAAACGAGTGAAGACTCCAAACAGACAACCTGTCAATGGAATTTATTAATATGTTTTTAGAGGGTAAAATTGATTATTGTTTTTATGGCTCCGCCTCTTGTCGGTTGGGTATCAGGACTGGGTAGTCCACAAGTGTGTAACTTTAGTTTGGTGTTTATGCAGATTTACAGCTTATAAGGTAATTCCCCCAATGCAAGAGGTTCATGTGTGGTAGTGAAGCTGTCCCTGTCCTATGTCGCGGCCAATTGCGAGGACTGATGGCGCGAGAGAAAATTGGGAATGGCGGGGACAGCTAGAAGGGAATTGTTCACCAAACGGACTAGGTCTGGGCACGGTTCCCTGCATATACAAGGTGGGGGGGCTTGAGCTTATGATACGTTTGAACAATTCACACCTATTGAGGATGGAATGTTTCATGTAACTGTTGAAGCTACAAGGAAGTTCTCACAGCCCAAGGGGGGGTTTCTGGGAATTTACAAGTAAATATTGTTATATCTGGTTCAGGGGATACTGGGAATAGGAGTTCAGGGCCCATATGGATAAGGTTGGGTCCCTACAAGGCAAAGCCAGAGCTGTAACTGAGTGAAGGTTGGGAGTCCTTTGAAGGGTCTGGGAATCTGAGGGGATTTAATTCTTATTTTTCAGCGGATCGTGGTTGATGAAATGGGAATATATGTACTCATGTCGTTTTTATTTTCTATTTTTCTATGTCGTGATGAGCGCTCCTGTTGCCTGATTGGACGCGTGACCAGAGCCGGAGCAGATGACTACGTTCCAGATGAGACGCCCCGGAGACCCCAACCCTCGTACCAGATGAGACGCCCCGGAGCAGATGACCCTCGTACCAGATGAGACGCCCCCGGAGCCGGACCCCACGGACAAGACACAGAGGATCACTACCCAATCTGCGATTACTACAGCTCACCAAGTTGTGTCCTCCTTATGTCATGTCTCCTGAAGAACAGAGTCTACATGTCAAGCCGTGTTTTCCTTTTTATGGACTGTAAGGACTGATTAGTTTCTAGGTGTAAGAAGACTATCAAGATTTGAAGGACAAGTGGGAGCAATATGACAAAAAGGGAGGACTGTGGTGGAAATTTGAAGATGTATTTATTATGTATTGTCATAATTGGCACCCAGTCTTGACACTTCCCCAACAGCTCTAAATAGAGCTGACTGTGGCAGTCCTGAGGCTGGTTGACTCTCGTCTTGAGGTTGGAGTGTGATGGTTGCGGCATGGGCGTATGCCCACCAGCGAGGGGCCCCTCTGTGCATTTAGCACAGACGATCGTTGAGGGGGATGCGTTCATTTCGCAAGCACACTAGTGGCTATGGACAGATGTACGCTCTTATCTGGGTCATGTCTGATCAGCAGGATTTGGGATTCATAGGGTACATCTGTAAATAGCCTCAATAAGGGTATAATCTTTATATGCATTATTCTATGGAATGGCGCAGATTAAAGGTTCTATCAGCGTATATTTTGAGGGCTTGTGAGCATTTCTGGGGTCAGGGGGTCTGGGGTCACACCCTGACCGGACACACCCATAAGACATTGTTTGTATTTCTATTCATTGTATTCATTGTATTATATTCTATTCATCTATTCAATTTGACTTCCTGTCAGAAGGAATGTTTTGTTCTGTGTATAGGAGACATCTGGTAATGTCGCCTCCCATGGGGGGAGGCGACTTACTGGTGATGACTTCCTGTTTTGTGTAAATAAAAGTGCCATGCTCAGCCCTGTGAGGGGAGATGATTGCAAGGATGGTAACATGAGAGCAGCTGTTGTAATGTCTCTTGATTGGTATGGATGGGCATGGAATATATGGTGAGTAAATCGTTTAGCTTAAACATGGCATTATTTCATTTAAGATTGGGAATGTGCTTTACAGCACTAGGCAAGATGGGGGTGTGCCTTGCAAACCCCCAGATTTCCACGACAGTTAAATGGCGGGCCAATGGTAGGAGTGGACAGAGCCCCTTTGAGCATCGGTGCAAATGGGGGACGGTAGTCTTATGTTCCGATGCGGGGGGGGGGCTCTGCTCTACAAAAGAAAAAATTTGACATCTTTTTGAAATAATGCTCGAGTTTGATTGAGTAAGATTGTGTGTGTGCACATGTGGAATCCTGATTGTATGTCTGAATTTGATAGATGTATGATTATGTGTGTGATTCTGATTGTATGACTGTTGTGTGATAGAGTGTGTGTGTGTGTGTGTGATGATAGTTGTGTATGACTGTTTATGTGTGTGATTGCGTGCATTTGTGAAAAACGATTGGATGCATGTGTGTGATTGCGTGAGTTTGTGAAATCGAGTGGATTTTGATCGTGTGTATGCCTGAATGCTGTTTAAGAGTAACAGTGAAGCTGTTTAAAAGAGCTATGGAGGTAAGATGGCTCCTCTGGCCATGCGGCTTGGGGGGGGAAGGGCGATTTGTTTGTTTGTTTGTAACTTGATTGTTTAACCAGATTGAACCTGCTGGAGAAAGCTAAGTTTTGTGTGATGTATGGAGTAGACATTTTCTTTTGTGTAACATAGCTCCTCTGGCCATGCGGCTTGGGGGGGAAGGGCGAACAGTGTTTTGATTTCTGTGTCAACTGACTTTGCAACTTTCAGAACATAGTTATAACATTTTTATGATGCATATGGAACCTGTATATTGTAGATGTTTCCCCAGTATAGCCTGTGATATGGGCGGCTGAAGCCTTTTTGAATTTTGTGCATTAATGTGGTAGAGCTGATTGAATTGTTTGGCTGATGAAACATGTGCTTTGGTGGGGGAGGGGCAACTAGTGTTGGACCTCTGTGTTTCTTGAGTGTACAATTTTTAGAGCAAAGTCATGTGTAATATGTTCATGATCTTTATAAGGAATAGAAATTGATAAATTATGCATTTTTAAGTGGCCAGACAATAGCAGCTGCTGTTTAGCATGAAAAAAAAGTTTTTATTTCAGAAGGTTTTAAATGTAAGCTCACTGTATATATATATTTTTAAATGGATTGTTACAGGAGCTTTGAGAAAAGAGTTTTTTGTTTTATGTTTCATATAACCAACATTTTTTTGAATGTGCTGTTTTTGGCAAAAGGTCAGCTTTGAAGCAGCCTAAAATGCGGCTCATTATGAGGGGTTCACATCATAAAAAGGTCAGATTTGAAGGAACCTAAAGTGTGTGCCTTTTAGGTTGGTTGTTTTTAGAAAATGTTTTTTATTGTTTGTTTTTGATGATCAATGTTTTGTCTTTGTGGAAGAAAGGTTCTAGGCAAGTTTTAAAAAAAACTGCATATGGCGGCCATTTTGGTCATCAGTGGCCATTTTGGGGGCGTAGTCTGTTTGCACTGTGGGTCACCCCAGGGGGGAGGTGCAGCCACCTCTCCTTTTTGTGTGGTATTTCTCTGGCTATTTTGCTGGTGGATTTTAGCAGCCTTTGGGGCAGATTTCGATGTTTAGTGCGAATTGATTAGCGCGCTCTTTTCTGTGTTGGGATCGGGTGGAGAACATTTTTGTTTTCCTTTATGTGTGTGTAGTATGGTATGTCCTGTGATAAACAGGTGATTTGGAAGCGGAGTTAAATTGTTTTACTACAAGCGTAAATGGCGCCATTGTTGCTTGGTTTGTTGTCGGCCATTTTGTGACCCAGTGTAAAGCGCTATCTTTTGAGTAGCGTTTGCGGACGCTAGGGCCAATATATACAGGATCTGACTAACCTGTTGGCTGACTTTGCAGTGTAAAAGTGGAGACTTTTTGTGTAACATTTCGTTTTTGAATATGTTACTGGCGCTGACTGCATTTTTGTGCACAGCGATGTGCGTTGTTGTTTGAATGTTTGGGAGTTGTTCATTGTTTTTGAATAATGATTGGGTCAGGGGGATCAACTCCCATTCTGCAGATGGGAGGAGATGGTTTTATTTTCCCTGAACCAAAGGTGTTTTGTTTTTAAGAGGCAGTCACTGTGTTGAGACAAGGCAGTGAAGACAGACTTCCCTCTCTCTCCATCTTTCTGTCATTATGTAAATAAATCAGATTTGGGTTTTAAGAGCTGAGCATACAACAGGAAGTCCTTTCTCAGCATTTATATATAAGCAGGAAGTCGGTGGGAGGAGTTTTGAAGTCTTCTGAAAGATGAGCAATGAGATTTGTTTCCTATAAGGGACAACAGAAATATTTTGGCATTTTGAAAGAGTGTTTTAAAGTTTAATTTCAGTTGTTTTTGTGAAGTTTTATACCGTAAATACAGTTTTGGGTATGAGAGGAAACAGAGGGGCGTCACCATTATTGTTGTATCATGTAGACGCAGGTAGAAAGAAGCCATAATATAGTTTTGAAAAGTGGAGGATTTCATGGTGCTTTGTAGGTTGTCTGACGAACACATTTTAGGAGGCTTTATATCGTGATACAGATCTGGCCGTGTATAATAACCGGAGATCTTATTAGCGATTATATTAGCATAAATGTGTAGGAGTAGTACGCTAGTGTCCTGCTCAGGCCGTGTAGAATATTCGGAATGCAGGCATCGGTTTTGATGATAAAGGCGCAAGTCAGAACCGCTCCGAAAACAAAGCGCGGTGTGTTCTGGACGCAGAGCTCACTAAAAAAAAAGCGATTCGAATCGTCATGGGATGTGCCGCCCATGCAGTGCACCAGTCAGACAGCTGCACCGCACATGAGGTCTGGATTAGGGGCTCCGGACATGAGACCCCTAAAGAATGTCATAGGTGGTCAGAGGGTACAGTAAGGTGTACTCCTTTGGAAGGTACTCTGGATGGAGGTATGAGACCTCAGAATAAAGATACCTTGGATGTAGATCTGATGTGGTTTCAGAAATCTGTAATGATGAGTGTGGATGGAGGTGTGGTACGCGCCTCAGGAGAACTTTGTATAGCTGGTCTATGCAAGTTTCTCGCGCTGTTCTCGTATTTTTCCATTGTATTTTCTTGTATTGCGGAAAGAGTGAAGGCAGATTTCCGGCTGGTTTTTGTTTTTTTCATTTTTGTTTTGAAAGCTATGAATATCTCCCCCACATTTGTATTTGAATGTTTGTATGTAGTAACGTGAATGTTTTTTTTATTCAAACTTACCGCGGCGATCTTCTGATGTGTCGCGGCTTTTGTATTTTTGTAGGAGCGGGAAAAGTAAGGGTTAAGGGTTACAAAGGGTTTTTGTTTGAATCGGTTTTGGGAAGAATGTCATTGACAATGTACAGGAATGTCATTTTTGTTTGCCATTCTCTGCAGGATAAATATGAAGGATGGAGTAATGATTTCTGCTTATAAGTATTTTTCAGGTCCAAAGAGTTTCCGGAAGTGTTTGTACATAGAGAGCAGGTGTATGTAGACAGCTGTACACATGGATAATTACGGGTCTAAGGAGGTGAAAGTATCATAGGCTATTTCATTGTTTCTTTTTATCATTTTTTCTCCAGTCTGTAATGAGGAAAAAAAGGGGGGGATGGTAGATAAAATGTAAAGGTGACAGTTTCTCCGAACTAATAACACTAATCTTTCTAATTTTAATCAAGTTTTGTGCCAAGATTGTCTTTCTTTGATAGAATTTGAATCGGCAAGCAGCAGTCTGGTGAAGTAGGTTCCCATTTTAGTTGCTAAGAACCTGTCAATGGTTCCGGGTATTACAGGCGCTGGTAAGCGATTACAGGAGATGGTAAGCGATTACAGGCGACGGTGAGCCACGCACAGGTTAAGCAGCGACCACAGTTACGAGGTCTGGGTTGTTGTCATTGAAGGCCAACCAAAACCAGGGTCGTACTCCCTCAACTGTCACTCTCATTCTTGGGTGATGGGGTGGGTACGATCCCTGTAACATGAACTTCACAGGGTTCAGGAGTCTCTCCTGGACCCGACACGGTAATTGGTTTTCATTTTTCCCCAACCAGGTGACTGGTTCGTTTGTAAAGAAGCTTGATGGACGAGCCCACGCCAGCCACTGCAAGAAGCGGCTCAACCACATCAAAGAAATGAGGAGTATCTTTGTTTATTTTGTATTTGTTTGTTTAGTAAATTTTAGCAAGGGTAACAATGGAAAGCATCCCAAGTTATTATTTAAAGTGTATTCCATGACTAATTAAGAAGACGAACGGGACCGATTGCTGGGTCTGTTCTGAGTCTCCGTTGAGCTTTAGTCCCCAGCGATGACAGTGGTACATGCTAATTATGAGGATTATTGACAAACGAGTGAAGACTCCAAACAGACACCTGTCAATGGAATTTATTATTATGTTTTTAGAGGGTAAAATTGATTATTGTTTTTATGGCTCCGCCTCTTGTCGGTTGGGTATCAGGACTGGGTAGTCCACAAGTGTGTAACTTTAGTTTGGTGTTTATGCAGATTTACAGCTTATAAGGTAATTCCCCCAATGCAAGAGGTTCATGTGTGGTAGTGAAGCTGTCCCTGTCCTATGTCGCGGCCAATTGCGAGGATCTGATGGCGCGAGAGAAATTGGGAATGGCGGGGACAGCTAGAAGGGAATTGTTCACCAACACGGACTAGGTCTGGGCACGGTTCCCTGCATATACAAGGTGGGGGGGCTTGAGCTTATGATACGTTTGAACAATTCACACCTATTGAGGATGGAATGTTTCATGTAACTGTTGAAGCTACAAGGAAGTTCTCACAGCCCAAGGGGGGGTTTCTGGGAATTTACAAGTAAATATTGTTATATCTGGTTCAGGGGATACTGGGAATAGGAGTTCAGGCCCATATGGATAAGGTTTGGGTCCCTACAAGGCAAAGCCAGAGCTGTAACTGAGTGAAGGTTGGGAGTCCTTTGAAGGGTCTGGGAATCTGAGGGGATTTAATTCTTATTTTTCAGCGGATCGTGGTTGATTGAAATGGGAATATATATACTCATGTAGTTTTTATTTCTATTCTTTCTATGTCGTGATGAGCGCTCCTGTTGCCTGATTGGACGCGTGACCAGAGCGGAGCAGATGACTACGTTCCAGATGAGACGTCCCGAAGCCCAACCCTCGTACCAGATGAGACGCCCCGGAGCAGATGACCCTCGTACCAGATGAGACGCCCCCGGAGCCGGACCCACGGACAAGACACAGAGGATCACTACCCAATCTGCGATTACTACAGCTCACCAAGTTGTGTCCTCCTTATGTCATGTCTCCTGAAGAACAGAGTCTACATGTCAAGCCGTGTTTTCCTTTTTATGGACTGTAAGGACTGATTAGTTTCTAGGTGTAAGAAGACTATCAAGATTTGAAGGACAAGTGGGAGCAATATGACAAAAAGGGAGGACTGTGGTGGAAATTTGAAGATGTATTTATTATGTATTGTCATAATTGGCACCCAGTCTTGACACTTCCCCAGCCAGCTCTAAATAGAGCTGACTGTGGCAGTCCTGAGGCTGGTTGACTCTCGTCTTGAGGTTGGAGTTGAGTGTGATGGTTGCGGCATGGGCGTATGCCCACCAGCGAGGGGCCCCTCTGTGCATTTAGCACAGACGATCGTTGAGGGGGATGCGTTCATTTCGCAAGCACACTAGTGGCTATGGACAGATGTACACTCTTATCTGGGTCATGTCTGATCAGCAGGATTTGGGATTCATAGGGTACATCTGTAAATAGCCTCAATGGGCCAGATTCAGGTAGATGAGAGCATCTTTGCTCCAGAGTAACGCTTCTCATTTACGTTACTCTGAAGACCCTTTCAGCGCAAGTCCTGTAATTCACATAGCAGTTGCGCGTAAACTTGCGCCAGAGTAACGATAATGCGCTGGCGTAACCCGACGCAAGTGGAAGTGGGTGTGATCATATGTAAATGATGGGCGGAGCCCAGCGCAGAGGCTTACGTTCAGCGCATCAACCACGGAGCATGCGCAGTGAGTGCGGCTCCACTCGCCCCCTTTGTGCGCATGCTCACAACTTCCGTCGGCACCACTTCACGGGAAACGTCAGCGCAATGCCTTCCGTTGGGCGTTTAAATGCGCCCGTAGAAGCGCCATTTCGGCACTAAAGTATATCCTGCTCCCCCTCCCCGCAGTGATGTTACTTTTGTTTTGAGATGGCTGCTCCGTTCCCCGCAAAACACACAGGAGAAAGCTGGAACTTTAATGGCCAGGAGCTGTCAGCCGTCATCTCGGCTATGGAGACCTATGATGTCTTCCTCCATGGCTGTAAAATTTGACAGACAAGCATGGACAGAGGTGTTGTCCTGCAAGTGGGGGTGCTCAGCTAGCTCTTATCGTCGGTAAACGCTGCTGTAGCTGCTCTCCTGCTGACCTGTGGCCATCTGGAGTAAAGATAAAGCAGCCTTTTGTAGAAATAACTTTGCGCCGGACGGACGAGATACGCGCGGCGCATGTAGCCAGCGTATGGTGCTAATCCGTTCGTGAATTGTGAAAAATCCCTCATTTGCATATTTGCAGGGGAAATCAATAGGCGCGACTGATGCGCCCAACGAAATTAAGCGCTGACGATACTCTGGCGTCGGAACGTTCCGCCAGTCGCAAATGACCCGTTATTGGGCGCATCTAGTTTGGTGGGTACGGGCACATAGAAACGACGGCGCATCATCACAGTTACGCGGCGCATATCGAAATACTCCAGCGCAAGTGTTCCTGAATCTGGCCCTATAAGGGTATAATCTTTATATGCATTATTCTATGGAATGGCGCAGATTAAAGGTTCTATCAGCGTATATTTTGAGGGCTTGTGAGCATTTCTGGGGTCAGGGGGGCACATGCACACCCTGACCGACACACCCACACACACTAAGACATTGTTTGTATTTCTATTCATTGTATTCATTGTATTATATTCTATTCATCTATTCAATTTGACTTCCTGTCAGAAGGAATGTTTTGTTCTGTGTATAGGAGACATCTGGTAATGTCGCCTCCCATGGGGGGAGGCGACTTACTGGTGATGACTTCCTGTTTTGTTTTGTAAATAAAAGTGCCATGCTCAGCCCTGTGAGGGGAGATGATTGCAAGGATGGTAACATGAGAGCAGCTGTTGTAATGTCTCTTGATTGGTATGGATGGGCATGGAATATATGGTGAGTAAATCGTTTAGCTTAAACATGGCATTATTTCATTTAAGATTGGGAATGTGCTTTACAGCACTAGGCAAGATGGGGGTGTGCCTTGCAAACCCCCAGATTTCCACGACAATATCACCTGAGCGCATTTAGGGTCATCGCACGTGTGCTATTACATACCACCTTAGCGCATTTGGTGTCACCGCACGTGTACTGTTACATACCACCTGAGCGCATTTGGTGTCACCGTACGTGTGCTGTTACATACCACCTTAGCGCATTTGGTCTCACCGCACGTGTGTTATGTTATCACCTGAGCGCATTTGGGGTCACCGTACGTGTGCTGTTACATATCACCTGAGCGCATTTGGTGTCACCGCACGTGCGTGTGCTGTTACATACCACCTTAGCGCATTTGGTGTCACCGCACGTGTGCTGTTACATACCACCTGAGCGCATTTGGGGTCACCGCACGTGTGCTGTTACATACCACCTTAGCGCATTTTGTCACGTCACCGCAGTGTGCTGTTACATACCCACCTGAGCGCATTTGGTGTCACCGTATGGTGCTGTTACATACCACCTTAGCGCATTTGTTCTCACCGCACGTGTGCTGTTAAATATCACCTGAGCGCATTTGGGTCACCGTACGTGTGCTGTTACATATAACCTAAGCGCATTTGGGGTCACCGCACGTGTGCTGTTACATACCACCTTAGCGCATTTGGTGTCACACCGCATGTGTGCTGTTACATACCACCTGAGCGCATTGGGGTCACCGCACGTGTGCTGTTACATACCACCTTAGCGCATTTGGT
This sequence comes from Rana kukunoris, assembly GCA_029574335.1. Lineage (NCBI taxonomy): Eukaryota > Metazoa > Chordata > Amphibia > Anura > Ranidae > Rana > Rana kukunoris. The sequence goes on from CM056049.1 coordinate 331,341,451, forward strand.
GTCACCGCACGTGTGCTGTTACATACCACCTGAGCGCATTTGGTGTCACCGTACGTGTGCTGTTACATACCACCTTAGCGCATTTGTGTCACCGCACGTGTGCTGTTACATACCACCTGAGCGCATTTGGTGTCACCGTACGTGTGCTGTTACATACCACCTTAGCGCATTTGGTCTCACCACACGTGTGCTGTTACATATCACCTGAGCGCATTTGGGGTCACCGCACGTGTGCTGTTACATATCACCTGAGCGCATTTGGGGTCACCGCACGTGTGCTGTTAACATACCACCTGAGCGCATTGGGGTCACCGCACGTGTGCTGTTACATACCACCTTAGCGCATTTGCTGTCACCCGCACGTGTGCTGTTACATACCACCTGAGCGCATTTGGTGTCACCGTACGTGTGCTGTTACATACCACCTTAGCGCATTTGGTCTCACGCGTCGTGTGCTGTTACATATCACCTGAGCGCATTTGGGGTCACTGCACGTGTGCTGTTACATATCACCTGAGCGCATTTGGGGTCACCGCACGTGTGCTGTTACATATAACCTGAGCGCATTTGGGGTCACCGCACGTGTGCTGTTACATACCACCTTAGCGCATTTGGTGTCACCGCACGTGTGCTGTTACATACCACCTGAGCGCATTTGGTGTCACCGTACGTGTGCTGTTACATACCACCTAGCGCATTTGGTCTCACCCGCACGTGTGCTGTTAAATATCACCTGAGCGCATTTGGGGTCACCGTACGTTGCTGTTACATATCACCTGAGCGCATTTGGGGTCACCGCACGTGTGCTGTTACATACCACCTTAGCGCATTTGGTGTCACCCACGCACGTGTACGTGTGCTGTTACATACCACCTGAGCACATTTGGGGTCACCGCACGTGTGCTGTTACATACCACCTTAGCGCATTTGGTGTCACCGCACGTGTGCTGTTACATACCACCTGAGCGCATTTGGTGTCACCGTACGTGTGCTGTTACATACCACCTTAGCGCATTTGGTCTCACCGCACGTGTGCTGTTATATATCACCTGAGCCATTTGGGGTCACCGCACGTGTGCTGTTACATACCACCCTAGCGCATTTGTGTCACCGCACGTGTGCTGTTACATATCACCTGAGCGCATTTGGGGTCACCGCACGTGTGCTGTTACATATCACCTGAGCGCATTTGGGGTCACTGCACGTGTGCTGTTACATACCACCTTAGCGCATTTGGGGTCACCGCACATGTGCTGTTACATACCACCTGAGCGCATTTGGTGTCACCGTATGTGTGCTGTTACATACCACCTTAGCGCATTTGGTCTCACCGCACGTGTGCTGTTAAATATCACCTGAGCGCATTTGGTCTCACCGTACGTGTGCTGTTACATATCACCTGAGCGCATTTGGGGTCACCGCACGTGTGCTGTTACATACCACCTTAGCGCATTTGGTGTCACCGCACGTGTGCTGTTACATACCACCTGAGCGCATTTGGGGTCACCGCACGTGTGCTGTTACATACCACCTTAGCGCATTTGGTGTCACCGCACGTGTGCTGTTACATACCACCTGAGCGCATTTGGTGTCACCGTACGTGTGCTGTTACATACCACCTTAGCGCATTTGGTGTCACCGCACGTGTGCTGTTACATACCACCTGAGCGCATTTGGTGTCACCGTACGTGTGCTGTTACATACCACCTTAGCGCATTTGGTCTCACCGCACGTGTGCTGTTACATATCACCTGAGCGCATTTGGGGTCACCGCACGTGTGCTGTTACATATACCACCCTAGCGCATTTGGTGTCACCGCACGTGTGCTGTTACATATCACCTGAGCGCATTTGGGGTCACCGCACGTGTGCTGTTACATATCACCTGAGCGCATTTGGGGTCACCGCACGTGTGCTGTTACATATCACCTGAGCGCATTTGGGGTCACTGCACGTGTGCTGTTACATACCACCTTAGCGCATTTGGTGTCACCGCACGTGTGCTGTTACATACCACCTGAGCGCATTTGGTGTCACCGAAACGTGTGCTGTTACATACCACCTTAGCGCATTTGGTCTCACCGCACGTGTGTGCTGTTACATATCACCTGAGCGCATATGGGGTCACCGCACGTGTGCTGTTACATATCACCTGAGCGCATTGGGGTCACCGCACGTGTGCTGTTACATACCACCTTAGCGCATTTGGTGTCACCGCACGTGTGCTGTTACATACCACCATGAGCGCATTTGGGGTCACCGCACGTGTGCTGTTACATACCACCTTAGCGCATTTGCTGTCACCGCACGTGTGCTGTTACATACCACCTGAGCGCATTTGGTGTCACTGTACGTGTGCTGTTACATACCACCTTAGCGCATTTGGTCTCACCGCACGTGTGCTGTTACATATCACCTGAGCGCATTTGGGGTCACTGCACGTGTGCTGTTACATATCACCTGAGCGCATTTGGGGTCAACGCACGTGTGCTGTTACATACCACCTTAGCGCATTTGGTGTCACCGCATGTGTGCTGTTACATACCACCTGAGCGCATTTGGGGTCACCGCACGTGTGCTGTTACATATCACCTGAGCGCATTTGGTCACCGCACGTGTGCTGTTACATACCACCTGAGCGCATTTGGTGTCACCGTACGTGTGCTGTTACATACCACCTTAGCGCATTTGGGGTCACCGCACGTGTGCTGTTACATATCACCTGAGCGCATTTGGGGTCACCGCACGTGTGCTGTTACATACCACCTGAGCGCATTTGGTCACCGCATGTGTGCTGTTACATATCACCTGAGCGCATTGGGTCACCGCACGTGTGCTGTTACATACCACCTGAGCGCATTTGGTGTCACCGCACGTGTGCTGTTACATACCACCCTAGCGCATTTGGTGTCACCGCACGCGTGCTGTTACATACCACCTGAGCGCAGTTAGTGTCACTGTACTGTGCTGTTACATATCACCTGAGCGCATTTGGGGTTACCGCACGTGTGCTGTTACATATCACCTGAGCGCATTTGGGGTCACCGCACGTGTGCTGTTACATACCACCTGAGCGCATTTGGTGTCACTGTACGTGTGCTGTTACATACCGCCTTAGCGCATTTGGTCTCACCGCACGTGTGCTGTTACATGTCACCTGAGCGCATTTGGGGTCACCGCACTTGTGCTGTTACATATCACCTGAGCGCATTTGCGGTCACCGCACGTGTGCTGTTACATACCACCCTAGCGCATTTGGTGTCACCGCACGTGTGCTGTTAAATACCACCTGAGCACATTTGGGTCACCGCACGTGTGCTGTTACATACCACCTGAGCGCATTTGGGTCACCGCACGTGTGCTGTTACATACCACACTAGCGCATTTGGTGTCACCGCACGTGTGCTGTTACATACCACCTGAGCGCAGTTAGTGTCACTGTACTGTGCTGTTATATACCACCTGAGCGCAGTTAGTGTCACTGTACGTGTGCTGTTACATACCACCTGAGAGCATTTAGTGTCACTGTACATGTGCTGTTACATACCACCTTAGCGCATTTGGTCTCACCGCACGTGTGCTGTTACATATCACCTGAGCGCATTTGGGGTCACCGCACTTGTGCTGTTACATATCACCTGAGCGCATTTGGGGTCACTGCACGTGTGCTGTTACATACCACCTGAGCGCAGTTAGTGTCACTGTACTGTGCTGTTATATACCACCTGAGCGCAGTTAGTGTCACTGTACTGTGCTGTTATATACCACCTGAGCGCAGTTAGTGTCACTGTACGTGTGCTGTTACATACCACCTGAGCGCATTTTGGGGCACCGCACGTGTGCTGTTACATACCACCTGAGCGCATTTGGTGTGACTCCGCTTGTGCTGTTACATACCACCTGAGCGCAGTTGGTGTCACTGCGCTTGTGCTGTTACATACCACCTGAACGTATAAACATGTCTGGAAGGACAACAAAGAGAGGCAGAGAGTCACGAGGGCAAGCAGGCTCTGCATGTAGAGGTAACGCTGGTAGTGGATGTGGTGCATCCTCTTCAGCACGTGGCTGTGGCCATGGCCGTGGCCGCTCGTCCTTCTTTTCGGGAGCTGACCGTGTTGAGCCTCAACATGCAGAGAAATTAGTAGAGTGGATGACCAAGCCGTCCTCATCCTCCTCATCCTCTCTCACACAGACTGATCAAAGTTTATCTGGCAAAGCAGCTGCCAAGGCGTCCTCTTCCCTCTGCACAATGGCTTCACACAAATACTTCCCTAGTACCACCAATGTCCTCCTGAGGAGTCCCCGAACTGTTTCAACACAGTGTTGGGTACATGCTGCCGGAAGATGCGCAGCGTTTTGAAGACTCCGATGACGGAACACTGATAGAGGAAGGCATTGATGTGAGCCCAGGGAGAGGGAGTGGCCGAGAGGGACAGCAATTTGTCAGTGATGATGTTCCCCTAGCTGGAGCATACTGCCAGGTTGTTGACAGTGATGAGGAGGGAGGGGATGATGAGTTCACTGACTCTACCTGGGTGCCTGATAGGAAAGAGGAGGAGGAGTAGGAGGACGAGGCACAGGCACATCTCCAAAGAGGCAGGATGCCCTCCAGGGGTCAGCTTAAGGTCACACCCACTGCATTACAGCGCACATCTACGGCGCTTGTGCATGGCGCTGCTGTGTCTGACCGGTACAGCAAAAGTTCTTTGGTGTGGGCCTTTTTTGAAACATGTCCACAAGATCGTACCTTTGCTATTTGCAACTTATGTCGCAAGCGTATCTCGCGTGGCCAAAACATCAACCGCCTGGGTACCACATGCTTGTCCAAACATATGTCGACCTGCCATGCAGCTCGTTGGCAAGCACACCAGGAAAGACCCACACCAAAGACAAAAGCGTACCCCCCCTTGCCCTTCTGGGACCTCCAACCCCAGTAGACCCCCAGTCCTCTCTGAAGCCTGCAGTGAAGGTGTAGAAATAGGTGTGTCACAAGCTAGTAGTAGCGGTCAATCTACTGATAGTACCAGGCAAATTTCCCTGCCCCAGCTGCTGCAGCGCCGAAAGAAGTACAATCCCAGCCATCCACATGCCCAGCAGTTGAATGCTAGCTTAGCGAAATTGCTAGCACTTCAACTGCTACCTTTTCAGTTGGTAGATTCTGCCCCCTTCCGTGAGTTTGTGCAATGTGCAGTACCTCAGTGGCAAGTACCAAAATGCCACTTTTTCTCACGGAAGGCTATTCCGGCTCTCTATCGGCATGTGGAAGGCAATGTCCATGCCTCGCTGGACAGGGCGGTCAGTGGTAAGGTGCATCTTACCGCTGATTCATGGTCCAGCAGGCATGGACAGGGACGTTACCTGTCTTTTACGGCGCATTGGGTGACTCTGCTGGCAGCTGGGAAGGAAGCAGGGCAAGGTCCAGTACTTTTGGAGGTTGTTCCACCACCACACCTCCAAAACACTACTACTGCTTGTGACACACCTCTCTCCTCCACCCCCTCCTCTTCTTCTTCCTCTGTGGCCTCTTCCTGTGCTGAGGTTTTCTCCGAACCAGCCGTGCTCCGTAGGCGTACGAGGGGCTACGCAGGAATGCAGGCCAAGAGATGCCATGCGGTGCTAGAGCTGGTGTGCTTGGGAGACAGGAGCCACACTGGGGAAGAGGTTTTGTCAGCTCTGCAGGGTCAGGCTGAGAGGTGGTTGACGCCACGCCAGCTAAAGCCTGGAATGGTGGTCAGCGATAATGGCACCAACCTCCTCTCTGCACTGCGACAAGGAAAACTCACCCACGTACCCTGTTTTGCGCATGTCCTCAATTTGGTGGTGCAGCGGTTCTTGGGCAGGTACCCGGGATTGCAGGATGTCCTGAAGCAGGCCAGGAAAGTCTGTGTGCATTTCCGGAGGTCATATAATGCCACTGCTCGGCTGACTGACCTCCAAAGGGAATACAACCTGCCCAAGAACCGCCTAATTTGTGACATGCCCACCAGATGGAACTCAGCGTTGGCCATGCTGCAGCGGCTGCACACGCAGAAACGGGCCATCAATGAGTACCTGTGCCAATATGGCAGCAGAACTGGGTCAGGGGAGCTAGGTTTTTTTCCCCACGCCAGTGGGCCTTGATCAGGGATGCATGCACTGTCCTGTCACCATTTGAGGAGGCCACAAGGATGGTGAGCAGTGACAGTGCATGCATCAGTGATACTGTCCCTCCTATTCACATGTTGGAGCACACGCTACGTGGAATAATGGACAGGGCCCTTGATGCAGAACAGAGGGAGGAAGAGGAGGACTTCTTTACCTCTCAAGGCCCCCTTTACCCAGACAGTGGTCCTGCTTGCCCACCTACCACACAGGAAGAGGAGGAGGAGGAGGAGGAGGAGGATTGTATCAGCAGCATGGAGGTGGAGCCTAGCACTCAGCAGCAGCAGTCTTCAAGGGATCATTTACAGTCCCAAGGAGCACGTGGAGTTTTACGTGGCTGGGATGAGGTGCCTGTGGATCCTGTTGTCCTCAGTGGCCCAGAGGACTGTGGCCCGAATGCCTCAGCAAACCTACGCTGCATGGCCTCCCTGATTCTGCAAAGCCTGCGTAAGGATCCTTGTGTACGTGCTATTAAGGAGAGGGATCATTACTGGCTGGCGACTCTCCTTGATCCACGTTACAAGAGTAAGGTTGCGGACCTTATGTTGCCATCGCAGAGGGAGCAGAAGATTAAACTTCTGTGGGAGGCCAGGCAGAAGGGTCTGTGCAATGCGTTCCCAGAACCGGGGGGATTACCAAAACCTGGCTCTGGACAACGTCTTGCTGAGGCTTCGGTGAGTCACAGAAGGGGCGGTGGAGAAGGTGGTTGTCTGACCGATGCATTCAGGCAGTTTTTTAGTCCGCAGCCCCAAGGTCTGATCGGTTCCAGCAACCATCGACAGCGTCTGGTTTACATGGTCCGGGAATACCTAGGGGCAAGATCCGACTTGGACACCTTCCCCACTGAAAATCCTCTGGCTTACTGGGTCTTGAGGATGGATCACTGGCCAGAGCTTGCTCAGTCTGCAATTGAGCTACTGGCTTGCCCTGCATCCAGTGTTCTTTCAGAACGGACATTCAGTGCTGCTGGAGGCTTTGTCACCGATCACAGGGTGCGCCTCTCCACCGGCTCTGTTGATCGACTGACCTTGATCAAAATGAATCAGGCTTGGATCAACACCAGCTACCAAGCACCTGATGCTGATATTAACCACTTCCCCACCGCGCCATAAGCATTTTACTGCTACGGCGCGGTGGAGTTGCTTTGACACGACGTCCCTGGGACGTCCTCGTGCACTTCCGCGATTGCGCGTCCCCTGGGACGCGCTCGCGAAAGTGTCCGTGCTCGCCGGGTCTAGAAGACCCGGCGCATCACGGATCACGGTAAATTGCCGCTGATAGCGGCCGTTTACCACGTGATCGCGCCGTCGAATGACGCCGGTTCCTCCCTCTCCTCGCTCTCCTCTCTGTACAGTGTGCGAGGAGAGGGGGGGGAGCGGGGTGTCAGCAGCTGAGCTGTGGCTGGATCTGTGACAAATGCAGTCACAGATCCAGCCATCCCTCAAAACATCCCAGCTCTGCAATCCCCTAGTACCCTGCAATCCCCAGTACCCAGCAATCCCCAGTACCCAGCAATCCCCCAGTACCCAACAATACCCCACAATACCCCAGTACCCAACAATACCCCAATACCCCAGTACCCAACAATACCCCACAATACCCCAGTACCCCACAATACCCCAGTACCCCACAATACCCCAGTACCCAACAATACCCAACAATACCCCACAATACCCCAGTACCCAACAATACCCCACAATACCCCAGTACCCAACAATACCCCACAATACCCCAGTACCCAACAATACCCCACAATACCCCAGTACCCCACAATACCCAACAATACCCCAGTACCCAACAATACCCCAGTACCCAACAATACCCCAGTACCCCACAATACCCCAGTACCCCACAATACCCCAGTACCCGGCAATGCCCCAGTACTCAACAATACCCCAATACTCAACAATACCCCAATACTCAACAATACTCAACAATACCCCAATACTCAACAATACCCCAATACTCAACAATACCCCAATACTCAACAATACTCAACAATACCCCAATACTCAACAATACCCCAATACTCAACAATACCCCAATACTCGGCAATACCCCAATACTCGGCAATACCCCAATACTCGGCATGATACTTTGCAATACCCCAATACTCGGCAATACCCCAATACTCTGCATGATACTTTGCAATACCCCAATACTCGGCAATACCCCAATACTCAACAATACCCCAATACTCAACAATACCCCAATACTCAACAATACCCCAATACTCAACAATACCCCAATACTCGGCAATACCCCAATACTCGCAATACCCCAATACTCTGCATGATACTTTGCAATACCCCAATACTCGGCAATACCCCAATACTCAACAATACCCCAATACTACTCAACAATACCCCAATACTCAACAATACCCCAATACTCGGCAATACTCGGCAATACCCCAATACTCGGCAATACCCAATACTCTGCATGATACTTTTCAATACCCCAATACTCAACTCGGCCCAATACTACAATACCCAATACTCGGCAATACCCCAATACTCGGCAATACCCAATACTCGGCAATACCCCAATACTCTGCATGATACTTTCAATACCCCAATACTCGCAATACCCCAATACCGGCAATACTCTGCGGCAATACCCTACTCTGCATGATACTTTGATACCCCAATCTCTGCAATACCCTGCGCGAATCTGCAATACCGCCTATGGGGATTTTTAAGTAGCGAGGTTTGGCGCCATTCCACAAGTGTGCGCAATTTTGAAGGGTGAAATGTTGGGTATCTATTTACTCGGCGTAACTTCATCTTTCACATTATGAAAAAAAATTGGGCTAACTTTACTGTTTTGTTTTGTTTTAAGCACAAAACAGTTTTTTAAAAAAACACGCGTTCAATAAATTTCTGCGAAAATACCGTGCGAGATATAAACGTTGTAACGGCCGCCATTGTATTCTCTAGGGTCTTTGCTAAAAAAGCATATATAATGTTTTGGGGTTCTATGTAATTTTCTAGCAAATAAATGATGATTTTTCCATGTAGGAGAGCAATGTCAGAATTGGTCTGGGTGTTCCAGAACGCCTGATGGCGCTCCCTGCATGTTGGGCCTCTGTATGTGGCCACGCTGTGTAAAAGTCCCACACATGGGGTATCGCCATACTCGGGAGGAATAGCAGAATGTGTTTTGGGGTGTAATTTGTGGTATGCATATGCTGTGTGTGAGAAATAACCTGCTAATATGACAGAAACAAGTTTTTTTTTTTTTTTTTTTACAGAATTTTCAGTCGTTTTCCTTTAATAGCGCAAAAAATAAAAAACCCAGAAGTGATCAAATACCACCAAAAGAAAGCTCTATTTGTGTGAAAAAAAGGACAAAAATTTCAAATGGGTAGAATGTTGTATGACTGAGTAATTGTCATTCAAACTGTGAGAGCACCGAAAGCTGAAAATTGGTCTGGTTAGGAAGGGGGTTTAAGTGCCCAGTGGTCAAGTGGTTAATGAATAATATCTTTTTGTTGAAAAGTCGGATCCCTTTTAGACTGCTGATGCTGAGTGACTGTCCTCTTATGCTGCTGATGGAATATCCTTCTCCTCCTCACTTTTCTTGCTGATCGCTAGTAAGAAATGTTGTGTTTCTGGGCTCCGCCACCAGTGCCTAAGGCACAATTTTTCAGCCCCTGTTTAACAGGGGCGCCTAATAATCTTTGATGCAATACTTTGCACGTGGCTCCTTGTTGCGCTCCAATTAGAGTTATTGTGAGGGGTTCAAAATCCAAAAAAGACAAAAGAAAAGAAATCACCGCTCCAGGTGAGACCTGTAGACGATCAAGGATAATTAGATTACCAAGGTGCTGGCGATGCAAATAGCAATGAGGATGAAGAAAAGAGGGAAGGACGGCCGCACTCCAAGGATTTTCAAACGAAAAAAGTTGTCTTTATTGTAATTCCAAAAACATGTACAGTCACAGCAATCACAGAAAACAGGACAGCCGACGTGTTTCACACTCGATCAGTGCTTAGTCATGGCTATGGTATGGTGCTAACACAAAAACATTTATACTAAACCCCAAAATACCAAATAAAACATGTGAATCCCTTCAGCCTATAGCAACTTAAAGTTAATTAGTTGTGATAGACATTCTGAATGGGTGTAATCAGAGTGTCAAGTGTGTGCAGGCTGAAAGTCAACACTAACATAAAAAAGGTAACCCTTAAAGAACCTGTGTATGTGTGGATGTGAGGATTGCATGAAAATGGGAAGGGATATATATATATATATATATATATATATATATATATATATATAAAGGTGAATGTGAGAGTGAATGTAAAAAAATAGTGAAAAATAAAATAGACTGGTTTTAAGTGTCTATATATATATATATATATATATATAGCTGAAATAGTGTTTAAGGTGCCGAAGCAGTCATATGGCCCACAAACCAAAAGAAAAGTAAAATAAAATTATAAACACAAAAACAAGAGAAAAAAAAATAAACACAAAAACAAGAGAAAAAAAATAAATAAAAAATAAACACAAAGACAAGAAAAAAAATTATAAACACAAAAACAAGAAGAAAAAAAAATAAAAAACACAGATTTTCCTTCCCCCCCCCTTTTTTTCTGGGTCTTAAATCTATATGTGTTTTAAAATTACGTTCATTTTTACATGTAGATCCATTAAAACATGCCGATTGCACCCAAGTAGTCTCTAGTCCAGCCGGACCTTTGAAAAGCGATACACTTGGACGACATGATCGATTGCTCTTCTATGGTTCATTAATATTGCTCATGCCATCCACTCGCACACATTTGGGTCCTGGCCGTTATATATAGAGGTGCCTCGTAGTAAATCTATCACCTTTTTCATTTAAAAAAAAAGATACTTCTACACTTAGGACATCAATATATCTCTGCATCCTTTTACCATACCCCAACAAGGCCTTTTTTTTTTTTTTGGTGTTGACTTGATCTTCATCCATTTCACGACCACATGAATATATGAATGAGACACATCTGTATTCATGAACACTTGTTCACTGACACGTGTTTTCATGTATACATTACATTACGTATACATTATAGAAACTTTGTTATTTTCGTTTCACAATTTGACATTAATTCACAAACATGTTCACAATGTGGTCCATATGGGAACATATCCCGGCACATATATTTATTTTTTATTATTTTTTTTTCTCTTGTTTTTGTGTTTATTTAAAAAAAAAAATCCTCTTGTTTTTGTGTTTTTTATTTTTTTTTATTTTTTTTTCCTGTTTTTGTGTTTATAATTTTTATTTTTATTGTTTTCTCTTGTTTTTGTGTTTATAATTTTTTTTCTCTTGTTTTTGTGTTTATTTTATTTTTTTAAATTTTATTTTTTCCTCTTGTTTTTGTGTTTATTTTTTTTTTTATTATTATTTTTTTTTCTGTTTTTTTGTTTATAATTTTTTTTTTGTGTTTATTAATTTTTTATTTTTTTTTGGTTTGTGGGCCATATGACTGCTTCGGCACCTTAAACACTATTTTGGCTATATATATATATATATATATATATATATATATATATATATATAGACACTTAAAACCAGTCTATTTTATTTTTCACTATTTTTTACATTCACTCTCACATTCACCTTTATATATATATATATATATATATATATATATATATATATATATATATATATATATATATATATATATATCCCTTCCCATTTTCATGCAATCCTCACATCCACACATACACAGGTTCTTTAAGGGTTACCTTTTTTATGTTAGTGTTGACTTTCAGCCTGCACACACTTGACACTCTGATTACACCCATTCAGGATGTCTATCACAACTAATTAACTTTAAGTTGCTATAGGCTGAAGGGAGTCACATGTTTTATTTGGTATTTTGGGGTTTAGTATAAATGTTTTTGTGTTAGCACCATACCATAGCCATGACTAAGCACTGATCGAGTGCGAAACGTGTCGGCTGTCCTGTTTTCTGTGATTGCTGTGACTGTACATGTTTTTGGATTTACAATAAAGACAACTTTTTTCGTTTGAAAATCCTTGGAGTGCGGCCGTCCTTCCCTCTTTTCTTCATCCTCATTGCTATTTGCATCACCAGCACCTTGGTAATCTAATTATCCTTGATCGTCTACAGGTCTCACCTGGAGCGGTGATTTCTTTTCTTTTGTCTTTTTGGATTTTTTGCATCTCATTATCACCAGCTCGGGAGTACCTGTTTGGAATTTCCTATTGATTATTTTGGATTACCAGTCTTCTTATGGATAACAACATGTCCTCGTCTACAGCCACAACCACAGATCCAGATTTCAGCAGAACCCTAAAACCATCCTCGGAAAATCCGTTCAGATTGGGCACCTACACCATCTCGGCACCAAGTCAGGATAGTGAAGTATCACTCCTAGCCATGTTTAGACAGCTTGAACAACACATGGCGAAGGAGATAAAACTTTACTGGGACACTCACTTTCTGTCCAACTACATCACTACTTCCCAAATACCTCGGGGTTTACGCATTAAGAAATTCCCTACAACAGAACTATGCAACGAGGTTTTGAAACAGGAATGGACAGACACGCTTAACAGTTGTTCATTTGGATTGATGGGTATCCTCATCAAATCCAATTTAGAACAAGTCAACAAAATACAAACGGAGATGTCTGCCATCCAAAAGGAACTAACGATGCTACAGACACATCCTGACTTTGCAGATCTGGACGCGAAACTAAACAGCAAATTGGATGTCATTGACACCAAAAAGGGGAAACAACTGAGAGATCGCAAAGATTATGACACCAATAATGTGTATGTTTGGACACAGCTCCCCTATCCCCTAGCTTCTCTGACCCAGAGAATGAAACAGCCTATGACACCTATGCCATGTCGGGGTCAGAGTCATCTCCAGACCGGAACATCAGTACACCTGCATTATCCCCAGATGAGGGTCCACGATTTGGTGGATACCCCCGCGGACCCAAAGGAACAAAGAAAAGAAAACCTATCATAAAAAGACCAGACGGGGGGGCAGGAGAAACCAAAAGCAAACACACCCCATATGCCTTAAGGGGGGCAACGTGGAAGTAACTTCTAATGTCATCAATGTTTCCAAAAGAATTCTCACCACTGAGGAACTGAGACTTTTATCCAAGGGACTCAACTTTTGTCCAACCAACCATTTCAACCTTTTTGGAACTATTTTAGACGTTAACAGATTTGCAAGGACACTCACTCTCAAGAAACATTTCTTCACCCCTTCAATCAACCCTGGTGATACACCTGAGGACAGCTCTGGGTCAGTCACTTCTCCGCTGTTATTTAAAGATGTTTGCGGTGTTTTGGACCTTACAGATTTATTGCTTGAATCGGATCCCTGCCCTGTTGATCCTGTGGATGAGCCTATGGCCATAACATTTAAACTTAGATCCCAGTTTTACCCACTTGGATCTAGGGGTAGTGAACTAGACATGTTCCAGAGACTTGTTGAAGGAGAGTTGACCCACCTGGCCCGCAGCTGTCACAAAGTTAACCACCCGCCCAATTTGTCTTGCTTGGAACAACAAGCTTTAACATCGTTGAAATCAGACTTTGACATCACAATCAGAAATGCGGACAAAGGGGGGGCGGTAATTGTACTTGACTCATCCACATACAGGGATGAGGCTATTCGTCAACTATCTGATCAATTTACATACCAACGTTTAAAATCTGACCCCGCGGCAGCATACACACATGCTATTGTTTCACTATTAGACAGAGGTGTATGCGCCGGGATCTTTTCAGATTCAGATAGTAAGCTTTTTGTTCCGTCCCACCCCATAATGCCAGTTTTTCACCACCTACCCAAAATCCACAAGGGCATGAATCCCCTTACGGGTAGACCCATTGTGGCCGGCATAGGCTCGCTTAACGAGCGACTTGGGGAATGGGTAGACAGTTTATTACAACCCCTTTTATGCGAACTCCCGGGATACCTGAGAGATACCAAACACCTACTATCCAAGCTCAATGGGTTTTCCTGGGAGACACACTTTAGATGGATGAGCTTTGATGTAGCCAGTCTTTATTCAAGCATTCCTCACCATCTAGGTCTGCAAGCAGTTGCTCACTTTTTAAAAGAGTCTGGCAAGTACTCACTAGTTTTACAGGAGTTCATTGTCCTGGCTCTTGAGTACTTGCTTACCCATAACTTCTTCATGTTCGACGGGGTCTATTACCTCCAGAGATGCGGGGCCTCCATGGGAGCTAAGTTCTCACCATCCCTGGCCAATCTGTACATGGGATGGTGGGAAAGGTCCCGCATCTTTGGATGCGATAGCCCCCGCCGAGCCGATACCATCTTATATTGTCGCTACATCGACGATCTGCTTGTCATCACCTCTGATGCATCTGCAGACCTCAACCTATGGCTATACTTCTTGAATGACAACACTTTAAACCTGCGGTTCACCGGTATTTTACAACTTGTGACCATAGACTTTTTAGATGTTAAGCTCACAGGTAACAACGGTCTAGTATCCACAGGCTTATTCAGGAAAAGCACAGCGGGCAATGCTTTACTGCGAGCCGACTCATCCCACCCCCCACACACCATTAAAAGCATCCCATTTGGACAGTTCCTCCGCCTCAAACGTCTTTGTACCTCATCCACAGATTTCTCTAGAGAAGTCAAGGAGATGGCTTCTAGATTCAGAGCTAGGGGTTACCCAGCTAAAGTAATCAATAACGCCATCTTCAAAGTGGACCGTATCCCCAGAGCTTCATTGCTAACTGATAAAAGCTCCAGGGTCAGGAACACCCGGCTCCTTTCCAACGAGTCTGTCCCCATTTTCTCCACCGCATTTAGTGTGGAATTCTATAAGATCAGACACATCATCACCAAATACCTGCCAGTTCTACTCAATGACGATACGTACCAATCCATTTTATCTAGAGGCATTAGAACAGTGAGCCGCAGAGCTCCCACATTGGGGGGGGGTCCTGTCACCCAGTCTATTTCAAACCAGACACAGCTCCCTAACTTGGTTACACTGCAAGGGTACCTATAGATGTGGCAAGAATGGCTGCAGGTATTGCCCCATTATTGGGACTGGACAAGTGGTGCATTCATGCTCCAACGGAAGGGACTTCAATATTAAACAATTTATTAATTGTAACACAAAGTACCTTGTATATGTCATCACTTGCAGTACCTGTAATGTCCAGTATGTCGGTAGGACCACGAGAAGATTAAGGGACAGACTCAGCGATCATTTATATGACATCGATAAGGACCATGGGACCAACGTAGCTAGGCACTGGAATGTTATACACCATAAAAACATTTCCAGTTTATCCATACAGGGTATAGAAAGAATTACACGTTCAGCTAGAGGCGGTGATACATTCAGACTCCTGTGCAAACGGGAAGTATTTTGGATTTTTCACCTTAATTCTAGACTGCCTAGGGGACTCAACTTTGAATGGGATGTTTCCCATTTCTATGAGTGAAACCACTATTATATTTTTCCCATATATGTCATGCACTACTTCTAATGTTGTACTTATAGTTCATCTATTTGTTTATTCGTTTATTTTAAGGTGATCAATCAATGAATCTTTATGCATGTTATGCCCATACTATACCACTCAGGCATTACACCACATTGTACTATATTGTATTGTACTGTACCATTATAATACATGCATTTTTCAGACCACTTCTACCTTTTAACGAAATATCAGAAATTATTGTGCGATTTGTCTTGCACATTACATATGCTCCAAACGCACATACATATGCACACATTCCTTTACATTGTCATCTGTGCCCTCTCTCATTATTTTCCATCTGTTTTCTTCACCTTCCCCTTTTTCTTCATTACATGTTGAAATTATACACACAACACCAGTTGTGATTTATCCCTATATAATATCAGGGTTCTGCGCTCGTGGCTCCATTCGGGCTATGTTAGGCGAATATGTTTATACACGGGACCTTTTTAGATATGCCGACGTATATAATATTCCACTCTCCTGTTTAGATTACAGGTTTCCCTTTTATACTAATTATCGGCATTCTCCCTTTCAGTCCGTGTTCGCCTAACTACAATTCCCCTCCCCCTTTCCCT
The DNA here is from genome assembly GCA_029574335.1 of Rana kukunoris. Lineage (NCBI taxonomy): Eukaryota > Metazoa > Chordata > Amphibia > Anura > Ranidae > Rana > Rana kukunoris. The sequence goes on from CM056049.1 coordinate 331,357,696, forward strand.
CCCCTCTTCCCCATTCCTTTTCCCTCGTCTCCCTTCCCGTTTTCCAATTAGCCCGTGTGATGTCACTTTTGTATGGAGTCGGTGCGGTCTTTTCTCTTCAGTGAGACTGCCTGGTGTTATGCATTGACTATGACAAAAGAGTAAATACTAAAAATATTTTCTCATCTGTTTTTTTATATTGAATTTTTTATATATATACACATTATGACATATTACTATAACATTATAGTTACATTCCCCCTTTTTTCCTCCCTTCTTATTACCTTGCTATGTTTATACCCATATGCCCATATGCATTAACCACACACACTCGTTGAGTGTGATTTTAAAGAGGATTCCCCCCCCCCCCCTTTTTTTTCTGGGTCTTAAATCTATATGTGTTTTAAAATTACGTTCATTTTTACATGTAGATCCATTAAAACATGCCGATTGCACCCAAGTAGTCTCTGGTACATCCAGAATAACAGTTGCAGTCCAGCCGGACCTTTGAAAAGCGATACACTTGGACGACATGATCGATTGCTCTTCTATGGTTCATTAATATTGCTCATGCCGTCCACTCGCACACATTTGGGTCCTGGCCGTTATATATAGAGGTGCCTCGTAGTAAATCTATCACCTTTTTCATTTTTTTAAAAAGATACTTCTACACTTAGGACATCAATATATCTCTGTATCTTTTTACCATACCCCAACAAGGCCTTTTTTTTTTTTCGTGTTGTTTACTCATTCACTTGATCTTCATCCATTTCACGACCACATGAATATATGAATGAGACACATCTGTATTCATGAACACTTGTTCACTGACACGTGTTTTCATGTATACATTACATTACGTATACATTATAGAAACTCTGTTATTTTCGTTTCACAAGTTGACATTAATTCACAAACATGTTCACAATGTGGTCCATATGGGAACATATCCCGGCACATATATTTATTTTTTATTATTTAATTATTTTTTTCTTTCTCTTGTTTTTGTGTTTATTTAAAAAAAAAATTCCACTTGTTTTTGTGTTTTTTTTTATTTATTTTATTTTATTTTTTCCTGTTTTTGTGTTTATAATTTTTTTTCTCTTGTTTTTGTGTTTATAATTTTTTTTTCTCTTGTTTTTGTGTTTATTTTTTTTTTTTTTTTTTTATTATTTTTTTCCTCTTGTTTTTGTGTTTATTTTTTTTATTTTTATTATATTTTTTTTCCTGTTTTTGTGTTTATAATTTTTTTATTTTTTTATTTTGTGTTTATAATTTTTTTTTTTGTGTTTATTATTTTTTATTTTTTTGGTTTATGGGCCATATGACTGCTTCGGCACCTTAAACACTATTTTGGCTTTATATATATATAAATATATAGACACTTAAAACCAGTCTATTTTATTTTTCACTATTTTTTACATTCACTCTCACATTCACCTTTATATATATATATCCCTTCCCATTTTCATGCAATCCTCACATCCACACATACACAGGTTCTTTAAGGGTTACCTTTGTTATGTTAGTGTTGACTTTCAGCCTGCACACACTTGACACTCTGATTACACCCATTCAGGATGTCTATCACAACTAATTAACTTTAAGTTGCTATAGGCTGAAGGGAGTCACATGTTTTATTTGGTATTTTGGGGTTTAGTATAAATGTTTTTGTGTTAGCACCATACTATAGCCATGACTAAGCACTGATCGAGTGCGAAACGCGTTGGCTGTCCTGTTTTCTGTGATTGCTGTGACTGTACATGTTTTTGGATTTACAATAAAGACAACTTTTTTCGTTTGAAAATCCTTGGAGTGCGGCCGTCCTTCCCTCTTTTCTTCATCCCTATTGTGAGGGGTTGCAGTGTTGTGTTGTGCCTAAGGCACGATTTTTATGCCCCAGTTTAACAGGGGCGCCTAATAACAATTTTTGATGCAACAATTTGCACGTGGCTCCTTGTTGCGCTCCAATTGGAGTTATTGGGAGGGGTTGCAGTGTTGTGTTGTGCCCAAGGCACAATTTTTCAGCCCCTGTTTAACAGGGGCGCCCAATAACAATTTTTGATGCAATACTTTGCACGTGGCTCCTTGTTGCGCTCCAATTACAGTATGTTTGAGGGGTGCCCTTTTTTCTAAAATTTTTCTTTCACAAAATAATAATGGCCCCCCACCACCGCTAAAATATTCGACATATTGTTGCCACACAGAACGTGCGCAAGTAGCATTAATTACTTTTTTTTTATAGTCCTCTCATGTTGTGCAGGGACATTTCTAAACACGTGCCACTACTATAGACACCCAGCAGGTGTGATATTTATAGGATTTTTTTTTCACTTTAAGCATCATTAAAATGGCTGCTCCGCAAAAAACGGCTGTTTTACAGTAAAAAAAAAAATATTACATTGATACATGTTCCCTGGGGCACGACCCGGGTTCTGAACAACGTTTTCCAACATTTAATTTAATTTTGGTCTTTAAAATGACCGTTTTTGAATTCGAACGTTCGGGTCCCATAGACTTCAATGGGGTTCGAAATGTTCGCGCGAACCCGCAGTCTGTTCGAACGTTCTGGTGCGAACCGAACCCGGGGGTGTTCGGCTCATCCCTAGTGTTTACACACAGAGCTTCACGTCCCTGCTCGGTCACCGCCGATCACGTGTACCTGACGGACACCGCGGCCGCTGGGTAAATGCATCGAATCCTCGGCGATGCGCTGTTTTTCCCCCACTGCGCGCCACCCAGTGGCGTGCGTGGGGAATTACAAAAACATTGACGTCCAAAGACGTGACCCCCCGGCGCCTCAGGTCCGCGCTGTTGACGTCTTTCGACAATAACGCAGACCTGAAGTGGTTAAATAATGTGCCATTTGTATTATTATTATTTTTTCACTGACTGTAGGTGCCAGTATTTCTACCATTGTAAATGTAATTTTACAATGTATTTAAAAATAAAATGGGCAGTAGATTGATAGATTTACCGAAGAACTAGATAGATAGATAGATAGACAGACAGACAGACAGACAGATAGATAGATAGATAGATAGATAGATAGATAGATAGATAGATAGATAGATAGATAGATAGATAGATAGATAGATAGATAGATAGATAGATAGATAGATAGATAGATAGATAGATAGATAGATAGATAGATAGATAGATAGATAGACAGATAGATAGATATTCATTTAGAAATACAATATATGTAGCTGTTTTATTGTAATCTTAGAACCTTCTCTGGGACCCAGTTAAGGGAATAAAAGTGCAGTTTATGATGAGCAAAAATGTTTCCTCTTTCCTCTTTCCATTATGACCCATTACTTTATCTCACTATCAGGGAGAACAGAGAGAAGAGCTTCTGGCTGTGATAATTTGATTGCGCTCTGCATGAGCTACAGAGGATAAATGAACTGGCACATTGTGCCACTTTTAATCTCCCCTTTCTCACACCTCCCATTGCAAAATGCCAAATCAAAAAACTGTCAGTTAACAATAAGTCAGTGCAATTCTGTCTGCTGCACATGTGTACGCCATTCTAAGGATACAGTGATCAAATGTGACATGGTGTTTCAGGAAGTTAATCACTCAGGGGCTATTGATTTAAAATCCAATAGAAAATGCTTCCTTTTTCCATTCATTGTCAGGAAGAGAATGGAAGACTTATGGAAATCAATGAACAAAAGTCAGTCTGATTCATGTTTAAAGTCAGTGCTTAGCAGGTACAGGACATTTAGAAAGCAGATTACAAAAGAGGCTTTTGAAGAACATACGAATACTAAAAAGACTGCCATGTATTTTATGCCCTGCTTTAACTGGGATCAAAATCAAACAAGTAGATTAGAAAACCAAGAAAAGAAGTTTGCATGATGCACACGGTAGAGCAATACAAGAGCAAAAAAAGCCCTGCTGGAAATAATGGCCCAGATTCACGTACATCGGCGCATTATCGGTCCGGCGTAGCGCACCGCCATTACGTTAGACTTGCGCCATCTAGCCGCGTAATCCCCCGATTCACGTAGCTTTTGCGCAGGAAATTGCGCAAGCGTAAGGTTTTTTCCTGAGGCGTAAGGAGGAGTAATACAAATTGGGAGGGACGTGGGCGTGTTACATTGAAATGAGCCGTGACCCCATGCAAATGAAGGGCCGGCCGGCTCGCGCATGCGCGCGTGAAGGAGACCATGTCAGCTCCGCTGTGCGCATGCTCACAACTCGGGAGCGGCGCAATCAGTGAAATTGGAAATGGACTAGGGCAACGTTGTGAACTACGCAGACAGCATAAATAGACACACACAAATGCACTTGCATTGCAAAAGTACATCCCTTTGTGTCCCTTCCCATTTAACCAAGTGCTTTTGTTCCTGTTGTTCGTTGCAGTGTGTCTTGTAGTTGTCAGATTAGTGTTCTGTGTGATCAAGTGCTTGTTGGTATATTTGTGAAAGTGTATTTGATAAGTGTTTGAGAGACTGTTTGTTTGATTGATATATTTCTGAGCGTTTGTTTTCTTGCTTTATTTTTTCTTTTTAATTTTTTTGTGACTGTTTCTTGCTAGTGTGATTTTTGGGTGTTCGTTTTCTCTTTGTGTGTGTTCTTGCCTGATTGGTTGTGCTTGTATTTGTGACTGATTTTTGGTGACTGCTAGTGAGTTTGTTTGGAAGTATGACAGAGAGAAAAAGAAAGCTGAATTTTACTGTGGGGGAAAAAAGAATTCTTGCCCGGGCCATTAGCGAGTATGGGCGTTTTCTCCACGGCCCGCAGAGTGCCGACACCACCCCAGCCAGGAGGAGGGAGATTTTGGATAGGATCACGGAGCAGGTGAATTCATCGGGGGAGGGGGAGACACGGACCCGGTCTGGGATTGACAAAAAAATAAATGATCTCCGGCGTCAGGTGAAAAAAAAACTGGCCGCAATGCATGCCCATGCCAGGGGCACAGGAGGGGGCCCACCATGCCGTATTAGGCTTACAGCGACGGAGCATGTGGTGGCCCTGACCTTTCACCGGCATGAAGTGGAGGGGAGGGCCTGCCAGGCTTTGACACAAGTCCGGTCCCCGTGGTGCCAGGTAAGGTTTTTTTTTCTATCAGGTGTGTAGCATGTGTGGGGGAGGGGGTGAAAGGGAATATGTGCCAAGTGTGTGGATCCTCCAACCTGTGAATGGTTTGTGTCATCCACAGATGTGCAGGAGGGTGCAGGGCCATCTGGCCTGACCGCTCCAACCCCAGGACAGCAGCCTAATGAGGCCCCCCCAACAAGGCCACAGTCCGCAGAGGAGGTTCAAGAGGAGGAGGACGATCATGAGGAGGAGGACGATCATGAGGAGGAGGATAATCATGAGGAGGAGGATCATGAGGAGGAGGAGTCAGGCACTGGACGAGTGGTTTGTGCGGACTCTTCCCCTCTGGCTGGCAGAAGCCTGCCCTCCCTAAGGGGGAGCCCCCCCCTCCTCCCCCAACATGGCTCCCCTCACAAGGGCCTCCCCTTCTCCCCGCCCACAACCATCAGCTGGAGGCAGGATGTCATCCCAGAGCACCAGGGGGCGCCCAATCTCCTGCCCGCCAGTCTGCGAAGGGACCAGGCCCTCCAGACCCGCCATCTGGGACAGCTCTGCCAGACTTTTGGGCGGGTGGAGGAGAGCCTGTCCTCCATGAAGGATACGCTGGGTAACCTGGACTGCCACTCCTGGGCTTTCACAACCTGCCTAAATGAACTGCAGACTACAGCAGCAGGCGTTGGGCAGGATGTGAGGGCCCTTACCCAGGCTATCCAGGCCAACACGGCAACACTTGGTGCTTCCCTGGACAGAATTGCCGTGGCCTTGGAGGGCAGGCCGCCAGGTGGGCAGATATCAGGGGCTGCTCCTCTTTCCCCGGGTTTGCCCCTCCCCCATGAGTCTCCCCTGAGGGGCCGGATCCGTGGCCGGGGGCGCCCCAGGCGTGGCTCACGCAGAGGGCAATAATTTTTTTTCCCCTTTTTTTTTTTTTGGCTGACATTTTTGGCATTTTTGTTTTTTTTTGCTGACATTTTTGGCATTTTTTTTTTTTTTTGCTGACATTTTTTGCATTTTTTTTTTTTTTTTTTGCTGACATTTTTTTTAAATTTTGGGTTGTGCATGCTGTTTGCATGTGGGGGTGACATTCCTGCTGGAAAAGGGGTGTCATCCTCAATTTTGGTGGAGAAGGGTTCCCCAGGACCAGGGAGAAGTGATCCCCAGGTCCGTGTGAATGGTGTATGAATGTACAGTGACATAATTGGAGCCTTGACGTGGCGTTACTGCTCACCAGTCGTGCATGGTGGACTGGTGCCAATCCAATTTGATGAGGATGTGGGGTGTGTGTGCTAGGGACCACAGTGGTGTGCATGCATGCATTCTCATTGTGCCATGATTAATGTGTGTGTTTAACGTGCAAAGATGCCCAATATGAGCTGTCTCCTGACTGCTCTTCCCTCAGAAGACGGGGTATCCTCGGTTAGGGGTTGATTGTCTGGTTGGGGGGTCAGGTCATCACGTAGCTCAACCTGCAGGCCCTTCCTCACTGCGAGATTGTGCAGCATGCAACATGCAACGATGATATGGCACACGAAGTTTGGGGAATACAACAGTGTACCCCCAGACTTATCCAGGCATCGGAAACGTGACTTCAGGAGGCCAAAGGTGCGCTCCACCACTGCTCGGGTTTTGATGTGTGCTTGATTGTATCTTTCCTCCCCTGGGGTTTGGGGGTTCCGGATAGGAGTCATGAGATGGGGTCCCAGTGCATATGCAGAGTCACCTGGAAGGGAAAAGACAGGAGAATGTTAGTCATGCATGTGCCACTTGTGAGGTGTGCATCACGGGAGGGGATAGTCATGCCTGACTCCCATGTCACTCACCAACCAGCCAGGTGTTCCCATACACGTTCTGATAGAATTCCATTCGGATGTGGCATTGATTGTAGATGTAGCTGTCATGGGTGGATCCGGGGTGTTTGGCACGGACGTGCCATATGAGTCCTTGGGCATCAACTATCACCTGTACGTTGATAGAGTGCCAATTCTTCTGATTGCGGTACATGTGCTCTGTCTCCAGGGGGGGCTGGAGTGCCACATGTGTGCAATCAATGGCCCCGATGGTGCGTGGGAATCTGGCAATTCTGTAGAAATCTGTCATTGCTTTCAGCCGCAGGTCCTCAGTGGTGGGTTTGATGATTAGGTTGGCCAAGCGTGTGAGGATTGCTGGGACAACCTGGTGCACACATCTGCTCATGGAGGACTGTGACATCCCAGCCACCACTCCACTTGTACGCTGAAAAGAGCCACTGGCAAGGAAATGGAGTGTTGCCAGTACCTTGACCAGTGGCTGCACTGGATGTGAGCGTTGTGTTGGGCTGGTGATGTCCTCCTGCAGGGTTGTGGTTAATTCCAGGATGGCATGAGGGGGGAATCTGAAGATGCGATACACCTCAGAATCACTCATGCCAAAGAGGTCTATGCGTGTGCGGTATACCCTCTCCCGTGCCATCCTCCGTGCCCTCCTCCTTCTTTGGTCATCTAAATTCACTAGTGCAGCTATGAGCGACGATGCCCCTGGCATGTTGGCAGTCAAATTGTAGTGCAACACGTGTGTGTGGTCTGCTCCTCAGTAACGGTGTTGCTTTCTGTGAGATGTAGACGTTTTTTCAAAATTTAGACCAGCTTTTATGTGCTCTAACTTTAGACAGGACATTTTGCTGTTGCGCACATCGCGTAGCCTGCGCAGCAACTGCATTTTTTTGTGGATCCCCGCAACTCCCTCATTAGCATATTTGACTAGCAAATCAATGGTGTGTCTAGCGCATTTTTGCGCGGACGGATGCGTCTGTCTAACGAAATTACGCCGGACAAAAAAAAGTAGATTTCTGGCGTAAATCGTTTTCTGAATCGCGCGCATCTAAACGCACGCGCACATTTAGACTTACGCACGCGCAACACCAGTTGCGCAGGCGTAATCGCTCTGTGAATCTGGGCCAATGTTTGCAGTAAGGCAAAGTCTAATAACTCTGCAGAACAGCAATTACAGGGGAGAAAGCTGATATTTATTTTCAGACGGACTACTTATCTCTCCTCCAAATGCATTGTCTTTTTAAGTTCTGATGATAACCATACATCAAAGTTACAACATAATTGCAGCATTTTGCAGAAATTTCCTGGAAATGCTTTTGTTCTCCACATAATGTTATAATAATCATGCAGTAAACTTAGTTAAATATTTCTTTTTAATAACATGTTTTTCTTGCCTATTTTATCCTTGTAATTTTACATTTAGCTAACAATCAGCAGGTGGGTTTTAATGTATTATCTGGGCAGAACCAGCTCTGTAGTTACTGCATATTAGAACAAAAACATAACATGAAAGGGGTACTAGCTCAAAGCAAAGTCTAGTTTGTTTACATTATATTTTCTTGTCAAAGTATTAACAGATAAGACCTGGACAGCTATGAATCCATAGCATGCATGCTGTACTTTTAACACATAAACCAAAAGATTATGTGCATGTTTCTAAAATGTATGTAATAAAACCACAATCCATTAATTTACTATTAAATAAAAAAAAACAGTTTACTGTATGTCAGCAGTGTGTTCTGCATAATTTTCCAATACAATTGATACTTTTTCTTAAAGCTAAGGAACAGATGGAGGGCCATAGTTTGGAGATCCCTGGTCTAGAGCATACTACCCCCTGCTTTTCTCTACCTGCTGATGATGCACCACTGCAATTCTTGACTGTCATTTTGTGTCAGTCTACTGTAAATGCAGTAGCTCCAGTGTAAAATGGTGCAGTATGTAAGTGTCATGGGGTATAGTGTAACACAATTTTATTAAATTAACTTTTTCCTCCCTAGAAATGTGTTGATTTTTATTTTAAATTTCTATTTAAAGCGGAGCTCCATCCTAATTTCGACATTAGCCTAATCACATTACTGACTGTAAATAATGTTAAAACGGATGTTTTTAATTTTTATATATGAGCAGTACCTTTTATTTCACAGCGTTTCCGGTATACCAAACTGCAGGTATTTTTCGGGTATTGTGTCACTTCCCGTACCACGCAGTGTGCTCTGGGAGCTTCTCTCATAGCTCACAGTATTCAGTGCGGAGCTTGCATATCGAAGATCGCGTGATTTCCGAACCCGGAAGTGACGCGTGAAATAAACAAAGGAACGAGAGAGGACAGCAACACGCAAATGCCTGCTTGTGGGCTTCTAATGCCCACAGTTAAAATGGGAACGGCACGACGAGCGGAATATAAATGAAGATTGCACACAGAATGGCAAAGCAGAGGACGTGGGACACCAAACTAGTGAGAACAACTTGAAATAGTGTAAAGTCCACAAATTCTTCTGTAAATATGCAGTATTAATTGCAAAACAACTCAATTCAGATGATACCTCTACAAGTAATCGCATGTGCTGTCACCTTACGGTTTGTCCCTTATTACAAAAGGTCGAACAAGCATGAACACGTGCTGTAGATATCCAGGCAAACTCCTTGGATAGTCCCAAAGATAATGGAGACTCTCACCACTTCCAACACTTCAAAATAACATTTAGTGCTCTTTGGGTCACAGTATTCAGCCACCGAAAATAAACTGTGTGTACCAGGGGCTCAAATAAAATAATACTTCATAATGCTTGCTGCTAAAAACCTCTTTATCAAAAAGCTGATAAAATATGCTCTTTCATGTGAATAGGGTAGATGAAAGCATAACCTAACACTGTGTATCAATGCACTGCTGGAAGCACAAGATTGCTCTCACAATAAAAATAATTAGGTATGGATCAGAGGCAGTCAGTTTTTTTAGTCTGCCCAACATGTTTCATCAGTATAACGTCATCAGAAAAAAACACAGTGCACAGTCATGTGGAACTGTTTTAAATATGCAAACACCTGGCTAGCTGCCTGTACAAGTGAACTCAAGGAGACAAAGCCATCAGTTCATTATTACTAGGATAGCTTCTATGCTACCTATATCTAGTATAGTACAATCTCTATGGACATTATTTAGGATTTCAATTGCAATATTGCTGCTATCATGTTTATTTTATTTTTTATCTCTTTTACAGAGTAGCACTTTGTATTCATTGATATCACCCCAAAAAAATATCCAACAAGAGCATCATGTCTTTGCATCAGGTGACAAAAATGGTTGTCTTTGTGCTTTTCTAGCAAAACCCATACCTCAACCGTTTACTGTCTCTAGGATTATTGATCATAATTTTATCTTACATAGATCTACTGACCAAATTATTGATGCTCTTCCTCAGTTTTATTCTAAACTTTATGAATCATAGGCACACTATGACATTCATAATATTTTCATTTTTTTTGTAAAGAAATAGAATAATCCCTAGTAACATTTACTATGCAAAATCACCAGGACCAGATAGCTTTCCCTTGAGTGGTGCTTAATACATAAAGGGCCTTTGATGCCAAGGTTGTCAATCTTCTATGCAGCCATTTTCAAAGAGAAAATACCACTCCTTCCATTTATGAGGGAAGCTTTAATAGTATTATTCCCAAGGCCTAACGCAGAACTTACTTATCAGGAATCATAAAGCTCAATCTCCTTAATTAATATGGATTTCAAAATCCTTCATAAAATACTGGCCCTCTGACTAAATTTTGTTATTGCCTCACTTATAAAAAGTATTCAACTTGGACAACTGTAAAAAATAAATAATATTCCCAAACTTAGGGACGTGTGCACAGCAGCTGGCTATGACGGATGCTTAACACAGGAGCTCCAACACATCTCCCTTTAGCTCCTGCTCCACTCCCAGCCACCATCACCAGCCATGGGGCACACACTGGTATTGCTCCCATCCTCCCATCCCATCCTTATGGGGAAAATCAGATCTCTTTCCCCCCTCTCCAAGAACTACTGTATGACCTCCCACTCTGGATCAATTCTCTACTCATCCTTGATTAATCTTGACTTCCCAGCACAGCCTCCAGACCTGCTTGCAGCCATGGGGAAGGAGGGTGGTGCCCCCCACCATCCCTGTCCCAATCAGCAACATATTTGACAGTGTGCATTTTGGATGAGAGACTTCAGGTACTTATGCACAATATTACTCACAACATATATCCCTAGGTTGGCAATATTGCACAAGAATTAAAGAAAGAAATTGATCAGATAGCAAAATGCATGTTTCATTTATACACTAAATTTGCCAATCGGCATTGTAAGCAAGGGAAACTGGCAGTGAAACTTTCAGGCTTCACAGCTGGTTTCCTACTGCACATGTGTAAATCATGCTACACTTTCTAAATGGTCTTGCTTTCTTCTGGGACCTGTGTGTCCCAGAAGGGAGCGGGGTAGGGGAGGGAAATGTCATAGATTGCCGATTTTACTCGGAAGTGGGAGCAGGTACCTGTCAAAACCAGGTACCCACTCCCCCCAAAAAGTGTCAAATGTGGCAGTGGAGGGGTAGAGGGTACGAACAAGCGGAGCTTTCCCTTTTGGGTAGAACTTTACTTTAAGCTCACCCAGTAAACTATACTTACCATTAGGGATGGGCTTTATGTTCAGGTCCGACATTGTCTGTTCGCCCGTTTGCCGAACAGTGAACAATTTGGGGTATTCACAGCAAATTCAAAAAGCCGCGCAACACCCTTTAAAAGTCTATGGGAGAAATCTAATGTGCTAATTTTAAAGGCTAATATGCAAGTTATTGTCATAAAAAGTGTTTGGGGACCTGTATCCTGCCCCAGGGGACATGTATCAATGAAAAATTTAAAAACTGCATTTTTTTGGGGAGCAGTGATTTTAATAATTCTTATAGTGAAACAATAAAAGTGAAAAATTTACTATTTAATATTTACATTTTGTACCTGGGGGGTGTCTATAGAATGCCTGTAAAGTAGCACATATTTCCCATGTTTATAACTAGACATGTGCATTCGTTTTCGTTAGAATGCATTTTCGTCTGAAAATCGGGTATTTTCGTTATCGTTTTAACGAACGAAAACGAAAGCGCAAGAAGCGAAAACCGAAAGATCCGACATAAAAAATGCTTTATTTTCGTCTTCGTTCAGATCCGACGATTTTCGATGCTTTGTCGAATTTTCGTCGTTCAATTTCACAAAGTCATCGAAAATCGTCCTTCTGAATACAGTTAATAGGTATATTCACTGTATTCAGAACGACGATTTTCGATGCTTTGTCGAATTTCCGTCTTTGAATTTCACAAAGTCATCGAAAATCGTCGTTCTGAATACAGGGAATAGGTATATTCCCTGTATTCAGAACGACGATTTTCGATGCTTTGTCGAATTTCCGTCGTTTAATTCGACAAAGTCATCGAAAATCGTCGTTTTCGGACGAAAACTTTCCCGACGAAAACAAAATAAATCAAAACGATTTTTGGGAGTAACTAAATAAATTTATTTTCTGGACGAAAACGAAAAAACAAAACAAAATATTCCAGTCTGCACATGTCTATTTATAACAGTCTGCACAAAATGACATTTCTAAAGGAAAACAAGTCATTAAAAAAATACTCGCTATAATGAATTGTCAGGTCCCAGCAATTCAGATAAAAGTTATTGAAAGTCATTGAAAAAAAAATGTGTGGAGGTCCCCCCAAATTCCATTACCAGGCCCTTCAGGTTTGGTATGGATATAAAGGGGAACCTTGTGCCAAATAAAAAAAAAATGGTATGGGGTTTCCCCAAAAATCCATACCAGACCCTTATCTGAGCACGCAACCTGACAGCATGCAGGAAAAGAGGGGGGACGAGAGAGCACCCCCCTCCTGTACCAGGCCAAATGCCCTCGACATGGGGAGTATGGGGAATGTAATCTAAAATACAAAAGTGATTCATAAACTTATTATTATTATTATTATATTATAATGTTTTTTAATCAGAGAAAATTTTCAATTCATCAAAATGGCAAAAGCTGGATATAGAGGCATAACTGTTGAATAACAAAATGGCGGAGGCATACTTACAGTACATAGACATGCATGCATGGGGGCCCGCAGCGGAGTGTCAACAAAATAAAAAAATATTAATGAAAAAGAAAGAAAAAGCACAGGGCACAGAGTCGTGTCAGAAAAGGTTAATATTCCAAAAATTGGATGGGACAATCGAAAGCCAGCAGGGGCAGTGGTATATGTGAGGCTCTACCTTTAAGACAATGGATTACAATTTTTCATTGCATCAGAATACTCTTATGCACACGGTCGGAATTTCTGACAACAAATGTTTGATGTGAGCTTGTTGTCCGAAAATCCGACCATGTGTATGCTCCATTGGACATTTGCTGTCGGAATTTCCGACCACAAAAATTTGAGAGCTGGTTCTCAAATTTTCCGACACCAAAACTTGGTGTCGGAAATTCCGACCGTGTGTACATAATTCAAAGCAAAAAAATTCTATGCATGCTCAGAATCAATTCGACACATGCTCAGAGTCATTGAATTTTTTTTTCTTGGCTCATCGTAGTGTTGTACGTCACTTTGATTTTGACATTCGGAATTTCCGAAAACATTTATGTGACGTGTGTATGCAAGACAAGTTTGAGCCAACATCTGTCGGAAAGAAATCCATGGTTTTGTTGTCGGAATGTCTGATCGTATGTACGCGGCATTACTCTTTATGTTTGGCGGGCATTGATAAATTGTCTCCTCTTTGGCAAAGTACATGCTTATTAACCCCCCTGGCGGTATTCCCGAGTCTGGCTCGGGGTAAGATTTCTTTACCAAAAGCGCTATCCCTGAGCCAGACTCGGGCTCGCCTCGCAGCATCCACAGGCAGTGTTTACTTGTCCTTGTCCCTGGATCCTGCGATGCCGCCGCACTGTGTGAGTGAGCGGTGTCCCCCTCGCTCGTTTCACAGTGTCCCTGTGCCGCCGATCTCCATTCCCTGCGCTGTTATGACGCACGGGGGCGGAGAACAGTGCCAAATTCAAAAATGTAAATAAACACAATACATACAGTATACTATAATCTTATATATTACAGTACTGTGTTTTAAAAATACACACACCCTTTGTCCCTAGTGGTCTGCCCAGTGTTCTGCATGTACTTTTATAAAATAAAAACTATTCTTTCTGCCTGCAAACTGTAGATCAGGGGTGGCAAACTCAAATTCATCGGGGGTCGCAGCAGCAGTATGGTTGCCCTCAAAGGGCCGGTTGTAAAAAAAATTGCCTCTGCATTCAAATACTACTGGTTTTAATAATAATTTAAGTAATAACTAGCCTTGAAAACAGAAGCCTAGGAAGAACAGCAGCAAGCAGATATTTAAAAGTCAGGAGTACGCTACGTACAGAGTGCAGGGGCCAGGATTGCGCTACGTATAGAGTGCATGGGTCAGGATTGCGGAACGTACAGAGTGCATGGGTCAGGATTGCAGTATACACACCCCCCTTAGTGCAGACCCCCATCAGTACAGAATCCCCCCTTAGTACAGAGACCCCTGCAGTATACACACCCCCTTAGTGCAGACCCCATCAGTACAGAATCCCCCTTAGTACAGAGACCCCGCAGTATACACACCCCTTTTAGTGCAGACCCCCATCAGTACAGAATCCCCCCTTAGTACAGAGACCCCCGCAGTATACACCGCCCATTAGTGCAGACACCCATCAGTACATAATCCCCCCTTAGTACAGAGACCCTGCAGTATACACATCCCTATCAGCATAGGCAGCCCTCTAACCTCCCTCCGCCGCACATGTCCATGTACTTAAATTAGTACAGTACACGTTCAGACCTCAGAACAGCGCGGCCACAGACATACACACAGCAGTGTGTGTCCCTCTGGCTCCTCCTCCTCACTGAATGTAAACATAGAGGAGGAGGCGCCGGCGGCTTCAATCCGCTCCACAGAGCAAAGTGCTGATCAGTGTGTGGCAGTGGGTGGTGCCCGCATGTCTGCACCCCCCCCCGCACGTCTGCCCCCCCACCGCACGTCCGCACCCTCTGCACGTGACTGGAACAGAGCTAAGGGTAGGGGTGGAGACAGGGGTGGAGGCAGAGAAGGAGAGAGGCATTGACGGCTGAGGGGTGGGACAGAGGCGGAGACTGAGGCATAGACAGCGTGGAGGGGGAGATGCTCCTTCTCATGGTGACTGGCTGGCCGCGCATGTGCTAAATGTTTTGCTGCTCGTGGGACTGAGGGGGGATGTTTCTCTCGTTGCCTGGGATACCTCGGATAACAGGTTGCTGGGCGGGCCACATGACAAGGCCTGGCGGGCCGGATTCGGCCCGCGGGCCTTGTGTTTGCTACCCCTGCTGTAGATTGTTCATAGCAACCAAAAGTGTCCCTGTATGTCAAAAGTGATTTTAGAGCAGCTAGAAAACAGCGATAATAAATTATAATCACTTGCAGAATTGAGCGATAGCGATTTGTGGGGAAATTCGCCATAAAAAAATTAAAGTAATGACAGTTGCGACAATTCTGCAACTCAGCAAATTTCAGTGTTTTTGATTTGATTACATAATTGAATAATGTTTATTATAATTACATTATTATTTGTTATAATTATGTATAGTTATTTATTATATTATAATTAATCATTTTGTTTTTTAAACTTTATCAAAATGAAAGATTCCTTTAAAAATAGTGTCTGGGGGTTCCTTAGTTTGCCTGTAAAGTGGCCCATCTGTACCGTGTATAGAACCTGCTGCAGCAAAACTGACATATTTAAAGAAAATGTATTACATTTAAATTGATTTTCCCTGCAAACTTTCTTTCTTTTTTAAACAACTGCTTGGGCAGCCAGTCTGTATGATGAGGGCAAATTTTAATGCACTCGGAACAAGATTAGAGATTTTTGGGATACATTATGGTGTCTCTTTTGGATGAAAATAACGTTTCACCACATTGAGGAAGCCTAATGTGAAGGAGCCAAATTCTAGTACACTCAGGCAAAAGTTCAAGCGGGAACATTACTGTCAATTTGTTGTTTATCAGTGTTCTCTCCTCTCTGAAGGATCATGTTACTCCCTACCTCAGGACCAACATCAGAATCAAGTAATTGCTGTGCATCCTCAAGAAGCAAGTGGCTGGTGCTGTGTTTAAATAACCCTGGTTAATCCTGTGTGCATGATGCTAGGGCTATGTAGTTGTGGACATGAAGGCAGAATAGGCCACTCTAGCAGCTGCGGTGGACTGCAAACTTGTGTCAGCTTGGGTAATAGAGGATGAGAAGGATGAGAATGGTTTAGTAAGCCAGTCCACCACTTCCTCTGCATACTGTGGCTGGATAACACAGGCAACATCAGTAAAAAGAGACAAATGTCCCCTGCCTGAGAACGGATCACGTCCACCTTTGCCTGTGGACACATGGGAACATCTGCCTCTCCTTGTTGGTCTCCCAGACATGGTGGGGGGCTTATTACACAAATTTATTAGATAATAGGAAAAGGGTGATTTAATTAACTTTATTTAATTAAACGTGGTGTGTGGTGCACTAAAAAATGTGGACAACTGAGAACTGTCACTGCCACAAATTATAATACAAAAAAATATATTTATATATATTAATAAAAATGGGGGATCACCAACATCATAGTAAGACAAACTTCTGCTGACAATTTAAAAAAAGGGGGCAGAGGAACAACAACAATAATAAAAAATAAAATAAAAAAGGCTGCAGGGACAATAAAAATACATTTTTAAATAAAATGTGCTGATTGGTGCACTATAAACTGCATAATTGGTGACAAAAATAGAAAAAAAAAGGGGGAACACCAGCGTCACAGTAAGACAAACTTCAGCTGACAATTTAAAAAAAGGGGGCAGGAGAACAACAATAATAAAAAAAAGCTGCTGCTTGGTGCATTATATCAATTGGGAACTGCTGCTGACACAAATTGAAAAACAAAAAAAAGTAAATATATTTTAATAAAAAAGGGGAACTCCAGCGTCGCTGGTAAGACAAACTGACTTTGACTTTGTCCAATTAGGGCTCTGACAGTGTCATGTGCCCTGATTGGACAAAGCCTTGCACCTGACCAGCAGCCAATTAGGGTACTAGAATGCACTGTGCAGCATGCAGTGCATTTTGGGGCACTTGGCGGGTAAATATCCTGCAGAGTGCCCTGCAAACTCAGGTACTTGGCGAACACCTGAATATGTGCTGTTCGTTGCCGAACCAATGCTCAGCCCAGACAGATTGTCCATCTCTAGTATTATTATTTTTTGGCACCCTTTGGTTACTTAAGACTGCTCACTGGTGTGAGTTTAGCAGGCAGGCATGGCTGTTCCCTATTTATTTATTGGAAAGGATCAGAGAGCACTGATCCCTTGCTTATAACTTTGTAATTGATTAGTAAATGGGCCTGTAGATGATCCAATTATGTGGTCAGACCATGCCCAAGTGGTCCTAGATCTGCTGATACCTAGCCCTGGCTCTAAAGCTTGACATTGCTATTTTACCAACACTACAGGTGGAGAACAGCTCTTTTAAGATCTGACTGCATATTTTAAGCCTAATAATGTTTTTTGTCCAGGAAATATCCATTATGTTGGAAGCACTTAAAGTGTTTGTAAAGTTTAAATAATAAATTACTGCCAGACCCTCTATTAGAGCCTGGCATACCGCACTATGAAAGTCATTTCTAAAAACGTGCATTTCAAATACCTCTTTAGAGCTATCTTCAGGCCAGTCACATGACTCATGGCTGCTTTACAGCTCCAATACATGGCTTCTGTGGGAGGGGCCGAGATGTCCCTCTGACATCAGCTGGGGAGATCACATGGCCTCCTGCCTAAGCTCTGTCTCGGAGTTCTAAAGCAGTCGTGAGTCATGTGAACCTGAAAATAGCTCTAAAGGGGTATTTACAATGCTCATTTTTGGAACTTACTTTCATAGTGTGGTATGCAAGGCTCTAATAGAGGGGCTGGCAGTGACCATTGTAGGGGTTTAATTTTTTAATTATAGTGGTGGGGACATGACAGAGACAAATGCAAGGAGGAAGGAAGAAGGAGGAGAAAGGAGAGCAGAGAGGACAGCTGCGCATGACGTAGGGACGCACTCTGACTGTTCTGTCTCAAGGACATATAGCTAAACCTCATTGTCTCAAAAACTTTAGATACCATATTTCTTTGATCTCAGTTTTATTAGAACAAGCCAGGTGAAACTACAAAATAACAGAAATAGACCTCAATAAGTACAATATTGCATACATTACAGCATACATTACAGAAACAACAATCTACAATATAAGATGGGATAATATAAACATATTTTTTAAGTTCTCTAAGGGGTGATGGTGATAGATTGAGAAAGAAAAAAGTACGGAAACTGCGCTATAAACCAACATGTAAATAAAAACTGTGGGAAATATCTTAAATGTAAAACAATATTGGTGACAAACTATAAACACAAATGTGAATATAAACCATATAGGTTTATACCAAATAACATAAAAGTCCAATTGCCAACAATTGAGTGGCAGTAAAAAGAGGAAGAGAGTCCTGATAAGTGGTAAATAGGGATGAGCCAAACACCCCCCTGTTCGGTTCGCACCAGAACCTGCGAACACACCAAATGTTCGTGTGAACTTTAGAACCCCATTAAAGTTTATGGGACTTGAACGTTTGAAATATAAAGTGCTAATTTTAAAGGCTGATATGCAAGTTATTGTCCTAAAAAGTGTTTGGGGACCTGGGTCCTGCCCCAGGGAACATGTATCAATGCAAAAAAAGTTTTAAAAAATTCAGTTTTTTCAGGAGCAGTGATTTTAATAATGCTTAAAGTGAAACAATAAAATTGTTCCTTTAAATTTCATACCTAGGGGGGGTATAGTATGCCTGTAAAGTAGCGCTTGTTTCCTGTGCTTAGAACTGTCCCTACACAAAGTGTAATTTCTGAAGGAAAAAAGTCATTTAAAATTACTCACCTTAGGGTCTGGTATGGATATTAAGGGAAACCCTGTGTCAATTAAAAAAAAAATGATGTGGTGTTTCCCCCAAATATCCATTCCAGACCATTCAGATCTGGTATGGATTTTAAGGGGAACTCCACCCCAAATTTAAAGGAATACTTTACTTTTATTGTTTCACTTAAAGGAATTATTAAAATCACTGCTGCCAAAAAAACTGCAGTTTTTAAAACTTTTTTTGCATTGATATATGTCCCCTGGGGCAGGATCCAGGTCCCCAAACACTTTTTATTACAATAACTTGCATATTAGCCTGTAAAATTAGCAGTTTATATTTCAAATGTTCGAGTCCCATAGACTTTGACAGGGTTCTAAAGTTCACACGAACTTGCCGCGAACACCCCAAATATTTCGAGTCGAACATGAGTTCTACTTGAACTCGAAGCTCATCCCTAGCTGTGCACAAATAGTCCCACAACATGGACACTGACCTACCAGAAGTATTAAGTGAAAAACCGGATACATAAGTAAGTGCCGGCCATTACAAGCCCCAAAAATTAGCTGACAGGCATTCACCTGACAGCAAACAACCTTGTATTCTGTGGCTGGTGGTACATTAGGCATTCAACGGATACAGAAGTAAGTGTCGGCCATTACAGGCCCAAAGAATTAGCCCACAGGGGTTCACCAGAATTTGAATGAAACATGGTCTACTGGTCACATGTGTTGAATTCCTCTGAGATACATGCTTCATTCATTTTTATAAATGCAAGTGCGCTTATCAGCCACGACCCCCCCCCCCCCTGCTGCGCTGAACATCCTTTCGGACAGGACACTGGATAAGGGGCAAGCCAACAGTTCCATTGCAAATTGTGCAAGCTCTGGCCAGAGGTCAAGCCTGCCCACCCAGTAGTCCAGGGGTTCATCACTTCTCAGTGCCTCCACATCGGCCGTTAACCCGATGTAGTCAGACACCTGTCGGCCTAGACATTCCCTGATGCTGGATCCGGAGGACAGCTGTCAATGGGTCGGCTGAAACAATGATCTCATATCATTAGTGACTAAGACATCTTTAAACCGCCCTCTTCTTGCAGGCGCTGTTGGATTGGTACCGGAAACTGTTTCTCTGTGAGTAGACATTCCTCTGCCAGCGAACGCAAAAGCAGGCAGAATGCAGCATTTCTCAAAGCAAGGCCTGGAAATGCTGCATTCTGATAGCCCTTTGTGATGGTGGCAACATTTCCACCATGTTTTGTTTGTACCAGGGTTCTAAGTACGTTGCCACCAATACTGGTCTTTGCCCTTTATGCTTTTTATACGGGGGTCCCTCTTAAAACACCGGAGCTTGAAGGCCCCCATTTGCACTAACCTGGAAGCGCTGAACTGGCTTGGCCCCTGCTCATCATCCTGGATAATGCCAACCTCGTTCTTCTCCCCCCATCCACGGACAACACCAGGGATCCCAGAAAGGTTTAAAGCATGCTCTTTTTGCTCCTCCTCCTCCGCCTGGCACCATCCTCCTCTGACTCCTCTTCAGACTCCCATTGTTGACTTGTCTCAGGTGGAGTAGCCCCCCCTGGGAATTTATCCAGCATTGCAACTTCCTCATCTTCCTGCTCCTGCTCCTCGACGGCTTGATCAATAACACAACGCAATGCATGCTTCAGAAACCAGGGGTAAGGTACGATGTCACTGCTGGCGCCCTGGCTGCAACTGACCAGTTTGGTGATCTCATCAAATGTCTGCAGAAGTCTGCATGAGTTGTGCATGAGCAGCCAAAACCAAGCTCTCCAGAACCTGTCCTGCTGCAGAGTTCGTACAGTTAGTCGTTAACTGCACGTTTCTGCTGGAGCAGCCTATCAAGCATATACAATGTTGAGTTCAATCGCATCGGGCAGTCACAAATAAGACGTCTGAAGGGGCAAGTTGTGTCGCCGCTGAATGTCAGCAAGGCGAGCCATGGCCGTGTAAGATCTTCTGAAATGGGTCGAGATTTTTCTGGCCTGCCGCAAGACGTCCTGGAGCCCAGGGTATTTAGCAATGAATCGCTGCACGACCAAGTTCAGGACGTGTGCCATGCATGGCACGTGTGTAATATTGCCCTGTTTCAGCACGCTCAGCAGATTGGCACCGTTGTCGCACACCACTTTACCAACTGTCAAATTGAGCGGTGTTAGCCACTGATCTGCCTGTAAACGAGAAGCTGAAAGGAGTGCAGGACCAGTGTGGTTCTTGTCTTCCAGGCACAACAGACACAGCACAGCATGGCAACGTCTCACCTGGCATGTCGAATAGGTTCTGGGGATCTTGGGCGGTGCAGCGGAAGAGACGGTAGCATCGGAGAATGAAGAGTCAGCCGAGGAGGAGAGGGAGGATGGAGTAGAAGGAGGAGAAGAAGAGGCAGGCCTGCATATAATCTGTGGTGGTAAAACCAAATCTACATGGGTGCCACGGGTTACATGCTTGAAGTCCGTCAGAAGATTCACCCAGTGGGCAGTGAAAGTTATATACAAATTTTTGAAAGACCTTCGACTTCACCAGTTTATATGACAGTAGTTGGCGGGCTATCAGTTCCGACAAGCCATCGGTCAACCGTTGGGCAAGAAGGTTATCCGGCATCATCTTTTTTTTACGATCAAACATTTGGGCCACAGAAGCCTGCCTTTTTGCAGAAAAACGTGAGGAAGGCATGATGGAAGGTGGAGTGGAGGACAATTGTGAGCATAGAGGGGAAGGAGAAGGAGAAGAGCCTGGACGGTGAGGCTTTGTTGGTTCTGATGACGTTGCTCCCACTGGGCTCAGTGATGGGAGGCCAGGTGCCTTTTTAATGCGGTCATCCCTAAGTGAGTGTTGGGCTTACCGCGACTTATGCATTAACTGCAAAGGCTGCAGATGACAACACTATAGTCTGCAGCGGACACGTTAAAAAAAGCCCACACTGCGGAGCCATGGGCCGGCATCCTGGGAGCGCCCAATGTGACCGTATATGGTTGATGGCTCGCTTCTGATACATTAGGAGTCTCCTGTCCAATGTAAGCTCGGCCTGCTTCTCCTCCCTATATGTTGGTCCATCTCTCTCTCTCTGAACTCCCCTCCTCTTAATTTCTTGTGGGCACCCATGTGACGTCTGTAGACACTTCATCATCGACGTCACCTTCCCCATCACTAACAGTAGAGATCTCGGAGTAGACAGCAACAGCAGGCACCAACCTCCTTTGGCTGATCTGAGTAATGTCATCAGACTGCTGAGTGCCAGCTGTTGCTACCTGCTCCTCCTTCCTGATCCAATGCCAAGAATGGCTGTGCATTCGAAATGTCTTCGGATGGATCGTAAAATAATTCCTGTGACTCAAGCGGAGGGTATATGGTGGTGGTGGTGGTGTTGGGGCGAGCCACTCAACCAAGTCTGGTGCATTCTTTGACGTAATTGAACGAACATTGTGCCACTTCCCACTTTGGCTCTGGCCTAGTGCTCCTGCCCTAGGTAGCGATTTTTGTCGCTAAACGCTGTCCCTGCTGGAAACGCCAACCTCGCCCTACACTGACAAAAAGTATATGAATGTATTACACACTATCATGTACTGCAGTGCAGACCAAGTAGAACACCTATACCAGTGCTTGAAAGGACTTTTGTGGACCTGTTAGGTAGTGATTTTTGTCACTAAACGTTGTCCCTGCTGGAAATGCCAACCTCGCCCTACACTGACAAAAAGTATATGGGCCAGATCCTCTAAGAACTGCCTATCTTTAGGCAGGCGTAGCGTATCTAAGATACACTACGCCGCCGTAAGTTAGCGGCAGGTTCCTTATCCACGAAATATTTGCACTATTACCTCAGCATTAGACCTCTGTTTTACCAGACGGTCAAATAAGAGGTAAAACAGAGGTCTAATGCTGAGGTAATAGTACCTATCTACACTGGTGGAGGGATCACCTTATGAGTGTATGAGTGTTGTGTGCTCATTAATCACTTGGTGGATAACTTGGACTGTTGGATTTCCAGAATTAATTTAGGACTTTACTGATAACCACTTATTCATTCTCCTACACATACAATTATTTAAGAATATACCATTATTGCATGTATTTGGTGGAGTTTCCTAAATACTAGATCACTGTAGTTCTCAAATATCTTGGACTCATTTATTGTTTATTGGTTTGCGCTGCACTGTTTCTTTATATATTTTTATACTTTCAGATTTTGTGAATGTCCTTTGGTGTACAGCTAGCATTCCGGTGGATGTAAACTTTAAGTTTTTTTTTTACTTATATACATATGTTTTTTTTAATTATTTTATCCTCATATATATTTTTGCGCTGATTGCACCCCCTTTTTCTCTTTACCTGTCTTTCATAGGAACCCAGTGAGACCCAGTGAGAATTCTGGGTTGCCCCTAATCGGGGTAAGTGAGCCCAGGGTTGAAGAAATACTTATCTTTTGAATAGGTAAGTCCCAGACTCTTACAGTAGTACTGTAGTGATAGTGTCAGAAAAGTGTTTCCCCCTCATTGCGCTCCATTACTATAAGTGGCAGTTTGTATAAAGACCACTTTGGCCTTTTATTGTTGGAACTATTTGCCTTGACTTTATTTTACTTTATTCTATTTTGTTTGCTTTGATTCGGTTTGAAATGTATTGTTTTGTCTAGTGATGCCAGTTCTTGTCCTGATCTGACCTGCCTTATTCTGGACAACTCTTTGTCCGCACCATTTTGCTCATATGACACATGCCCCTTGTCCTTCCAACTGCCGATGATTACTTCTGTAATCCTGCGCCCGTCATTCTCCGGCTTAGCCGTCATCCGCATGTTGGCTATCTAAGAATGTTGATTATGTAAATTATGCCATAACTAGACAAAGTGCAATTATATCTCTAGCAGATGGTTCCATTTATCTAGTTGATTTTTATATATTTTTGTGTTTTGTTATTTTGTTAATTTGTTTACATATGTACATACTGTTGTATCTACACCCATGTCACACTTGCTGTGGCTATAACAAATTTTTCTTCTTTTTTCTTTTGTGCCCAGGTCTGTATTGCAGTGGTCTTTAGACTTGATAATTTCCCTCTTTAGTAACCGTCCGAGTGGACCCGAGTCCGCCTTATATTCTTTAGAGCTTTTCCAGGGCATGTTTTACATATTATGGAGCCATCATTGTAGCATATGTTTCAATTTGTTACTATACACTTGAATAGCATACAAGATGGGCCAGATTCAGGTAGATGAGAGTATCTTTCCTCTGGAGTAACGCTTCTCATTTACGTTACTCTGAAGACCCTTTCAGCGCAAGTCCTGTAATTCACATAGCAGTTGCGCGTAAACTTGCGCCAGAGTAACGATAATGCGCTGGCGTAACCCGACGCAAGTGAAACTGGGTGTGATCATATGTAAATGATGGGCGGAGCCCAGCGCAGAGGCTTACGTTCAGCGCATCATCCACGGAGCATGCGCAGTGAGTGCGGCTCCACTCGCCCCCTTGTGCGCATGCTCACAACTTCCGTCGGCCCCACTTCCTGGGAAACGTCAGCGCAATGCGTTCCGCTGGGCGCTTAAAAGCGCTGGCGGAAACGCCATTCCGGCGCAAAAGTAGTTCCATTTCCCCCCACCCCAGGGAAGATACTTTTGCCCTGTAATGGCTGCTCCCGCTGCCCCCAGAGAGAGGAGGAACCTAAATTATAATGCCCAGGAGGTCACAGTGATAATATCGGCTATGGAGGCATTTAATGATTTTCTCCATGGTAAAAAAAGCAGGAAGACCAGCCGGAGAGAAAGCAGGCCATCCTGGACACCATAGCTGCCAGGGTCAATGTGCTGGGGTACTCCACCCGGAGTGCTTCAGACATTGGTAAAAAAATCAATGACCTGCGGCGCAAGGTGAGGGGCAAGGTGTCCACCATTAGGAGCCATGAGAGGGGCACAGGTGGTGGTCCCCCATGTCCTGTCACCCTGACCGCGGAGGAGGAGGTGGTCGCCCGCTGCCTGGACAGGGAGCAGTTGGAGGGGGTCCCAGGCTATGATTCCGTAGAGGAAGGCTCCAGGACAGGTAAGTGATTTTTACCCCCTTTTTGGTGTGTTGCATGTGGGGGGCGGGGGTGGGTACATGTGCCAAGTGTGTGGGACCACCAACATGTGTCTGCTTTGTGTCATCCACAGATGACGGTGCTGGGCCATCTCGTGCCGGCCAGTCCACCCCAACCCCCCAACGGGATGCTGAAGACGAGGCCCTGGGTGCTGGAGACACCGAGGTGGAGGAGGAGAGTGCCCACACCACTTCAGCAGAGGTGGTTGTGGAGGAGCCTGTCCCTGAACAGGAGTTCATTTTAATGTTGGAGGAGTCCTCCTCCTCTGCAGGGCCCTCTGTGATCCCCTCCCCCATCCTAGGTAGCCCCTCAAGGGCGACTCCATCCCCACGGGGACAACCTTCCTCTGCCCCCAGGAAGGCCACCCGGAAGACCAGGGGGGTGTGTGATTTGGTCGAAGACCAGGTGCTTTTGGACCACGCGAAACAGACCCAGCAAATGGGGGAGATGGCTGGCCACCTAGACAGGGTCGCAGACAGCCTGGGCTCTATGTCACAGCTGCCCAGTCGCGTGCAGGGCGTTGTGACCAGCCTGGGGGAGGTGCAGGCTGATATCCGGCACTTGACAGCAGCTGTTCGAGACAACACTGCTGCCATTCGGGAAGAGGGGAGGCAGCGGCAACGTGACCAGCGGCATCAGATCACCCGCCAGCTGAGGATGCAGGCCCAAACAAATTTGTATCTGAGCCGTATCGCTGTGGCATTGGAGGGCATGCAGCCAACAGCTCCCAGGAGTGGCCCACCCGGGGATCAGCCTCCTCCTGATGCCCCCCCACCACCACCACCACCCACTCCCTCCAGGCAGATGAGGAGCCCGAGAGTGCCCCCAAGGAGGAGCCCCCGTCATCCCAGATGAGGGTTTTTTTTTTTTTTGGTTGTTATATATTTTTGTTTATACTCAGGACATGAGTTTATTTATTTTATTTATTATTATTGTTTATACTCAGGACATGAGTTTTGGTTAATTTTTTTGGTTCTCAGGTTATGAGATTTTATTTTTATTTTTTGATACTGCACACGTTGCAGTGTGAATGGTGTGTGAATGTGAGAGGGTGGCACTCCTGAAAGTAAGGGGTGTCACCCTCGGCCGTGGTGGTGAAGTTAACCCCACGGCTGAATGAATGACGTGTGAAAGGTGTGTGAATGGACAGTGACATCATTGGGGCCTTGACGCGGCGTTACTGCTCCCAACTCCTACATGCTGGACTTGGGCTAATCCAATGCGATGTGCATGTGATGTGTGTGATCTAGGGACATCAGTGGTGTACACGCGTGCACTGTCTGTGTTATTAATGTTTTGGTTTAGTGTCCAAAGATGCCTACGGCGAGGACCCTCCTGACTGCTCTTCCATCAGCAGACTGGGTGTCCTCTGGCAGGTGGGGACTGTGTGGGTCGGGGGTCAGGTCATCACGTATGTCAATCTCTAGGCCTTTTTTCATAGCAAAGTTATGTAGTATGCAACATGCACCGATGATCTGACACACAAAGGTAGGGGAATACAATAGGGTCCCCCCGGACTTATCCAGGCAGCGGAAACGGGACTTCAGGAGCCCAAATGTTTGCTCCACCACTGCACGGGTTTTGATGTGTGCTTCATTGTATTTTCTCTCTCCTCTGGTTTGGGGGTTCCGGAAAGGAGTCATTAGATGGGGTCCCAGTGCATATGCAGAGTCACCTGTAAGGGAAAAGACAGGAGGATGTTAGTAGTGCATGTGCCACTTTTGATGTGCATCACGGGAGGGGATAGTCATGCCTGACTCCCATGTCACTCACCAACCAGCCAGCTGTCCCCATACATGTTCTGTTCGAATTCTGCTGGAATGGGGCTCTGACGGTATATGAAGCTGTCATGGCTGGACCCGGGGTGTTTGGCACGGACGTGCCATATGAGGCGTTGGGCATCGGCTATCACCTGTACGTTGATGGAGTGCCAATGCTTCCGATTGCGGTATATGTGCTCTGTGGCACTGGGGGGCTGTAGGGCCA
Organism: Rana kukunoris; assembly: GCA_029574335.1. NCBI lineage: Eukaryota > Metazoa > Chordata > Amphibia > Anura > Ranidae > Rana > Rana kukunoris. The sequence continues at coordinate 331,384,598 of CM056049.1, forward strand.
CATGTGTGCAATCAATGGCCCCGATGGTGCGTGGGAATCTGGCAATGTTGTAGAAATCTGTCATTGCCTTCAGCCGCAGCTCCTCAGTGGTGGGTCTGATGAACTGGTTGGACATGCGTCTGAGGATTGCGGGGACAACCTGGTGCACACATCTGCTCATGGAGGACTGTGACATCCCAGCCACCACTCCACTTGTACGCTGGAATGATCCACTGGCAAGGAAATGAAGTGTTGCCAGGACCTTCACCAGTGGCTGCACTGCTTGTGAGCGGTGTGTCTTGCTGGTGATGTCACCCTGCAGGGTTGTGGTTAGTTCAAGTATTGCATCTGGGCTGAATCTGAAGAGGCGATACACCTCCTCATCCCCCATGCCAAAGAGGTTCATACGAGTGCGGTATATCCTCTCACGTGCCCGCCTCCTCCGTAGCGAGGGACCCAGTACTAGTCTTAGGACCACGAGTGCCCCTGGCATGTTGGCACACAGAGGTGTTGTCCTTGCTAGTGTTGTTGTTCAGCTTGCTAGTTTCGTCGGTAACGCTGCTGTAGCTGCTCTCCTGCTGACCTGTGACCGTCTGGAGTAAAGATAAAGCAGCCTTTTGTAGAAATAACTTTGCGCCGGACGGACCAGATACGCGCGGCGCATGTAGCCAGCGTATGGTGCTAATCCGTTCGTGAATTGGGAAAAATCCCTCATTTGCATATTTGCAGGGGAAATCAATAGGCGCGACTGATGCGCCCAGCGAAAATAAGCGCTGACGATACTCTGGCGTCGGAACGTTCCGCCGGTCGCAAATGACCCGTTATTGGGCGCATCTAGTTTGGTGGGTACGGGCACATAGAAAAGACGGCGCATCATCACAGTTACGCGGCGCATATCCAAATACTCCAGCGCAAGTGTTCGTGAATCTGGCCCAAGATGGCTATATTCCAGTTATGAATATAGAGTTCAAATTGCTAAATTTAAAACCTAATAGGGTGGGACTTTAAATGAGGCTATGGCTATCCGGCACATAAGCCTCCATCCCCGGCAACATGAAATAGGGAAAAGAATATTAGGCTCTATTTTGGGGTTGGTGCATAGCCATATCCGGGATCTGCGACACGCACCACGGCGTCCCCCCTGTTCCTCCACCCTATTGGCTGCAGGGCTGGGGGGACGTACTCGCTGTGCATCGAAGTCACACCTCACACGTTAGCGCAATTGACGTCTATCCTAACGCTGCATGCTGGCGTGTGTTTTTCCCTCTGTGTTAGCTATAAAGGGAAGGGTTAGATGACTATTTATAGGCAATGTTTGCGTGTATGTGGTCGCCGCTCCTCTCCAGCACGCCGCGTGACGTTAGTGGGGCACTGTCGGCTGGTGGGGTGTCTCTCTTTTGGCTAGTGTCTATGGTTATTACCTTTACCTTTTTTCCTGGACACTTTTACACCATGGTTATCATGGTTAAACCTTCTAATTCGGGTACACTCACTTTACTGTTGTTTCTGACTCATATATTGGGTCGATTCATCCCTTACCACTTTTTTGCTACTTTCACACATTAAGGTGTTTTATACGCCCTGACCTGAATAAAATATTTTCACTTTTATCATTATAGTTTTTGCCTTTCACTAATCCAGTTTATTATTTTTATGCACAATTTATTATTTGTTACAGAAACCTTCATGGCTTCCATTGTTATACCTACCACTACATTATTACCTTGTCAATTTGGATGCTCCCTGCTGTTAGGTAAGTAGTTCAACTAGACCCGGGTTTAAGGATAATCTGAATGTATGGAAAGTCCCCAATGCATTGCCAGTCAGAAACACACGCACATATGGTGTTGCCAAAACTCTACTTTATTTCTCCTGCGTACTTGTACATAATCAAATCATAAAAGAAGGGACTCCCTTGCCCCAGCCAATCATATGTAAGTAATTAGGTTATACAAGTAATATTCGTCACAATTATACACCATGCATAGAATATAGCAATCTAATTTCTACTGCAGCTTATCTAATGTTTTCACCCCACTTCTAGTACATAATAACAAAATGGCAAGGTTATTGTTAGTTTCTATGTAACTTGTCCTAGAAGCTCTGAGTAAAAGGATACGTAAACGTACAAGCATTAATCACTAAGGGGGAACTCTAACAAGCCTTATAATACATCATTAGTATAGGGGAACTCTAACCGCCTTTCAATCCCTCCTGTGATCGCGTAGGCTCTAGCCTACGTGATCACTCATTATACCATTTCTGCTCTATGGTCAATATTGCAATGCTGACATTCTCACCCCTTTTCACACAGGGTTTAGTCACTTTCCCAATAGCGCAAAGGGTTATTCTAGCAATCAGATATACAGTATAATAAAAGCGCAAATCAATATCACTTTCCTGGGGTTGCAATAAGGAGAACACAACATGTAACAATCGGTGACAAAGAAAAATATTTTGCAACTTGGGCCAATGTGGAGTTGGAAGTGGTCTGGGACTGAAATGTGGGAGCAAATTGGGGGCCAGTCTTTGACAATGTTCAAGGTAGTTGCACTGTGACCTGTTCCAATCCTTGGATTAAGTCCTCCAGTTGTGGGGCTTGTTGGTCCCTCCTTTTCTGCTCTTTTTGTCAGTGCCTCTGGAGTTGGAAGGGGAAAAAGGGGGTTCGTCTTTATCAGGGATGCACAGATCCATTGTGTTCCCTGGGAAGTAAGTACAGTCGTTCTAAAGGCCTATTTCTACTTTGTGTGGGCCAGTGTAAACGGGTCCTATATGTCTTCTCACTGCGAGTTGTTTTATGACCCGGTGGATCGGATCTGTGGAAAGAGGAGGAAAGGTGACAGCCACTGCTTAATAATTTTCACTAAGTGTACTTACCAGATCTCTCACGTACTGTTCCTGTAAAGAATATAAGTTAGGATCCTGCCTAGGGTTCCTATCCTCTCTGTGCCATTTCTTCTTCTGAATGGGCTTTCCCATTAAAGCCCATTTCTTGAACTAGGGGTGTTTCTGATTTGGTATAGTATCAAGGGTAAGTGTACTAACCAGTCTTTTAAAGTTCCTTGCATGGCTTTCCTATTTGCAATGGACAGCCCCACCTAGAGATGATTACCTGCGTGAGTATGCGCACTACTGCCTATGTGTCTTGTGGTTTTGAATGCTTCCACCCATCGTGAGAATACATCCACGATGACCAAAAGGTATTCTTGCTCTGTCCCTTTCTTTGGCATGTGGGTGAAATTAATTTGCAGATGAGTGAAAGGTGTAGTAGAATACGCGAGGTGTTCATGTTTCACCTTGTGTGGTATGTTTGCATGTGATGTGATGTGATGATACATGTGATGCACCGTGACACATATGCTTTTTAACAAGCTTGGCTCGAAGAAATCCTTTAGTGAAATGTGTTCTGCCAACCTCTATGGGCCATAAACAAAGATGCACTAGCTGCGGGGATGCATCATGTCCTGTCTTCCCCTCTTCGAGGAAAAAGTCTTTGTGGCATGTGTCTGGATATAATGTTAGTACTGGCATTTGGGTATGTGCTGGTTGCTCTAGTAGCTGGCTCTGCAGATGCACTCTAATAACAGCAGATAATACAAAACCCTTGTGTACATCAGATAAAACAATGGAAGTCATAAATGACCTGGGAAAAGTGTCCCGTTGAGCAATGCTGTGATACTACCTCACCCTGTTCTCCTATTTAATCCCAAAAAGGCATTTAAAATCCTAGCCTTTGGAGTAACTCCATATCCGCCCAACCTTTGAGCAGACAGGTGTGAATATTTTAGGTAATATCATAGTTGGTCTGCCCAGGGTAAATTATGTTGCCGTCCCCTACCACCATCGCTCAGGAGGTATACCCTGAACCTGGACCGGGACCACCCCTGGAAAAAAAAACACAGGGCAAAGCTCTCCACCATTTTCTTTTTGGTAGGGACACCTGCCATAGTCCTACAATTGTCCCCTGCATACAAACATAACGAGGATGCCAAATATGGGTGCTACAACCACAGCACTATTCAGATGCCCTTACTTGGGCACCCGGATATATCTCTCATATTTACGGAAGGGAGGTTCAGCCTTTGGTAACACCTTTGGTAGCAGGTAAAACAAGAAGTGGTATGTTTTAAAACCAACTGTGCCTCTTATCCTATGTTCATTTACCAGGGCAGCCATAACTACTTGTGACTGAAGACACGTTCCATGTGTCAGGCTGCGGGGCTGTGGAGGGGTCCGAGTGGATGACAGACATAAAAGATCACATTGATTCCGAAGATGCCCCCTGTGGACCACTTGTTCTTCTCGTTCTGGGGTCCTTAAAGTTGAATTATTTTTCCCAGCTATATTGGGCCATAACTAGGTGGAATCTATGAGTTGCACAGAACCATCAATCTAAGTAAGGCAGAGGTTTCAGAAGCTGAGCTCACGACTCTTGACAAGGGTTTAAAATTTGTTCCATCTAAACAATTAAATAGGTTTGAGACTTTTGTTGACATTCATAAGTTCACTCGTAAACTAAACATTCAAAGATACTTTTTGTCTAACCCTTATAAGCCTAAAACCTCCTATACTTCGCTGGGTGACGTTGTCCATTCGGGGATGGCCAATCCATCGCTGTTTAACCCTCCAAGTACTACAGCATCCTCAATCAAGGTCTTTCGGGATCTTGTGCTTAAAGATTTAGAATCTGTACCTAAGAAGCGTATTTACGATCACCCTGATATTAAAGCGGGCCTCAAGTCCTTGTGTGAAAGGAAGGATTTAATAATTCGGCCTGCGGACAAAGGGGGTCGTCTGGTTATCATGGATAAGAACGACTATCATCTAGAGATGTGCCGTATCTTAGATGACACAAGTACCTATTCCCCTCTGGTTGCAGATCCAACAAAAACAATCCAGAAAGCATTACTAGGATTGATAAAAAAGGTTTTTTCGAGTGGGATTTTGGATAAGAAAGAGAAAGATTACCTTGTACCAACTGTTCCCCGCATTCCGGTTATGTACTTTCTCCCCAAGATCCACAAAAGTGTTACCTATCCCCCAGGTAGACCCATCGTAAGTGGGATAAATTCAGTGACCTCCCGGATTGGAAGGTACATTAACTTTTACCTACAACCACTCGTGCGTGCTGTCCCCTCTTTTTTGAAAGACACTGGTGACACTATTCGCAAATTAAAGGCTGTCGATTACCAAGAGGGTTGCCTACTGGTGACGGCAGATTTAACATCTTTGTACACGTGTATACCACATGAACTAGGCTTCAGAGCCGTAGAATATTTCCTCTCTAAAGATAATACACTTCCGGTTTTACAACAAAGGTTTATAATGGATTTGCTCAAATTTGCCACCCAGGGCAACTATTTTTGGTATGACCAACGTTTTTTTCTCCAAACTAGGGGTGTTGCAATGGGGGCTAAGTTTGCCCCCAGTTTGGCGAATCTCTACATGGCCCAATGGGAGGAGGATGTCGTCTATGCCCTTCAGCGTCCAGAGATCTTGCTGTGGGCTAGGTATATAGACGACATCCTCCTCCTGTGGCAGGGTGACGAGGAATCTCTTCATGATTTTATGGTCACCCTCAACGACAATGTGATGGGTATCGTTTTAACCTACGAGCTCAGTCACACTCTGATTCATTTCCTGGATCTCAAAGTTTCTGTTGATGACCATCGGTTGGTGACAAAAACTTTTTTTAAACCAACCGATAGAAACGGATACATTCCTAGTGACAGTTGTCACTACAGCTCCTGGCTCAAGTCTATACCCTTTAGCCAGTTGCTCCGCATCAGGAGGAACTGTACGAATGTACCCGATTTCTATACTCAAGCAGAAATTTTGAAGGTCAGATTTGTTGAAAAGGGCTACACACCAGCCAAAGTGGATGATGACATCGATCGGGTGTCCAAGATCGATAGAGATTCCATCATTTCAGAGAAACCTAAACGCCCTCCAGATACCAGGTTCAAATGGGCATTCACTACCCAATACTCGGTGCAACACAAGCAGATCAAAAACATACTGAACCGACATTGGAGTGTTCTTAAAAGTGATTCCCTTTTGGGCCCGGCGCTCCCCGATAGGCCTGGGGTTGTTTTTAGAGGAGCCATGTCGCGCTGAAATAAACTTGCTCCTAACGTATCGGACCCTCCCATCAAACCCTCCTTCTTTCCAGAGTTGAAGGGATTTCACGCGTGCAGGAGATGCAATGTGTGTCTTTTAAATACTCTTACCAGTAGAAAAATAGACAGCTTTTCTTCCACAGTAACATCCATCATCTATACGATGAGGGATTTTGCCACTTGCGACACTCGCTATGTGGTTTATCTTCTCACCTGTCCGTGCAAAAAGCAGTATGTCGGCAGGACTATACGCACATTTTCCATCAGAGTAAATGAGCATATTGCACGTATAAGGTTGGGTAAGACTAACCATACTGTTCCCAAACATTATCTAGAACACCACCACAAAAATCCGGAGGGAACGAGCTTTCAGATTATTGGGAAATTTACCCCCCATTGGAGAGGAGAGTCCAAAGTTAGAGGTGTGTCCCAGCTCGAAATGTTTTGGATATACCAACTCCGTTTTTTTCCCTATGGATTAAATATCGATTGGGACATTAACGCATTCATCAATCAATCCTAGATTGTGAATGTCATTCTGTTCTGTTTGGACACACCTCTGTGATGAGTTTTGTTTATGATTAATATTATACATACTTTCCTGTTTTGCCACTTGATAATCTGTAGTGTCATATATGGGTCAGGATGTTTTTTAAAAAGGGAAAAGGAAAGAGGAAAGAGGAAAGAAAAAAAAAACCTGGCCTACAGGAGAGTCATCTGTGTTTTTAATAATGTGTTGGATAAGCAATGATGCCATATAGCCATTTACACACTGGGGATTACCTAGTTTTGTCACTTGTTAATCCATAGTGCCATACATGGGTCATTATGTTTTTTAACATTTGTTTTTGATCTCTTTTTCATATATATATGTATTAGATTCTCGCCTGGCCTACTGGAGAGTCATCTGTGTTTTTAATTATGTGTTAGATGAGCAATGATGCCATATAGCCATTTACACACTAGGGATTACCTAGTATGAGTAGGTCACCTTCCCCAATTACAAGTCGGCGTTTTCCATCTCTATTGGCCATGTAATATGACTAGGGAGATTGTATGGATCGCGTATGGAGGGTGCCGCGTGATGACAACATGACACCGACTTGCTTGTACAGCATGCTGTCCGTCTCCCAGGATTGGCTATCCGCGGTTCAGCTTGGAACGCAGCCTCGTCGTGTGTACGACGCGATTGCGTCATTTCGGGTGTTCGTGATGGGGCGCTTTTTTTGTTCGTTCCTTGCTGACAGCAGTGGGTGTTGTCAGCAGGAGTCCGCTGTGATTGGTTCTAACCTCCTGGCTGCCATTCACAGCTGTTTTGACTTAATGTCATCATTGCTCATAGAAGTAGTATAAATATATGGCGTGGGGCACTTGTATGGGTTCATGCCCCAGTTGAAGAGCTCATGGCTCGAAACATGTCGGGTACATAAGCCCATACGCTATTTGCCTACCACGCTACTTACCCATGTGATCACCTGTACTGGTCTTTCCGCAGTCTTGTACTTTTTAGCTTATTTTTTATTTATTTTTTGCCTATTTTTCTGTATACCATTTTATGCCTAATAAAGGCCTTTTTTACTGGAAATAACCACACTATGCGTAGTTGTGTGTGTGTTTTCTTCCCTACATGATTCTATGATGGGTCTACCTGCCACAATGCCATTATCCATAAGTTTCCTCTGAAGGATTTTCTCTCACATTTGGATCCACTCAGCTTCTGATGATCGATTGTCTATTGGCTCAACGGGCTCCCATTGACATCATCGCTTTCCAGGAGTTCGTACATGCTTGATTGACACACCGTCGCTGACGTGTGTGTCCACGCCATCCGGTAAGAGTACCCAACTTTTATCTGTATCGATTGGATGTTGTTGTGGATCCTATGAGATTGACCGCTGATGGGGTTTTTTACTACCTGTTTAAATCACTGAAATATCCAAATCCTGTGTTGATGGACTTATCCTACACGTTTTTGCAATTCCGTTTGCCATAATGTGATTCTGTTCATTTTATATTGGGACTTTTTCATCACCAGAGTTTCCATTTCTTGCTATTTACAACATATATTAGCATTTGATCTTTTATCTTTTGACGTATCTTTCCGGGACATTTATTTGTGATACAATTCATTTTCACTTCAGTGTGAAGCACCCTGGTGGTACTATTTGGTATCTCACTTATTTTGATTTCTATTTTTTAGCATTTATAAAAATGTTTCTGCATATTATTTGATATTTACATGTATTGGTCTAGTGCAATTTTATAGATTCACATTTTTGCTCCATAATTGGGGCTCCTGATTTGAATACCTTGATCACATATTTGGTTTCACTCCAGATATTATTTAGCGCTGCACTTTTTTCCTTTTTTATTTCTGTACACAACATGGTCCATTGTTGGTGCTGGCTGCTATATTCCTCCATTTGTTTTTAAGTCTAGCGCAACTTTTTCATTATTTTCTATGGTCAATATTGCAATGCTGACATTCTCACCCCTTTTCACACAGGGTTTAGTCACTTTCCCAATAGCGCAAAGGGTTATTATAGCAATCAGATATACAGTATAATAAAAGCGCAAATCAATATCACTTTCCTGGGGTTGCAATAAGGAGAACACAACATGTAACAATCGGTGACAAAGAAAAATATTTTGCAACTTGGGCCAATGTGGAGTTGGAAGTGGTCTGGGACTGAAACGGGGGAGCAAATTGGGGGCCAGTCTTTGACAATGTTCAAGGTAGTTGCACTGTGACCTGTTCCATTCCTTGGATTAAGTCCTCCAGTTGTGGGGCTTGTTGGTCCCTCCTTTTCTGCTCTTTTTGTCGCTGCCTCTGGAGTTGGAAGGGGAAAAAGGGGGTTCGTCTTTATCAGGGATGCACAGATCCATTGTGTTCCCTGGGAAGTAAGTACAGTCGTTCTAAAGGCCTATTTCTACTTTGTGTGGGCCAGTGTAAACGGGTCCTATATGTCTTCTCACTGCGAGTTGTTTTATGACCCGGTGGATCGGATCTGTGTAAAGAGGAGGAAAGGTGACAGCCACTGCTTAATAATTTTCACTAAGTGTACTTACCAGATCTCTCACGTACTGTTCCTGTAAAGAATATAAGTTAGGATCCTGCCTAGGGTTCCTATCCTCTCTGTACCATTTCTTCTTCTGAATGGGCTTTCCCATTAAAGCCCATTTCTTGAACTAGGGGTGTTTCTGATTTGGTATAGTATCAAGGGTAAGTGTACTAACCAGTCTTTTAAAGTTCCTTGCATGGCTTTCCTATTTGCAATGGACAGCCCCACCTAGAGATGATTACCTGCGTGAGTATGCGCACTACTGCCTATGTGTCTTGTGGTTTTGAATGCTTCCACCCATCGTGAGAATACATCCACGATGACCAAAGGGTATTCTTGCTCTGTCCCTTTCTTTGGCATGTGGGTGAAATTAATTTGCAGATGAGTGAAAGGTGTAGTAGAATACGCGAGGTGTTCATGTTTCACCTTGTGTGGTATGTTTGCATGTGATGTGATGTGATGATACATGTGATGCACCGTGACACATATGCTTTTTAACAAGCTTGGCTCGAAGAAATCCTTTAGTGAAATGTGTTCTGCCAACCTCTATGGGCCATAAACAAAGATGCACTAGCTGCGGGGATGCATCATGTCCTGTCTTCCCCTCTTCGAGGAAAAAGTCTTTGTGGCATGTGTCTGGATATAATGTTAGTACTGGCATTTGGGTATGTGCTGGTTGCTCTAGTAGCTGGCTCTGCAAATGCACTCTAATAACAGCAGATAATACAAAACCCTTGTGTACATCAGATAAAACAATGGAAGTCATAAATGACCTGGGAGAAGTGTCCCGTTGAGCAATGCTGTGATACTACCTCACCCTGTTCTCCTATTTAATCCCAAAAAGGCATTTAAAATCCTAGCCTTTGGAGTAACTCCATAACCTTTGAGCAGACAGGTGTGAATATTTTAGGTAATATCATAGTTGGTCTGCCCAGGGTAAATTATGTTGCCGTCCCCTACCACCATCGCTCAGGAGGTATACCCTGAACCTGGATCGGGACCACCCCTGGAAAAAAAAACACAGGGCAAAGTTCTCCACCATTTTCTTTTTGGTAGGGACACCTGCCATAGTCCTACAATTGTCCCCTGCATACAAACATAACGAGGAGGCCAAATATGGGTGCTACAACCACAGCACTTTCCAGATGCCCTTACTTGGGCACCTGGATATATCTCTCATATTTACGGAAGGGAGGTTCAGCCTTTGGTAACACCTTTGGTAGCAGGTAAAACAAGAAGTGGTATATTTTAAAACCAACTGTACCTCTTATCCTATGTTCATTTACCAGGGCAGCCATAACTACTTGTGACTGAAGACACATTCCATGTGTCAGGCTGCGGGGCTGTGGAGGGGTCCGAGTGGATGACAGACATAAAAGATCACATTGATTCCGAAGATGCCCCCTGTGGACCACTTGTTCTTCTCGTTCTGGGGTCCTTAAAGTTGAATTATTTTTCCCAGCTATATTGGGCCATAACTAGGTGGAATCTATGAGTTTCACAGAACCATCAAGTGTCCAGGGCTGTAATGCAGCATCCTTAGCCGCCTGGTCTGCTTCCACATGTGAGCCTCAAATGCTAGGATGGCTACCTCAGCAAGAACCTGGACAGCTGAAAACAGCCAATCAATCTAACTTATTGCTTGATTGATTTACCTGCCGAAGTAAAACAACTCTGTCTCTATATATATAAATATATCCACCGACTCTGAGTAAAGGATCCAACAACTCTGAATACAGAGGCCCAGATTCACAGAGCGATTACGCCTGCGCAACAGGAGATGCGCGTGCGTAAGTCTAAACGTTTCGATGCACGGCATCCCCAAAGCGAGATACGCAAGAAATCTACTTTTTTTGGTCTGGCGTAATTTCGTTAGACAGGCGCATCCGTCCGCGCAAAACTGCGCTAGACAGACCATTGATTTGCTAGTCAAATATGCTAATTAGGGACTTACGGGGATCCACAAAAGAACGTTGGGGCAGCGCAGGCTACGCAGTGTGCGCAACAGCAAAATGTCCTGTCTAAAATTAGACCATATAAAAGCTGGTCTAAAAAGAGAAAAAAAGTCTACTTGTTAGATAAAGCAACAACGTTAGTGAGGAGCTCAGCAGTCACACGTGTTGCACAACAATCTGTATGCCAACATGCCAGGGGCATCGTCGCGCAAAGCTATACTACTGACTTTAGATGAGCAAAGAAGGGTGAGGGCAAGGAGGATGGCACGGAGGAGGGCACAGGAGAGGATATACCGCACCCGCATAGACCTGTTTGGCATGAGTGATTCTGAGGTGTATCGCATCTTCAGATTCACCCCTCATGTCATCCTGGAATTAACCACAACCCTGCAGGAGGACATCACCAGCCAAACACAACGCTCACATGCAGTGCAGCCACTGGTCAAGGTCATGGCAACACTCCATTTCCTTGCCTGCGGCTCTTTTCAGCGTACAAGTGGAGTGGTGGCTGGGATGTCACAATCCTCCATGAGCAGATGTGTGCACCAGGTTGTCCCTGCAATCCTCAGACGCATGGCCAACCAAATCATCAAACCCACCACTGAGGACCTGCGGCTGAAGGCAATGACAGATTTCTACAGAATTGCCAGATTCCCACGCACCGTGGGGGCCATTGAATGCACACATGTGGCACTCCAGCCCCCCCAGGAGACAGAGCACATGTAGAGCAATCGGAAGCATTGGCATTCCATCAACGTACAGGTGATAGTCCATGCCCAAGGCCTCATATGGCACGTCCGTGCCAAACACCCAGGGTCCAGCCATGACAGCTACATATACAATCAATGCCACATACGAATGGAATTCGATCAGAACGTGTATGGGGCCACCTGGCTGGTTGGTGAGTGACATGGGTGGCAGGCATGACTATCCCCTCCCATGATGCACACATCACAAGGGGCACATGCATGACTAACATCCTCCTGTCTTTTCCCTTACAGGTGACTCTGCATATCCACTGGGACCCCATCTCATGGCTCCTATCCGGAACCCCCAAACCCCAGGAGAGGAAAGATACAATCAAGCACATGCCCAAACACGAGCAGTGGTGGAGCGCACCTTTGGCCTCCTAAAGTCACGTTTCCGATGCCTGGATAAGTCTGGGGGTACCCTCTTGTATTCCCCAAACTTTGTGTGCCAGATCATCGGTGCATGTTGCATGCTGCACAACTTCGCAGTAAGAAAGGGCCTGCAGATTGACCTACGTGATGACCTGACCCCTGAACCAGACAATCCCCCCCTAACCGAGGATACCCCGTCTTCTGAGGGAAGAGCAGCCAGGAGACAACTCACATTGGGCATCTTTGCACGTTAAACACACACATTAATCATGGCACAATGAGAATGCATGCATGCACACCACTGTGGTCCCTAGCACACACACCCCACATCCACATCAAATTGGATTGGCACCAGTCCACCATGCAGGACTTGTGAGCAGCAACGCCACGCCAAGGCTCCAATTATGTCACTGTACATTCATACACCATTCACACGGACCTGGGGATCACTTCTCCCTGGTCCTGGGGAACCCTTCTCCACCAAAATTGAGGGTGACACCCCTTTTCCGGCAGGAATGTCACCCCCACATTCAAACAGCATTCACAACCTAAAAAAAATCAAAAAAAAGACCAGCAAAATCAAAAAATTTCCAGCAAAAAAAAAAAAAACAAAAAAGGGGGAAAAAAAATTATTGCCCTTTACGTGAGCCACACCTGGGGCGCCTCCGGCCACGGCCCCGGCTCCTCAGGGGTGACTCATGGGGAGGTGGAAAACCGGGGAAGGAGGAGCAGCCCCTGATCTCTGCCCACCTGGCGGCCTGCCCTCCAAGGCCACGGCTATTCTGTCCAGGGCAGCACCAAGTGTTGCCGTGTTGGCCTGGGTAGCCTGGGTAAGGGCCCTCACATCCTGCCCAACGCCTGCTGATGTCATCTGCAGTTCGTTTAGGCAGGTTGTGAAAGCCCGGGAGTGGGAGTCCAGGTTCCCCAGCGTATCCTTAATGGAGGACAGGCTCTCCTCCATCCGCACCAATGTCTGGCTGACCTGTCCCAGATGGCGGGTCTGGAGGAACTGGTCCCTTCTCAGAGTGGCGGGCAGGAGATCGGCCACCCCCCTGGTGTTCTGGGACGACTTCCTGCCTCCAGCTGATGCTTGTGGCCCGGGGAGAAGGGGAGGCCCTTGGGAGGGGAGCCATGTTGGGGGAGGAGGTGGGGGCTCCCCCTTAGGGAGGGCTGCCTGCTGCCAGTCAGAGGGGAAGAGTCCTCAAAAACCAAAAGTCCTGTGCCTAACATGGACTCCTCCTCCTCATGATTCTCCTCCTCCTCAACCTCCTCCTCCTCCTCTTGAACCTCCTCCGTGGACTCCGTCCTTGTTGGGGGGGCCTCATTAGGCTGCTGTCCTGGGGATGGTGCGGTCAGGCCAGATGGCCCTGCACCCTCCTGCACATCTGTGGATGACACAAAACATTCACAGGTTGGAGGATCCACACACTTGCCACATATTCCCTTTCACCCCCTCCCCCACACATGCTACACACCTGATATTAAAAAAAATACTTACCTGGCACCACGGGCTCCAGACTTGAGTCAAAGCCGGGCAGGCCCTCCACTTCATGTCGATGAAAGGTCAGGGCCACCGCACGCTCCTCCGCTGTCAGCCTAATACGGCATGGTGGGCCCCCTCCTGTGCCCCTGGCATGGGCATGCATTTTGGACAGCTTCTGTTTGACCAGACGCCGGAGGTCATTAATTTTTTTGTCAATCCCAGACCGGGTCCGTGTCTCCCCCTCCCCCGCTGAATTGACCTGCTCAGTGATGAGGTCCAAAATCTCCCTCCTCCTGGCCGGGGTGGTGTTGGCACTGTCTGGGCCGTGGAGGAAACGCCCATAATCGCTAATGGCCCGGGCAAGAATTCTTTTTTCCCCCACAGTAAAATTGAGTTTTCGCTTTCTCTCTGTCATACTTCCAAAAAAACTCACTCCCAGTCAACAAAAATCAGTCACAAAAACAAGCACAACCAATCAAGCAAGAACACACACAAAGAGAAAACTAACACCCAAAAAATCACACAAGCACTCAGCAAAAAACAGTCACAAAAACAAACAGCAAAAAATCAGCAAGAAAACAAACAAACAGAAATATATCAAACAAACAGTCTCTCAAACACTTATCAAAAAACACTTTCAAAGATCTACTTACAAACACTTGATCACACAGAACACTAATCTGACAACTACAAAACACAACGCAACAAACAACAGGACAAAAGCACTTGGTTAAATGGGAAGGGATACAAAGGGATGTACTTTTGCAATGCAAGTGCGTTTGTGTCTGTCTATTTATGCTGTTTGCGTAGTTCACTAAGTTGCCCTAATCCATTTCCAATTTCACTGATTGCGCCGCTCCCGAGTTGTGAGCATGCGCACAGCGGAGCTGACCTTGGTCTCCTTCAAGCGCGCATGCGCGAGCCGGCCGGCCCTTTATTTGCATGGGGTCACTGCTCATTTCAATGTAACACGCCCACGTCCTTCCCAATTTGTATTACTCCGCCTTACGCCTCTGAAATAACGTTACGCATGCGCAATTTTCTGCGCAAAAGCTACGAGAATAGGGTGATTACGTGGCTACATTGCGCAAGTCTAACGTAAAGGCGGTGCGCTACGCCAGCCCAATAATGCGCAGATGTACGTGAATCTGGGCCAGAGTGTCCTTCTGGGTGCAAACTCAACCCGTCCTTACAACTGGCCTCCAAAGAGTAACTACATACTGTAGCAGGGCCGATCTATGTGTAGGTGTGTCTCGCAGGTGGGCTTGCAATGTGGTCTAGAGCATAATTGATTAGACCGCAAAGATACATACTGTAACCCTGTGGATATTTCCATATTCCCATATATATCCCACCGCTGCCACCATCTGTTAGGTAAGTAGTTCAACTAGACCCGGTTTAAGGATAATCTGAATGTATAGAAAGTCCCCAATGCATTGCCAGTCAGAAACGCACGCACATATAGTGTGTCCAAAACTCTACTTTATTTCTCCTGCGTACTTGTACATAATCAAATCATACAAGAAGGGACGCCCTTGCCCCAGCCAATCATATGTAAGTAATTAGGTTATACAAGTAATTTGTCACAATTATACACCATGCATAGAATGTAGCAATCTCATTTTTTACTGCAGCATATCTAATGTTTTCACCCCACTTCTAGTACATAATAATAAAATGGCAAGGTTATTGTTAGTTTTCTAATTAATTACCATTAATTTGTTTCTCATTGTCAACTATCATTTTTTGTAGGTTACCCCAGTCCCTAGCTGCTCCTGATTAATGGAGATATTCCACGAAACACGTCGAGCATACGAACATACAATATAGCTGTCATGTCACAGTGAGGATGCTTACTACTATGGGCTTGATATTGTCTGACTCATCAATTGAATTTTACTATTTATCATGGTTATATGTCATTCTGGGTCACATTGCTGGTTTCATTGTTCATCATGTGTTATTATGTTTCTTTATGTTACTAGAATGCTATATGATTTACCAATCGTGCTTCTGTTATACATTGTAACTTGTTTATTGATCTACCCTGTTTACCTACATTGCAGTGTGCCCTAGCATGCCATTAATAAATATTTTTTTATCATATTGATTGATTCACTCTGCCCTAGTGTTCTGTTTCAATTAAAGTCCCAACAACTTTTTTCCCTGTTTTATATTCCAGTTATATCCATTGTATGCACTTTTGGCGCCAAGGGGCCTACACCAGCGCAGTTTTTACCCGAGCGGAGGCTCAGATGCTTGTGTCGGTCCGTTCCGTGACCGCTGTGATTGGCCGGCAACCGCACCCCTTCTATTGGATGGATGGTCCGGCCATCCCCCAGTCACTGGAGACCCATTTTCGCGTCATTGCATCATCAAGCACACTTTCAGTATGACCTTTCGGACTGAGGGCTTTCCCAGTTCTAGGTCACACCCTCCCGCCCACTGACGCCTTGCACGCCGCCCACCTCCCACGTGACGTGGCGTCATCATGGCGAGGGAGTATATTAGAGCCCCCGCCGGCCGATGCTGCTGGCGTGGGCTCTATTGGGTGCATCTCTATCCTTGGACGGTTGGCGATACAGGTACATCCTTACTCATATACACTCTCTGCAGTTATGCCACCAAACTATGCATTTACTAGTCTTTTCATTGGGCAATGTATGTCTTATTTAGATGTAACCAGGCCACCTGCATGCAGTGATATTCAATCAGCCACGGAGGAACCAAGCACACCCTAAGGTAACTGTGACTATGTATATGGGATTTCATACCATTACCCAAGGCACAGATTACTTTGCATATACCATCATATTCCTGTGCTGCTATATGCGCACTATAGATCAATATATATTTTCTCTCTCCCCCCTTTTCTCTTCCACAGTTCTTATTGGCCAGAACTCGGTAGCTGTTTAGAAATATAGCTTGCACTATGAGCCACTCAAGTACTTGATCAGTAAGTGCGCCTACACCATACCTCTGCTTCCTGCATCTGCTGACAAATGCATCAGTCTACATATATGTAAGTAGCATTCACGCATCTGCCTATTTGAGCTAATATATACAGATGTTCTGTGCACCCTAATCCGGGGGTCACCTCACCCTATACTTCTCTCACCAGGTCTGCACAAAAGACACCGCCCCTCAAATTCACTCCTAGGACATGTCAGATACACCCTATGAGACAGGGCATTTCTGTCCAGGAGAGACATCTTTCATAGTGCTACTCGGGTAGACCCTCCGGTTTATTTATTGAGGTATGGTTCAGGTCCTGGACCACTTGAGCAGTACAGATCTGTTACATGAAATACATCCAATTACTGAACGTAATTTGATTTACTACAAGGTATGTATTATCTATTTATGTTGCATTTTAATTCAGAATATTCAAATGCTTGATAATTGTATCTGTTTAGATTATCTCTGTATGTTATTATTATTTTTTTGATTCTTGATACTTTTTTGTATAGATCGCCATTTACCCGTAAGCTCTTGCAGAAGCCCTGCATTAGGGCGAAACATGTTGAACCAATAGCACGGGTGCTTTGAAGAAGTCTTGTTGCATATGAGTAGCACTTTTTCTACGATTGTTTTTAGAGAATGTTAAGATGTTTTCTACAATGATATGTATCAATAAATGCTCTATTTTTAAATTCAAATACCAATTTGTTTGCCTTATGTGCTATGGGTTTGACGAAAATCATTGCTACCTACCTTCCTCACATGGTTATGTCTTATCTTCTTCTCTTGCATCACTAAAGTCCCATACACCATCCCGATCTGGGAATTTTTTCTAATGTCAGAAAAGAAAGTGTTCATCTTGGAAGACAAAATATAGATGTAAGAAGGGGGAGTGGTGCACTTATACAATATAGTGTGCCGTTAACATAAAACTCAAAAATAAAATAAAAAAATAAAATGCAAAACAAGTCCAAGTAAAACCAAATAGTAGGAATCAGTTTATATAGAGATGGATGCCTCATAGAATGGTAACTTGATAGAAGTAAAACAAAGCATCAGTCCAACATTGATTGAAAAATGTATAATCCCGAGGTGCATGCGCGAAGCCTAGCGGGACGGACATGCCCAGCTAGAGCTCCGCTCCGTGAAGGAGAATACCCGTCGATATATAATCGAAAACGGCACCGAAAACGAACGGGGACACGAGCAAATACTCAGGAGAGGTGAGGGAACCCGCAGGAACGAAAAATGGTGCTTGGAGGAGCGAGGGGCAAAGGCAAGCTAAACCACAACGGCGGCGCGCAGCATCCCAAGAGCACCGCAAAAAAGGCGCCTGTCACCTCAGAGCACCTCTCCTCAGAAAGGGTCAAAAAAGGCACAGGGAAAACAGCAAAGACAATGACTTCCACCAGGTATCAACACCCGGACAGTGAGGGGAATGACAGCGCAGAAGAACCACAAGCCTCAAACATAGAAGCCATAGCCCCCGCAGGTCTCCTGAGGCAATTTGAAAAAATGCTCCACAGAGCACTACAAAACACCTCAGACCAAATAAAAGCTAATCTCACTAAGAAATTAGAGAGCTTGGAAACCGCACACAGGCATTGGAGATAAAGACAGAGGAAATAGAAACATACACGCAGGAATGTCTGACAGAAATTGACTTTCTTAAGAGGAAAATCTGGTGCTGCAGCAAAGCAGACTAGAAGATTTTGAGAATAGGGCCAGAAGGTCCAACCTTAGGTTCAGAGGAATCCCAGAATCAGTACTGGACCTGCAAGCTACCATAATGGCGCTATGCCAGAACTGATCCCTGGCATACCAGTAAAGACTGGAAATGACAGAATCCACAGAGCTTTAACCTCAAGAAAAGCAGATGGCCCTCCTAGGGACATAATTGCAAAATTTCATTTTTCAGAACAAAAGAGCAGGTCCTGGAGGCCGCCAGAGGAAAAGAAAGCCTGTCCTTTCAAGGTCACAACTATCAGATTTTTGCGGACCTATCGCAACTGACTATAGCCAAAAGAAGGGCAATGAAGCCACTTTTATTAGAGCTACAACACCACAAAATAAAGTACCAATGGGGCTTCCCCTTCTCCCTGCGCTTCGTTTACCAGGGAACCAAAATTGTGTGTAGAACACCAGAACAACTACACCAAGCATTATTGACTTCAAAATACTAGTCATGCCTGCCACAACTGACACCACCCGCAGAAGAATGGCTTCTTCTCCTCCCGCATGGATCCATCCCACCAAGACCAAAACAACGGCACACCAAAACCAAACAAAAGAGGCAGATTCATGGACCAGCCTCAGAGTTCAGAAGATACGATGGACTGAACATATCAAATAGGAACATTCCAACTCTGTGCATCCCCCTTTGCCCACTATTCAGTGATGTCTTTGCTCCCCAACTTGACTCTACCTCCTCCCAGGAGGTCACAACCTCCCTCCAATATTGCTCCCACTTTACTCATCAATTTAAAGCAGTACCCCCCCCCTCATGCTTCTGAATCTCCTTCTGGACTATTTGGGCCTGCACCCACCCTACCTAGTGCAGCGCAGGTTCCTTACGCCCTATCTTTTCCCCACAACTGCATCTCCCAATAGAAGCCCCCCCCTGCTCCATTTATTACAACCCGTAGAATTGATGTGAAGCAACCTCGCTTGCACCCCCCAAATTTCCATCTAACTCTCATATCTGAGGAGCAAAACGCCCTCAGACACCAGTAACTTCACACCCTGTTCTTAACAAGAGGATACACTCAACAATGCTAAGTAGGGTTCCCCCGAGGGGCACCTACAAGTTCTTTCCTGTTTCAGTACACGTCCCTCCGATGCACGGAATCCACATGTGCTACCCTAGACCCCCCTCCGGACCCGGCAATAATATGCCGGTTTTCTGAAGGTGGGCATTTTTCCCCTGAAGGAACCTGTTTTCCCCTTCACGGGTCAGTTTTGGACACTTAATTAGCATAAAGTTGTTTAAAAGTTCTATGTATTGTAATGTATTTCATCTCTTTCTCAAGGGCAATCATTTTGAAACCTTCCCCCCTCCCCCCTCCCTCCCCCCTTGTCTGCGCGAGCTGGGTCGGGACGTCGCGACAAAAATGGACGGTCAAGGTAAGATCTTTATGTTGGTTTGGCTGCCATGGCTCCATTGAACTTACTATCGCTTAACGTACAAGGCCTCAACGTTCCGCAGAAACGCACTAAGGCATTTAGACACTTTCAGACCAAGAAAGCACACATTGTATGTTTTTGCAGGAAACCCATTTCACCCCTCACTCTACCCCTAAATTTTTTTAACGCATCATATCCACAAGTCTATATGGCATCCGCCTCCGCCAAAAAAAGAGGCACCCTTATTGCATTTCACAGAACAACACCCTTCACTCTGAAGTCTGAAATAAAAGACCCAGAGGGACGTTACATAATCCTAACAGGTCACATTATGGACACGGTGGTGACAGTAGTGTCATACTATGCACCTAACCTGAACCCACTTCCATTTCTGTCTCATCTCTTCCAAATTGTCAACACACACAGGATGGGAGCTCTCTTCTTGTGTGGCGATTCCAACCAGGTTCTTCTCCCTTTCCTGGATAGATCTCCTTTTGCCCCCACCAAAAAACTAGTTAAATGGTCTCTCTCCAATCTGCTATCTAAGTATAAATTGGTGGACACCTGGAGAGAAACCAATCCTACCAAGCGAATATACACACCTACTCTAACCCCCACAAATCTTCCAGCCGCATTGACCACATCCTCACTACTATCTAATGCTGCCAGAGGTGCTTGATTCTAGCATCATTCCCATCCCCTGGTCGGACCATAATGCAGTATTCACAACATTTGCATCCACAATCCCTAAGAACCATGACCCAACCTGGTACCACTATCCCTGAAATCATACTTAAACACCCTGCCTACTGCTCTACAATTGAGCAGAACTTAAAAGACTATCTAGAACTCAACTCCACTCCAGAGACATCCCCCCTCACTCTTTGGGAGGCTCACAAGCCGGTACTAAGAGGTGCAATCCAAAGACAGATGGGGATCCTTAAGAGAGATTGTTTACAATTAGGGAAAAAACTGGAAACAGAGTACAATATAGCTTTTCTGGCCTTCCAGCAGAACCACTCCCCCATAACTAAAGCTCGGGTAGACAAAACTCGCATGGAATATGACTTATTCCTTACGAACACCGCCATCAAAACGCTAACCAGGTCCAAACACCTTTTTTATAAGAACTCCAACAAGCCGGGAACACTCCTGGCAAGAGCCCTCAACCCAACAAATAAGACACACGACCCAATAAAATTGAAAATTGCAAACAACAACATATCGAGCAACCCTACCAAAATAGTGCAGAAATTTAGTGCCCATCTTAAAAAACTACTTTCGGAGCCAAACACCTTTAACAAATTGGAGACTGACTCCTTTTTCACACAACTACAACTCCCGCAAATGACAGAATCCCAGAGAGCAGATCTTGAAGGGCCAATAACACAAGATGAGGTTAAGGCAGCCATAAAAGAACTTAAATTAAACAAAAGACCCGGACCTGACGGGTTCCCATCCCGGTACTACAAAACCTTCTCTAGCCTAATCTCCCCCACGTTAGCAGACGCATACAACGACCTATTAAAATCAAATTCCTTCAGGCAGGAATCATTAATGGCCACAATTTGTATGATCCCAAAACCCCACTCTGACTCCTCCCTCTGTGAAAATTTTCGCCCAATATCCATGTTGAACACGGATGTTAAACTCTTAGGTAAAATTCTGGCCAGCCGCCTAAATAAGCATATCGGTTCACTGATTCACCGGGATCAAGTGGGTTTCATGCCCACTAGGCAGGCAGGGGATAACATCCGGAGGGCATGCTTGCTCGCCCACTCAGCCAAGGCGAGGAGGATCCCATCCTGCTTCATTTCTCTAGACATCAAACAGGCCTTTGATTCAGTTTCTTGGTCCTACATGGAATATACTTTACAGAAATGGGGCTTCGGTCCCAATTTTAGAAACTGGATCATGGCGCTCTACAACAATCCAAAAGCGTACGTCAAATACGCAGGATACAAATCTGAAACGTTCACAGTCCAGAGAGGTACAAGGCAAGGCTGCCCCTTATCCCCTTTGCTGTTCGCCCTCCTTATAGAGCCCCTAGCCCAAAGAATCAGATCAGACCCCAAGATTTTAGGCATAGAACTAGGAGGCTTCAAACATAAATTATGCATGTACGCAGATGATATTTTACTTTTCTTATCCTCCCCCCAAGTTTCCGGCCCGAACCTCATCCCAATCCTGAACCAGTTTGCAGATGTTTCAGGCCTAAAAATTAATCCGAAAAAGTGTTTAGCTCTAAACATTTCATTATCTGACATTGAACTAAAAGCTACAAAATCAGGACTTCCCTTTGAATGGCCTGGGAAAAGCATCCCTTACCTAGGAATCCACCTCACAGCAGATATAAAAGATCTTTTCTCGTCCAATTATCCTCTGCTATTAAAGCAAATAACAAGCCTATTGAAAACATGGTCACAGCTCCCCCTAGCATGGTTCGGGAAATTAAATGCGGTTAAAATGACAATACTGCCCAAGCTCCTATACCTCTTTAGAGTACTCCCCATACCAATACCGGCACATTACATGAGATTATTTCAGAAACGAGCCTCTCTCTTTATTTGGGGGCCCTCTAAACCAAGAATCAAGCCACAAGTTTTGCAACTCCCCAAAACCAGTGGGGGGACAGGATGCCCCAACTTCACCAAATATTACCAGGCAGCCCAATTAGCTACCCTTACAAAATACCACGCAAAGCATGAAATTCCCCTTTGGGTCTCGATAGAAGCTCTAGAATGCGACCCTATTCCAATATCCAATTTATTGTGGATCCCTCCAAAACTTCGTAAAAATATCAGTAACCCCGTCACCAAGCACTCATTAGCACTCTGGGACAAAACTAAATCTAAAAATGACATACAGTCACCACAAGTCCCCCTGCTTTCATTTATTAAAAACCCAGACTTCTACCCTGCCTGGGTATACCCCAACACATTCAAAGAATGGACAAAGAGGGACTGCACTCAAAAATACAAGTTTTTTAACTCCACCACCTTTGTCCCCTTCCCATCACTTTGTGAGACGTACGGTATCCCGCAGGGTGAACTTTTCAGATATCTGCAAATCAAAAACTTCTTCCTTCCACCAGTAAATGAATCAATCTCGCCCATCCAATTCTCTAATTTCGAAAATATATGTAAAACTAACCCACACGCCAGAAACGCAATCTCAACCCTTTACTCCTTGCTACAAACACAGCCTGATTCCTGGAAAATACCGTACGCTAGCAAATGGGAAGAGGACATTGAAACGGAACTAAGTCCCGCAGAATGGAAACAAATTTGGCTCAACACCAAAACTGCATCCATTAATGTATCAGCATCTGAGACAAATTACAAAGTACTTTCTAGATGGTACCATTGTGCCAGCAAGAATAGCGAAGTTTTCACAAAATCACTCAGACTTATGTTTTAGAGGTTGCACGGAAAAGGGAACATACTTTCACACTTGGTGGTCGTGTCCTATAGCCCAAGCATTTTGGTTGGAAATCTTTCAAATAGCAAATTCTCTGACAGGCAAAAGTATTCCAATAGACCCCAAAACGGCCCTACTCAACTTAAAACCCAGCATCTTATCGCACTCACAATTCAATCTGACTAGGCAACTCTTGACAGCTGCGAAGCAGACCATAGCGAAGGCCTGGAAAACCTCGATATTAACAGTGAATGAAACAATCAATAGGATGAACAATGCAATGGTATACGCCAAAATGACGGCACTAGAGAATGACACGATCACCAGGTATGAACAGGTATGGGCACCCTGGGGTACACACATAGCACGGAACGCCTTTAACAATGATGTACTCATGCCATGGTAGCCCACCCATCGAAGCGGCAGTGAACTCACACACCGTTTGTCGGGGCCTCCCGGCCCAGCCGTGCAGACTTCCCTTCCCTAACCCCCCCCCCTCCTGTCATATTTTATATTTTTTATTTTTCTTTCATTAAGTTGCCGCAATCCTCATTTCACTCAGGAATCTTCAAGAAGTTAAGACTAGTCAGGTACCCTCTCGATGCCAGGTTATACAGACGCACCTGCTAATTAATATTCTTATATTCCACAAGATACTGAGGCGAGTATAATATTCAAAAGGTATGCCTCCCTCGACGCACTTCTTTACGTAGTGCAGCAGCCTATCCTTGTACCGTAACAGAACCAGCCTTATTAAACAACTCACGAGGATTGTCAATTCATATCAGAATCTTAATTTTTAGTTTATAATTTCTCTTTTTTTTTTTTTTTGGTCTTATTATTTAATAAGAATGTATTTCTACTTATTTCTCGTAATACCAATGTAATGCCTGTATTATGCTCAAATAAAGATATATTTGACAAGAAAAATGTATAATCCCAGCGAAGACGAAATGCTGCATGAAACTTAGCACCGACACATCCTGCACTCACCACTGGGTAGTTCCAAATCTAGAGAAAAGCTTGCTCCAAAAAATTAATACTTCTTGTGTAGATGGCACTCTATTGATACCCAGTGTCTTCATCTTTTTCCGCATTACTAAAATGTCATAGCGAAGCCTGGCCCTAAAAATTCGGCCAGAAATACCATAATAGGCTAGACCGTAGCGAGCAAAAAAAGGCCTGCCTCGGAGTGCTATAGGTAGCGTTTGATACAGAGACAAAAAATGAGGCAAGATATCCATTTATATATAGCCATTCTCCTCATCCTAGAGTGTTTCCCCCTAGCCCTAGTCTGCAGCTGGCTAATCAAGGGGTACAGCATGGGCAAATAGTTCATTTTGTAGACCTTTTCTTCTGCATGAGTGATATTAACTCCCAAGTATTTAAGAGATTGAGATTACCAGTGAAATGGGAAGTTTGCTTCCAGTATATCTTTCTCAATTAATGGAAGTGTAATGTTAACAACTGTCCACAGAAGACCGTACAAGTAAGATTTAGATTAAAACGTAGTTTGGTCCAAACCTAAAGTAAGGGCATAGAAGAGGGTACATAGGGCTCAGTTAAACTAATACTGTAGCACAACTCAAAATAAAGTAATACCCTTTAACATTAATACATTTCCAAATATATTCAACTTATATATTCTTTCAAAAATCAACATAAAGTCCACTCTTAAATAACATATTAATTAAACAGTGAATAGTCTAATAAATTCAATTACCACTGTGCTTGTTTATAATGCTGTGAATAAATTCCAAGGTGCCTTGTGTCTCCAGACACCATTGCAAATTGGCTGCTCAACTCACTGCTATGACCCCTGCATCACCAGTAAAGTCATAAAAAGCTGATGTTCCCTCCAGAGAATGTGATTCTAGATGTAACATTCCCAGTCCTTTATATCTCCTATATCAACATACCAGCCTCAGATATGGAAGAAGTACTTGTTGGAGCAGAAAGAGAGCACAAAAGACCTAGTGTTATTTGTTTTAAAAATGTTTTAATAATAAACAAAGAAGTATTGCACTTACCAACAAGGCACTCGACCAGTGCCAGCTTGAAACGCATGTGACTTTTAAATGCTTGGAGTTAAAATTGATTTCAGATGCAGAATTTTGCACTATAAGGATGTATCATAATCTGTCTTTCAAAAGCCCACAAAGTTTCCCAATTTTGTCATACAACCAGGCTCCCAAATTACACAATTAATTAGTCCTCCGGTTTCGTTTTTATTAGCATTTTTCACATAAAAAAATGGAAAAGTTAAAACAATGTTCATACAATAGTTATAATTTAAACCAATACATATTGCCAGTCTATAATGAGATAACTTCATCTAATGCTGGCAATACAGTATACGAAAATTCGGCCGAAAATCGGTCGTTAAGAAAGTTCTTTCGTTTTTCGGCCAGTTAATGGGCACAAAATCGAAAAGCGTTTGGATGCTTTTTGAGCCGAAAAAAACGAAGGACAAGTATGAAAAAATTCTGACGAACGAACGATTAATCGGAAGGTTAATGTGTTTCCTGTCCGAACTTTCTGCACTAGGTATATGTAAAAAAAAAAAAAAAAAAATTTTTTTATGTCCACTGAACGATTTATCGGTCATTACATGATGGCACTATCGTTTGCACTCACGACAGAACTTTTGTTTTTCGAAAGTTCGTTCGGACGATTTTTCATGGAGTGTATGGCCAGCATACTGTAAGTATAGTTTAGGTCTGCATGTAGATTAGGGGCCAGGAACATAGGTTAGGGGGCGGTGCCCCTGCACCCCTAATGGAGCGACCACCACACTGGTATAGTTCATTAAATG
Source organism: Rana kukunoris (assembly GCA_029574335.1). Lineage (NCBI taxonomy): Eukaryota > Metazoa > Chordata > Amphibia > Anura > Ranidae > Rana > Rana kukunoris. Next base: position 331,410,636 of record CM056049.1, read on the forward strand.
TGTCAGTTTGTTTCTTTTACTTTTAGCAATTAGACAAGTAGTCTTCTGTGAGTTAAAGATCTAATAAGCTGGTCAGTCTGGAAACAAGCATTGCAAACACAAGATTGCCAATCTTACAGTAGGTCATAATGATCCTTACTGTCATTTTTCATTGTTGTCATCAGAGCAACATGATTATCTTTGATGTCTGTGGGCATTGGTTAGGAGGACTGTAGGTTGTGAGCTCATTCAAAGAGGACAACAACTGTTAGAGTCGGTTCACACTAGGGCGACACGACTTCCATCACGACTTTCAGAACCAACTTCAACACGACTTGGGCATGAACCACAGGGCGATCTGGGGAGATTTACAACACGACTTGAAGTCCTTTTCAGGTCAGGAGACATTCCAGTGGCCAATAAAACAACAATCAGCTCTGGGAGAGAGTGGGGGAGGGAGAGGTTTGCCTGAGAAATGTATGTTATCTTCCTGGAAAGTAGCTTCAATTAAAACAGTGATCAGACTTGGAAGCGACTTCCATTGAAACCATTACAAATCGCCTAGAAGTCTGATTGAAGTAGTACAGGAACCTCTTCTGAAGTCGGAGCGACCTCAGTAGTGTGTATTAAACACCGCTCCCATTCACTTACATTGCTTTTCTGGACAGCGCGACTTGGGACGACTTGAGACGACTTCAAGTCGGATCCCAAGTCGCCCCAGTATGAACCGACTCTTACTGGTTTTCTGTTAGAAAAACATGTGACAATGTTTTTAGAATACCTTTTGTTGACTATTGTGAAGAATTCCAAATTGATAATCCCTTAGGCGGCGTACACACGACCGAGGTTCTCGCTGGAAACCAGCGAGAACCTCGCTGGAAGCTGCATTCCAGCGAGAACCTCGGCCGTGTGTACGCTGCTGGCTCGCCCTGCCCGTCGGGAATCCCGTCGAGCGAATAGAGAGCAGGCTCTCTATTTGCTCGAAGACCCGCCTGGATGAATGGCTGGTTGCCATTCCCGACGGGCGGGTCGCCGATTTTGACGGCCGGCAGAGAACCTCGACGGGCGGAACGATGTGTTCTGCCCGTCGAGTTTCTCTGCCGTGTGTACGCGGCTACACACTTTCCATTATTCTTGTTCAAAGACTTCCTTGCAGCCTGTATGTAACTGTGCTGTAGGTTAAATGCTCAATGTTTTAAGAAATACAGCATGCCTTGGAAAATAGTAAAACTGCCACTTTATAAAATTATAAAATAAGATTGGAAAGCCAGTTATTATTTTTATCTTAGTGCCACAAAAGATGCATCAGAATCGACCATTTAAGGAATAAACCAAGGAAATCTTGAAGTCACAATCAAGCTTGGAAGACGTTTCTAAAACAAATTGACTTCAACCATTTCAATAGCAACATGTTTCATCTCTTCATTACAAGGCCAATTTTAGTTTTAGGTACTGTGATACTTATTCATGCAAGACTGTGTCCAAATTATAATCTATAATTTTTTTGACACATCTATTTTTCCCTTTTTGGTATTCAATAGCCAGTATTGTTTATGTTTTTATGTCGATGCTCTAAAATACCAAAACAGTATAAACACCCCCGAAAATTAGGCCATTTGGACACCCCAAGGTATTTAATTAGAGGCATGGTAAATATTTTTAAGATATCATTTTTTGCCATGTATTTTTTTGGAAACTTATGGCAGTGAATTAAATTTGATTATTTTCTCTTACAATTACACCCCAAGGAATATAAGATACTTATACTACTCCAAATCTTTTATATTTTTCAATCTCCTGTACTTCTACCCTCTAAATACACTCTCTCAATTCCATACTCAAATGCTTCATATGGGACCACAAAAAAAACCCAGAGGCTCTCTGCAATGCAATGCATTAAACATAGAAAAATTGGGGACCGGGATACATCATCCTTTCTAACTACTGTGACTTGCAGAGAGCAAACATTTGTTTACTCCGTCCCCTGAATTGCATGGCTTTAAATCGAGCAATTCCTAATTCCTGGACACAATCTTTTGATTTGTCTTCTGTCTGACCTGTGGTGACCCCTTGCATTAAAGTCCTTACCTCTCACAGTGCAAGCATCCCTCATTGCATGGAGAACATTTTCTTCAATACCCAAAACATATTCCTGAGTATATCAAATCACTGTACTACTTCAGGTGCTGGAATGCTTCTCCACCAAGTCCTGGCAGTCCAAATGTATCTCCATTATTAAAGATTTATACATGAAACTCATCCTAAACAGCTTAAATGACCTTGTTAAGAAATTTGACCTGCTGACTCCTGAAAATTTTAACCCATAGACGCGTATATGCAGCCACTCGGCGGGTGGGTCTTAATGGTACCGTAAAGCTCCTGATGCATACTAGCAATTGGGAGCTTTCTAAACATGTGACCACCATGATTGATGGTCACATGTTTAGAAATCCTGCCCCACCTCCTGCCATCTGAAACCACATAAAGGGCCAGGAAGTTCCGGCACCAATGGGGTTAAATATGTGCAAATTGCACATTGCCTATATACTGTTCCTGCTCAGACTTTTCCTGCAGTAGTCTGCTAGTTCCTTACTAGCAGACTACTCCAGGAATAGGCTGATCCGGTACAGTATAGACAGTGTGAAATTTGCACATATTTAACCCCATGGCGCCACCACCTCCTGGTCCTTTAAGAAACCAAAAAGGAAGTTCGCTATTTTATAATAATTTTAACAATAAAACCTCCTTTTCTAAAGCCACAGCCTTCATTTAATAGTTTTTTCAATAATTATTGGACAGCTTGGATCCAGTTGTTATGTTTTGGACCTGCTGCACCATGCCATTGATATAATTAATATCCTCTTTTCTTTCTTTATACCTGTTTTGACCATGTTTTATTATGCCTTTGAGGCATTTTTTTTTTCGTATTTTGTTATTTGCAAAACTCATTAAAAATAATTTAAAACAACTATGTATTGTTAGCTGGTTATATCCAGTATTATTTCATTGTAAAATAATAAAATATTAGGTTTTTTACATATATTTCATGTCTAAGCTTTTGATATTACAAATTATCTCTTGGGTTACATATTGAAATTTCCTTGGTTTTTCCTATGGTTTTTTATACCTTTACTCTCTCATTACATAACAAAAAAGCTGACACTTTTAACATTTAAACAGCTCAGCATGTGTTTTTACATATTTCAATTCTCTGACACACAAAGTCAACATTTTTAAAGGAGGACCACAACCAAGCATACTTTCTTTGAAAAAAGAACAATGCGAACGCGCGCGCGGGCTCACGCAGGCAAGACATGTCTGACTAGAGCTCCGCTCCTGGAAGGAAGAAAGCCGCAGATATTTCCAGTTTAATCGATCTCCCGTCGAAACCAACAACGGGTACTTTTCACTGAGAGGTGAGAGAGGGAAGGTGTGTGAAGAATGGTGCTGGGAGGCACACGGAACAGAACCAAAACGAATTTTAGCAGCGGCTCCCAGCGGAACAAAAGCGCCGCAAAAGAGGCGCCAGTCACCTCAGAGAAGCTCCCCTCAGGGAAAGCACAGAAGCGCTCAGTGAAACCTGCCTCACAAATGGCTGCAGCATCTAACTTTGCCTCAGACAGTGAAGAAGAGGGCGCAAATGACTTTTCACAAACCCTTTCTAGCAAAAAGGAAGTCCCCTCGGACTTACTGAGGCAATTTGAAAAAATGCTCCAAAAAGCATTGAAACACACATCGGACCAGATAACTGCAAATCTCACCAAAGAAATCAGAGAATTGGGGAACCGGACTGAGGTCCTTGAGGAGAAGATAGACGAAATAGAAACCCACACCCATGAATGTCTGACTGAATTAGACGCGCTTAAAGAAGAGAACCAGACCCTACAAAGCAGGCTGGAAGATTTTGAGAACCGGGCCAGGAGGTCCAATTTGAGATTTAGGGGCATACCGGAATCCATCCTGGACCTACAAGCAACCATTTTGGCACTGTGTCAGGAACTCCTGCCGGGTACACCAGTGGAGAGATTAGAAATGGACAGAGTGCACAGGGCACTTTCCCCCAAAAAAGCTGAAGGCCCCCCCAGAGACATTATAGCCAAGTTTCATTTTTTCAGAACCAAAGAGCAAATTCTGGAGGCAGCAAGGGAAAAAGGCACCCTTTCCTTCCAAAGCCACAGCTATCAAATATTCGCCGATATTTCACAGCTAACCATCGCCAAAAGGAGAGCTATGAAACCCCTTCTAACAGAGCTGCAACAACGCAATATCAAGTACCAATGGGGGTTCCCCTTCTCCCTGCGCTTCACGATCCACGGCACCAAAATAACCTGCAGAACACCTGACCAATTGCACCAGGCTCTTCTGGACTTCAAGCTAATTGACAACCCTTCATCAACATCCTCTACCCGCAGAAGAACAGCATCAGCATCTTCACGCAACAACTCCCCGCATCAGGGACAAAATAATGGCTCGCACCAGTCAAGCAAACGTGGCAGATTTGCCCCGCAGTCCCAAGAACAAGAGGACTCTATGGACTGAGTTCCCCAAGCAACAACCATTCTGCCCTCACCCTCCTAGGCCACAAGCGTGCTAACTGAACTTTGTTCTCTTTACCACATCTCACTGGAAATCTCCCTTTCCCCCTTCTCTCCTGGTCATAGTACCAGGTGGAAACGATCATACTTGCACCTCACACACCATACACCACTGTATGCCCTCCACAATGTAATAGGGCCTCCCTCTCCCAACCCCACAACTGAACCGTTTACCCACTAGGCCCTGACACAGGAAAATACAGGTGCCCTCACCCCTGTCCCATGTCTCCTACCTTAACACCTGTATCCCATCCTCAACAAACTCTATACACACGAGCCAGGCTATTTACATCCCAGCCAGCATAGGTCCTGACCCCAAGTACCTTTTCTTGACACATAGTCTGCTCCGCCAATCACCCATGGGGCTATTCAGGGAAACCCCAACACCCTAACCCCATATATGATCACTAGCCTTCCCTCTCTGGCCCCTCTCACCCCTAAATGCCCTGAATATGTTAACATACCTAACCTAAATCCTACTATGTGATCGAATGGGAGCTCGTGCACCCCCAGAGGTGCGCTCTTTACACTTTAGTAAGCGGCTCTCTGACTCTGGGCGAACACGCGTCCCACTAGGCCCACCTCCGGCCCCCAGGCTATTATCTGGGGACCTGACGAAGGCCCCTTTTCCCTGGGCGGGGACCTTTTCCCCCACCTCGGGCAAACATCGTACACTCTATCTGTATTCTGATGTTTATGCGTGCAATAATATGTATTGTCTTTTACTTTTTTTTCAAGGTTGAAGTTTTGAGCCTCCCCCCCTCCTATCCTCCCCTCCTGTCTGCATGGAATGGTCTGGGAAAACTCCTCTCACTGAACCACGGTAAGAAGAGTCTATTGGTTTGGCTACCATGGCACCCTTGAACATATTGACACTTAACGTACAAGGTTTGAATATCCCGCAAAAGCGTACAAAAGCTTTCAGGCTTTTCCAGGCTAAAAAAGCCCACGTAGTGTGCTTACAAGAAACCCATTTCACCCCGAACTCTACCCCTAAGCACTTTAGTGCGACATACCCGCAAGTGTATACAGCCTCAGCATCCTCCAAGAAACGAGGCACCTTAATTGCATTTCACCGAACCACCCCATTCACCCTTCTATCTGAAATAAAAGACCCCGAAGGCCGCTATCTCATCTTGACAGGATCCATCTTAGACACCGCTGTCACCGTGGTATCCTACTACGCCCCAAACACCAACCCTATGCCATTTATGTCCCACCTCTTTCAAACCATCAAAGCCCACAGACTGGGCTCCCTGCTGATTTGCGGAGACTCAAACCAGGTACTGCTTCCATTTTTAGACAGATCACCATATATCCAACCAAAGCACCACGCTAAATGGACACTCCCCAACCTCCTTACCAAATATAGTTTAGCAGATACATGGAGAGAAATGAACCCAGCAAAACGTATCTATACTTACTACTCCAATCCCCACCATTCTTTAAGCCGCATTGACCATATATTCCTCACTATAGGTATGCTGCCTGAAGTCGTCAACTCGACCATCATCCCTATCCCCTGGTCGGATCACAATGCGGTCTGCACGACAATTGCGTCTACTATCCCCAAAAAACAAGACCCCACCTGGTATCTCCCAGAAATTTTACTCAAACACCCAACCCACAGCCAGGAAATTAAACAAACTCTCCAGGAATACCTAAAATTTAACATGAACCCCGAAATCTCGGCTCTCACTCTTTGGGAAGCCCACAAGCCAGTTCTGAGGGGCGCACTCCAAAGGCAAATGGGGATCCTTAAAAAAAAACGAATTCAAATGGCAAAGACCCTTGAAACCGAATTCAACACAGCCTTCCTGGCCTTCCAAAATGACCATTCCTCTTCCTCTAAAATCCGCTTAGATAAAGCTCGTTTGGAGTACGATCTATTTCTCACAGAATCAGCGAATAAAACCCTGAATAGATCCAAACATACCTTTTACAAAAAGGCCAACAAATCAGGGACCTACTTAGCCAGAGCACTCAACTCTATCAACAAAACGTATACCCCCATCAAACTGAAGTTAGCAAATAATGTCACTTCTAGCAACCCCCATAAAATAGTTCAGAAATTTAGCACCCACCTGAAAAAAACTATACTCAGAAACAAACACATTTAATAGAGCAGAGGCTGACTCCTTCTTTTCACAAATCCAGCTCCCCCGTCTGACAGAATCCCAGAAAAACCACCTAGACAAGCCAATCTCCACGAATGACGTAGTGGAAGCTATTAAAGAACTAAAACTCAACAAAAGACCGGGCCCCGATGGGTTCTCAGCCCAATATTACAAATCCTTTGTCGAGCTCATCTCCCCAAGGCTGGCCGAAGCCTTCAACGACCTCCTAAAACATAAATCCTTCAGACAGGAATCCCTTCTAGCTACCATTTGTATGATCCCCAAACAACACACTGATTCTACCCTCAGCGAGAGCTACCGTCCAATATCCATGTTAAACATAGACATCAAACTACTAGGCAAAATACTAGCAACCCGCCTAAATAAAATAATTGGATCCCTAATACACCGTGACCAAGTAGGCTTCATGCCTAATCGTCAATCAGGAGACAATATAAGGAGGGCAAATCTTTTAGCTCACTTTACAAAGAAAAGGGGAATACCTGCTTGCTTCCTTTCTTTAGATATCAAGCAGGCATTCGATTCCGTATCATGGTCATATCTGGGTTACGCACTACAGAACTGGGGCTTCGGCCCCAACTTTATGACATGGGTCACGGAACTATACAACAAACCAAAGGCCTACGTTAAGTACGCGGGTACAAGTCAGAAACTTTCACCATTAGCAAAGGAACTAGACAGGGATGCCCACTTTCCCCGCTACTATTTGCCCTCCTTGTTGAGCCTCTGGCGCAAAAAATCAGGACAGACCCAACAATCCTAGGTATAGAGGTAGGTGGCTACAAACATAAATTGTGCCTATTCGCAGATGACATTCTCCTATTCCTCTCATCTCCCCAAGTAACGGGCCCCAACCTAATCCCAATCTTAAACAAGTTTGCAACTTTCTCAGGCCTGGTCATCAACCCCAAAAAATGCCTCGCTCTTAACATCTCACTCACAAACACTGAACTAAAAGCTGCCAGACATGGCTTACCCTTTGTTTGGACAGAAAAGAGCATCCCTTACCTAGGGGTACGCCTCACAGCAACATTGTCTGACCTATTTTCGTCCAACTACCCCGCACTACTAAAACACCTATCAGCCCTCTTAAACTCATGGTCTCACCTCCCTCTGTCTTGGTTAGGAAGGCTCAACGCCGTCAAAATGACGATACTCCCTAAACTCCTCTACCTTTTTAGAGTGCTCCCCATCCCCATCCCATCGCACTACCTAAGAATGACACAAAAGAAAATGTCTAACTTTATCTGGAAAAACAGCAGACCTAGAATAAAACCTCAAACTATGCACCTTCCCAAAGCCAATGGTGGGCTGGGCTACCCCAACATCACTAATTACTACAGGGCAGCGCAATTAGCGACTATGGCAAATTACCACGCTACCCAGGAACCACCCTTATGGGTTTCAATCGAAGCCGTTGATTGCGATCCTACCCCAATATCCAACATACTTTGGGTCCCCCCCAAGTCACGTAAACATATAAGTAACCCCATCACAAAACACTCGCTCTCCCTTTGGGATAGAATAAAGACCAAAAGCTCCCTACTATCCCCACACACCCCACTGCTGTCGTTTCATAAAAACCCGGCATTTTATCCAGCTTGGGTTTACCCCAACTCCTTCAAGGAATGGTCGTTAAGAAACTGCACTTGTTTACACAATTTTATTGATTCCGCCTCCTTTTTGTCCTTTCCAACTATCCAAGAAAAGTATGGTATACCAGCATCTGAACTATTCAGGTACTTACAAATCAAAAACTTCTTCAAACCGTTTATTGATGCTTCACCATCACCACTTCGTATAACCAGTTTTGAAAACTTCTGCAAAAAGGAGCCACACGCCAGGGGTAAAATCTCAGTAATATACTCCCACCTGCTTTCCTCCACTACCTCCGGGAAACTACTATACGTTCGTAAATGGGAAGAGGACCTGGGAATAGAGTTGGAACCTTCCGAATGGAAACAAATATGGAACAACACCAGGTCCGCTTCTCGGAACGAACTAGCAATCGAGACCAACTATAAGGTACTCACCAGATGGTACTTAGTGCCAGCCAGGATAGCTAAATTTACCAAAGACTACTCTGGAGACTGTTTCAGGGGTTGCTCGGCTCCAGGGACATACCTTCACATATGGTGGACATGCCCAAAAGCACAGTTATTCTGGAAGGAAATCTTCCACATAATGAACACGCTCACAAAAAAGAGCATCCCCCCAGACCCCAAAATAGCATTATTGAATCTCAAGCCGACTAATCTGTCGTATACACAATTTAAGCTAATACTTCAACTACTCACAGCCGCAAAACAGACCTTAGCAAAGGCCTGGAAATCCCCCAATCTCCCACTCAGCGAAGTGGAAAGGAGAATGAACTGTGCGATGACCCATGCCAAAATGATGGCAATGGATACGGACACCACCACCAAGTTTGAGAAGATATGGCATCCCTGGTCTGCTTACGCAATCCCTGGTGATTTTAACAATGATGTACTATTACCATGGTAGCCCAGCCAATGTAATGCTCCATTCTATGAAATACCTCTTTGACAAGGAATCTCCGACCATTCCTGCAGACTCCCTGCCCCCTACCCCCCCCCCCCTTCCTCCTCATCTCCTTCCCTTCACTTACCCAAATCTTGTTTTCATAAACTTGTTAATAAACATATGCATTTATATTGATACAACATGATAAACATTGGAGATTCCGAACTTGCATGTGACCTTGTCCCACTTCAAGTCACCACCCCGAGTCCTGTTTGATCTCTTCAACTAGCTGAAAAGCATGCTAAGCCCCCCGGTTTCGTAACCAACTGCCGCAGCCTCGAATGCAATATTGATCCAAGCGTAATATGACTCTTTCGGGAGAAACAGCTCTCGTGCTAAACACAAAGGAATCTCCAATGTTGCTCCTTTCTGTATAACCTTTCATTTATTGCATCTGTACAACTTTCTTGTTTACCCAAATAAAGATATTTTGACAAGGAAAAAAGAACAATGCATCTCTTATTAATTGTTAAAAACTGACAATTAATGTTGTAATTTAGCAGTAGGTAAATGAAAGATGTGCATAAAAGCATGTCTAGTCCCTTCAGACTTTGAAGCTACTGCAGGTAAACTTCCTGCACAAGAGATACTGTTTTACTGTGAGCACATCCTTACTATAGCAATATCAGAAGATGACATTGTAGTGAATCCCACAACATAAAGGAATATAATAGTGTTTATCCACAAGAGTAGTTGGCCTAGTTAAAATAATAGGCAGGGTTTTTATTTTATGCTGTGTTTCTATTTGTTTAGATTAGATATGCATTGATCAAGCAAAACACAAAAGCAAACAAAACAAACCCTTTAATGCTGTTTTTTATTGTTGTTGTTTTTGTTTTTATTATTATTATTTTAACAGCATGCAAGGTAAGGCCATAAAGTATAGGATACAGTACAAATATAAAATGCATGATACATTAAAATTCATACTATTCATAATTATTTGAAGCCTGGAAGCAAGTCATAAAGCAAATGAAAAATAAAATGCTAATTTCTTACAAGCCTGTACAAATCAGAAAATCTGTGTTTTATATAGATCTTGAGTTTTACAGTCTTATGTAGGCTAGGAGGCTTAACATCAGGTACATTCTCCTCCATAAAAAAATAATGCATATGCATTTGAGTTTTATTGGGTACACATTTATGAGCGTGACTGAAATAGTATAGGGTTTTATACTTGATGACCATCTTACATGTTCCTTTATAACAAGAATTATACAACTCTAATCTTAGTTTCCTCCCACTTTACATTTCCTTTCCTTTCTTACATTGTATCATTGCATCTACATGAGCATATTATTACAATCACTCTTTAAATGTAATGTTTCACGGCTCATTTTTTTTCTCCATCAAGGGCACTGTTGTTGTGTCTTCAGAACATACTGTACATGCACATAGACTTTCTTCAGACTATTCTGTCAATTATTAGCTCTGATTCAGGTGTCGAGGGAAGGAAAGTCCCCATAAGCTCCCGGGCATATTGGAGAAGTTGGGAAGGGAGGACTGATTCAGGGATGCCCCGTAGTTTGATGTTCTTCCGACTTCATCAGATTGATCATTGTGAGAATCCACCAGAGAATTGTATGAGGATGCATATTCACCCATTTTCTTCTCCACATGATCAATTCTGCCTCCTAATTCCCCCACCTCTGTCTTAAAATTCCTCATGCACTCCATCATGTCTGAGTGCAGGGAACTACGCAGGGAGACCAGCATGTCCTTCAGAGTGGTATCAGACAGGGGTAGGTTAGCTGTGGGGAAGGTGTTGATGGTATCTGCCAGCTCCCTTGTATCATCCATAGAACCCTGGTGTGCACTAACCTTAGAGCTGAGAGGTTCATCAGACAAACGGGGCTTTGATTTCACAGGGCTGCACGAGAAAGGGATTGATGCAGCCGTCGCTGGATCCAGGGCTCGGCGTGGTGACAGAGGAGCCGCCTGTGGAGGCCGGAGAGCAGCCGCCGGCACCATCTTTGAGAGCACCTCTGCTCTTGGGGGAGAAAAAATTCTCCAATTTTGTCGGCTGGACGGCGGGCTTCCGTTTTTTAGCGATCTCTGGGAGTCGAGCGGAATGGTAGCAAAGTGGTGGTGCCGTTAGCAGCAGCCTACAGAGCCTCTGAATGCTTGGTTTACCATCGCTGGAGCGGAGCTCTTTGGTCTGCTGTCCATACAGTTGCGCGGTAGTCACGCCCCAAGACTTTCTTCAGACTATTAACCACTTTAGCCCCGGACCATATTGCTGTCCAAAGACCAGAGCACTTTTTGTGACTCGGCACTGCGTCGCTTTAACTGACAATTGCGCGGTCGTGCAACTTGGCTCCCAAACAAAATTGGCGTCCTTTTTTTCCCACAAATAGAGCTTTCTTTTGGTGGTATTTGATCATCTCTGCGGTTTTTATTTTTTGCGCTATAAACAAAAATAGAGCGACAATTTTGAAAAAAATGCAATATTTTTTACATTTTGCTATAATAAATATCCCCAAAAAAGATATAAAAAAACATTTTTTTTCCTCAGTTTAGGCCGATACGTATTCTTCTACTTATTTTTCGTAAAAAAAAATCGCAATTATTATTGATTGGTTTGCGCAAAATTTATAGCGTTTACAAAAAAGGGGGTCGTTTTATGGCATTTTTATTAATATTTTTTTTTTTACTAGTAATGTCGGCGATCAGTGGTTTTTTTCGGTACTGCGATATTATGGCGGACACATCAGACACTTTTGACACATTTTTGCGACCATTGGCATTTTTATAGCGATCAATGCTATAAAAATGCATTGGATTACTATAAAAATTCCATTGGCAGTGAAGGGGTTAACACTAGGGGGCGGGGAAGGGGTTAAGTGTGTTCCTATTTGTGTTCTAACTGTATGGGGGGGTGGACTCACTAGGGGGAATCACTGATCTTCCGTTCATACATTGTATGAACGGAAGATTAGCGTTTCCCCCGCTGACAGGAACGAGCGCTGTGTGTTTACACTCACAGCTCTCGTTCCCCGCTCTGTAACAAACGAGCGCGCGTGCCCGGCGGCAATCGCGCCCGCCGGGCACACGCGCGGGACTCAGGGGCGAGCGGGGGGCGCGCGGCGCGGGCCGCCGGCGGCGCGCACGTGTCCCCTAGCGGCCGCGAAAGTCCCGACGAGCTACGGGCTCTCGCCCAGGAGAGCCGACCTGCCGCCGTAGAACCACGGCGGCTGGTCGGCTAGTGGTTAAAGACTATTCAGACTATTATAGTTTTCAAGGTGTTAGCATTATTTTACAGTGTTGGGGTCTGTGAAAGACTCACCCGGGGTATAGGCTTTTGGAGGGGACTAAATTCTAACCTCTTGGCTTGCGATCATGGGCCCTGGCATGGGCCCTGGCATTTGGGGGAACGGTGCTCTTTGTGAGCTGTATGCCTGGGGACCCTTGAGGTGGGGCTACTTTGGATTCAGGCCCATGTCCCCCCAAGACACACAGACTCTGGAAATCCTGTATATGTCATATTAGAAAGAGCAACTGATTCATAATGTTGGGACACATACTGTTAAATGCTAATGTCATCAACTTCAGCCACCTGTCTGTTGTCTTCTATAATTGTATGAAGGAGTTCTGTGTTGATATGTATGATAATGTGTATTGTAGTTAGAGAGTCACATCTGCTACTTTAAGGATTAGTTAATTAGCTCATGTTAATTTATGTTTCTGGTTACCTCCTCTTTAACTATATATAAGACTCGTATTCTGGTTCTAATAAAGTCCATGTTTAGCAGACAAACAATTATCGTCTTGTTTTGTGCTTGTGAGCAGTTGGAATATCTGATATCTATATCCAGACTGAGAGGAAGTGGTATATGACGAAAGCGGAGCGTGGGACATTTTGTTACATTGGTGGCAAGCAGTGGGATGCTTCCTGCAGTCTGGGACATCCAACCTCCATCTGGATCCAAGATCTGAAAAAGAAGACAGGAGAGGTACAAATACCAGCCGCCATGGAAGAGGAAGTCAGAAGGAGGCTGCAAGAGATGCAGATACAGCACAGAGGACCAGTATCAGAGCAGGTCCTGCTGCGATAGTTTGATTATATCCGCTGCAAACTCTGGAAGGAAACGCTAGCCTGTGAGCAGCACCACCATGGAAAAGTTCTCCCCTCCATTCAGGAAAGATACTGGTCACAGTATGGATTGCGGGTGCTGTTTATGGGAGAAAAAACACACAAGGAGCAGACAGCTGAATTAAACAGGCTGGTCTGGGCAGAAATGTGGCTGGATGAGAGCTACAGAGCCCTTCGGTGACATGTATCCCAAGCATGTCCTTGGATAATGGATGCCAGCCCAACGGAAGGCTTTGGCTATGGCGGTGTGTGGGACTGTTGCATGTGAAGCTGACAGGGGACCCTAACTTTAGGAGTGATTTTGAGTGGCGGCTGGATGAAATCATGGATTACAGAGAAAGGCTACTAAACATCTTGGAAGTGCACTGGGCACTGGAGGATATCAATTTTCTGGCCGTTCAGGAATGGGATCTGGAGATCACCTACAGACAGCTGCTAGACTCTGCTCAGTGCCAAGGCTGGGCTCCCTTCACCTGGGACTGTCAGTAAATATAATTTGACATCTCTGAAATACTGGCTGAAGAGTCGGCAGTGTGGCAGAATAAGCGTGTGCTTTGCCAACCTCCCCCCGCAGCTATGGACGTGGAGGTCTTATGGCAGATGCAGACCTTCATGATCCTGTTTCTGCATGGGATGACCTTGGATGGAGGAATGTGCATGTCCATCAGCATGCCAGAGAATCAGCAGTGGAAAATCTGCAGATTGCCATCCCCAAAGCTGAAGTGCTGACAAAAGGGCAGAGCACTGCTAACCTCTGCCCAGCACCAATAGCATCTTCTGGGTTCCACGGACAGGAGATGGTGAACCTCTATCCCCAGATACCAGTTTCAGATACAGGGGATTTTGACTTTTCTGCTGAGGAATAGGGATGAGCTTCATGTTCAAGTCGAACTTAAGTTTGACTCGTACAGCGTATGTTCGACCGTTTGTCGAAATACTAACGTTACAGGCCGTAATTCGAGTGGTGTGTCACGGCCCATAATTCACTGCGGAATTGCAGCGCATTGCTGGCTGATGATTGGCCAAGCATGCACTATTACCCCCATGCTTAGCCAATCACAGATTGCAAAAAACGGAGAGCCATAATTGGCCAAAGCCAGGGTGGCTTTGGCTAATTATGGCTCAGGGGGTTTAGTACACGCCCCACACTATATAAGGCTGCCTGGAAGTCGGCCTTGTGTAGTGTGTTGCAGTGGTTTACAGAGAGAGACAGAGAGAGAGAGAGTATAATTTTTTGGAGTTAGATAGAGCAGGCAGGAAGGCAGGCTAGTCAGTTAGAGTTACAGTGTGTAGAGGATATATATGCATCCCAGGTGTTGTATATATATGTATACACTGTATTGAGTTTAGCTAGATCCTCTCTTCCTAATATACTGACAGGCCGGCAGGTGATTGTGCTAGCTGCAGTATTTTCACGTGGTGTACTGTCTGTGTCCTCTGCACAGTGTGCATCTAAAGCTATGTGGTGTGTGTACTGTCTGTGTCCTCTGCACAATGTGCACATAAAGCTACGTAAAGCTGGTGTTTCTCATATTAATTCCTAGAGGCAGGGATCTGCTCATATTAATACCACAGGCAGGTGATCATTCTGCAAGAACTATCATGTGGTGTACTGTCTGTGTCCTCTGCACAGTGTGCACCTAATGCTACATGGTGTGTGTACTGTCTGTGTCCTCTGCACAGTGTGCACCTAAAGCTACGTAAAGCTGGTGTTTTTCATATTAATTCCTAGAGGCAGGGATCTGCTCATTTTAATACCACAGGCAGATGATCATTCTGAAAGTACTTTCACGTGGTGTACTGTCTGTATCCTCTGCACAGTGTGCACCTAAAGCTACGTGGTGTGTGTACTGTCTGTGTCCTCTGCACAGTGTACACCTAAATCTATGTGGTGTGTGTACTGTCTGTGTCCTCTGCACAGTGTGCACCTAAAGCTACGTAAAGCTGGTGTTTCTCATATTAATTCCTAGAGGCAGGGATCTGCTCATATTAATACCACAGGCAGGGGATCATTCTGCAAGTACTTTCACATGGTGTACTGTCTGTGTCCTCTGCACAGTGTGCACCTAAAGCTATGTGGTGTGTGTACTGTCTGTGTCCTCTGCACAGGGTGCACCTAAAGCTACGTAAAGCTGGTGTTTCTCATATTAATTCCTAGAGGCAGGGATCTGCTCATATTAATACCACAGGCAGGGGATCATTCTGCAAGTACTTTCATGTGGTGGACTGTCTGTGTCCTCTGCACAGTATGCACCTAAAGCTACGTGGTGTGTGTATTGTCTGTGTCCTCTGCACAGTGTGCACCTAAAGCTACGTAAAGCTGATGTTCTCATATTAATTCCTACAGGCAGCGATCTGCTCATATTAATACCACAGGCAGGGATCAGCAAGTATTGTCAGTATTTGTGCAGCTAAATCTCCCTGCAGGCTATTAGTATGTCTGGAAGAACAACAAGGAGAGGCAGAGAGTCACAAGCCAATAAATAGAGCAAGCAGGCTCTGCGTCTAGAGGCATCAGTGCTGGTCGTGGACACGGTGCATCCTCATCAGCACGTGGCCGTGGGACACGCTCATCCTTTTTTCCGGCAGCTGGCCGTGTTGAGCCGCAACATGCCGATCACTTGGTAGAGTGGATGACCAAGCCGTCCTCATCCTCCTCATACTCTCTCACCCAGGCTCAGGGTACTTTGTCTGGCAAAGCAGCTGCCAAACCGGCCTCTTCTCTCTGCTCAATGGAATCAGTCACTCCTTCCCTAGCCCCACCATGTCCTCCTGAGGAGTCCCACGAACTGTTTAACCACAGTGTTGGGTACATGCTGCAGGATGATGCGCAGCATTTTTGAAGGCTCCGATGATGGTACACAGCTAGAGGAAGGCAGTAACGTGAGCCCAGAGAGAGAGGGTGCCCAAGAATGACAGCAATCTGGCAGTCATGTTCCCCCAGCTGCAGCATACTGCCAGGTTTTCTACAGTGATGAGGAGGGAGGGGATGATGAGGTCACTGACTCCATGTGGGTGCCTGATAGGTGAGAGAGTTGGAGGAGGAGGAGGAGGCACATCTCCAACGAGGCAGCTTAAGGGCAGCACACCGACTGCATCACAACACAGAACTCTGCATGTGCAGGTCGCTGCTGTCTCTCAGCGTTATTCCAAAAGTACTTTTGTGTGGGCCTTTTTTGAGACTAATGCATCAGATCACACCGCTGCTATTTGCGTGGCCAAAACATCACCCGCTTGGGCACCACATGCTTGACCAGACATATGTCGACCTGCCATGCAGTTCGTTGGCAAGCATACCTCAAAGACCCACACCAAAGAACAAAGTGGACCTCGCCATGCTCCCAGCAATTATCAAACCACAATATGAAGTGTTATGAAGTGATTTTGCTGCTTGGAAGGTAATAGATTTCCCTTGGACTCGTTAGACTGCAGGTTCAGCTTGAAACAGCATAGACACAGTAAATAGTCTCAGTGTTAATGCAGGCTAGAGAGGAGCAGTCTAACGGGTTCAAGGGAAATCTATTACCTTCCAAGCAGCAAAATCACTTTATAACACTTCATATTGAGGTTTGATAATTGCTTCAAGTTTGGTAGTGACGGTGACATCTATTCCCTGTATGTTCATGGCAGCCATATGCCTTTATGAATGGACCTGTTTGAGCTAATTTTGTATAGGATGCACTCACTGGCGTAGCGGGGGGGGCGGGGCAGGGGGGCTGTCGCACCGGGTGAAAAATGGGGGGGGCGAATCCATCCACCGGCTCCGCGGAGCGCTCCGGAGCTTCGGCCTAGGAAAGTCCCCGGCTTCGGCCTAGCTCCGGAGCGGCGGCCATCTTGGTACACCCGGCGGCTGCCCTCCTCTCTGTTCACACCCACAGAGGAGGAGGAGCCCGCGCTTGAGGGAAACCACACACGCCGCTGTCTGAGGTCTGAGGTCTGCACTACTGGGGGTTACTGTCTGAGGTCTGCACTACTGGGGGTTACTGTCTGAGGTCTGCACTACTGGGGGTTACTGTCTGAGGTCTGCACTACTGGGGGGTTACTGTCTGAGGTCTGCACTACTGGGGGTTACTGTCTGAGGTCTGCACTATTGTGGGGGTTACTGTCTGAGGTCTGCACTACTGGGGGGTTACTGTCTGAGGTCTGCACTACTGGGGGTTACTGTCTGAGGTCTGCACTATTGTGGGGGTTACTGTCTGAGGTCTGCACTATTGTGGGGGTTACTGTCTGAGGTCTGCACTACTGGGGGTTACTGTCTGAGGTCTGCACTACTGGGGGTTATTGTCTGAGGTCTGCACTACTGGGGGTTAATGTCTGAGGTCTGCACTATTGGGGGTTAATGTCTGAGGTCTGCACTATTGGGGGTTACTGTCTGAGGTCTGCACTATTGGGGGTTACTGTCTGAGGTCTGCACTACTGGGGGTTACTGTCTGAGGTCTGCACTATTATGGGGGTTACTGTCTGAGGTCTGCACTATTATGGGGGTTACTGTCTGAGGTCTGCACTATTATGGGGGTTACTGTCTGAGGTCTGCACTATTATGGGGGTTACAGTCTGAGGTCTGCACTATTATGGGGGTTACTGTCTGAGGTCTGCACTATTATGGGGGTTACTGTCTGAGGTCTGCACTATTATGGGGGTTACTGTCTGAGGTCTGCACTATTATGGGGGTTACTGTCTGAGGTCTGCACTATTATGGGGGTTACTGTCTGAGGTCTTCACTATTATGGGGGTTACTGTCTGAGGTCTGCACTATTATGGGGGGTTACTGTCTGAGGTCTGCACTATTATGGGGGGTTACTGTCTGAGGTCTGCACTACTGGGGGTTACTGTCTGCACTACTGGGGGTTACTGTCTGAGGTCTGCACTACTGGGGGTTACTGTCTGAGGTCTGCACTACTGGGGGTTACTGTCTGAGGTCTGCACTACTGGGGGTTACTGTCTGAGGTCTGCACTATTATGGGGGTTACAGTCTGAGGTCTGCACTATTATGGGGGTTACTGTCTGAGGTCTGCACTATTATGGGGGTTACTGTCTGAGGTCTGCACTATTATGGGGGTTACTGTCTGAGGTCTGCACTATTATGGGGGTTACTGTCTGAGGTCTGCACTATTATGGGGGTTACTGTCTGAGGTCTGCACTATTATGGGGGTTACTGTCTGAGGTCTGCACTATTATGGGGGGTTACTGTCTGAGGTCTGCACTATTATGGGGGTTACTGTCTGAGGTCTGCACTACTGGGGGTTACTGTCTGAGGTCTGCACTACTGGGGGTTACTGTCTGAGGTCTGCACTACTGGGGGTTACTGTCTGAGGTCTGCACTACTGGGGGTTACTGTCTGAGGTCTGCACTATTGTGGGGTTACTGTCTGAGGTCTGCACTATTGTGGGGGTTACTGTCTGAGGTCTGCACTACTGGGGGGTTACTGTCTGAGGTCTGCACTACTGGGGGTTACTGTCTGAGGTCTGCACTATTGTGGGGGTTACTGTCTGAGGTCTGCACTACTGGGGGGTTACTGTCTGAGGTCTGCACTACTGGGGGGTTACTGTCTGAGGTCTGCACTACTGGGGGTTACTGTCTGAGGTCTGCACTATTGTGGGGGTTACTGTCTGAGGTCTGCACTATTGTGGGGGTTACTGTCTCAGGTCTGCACTACTGGGGGTTACTGTCTGAGGTCTACACTATGCTGGGGGTTACTGTCTGAGGTCTACACTATGCTGGGGGTTACTGTCTGAGGTCTACACTATGCTGATGGTTACTGTCTGAGGTCTACACTATGCTGGGGGTTACTGTCTGAGGTCTGCACTATTGTGGGGGTTACTGTCTGAGGTCTGCACTATTATAGGGGTTACTGTCTGAGGTCTGCACTATTGTGGGGGTTACTGTCTGAGGTCTGCACTACTGGGGGTTACTGTCTGAGGTCTGCACTATGGTGGGGGTTACTGTCTGAGGTCTGTTAAATAGGGGGTCTGTGATTGTGGGGGGTCTATCTGTGATTGGGGGGATCCATCTGTGATGAGAGGTCTGTTATTTAGGGGGTCAGTCTGTGATGGGGGATCTGTGATTGTGGGGGGGTCAGTCTGTGATGGGGGATCTGTGATTGTGGGGGGGGGTTCAGTCTATGATGGGGGATCTGTGGTTGTGGGGGGGGGTCAGTCTGTTAATCCCTTACAGTAAGGGGTTAAATGATTAATCCTGCAATAATTTACCCCTTACATGCTGAAAGCCCTGAGAGGGATACATTACAGATCCTTATAACCAGAGTGGATGATTATACAAGGGGGGGGGGGGCGAAAAAAAATTCTGCCCCGGGCGCCCATAACTCTGGTTACGCCACTGGATGCACTTAAGGACTATTTGTGTTTGATTTGTATCAATCTTAGATCATGCAATTTGTTCCAGAGCACTTGGAGACATCCAGCAATCTATTGAGCACTTCCTGGACACTTTCCTCAAACTGATCGGCTGTACATACTCAATATGTGTGTTTGAATTTGCATCTGTTCCAACTTTTTTTTCACCCATATTAGTGGGGTCAGCCATACATATATCTATATATATATATGTTTTGCCAGCGATCAGTTTTCATATCGGAGATTTGTGTTTATTTCCTCAGTCAGTAGCGGTTGGTCTTTTAGCAAACTTTTACTATACAACGTTGTCATTTTGCATGTAATTTTTATAGATAATCCTACATTGGAGGAACGGGTCCCACTCGGGAGGCCTTTGTACCACCCCAGTTGGACCTTTATATATTATGCTGTGTTTGTATCCATCAATAAAGTTTTTGTTATCATTCCATTTGAGCCTGTTGCTGATTCTCCCTCAAAGACATTATTTGAGACTTCTGTCTCATATTCCTCTTCTTTTTACCTGTCACACAGTGTCTATTGGGAGGCATTCTGTCTTGTACAGACGTATCAGTGGTTTGGAATATAAATAATACACCCCAGGTTGGATTCCATTATTTTTACTTTGCATGCAATTACATTTCTTGATCTAATATTTCACAGGAGGGCCCATTCCTGCACCCACCAAGAGTAACTGTGAGGGCTTACAGTGTTGTGTCACCAGCACCACCACCACCACCAACAAAGGCCCAATTTTTCTGCCCCTGTCCAACAGGGGCATGTAATTACAATTCTTGATCTAATATTTCACAGCAGGGCCCATTCCTGCACCCACCAAGAGTAACTGTGAGGACTTACAGTTTTGTGACACCAGCACCAGCACCAAAGGCCCAATTTTTCTACCACTGTTCAACAATGGCATGTAATTACAATTCTTGAAATAATAGTTCACTGCAGGGCGTTCCAGCACCCACCAAGAGTAACTGTGAGGGCTTACAGTGTTGTGGCACCAGCGCCAGCACCAAAGGCCCAGTTTTTCTACCACTGTTCAACAATGGCATGTAATTACAATTCTTGATATAATAGTTCACAGCAGGGCGTTCCAGCGCCCACCAAGACTAACTTTGAGGGCTTACAGTGTTGTGGCAACACCAACACCTAGGGCCCAAATTTCTGCAGAGTATATACGGCAGGCCCCTACTTTCAAACATCCAACTTACAAACGACTCTTACTTGCAAACGGAAGGGGACAACAAGAAGTGAGAGGAAATCTACCACTAGGAAGGGAAATTCTCTTCTGTCAGGCCTCGTACACACGAGGGAATTTATCCGCTGAAAATGGTCTGACGGACCATTTCATCCGATAAATCCGCTCGTCTGTAGGGGCCGGTGGACAGTTTTGGACGGATTTCTCCAGCGGAAAAGTTTCAAAGCATGCTTTGAAACTTTTCCGCCGGAGAGCTGCCCGTTGGATATGTCCGCTGGTTAGTACGCCTAACCTGCGGACATATCTGCCCGCACATGCGTAGGATCCTGTGAATGGATCCGACACATGCGCGCGGAAGTGTTTTACTTCCTGGTGCGGTGACGTGGTGGTGTCAACGTCACCGTGCTGTCCGCCGGCGGGGAATTTGATCCGATGGTGTGTACAGCCATCGGATCAAACAGTCCGGCGGACATATCCGATGGAAACGTTTCCATCGGATAAATCCCATCGTGTGTACAAGGCCTAAGAGGTGGCTCATGTCCACTGATGCTTTATCACCAATCCTTGTTTCACTAAAAAAAAAACAAATTTTCAAAAAATCTTTTTTTTTATTGGGACAGAAAGTGAGGTGCAATCTTCTGAACAAATGCGCACAGACAGCAAAACAAATGTTACAGGGATGATAACTCTTCTCTATGTTTTCCAAAAAACCTAAAATAAAAATAGATTTTTTGGCTTGAGCTACACTTTTAAAAAGTTCCAGTTCAAAATTACAGATTCTTCTTAAAAACAAACCTACAGTCCCTGTCTTAAATGTGAATGGTCCCAAAAACGTGTTAAAAGTGTCCGATGTGTCCACCGCAATGTCACGGTCACAATAAGAATCGCAGATCGCCGCCATTACTAGTGAAAAAAAAAAAAAAAAAAAAATGCCAGAAATCTATCCCCTATTTTGTAGACGCTATGGGCCAGATTCTCAGATACCCCGTCGTATCGCCGTTTTTTTTTGTCTCGTATCTATGCGCGTGATGCTTAGTATCACTTT
This sequence comes from Rana kukunoris, assembly GCA_029574335.1. Classification (NCBI taxonomy): domain Eukaryota; kingdom Metazoa; phylum Chordata; class Amphibia; order Anura; family Ranidae; genus Rana; species Rana kukunoris. Next base: position 331,432,587 of record CM056049.1, read on the forward strand.
TGCATAGATACGCTTCTACATCCGACAAGTGTAAAACCATTACACTTGTGGATCGTAGTTGTAATGACAACTCCGGCCACTAGGTGGCCTTTACGTTGTTTTCGCATTTGCATATGCAAATGAGGTAGTACGCCGATTCCCGATCGCTTTTACGCCGCCCCGTCGTCGCGTACGTCGTTTTTGTCCGCGTAAGGTTACCCCAGCTTCTATGTGGAGTAACCTTACGAAGTACCGTCGGATGCCGTCGGGTCCCGTCGGATGCCATGTTAAGTATGGCGTCGGGTCAGCGTCGGCTTTTTCCGGCGCTTACGTCGTTTTACTAACTCGTTCGCGAATAGGAAGTTGCGTAAATGACGCTCACGTCGTTTTGACGTCGGTTTCAACGATGCTTTCCGACGTGAGCTGGAGCATGCGCACTGGGCTTTTTCCCCGGCCGGCGCATGCGCAGTTCATTTGACGCGGGGGTGCGCTTAATTTAAATACAAGCCGCCCCATTTGAATTGCGCAGGTTTACGCTGGGCGATTTAAGCGACGCAGGCGAAAACTACGGAGCAAGTGCTTTGAGATTAAAGCACTTGCTCTAGTACGTTGCGGCGGCGTAGTGTAACTGGCTTACGCTACGCCGCCGGAATTCTATGAGAATCTGGCCCTATAACTTTTGCGCAAACCAATCAATATAAGCTTATTGCAAATTTTATTTTTTAACAAAAATATGTAGAAGAATACATATCGGTCTAAACTGAGGAAAAAAAAAGTTTTCTTTTTTTTTTTTAAATTGTCGCTCTTCTTTTGTTTATAGCGCAAAAAATAAAAACTGCAGAGATGATCAAATACCACCAAATGAAAGCTCTATTTGTGCGGGAAAAAACATAAAGATTTCATTTGGGTACAGTGTTGCATGACCGTGCAATTGTCATTCAAAGTGCAACAGCGCTGAAAACTAAAAATTGGTCTGGGCAGGAAGGGGGTGAAAATGCCCTGTATGGAAGGGGTTAAAGCCGCAAGCAGTTTTAAATTACTTTTTTTCTTATAGTAATGTCATTTTGTGCAGGGACAGTTCTAAACACTTGCCACTTCACAGGCATACTATAGACACCCAGCAGGTACGATATTGAATGGAATTTTTCTATTTTTTTTTCACATTAAGCATCATTAACCTCCCTGGCGGTATGATTCTGCCTGGAATTGCGTACCAAAAGCGGTACAATTTTTTGCATGTAAATTTGGCGTTTTATACTGTAGGTCTGCAATTCTTAGGCGCCGTACACACGGCCGAGGTTCTCGCTGAAAATCAGCGAGAACCTCGCTGGAATGCACATTCCAGCGAGGACCTCGGCCGTGTGTACGGTCTCAGCGAGCTTCCCGTCGGGAAGCCCGTTGAGCCGAAATAGAGAGCACGCTCTCTATTTCCTCGACGGCCCGCCTGGAAGAATGGCTGGTTGCCATTCCCGACGGGCGGGTCGCTGATTTCGACGGCCGGCAGAGAACCTCGACGGGCGGAACGATGTGTTCTGCCCGTCGAGGTTCTCTGCCGTGTGTACGCGGCCTTAGGAATAACTCACCTAAATCTGTCCAAACAAGAGTCTAGTAGACATCCCGGGTATGATAAAGTTTGAAAAACAAAATCATAAATTATAATATAATAAATAACTATAAATAATTATAACAAATGATAATGTAATTATAATTAAAATTATTCAATAACGTAATCAAATCAAAAACACTGAAATTTGCTCAGTTGCAGAATTGTCGCTGTCATTACTTTTTATTTTTTTATGACAAATTTCCCCACAAATCGCTATCACTCAATTCTGCAATTGATTATAATTTATTATCGCTGTTTTCTAGCTGTTCTAAAATCACTTTTGCCATAAAGGGACAATTTTGGTTGCTATGGACAATCTACAGTTTGCAGGCAGAAAGAACAGTTTTTATTATATAAAAGTGCATGCAGGACACTGGGCAGACCACTAGGGACAAAGGGGGGGTGTATTTTTTTACATACAGTACTGTAATCTATAAGATTACAGTATACTGCATGTAAAGTGTTTGTTTACTTTTTTGAATTTGGCGCCGTTCTCCGCCCCGTGCGTCGTAACATCGCAGGGAACGGAGATTGGTGGCACACGGGGACACTGTGTGAATCGAGCGAGGACGCCACTCGCTCACACAGCGGGGATGCATCGCTGGATCCACGGAAAAGGTAAGTAACTGTGGATGCTGCGAGAAGGTAAGCCGTGCCGCTGCACACTCTGCACATCTACCCTGAGCGTGACAGCATGGAAAAACCACCCCGAGTCACGCTCGGGAATACCGCTAAGGAGGTTAAAATCACTGCTCCTGAAAAAACAACCGTTTTAAAAACTTTTTTTCCATTGATACATGTTCCCTGGGGCAAGACCCAGGTCCTCAAACCTGTTTTACGACAATAACTTGCATATTAGCCTTTAAAATTAGCACTTTTGAATTTGAACGTTCGAGTCCCATAGACTTCAATTGGGTTCTAAAGTGTGCGCGAATGTTTGGTCCGTTCGAAGATTCTGGTGCAAACAGAACGGGGGGGTGTTCGGCTCATCCCTACTAAGGAAGAACAACCTGATGAACCTCAAGCAGAAGAGCTGGTATCAGTGCTAAACTTCACTGTGCTCTGCCCAGCACAAACAGCAACAAGGAACTTCCCCAGCTGAAGCACTGGTCACTGGACAGAGGGTCCAAGACCTCTGCCCCACACCTGTGGCAGTTCTGGAGGCTCAAGGTGAGAAGGTGGCAATCACTTCCCAACAGCAGATACAAGGGGAGAAGGGAGAGGAGGTGTTTGTCATCTCTCCTCAACAGTCGGCCAGGGTGGAGGAAGCGGTCTTTCCTCCCCAGCAAAGATCCATGCAACTGGAAGACAATACCATAGACATGTCATCCCAGCAGCCAGATGAGGGAATGGAAAAGGAAGCAGCCGGCTCACCTCCCCAATGGCAGCTACACAGTTTGGGAGTGGAGAGAGACAGCCTCCAGCCCCAACGGTTAGCCAGAGCGGATAATGTGGAATCCACAGCAGAAGTGCTGGCAACATGGCAGAGTGCTACCAACCTCTGCCCAGCACTGGCAACAACTGTGGAGATCCAGGGAGCGGGGGCAGTAGGTCCCTCTCTCCAGCGACAGGCTGATGTAGTAAAGCTGCTACACCCAATTGAATAAATGGGAACCGGGCAGAGTGCTACTGGCCTCTGCCTAGCACCTACAGTGTTTTTACAGCTTCAGGAAGCTGGGGTGATCTTCTCCTCTGCCCAGCAGCAGACTGAGCCCCAGAATGTTAAAAACCACCCAGCTGAAGCGCTGGCAGCTGGACAGACAATCAATGACCTCTGCCCCACACCTTGCAGCCAAGATTGGAGATCATGCAGATTGACTTTGTGAGTTCACTTTGCATGACTTTTTGATGTATGTTTCGACAAAACTGATTACTTATAAAACCCTCGATAATAGAGGCTAATTATAAGGTCTTATTGAGATGGTACATGCTGCCCGCCAGACTGGCAACCTTCATACCCGGAGGTACCTCTAGGTGTTTAAGAGGATGTGATTAAATAGGAACTGTCTATCACATGTGGTGGGCATGGCCCAAGGTCAGAAGATTTTGGATTAGGGTCTACAATTTTATATATACCCTTACCCAGATAAACAAAATCAGCAAAACAAGCACTTCTGGGGGCGGAGTAGTGGCTTTTTACCTTTATATTAATCTCAGCCAAAATAACTATAGCCAGGAATTGGAGGTCCGCTGCGCTGCCTTTTGATCAGCTTAAATGCAAACTGCCGTGGCTTATGTTAAATGAGCGGTTAACAGCATTAGTGCAAGAGAAGATGAGGTTGTTTCATAAAGTATGGGACAAGTATTGATTTGGCACCTAACAAATGACCCTAGGACTCTCACTACCTAGATTTATTCTCGCAAGATGGGTTCCTGGGCACGGAGCCGTGCCCCCCCCAACTTTCCCTCTTCTGCTTTCTTTTCTACACTTTTCTCTGGTTTGTTTCCCCCTTTTTTCATTTTAAAGAAAAATTCTTCACTATTGGTTTTCAATTCATGTTCTATAGGTGATGTTAACATTCTCGCCTGCCTCAGTGGACCATTGTTAGCTTGGGCTGTTGGGGGAGATGCACGCACAATCGGAGGAGCCAGACTCCCCCGATGGCCGGAAGGGGTGCTGGCTCTTCCCAGTGGGTGGAATACCCGACAAGACATGGGATAGGAGATATACTTGGGGTCCTAGACAAAGTGAACCTAGATTAGGTTTCTTAGCTGTGAAGAGTATAGATACCTTATTTCTTTATCACACGTCGAAAGGTTATAATGGCCTACGTAGGCTGTGTACGTAGAATACTTAAGTATTATGGAATAACTAATGTTTGATTCCCTTAAAATGTTGTGCACAAAACAATGTCAAGCTGAGATCTTTATACCTTATTTTGTAAAACTTTAATAAAAACTATTGAAACAAGAATGTATGTCAACCATTATTTACATACAGTATATCATTTCAAAAGGATAGAAAAAATCCCCTCATTCAATTTCTAGAACTTTGATGAGCATGGTGCTGCGCTATATAAGCTTTCATTCATTCATTCATTCATTCATGGTGTTTCTTGATAAAGAGGAAGTTATTGAGAAGTGTTATACAAACAATTATATATTATCTTAATTAAAAATAAACAGTATATTATAGAAATATCATTGGGTATCCACATACTAAAATCAATGTTTAATGTTAAGTCTTACGAGCAAAATGAAGGTGTGACCTTTTGTTTTTCAATTTGTAAAGAAAACTATTTCTGTGTGGTGTTAAAACTTAACAAATAAAATGTTTAACTTTCTATGAACCTGTACTCAGCCCCCACAAAAACCCGATACACCCAAGATTCCAATAAAAAGAAAATCATAGAAAAATAGTTTAAATGTGTTTGTTGTCAAGCCATGTTCAGCTGCAATTGCTTATAACATTAAACTTGCATTTACTCTGTTTAGTTTTTCTTACAATAGTTTTCTTCCTATATTACCATTATTCATATTGTCCTAACACAACAATTATTTTACTTGCTAGAATTGTCTTACATATATTATTGCTAGCTGGCTGGCTTGTTAAAACCTTCAAGTGCTCCTCAATTCATTTTATTAATTATGACAGTCAAAGGAGAATCAAATTAATTCAGAAATTATTATTTACTAGATCCTAAAAAAAGAAAAACACAACATACATGCATACAATAAGAATCTTTATACCTGCAGTGTAAGTGAAATGTGCTATTGTTTTAATAATTATGCCATGAATGCATCTTAGAAAAGTAGTTCAATTGTTGAGCTTAATATTTTGAGCATTGTGTGCTTCCATAGTAGGTAAAAAGCTATTTTCTTTCCACCCACTCCTTATACTTGAATTTGTGCTTTATGCTTCTGAACTCTTACTTGTGCTCTTTGTATTTATAACAATTTCTGGAATTCATGATTTAGACTTTAAAGCAATGCTCTTTTCTTAATAATCTTCAAAGAAAATTCTAATGTAATTTAAAGCAAAATAACATTTATTCCACAAGAGAATTTCTTCCCAGTGTCTTGTAAAATATAATAAGCCACTTATAGCCAGTCATATAATACTCATCTTGAACTATCTTGCCAACTGAATCCTGATTCATGTAACATTTAATAGTATGAATCTTCATAAAAGTTGATGCTTTGAGCACATTTTATAAAACTAGTTAAAAGCACAAAATACCCGCATCTGAAATAATACATTTTCAGATTGCATTCTATAACCAAAAGCAACAGGGTCTGTTTATTGAGTGCATATTAAACTATACATTTATCAGAATCTCTTGATTAATGTCATTAGCGTTTCTCAGAAAATAAAATAACCTATTTGTTAATAATTTTATTTTCATTCATTTTTATTGAAAGTTTTTTTACTTCAAAATAGTACAATTAAAAAAGCCATGGGCACAACAAGGGTAAAAAACATTACATGTCAATAAGACATAAATCAGTCAAATTGTATCCATGCATAATCTTGACTACAAAACCCTTATATATGTAGAAACATGCATTGAGAAAGTAAGGAACAATACAACGGTAACCACAACCAGGGTGGGGTCCAGTGGCAAATCTGTATTCCACTGCAACCTGTATTCAGTTAGTTGTGGTGGGACTAATAGCTAAGGTATAGAAAACTATTATTGCAAAGGGCATCTACCAAGATATGGGAATCATGTTAGGGAAGGTTGCCTGGTAGAATGATGCCATAGCAGCCAGGTTTGTCACAAGGAAAGTGACTTCCTATGTGAGCCCATGTTGGAGGCAAGCATGAGTTCTTATGAACAATGTTTGTTGATCAAGTCCAGGGTTTCAAGCACAGTAGGGGGTTGGGGATTTTTCCATAATCTATTAATGCTAAGCCTAGCTGCCAGGTGAATATGCCTGACTGAGTGTCTAACAGGTGGGACAAAGGTCTCTATGGCCAAGTTTAATAGAGCCAAATCAGGAGAAGGACAAACTTGAGTGTGGGTCACCATTAAAAGGATCTGAAAGATCTCTCGCCAGTAGGCTCAGAGAACTGGGCAGTCCCATAGGATGTGCAGGATATTTTACCAAAGTTTCTCCAACATAAAGGAGAGGTTTGCTTGTAAAATTTAGCAATCTTGACTGGGGTTAAATAAAATCTAATCAAGATTTTCTAGGTTAGTTCTCAAAGTGCAGAGCAGCATGTGGATCTGTAAATATTTTGGAGGGCAATGGTCCATTGATGATCAGTAAATGTTGCTGCCAAATCTGCTTCCCACTATAGAAATGATTTAAATTTAACAAAAATTGGTTTCAGGTGGAGGATGGAGTATATGAGCGAAATTCCCTTTTGGGTAGTAGGGTTAACAGTAAGGTAATACCACACTGGGCTAGGCATTACGTACAGGGGATTAGTGAGTTTGGAATAGGGATGAGCTTCAAGTTCGAGTCGAACATGAATTCGACTCGAACATTGGCTGTTCGCCAGTTCGGCGAACAGCAAACAATTTGAGGTCTTCGCGGCAAATTCGAAAAGCCACGGAAAACCCTATAAAAGTTATAGTTATAGTTATCGTTAGTCAGGTTGAAAAAAAGACACTAGTCTATCCAGTTCAACCATAAAAAAAAAATAAACAAACAAAATAAAACACCCAAAAAAAGGGTGTTTGAAAAACGATTGCACAAATACCATGCAAGATGAAAAGTTGCAATGACCGTCGTTTTATTCCCTAGGGTGTCTTCTAAAAACATATATAATGTTTGGGGGTACTGCGTAATATTCTAGCAAAAAAAATATGTACATGTAGGAGAGAAGTGCCAGAATAGGCCTGGTATGGAGGTGGTATAAAAGCCTGGTATTGAAGTGGTTAACATATTATCCTTTAAAATGATCAGTTTTGATTTTTCATGTCCAATAGACACATTCATGTTCTTGTCCAATTTGTTCGAACAAATTTTTTGCCTGTTCGCATGTTCTGGTGCGAACCAAACTGGGGTGTTGGGCTCATCCCTAGTGAACCATAAATAAGCACATACATGTGTGTATGTATGTATGTATATATATATATATATATATATATATATATATATATATATATATATGTGTGTGTGTGTGTGTCCTTAGATATATGTGTGTGTGTCCTTAGATTTACTGACAATTGATGCTTATTTTTAGAGAGGTTATAGGGGTTCCATAGATCAATGCTCAAAAATTGCAATACAAAAAACGTATGCCTCATGTCTGTTTTGGAGGCCAAGACACTGTGTAAAAATCATGCTTGTAACTATAAAAAGTTAAAGGTTCACATATCATTTTGTGCAAAATATGACACCTCTTTTAGGCAACCATTCTTTTCAATAAAAAAAGAAAGCTGCACATTCAGCTGGACAATTTAAAGATCAAACTGCACTTTCAGAAAGCTCTACGTTTCTGCAGAGACTATCATAACATTGATTGTTCACCAGCACAGCTGGTGTTTGTATGCTCACATAAATGTACAATATCATCATTCAAAACACTGCAAAGGCTTTTATCTTCCCACACCATTCCTTTTCCTGTTGGTTTTATTCTTGCTATGAGTGTTTTGTGTGTTCAGACTCATCAAATCCAGAATTACAGTTATGCAACAATGACTTTTGAGATGTGGGTAAATTAATAATTGTCAATACCTTTCCAGTATTAGACAAATTGTGTTAAAGCTAAGTCTAATGCCGCATACACACGATAATTTTTCGGCATGAAAAAAACAAAGTTTTTTCGGCATTTAGAAAAAACAACGTTATTTCAACTTAATCATTAAAACGACGTTGCCCACACACCATTGTTTAAAAAAAATGCAAAATAAAAAGAAAAAAGTTGCGCTCAGAAAGCACAATATGACATTGTGAAGAAAAATAAATAAATAAATAAATAAATGAATAAACCACATCTAGTTATAAATAAAGTCCATAAATGGTGATATGATCAAGTGTAATAAGAGTAGTTCATTTTACAACCCAATCTTAGTTAGTCCATATGAGCTGGTATCACAGAAATATAATTGAACGGTATGTTTAAACAAATGTCCAATAATAACCAAAGAGCAATGATAGCCGTAGATTAAAATATCCTGGAAAAAGAATCACTGTCGATCTCATAAATTTCTGCAGACACATCAAAGGTGAGTAAAGATGTACTCTTACCAGATCCTGGTGTTTACAGGCATATCAATCCACTGGCATCTGAAGGGGGAGATCACCTCGACCACTTGCAGTACATCCACATAGGATTGATGGATTCCACTGGAACGAATACTTCCCACTGGTATAGACTCCTCGTCCAGTTCAAAGAACCGAGGGGGAGAAAAAACGAGGGCTCGCAATGGTGAAATACTTCCAGGAAGTTTTATTAAAAAATGTGCAGCAGTTTACACATTCAAAAAATAGCGGCTAAACAAATATAAAAACAAAGCAGCAGCAGAAATATTTACGTGCGCCCGCGCTTCCGGGGTCACGTTTAAACGCGGTGACGTTAGTGCGTGGCTCCGCCCTGACCGGTTTCGTCACAAAATGACGTTGTCAAAGGGCACGGGCGACGCACTGAACGTTCACCTTATATTCAAGCGGAGATGCAACCAAGCCTCTCTTTCATATTGCAGTCTCCAATGAAAGAGGACTGTAAAAACCGGAAGAGGTAGAGGTAGGGGTGGCCGGGGATCCGGAAGTGCCCTACAAGCGAGAGCAGACTGACACAGATAGGAGCAATCCGTGTATAAACAGTCCTATCCCGCCTGAAAAGGAAAAAAACAACTCCCTGGTCTTCCGACCTCCGATCCTCCACATCATGTAATCCCAACGATAAAACGTTGTCTGTCACAAGATTACATGTCATTACACAAAGAAAGGAACAAATAATTCACATTTCTATGTCCCCAAGTCGCAGTCTAATTAAGCCTCCACACAGAAATTTAATCAAATTTCAATACCTCATCCTGACTTCAGCAAGAAATGTACAATTTCATCGTATTAGCTAAAAATTAGATTAAATTAAATTTAAAAATTTACATATAGAACTTAGATATAAATTGTATACAGTTGCATAGAAGAAATTATATACAGCTAAATAAATTTAGTATATACGTTTATGCCCCCATAATATCAGAGGAGAAAAAAGTTAGTATACCCTCTTTAGTATACCCTCTTTAGTATCATATATGGCCCTCTAGTGGTTAAAGGAAAAAATAATGAAAGAAATGAAACAACATTATCTAATGCAAGAAGTGGCCAGTGAGAACATAGTCCACTCCATCTCTCACATCCACTAAGAAGGGGGGGGGAGAGAAAAGAAAGAGTGATAAAATGTGAGGCCAAAAACGGGATTATGAGTTGTCTAAAAATGCATTCACTTCTATGTCCACGTTTAACCCCTGCGGTTTAAGACATTTTAAACGGTAAATCCAACTCATTTCTAATTTAGAAATAGCTATCCTCTTTGATCCTCCTCTCCAGTGAGATTTAAGGATGTCAATGGCAATAATAGAGGTGCCACTAGGATTCCTAGCATGCACTTCTCTATAATGTCTGGAAACTGAGTGTTTTTTGTACCCCCTTCTAATATTGCCAATATGTTCATTTTTAAATTTAATTTAATCCAATTTTTAGCTAATACGATGAAATTGTACATTTCTTGCTGAAGTCAGGATGAGGTATTGAAATTTGATTAAATTTCTGTGTGGAGGCTTAATTAGACTGCGACTTGGGGACATAGAAATGTGAATTATTTGTTCCTTTCTTTGTGTAATGACATGTAATCTTGTGACAGACAACGTTTTATCGTTGGGATTACATGATGTGGAGGATCGGAGGTCGGGAGACCAGGGAGTTGTTTTTTTCCTTTTCAGGCGGGATAGGACTGTTTATACACGGATTGCTCCTATCTGTGTCAGTCTGCTCTCGCTTGTAGGGCACTTCCGGATCCCCGGCCACCCCTACCTCTACCTCTTCCGGTTTTACAGTCCTCTTTCATTGGAGACTGCAATATGAAAGAGAGGCTTGGTTGCATCTCCACTTGAATATAAGGTGAACGTTCAGTGCGTCGCCCGTGCCCTTTGACAACGTCATTTTGTGACGAAACCGGTCAGGGCGGAGCCACGCACTAACGTCACCGCGTTAAACGTGACCCCGGAAGCGCGGGCGCACGTAAATATTTCTGCTGCTGCTTTGTTTTTATATTTGTTTAGCCGCTATTTTTTGAATGTGTAAACTGCTGCACATTTTTTAATAAAACTTCCTGGAAGTATTTCACCATTGCGAGCCCTCGTTTTTTCTCCCCCTCGGTTCTTTGAACTGGACGAGGAGTCTATACCAGTGGGAAGTATTCGTTCCAGTGGAATCCATCAATCCTATGTGGATGTACTGCAAGTGGTCGAGGTGATCTCCCCCTTCAGATGCCAGTGGATTGATATGCCTGTAAACACCAGGATCTGGTAAGAGTACATCTTTACTCACCTTTGATGTGTCTGCAGAAATTTATGAGATCGACAGTGATTCTTTTTCCAGGATATTTTAATCTACGGCTATCATTGCTCTTTGGTTATTATTGGACATTTGTTTAAACATACCGTTCAATTATATTTCTGTGATACCAGCTCATATGGACTAACTAAGATTGGGTTGTAAAATGAACTACTCTTATTACACTTGATCATATCACCATTTATGGACTTTATTTATAACTAGATGTGGTTTATTCATTTATTTTTTTTTTTATTTTTTTTTCTTCACAATGTCATATTGTGCTTTCTGAGCGCAACTTTTTTCTTTTTATTTTGTCTTTTTTATGTATATCACATGTTTATTGTTGCTGCTGGATATATTTATTTATTTATTTAATTTTGTTGTCACTATTTTTAATCAATCAATTAATTAGTTGATTAACTTCCACTAATTGATTTGTATCAAGTGACATACCTTTAGCGCGAGAAATTTCCCCTTGGATAGAACACGTTTACTTTGATATAAATTATTTCTTGCAGCTTTATATTGGTTAGTCCTGCGATATGGATGTTTTTGAATACCGCTCCTCACGCTTGATAGCCAAAGAGGGGGTATTTGAGATTAACAAAGAATCAGACAGTGACCTGGGGGGTTTGTTCATGAGACTTAAAAATCTCATGGTGGCTGAATTGCACACACAATGGGATATTGCACTATTAGATCAATATACAGCCGACTCCATGGTCCCGAGAAGTCTGAGATGGGACGTTAGTCCCCAAAAGGGCGAGTCACAGTTAATTGAATGGTATCAATATTTTAATGATGCTGGTGTTAAATTTTTGCAGTTTTTAGCTCAACGCAAGAAATGTAAATTGACTCGTTTAGATACTGAAATTAAACTTATTAAGGAGAAACTATGTCCCCTTATTGACAGTGAGGAATATAAAGAGCGATCTTTGGCCCTTAAAAAACTGTTGGAAAAAGAAGAAATTGAACAGAAAAACAAGAAAAAGAAAAAGTTTAATAGGGATGTAGGAGACTATAAATCAGGTTTGGTATTTGAGTGGCAGAGTAAAATCCAAGAAAATGGGGGGGATAATATAGAGATGGATACTGCTCCTGTGGTCAATCAAAACTTGAGTAATTCAACTGACTCGAGACCACCTCCACACACACCAAATAGACCAATTTTACGCTCGAGAAAAGTTTCCTATAAATCCCCTGGGAAGGAGAGACGCTCTCAACCATCCCACCCTCAGAAATTGAGGGATACACATAACAAAGGGCCTCCTGCTAAATCGCCTAATTGGAGAAATAAAACTAAAAATCGCAACCCCGAATTCTCCTACCACGAAACTAATGACTCTGGGAGACCGCCTTGGAGACCCCAGGATGAGAGACGATATGATTACCCTATTCCAGTGAGTAATCGTTTCCAACCTCTACAGGATTTTCGCCCATTTGGGGGACCATATCAACAGGTGGCCACCCCTAATGGATGGAATAGAGATGAAAGGTTGCCCTATTTTTATCCTCCACCTCCTCCTTCCCCCTTCTATCCTCCTAGGTCTACTAATCCATATAATTATCACTACCAGCAGGACCAATGGAGAGATAGGGAATCCAATCAATATAAGGATTTTCCCAGGCCCAATCAAAACCAACAAAGACCAGGAGACAGAAGAGAGGAACCAGAGGGGGGAGGAAATCAAAGAACAAAAAGAAAGAGAGTATAGCAGGTCAGGGGATCTTTAATCTCAGCACTGTCACGCTGACGTCAGAAGAGATTACTCTTCTTGACAAAGGATTAAAGTTTGCCCCTCCCCAATCATTGAATAAATTTGATACTCACATGGACATACATAAATTCTCTAGAAAATTGAGTATGAAGAGATTTTTTCTCTCCAAACCCACTAGAGAACTTACAAATGTAGATACAGATGTCCAGCACTCTAACTTGTCTAACGCTTCCCTGTTCAATCCTCCGGGAGGTTTGGCACCTAATATAAAAGTTTTTAGGGATGTACTACTGAGAGACCTTGAGAAAATCAATATTAGAAAGTCTAGACTCAGTAATTCTTTAAAAACTGGATTTGACCAACTCTGTGAAGAGAAACGTATCGTTATCCGCCCTGCTGATAAAGGGGGCGGAATAGTGATACTTAATAAGAGTGACTACCTAAAGGAACTCGGCCTTTTGGTAGGCGATAGGGATACCTATTCTCCGCTCACTAGGGATCCCCGGTCATCCTATAAGAGAGTCTTGTCAAAAATAGTGAAGGAAGGCTTCAAATCAGGAGTTCTGAATAAAAAGGAGAAAGCTTTTCTCATTCCAGCCTCCTCTAGGATCCCAGTGATCTACTACCTGCCCAAGATCCACAAAGACCCGGTGCATCCACCGGGGAGACCTATAATAAGTGGAATCAATTCCATTTCTTCCAGGGCAGGTAAGTACATAGATGGTTATCTACAACCACTGGTTAGAGCCTTACCAGCCTTCATTCGAGATAGCAAACATGTCATCAACATCATGAATGGTATTCTATATGAGGAGGGTTTATGGTTGGTTACCGCGGACGTGACGTCCCTATATACCATCATACCCCATGATTGGGGGATCTCCTCTGTTAGACATTTTTTGGAAAGAGATTCTGATCTTTCTGCTGTTCAACAGAGATTCATCATTGATCTCCTCCAATTCGCAACTACATATAATTTCTTTTGGTTTAGTGGTAATTTCTTCCTACAAAAGAGGGGGGTCGCGATGGGGGCCAAATTTGCCCCCAGCCTGGCCAACCTCTTTATGGGGAAGTGGGAGGAGGACGTTGTCTATTTGGACCGCAGACCCGAATTGGTTCTGTGGGCCAGGTATATAGACGACGTCCTCCTCCTATGGAGAGGATCCAGGGAGTCTTTGAATGACTTCATGAGTTCTCTCAACATTAATGACAGGGGGATTGAGTTTAAATATGAGGCGGACCAGAGGAAGATCAACTTCCTGGACCTCGAAATAAGGGTGGAGGAGGGTCAGTTTGTGACCTCCACTTTTTTCAAATCAACAGACCGCAATTCTTTTATCCCCCGCGATAGCTGCCACCATAAAGCTTGGCTGGATTCAGTCCCTAAGAGCCAATATTTGCGCCTTAGGCGCAATTGTAGTAAAATCGAAGATTTTGGTGAGCAGGCCAAAATGTTGACTTCAAGATTTTTAGACAAAGGCTACCTAGAAGAAGATCTCCTCAAACAAATATGTGAAGTCGAATCGGTAGATAGAGGTGTGCTCCTACGGGATAAAAGTGTCCCCACTGGGAACACAAAAAATCAATTTATTTCTCCTTTTATCACCAATTATTCAAATCAACATTATGTTATCAAAAAATTGGTTAAAAAACACTGGCATTTGATTAAAGAGGACCCAGTCCTCGGTCCTGCACTTCCTGAACTGCCCCAAGTGGTCTTTAGAGGAGTCCCCTCATTAAGGGATACCCTAGCCCCAGGAGTTGTTGACCCCCCTCGGAATAAACCAATGTTTTTCCAAAACATTATAGGTTACCATAAGTGCAATAAATGCGCTGTGTGTAAGGTCAATGCAGTGAAGGAACGGAAAACTCTGAGTTTTGTCTCTAATAGTACCTCTCAAACTTTCAATATTCGATCTTTCATTACATGTTCCATGACCCATGTGGTTTATTTGCTGACCTGTCCATGTGGGCTTCAATATGTGGGACGCACAGTGAGAGCTTTTCAGGTCAGAGTAAATGAACATATTGGCAATATTAGAAGGGGGTACAAAAAACACTCAGTTTCCAGACATTATAGAGAAGTGCATGCTAGGAATCCTAGTGGCACCTCTATTATTGCCATTGACATCCTTAAATCTCACTGGAGAGGAGGATCAAAGAGGATAGCTATTTCTAAATTAGAAATGAGTTGGATTTACCGTTTAAAATGTCTTAAACCGCAGGGGTTAAACGTGGACATAGAAGTGAATGCATTTTTAGACAACTCATAATCCCGTTTTTGGCCTCACATTTTATCACTCTTTCTTTTCTCTCCCCCCCCCCTTCTTAGTGGATGTGAGAGATGGAGTGGACTATGTTCTCACTGGCCACTTCTTGCATTAGATAATGTTGTTTCATTTCTTTCATTATTTTTTCCTTTAACCACTAGAGGGCCATATATGATACTAAAGAGGGTATACTAAAGAGGGTATACTAACTTTTTTCTCCTCTGATATTATGGGGGCATAAACGTATATACTAAATTTATTTAGCTGTATATAATTTCTTCTATGCAACTGTATACAATTTATATCTAAGTTCTATATGTAAATTTTTAAATTTAATTTAATCTAATTTTTAGCTAATACGATGAAATTGTACATTTCTTGCTGAAGTCAGGATGAGGTATTGAAATTTGATTAAATTTCTGTGTGGAGGCTTAATTAGACTGCGACTTGGGGACATAGAAATGTGAATTATTTGTTCCTTTCTCTTTGTGTAATGACATGTGAATCTTTGTGACAGACAACGTTTTATCGTTGGGATTACATTGATGTGGGAGGATCGGAGGTCGGCGAGACCAGGGGAGTTTGTTTTTTCCTTTTCAGGCGGGGATAGGACTGTTTATACACGGATTGTCCTATCTGTGTCAGTCTGCTTCTTTTTTGTAGGGCACTTCCGGATCCCGGCCACCCTACCTCTACCTCTTCGGTTTTTACAGTCCTCTTTCATTGGAGACTGCAATATGAAAGAGAGGCTTGGTTGCATCTCCGCTTGAATATAAGGTGAACGTTCAGTGCGTCGCCCGTGCCCTTTCACAACGTCATTTTGTGACGAAACCGGTCAGGGCGGAGCCACGCACTAACGTCACGCCGCGTTAAACGTGACCCCGGAAGCGCGGGCGCACGTAAATATTTCTGCTGCTGCTTTGTTTTTATATTTGTTTAGCCGCTATTTTTTGAAATGTGTAAAACTGCTGCACATTTTTTAATAAAACTTTCCTGGAAGTATTTCACCATTGCGAGCCCTCGTTTTTTTCTCCCCCTCGGTTCTTTGAACTGGACGAGGAGTCTATACCAGTGGGAAGTATTCGTTCCAGTGGAATCCATCAATCCTATGTGGATGTACTGCAAGTGGTCGAGGTGATCTCCCCCTTCAGATGCCAGTGGATTGATATGCCTGTAAACACCAGGATCTGGTAAGAGTACATCTTTACTCACCTTTGATGTGTCTGCAGAAATTTATGAGATCGACAGTGATTCTTTTTCCAGGATATTTTAATCTACGGCTATCCTTGCTCTTTGGTTATTATTGGACATTTGTTTAAACATACCGTTCAATTATATTTCTGTGATACCAGCTCATATGGACTAACTAAGATTGGGTTGTAAAATGAACTACTCTTATTACACTTGATCATATCACCATTTATGGACTTTATTTATAACTAGATGTGGTTTATTCATTTATTTATTTATTTATTTATTTTTCTTCACAATGTCATATTGTGCTTTCTGAGCGCAACTTTTTTCTTTTTATTTTGTCTTTTTTATGTATATCACATGTTTATTGTTGCTGCTGGATATATTTATTTATTTATGTAATTTTGTTGTCACTATTTTTAATCAATCAATTAATTAGTTGATTAACTTCCACTAATTGATTTGTATCAAGTGACATACCTTTAGCGTGAGAAATTTCCCCTTGGATAGAACACGTTTAAAAAAAATGCCCTACAGTAGCAAAGAACGGTGATGTACAACACGTACAATGGCACTATAAAAGGGAAGTTCCATGCGGATGACGCCACCCTTGGGGCTGCTTTAGCTGATTCCGTGTTAGTAAAATACGCTTTTCTGTCTGTTACAGCGTGATGAATGTGCTCACTCCATTATGAACGGTAGTTTTACCAGAACGAGCGCTCCCGTCCGATAACTTGCTTCTGAGCATTTACGGGTTTTTAACGTCGTTTTAGCCCACACATGATCATTTTTTAAAAACGACATCATTTAAAACGTTGTTAAAAATGCAGCATGTTCGAAAAAATTTCTTGACGTTTTCAAAACCCGAAAAATGATGTGAAGCCCACACACGATCATTTTAAATGACATTTTTTTTAAAACAACGTTTTTTTCATGCCGAAAAATGATCGTGTGTACGCGCCATTATGCCTTGTACACGACCGGTTTTCACGACAAGAAAACCATTTTTTATATTGGTCGTGAAAACCAGTCCTGTGTATGCTCCCTAGCAGTTTTTTGAAACAAAAAAACTGCTTGCAAAAAAAAATTGAAACCAGCTCTCTTTTTTCTCGTTGTGCTTCTCAACAGTCTTTTTCTCGTTGCCAAAAACGCTTGTGTGTATGTATTTCTGAGGGGAAAAAATGTGCATGCTCAGAATCAAGTATGCAGCCCAAAGGCAGCCCAAAGGGTGGTGCCATTTGAAAGGAACTTCCCCTTTATAGTCCCGCCCTACGTGTTGTACGTCATCGCTCTTTGGTCGGACATTTTTTTGCATGTGTATGCAAGTCAGGCTGAAGAGGAATCACGTCTGGAAAAAAAAATGGTTGTGTGTACGAGGCATAACTGTCATGGATATGCAATAAAGTCTGGCAGCTTACCTGTCTCCATGTGTTCATTAGAGGCCTGACTCTCTTCCTGGCTGTCTTTTATCACCTTCTGTCCTGTATGGCTCCACCCCTGGCCATCCCAGGAAGTCTATATAAACTGTTGCACTGCAGGTCTGCAGTGCTGTTCAACTTTGTTTGCAGCTTGAGTTCCTGTCTGCTGTGTGATACGTTTACATTTCTGTATACCGATTTTGGCTCGTCCCTGACTACTCTTGTTTGCCTGTGACCCTCACCTTTTGGCCTGTCCCTTGGTTACCCTAGTCTGCCTGTTGCCCAGACCTCAGCTTACCCATCACTATCCCTTGTGTTCTCAGTGGCTGCTTCCTCTCTCTCCCTACGAAGCGTGACCTAGGGGATCCAGCTGCAGCGAAGGCCATCCTTACCACCAGAGGCTCTGGTGAACACCAAGCTGGATCTTTGACTCCATGCCCTGGGGAATCTTGGGCTCACTCTTCCTCTCTGTTCGCAGCAGTCGTCTATAGGGTTCATTACCCTGTGGCGCATCCCTAAACCTAACTGGGTGCACTTGTCACCTGGCCACAGGTGACCTGACAATAACATTTTGTTTAAAGGTGCAGTGTAAGTAGTGGATATGTCTATCTTAATTAGTGTTGGGCGAACAGTTTGAGCCAAGCAAAATTTTGACCTGAACATTGCCAGTTTTTCTGTTCAGCGAACATCAAAATTTGTGGGTAGCTTTGCGGGTTGTTACCTGCTGAGCACCCCACAATGCACTGCTCGATTCACAGTGCATTCTAGGGCCTTAAATGACTTAAGCCTTGCACCTGATGGTCTGTAGAAGAGTAGAGCTGGAGCCTGTCTGCCCAGCCATTCATTTCCATCCGATGATGTAATTTCCACCTGTGTTAAACGCTGGTCCATGTCCTGGTGGCCACATAATGCTCAGAGAACCTAAAATCTGATCCCCATAAACCCTGTGGATGGCTCCATTCCACCCCAAAGGATGGACCAGGGCAGTCTTTCCTCTCCTCCCTGCTTTGTTGAGCCTGATATCTGCTTACATCTTGTAAAGTGTTTTTTTTTTTATCGTTGTGAATTAAATAAATGTTAACCTATTCACTTAGCTGGCACTTCCTTCCCTCCCCCTTCTTGTCTTTGATACAGAGCTGTCAGTATACTGTATAGCTAGATTAGTGCAGAACTTTGCTGTTGTTCTCTTCCTAATTAACTACAGGCAGGCAGTTGATTCCACTGCAGAAATGAATGAATAGAGTACTCTGCACTATGGTAATAAAAATATAAATATATTAAAGAAGCTGCTCCCCTAAAGTTGTGTGAATACAACTTTGGCAATATGGGGGGTGTATAATAATAAGGGGGCGCTAATAGTAAGTGATAAATTAATTCCAAATTCTAGTTTGAAACAATATATTAACTATAAGGTCAACAATATAATAGTGATTATACCCTAAGGCCGTGTACACACTAGGAGACATATCCGATGAAAACGGTCCGACAGACCGATTTCCTCGGATATGTCTCCTGGAGATTTTGGTCTGATGTGTGTACACACGATCAAACCAAAATCCCCATGAACGGACAGCGTGGTGACGTGGCAGTGACGTTGACGCCGCCACGTCACCGAACGAGGAAGTAAAATACTTCCACGCATGCGTCGAATCCATTCGGGGCATGCGGGGGATTTATGTCCGCTGGTTACGCGTACTAACCAGCGGACATGTCGGACAGACGGGTTTCCAGCAGACAAGTTTTAAAGCATGCTTTAAAACTTTTGTCTGCTGGAAACCTGTCTGCTAGCCCATACACACGATCGAATCTGTCCGCTGAAACTGGTCTGCGGACCAGTTTCAGCAGATATATTCGATCGTGTGTGCGCAGCCCAATAGTGATACAATAGTGGCTATGTAATCATCCCTTATTCTTTTACACTTGGGTTTTTTTTTTTTGCACAGTAATAATATTTAAATTTGCAAGGCGAATTTCTCGTTTACACTTGTTTTTTTTTTGGGGGGGGGGGCGGGTGGATATGGGTATATAAATATAGGTGTGGCACTGTTTAGCTACAGTTTTTTTACATTATGGATTGTTTATTTTTGTTTTTGTTTACTTTTGGGTACTCCAGATTGGTAAATGTTATGAATATTGTATGTATAGAGGTATTTAAGTGTATGGAGGTATATATTGGTATTTATATAAGGTATGGCTTGGATTAAGGCAGGTTGGGTACCCATTTACACCTTGCACAATTTGCACCTTATTAAGTTTTGTATACAGGTTTTTTTTTTTTTACTTAAGCAAGAATATATAATGGGGAATAATGTTCATGGACTAGTCCTAATGGGGGGGGGGGTATCTTGGAGGGAGAGGAGAGGGGGGTCGAGGTGGGTCAGGAATGATTTATATATCCTGGGGAAGTAGGGGTTTCATTGTGTAATCCCTTTGGCTGCTTGTACTCTTATGTACCCCCCTCTTTTTTTTGCTTTTTTTTGCTTTTTTCTCTCCTATCCACTTGCCCCCTTGATGGGGGATGGGGGTAGGGGAGGGAAAGGGAGTGGAAGAAGCTGCTGTACTTTATTTATATAGGCTGGACACTTTACGAATTGCAAGCAACTAGGGTAAATGCCAGTCGCAGGCAATGTCTCTTTTTTCTTTTTACACTTTGAGTTACTAAGGTATAATGAGGGTATTAGAAATGGAAGGTTTAAAATGGAGACAAACTTGTTGCCACGGGAAGCAGCGCTACCACCCTACTTGATACAGATAACTTTTAACCACTTGAGCCCCCAGCCTGTTTTTCAGATTCTGTGTTTACGAGACTAAAACTGTTTTTTTTGCTAGAAAATTACTTAAAACCCCCAAATATTATATATATTTTTTCTAACACCCTAGAGAATAAAATGGCAGTCATTGCAATACTTTTTCTCAAACCGTATTTGCGCAGCGGTCTTACAAGCGCACTTTTTTTGGAAAAAATTCACTTCTTGAATTAAAAAATAAGACAACAATAAATTTGGCCCAATTTTTTTTATATATTGTGAAAGATAATGTTACGCCGAGTAAAATAAAACCCACATGTCACGCTTAAAAATTGCGCCCGCTCGTGGCATGGTGTCAAACTTTTACCCTTAAAAATCTCGATAGGCGATGTTTAAAAAATTCTACAGGTTGCATTTTTTGAGATACAGAGAAGGTCTAGGGCAAGAATTATTGCTCTCGCTCTAACGATCGCGGCGATACCTCACTTGTGTGGTTTGAACACCATTTTCATATGCGGGCGCTACTTGCGTATGCGTTATGCAGGCAAGCTCGTCGGGACGGTGCGTTTAAAAAAAAAAATATTTGTTTTCTTATTTATTTTAATTTAGTTTTAATTTTTTTACACTGAAATAATAAAAAAATAAAAAAATAACTTTTATTCCTATTACAAGGAATGTAAACATCCCTTTGTAATAGAAAAAAGCATGACAGGTCCTCTTAAATATGAGATCTGGGGTCAAAAATACCTCAGATCTCATATTTAGACTAAAATGCAAAAAAAAAAAAAAAAAAATTCAACTGTCATTTTTCAAATGACAGGAAAAAAAAAATGTTTCTTTAAGACGCTGGGCGGGACTGACGTTTTGACGTCACTTCCACCCAGCAGAGCTATGGGGACGGATGAGGGAAATTTTTCCCTCAGTCACATCCCCGCCGAGGAGCCGAATGGACCTGATCAATTCCGCCGCTACCGATGGCTACGGTAAGCGGCGGAGGCCGCGGGAGAGCGGCGGGAGGGGGGGCACCCTCTCCCGTCCCCGTTAACGGCGATCTCGCGGCGAATCCGCTGCGGAGACCGCCGTTATCGTGTACAGATCCGCCCCATGAAGAGATGGATATCTCGGTTGTGGCAGCAGCTGCTGCCGTTACCGAGATATCCATCTTTAAAAACATGACGTCATTTGACGGTGGGGCGGGTCTGAAGTGGTTAAGGAAGATAGGAAGCTGAGAGAGTATTGCCCCTGGAGATTATTAAAGTTAGGAAAACATGAGTGAACAATGTGTTTTTATATCCTGGAAATGTAAGAGGAATGGGGTCAACCACTAAGAGAAGTCAGATATTTACAATCATTGGACAGACCAAGGCAAAAATAGTATGTCTGCAGGAAACGCATATGACAAAGGATAATTTAAAATATTTAAAGAAACCATGGGCTAATCATATATACCACTCATATCATACATCATACTCAAGGGGAGTGTCCACATTGATACACCGCTCAGTTCCATGGAATTTATTAAGTATAAATGTGATCCTGAGGGTAGATATGTATTTATTTATGGAGTTTTATATTGGCTGACATTTGTGTTGATGGGAATTTATAATCCACCTCATAGGGGTATACAGGTTTTGAAGGAGGCAGTGCTGTTTCTAGCTCAATATCCTGATGCCTATGTGATGTGCATGGGGGAATACAATATGTTATTGGATCCAACCTTAGGGGCGACCCCTATATGGGTCAGTAGAGAAAATACGCTAAAAAGGCTTTTGGTTGAGGTAGGTTGGACTGACCTGTGGAGAATTAGGAATCCACAGACCAGGGAGTATTCGTGGTCAGCCCCTGGAGGAAGCTGTTTGTCGCGTATAGATATGGTTTGTGGTAGGGTTGTCCCGATACCACTTTTTTAGGACTGAGTACAAGTACCGATACTTTTTTTCATGTACTCGCCGATACCGAATACCGATACTTTTTTTAAATGTCATGTGACAGTTTTCAAACCACAATACAGACTAAGGATATTTTCTTTAGAAATATGAAGAACTCTAACTCAAGACATTATAAAAGAATAAAAATGAATAAAAAGGTTTTATTTTCTTGTCACACAGTAGTAAAAAACTCAAAGAATTTTCACAGAACATGTTGATAAATACAAAAAAAGTATTCTATTTAGGTATCGGGAGCATTTGGGCGAGTACAAGTACTCCCGCAAATACTTGGTATCGGTCCCGATACCGATGCCGATACTAGTATCTGGACAACCCTAGTTTGTGGGAATGATAAAGTTCAACCATTGGTACAATCAGTTGACTACCCACCTCGGGGGGTATCCGATCATTCCCCACTATTGTCGGATTAAATATTGGTCCTAGGGGTAACAGGCCAACCTGGAAAATGCATCCATACTGGCTAGCACAAATTGAGCCTGATGACCGTATACAAGAACAACTAGATATCTTTATTGATGCACATGGGACCTATGCAATGGACGGTATTGTATGGGATGCATTTAAGGCATACCTTCGGGGGGTCTTGAAGTCAACTATATTACATGTTAAACATGTTAGTAGGCAAGGAGAGGAGGAACTGGCTAAACAGTGTATAAAAGCGGAGGATGAGTTTATATCCAACCCCTCGAGTGAAAATCAGGCAAGGTGGGAAAACGTGCGTAGGCTATATAAAGGTCAGATAGAAATAAAAGCCAAACCGAAACAATTCTTTTGACGGCAGAAATTTTTTGAACAGGGGAACCAAGCTAGTAGACTATTGGCATTTATAGCTAAACAACAGACATCTTCAGCTATTTCCAAGATACAAAATGAACAGGGGATATTAGTTTGTACAATAGAAGAAATACTGAAATGCTTCCATGAATATTATGTTAAAATGCATGCCACCTCATTAACATGTGCAGAGGAGGATATAGTGGAGTACCTGGAGGAAGTAGAGTTCCCCAAACTAACAAGAGAAAATGTGAAATTAATGAACGAGGAGATTACAGAGGCAGAAGTAAGGGAAGCTATCGGCTCGTTGGCAATGGGTAAATCCCCAGGCCCGGATGGTTTACACCTGGAGGTGTATAGTCCATATGTAGGTCTGATAGCTCCATTACTAACTAAGGTATATAGCGAGGCCTTTGTTAGAGGAGAACTCACCACAATTCCCATGTATGAAGCAACAGTAGTTTTACTATTAAAAACGATAAGACCCAAGTGAATGTACCTCAAATAGGCCAATATCTTTGTTGAACTGCGATTATAAAATTTTGGCCAAGATATTGGTCAAAAGATTAAATATTGTAATAACATCTATAGTGCAGCCGACCAGACCGGTTTTATAATTGGCAAATCAACATTGATAAACATTCGTAGAACACAATTGGTAGTACAGATGAAGGAGTATATTCCAGAGTACAGGGGCTTTGGCATCTCTTGATACAGCCAAAGCCTTTGACTCTGCAGAGTGGAGATTCTTGCAGGCAACACTGGGGAGTTTTGGATTCAGGAACAGATTTAAGCAATGGGTAAGGATACTATATGCAGCCCCGCAAGCTAAGCTATTGATTAATGGGATATTGACCCCATCAATTAACTTATTTAGGGGTATAGGCAGGGTGTCCGCTGTCTCCTCTTCTATTTGCTATTACAATTGAGTCATTAGGTTTACGATTCCGTCATCTGAAGAATATAAGGGGATAGAAATGGGGTGACAATACAGAACAGATAGGACTGTATGCAGGATGACATCATATTGTATATGCAAGGTACACAGGATACCCTGAGGAATGCTATGAGTATAATAGATACATTTGGTAGGTACTCAGGACTTAAGATTAATTGTCAGAAGTCTTTCCTAATGCCAATGCATCGAGAGGGGGAAATGGAGGAGATGACGGATACCCCACTTAAGATAGTGGACTCCTTTAAATATTTAGGGATCCCATATAACAAGACAATCCCAGGCGGCATTGGAGTCCAATGTTATCCATTGATGGAGTATATTAAAGTTAAGTTGAGGATTTAAAGTAAACTCCCTTTGTCAGTGGTGGGAAGAATAAATTGAATTAAAATGATCCTACTATCAAAGTGTTTGTACATCTTCTCACACTCCCCAGTAGTAGTGCCTAAAAAGTTCTTTAAAAATGTTGAATTCACAATTTATAAAAAATTTATATGGACAAAAGTAGATGTAAAGTAAAGCTGACAACATTACAGAGCCCAAAGGCAGAGGCAGGGTTGGCGCTGCCAATGTCTATTTGTATTACTTGGCAGGACAAATGAGACATTTGCATAACTGGTTTACACACAGGAACAAAGCTCGGGAGTAGAGAAGTATTTGTTAAATATATTACAAGCTGAGAACTTTTTGGTAGTATTAGAGACAAAACGTATACATACACCAGGGGTCAAGATCCCGATGCTCTCATTGGTACGATCAGTATGGCGGGAGGTCAAAAAATAATGGGCTTTCAGGATATCCCTGCTGAGTAGGGATGAGCGAACACCCCTGGGTTCGGTTCGCACCAGAACCTGCGAACAGACCAAAAGTTTGTGCCCCTGTTAAAGTCTATGGACTCGAACGTTTGAAATCTAAAGTACTAATTTTAAAGGCTAATATGCAAGTTATTGTCCTAAAAAGTGTTTGGGGACCCGGGTCCTGCCCCAGGGGACATGTATCAATGCAAAAAAAAGGTTTACAAAACGGAAGTTTTTTCAGGAGCAGTGATTTTAATAATGCTTAAAGTGAAACAATAAAATTAAAAATATTCCTTTAAATTTCGTACCTAGGGGTGTATAGTATGACTGTAAAGTAGCGCTTGTTTTCCTGTGCTTAGAACTGTCCCTGCACAAAAAATGTAATTTCTGAAGGAAAAAAGTCATTTAAAATCACTCACCTTAGGTCTGGTATGGATATTAAGGGAACCCTGCGTCAAATTAAAAAAAAAAATTATGTGGGGTTCCCCAAAATATCCATTCCAGACCCTTCAAGTCTGGTATGGATTTTAAGGGGAACTCCACCCTAAATTTTTAAAATAAATGTCGTGGACCCCCACACATTTTTTTTTTATGAATGACTTTTTTTCTGTATTGAGTGATTTTAATTACTTTTTTCCTTCAGAAATGACACTTGTGCAGGGACAGTTCTAAGCATGGGAAACAAGCGCTACTTTACAGGCATATTATACACCCCCCCCCAGTACGAAATTTAAAGGAATATTTCACTTTTATTGTTTCACTTAAAGGAACTATTAAAATCACTGCTGCCCAAAAAAATCCAGTTCGAGTCCCATAGACTTTAACAGGGTTCTAAAGTTCACACGAACAGACAATGTTCGAATCGAACATGAGTTCTACTCGAACTCGAAGCTCATCCCTACTGCTGAGCTATCTATGTGGGATAATCCCTTGTTTGGAGAACTATATACATTCGAGGATAGTATATTTTGGAAGCAAAAAGGAATAGTAGCTCTGGAACAGGCATACCAAAGTGGGAATATATGCTCATTTGATTATTTGAAAACACAATATAAACTAGTCGATACATTCTTTTATAGATTTTTACAGTTAAGACATGCGTTAAGTGCCCAATTTGGTAGTAAAAGTCTAGATATATCTAGATTCCCCCTTATAGGAATCATGAGAACTCAAGGACCAAAGGGATTAGTATCCAAGTTGTACACATATTTTATGCAGGCCAAGATACGGGACTCTCCGCTTCAGATTAAGAGGAAGTGGCAAACGATATGTCCATCTATGACGGATGAGATTTGGGGGGAAGCCTGCAAATCACATTTGACAGTATCACCTGCAAGCAATAATAGATTGATACAGTTTTACATAATACACCAGGTTTATCTTACACCGTATAAACTAAGCCTGATGGGGAGAGTAGTAAACGCGGAGTGTGCAAGATGTCATCTACCACGAGCCGACTTTGAGAACATGATGTGGTTTTGTCCGGGCATCAGTAGATATTGGAGACAGGTTTTGGATATACTATCAGAAGTGGTGGGAGGATGTGTCCCATTTACTCCAGAAGTATGTCTATTGGGGTTAATTGAGAGTCAGAGGTGGAATGTATATACTAAGACTTGTTTACAAGAAACATTATTTATGGCCCGCAAACAAATTGTACTTGGATGGATGCAACCTACGCCTCCTTCGAAGGGACAAGGGCTTGGGGCGGTAAATCAAATCCTTTCATATGAGAAACTATTGTACGAGCATAGAGGAACACCCCAGAAATATTATAGAATTTGAGATGAATGGTTAAACTCGGGGTCAACTCTTAGGCTGCGTACACACAATCAAATTTGTCCGCTGAAACTGGTCCGATGGACCGTTTCAGCAGACAAATCCGATCGTGTGTATGGGCTAGCGGACATGTTTGTCCAGCGGACAAATTTCAAAGCATGCTTTAAACTTTGTCCGCTGGAGACATATCCGTCGGATATGTCCGCTGGTTAGTACACTGTAACGGTTACCACCGCTTACGACCTTCCATCCAACCACGACAAGCTTATCCAACACACCAACAACCAGGCAGACATGATTCATTCCATTTCCCAGAATAAACGAGACTGCGCTCCGTTCTCTAGTTTCCAAAATGTATGAATAACTTTATTGGTTCTTAGCTTGCTATATCCAGTACAACATAATGCAGTTAATCACAGGACAATGTAATCTCCACCCCCCTTCACACCATGGGGGGCTTCAATCACACTCTAAAAGGCATTCAGGTAAGCTAACCATGTAGACCGGTCGGCCCCGCATCTTCAATAGTGTTCAATTAACCTTTAATAATAACACAGACATCTACTTGAATAAGTTATCTATACAGCTTTGTCACACAATGGCAGTGAGAGTGGGTGTCTTTACATTGAATAGCCAACACCTTAGGATATTTCAATAGCCTATTATACAAAAGGTATGACTCACTGGCTGACCTGGTCATGTCATCATGACTCCTTGTGATATCTCAGTCCTGCAATATGAAGTATTAATAATGTCCCATCTCATGTAATATATGAATTATGATTCACTATTAGCCACCCTATACCCAAAAGGGCACAGGGTGGATTTCGACCCAAGAGTTTTGGTGCTGCTGGCACAAGAGTATCTCTCATCCTTCCAACGTCTCTGGGTGTCACGGGCCATTCTGTTACATCTCTCCCCTTTCGGTGGGAGACGGACACAGAGGGAACCCCAAACGTTGACTCCGAAGTCCGTCAGTAGTTCCCGTCCTCCAATGCTGGTATCCATACTGTACCCCAAATAAATGGCTCCAAACTGAGCATTACTCCCCCCGCCAACCTCTGCCTCTCTCAGAGAACACGCCTGCCGCTGGGGAGAAGGCAGGGTGGCTGGGCTCAGTCCATCATGCTGTTGGGGGTCTGGACCAACTGCCCCCCCCCCTTCCTGGGGTATACCAGTGGAGACTGAAGTCCCATCCACTGGTGCTAGTTGAAAACCCCCCGGTGCTTGCAAAGCAAAGCAGACATCCTCCTGTCCCAGTCCTGTACCATTTTCTGGGGTTGTGCCAGTGGAGACTGAAGTCTCCAGGAACCCCCTCTTCTGTTAGTGAGGAGCAGAGGCCTATGACACTCTGTTCTGTTGCCAGTGATTCAGCTGGGGGTAAAAGCTTTACCACCTCAGCTTGTTGCTGGAGAGGGGGGCCAACCGCCCCGGCTCCCTGGAACTCCACACCATCCGCTTCGGCTTTAGGGATGAAAATCTCCATATTTTCCACTGCCGATTCATCAGGCAGGATTTCACAGTTGTCATCTGAACTTTCCTCATAGTCCCAGGCAATGGGAGCCCCACCCTGCTGCTGAGCCGAGTCTAGCAGCTGTCTGTAGGCAACCTCCAGCTCCCATTCTTGAATGGCCAGAAATTCTAAATCTTCCTGTGACCAGTGGCCTCCCGAGATGTTCAATTTTTCCTCTCTGTGCTCCATTATGTCCTCCAAGCGCCACTTCCGATCATCCCCGAAGTCTGGATCACTGGACATCCTCCAATACAATAATCCCAGGCCATCATAGTCATAGCCTTCTGTGGGGCTGTCATCTGCTGGCCACGGGCACTCTTGGGCTACATACCACCGGAGGGCTCTGTAGCTCTCATCCAGCTGCATCTCTGCCCGGATCAGCCTGCTCAACTCGGCTGTCCACTCCTGCTTCGGTTGTTTCCCCAACAACAGCATTCGTACGTCATACTGCGGCCAGTACCTTGCATAGATGGACAGCAGGACCTTTCCTTGGTGTTGCTGCTCCAGAGCTAATGCTTCCTTCCAGAGTTGGCACCGAATCACATCCGACCATCCCAACAGGACCTCCTCTGATACTGGTCCTCTATGCTGTATCCGCATCTCTTGTAACCTTCTTTGGAATTCCTCTTCCATGGAGACTGGTATCTGCACCTCTCCTCTCTCTTTAGTTGGTGCTGCTGTGACTTCAGCTCCTGCAGCACTTCTTCTCTGTAGTAAGGTGGCATTCAGAGCCTCAATAACTCGGTCCCTGATCTCCGGTGGAGGGTTAGGACCATAATGTGCCAGTCTTAGGTTAACAGCCCGATCAAAACTTTCTTCCTCGGGTGTCCTGTCCGTTACGGCGGGCCTTTTAGCTCTATCCATTTCGACCAGTTCTGCGATAATGTCTCTTTTCTTACGGTTGCTGGCCGGTCTGCCCCGGCTCTCCAGTAAGTCCATGAGGGAAGAGAGCTTCATCCGTTCATACACCGTCTCCATTGTCATGTGCCCTTGTAGCTGTCCTTCTGATGATGGAATCATCCCACTGCTGTGCCACCAATGTAACTGTCACCACCGCTTACGACCTTCCATCCATCCACGACAAGCTTATCTGACACACTCCGACAATACTGCATACACGATCCATATCCTTTCCCAGAATAAGACGAGACAGAGCTCCGTTCTTGCTTCCAAAGATATGACAATTTATTAGTATTTTCTCAGCTTCTTATACAGTCTCAAGCATAATGCAGTTAATCACAGGACAATGTAATCTCCACCCCCCTTCACACCATGGGGGGCTTCAATCACACTCTAAAAGGCATTCAGGTAAGCTAACCATGTAGACCGGTCGGCCCCGCATCTTCAATAGTGTTCAATTAACCTTTAATATTAACACAGACATCTACTTGAATAAGTTATCTATACAGCTTTGTCACACAATGGCAGTGAGAGTGGGTGTCTTTACATTGCATAGCCAACACCTTAGGATATTTCAATAGCCTATTATACAAAAGGTATGACTCACTGGCTGACCTGGTCATGTCATCATGACTCCTTGTGATATCTCAGTCCTGCAATATGAAGTATTAATAATGTCCCATCTTATGTAATATATGAATTATGATTCACTATTAGCCACCCTATACCCAAAAGGGCACAGGGTGGATTTCGACCCAAGAGTTTTTGGTGCTGCTGGCACAAGAGTATCTCTCATCCTTCCAACGTCTCTGGGTGTCACGGGCCATTCTGTTACATACACTAACCAGCGGACATATCTGCCCGCGCATGTGTCAAATGGATTCGACGCATGCGTGGACGTTTTTCACTTCCTGGTTCGGTGACGTGGCGTCGTCAACGTCACCGCCACGTCACCGCGCTGTCTGCCGGCGGGGATTTTGATCCGATGGTGTGTACACGCCATCGGACCAAAATCCAAGGGACATGTCCGCTGGAAACAGTCCGTCGGACATGTTTCAGCGGACATGTCCCTCCGTGTGTACGCGGCCTTAGTGGTGAATAAGTAGAAGAGGGGCACTAATAGAAGGATATTCTGATTATTGAAAGTCAGTAAAGAGGGGGGAGGGGCGCTGCAACCAGGGTAACAGGGTAGTTTGTCTTTATTGTTTTGTTTCCTTTTTGTTATCTGTTGTTTTTTTCTTTTTCAAGGTGGAATGTAATGTATAATGATACTTTTTCTGTTGATTTGGTTGTATTTATGAAATGGGAAAAGATTTAATGAAGAAACATAATAATATTGACGAATGTAGACATGTGAAAGTATAAAATAAAAACGTATTAAAAAAAATATATATAATAGTGATTTAAAGTGCTTACATATGACAACATCAAAAAATAGGTGCAAACAGGTCCAAAAAATGCAGCAATGGTCACTAAATGATAAGCATTGGTAAGTCCATGCATCAAATGGTTGACTTGAGAGTAGACATCATCACCACGGAACAGATATCAAACTAGCGACACCCGGTGAAAGACAGAGGTAAGTGCCTACTTACCAGTCCACCATGACCCTTCGTATGAAAAAAGGATCAGGTGGAGCTTTAGTACAGTTGGTGGCCTAAGGTCTGTTCTGGTACCTGGATGGGACTGGCCAAGAATGGACTCCAACAGAAGAAAATATCATGGATAAAATGAAGAAAAAAGGGCCATAGTGAAGTTCTGCGATTTATTGTAAAACAGATTAAAAACAAAAGCCAAATGGCTGCTTACTTGTGCAAGTGCCGAGATCTTGGCACTAAGGAATCAAGCGTATTGCAGCTAGATGTGACGTGGAGCACAGCTGTACTGTGTCTCACTCTCGTGGGTAGGTGTAGTGTGCGTTCCACCGCCCCTCTGTGCCAAATCTGGAAGTGGCTGAACGTGACCAGGAATGCCTCATGTCTATCTATTATATGCAACTATAAATACCTCATCTATGCATACTACATACCTGAGCTATACTACCTCTCTCAAACAATACTAATGTCTCAATAGGAATTACTTCAAGTATACTACTGTAATTACCTAAACTACTTTACTACGTATACTCAGGTGCTATTACGTTACTATAGTACATGCAATATACAATATACAAGTACCCAAGTACTCAAATAATACGAGCTTGGCTTAGTACAAATATCTTACAGGCCTCGGCCAGGGACGTTACCTATCTTTTGCGGCACAATGGGTGACTCTGCTGGCAGCTAGGAAAGATGCAGGACAGGATGCAGTATTGTTGGAGCTTGTTCCGCCACCACGCCTCCAAAATGCCTCTCCTCCACCCCCTCCTCTTCTTCCACCATGGCCTCTTCCTCTGCTGATTTGTCCTAGGAACCAGCAATGCTTCGTAGGTGTTCAAGGGATGCCATGCGGTGCTTGAGCTGGTGTGCTTAGGGGACAGGAGCCACACTGGGGCAGAGATTCTGTCAGCTCTGCAGGGGCAGGCTCAGAGATGGTTGACGCCACACCAGCTTCAGCTAGGAATGGGGGTTTGTGACAATGGCATCAACCTCCTCTCTGTCCTCCGACAGGGACACCTACCCATGTACCCTGTTTGGCTCACATCCTTAGCTTGGTGGTGCAGCGGTTCTTGTGCTGGTACCTGGGCTTACAGAATCTCCTGAGGCAGGCCAGGAAAGTATGTACATTTCCGCCGGTCATATAATACCAGTGCTCGGCTGGCTGACCTCCAAAAGGAATACAACCTGCTCAAGAACCGCCTAATCTGTGACAGACCCACCAGGTGGAACTTAATGTTGGCCATGCTGCACAATTTTTCTGTTTAACAGGGGTGTGTAATTACAATTTTTGATCTAATATTTCACAGCGGGGCCCATTCCTGCTCCCACCAAGTGTAACTGTGAGGGCAGTACAGTGTTGTGGCAATACCATCACACCACCAATGGCCAAATTTTTCTGACCCTGTTCAACAGGGGCATGTAATTACGATTCTTGATCTAATATTACACAGCAGGGCTCGTTCCAGCACTCACCAAGAGTAACTGTGAGTGCTTACAGTGTTGTGGCAACACCACCACAACATCACCAAAGGTCCAATTTTTCAGACCCTGTTTAACAGGGCATGTAATTACAATTCTTGATCTAATATTTCACAGCAGGGCCCATTCCAGCGCCCACCAAGAGTAACTGTGAGGGCTTGCAGTGTTCTGGTACCACCAACACCTAAGGCATACATTTCTGCAGAGTATATAGGGCAGGCCCCTACTTTTAAACATCCAACTTACAAATGACTCCTACTTTCAAACGGAGCGAGACAACAGGAAGTCAGAGGAAATCTACCCCTAGGAAGGGAAATTTTCTTCTGTAAGAGTTAATATGAGAAAAAGGTGTCTCCTCTCCACTGATGCGTTATCACCAATCCTTGTTTCCCTAAAAACACCACATTTTCTAAATTCAATTGTCATTGGGACAGTGAGGTGAAATCTTCTGAACAGGGGCACAGACAGCAAAACAAATGTTACAGGGGTAATAACCCTTCCCTATGTTATCCAAAAAGCTTTAAAATAGATGTTTTGGCTGGAGCTAAACTTACAAAATGTACCTGTTCCAAATTACAAACAGATTCTACGTAAGAACAAACCTACAGTCCCTGTCTAGTTTGCACTGCCTGTATACTGCTGTTCAGAGTATATAGGGTCTGGGGGTCATACGCCTTTTCTTTTTTTTTATTTGGGTGTGGGGTTCCCATTAATATCCATACAAGACCCAAAAGGCCTGGTAATGGGCTGGGGGGGGTACCCATGGCGTTTTTCTCAATGATTTTCATCCATATTGCTGGGACCCGACATTACATTAAAGCCGCAAGCAGTTTTTCTTAACAATAGATCCACAAGCAGTTTTAAGTGACTTTTATTCCTATAGAAATTACATTTTGTGCAGGGACTGTTCTAAACATGGGAAACACACGCCACTTTACAAGCATACTATAGACATGTTAAAAATTAGGTAAGATTCTCAACCAACTAGTGATGCAAACAAAGTGCAACGGGATAAATAGGTGAAATATTGTTTGACCTAGAATAAAGTTTAATACAACTGAATTAAAGGCGGTGTCCATTTCAAGTCAGCTGGAAAAATACTTGCTGCAATCAAAAGAACAAAAAGCAGACCGTCATCCTATGTTTCAATCAAGCAGATGAGTAATAGTATACAGAGGGGCCGCTTACCAAATCTGTTGGATCTCTATCACGGAGATCATGTAAGCTCAGCACACAAGGGATCACCCAGGGAACAACAGCAGCCGGTCACGTCTTAGCTCAGATCCTCTCCTCCACCAAACGTCTGAGAACTGCAGCGGATCTCCCACAGGATCATAGCATAGGCAGGATTCACTCGTAAACAAAACTGATGGCCGAGGATATTTAAGAAGAGGAAAAACGTCATGGTGCAGTAAGTTCTTTAAAGTAAAGACACTTTATTGCAAATTCTGGGTATCTGACATCATGAAAACTTTCGGCAGAACAGTGTAAAAATGAACAAGCAAAGATCCAGTGGCGGTTCAAGACAGTCAGCTGGGGCGTGGTGACGTCAGGTTTTCTCACTCCGCCCGACGCTGCATTTCTCCATACGAGGCATCAAAAGGCATAGGAGGCAAGGGCCCTTGCCTCTGATCCCTGTTGATGCCTCGTATGGAGAAATGCAGCATCGGGCGGACCAGCATCGGGCCATGAGGTCCTGGGTTAGGATTTGTGGACTTGCACTGAAATAAGGAGATTGTTCAACAACATGCTCATCACCTTAAAAAAAAAACACACCATGTATTATAAATATGCAGGCCTACATCTATTACCTGAATCTGTGGTGACAGACACTGACCTGTTGTGGTGACAATTCTCACCACTTCCTCCACCTCTCTTTCCTCCACCTTTCCTTCCTCCACATCCCAAGGTTGGGGTTCTCTCTGTTCTTTAGGAGGAGTGGGGTTACTGGTGTTCTCTTTTGAGTTGTGTCCTCCAAGTCTTTGCTCCCCTATGAGAATGAAACAAAAGGTATACTTAGCACACAGATATTTGAGGCCAGAAATAGGAATATGAAACATTGCTTGGAAGTGGGGTACAATTGTCTGTTTTGGCAGAGTTCCAAGCTGAAGACATGATTTTTCCCCTTACCAAAGATGGAATACTTACCTTTTTGGGACAAGTTTAACACATGGAGACACCCCAAGTATATACTGGAGCACATGTGTGGGACACCCTAAAAAGGTTGTTCTGGTGTCCCACACTGGTACTCCTTTACACAGGAATCAAGTTTGCATTTCATTCTAGTTACAGACACATCTAGACAACAATGTTCTAAACTTTATTTTTTAGACAAATAGGCCTGACCAAATGTTTTTTACCTGTATTTGTCAAATCATTGTATTTTGTGGGCAAACGATGTTTACTACGACTGATTACTTTGGCCACTAACCTGAAAGTTGCCATTTTAAATTGTCCAACCAGTCAATAAAAACACATGGAGCAACATGCAAGTAATAATAAAAATAATAATAAACACAAGAAAAATATTTACTTTTTTGGAGCATTCTCTTGATCCTCCTGTACTGGTAGTGCTCCCTCAGTTTAAGGTCTGACCACCGTTTCCTTAGCTGCTCCTTGGATTGTCGTACCCCAAAATTCTGGTGCAGACTCCTCACAACTTTACTCATGATCTTGACCTTTCTCACATTAGGGTTCTTGTACGGCCCATGCTTCCCATCATAGTCTGCCCTCCACAAGATGTCCACCATTTCTGCCATCTCTGCAATCGACATATTTTAGGCCTTATATCTCCACCTGATCAGGCCGTCATGAGCTGAAAATTGTGTGTGGTTGATGAACTAAAAACTAAAATGATGACCCTTTTTCATACACAGGATGACATCAGCCAGGATGAGGCTCTGGAATGTGGCAGCCAGGAGTGAGTGTCAGCTAGGAGGTGGCTGGGCCCAATGGCAGCCAGCAGGTGGCTGGGCCCAGTGGCAGCCAAAAGGCCCAGGAAGGTGATTCACACAGAGGAGGCAGCACTGGGCCTCATTAGTGAGGCAACTGAGGTCCTCAGAGCCCCCCGATGCTGAAGAGGCCTATGGCTGCTATGTGGCCACCAGGTTACAAAAAGTGGAGGAGGGCCAACTCATCCTCTGTGAGGGGATTATTTATCTGACCCTTACGAAGGCGGTGAGGGACCAGCTGGCAGAGACCACCCATCTATGTGATCTCGTCCATCCTTCTCCTCCTCCTCCTGCCACTAGTCTACCACCAAAGCCACAGCCTGCAAGGAAGAGTGTGGGGAGCTGTGGAGAAAATGCTGCAGGGAAGCATGGAGTGACCACTGCAGGGAAGCGTGGAGGGAATGGTGCAGGGAAAAAAATAAAGTGATCCCATGGCTTCAGTCTGATCTGCCAGAAGACGCAGTCTGTTGTAGTACCACATACTGGGGACATATATGTTTTCTGCTGCTGTTCTTGATTTTTGTGATTTGTAGACCAGATTGGGTTCCCAATTACAGTATATGGACTCCTCGAGATACTTATTTTATTTTCCATACACTTCATGTCTGCCTTAGGGTCCAAAGGCTTGGCAAATTCAAGAATTTTCTCTATTGTTGCCTTTCTTCTTTATTTTGTTACCAGAATAAATGGATATTTAATTTACTTAAAATACTTGCCTATGTGTTTTTCTTAAAAAGGACAGTTTGGTTGTGAGTAGGCAGGTACATTTTCATAAATACAATGTGTAATTACCAAGAAACGCCAACCAACCACCTTGAGGTAAAAAAAATACAAGGTAATAATGTTGTTGTGGTAACTTGACCAAAAAAAATGTGGAGAGATCACAAGAAAATATTAAAACCAAAAAAAAGGAGATCTTGATTAAAATAAAATAATTAAAAATAAACCATTATGATGGAGATCAAGCTTTAAAATCAAATAAGAATATTCTAGGGCTGAGGAAATTAACGATTAATTGCTCGATTAATCGTTAATTTCTTTGATCGATTAAAATAATTTTGATCGAGGACGATCCGCAGAGTGAGCTCTGCGGTCTCGCCCATAGAAAAGGCCATGGCTTTGGCCTAGCTCCGGAGCCGCGGCCATCTTGGTCCACCCGGTGGCAGCCGAGTAGCGGCGCGCTGATGTCATCATCACCCGCCCGCCTGCTCTTATCATCTTCCCTTGCGCACGTGTCCATCAGCTACTCTGCGGACAGGTCTGCCTGCCTGATGTATAGTCAGGTAAGAGAGGACAACCATCCTGTGTGTGGTAACATTATAAGGGCAGATGTATATATTCCTGGATTATGGGGGCAGATGCTTAATTTAAACTTCTGAGCCGGTGTATGTGTATATTCTTGCAGTATGGGGACAGATGTGTATATTAAAGCATGGTAGCAGATGTGTATATTACAGCATGGGGGCAGATGTGTATAATAAAGCATGGGGGCAGATGCTGTAATGTACACATCTTCCCCCATGCTTTAATATACACATCTGCCCCCATACTGTAAGAATATACACATCTGCCCCCATCCTGTAATATACACATCTGCCCCCATGCTTTAATATACACATCTGCCCCCATACTGCAAGAATATACACATCTGCTGTAATGTACACATGGGGGCAGATGTGTATATTATTGCAGTATGGGAGTATGTAGTATAATTAAAGATAAACATACTTTCTACAATTTTCTTAAAGCTTAATAAATAAAAAAAATACGTCAGTGCTACAGATTGAATTTATTTGTGTGAACAGATAAGTCATGGATTGTGGAAACCAACTAGTGTCGAGTGATTGTATATAGTGCATACCACATTTACCACTGACTAATGCAGAGTTGCAATGCAAGGAGATCAGCTAAAAGTAGTTGTATCTGTATGTACGTTAATTAATCGAAATTAGTTGATTAATCGATTTAAAAAAAACGTTTAATCGAACACAAAAAATGTAATCAGTAACAGCCCTAGAATATTCATGAGATCACAAGAAACAATAAAGAAATATGTTTGTCAGAATATCAGCAGCAAAACAACTTCTTTATTGTAGCATTAGAAAGAAAAAAAAATGCGATGCATTAAACGATGCAATAATTTGCAGCATGACGAATGTGCTATCTCCATTACGAACGCTAGTTTTACCAGTCCGATCGCTCCTGTCTCGTAATTTATTCTCCATCAGAGTTCCACACAGGTGAACGGAATTTTTTTTCATCAGAAAAACATGTTTCTAAGTGGGGCACACACACGGTCGGAAAATATCCGGTAAAAAAATTCCATCTGACTTTTTTCATCGGAAATTTTGATCATGTGTACAAGGCATAAGTGTTGATGGGCAAAGATAAATCTCAGAAAAACAGGTATTAATGACTCATTTAATGCAGTCACAGAGGTAGGCAACACATGCAATCCTCCAAGCGCCACACTAACCAAGTCAGTGTATCCGATTTGGTAGAAGCCTATAGAAATCAACACTACTACCTCAATTCCTGGTAATATGGCTACAGGCTGAAACTGTTATCCCGAATATGATTCCAATAGGGTTATGCCGACAGTTCATTAGGATGTAATTCACATGGAGTAGGTTAACCTATAATTTAGTAATGGACATTGGCAAAGATAGCATTAAAAACGCTGCTGGTAATGACAGCAAGATTGTTCTGTTGGCATATGGTTGAATCTAACTGTGCCAGGCAGTAATAGCTGTGTGGGCTACAAACAGCGGAACGTATCATAAGTTGGTAAAACTGATCATTGCAACGATTCTTACTCAGCTCTTACCATTTGTCAGCAATCTTCCGTTCTAGTAATCCCGGTGCTCACTCTCATTACAGTGCTGGCTAGGGATGAGCTTCGAGTTCGAGTCAAACTCATGTTCAACTCGAAAATTGCCTGTTCGCCTAACAACGAACAATTTGGAGTGTTTGCGGCGAATTCTAAAAGCCACGGGACACCCTGTTAAAGTCTATGGAAGAAATCTAAAGTGCTAATTTTAAAGGCTAATATGCAAGTTATTGTCCTAAATAGTGTTTGGGACATGTATCAATGCAAAAAAAAGTTTTAAAAACAGCCGTTTTTTCGGGAGCAGTGAATTTAATAATGCTAAAAGTGAAACAATAAAAGTGAAATATTACTT
Organism: Rana kukunoris; assembly: GCA_029574335.1. Taxonomy (NCBI): domain Eukaryota; kingdom Metazoa; phylum Chordata; class Amphibia; order Anura; family Ranidae; genus Rana; species Rana kukunoris. The sequence goes on from CM056049.1 coordinate 331,470,852, forward strand.
TAAATTTCGTACCTGGGGGGGGGGGGGGGTGTAAAGTTAGCATGTGAAAAAGCGCATGTTTCCCGTAGTTAGAACTGTCCCTGCACAAAGTGTCATTTCTGAAAGGAAAAAAAGGCATTTAAAACCGGACTTGCGGCTATAATGAAATGTCGGCTCCAATTCAGAGAGAATTCATTCATAAAAAGAGTGGGGGTCCCCCCAAATTCAATTACCAGGCCCGGTATGAATATTAAAGGGAACGCCGCCGTCAATTTTGTGGGGTTCCCCCCAAATATCCATTCCAGACCCTTCAGGTCTGGTGTGGATTTCAAGGGGAACTCCACCCCAATTTTTTTTTTAAATGGCGTGGAGTTCCCCCAAAAATCCACACCAGACCCCTTATCCGAGCATGTTAACCTGGCTGGCCGCAGAAAAGAGGGGGGGACAGAGTGCGCCCCCCCCCCCCTCCTGAACCGTACCAGGCCACATGCCCTCAACATGGGGAGGGCATGTGTGTGTTTTTTACAACTATTTCCACTTCCTTCATGAAATCGTAGGGGTACAATGTACCCCATTACCAATTCACATGTGAATTTTGTTAAAGGGATCTTCCAGATTCTGATAAGCCCCCCGCTCGCAGACCCCCACAACCACTGGGAAAGGGTTGTGGGGATGAGGCCCTTGTCCCCATTAACATGGGGACATCCTCCCTATGTTGAGGGCATGTGGCCTGGTACGTTTCAGGAGAGCGGGGGCGCACTCTGTCATCCCCTCTTTTCTGCGGCCAGATTCAATCACTTGGGGCAAAAAAAAATAATATTCCATGGACTCAACATGCCTTTCTCAGCAAATAGCTTGGGGTGTCTTCTTTCCAAAATGGGGTCATTTGGGGGGGTTGTGTGCCATCTTGGCATTTTATGGCCTTCGAAACTGTGATAGGTAGTGAGGAGTGAAATCAAAAATTTCACTCATTTACTGATGGGCAGATTTGTGTTCCTCTACCTAACTTTGGCTATTATACATCAAAACACGCTTCTGGCGGTACTCTCAGTTTAAATCTAATTTTCAAAAACCATCTGGTATTTTGTCCCGCTCTTTATGGGGGGCCATATGAGATATTATACTTGCGGAATAAAATTTATATTTTGATAGAGAATCTTTGCTTTAAACGTTAAAGATTCGTTTTCGGGAATTGAAGAAGAAGGAAGATGTGACCGCCGGGGAGAGAGCGGAGGAACATGAATGTGCAATGATTAGAATATAGATATATGTTTTGTTAGAGTTTTAGTGGATTGCCCGGATCCTACGAAAGATGGAGTAGGAAGAAGGATATAGGGTAGTATTGATGAGCGTCCTTTTTTTTTTTTTTTGTTTGTTTTGTTTTTGGATATAAATAAAGTAATAAGGCGATTGGCTTAAATATAAAGTGGATATATACGTTATAGAAGATTGATTACAGATGGTAAATATAGTAAACTCAGAGCCGGGGTGGATAAGAGGTTAGGTCTGAGCCCCTCGGTCATCTTGTGCCAAAACCCCCAATTAGGTTTTACCCACTGAAGTCACAATTAGGTGGCTCAGCTTTGGGTGCGATTGGGCCTAGAGGGGAGGGAGGGATTAGAAAGGGTTAGGAAGGGGTGTATAGGTAGGTTTGGGTGGGGTGCTCCCCTCCTTTTATTTTGTTTTTGTAAAAAAAAAAAAAATCTTTTTTTTTTTTTTTGTTGTTGTCAGTGTTGTCTGAAAAATGGAAGAGGTGAAGATTACCTCCTTGAATGTTAGAGGTCTTAATGTCCCAGAGAAAAGGAAAATGTTGCTGAACGATTTGAGGCGATCCGGGACAGATGTAGCCTATGTTCAGAAAACACACTTTAAGGCAGGTAGACTCCCTCTTCTTCTAAATAGATTTTTCCCTTGTGTGTATCATGCTCCAAATCAACAGGCTAAATCTAAGGGGGTCTCAATATTAATATCTAATCGAGTGCCATGGTGCTTAGTGGACAAACGGGTAGACCCTAATGGGAGATTTATTTTCCTTAAAGGAAGCATTGGAAATATTAACCACTAGCCGACCAGCCGCCGTCGTTCTACGGCGGCAGGTCGGCTTTCCTGGGCGAGAGCCCGTAGCTCTACGTCGGGATTTTGCGGCCACTAGGGGGCGCGTGCGCACCGCCGCGGCCCAGCGCAAATACCCCCCGCTCGCCCCCGAGTCCCGCGCGCATGCCCGGCGGGCGCGATCGCCGCCGGGCACGCGCGCTCGTTCGTTACAGAGCGGGGAACGAGAGCTGTGTGTGTAAACACACAGCTCTCGTTCCTGTCAGCGGGGGAAACGCTGATCTTCCGTTCATACAATGTATGAACGGAAGATCAGTGATTCCCCCTAGTGAGTCCACCCCCCCATACAGTTAGAACACAAATAGGAACACACTTAACCCCTTCCCCGCCCCCCTAGTGTTAACCCCTTCACTGCCAATGGCATTTTTATAGTAATCCAATTTTTATAGCATTGATCGCTATAAAAATGCCAATGGTCCCAAAAATGTGTCAAAAGTGTCCGATGTGTCCGCCATAATATCGCAGTACCGAAAAAAAACGCTGATCGCCGCCATTACTAGTAAAAAAAAAATATTAATAAAAATGCCATAAAACGACCCCCTTTTTTGTAAACGCTATAAATTTTGCGCAAACCAATCAATAAACGCTAATTGCGATTTTTTTTTACGAAAAATATGTAGAAGAATACGTATCGGCCTAAACTGAGGAAAAAAAATGTTTTTTTATATCTTTTTTGGGGATATTTATTATAGCAAAATGTAAAAAATATTGCATTTTTTTCAAAATAGTCACTCTATTTTTGTTTATAGCGCAAAAAATAAAAACCGCAGAGATGATCAAATACCACCAAAAGAAAGCTCTATTTGTGGGAAAAAAAGGACGCCAATTTTGTTTGGGAGTCACGTCGCACGACCGCGCAATTGTCAGTTAAAGCGACGCAGTGCCGAATCACAAAAAGTGCTCTGGTCTTTGGACAGCAACATGGTCCGGGGCTAAAGTGGTTAAGGTAACATTAGCAACAATCTATGTACCTAATAAACAGCAGGACCAGTTTGTTAAAAAAAATTCTTTCAGAACTAAGGAATTTTATAGAGGGGAGATTGATTCTGGGAGGGGACTTTAACATCCCACTAGATCCTAGAATCGATACCTCCTCAGGAACTTCAGCTGTCCCCTGTCGGGTCAAAAGAAGTATATTACAAAAAATGCATGAAATGCAAGTGGTAGATGCATGAGGGACCTTACATACAGAAGAACGTGATTATACTTTGTTTTCCAACCCACATCAAGTGTACTCGCGTATTGACATGTTTTTGATTCCACACTATTTAATTTCAGATGTTACAGAAATCCTCATCGGAAATATAACATGGTCGGACCATGCTCCGGTTTCGTTGTGTCTCTCCCTGTCTAACCTGGCCACTCAACGTAAGGGATGCTGGCGATTGAATGAAAGCCTTCTTCAAAATCCTGAAGTAAGAGACGATGTATCGAAAGAAATTATAGCATATTTTCAGATAAACGACATTCCTGAGAGTGACCCAGGTATGATTTGGGAGGCACACAAGGCCGTGATCAGAGGAATTTTAATTAAACATGGAGCAATTATGAAAAAGAAAAGGGAAAAACAGACTAAAGAATTATTAGATGAGATCCAGGCCTCAGAAACACAGCATAAAAAGAGACAGACAGCATCAGTAGGTAGGGAGCTGGGACATCTGAGAAGACAACTGTCGGAGATTTTACGGTTTAAAGCAAAAGCCCTAATCCAACGGGGGAAACTAATAGATTATGAAATAGGAGATAAATGTGGCAGATTGTTAGCAGGGAAAATTAAAGAAAAGAATAGGTCAACTTATATATCACAAATAAAAGATAAAGAGGGACATGTAAAACAGATACCTAAAGATATTGCCCAGACATTCGGGAAGTATTATGCTACTTTGTATAATTTGCCTCACGCTACTTCCCCTCAGTCCAGGATAGCAGAATATCTAACCTCGACAGGTATGACGAGATTACCCTCACCAGCCCGTTATAGTCTGGACACTCCTATTACGGTAAAAGTGACTGAAATATTAAAATCATTAAAATCTGGAAAATCTCCTGGTCTGGGTGGCTTTACTATAAGTTACTACAGAGAATTTTCTGAGTTGCTAAGTAAACAAATGACAAAAGTCTTTAATGCAGTGGGTCTGACTTCCACATTCCCTATGGATACCCTGAGAGCACATATTACGTTAATTCCAAAAGAGGGGAAGGACCCGGCGGATTGTGGAGGTTACAGACCCATCTCGTTACTGAACACAGATTTAAAAATATTTACAAAAATATTAGCAACCAGAATACAATCATGGATCCCCCAAATAATAGATTTAGACCAAGTAGGGTTCGTCCCCACGAGAGAAGGTAGAGATAACACAACAAAAGTTCTTAATTTGATTAATCAGGTAAACGATAAAAAAATACTGTGTGTATTTTTGAATACAAACGCGGAGAAGGCGTTTGATAGGGTAGACTGGCGGTTCTTATTTGAGGTGCTGAAACAAATAGGAATGGGAGAACGAATGATTAGCTGGATTAAAAGTGTTTATACGAACCCTCAGGCGGTTGTAAAGGCAAATGGGGTCCTTTCTGAACCCTTCAGGATCTCGAATGGTACTCGCCAGGGCTGCCCCCTCTCACCCCTTCTCTTCGTTATCTCTTTGGACCCACTGTTGAACAGAATTCGCCTGAATCCAAATTTACGGGGTATTAGGGTTGCGGAAGGAATCCACAAGGTTTCTGCTTATGCGGATGATATGCTTTTTTCAGTAACTGAGCCTCATATTTATCTCCCTACTTTGCTGGGTGAGATTGAGAAATATGGCACTCTCTCTAATTTAAAAATTAATCAGACTAAATCTGAGGCCATGAGCATGTCACTATCACCTCTCTCTCGGGACTCCATTCGGGCAATTTTTTGTTTTAAATGGAGTCCAATGCTTAGATACTTGGGCACAAATATCCCATCAAAAGAAAAGGACATTTTTAAAATGATTTTTTTACCAATGTGTAATCTATTACGAGCCCTACTTGACAAATGGCGACTTGGTTCCCATTCTTGGTTTGGTCGCATTAGTATAATTAAAATGTCCGTTCTTCCGAAAATTTTGTATTTAATTCAGGCGCTACCAATAAGGATTCCAGTGACTTTTTTTGCGTCAGATACGTAGTTTATTTATGAATTTTATCTGGGCCGGGAAACGTCATAGGATTAAAAGAGATCTGTTGACTATGCCTAAGAATCTTGGTGGAATGGGGGTCCCAGATATATTTAAGTATTATTATGCAGTACATCTATCTAGATTAGTGGACTGGTGTAGACATACTAGATCTAAGAGGTGGGTTAATATAGAACAGCAGTTAAGTACAGTTCCTTTAGGTAGAGCACCTTGGTGCTATACAGTATTACCGGCTCCTCTTAAAAATCACCCTATTATTGGCACAACACTAAAAATTACTGCACGTATATGTCAAAACGGGAACTTTTCTACAGCACGATCACCTTTGTTTCCCATATTGGGGAACCCAAGTTTTAGCCCGGGAAATGAAAGAGGATCTTTCCGGTTATTAATAGAGAAAGGAGTATATCAGGCCTCACATTTTATTATATCAGAAAACTGGCCATCGATTAAAACATTGATACAAATAGGAGGTCCTTTTGAAGTCAATATCTGGCAGGCGTTGCAATTAAGTCACTTTTTTAGATCATTAGGCCCGGGAAGTAATTGTCATCGTCAGTTAACAATCTTTGAGTCGTACTGTAATGATTTAGAACCACTAGCCTGAGGGATCTCTAAAATGTATGGACTATTAAATAAACTTAGGGAGGATCAGGAGATACCAGGCCTTAACAAATGGGAGAAGGACCTAGATAGGACCTTCTCTGCATTACAACGTAAACAGATTATCTTTTTAACTCTAAACTCTTCAATCTGTACACAAACTCAAGAATTAAACTATAAAATCTTAATGCAGTGGTACCATACTCCAGTACGACTCAAAAAATTCTGCAATGAAAATTCTGACAGATGTTGGAGATGTGGAGAAGAAAGCGGGACATTGATCCATATATTTTGGTTTTGTAAAAAAATAAGAGTTTATTGGTTGTCAATTATGAGAATTTTGCAAAACATTTCTGAGTTAAAAATACCCAATGATCCCGCTTTTTTCCTACTTCACCTATCCGAGATCCCAGTTCAGACTTATCAGAACTCAGGACTGTGCCATTTGGTGAATGCAGCTAAAGCAGGTATACCCCTACGGTGGAGGGATACTACGTCACCAACAGTTTTAGAGTGGATAAATAGAGTTAGAGTTATAGAAGCTATGGAAGACCTAGTTCTCTCAGCTAAGGGTAAAAAAAAACAATACAAAGAAACGTGGAAGAGCTGGAATTTATTTAAAAATTCAGACGAGGGGAAAAGATTAATGACTGAACCTGATTAACGAAAAATCGGATACGCGCAGGGAATTATAATGTAAAATATAATATGAGGGATAAACTGACTTTTCTGTTATGATTTGTGGTTTAAGGGAGGGAGAGGATGGGGTCTCCCTTCTCTCTCCCCCTTTTTTTTTTATCTTTTTTTCTTTTATTCATTTGTTTATTTTTTTTCTTTCTCCTTTTTTTTTTCTTCTACCTTCTTTTGGGGGGGGGGGGGGGGAGCAGGGAAAGGGCGGATGCATCACTTGTCTCTCTGTGAGAGAAAGTGAGGATTAACAAAAGGGTTAGAGTGGGAAGATTTAGTGAGGGAGTATATGGGAGGGTCCAGAGCGAATATGTATGTATTTTTTTTGTCAAGAGGATTGTATTCATGTTTGTTTTTGGCAGTGTATTTGCCCTGTGCCTTTCCATACGCTGTTTTATGTAAAGAAAAGAAAAAACAAATAAACATATAAAGTACAAAAAAGAAATCAAAAATGTGTGCCCCTAGAAATGCAATCAGGGGTAAAAAACTTTATTTAATTTTTTTTTGGGGGTACCCAACATTATAAAAACCTGGCGGGTGAACCTCAAAAAATAACTAGCTACCTAGCGGCACTAGTGACACTAATACAGCGATCAGAAAAACGATCGCTTAGTGACGCTGGCAATATGGGGGTGAAAGGGTCAACTCTAGGGGCAATCAGGGGTTAAAAACTTTATTTAAAAAAAAATTGGGGGTACCCAATGATATAAAAAGCTGACGGGCGAACCACAAAAAATAACTAGCTACCTAGCGGCACTAGCGACACTAATACAGCGATCAGAAAAATTATCGCTTAGTGACGCTGGCAATAGGGGGTGAAAGGGTTAACTCTAAGGGCAATCAGGGGTTAAAACCTTTATTAGAAAATGTATGGGGGTACCTAACGCTATAAAAACCTGGCGGGCGAACCTCAAAAAATAACTAGCTACCTAGCGGCACTGGCGACAATAATACAGCGATCAGAAAAACGATCGCTTAGTGACGCTGGCCATAGGGGGTGAAAGGGTTAACTCTAGGGGCAATCCAAGAAGAGGAGACTTTGATTGGATTCTCTACCATAAAGAGAAAATGTGGATATACAATAAAGGCAGTCTCCAGCCACATGGATAAACAATGAATGTAACCTAGCAGTCTTTTTAGATCCATAAACTGTTATGAATGGCTACAATTGATACTTTAAACTTTGGAGTGCCCGCTAAATCCAGTATCTCGTTAAATGTATTTCTGTTCACGGTACACTATTCATGTTGTATTAATGAATAGAATATCAGTACAAATTCACAAATTTTGGGCAAGATCTGTCCAAATATTAGTTCTTCTCATCTATCTTATCTTGCAGTGTGTGGCTAAATATATTTACCAAACTGTTCAAGCACTGTGTACACTCCTAGGTATTGGACACTAATCAATGGTGCCCTACTTCTCTATTTGTTTGATCTGTTTGTTTATTTATTTATTTTCTCCTTATGGGATATGAGATCTGTATCGAAGTGCAATCAGATTTCCCGTACTGCCTACCAAAAACTTTGGGCCAGATTCAGAAAGAATTAGATTCCCGCAGAGTATCAGAGATACTCTACGCCGCCGTACTTTACCTGGCTCTAGGAGGAATTCAGAGAGATTTTGGCCCGTAAGGTACGGCGGCGTAGTGTATTTCTCCCGGCGAAATCAAAATACGCGAATAGGGGGCGTGAGGCATTTAAATTAAGCGCGTCCCCGCGGCGATCGAACTGCGCATGCTTCGTTCAGAAATTTCCCGCCGTGCATTGCGCGAAATCACGTCGTTACGTCATTTTTTTTTGAGTAGCGTCGTTTACAGACATTCCTATTCCCGGACGACTTACGCAAAAAATTAAAAAAAATTAGAAAGTCGACGCGGGAACGACGGCCATACTTAACATGGGCCGCGTAACGTTAGACCAGCTAAAAGCTGGTTTAACTTTACGTAGCGAAAAAATGACTACGTGATTGCGAACGACGCTCGTAACTTCGTGGATCTCCGTAAAAAGCTCATTTGCATACCCCGACGCTGAAAACGACGCAAACTCCACCCAGCGGCCGCAAAAAGATCGCAGCGTAGATCTGAAGGCGTACGAAGACGTAAGCCTGTCAGATCGAAGCCCAACGCCGCCGTATCATGGTTTGAGGATTCAAACTAGTGATACGGCGCGCAAAATCTGAAATTACTCCTGTCTAACACCAGTTAGACAGGCGTAATCGCTCTGTGAATCTGGGCCTTTGGGTACTAAATTTCAGACATTCCGCTACTATATTGTTGCAATATCAATCTTTTAGTTAGTCTGTATGTTTTGAATGTCAATGTGTTGAATGTGTTTGACTCCTAATTAACCCAGCTGAACTAAGTGACCTGTAATTGTCTAATGGCCCATACACACGATCCGAATATCGGACGAAAACGATCGTCCGATGATGGATCGTACGATTTTCGGATCGTGTGTACACTACTTTCGACAGCCGATCACGACCGTTAATCCGATTAAATTCGATCGGACAAGCGCGAAAAAATTTCTCGTCCGATGTCCGATCGTCCGATTTTCGTTTAGTCAGTACAGCCGTCGTCCGACAATACAATACAAATACATTACAACACGTGACATCACTTCCGATCGTTTTTTTCTATCGTACGAGAATTTTCGTGAGTTTAAAAACCTATTTTATTTTACACGCGATTATTAAGCGAAAAAAGTCGTACGATCCATCGGCCGATATTCGGATCGTGTGTATGGGCCATAAGGCCTCGTACACATGATCAAATCTGTCTGCTGGAAACGGTCTGCTAGACCGCTTCAGCAGACAGATTCGATCGTGTGTACGGGCAAACAGACGGATTTGGCCACCCGACAGATTTCAAAGCATGCTTTGAAATCTGTCGGCTGGGAACCCGTCCGCCCGACATGTCTGCTGGTTAGTACGCTAACCAGCAGACATGTCTTCTCGCACACGCGCCAAATGGTTTCGACGCATGCGCGGAAGTGTTTTACTTCCTGGTGCGGTGACGTGGCGGCGTCAACGTCACCGCCACGTCACCGACACGTCAGCGCGCTGTCTGCTGGCGGGGATTTTGGTTTGCTCGTGTGTACACGCGAGCAAACCAAAATCCCAGCAGACAGATCTGTTCAAATCGGTGGGTCAGACCGATTTGAACAGACACATTTAATCGTGTGTACGAGGCCTAAGGGTATTGAATGAGAGATCTTGAACACACATGTATGCTCCGATGTGGATCAGAAATGATTGAAACACGTAACATTACGCACATCAGCGGTAAGGCAGGATCAGCCACCACTCCAGCCACCTATTTTCAGCATTATTGGGACTTCTTCCCAATTTGAGAAACTCAAATTTTTCCACATTTATCCCTTTAAGTGACACTGCTCTGGGATATACAGCAAGGAAGCCACGCTGCATGCTGACTCTTTACTGCTAATTCACCCCACCATCCACCTGCCTCTCCGCAGAGGAACCAAACTCCCTGGTCGCTGAATGCTCAGGACATCTATTGACGGTGCACACCATACCCTCCGGCCAGAGAAACCTGCAAATACGCCAGCACCGTAATGAGAGTGAGCCCCGGGATTCCTAGAACGGAAAATTGCTGACAGATGGTAAGAGCTGAGTAAGAAGCGGTTTACAGTAAACTTGATACCGTGATCTGTATGGAATTATCAGCTGTACCAACTTATGGTACATTCCGCTGTCTGTAGCCCACGCAGCTATTATTGCCCGGAACAGTTAGATTCAACCATATGCCAACAGAACAATCTTGCTGTTATCACCAGCAGCATTTTTTATTGCTATCCTTGTTGATGTCCATTACTGAATTGTAGGTTAACCTACTCCATCCATGTGGATTACATCCTAATGAACTGTCGGCATAACCCTATTGGAATTATATTTGGGATTACAGTTTCAGCCTGTAGCCATATTACCACTGTTTCAGTCCTATGACATCCATGATTATGCCCCAGCTTTTTGGCCTGTCCCCATAGATATATGTATGCGAGTAGTGTGCGTGGTTGTGGTGGCCACCTGTCCCTTTTAGACTAACGTCAAATTGTATTAGTGCTGTGGAGACACTGGCACCTCTGTGTAATTAAATGTGGGTAATTTATGAATACTGATTTTTGAAACTTCTTGTTTCTCTCCCCTTTTTTGATAAGTGTTGATGGGGAAATCCCTCCTACAGCCCTATTGTGTTATGCCAGCAGGAAGCTTTCCCTGCCAGCAAAACACAATGATCACTGCTGGCAGCTATAGCCACCATAGTGATTGAATCTTGGCGGATCCCTGCACTGAATTAGCTGAGATTCAACCCATTTATGGCAGGCTTAAGTCATACTTTGAAACTGGTGCTCTTCTTCCCCTTTTTGAAGGTAAAGGACAACTGTATAAGATCTATGTACAATAATAGTATTCCATTCAAAGAAACACAACCTCGACCCCAAAGACCCAAACTGCCGCAGGGCAATAACAAGCCTTAGCACCATCTCCAAGATCATGGAGAAAGCAGTAGTACAACAGCTACAACTCCATCTGGACTCCCACAAAATCCTGGACCCACTACAATCGGGTTTCCGCCCAGGACACGGGACAGAAACGGCACTTCTCAAAATATGGGATGACGCTCTGGAAGCAGTGGACAAAGGAGAATCGTGTCTCCTGGTGCTGCTGGACCTAAGTGCAGCTTTCGACACAGTAGACCACAAAATTTGACTCGCTCGTCTCACAGAAGTAGGTGGAGTCGCAGACTCAGATCTACTATGGCTTGCATCGTTCCTAGAAAATCGATCCCAGACAGTGAAACTAGGAGCCTTCACGTCAGAATCCCGCACCGTCACATGTGGAGTCCCTCAAGGATCACTCCTGTCGCCCGTGCTCTTCAATATCTACCTCCGACCACACCTCACAATCATCAGCAAACTAGACCTGCTCTACCACTCCTACGCGGATGACACTCAACTTTATCTTCGCATTACCAACAAAAAAGATCAATATCACAGATTTAAAAAAATGTCTGACTTTAATAGATAATTGGATGACAGACAGCTCCCTCAAACTCAATGGATCCAAAACAGATCTTCTCTTTCTCCACGCAAACCGTAAGACAAATTCTAGGACGACTTGGACTCCTCCCACCATCTTTGAACAAACCATCACCCCAAGCACTAAAGTAAAAAGCCTTGGAGTTATCTTTGACTCGGACATGTCTAGGGACGCACAAATAGCATCAGTGGTCAGCGGATTTTACTATCTTCTCCGCTTGCTGCGTAGACTCATCCCCTTCATCCAGGAAGAAGACAAAGCGGTAGTAGTTGGAACACTAATCAAATCCAGACTCGACTACGCAAATTCCCTTTACCTAGGACTACCAAAATACCAGATTTTTCATCTACAAGTCGTCCAGAACACTGCTGCCAGACTGGTAATGGGTAAAAATCCATGGGAACCAATCTCCCCGGTCATAAGGACCCTCCACTGGCTAACCGTAAAGGATCGGTGTGACAGTCAAGACCCTCTGCATAACCCACAAATGCACGCAAGGAAACGCGCCGTAATACTTATGCGAGAAAATAAAACAGTACACCCCAAATTGGGCCCTCCGATAAACTAATCAGAACCTCCTCCACATCCCCAAGTCTCACTACAAATCTAAAGGAGAACGAAGATTCGCAGTCCAAGGACCACGGTTATGGAACGCTCTACCTACAGACATTCGGATGGAAGAAAACCATCGGGCCTTCACAAAAAAACTTAAGACCCATTTATTCTGAAGCATGGCTAGACGACGACATTGGATACAGAGCCTTGAGGCGATTTAGTTCGCATTTGTAGCGCTATACAAGTTACTCACTCAATGATAGTATTCATTTCAGGGGCACTTACAACCAAAAAAAAAAAGATATAGTTGTGGCTGTAAAAACTACAGTAAAATGTTAAGCCAGTTATAATATAATAAAATATTATATTATAGGTAATTGCACATACCAGTTTTGGCTCTTATAAGTGCTAAATAGGGATGAGCTTCGACTCGAACATCGTATGTTCGACAGTTCGTCGAAATACGAACATTACGGACTGTTCGCGCCAAATTTGAGTGGCGTGTCACAGCCCATAATTCACTGCAGCATCACAGTGCATTGCTGGCTGATGATTGGCCAAGCGTGCACTATGACCCGCATGCTTGGTCAATCACAGCTTGCAAAAAACGGAGAGCCATAATTGGCCAAAGCCAAGGTGGCTTCGGCCAATTATGGCTCAGGGGGTTTAGTACACGCCCCACACTATAAAAGGCCACCTGCAGGTTGGCCTTGTGTAGTGTGTTGCGGTGGTTAAGAGAGGACAGAGAGAGACAGAGAGAGAGTGTCATTTTTTGCAGGTAGATAGAGCAGGCAGGCTAGTCAGTTAGAATTACAGTGTGTAGAGGATATATTTGCATCCCAGGTGTTGTATATATATTTATACACTGTATAGTTTAGCTAGATCTGCTATTCCTAATTTACTGACAGGCAGGCAGGTGATTGTGCTAGCTTCAATATTCTCATGTGGTGTACTGTCTGTGTCCTCTGCACAGTGTGCACCTAAAGCTACGTGGTGTGTGTACTGTCTGTGTCCTCTGCACAGTGTGCACCTAAAGCTACGTAAAGCTGGTGTTTCTCATATTAATTCCTAGAAGCAGGGATCTGCTCATATTAATACCACAGGCAGGGGATCATTCTGCAAGTACTTTCATGTGGTGTACTGTCTGTGTCCTCTGCACAGTGTGCACCTAAGGCTACATGGTGTGTGTACTGTCTGTATCCTCTGCAGTGTGTACCTAAAGCTACGTGGTGTGTGTACTGTCCGTGTCCTGTGCACATTGTGCACCTAATGTAAGGCTGGTGTTTCTCATATTTACTCCTAGAAGCAGGCATCTGCTCATATTAATACTACAGGCAGGGTATATTGCTGCAAGTACTTTCACATGGTGTACTGTCTGTGTCCTCTGCAGTGTGCACCTACGTGGTGTGTGTACTGGCTGTTTCTGTTGGGACAGAAAGTAAGGTGCAATCTTCTAAACAGATTCACACATACAGCAAAACAAATGTTACAGGGGTGATAAACCTTCTCTATGTTTTCAGAAAAGCTTTAAAATAGATTTTATGGCTGGAGCTACACTTTAAAGAAGTACCAGTTCAAAATTACAGATTCTACTTAACAACAAACCTACAGTCCCTGTCTTGTTTGCACCGCCTGTACACTGCTGTTCAAAGTATATAGGTAGGGTTGAGCGAACCCGAACTGTAAAGTTTGGGTACAGTACGGACTCTGGGTTTTTCCCGATGCCGGACCCAAACACGAATAATTGGTAAAAGTTTGGGTCCGGGTTTGGAGTTCGGGAAAAAAAAAATGCGCAAATTCAATAACCAGACCCAGAGGGGCAGGGGAGGGGGGGTGGGAGGGGGGGTAAAGGGGGGCAGGAGCACCACAATAAAGACAATACTTAACATTGTATGAGGTGAGATTATTTTAGCAGGGGTCCAGACATTAATTAACCTAGTATATAATTATGAATGTTGTAATAATTTGTCTCCCCTGTGACTCTGGAAATATGTATGTTAAAAGTTGAGATAAAAAAATAAAAAGAATGAATTGAAAAAAAAAAAAAATAACCAGACCCTTTAGGTCTGGTATGGATATTATGGATATTAAGGGGAACCCCGCCGTCAATTTAAAAAAAAAAGACGTGGGGGTTCCCCCCAAATATCCATAACCGGCCCCTTAGGTCTGGTGTGGAATTTAAGGGGAACTCCACCCCAAATAAAAAAAAAATGGCGTGGAGTTCCCCTTAAAATCCACACCAGACCCCTTATCTGGGCACATTGACCTGGCCGGCCGCAGAAAAGAGGGGGGGACACAGTGCGGCCCCCCTCTACTGAACCGCACCAGGCCACATGCCTCAACATTGGGAGGGTGCTTTGAGGTGCCCCCCAAAGCACCTTGTCCCCATGTTGATGGGGACAAGGGTCTCTTCCCCACAACCCTTTGCCCCGATGGTTGTGGGGGTATGCGTGCAGGGGGCTTATCAGAATCTGGAAGACCCCTTTAACAAAGAGGACCCCCAGATCCTGGCCCCCCCTGTGTAAAAAGGTAATGGGGTACACTGTACCTCTACCATTTCACAAAAGAAGTTTAAATAGTTGTTTGAAAAAAAACACACACACCATAGAACAAAATATTTTATTCATTAAACCAAATAAAAATCCAGCGGTGAAAATCCATGATCGATGCTGCTCCCTGCTCCAACGTTGTATTTTATCCAGCAACGGATGATGTCTCCATGATGATGAGGTCCCCTTTTGGCGCGGAGTTCCCCTTAAAATCCATAACCAAACCTGAAGGGTCTGGTTTGGATTTTTTGGGGGAACCGCATGTCATTATTTTTTTACTTATGCGGGGTTCCTCTTAATATCCATACGAGACCTGAAGGGCCTGATATGGAATTTGGGGGGATACCCACACATTTTTTTTGGTTCTCTGCACAAAATGTAATTTTGAAGGAAAAAAGTCATTTAAAACTACTTGCGCTATTAATAAATTGTCAGGTCCCGGCAATACAAATAAAAGTAATTGAAGAAAATGGCAGGGGTTCCACTTAATATTAATACCAGACCCAAAGGGCCTGGTAATGGACTGGGGGGGGGGGGGCTGTCATTTTTTTCAATTACTTTTCTCTGTATTGCAAGCACTGACAATTCAGCCACGAGTAATTTAAAATTATTTATTTCCTTCAGAAATGACATTTTGTGCAGGGACAGTTATAAACACAGGAAACATGCTCTACTTTACATGCATACTTTAGACACCCCCCAGGTTCGAAATTTGAAGGAATATTTCACTTTTATTGTTTCACTTTAAGCATCATTAAAATTACTGCTCCCGAAAAAACTGCATGTTTTAAAACTTTTTCTGCATTGAAACATGTCCCCTGGGGCAGGACCCGGGTCCCCAAACACTTTTTAGGACAATAGCTTGCACATTAGCCTTTAAAATTCACACTTTTGACTTCTCACGTTCGAATCCCATAGACATTTTAACCACTAGGGTACTGCACGCCGTCAAATGACGGCGGGCGGAATACCCTATTGTTCTGACAGGACGTCATATGACGTCCTGTCAATTAAAGCCGCTAGGGGGCGCGCGGCACCCGCTTTTGCCCAGTACCTGAGCAGGGACGTGGAGCTCTGTGTGTAAATACAGAGCTCCACGTCCTGTCAGGGAGAGGAGACCGATGCTGTGTCCCTTGTACATAGGGACACAGATAGGTCACCTTCCCCAGTCACCCCCCTCCTCGTACAGTTAGAACACTCACTAGGCTACACATTTAACCCCTTCCCCGCCCCCTAGAAGTTAACCCCTTCCCTGCCAGTCACATTTATACAGTAATCAATGCATATTTATAGCATTGTTCACTGTATAAATGTGAATGGTCCCAAAAATGTAACAAAAGTGTTCGATGTGTCCGCTATAATGTCGCAGTCCCTGAAAAAAAGTCGCAAATCGCTGTCATTCCTAGTAAATAAAAAATAAGTCTTAATTATATCCCCTATTTTGTAGGCAATATAACTTTTGCGCAAACCAGTCACTATACAGTAATTGCGATTTTTTTTATTATTAT
Organism: Rana kukunoris; assembly: GCA_029574335.1. NCBI lineage: Eukaryota > Metazoa > Chordata > Amphibia > Anura > Ranidae > Rana > Rana kukunoris. The sequence continues at coordinate 331,487,073 of CM056049.1, forward strand.
TTATTTTACCAAAAATATGTAGAAGGATATGTTTCGGCCTAAACTGAGATAATTTTTTTTTTAAATGGGATATTTATTATAGCAAAAAGCAAAAAATATTGGGTTTTTTGTTTCAAAATTTACGCTATTTTTTTGTTTATAGCCCAAAAAATTAAAACCGCACAGGCGATCAAATACCACCAAAAGAAAGCTCTATTTGTGGGAAAAAAAGGACTTCAATTTTGTTTGGGAGCCACGTTGCACGACCGTGCAATTGTCAGTTAAAGCGACGCAGTGCCGGAAGCTAAAATTTAGTCTGGGCAGGAAGGGGGTGTAGGTGCACAGTAGGCAAGTGGTTGAAGGTAATCGAATGTTCGCGTGAACTTTTGGTCTGTTTGCATGTTCTGGATGCAAACGGAATCGGGGGTTGTTCGGCTCATTCCTAATTATTTACTTGCCTATACTGTAGTTTTTCTTTAAGATAATTAGTCTATAGTGTAATCATGTCAACTTTACAAAGGAAAAGTTGGATTTTGTAATACTTTTCGGCAATGGGGATGAAATAAAATTTTAAATATTACATTGATTCTTTAAGACTCTAAATGATATACTTGTTACTTTGCTATTTGATTTGTAATGCTACCCGGTGTACAACTACAATCTGGAATATAGTCTGAATAGATTATATGCAAATTGAAAAAAAATTAAAACATGAAACTTTTTGAAAAGTTAAAGAAATGTTATATTTCTTATTGTAATGCTGATTATAGGTGCATTGTAAAAAAGAAAGTACACATTTTGCTTTATATTTGTAAAATAATATCAAACCCTATTTAAATAAGATGTTACTGAAATTTCTTATATCATCATATATATGTAGTGCAGTGAATCATATTATACTTATTCAGGGATATTGGAGCAAATGACTCATTTTCTGAAGCAAGGCTATGAAGACCAAAGAGATAGTAATATGGGTAATTTCACTATCCTTTTGCACATGAAAAAATAATGCATTCACCCCTTTTGGTTACCATGGACATAAATAGCTGGGAAAAAAACACTAATGGCTGTAATTGGAATGGAAAATGTCTGAAAAGGCTATAATTTAAAAGTGGTAGAAAATTACTTTATTGTTATTAATATCTCACACTGGAAAAGCTCTAAAATATTTACCTCCTAAATTTTCTTTCAGAATATATACTTTTCAGATGTTTGTGTTGGATGTAGACAGTAAATATGTTCATCATTAGTATATTTAACCACTTGCTTACTGGGCACTTATAACCCCTTCCTTCCCAGACAAATCTTTAGCTGTCAGCACTCTCACACTTTGAGTGACATGCTCGGGCATGCAACACTGTAACCATATGACATTTTTATATTTTTTTCACACAAATAGAGCTTTATTTTGGTAGTATTTAATCACCACTGGGGTTTTTGTTTTTTGTTAAACAAACAAAAAAAAGACTGGAAAAAAATGTTCTTCATATTTTGTTATAACATTTTGCAAACGGGTAATTTTTCTCCTTCACTGATGAGCGTTGATGAGGCTGCACTGATAGGCTGCACTAATGGGCACTAATAAGGCAGCACTGATGGGCATTAATGGGCTGCATTGTTGAGCACTGATGAGGCGGCACTGATGGGCACTAATCAGGAGGCACTGATGAAGCTACACTGATGGGTGGCACTGATAAGCACTGATAGATGTCACTAATGGGCACTGATAGCCAGCACAGGGAGGTGGCATTGATAGGCATCACTGATGGGTATTGACAGGTGGCAATGGTGGCTACTAATAGGTGGCACTGATGGGCACTATTAGGCAGCACTGATGGGCACTGGTATGTGGCAATGATAGGCAACATGATGAGGCACTAATTGTCAGCACTGATGGGCACTCATATGTGGCACTGATGGGCACTATTATGCAGCATTTATAGGCAGCACTGATGATGAGGCACTAATTGGCAGCACTGATGGGCACTGATAGGTTGTACTGGTGGGCACTGATATGTGGCACTCATTTGCAGCACATGCAGGCTTTAAGGGGACTAATGTCCCTCTAATCGAAGCCGGGGCCTTTTTTCCTTCACGCTGACAGCGTGAAAAAAAAGATAACCGGCAAATGTTTATTTTCATAATCAGCTGTCATTGGCTGACAGCTGATCACATGGTAAAGGACCTGCTGTGATTGGCCCTTTACCCGATCTATGATCAGCCAAGTCTCACTGACTCGACAATTACAGAGCATCTATGGATGCCTTCCCGACAATTTAAGCCTGTGCTGTAGCCGTCTTTCAGCTATAGCGTGGGCAGCAAGTGGTCAAATTGCCATTTGCTACACATTACATAGGGGAATGTCACACTACATGAGAGCAGGGCACATTATGTGGGAATAGGGCACATTTGCATAGGAGAAGAGCACATTACATGGGGGCAGGGAAGAAAATATGAGGGCAGGGTACATTCCATGAGAGCAGGGTACAATACATTGGGGAAGGGCCTATTATATGGTACATGGCACATTTTTGGGGAACAGGACACATCAAATTAGTGCAGGGCACATTACATTTAAGCAAGGAAGATGATGTGGGAGCAATTTGCCCAGGAAGATTAATTGCTCTTTCTGGTGCCCCTGATGATGTCAGAATAGTGAAATGTGTTGGGTGTGGCCAGGTAGCACTCTGTGAGACAGAGAGATTTCCATGCAGCTGGAGGTATCTGTATATTGCTGATGTTGGAATCACCTTCCCAAGCAGCATTGGAATGGTATTAAAGTGATATTATTATCCTGGAATAGGCACCTTGCTACAGCTTTTGTCGTACTCGCCAGCCCTCCCCTTTCTTCCCATATTCCCAATATGCACGTTCTAGGGTCCATCCCCAACCTAGTCCCATATGTTTTGTTAACCACTTCCATACTAGGCACTTATGCACCTTCCCATATCCAAACCAAATTTGTATCCTTTTATTCTCACAAATAAAGCTTTCTTTTGGTGGTATTTAATCGCCACTGGGTTTTTTATTTTTTGCGCTATAAGCAAAAAAACAGCGAAAATTTGAAAAAAAACACACTTTTTTTTAGTTTATATTGTGAAATTTTGCAAATAAGTGATTTTTCTTCATAAATTTGTGCCAAAATTAATACTGCTACATATCTTTTGTAAAAATAACCCAAATTAGTGTATATTATTTGGTCTTTGTGAAAGTTATAGAGTCTACAAACTATGGTGCCAATCACTGAAAATTGATCACATCTGATCACACCTAATGTACTGAAGGCCAATCTCATTTCTTGAGACAATAACAAGCCAGGAAAGTACAAATACCCTCCACATTACCCCTTTTTGGAAAGTAGACAGTCCAAGGTATTTCATAAGAGGCATGGTGAGTTTTTTGAAGTTGTATTTTTTTACCCACAATTCTTAGGAAAATTAAGATTGTTTTTTTTTTTTTTTTTTTACATAAACTGGTCATATTAACAGGTTATTTCTCTCACACAGCATATGCATAATTGCAACTACACCCCAAAATACATTCTGCTACTCCTCCTGAGTATGGCAATACCAAATGTGTGGGACTTTTACACAGCCTGGCCACATACAGAGGCCCAACATTGAAGTAACTCTTTCAGGCGTTCTACAAGCAAAAATTGCACAAATCCTTTCTCAACCACCTATTACACTTTTGAAGGCCCTGGAGCATTAGGACAATGGAATTGTCCACAAAATGACCCCATTTTGGAAAGCACACACCCCAACGTATAATCTATGAAGCATTATGAGTCTTTTGAATGGTTCATTTTTTTCCAAAAGGTTTTGGAAAATGTGGAAAAAAAAATGAAAATGCTTTTTTTTTACACAAAGTTGTCCATTTATAAGATATTTCTAACACATAGCATATACATAGCAAACATGACACCCCAAAATGCATTCCGCTACTCCTCCCGAGTATGGCAATACCAAATGTGTGGGACTTTTACACAGCCTGGCCCCATACAGAGGCCCAACATTGAAGTAGCACTTTCAGGCGTTCTACAAGCATAAATTGCACAAATCCTTTCTCAACCACCTATTACACTTTTGAAGGCCCTGGAGCACCAGGACAATGGAATTTTCCACAAAATGACCCCATTTTGGAAAGCACACACCCCAACGTATAATCTATGAAGCATTATGAGTCTTTTGAGCGGTTCATTTTTTTCCAGAAGGTTTTGGAAAATGTGGAAAAAAATGAAAATGCATTTTTTTTACACAAAGTTGTCCATTTATAAGATATTTCTAACACATAGCATATACATAGCAAACATGACACCCCAAAATGCATTCCGCTACTCCTCCTGAGTATGGCAATACCAAATGTGTGGGACTTTTACACTGCCTGGCCCCATACAGAGGCCTAACATTGAAGTAGCACTTTCAGGCGTTCTACAAGCATAAATTGCACAAATCCTTTCTCAACCACCTATTACACTTTTGAAGGCCCTGGAGCACCAGGACAATGGAATTGTCCACAAAATGACCCCATTTTGGAAAGCACACACCCCAACGTATAATCTATGAAGCATTATGAGTCTTTTGAGCGGTTCATTTTTTTCCAGAAGGTTTTGGAAAATGTGGAAAAAAAATGAAAATGCATTTTTTTTACACAAAGTTGTCCATTTATAAGATATTTTTAACACATAGCATATACATAGCAAACATGACACCCCAAAATGCATTCCGCTACTCCTCCTGAGTATGGCAATACCAAATGTGTGGGACTTTTACACTGCCTGGACCCATACAGAGGCCTAACATTGAAGTAGCACTTTCAGGCGTTCTACAAGCATAAATTGCACAAATCCTTTCTCAACCACCTATTACACTTTTGAAGGCCCTGGAGCACCAGGACAATGGAATTGTCCACAAAATGACCCCATTTTGGAAAGCACACACCCCAACGTATAATCTATGAAGCATTATGAGTCTTTTTAGCGGTTCATTTTTTTCCAGAAGGTTTTGGAAAATGTGGAAAAAAAATGAAAATGCATTTTTTTTACACAAAGTTGTCCATTTATAAGATATTTCTAACACATAGCATATATATAGCAAACATGACACCCCAAAATGCATTCCGCTACTTCTCCTGAGTATGGCGATACCAAATGTGTGGGACTTTTACACAGCCTGGCCACATACAGAGGCCTAACATTGAAGTAGCACTTTCAGGCGTTCTTCAAGCATAAATTGCACATATCATTTTCTAAAACCGATCACATTTTTGAAGGCCCTTCATATATCTAACACATAGCATACACATACCAAATAACAAAAGATTACCTGTTTGTTTTAGTAGTGCAGTGGTCCACAGAGGAGAGCCTCGGTCCAGGCAGCAGGCAGGGATGAGGTCAGCGACAACAAAAGCAATCATTCAGGCAGCAGGCAGGAATACTGTCCATAGTTCGTACAGGCAGAGATACTGTCAGCACAGCCAGAGTACAGCCAAAGCACAGGTCCAGGTAGCAGGCAGAGGTGTCTTAGCAGAAATATTGTGAAAAGTCAGTAGAGGTAGCAGGCAGATATATGATCAACACAGCCAAAGTATTGGTCCAAGCAGCAGGAAGAAACATGGTCCATAATGTCATGGGTCAATACAGGCAGTAATATGGTCAGCACAGCCAAAGTATTGGTCCAGGCAGCAGGAAGGACCATTAAGCTTAGGGCCAGGGGGACAGGGGTAGAGGCTTCTCCCACCCAAATCGCTTTGAAGCCTCTGGGCAACCAGACCCTGTTCTGGGAGAACAGAAAACGAAAAACTGGTTTTCTCTACACAGAACGCTTTTCTGAAGCCCCTCACATATGTGAGACCCCTGTGTACTAAAAGTAAATGGCCAAAAGATCAGTCCAAGTGGCAGGCAAAAACATGGTAGATTAACAGGCCAAGGTCGGTGCACATGGAAGTCAGAAATGTGGTTTAAATCGGCAGGCAGAGGCATCGTTGGTAAACAGGCTGAGGTTGGTACACATGGAGGTCAGAAACGTAGTTTGAATCGGCAAGCAAAGACATTGTCGGTAAACAGGCTGAGGTTGGTACACATGGAGGTCAGAAATGTAGTTTAAATTGGCAAGCAAAGACATCGTCGGTAAACAGGCCAGGGTTAGTTAATTAACATGGTAGCAGGCAAATGGGGAAATGGCAGTCTGTTAACAAGGGGAACTAATATTGGATGGATGTATGATACTTTTTGAAGCACTGTCCCATGCACAGGCCAGGTTGGGAGGACAATCGGGACAGTAACAGGTGGTGTCTCTTCTTACTCCTGCTTTGCTGCATACACGGCATTTTTTTGGCGTCTTTTTCCAGATTCTGAGGGGGGGATGCTAAAGGGAAAGTGTCGCTCGTGAAGACGACTCACACAATCAGAGCGAATGCTTCCTGGGATGGGATCTTGTTGATAAATGAGGGCTTCAATGATATCTTCGATATATTTGAGGTAGGAGATTTGTGGGTTTTCAGTTGGCGGATTGTCTTTTTGGTAGCATACAAACGAATTAAAAAGGGCCATGTGAAACAGATGAAACGCAACCTTCTTGTGCCAAAAATAGGACTTTCTTGTTGATAAGTAGGCTGTAGCATTTGGTCATTTAAATCCACCCCCCCATGTACAAATTGTAATCGTTAACACATTCAGGCTTGGCAATATGTCTGCCTCTTTTTTGGATCTCCACCATGGTGTCATTGTGGATGGTAGAGAGGATGTGGACATCTTTCTTGTCCCTCCACTTCATGGCCAACACCTCCTCGTTCCTCATGAATGACGACTCTCCAGATTTCAAGTTTTTGGTCAACAAATTTTGTGGGAATCCCTTCCGTTTTTTTTTGAAGGTACCGCAGGCCAGGGTTTGCTTGCTGTAAAGTTGACGAAAAAGGGGCAGGCTGGTATAATAATTATCAACATATAAATGGTAGCCTTTTCCGAACAGGGGGTATGCCAACTCCCAGACAATTTTTCCACTGGTTCCAAGATATGTTGGGCAATCACGGGGCTGGAGCTGGGAGTCTTTGCCTTCATAGATCCTGAATGTGAACACATATCCAGTGGCACGATCGCATAATTTATTTAATTTTAACCCATACCTGGCTCTCTTGTTTGGGATGTACTGCTTGAAGTGCAGTCGGCCAGTGAAATGTATAAGGGACTCGTCAACACAAATGTTTTGGTCTGGGATGAAAACTTCTGCAAATCGCTGGGAAAAGGCATCGATTAGGGGGCGTATTTTGTATAATTTGTCGTAGTCGGGATGATTTTGGGGAGGGCACTGTGAATTGTCATTAAAGTGGATAAAACGCATTATCATGTCGTATCTTGTCCTAGACATGACAGAGGAAAATATAGGCATGTGTTGGATGGGGCGTGTAGACCAATATGAATGGACTTCGTTCTTCTTTGTAATCCCCATATTAAACATAAGACCCAAATTTTTTTTAAATTCTTCCAATGTTAGACGCCGCCAGTGGAACATGCGGGCGTAGGAAGAATTGGGGTTGGCGGCAATATATTGGGATGCATATAGATTGGTTTGATCCACTATATTCTGCATAAAATCTTTTGGGAAAAATAAACAAAAATAATCAAATTGAGAAAAATTCGTAGTGTCGGGCTGCACACCTGGCTGTGCGGTGAAAGGGGGGATGATAGCGGATCCTGAGTTAGCAGGCAACCATAAGGGGTTTGCCAGGGCATCGGGAAGGTAGGACTGGGGCAGGATTCTTCGGGTTGGGCGTGGATTTCCATTACTAGTACTGGGCTCCTCTTCCTGGCGTATGGCGCTGCTGGTGCTGGGCAGATCTCCTGATCTTGGTCCTGATCTTGGTCCCAATCGCATTCTTTTGGGAGGGACGGTTTCCTCCGGGACTCGGACTCTGAGCCACTATCCTCCACTGGCTCATATTCCGAATCAGAATCGGATAATGGGGGCTCCTCGCTGTGCTCATCATCGGACATGGTGGACATAATGACATATGCCTCCTCGAGTGTGAAAAGCTTTTGGGACATTATGGCAGTATGTCAGTACTTATTGGTGGGCCTGCGTAATAGTACTGCTGGTGGTGGTGGTGGCGGCCTATGTGGTGGTACCGATGAAGGTATTGGTGTCAGGAATGTGTGGTGGTGGTGGTACCGATGGCGGTGGTGGTACGGTGGTGGTAGTACCGATGGCGGTATGGGTGGTGATACCGATGGCGGTATGGGTGGTGGTACCGATGGCAGTGGTACTGATGGCAGTACTAGTAGCCTGTGTGGCGGTACTGATGGAGGTATTAGTGGCAGGAATGTGTGGTGGTACCTGTGGTGGTGGTACCGGTGGCTGTACAGGTGGTGGTGGTACCGGTGGCGGTACGGGTGGTGGTGGTACCGATGGCGGTACGGGTGATGGCGGTACAGGTGGTGGTGGTACCGATTGCGGTATGGGTGGTGGTGGCGGTACGGGTGGCGGCGGTACCGATGACGGTACGGGTGGCAGCGGTACCAATAGCGGTACAGGTGGTGGTGGTACCGATTGCGGTATGGGTGGTGGTGGCGGTACGGGTGGCGGCGGTACCCAGATGACGGTACGGTGGCAGCAGCGGTACCGATGGCGGTACAGGTGGTGGCGGTACTGATGGTGGTATGGGTGGTGGCGGTACGGGTGGCAGTGGTACCGATGGTGGTACGGTAGCGGCGGTACCGATGGCGGTACGGGTGGCGGTGTTACAGATGATTTACAGATGGGCTGATTTACAGATGGGCTGATTTATAGGGCTGTGTGACAGGTCTCTTTATTGGTGGGGGGGGGGGGGTAGGGTGGCTGTGTTGTATACAGTATATATGCAGACAAACTACTGCAGACAAACTACACTGATCTCACTTACTGATCCCTGCTCTCTCCTCACAAATCGGTGTGAGGAGAGAGCAGGGATCAGATAGTAACTGCTGCTTTGTTTACACTTGTGACCGGCTGTGATTGGACACAGCCAGTCACGTGGTAAACAGCCAATTTCATTGGCTGTTTACCCTGATCGGGGAAGCGCTGTGTCCAAGGGACACGCGCCTGCAACGATCCCCGCTCTGCAAGCCTCTGGCGGGCGCGCACGGAGCGCGCCGCCGAATTTGTTTTGAAATGTGATCAGCTGTGTCTTTGACACAGCCGATCACGTGGTAAACAGCCAATGAAATTGGCTGTTTACCGTGATCGGGGAAGCGCTGTGTTCGAGGGACACGCGCCGTCCTCGATCGCCGCGCTGCGCGCACCTGCGGACACGCGCTGGGCAATCTTGTAAAAGCCGTTCCTAAACGGCCAGTCACAAATCTGTAACCACTTCCCGGACGTATATTTGTCATAGACCGGGCGGGAAGTGGTTAATAATTCTAATGATCTCTAGCCAATACCTGAATAATTTAGGGCATCTCCATAACATATGTAATAAGTCCCCCGTGTCCTGGCATCTGGGACACCCTGCGTCCGTTCTCCAACCAAAACTGAATAGTTTTTTTGGGGTATAGTATGCCCTGTGTATCATTTTTAAAAAGGATATCTTTTGGGCTGGTGAAACTGTGACCATTTGCCCTCTCTCCAGCACCATCTTCCATTGGTCTTCTGTTATAATTCCCAGGTCTTCCTCCCATTTCTTTTTACTTTTAAGCTGCATTGGTCCCTCTATGTTCTCCTCACATATATATGGGTAGATTACGGAAATAAACCCTTTCTTCTCTATCCCTCCTCTCATTCTTTGAGATATTCGTGCCTTTATCCAGTTTGGTCCTACTCCATTAAATTGAGTATTTAATGCATGCCTAACTTGTAGATACCTATAGAACGTGCAATTAGGAATTTCGTATTCCTCTCTCAGGGAGGCGAATGTTTTTTTTTTTTTTCCAGATTTTTTTTTTATTAATAAGAATGATAACATTACAAGCAATATAGGGCCAGATTCAGGTAGAGTTAGGCTGGAGTATCTGTGATACTCCAGCCTAACTGTCACTTTAAGCCGGCGTTTCTGTTTTCTGTAACCAGGAAACAAGAAACGCCGGGTTGGAGTTCCGATGCGTTCGGCGTAATTGAATTTCACGTTCCCGCTGATTAACGCTGAAAAAATATGTTAATCAGCGGGAATCGGAAATTCACGATCGTTTTCGGGCGCGACGCAGTGACTTTCCGATGTTTCCGTAAGCGATACGCGGCGTAAAGATAAAGCAGCCCCCTAGTGGAGTATCCTATGTTAAGTATAGCCGTCGTCATCGCGTCGGAAAAAAAAAAAATTGCGTCGCTTGTGTAAAACGTTCATGAATGGGGATGTGACGTCATTGACGTTCACTGACAGAATTTGGAGCATGCACACTGGGATGTATTGACACTCGACGCATGCGCAGTACGTTCGCCGCGGGATCGCGCTTAGTTTAAATAATACACGCCCCGTACCCGCCCAATTTGAATTCCGCCGGATCATTTGCGATGCGCTGCCGCAACTTTAGGAGCAAGTGCTTCATGAATAACAGCACTTGCTCCTAAAATTTCGGCAGAGTAACGTAAATGAGAAGCGTTACTCCAGAGCAAAGATGCTCCCATCTACCTGAATCTGGCCCATAGTGCGTCAAACATAGTACATTGTACAGCAATGTTGCGGTCGCAGCCGCCGTGTCACAAAGAATAATTTGCACAGAATACAGATGCAGATGCATAAACGGGGGGAACAGCTGGGTGGTGTCACAAATTCTAGGGGCTTTACTCCCGCCCTGCACAAGACAGCGTTAAGAAGGTGCGAATTAGAAAATGTCTAAAAGAAAAACACAAACGGGGGACGAAACAGGGAACGGCCACTGTGCCGTGTACTGTTGAGTATGCCCTGAATGTGGTGATCCAGAGGGAGGTATGCACGGGAGCTGAGTCACAGAGGTGGCATATGGTATATGCTTGGACCGACGGGGAGCCACCCTACAACCGCCCACCCCAATAGGGAACAATCTGTGGGCGGGAGGGAACAGAAACCTTTAAATTTGTAAGGGTTGACTGGCGCTGTCTAAGGAACGGGAATAGACTCCTTAGCAAAGGGTCAGTCCAGGGGACGGTGACATCCGCCAACTGGGCGGCTAAGTGTATCCCCGAAGCCGTCCCTCTGGATACGCAGGGGGCGTGTAATCCGCACGGGGAAGTTGTAGGATAGGTGTACCGTCTGGTAGAAACGTTCGTGAGTCAACGGTAGAGAGAGGAGCTGGAGCGTTGGTAGTGGGAAGGGGGGACACGAGGGAGAGGGATTGACGGATGTTAATATCATTGGACCCCAGCGTCGGTTGACATAGTGGGTGATGTTGGGTCGGTTTGTCCCAGGGAAGGGCCGGTAGAGTTCAAAGATGTCCTGTAGTGGGTCCAGCAGGCCCATGTCTGTCTGTATTTGTCCTGGGTGTCTTTGGCTTGGTGGATGAGCATTTCCATCTCCTCTATTCTGTCGACTCGGGACCGCCATTCAGCTACAGTGGGGGGATGGGGGTCATTCCAATGAACCGGAATACACAGTGTAGCTGCATTGATGAGGTGTAGGGTCAATGACTTGCGATATGTTGATTTGGGTAAAGATGTGTGGTGCAGAAGGTATTGTGTGGGGCTGAAGTCAGGTGTATAGGTGGTAATTTGGGATATGAGGGTGTGTACTTCCGTCCAGAACGTTCGCAAGACCGGGCATTCCCACCACACATGGAGGAGTGTGCCGGGGCCCGATTTGCATCTCCAACACGTGGGTGCAATGGAGGGGAATATTTTGTGGAGTTTCTCGGGCGTCCTATACCAACGGGAGTAGAGTTTGAATCTATTCTCTTGGGCCGACACGTTGATCGATCCCTTGTGGGTATGTTCCCAGATCGCTTCCCAGTCGTCGCTGGAGAGGGAGATGGATAAATCAATTTCCCAGGAGTGGTGGATATCGGCGTTGGGTTGGAGTTTGGAGGTCAGTAGGGAATACAGGGTCGAGACTAGGTGTTTCTGTGCGTCTGGTTGGCTACACAGGCGCTCGAAGGGGGTGAGGTCCCTGCACCAAACCCGGACAGTCGGCGCATTGTGAAGGAAGTGTCGGATTTGGAAGTAGTTAAAGCGAGGAATGGTGGCCTCTGGGAGCTTCGAGAGTACAGCCGCATGTGTGAGCAGTGTGCCGTTCTCGAAGAATTGGCGGGCGCGAAACATTTGTTCACGGGAGGAAGCGGAGCCAGCTAACACTTGGATACCCGCCGGAAAATCGGGGTTGTGGGTAAGGGGTGTCATGGGACCCGGTGAGGGCGTCATGTCCATGGCTCTGCAAGTTTTCCTAAAAATGGACATGGAAGGGCCAATAAGCGGGTGGGTCTTGCCTGCGTCAGGGACGGAGCGGGGGTCTATCCATGGTAGGTGGGCGGACCGCATTCCTAATAGAGCGTCCTCTAAAGACACCCAGTCCTTGCTGTTCTTATGAACGTGCCAGTCTACAATCCTGGTGAGGTGGCAGGCTGTGTGATAGAGAAGTGGGTCAGGGAGGCCTATGCCTCCTTTGTGCTTAGGTAGGGTCAGTCTGTTCCAGCTTAACCTAGCGGGGCGATCAGCCCAAAGAAACGCCCGGCAGGTCTGCTTAAGGGAGGTGAAGAAGGATGTGGGCAGGCTGATCGGGATCGCTTGAAGTAAATACAGTAATCTCGGGAGGACATTCATCTTGATCACCGCCGCCCTGCCAAACCAGGAAAAATTGCCCTTAGTCCAATTAAGCAGATCAGTTTTTATTGTACGAAGGGCAGGGAGGAAGTTGTCAGCGTTAAGGTCGGTCAGTTTTCTTGGGAGTTTTATGCCCAAATATGTGATATCTCGATCTCCCCATTTGAACGGAAAGTCCTGTTTGCATAGGACAACCGTTGCTTGGGGTAGGGAGACGTTCAGTGCCACCGACTTGTGGAAATTGATCTGGAGGTTCGAAAGGGTTTTGAACGTCTGAAGGTCTTTGAGGAGGTTAGGTATGGTGATGACTGGGTTCGTCAGAAACATTAAAATATCGTCTGCGTATGCAGCAATTTTATATTGTCGTTGGCCAATCGTGACGCCCCGCACATCTGGGTTGTCTCTCAGCCGGCGGAGGAATGGTTCGAGGGATATAGTAAAAAGTATGGGGGAGAGGGGGCATCCCTGTCTGGTTCCGTTGTGGACAGAGAAGGCGTCCGACAGGTGGCCGTTCACCCTCACCCTAGCGGTCGGGGTAGAGTATAGTGCCATAATCATTTGAAGGAATCGGGTCGGCAAGCCTGTCGTGCGTAAGGCCGCCAGCATGTAGTCCCAGGCCACTCTGTCAAACGCCTTATCCGCGTCAAGGGAAAGGAATAAGCCGTTCACCCCTTGCGTGGTGAGCCAATGGTGAACGTTAATGGCCTTGGTGGTGTTGTCCCTGGCTTCTCTGCCAGGGACAAAGCCCACCTGATCAGTGGAAATCAGGTCATGTAGAAAGGGGAGGATCCTGTTAGCCACGATTTTGGCGTACAATTTGACGTCTACGTTAAGTAGAGAAATGGGCCTGTAATTGGAGACTAGGGCGGCATCTTTCCCGGGTTTAGGTATTAATGTGATGTGTGCCTCCAGTATGTCTCTGTCAGTGTGGGGGGGAGGGGGATGTCGTTGAATGCTTTGATGAACCTGGGAACAAGCGTTGTAGAGAAAGTCTTGTAGTAGCCTGAAGATAGTCCGTCTGGGCCCGGGCTCTTCCCTGGCTTTAGTTGTTTTAGGGCTGCGAGGGTCTCTTCTGTCGTAATTGGCGCGTCGAGGAGGGACATGTCTGGGGCAGGGGAAGGAGGCGAGCCGTACGTGGCGAGGAAGTCATCTATGAGTCTAGTTCTGGGTGTCTCTGTGTTAAGTATAGGTGGTGTGGGCAGGTCATAGAGTGAGGAGAGGTAACGAGTAAACTGTTGTGCTATGAGGTCGGTCCTGGTGACAGAGTCGCCATTTGCCGAGAGTATGGAGTGTATTGTAAGAGCTGCTTTCTTTTTTTGCAAGGCGTTGGCCAGGAGCTTCCCTGACTTGTTTCCAAACTCGTAAAACAATTTCTGGGTCAAAGTAAATTTACGTCTCAGTCTGGTTTGGAATAAGTCCAAGAGGTCCTGTCTAGCTTTCAGGAGCGCGTTGTGAGCACTAATAGCAAGGGAGCGCTTGTGTGCTTGCTCAAGGGACTTGATTTTGTGTGTCAGTTCGGTGACACGGGCCATCCTATGCTTACGCCGTCTAGACATCAGAGAGAGTATTTCTTCCCTGATGACACATTTGTGGGCAGCCCACACTGAGGCTGGGGCCACATCTCCCGATTCATTATCCTCGAAGTATTGGGTTAGCTTAGAAGTCAAAGTGGCCACTTCTCCAGGGTCTAGGAGGATGGAGTCATCCATTCTCCAGATCCCTGATGGGGGGAGTCTTCCCTGCCAGGTTAAGGTCATTGTGATCGGGTGATGGTCCGAGAGTAGCATGGGTTCGATAGAGGCATCCGAGAGCAGGGCGAGGTCGTTTTGGGTGACGAAAAGGTGGTCGATGCGCGAATACTTATTATGCATGGGAGAGAAAAAGGTGAAATCTTTGGTATTGGGGTGAAGTGTGCGCCAGGAGTCGTGTAGGGACAGAAGGCTGAGTTGGGATTTAATGGCCTTGAGTGCTCTGTATGTCAGGCAGGAGGCGCCGTTCGAAGTGTCCAAGAGAGGGGATAGTGGGATGTTAAAGTTGCCTCCTAGGACTAATATGCCGGTTTGAAAAAGCGGTCAGGTGGTGGAGGGTGTCTCGAACAAACTGTACCTGTCGTGTGTTTGGAGCGTAGATGTTCGCGATAGTGATAGGCGTTCCCTGAAGTTTCCCTTTAATAATTAGATATCTGCCATGTACATCTCTCAAGACGTCCTCAACCTGTAGTGGGCAATGTTTTGAGAGGAGGATCGATACTCCTTTAGCTTTTGAGTCGGCGGTAGTTGCATGATATACTGTAGGGAAACAGTGATTATGAAGTTTAGGGACACTATCCGACCTGAAGTGCGTCTCCTGCAGTAGTACTATATGAGGCCTATCTTTCTGCAGGGAGTATAGCAGCTGGGAGCGTTTTTCGGGCTTGTTAAGTCCCCGAACGTTCAGGGAGTACAGTCTGAGCGTCCGAGGGTGTCGTCTATGTCGGTGGTACTTGGGTCCAAATTATTTTGGTCCGCCATGGTAGTCAGGGGGGGGGAGGAGGGAGGGGGGGTGGGCGAGGGGAGCGCCACCTTTCAACAGAGTGGAGGGGAGAAACACGAGTGAGTTTCCCCGTACAAGGTGTACGCGGAACTGCGCGTGCGAGCAGATTGGGGAGCCAGAAAGCAGATTTGGGTAGCAATCAAGAAACTGAGTGGAAGAGAAGACTATATTACGCTATAAAAAGTATGCCTGTGTCCTGTCCTGAAGGGAGTGATCGCCGAGAGGACCGGACACCCGGGCGGTGGATCGTGAGGGTATCCCCGCCCGGTCCGTGCGGCCCACCAGGCCACCCCCCCGGCCACACCCCTGTCATCCCGGCCCCCCGGCCGATCACTGCCTCCGCAGTCGGAGACACGGCAACCAGCAGGGGGGGACGCCCGGCACTGCCGCGGCCCCCCTTGGGGGGTCAAAGGGTGCCCCCGACAGGGAGACATGCGAAGCCCGGCACAGCCAGTATGCGACTGTGACAGGAATTTGGGCACAGGCAGAGCACATAGTTGATCCCCCAACAAAGTCTCAGAATACAAACCCTTTACATCAGAAACTTGTGAAGGAGGCGAGGTGTGTCCGCAACAGCAGTCCACAGTAGAGCAGAGAGTCTAGGAGTTGGCCCAACAGTCATTGGTGGCCATCCAAGTGCGGCGTTTGTAGGGATGTATGGCAGAGGCAGTTCTGGGCAGGTCTCGTAGCAGAGTCCACATGGGTGGGAGACCTACAGTGGTCGGCGGTGGCGGTGCAAGGGCACCGGGAAGACATCAGCCGGGTGGAGAGTTGTGATGGGCTTGGAATGTCCGGGAGATCTACAGCACCGGTTGGCTTGATCGCTGCATGCTAGCTGCTGTCATCGAGGGCCAATCCGGATGGAGGGTGGTACTGCCGTCTCTTGGTGTGGTTCAGTAGAGTGGTAAGCGCTGACGGGGCGTGGACGTCGGGGCCTTGTGTGGTGAACACGAAGGAATCTGGAGGCAGCCCGATCACCCGCAATCACCCGCAATCGGTCGGTTGGAGACAGCAAACGGCAACGTAGTAGATCCCTTCCGGCGCTGGGGGATGACGCAGTGTGATGGTGGCACTATCACTTCCGGGGTCATCGCATCAGGCCGCCGTTGCGCTTGCCGGGAAATGTAGTCTGCAGGAGACTGCAACAGTTCCGCCCCTCTCCAGGTGGGCCTAAGGCTGTTGCTCACCGCACTGCACTCTGGGCATTGTAGGAGGCAGGAAGAGTTCCGTTGAAGTTTGCCGACAGGCGTGGCCAGCGGGGCGGCTTTCCAGTGAGACGATGAGAGGCGGGAGGGAGGTGTGATCTCGTAAAGCCACGCGTCAGGCTGACAGGGCCCTCGCATGTCCAGTGAGAGTCAGAATCGTCTCCAAGACAGTGTGAACGTGGGTAGTAGAACAATAAACAGTCTAACCAAAGCGTTGAACAACTGGCGCCAAAAACATAGTAAAAAAAAATAAAATAAGAAGGCAGGGCGAGCCCATGTGACAAATCTTCAATAATCCCTCCGAGCCCGTCTAGCTCCTGGGAGGGGGAGCGAATCACAATCAGCCCTGGGGACATGCGAGCCCGGGGGAGGCTGGGGAGGTGAGGGGGACCTCTGGCGTCTAAATCGGGAGGCCTGGGTCTCCATCGGTTCCTCATGTGCTTTCGGCCACCTACTCACAGACTGGCGGTAGGCCGCATACCAGTCGGGGACCGCAACAACGGGCAAGCCCAGCGTCTCACAGAAACGGGGTAGATCTTCTGGGACTCTCAACAACGCGGTACGGCCCTGACGAGTGGCTGACAGGCAGAACGGGAACTTCCACTTGTAGCGGATGTCATGGTCACGTAGGGTGTCTAGCAAAGGCCGTAGATCCCTACGGTGCTTCAGTGTAATCCCCGAGAGGTCCTGGAAGATGTGGATCGGGGCACCCTCATGCACCAGTCGCTTGTTGCGCGCCAATTTCAGGATGTCTTCCTTCATTCTGTAGTCTGTGAGGCAGCAGACTACATCTCGTGGAGGGTCCGTGTCTCGTCCCCTGGGCCGCAAAGCTCGGTGAATTCTATCCATGGGGACGGGCGCCTGTGGTGGTCTGTCCAGTACCGAGTTGAAAAGGTCTGCAACCACCCTGGGGACCTGGTCTCCTTCAATGGCCTCTGGCAGGCCCCGTACCCTCAAGTCGTGCCTGCGTCCTCGGTTATCGAGGTCCTCGAGGTGGCGATTCATGTCCCGGAGCTGCAGTGTGTGGTCATCCACCTTCCTCGTTGAGCGTTTGATCATGAGGTCATGGTCTTCCACCGCTCTCTCTGTCTGCGAGACCCTGTCAGTAAGTGATCTGATGTCCAGCCGGAGCTCTGCAACTGCCGCCGACAGAGCGTCCTTGATGTCGGCCGCGACGGCCCTCAGATCGGCTATGCATAGCGGTTGATGATGGGAGGGGACAGGGGGTCCGGTCTGGACATATTCCGGTGGGCACACACCCGGCTGGGATAAGAGTATTATGTCCGATGGTCCGTGAGGAGAGGGTTGTAGGGGGTTCGGGGATGAGCCGTGGCGGGAAGGCGCCATGTTGCCTCTCTGAGAGCGGAACATGTCCGGTATATTCTGCGATGCTGCGCCGGTATTCTCCCTGGGGGACCGCGATCTGGAGGCGGAGGATGTTCTAGAAGCAGTGCCCATGGCTATCGAGCAGAAATAATCCGAAATATCGGTAATCAAGTGAATTTGCTCTGAGGTGGCAGGAGCTCAGAGATCACACGTCCATCTTCTAGCTAGGTCCGGCCACGCCCCGGCGAATGTTTTTAAGGTCCTACCATCATATAACTGAGCCAGTCTTGTTATCCCTTTTACTGCCCATTCTTTGATCACTCCCACTGTTTCGAGCTCTTGAAGGTTTCTGTTATTCCATAATGGCGCGTACTCTGTTACTCCCACCTGTCCTCCCTCTATCGTTATGGCTTTCCACACTTTAGTTATCATCCTGACCGTAGGGGTCAGGTTGATAAATGAGTTGGCCTCCATAACCTCCATGATTGTTTCGTTGGGGGCCCCATGGATCATTAAACTTCCTCCTGGTTCCATTTTAACTCCGATGTGCTGCAGCTGTGCGGCCAAAAAGTAGCAACGCGGATGGGGTACTGCCATTCCCCCCTCTCTCGTTGACAGCTGCAGAGTCTGCAGTCCTATTCTAGCGAGTCCTCCTTTCCATATTAATTCCCTAAACAGGGTGTCTATCTTCTTAAACCATTTTTTGTGTATCCATATACTGTAGGTGTGTTATGTAATACGTAGAGTAATTGTGGCATCCATACCATTTTAATCAGGTTGCACCTCCCAGCCACCGATAATGGGAGATGCCACCAGATTCCTATTTTCTTTTTAAATTTGAGCATCAATGGTTCCAAATTATCCGATCGAGCAGCGTCTATGTATTTATTCAACTTAAAAATGAGATCTGGTGTAATTGATCGAATATACCCACGGGAACGCGGCGCATACTGCATTTTCGTCCCACTGTGTAAAAAGTTCCAACTGAATGGGAACGGGGATGTTTGGACTCCTCCTCGGGCGGCGGGATCCGGTTCCTCATTTGAATTCCGCCGGCTCATTTGGGTCTATCGGCATCAGCGGCGGGAAGGCTGAAATATTTACTCCCATGACTGGCTGTATCAATTGTTATACCAAATACTGTTTTCAGCATAACTGATCCGGTACCCAAAGGCTCTCTGAATATATTACCAAACTCTCTGATAGTCATTACCCTTCTAATGGAGTGACCAGTGTCCCCTAGGAATAGCAGAACATTGTCCGCATACAGAGCAATTTTTTCCTCTCTAATCGGTCTTATAAATCCCTTCATTATCCTGTCCGTTCTTATTGTCATGGCGAGTGGTTCCATTGCTAATGCAAAGAGCAGGGGTGACAATGGACACCCCTGCCTCGTGCCCCTCTCCAACTTAACCTTTCCTGAATATTCATTGTTGACTCTAATTTTTGCATTAGGGTCATTATACAGTATTTTAATCCATCTAATAAAGGTGGGGCCAAACCCATAGGCCTCTAGGGTATACCAAATGTATTCCCATTCTAAGCTGTCAAAGGCTTTGACCACGTCTAAAGCCATGACTGCCCTATTTCCGGTGTTTTCTGTCGGGATTTGTAGGTTAAGGAATACCCTCCTAATGTTTATACTGGTTGATCTGCCTGGAATAAATCCTGTTTGATCCTGATGTATGAGTCTTGAGATGATTTTATTTAACCTGCTGGCCATGATTTTGGCCAGGATTTTAGCGTCTGCGCATAGGAGGGAGATGGGGCGGTATGATGATACTTCCAGTGGGTCCTTCCCCTCCTTGTGCAGTACAATTATCGTGGCCTCTGTCATTGAGGTGGGCAATTTACCCTCTACCATGGCCTCATTAAATACTTTCAAAAGTTCTGGGAGCAACACTTTCCCATAATACCTGTATGTCTCTGCTGGTAGTCCATCGGGCCCCGGGGACTTCTGATTGGCCATTTCTCTGACTGCTATCTGAACTTCTTCTAATGTTATTGATTTCTCCATTTGTTCCATCTCCGTTCCTGTGAGGGACGGTAGTTCTAGATTTCTAAAAAAGCGTTGCAATTCCTCTCCTTCCGCTGTTCTTTGGGATTTATATAGTTTTTCGTAGTATTCTCTAAATGTATCCGTTATCTCTGCCACATTTGTGGATATATTACCGTTGCTACTTTTAATAGCCGGAACAGCAGAAGGAGTGGAATTTGTTCTTATTAAGTGGGCCAACATTCTTCCTACCCCCTCCCCCTCCCCATATGCCGCTTGTCTTTGGAACATTCTCTTATTTTCTGATTTCTTTGTCAGCTCTATTTTGTATTCTTGCTGCTTATCTAGCCATGTTTTTTTCTTCTCCTCTGTTGGGTTTACTATATATTCCTTTTCAGTGTTCGCTACTACTTAATTTCTAATTCTATTTTCTCGTTCTTTGGAGATCCTTTTTACTTTCGCCACCTGTTGGATACATATACCTCTGAGGAAGGCCTTCAGCGTATCCCACATTACCCCCCGTGTTGCCGTCCCCTCATTAAAATCTATAAACTCTTTTATTTTGGTCATTATCCCTCAGGGTTTCCCATTAATTCGAACCATAGGGGGCTTATTTTCCATACCGTAGCTGATCTTCTTCCCTCGAGATTCACCGTTGTTATCACCGGGAGTGATCTGATATTCCCCGTGGTACATATTCTATTTCCCCAATTATTTGGGAGGCTTCCACATTGCCCACGACTAGATCAATCCTGGACAATGTGCCATGGGTGCTAGAGCAGCAAGAGAACTATACCCCCTCTGGGTTTCTCTTCCTCCATACATCAAACAACCTTGACTCTTGTAAGAACCGATACAGGAGAGTCTCCCGTATATTTGCCATTGGGAATCTATCCATTTTTTTATTTAATACTTCGTTAAAATCCCCCATTGCAATGACTGGTATCCCGGGTTTATCCAGGATAAAGTCCAAAAGTTTGTACATAACCTCTAGTTTAAATGGAGGGGGGATATATATATTAGCGAGTATATATTCTCTGCTCTCAATTACACAATGTAGGAAAACATAGCGCCCTTCATCATCAATGCTGGCTCTCCTGCAAGTAAACCCCACTCCCCCTTTTACCAGAATTGTCACCCCTCTTGAATACGATGTGTGAACTGAGTGGAATTGATGTTGAAATTTTCTATATGGAATCTGTGTTTTACTGTCATTTGTAAAATGGGTTTCCTGTAAACAAATTAATCCTACCTTGTGCCCTTCTAATGCGTCAAGAACAACTGCTCTTTTAGCTGGTGTCCCCATACCACGGACATTCCAAGATCCTATTTTCAAGGTTCTACTCATTTATACATACATTTATATATTTATACATTTCGTGATCCGAGATCTCTCTGTGGTAGTGTTATTTATAGATTCAGTGCACATAACAGACTGGTCATCTAGTGAATTATTTTTTATATTCCATACCATTTTACTCACCCCCTTGTGATATAGTATCCATGTTTTTCTGTTTATTGCCACCCTTTGTGCTAATTGTGTGTATCTTTCGCTTATCCACTTTATACAGAATCCCGTATCTTGCCCCAAGTGTGTCTCACCCTTATAAATCACCCTTCGCCCCTCTCCCCCACCTTCCTAGGTATCCCCTGAGGGCTAAGTTGGTGACCGGTTCCACTACTACCATTCTTTCATTCATTCTCCCCTCCTCGCCCCTCCCACCACCCCCTTTTCCAATCATACCATTCCTCCATTCATGACTTATTCCTCTCATTGATTAGGTGCTCCCCTCCCACCCCCCACTCCCCCCTTCATAGTGTGTTTAATTTAATTTTAAATTGACCTTATAATCCCCCCCTTCACTCCTTGAAATTTATGTGTTCCCTGCTTCCCCTATTGATAATTGATCTTTTTTATCTTCCAGCCATATCTCCGCTGCCTCAGGCGTGTCAAAGAAAAAAGATCTGCCCATCGCTGACACCCGTAGGCGCGCCGGGTACAATAAACCATAAGAAAGATTAATCTTTTGCATTTTACGTTTAACCTCGATAAAGCCAGCCCTCCGCTTCTGAAGCTGAGGGGAGAAATCAGGATAGAATGAAACCCTAGTGCCTTCAAAAAGAATATTTCCCATCTCTCTGCTCTTTCTCAATAAAGTCTCTTTATCCCTATGGTTCAAAAATTTTAAAAGCATCGATCTCGGACGACCTCCAGAGGGAGGTGGTTTAAAGGGGACTCTATGTGCTCGTTCTATGATAAACGCCTGTGAAAAAGTCTCTTTTCCAAATACTTTTATAAACCAATTTTCTAGAAATTCTATCGGCTGGGACCCCTCACTTTTTTCTGGGAGCCCCACCAGCCTAATATTGTCCCTCCGGAGTCTGTTCTCAATTCCATCCACTTTTTCCTCTATTTTGTCCAAAGATGGCAAGCAGTAAACCCCCCATCAATAAGAGAGTGGACTAATAGTGTGACAGAAACAATATGGAAAGAGAAAACTGTCTATATCAAAAGGGGAAACATCAAGGAATTCGATAAAATATGGAAACCGTGGTTACTTGAAATAGGATATCCGGTATGAAATGCCAAGGAGCTAATAGGAAATTTAAGATGGAAGGGAGGAGGGGGGGGTAGGGAGAGAAGGGGAAAATGAGCAGTCAACAGGGGTTAAATCCAAGATTATGGTATGCGGGGAATGAAAAATGTTTTGTATAAATAAAATTTTGTACGTAATCTGTTTTTATATGAAAGATAATGAAATAAAGAGAATTAATTAAAAAAAAGTGATATTATTATATTAGTATTATTATTATACACAGTTTATATAGCGCCAACAGTTTATGCAGCACTTTACAATGTAGAGGGAAGACAGCACAATTACAGTACAGTTCAATACAAAAGGTACAGGAGGGCTCTGCTTGTAGAGCTTACATTCTAATAGGAGGGGGGTGGTACAAAAGGTAATAGCTGCAGAGAATGATTTGATGGGAGTGGCTTGGGGACAGTTGTTAGGGGGGTCTAGAATCGGCTTCCCTGAATAAATGAGTTTTCAGGAATCTCCTAAAGGTGGAGAGGTTAGGGGCTAATCGAACATACCGGGGCAAGGAGTTCCAAAGAATGGGAGAGGCGCTGGAGAAGTCCTGAAGGCGAGCATGAGAGGAGGTAACAAGGGAGCTAGAGAGCAGGAGGTCCTGGAAGGAGTGGAGGAGACAATTTGGGCGATATCTGCAGATGAGGTTGGCGATGTAAATGGGGGAAATGTTGTGAATGGCCTTGTATGTTGTGGTTAGCATTTTTAATTTTACACGTGGGGTAGGAGAAGCCAATGAAGGGATTGGCAGAGAGGAGCAGCAGTTACAGATCAGTTAGTGAGGTGTATTAGTCTATCAGCATAATTCATAATAGACTGAAGGGGGGATAGCCTGTGTAAGGGTAGGCCATTAAGGAGAGAGTTGCAGTAGTCAAGGCGGGAAATAATCAAGGAGTGAATAAGTTGCTTTGTGGTATCATTAATCGGGAAGGGTCAAATTCTGGAGATGTTGCGGAGGTTAAGGTGGCAGGATTTAGCCAGCGATTGGATGTGGGGGCTGAAGGAGAGGTCAGAGTCAAGGATTATACCCAGCACCCTGGCATGTGTGGAGGGACCAATGGTTGTGTTGTTGATTTTAATGGTAAAGTCATGGGGGGGACCGGGAAGGAGGAAATATAACAAGCTTAGTTTTAGAAAGATTTTGTTTGAGGAAGTGGTGTGACATTTATACTGATATGTCACTCAGTAAGTTTAAGATCTGTGAGGAGATCGAGGGTGTGAGTTGAGGAGTGGAGAGATAGATCTGGGTGTAGTCAGCATAGAGGTGGTATTGGAAGCCACGGGAGGATATCAACTGTCCTAGGGATGAGGTATAGAGTGAGAATAGGAGGGGCCCAAGGACGGAGCCTTGGGGTACACCAACAGAAAGAGGAGTGGAGGAGATGGAGTTGTAAGTGGCACTGAAAGTGCGCTGAGATAGGTAGGAGGAAAAACAGAATAAAGAAGAATCACGGAGGTTAGTGTAGATATGGGCGATTTTACTCAGTTTTTATGTGTTATTACACGTTATTATGCACACATTTTTCCTTCTTTTCTTAAGAAAATTCCTTAGTACTATGTGTTTTCATATTCTTTTGAGCACTGATCCATTCTTTATCACCTGAGCTGAAATGATTGCTGGATGTACCAGCTCTGTTTATGGAGTCAGATTGATTTGATTAAAAGCACAATAAGACCTTTGTAATGAGGGTCAATCTATGGGGTGACTGTATACCCCAAAGAGGTTTGGTGGAGGTGTCTGCTATTACACAATCTGATGTTACCAAATTGAACTGCCTTTGTGGATGTGATCATGATTGGTGGATTGTATCAGTTTTTTTTTTCAAAATAATTTATTTAAGAACTTGTCATACAGATATATGGTGAAAGCGTCAGGGGGGGCCCTGTGTCACCCGAAATAGACATTTTGAACATTTAAACAGTGGAGATAAATAAAGGGGTAGATATTCAGTAAATTATTTATTGTACCCTGGTACCCCTGGGGGGTGGGGGCACAATGATGGGAGAGAGAGTGCTTGACATACAGCAGTAAAACCAGTAGAAAATAAATGAAAACAATATAGAACTGAATGTATCTCCTATTGCAGATTACTAAACTATGAGGGGAAAACTAGAAAGGGGAGGGGGGACCTGCAATTGCTTTCCTTGTATGCAATAGTTGAAGACTAGCAGCTCTGGCAAAAGTATTAACTTGTTTTTTTTTTTTTTATATATGGGGGATGGTTGTGGGTGAAAAGTAAATAGTCCATATCCAATTCCTAAAGGTTTTAGTGAGATAGGAAGGGTGAGACAGATCTCAAGAGTTGTCGTCATTGTCATAGTTCGATTGGGAATCTTTGTTGTAAACAAAAGGGCTATGAAAAGACTTGAGTGTCTCTGGAGGTATTGTTGAATTAATGAAAGCTTCCCACCATGAGAATACGTGTTTATTTGCATCTGGGAGGTTAAAGTCAGTGTTGATTTTTTTTTTTTTTTGTGAAGCTACAGCAATAGTTTTTGTTTAACCTGTGAGATTTTTGGACAGGATGAATAGGTCCAATTTTTGTGTATTGTTCTCCGAGACACAACAAGGCAGATTGGGATCCAATCTTTATGTGGATGATTAGCATTGGCAGACCATATCAGCAGTTGCTTGTCCCAGTATCCGAAGATTAAAAGCAGAGGGTCTTTTGGGAGTTGAAGCAGTGTAATTCCCTGTATGAAAGATATTGTTTGATCCCAGAAAGTGGAAATGTATTTACATGACCAGAAGCATTGAGTTAAAATGAGTCTTGCCTAGTGAAAGAGAGTGATTAAGGGTTGTTTTTGTCCACCAAGAAAGGTATATGGGCGCTGTGGAGTATTTTCATTTGTGTTTTCCTCCAATATTCACAAGGTATCAACTAGAGGACTTGGTTGTAATCCTGGACAAAATATTGCAGGATTACAACCAAGTCACATCGTTCCGCCCTTCGAGGTTCTCGGCCGGCCGTCAGAATCGGCGACCATCCCGTCGGGAAAGGCGACCAGCTATTAATCCCAACAGGCCGCCGAGAAAATAGAGAACCTGCTCTCTATTTTCTCTCGGCGGCTTTCCCGACGGGATGCTCGCCGAGAGTGTACACACAGCCGAGGTTCTTGGCAGAATGAGGATCCCAGCGAGCTTCTCGCTGGCTTCTGCCAAGAACCTCGGCCGTGTGTACGGGGCCTCACTATGAATCCGGAAAGTCTTTGCTCCAGTTTGGTGCAGAGGAAGAAAATAATGGGGGAGTGATCTTGCAGATTAAAGGTTTGTAGATGTCTAATATGGTATAAGAACCTTCTTGCAACCAGCGATCAATGATGGATGTCCGAAATCTCTACAGAAGGTGTGTATGAAGTTGACACATTGCCAGAAATAGAACACATGGGATTTTGGCAGAGAGAATTTCTGGGCTATGGCTAGGAAGGCACAAGGTGTACCTGAATCCATATCACAGAGAGAGGAACATTTAGTAAAAACGTTTTTTTACCATAAAGTATAGATTTGGTGTTCCATTCCCAGAAGAAAGCTGGGGTTTCCTTGGATTGGTGAGTGCCTGGAGATGAAGGGGGATAGATTTAGACTCTTGCATACATCCCTCCAGACTATGGTTGTATCAAGTAGAAGAAGAATATGTTGGAAGTCTGGACATATTGATTTCTATTGGCAGTGTAGTAGGGCCACCAAAGAGTAAGGATGAGCTATTGTTGATTCAATAGAATAATTGGAGTACAGAGAAGCCTGTTGTATCCAGTCCAAACCTATTCTCAGTAAGTATGCTAGGTTATAAACTCTAATATTTGGTGGACGAATGCCCCCTTTGCCCTGGGGAGATGTAGCTTGGTCAGAGCTATGCATGGCCTCTTTTGTCGCCAAATAAATTTGAAAATGGCTCTATTCAGAAGCTGAATGTCTCAATGCTTTAGGAGCAATGGTATGGTTTGAAGAGGGTAGAGTAGATGGGCGAAACTGACCATTTTAAATAAATGACACCTCCCCCATCGAATGCCGTCACTATATCCATTGAATTGTGCCACTGTGCCCATCAAATGCTGTCACTCGGCCCATCGAATGCCGCCACTGTGAGATCGAATGCCACCACTGTGCCATTGAATGCCACCACTGTGACCCCCCCGCCTGCCCGCTCGCCATCTACCCGGGACTTACCCTGTCTCGGTGGGGCAGCGGGTGATGGCGGTGAGCGGTGTCCTCCATGCGTCTCCTTCCATCCTCTCCTCCCATCCTCTCCTCCTGATAGCCGTCCAATCACAGCGTCTGTCGTTTCAGCCAATCAGGTGATGGGTGACAGACCCGAGCACCTGATTGGCGAAGAGGCAGTTCAGTGTTAGGAAAGTGTATAATTATTTGCTTTTCTAACATACCTGGGTGGACTACGAGCGACAAGCATGGCACTCACAGGTCACCTTTTTTGACACCTATTAGAGCCTATGGCTCTAATCATGTGCTTCAAAAACACCCCCAGCCACTGTAAGTCAGGTGCTCTGCACCCAAAAAGGGTCTGGAAGCCTGAATAAGGGGTGGCAGCGGCAGCCATGGATAGGATCATGCAATCGGGTCAGGTCATAGAGGGGGTGGCTGGAGAGAGGGGGCGGCGCCCATGCTCCCTTATGGACACTGGTTAAAAACAGTGCTTGGATGTTCTAAGGGCTGGTTCCCCACTCCCGGTCTTCTGTCTAAGGCTCCTTTGTTGTCAGCCAACAGTGCCAAGAACTTTTGTGTCTCCATGCAGGCTCCCTGTCCTCCCATAGGGGCTGCAGTCCTGGCGAGTTAGCTTGGCAGCTGCATGACAACCCAGAGAGATCTAAACTGAGGGGAATTATGGAAAGCAGCATTATCTGATCCACTTAAGCTCATGGCATGTTGGCTCTGCTAGATGTTAAGCATCTTAAGGAGCAATGATTTTAATGATGCTTAAAGTGAAAGTAAAAATGAAAAAAAAATCCTTTAAATATAGTGTCAGGGGTTCACCTTCTGCTGATAAATTGGTGCATCTGTACCATATATATAACCTGCTGCAGGAAAACTGACATTTATAAAGAAAAACAAATGAAATTCTGAGGTATCTGAATTTCTGAATAACAATAGTTCTGATTTAAAACGAATCCGAAATAACAAAAAACTAAATTTGGACAAAAAATTTAATTTGTTTTTGAATATTTTTGGAATTTGAATAGTTTTCAAATTCAAATATCTTTCAAATATGGTTAGTTTTTCGAATTTGAATTGTTTTTGAATTTCCAATTGAATATAATAGAATAGAAAATTAAGGAATAGAATAGAAACAAAAAAAATAGAATAGAAAAGAATATAACAGAAAATAAAAGAATAGAATATAATAGAGTAAAACAGAACAAAATAGAATAGAACATAACTGAATAGACTAGAATATAATAGAAACAAATAGAATTGAATAACAGACATTTTTTTTTTTATAACCATCTTCTGACATTGGAATTTAAAATAGAATAACTTTGAATTGGAATACATAAGAAAATAATAGACTAGAAAAAAAATTATATAATAGAATACACTATAATATAACATAAAATACAAGAATTGAAAAAAGAATATAATAGAATGGAAAGAATAGAAACATTTCCCAAAATTCTAATAAAAATCAATTTGAATATAATAGAAACGATTAGAATAGAAAATAACAGAATAGTACAAAACAAAAACATCATAATAGAATAGAATAGAAAGCATATTACATCTTCTAAAATTTGAGTTTCAAAACTTGAATAGAAAAGAACAGAAAATAAAATAAAATAGAAAAAAAACAATACAATAAAAAAAAACAATAGAATAAAATAGAATAGAAGGAATGTTGCCATTTCCAAAAATTCAAATAGAATCAATTTGAATATTAATAGAATAGAACATAATAAATTAGAATAGGAAGATGGTTATATTCATTCTATTCTATACCATTTTTTTGTTTACTATTCTATTCTACTCTATTCTTTTCTATTCTATTCAAATTCAAAATGATTCTATTTGCATTTTGAAAAATGGTTATATCATTCATCTTCTGTTCTATTTGTTTTTTTTCTTACTATATTATTTTCTATTCTATTCGAATTTCAGAAGATGGTTATAATATTTCTATTTAATTCTATTCTTTTTTTCTATTCGGTTCTATTCTTTTCTGTTCAATTCTATTATTTTCTTTTATTTTCTATCCAATTTGTTGTGTTTTACTCTATTATATTCTATTCTTGTATTGTATGTTATATTATTTTCTGTTCTATTATATTTTATTCTCTTTGGAAATTGGAAATCTATTAGAATTCGAAAACTCTTCGAATTCCAAAACTATTCAGAATTTATTCAAAAACTTTTCGAATAGATCTGACTTCAAATTCCAAAATTTCAAATTAATTTGAATACGAATAAACAAAATGAATTCCGAAAACAAATTAAACAGATTAAATAAATTTAACCAAATGAATGTATGTAAATAACGAATCAATACAAAACAAAACATTTTTTTCTTTCTGCACATGTCTAGTCAGCAGTGGTCTCCTCTTTTTTTTGCCACAGCAAATTTAGGGTATAATTTATGCCCCCCTCCTGCATCGCAGGTGTTCCTCTTTCTTCCCCAGCAATGGTTCCCTTTTTTCCCAGCTGTAGGTAAAATATTCTCCATAATTGCTGTTACTTTAGTTCAGCAGCTATATACAGATTTATTACACTTTCAGTTATATTCATCTAACACTTTGAGTAGCGCACAAGTACCCTCCCTCTTTTATATTCTATGCCATCATCACTCCCATCACAGAATTAACCTTTTTTGAAACCCTGAAAATGTTGTTTACATCTGCTTCCATTTTGAAACATCCTGACCTGGCTTTACAGTTTGTTCTTGAGGTTGATGCATCTGAAAAGATGGTCGGAGCAGTAATTTCACAGCGGCAAGGGTACAAAGCTCTCTTATACCCAGTTGCATTTTTCTACTGCAAATTGTTGGAAGCTGAGAGGAACTATGATGTGGGGGATCGAGAGCTCCTGGCTATCAAAGCGGCACTGGAAGAGTGGCAGTATTAGAAGGAGTGGAACATCCAATTCTGGTTCAAACAGATCATAAAATGTGCAGTACCTGAGGACAGCGAAAAGATTATAATTACGTCTACATTAGGGATGAGCTTCGAGTTTGAGTCAAACTCATGTTCAACTCGAACATTGCCTGTTCGCCTGTTCGGCGAACAACAAACAATTTGGGGTGTTCGCGGCAAATTCGAAAAGCTGCGGGAACACCCTGTTAAAGTCTATGGGAGAACTCAAAAGTGCTAATTTTAAAGGCTAATATGCAAGTTATTGTCCTAAAAAGTGTTTGGGGACCTGGGTCCTGCACCACGAAACATGTATCAATGCAAAAAAAGTTTTAAAAACTGAAGTTTTTTCGGGAGCAGTGAATTTAATAATGTTTAAAGTGAAAAAATAAAAGTGAAATATTCCTTTAAATTTTGTACCTAGGGGGGGTGTAAAGTATGCATGTGAAATAGCGCATGTTTCCCATACTTAGAACTGTCCCTGCACAAAGTGTCATTTCGGCAATTCAAAGAGAATTCATTCATAAAAAAAAATTCAGGTCTAGTATGGATATTAAGGGGAACCCTGCGTCAATTAACCACTTGCTTACTGGGCACATATACCCCCCTCCTGCCCAGGTGAAATTTCAGCTTCCGACACTGCGTCGCTTTAACTGACAATTGCGCGGGCGTGCGACGTGGCTACTAAAGAAAATTGACGTCCTTTTTTCCCCACAAGTAGAGCTTTCTTTTGGTGGTATTTGATCACATGTGCGGTTTTTATTTTTTGCGCTATAAACAAAAAAGGGCGACAATTTTGAAAAAAAATATATATTTTTTACTTGTTGCTATAATAAATATCCACATTTTTAAAAAAAAACACATTTTTTTTCTCAGTTTAGGGCGATACGTATTCTTCTACATATTTTTGGTAAAAGAAAAAAAAATCGCAATAAGTGACTGGTTTGTGCAAAAGTTATAGCGCCTACAAAATAGGGGACAGAATTATTATTTTTTATTATTTTTTTTACTAGAAATGGCGGCGATCTGCGATTTTTATTGGGACTGCGACGTTATGGCGGACACATCGGACACTTTTGACACATTTTTGGCGCCATTCACATTTATACTGCGATCAGTGCTATAAATATGCACTAATTACTGTATACATGTGACTGGCATTGAAGGGGTTAACACTAGGGGGTGAGGAAGGGGTTAAATGTGTTCCTTACATAGTGTTATAACTGTGGGGGGAGGGGGGTGACTGGGGGGGTGACCGATCTGTGTCCCTATGTACAAGAGACACAGATGGTCTCCTCTCCAGAGACAGGATGCTGTCTCTGTGTAAAACGGCAATGAGAGATGATCTCATATGTTTACATATGAGATCATCTCTCATTCGTTGCACAGATCGCATCGCAAACGGCCACTCTGATTGTGATTGGCTGTGTCCAAGGGCGCGCGCGCGGGGAACATGCTAGTGACATGTCGTCAATTAACGGCTTGTTGGCAATTCAGATCCACGCTAAAGCCGTCATTCGGCTATAGCGCGGATCTCAACAGGTTAAAAAAAAAATGACGTGGGGTTCTCCCCAAATATCCATTCCAGACCCTTCAGGTCTGGTGTAGATTTTAAGGGGAACTTCACCCCAAATTAAAAAAAAATGGCGCGGAGTTCCCCCAAAAATCCACACCAGACCCCTTATCCGAGCACGTAACCTGGCCGGTCGCAGAAAATAGGGGGGGCAGAGAGCACCCCCCCTCCTGAACCGTATCAGACCACATGCCCTCAACATGGGGAGGATGTCCCCATGTTGATGGGGACAAGAACCTCATCCCCACAACCCTGGCCGGTGGTTGTGGGGGTCTGCGGATGGGGGCTTATCAGAACTTGGAAGACTCCTTTAACAAAGGGGACCCCCAGATCCTGCCCCCCCTATGTGAATTGGTAATGGGGTACATTGTACCCCTACCATTTCACTAAGGAAGTGTAAATAGTTGTAAAAAAAACACACACACTGTGGAAAAAAGTCCTTTATTAAAAATAAAAAATAAAAAAATAAAAAAAATCCAGCGGTGGTAATCCACTCTCGGTCCCCGCTCTAACGTTGTTGGTATCCAGCGATGGGTGATGTCCTCTCCGGTCCAGCGATGAGAAGACCGTCCGGGATCCAGAGCGCCGCATCGCCGGCCGCCTGTCTCCACCGGAGACAGCCCAACGAAAGACCCTGCTGAAGATAGTGACATTTCATATATAGGTTAGGCGGGGCCACCCGTCACTTGACCCCGTCCCCCTCTGACGCACCCTCTGCTACGTCACTGGGGAAGCCCAGGCTTCCCCCTTGCGTCAGAGGGGGTTTGCTCATGTGACGGGTGGCCCCGCCTCACCAATATAAGAAATGTCACTAGCTTCAGCAGCGTCATTCGCCGGGCTGTCTCCGGTGGAGACAGGCGACCGGCGATGATGCCCTCTGGATCCCGGACGATCTTCTCATTGCTGGACCGGAGAGGAGATCCACCATCGCTGGATAGTGGATACCGACAATGTTGGAGCGGGGGAGCCGGGACCGAGAGTGGATTACCACCGCTGGATTATATTTTTATTTTTTAATAAAGGACATTTTCCATGGTGTGTGTTTGTCTTTTTACAACTATTTACACATACTTTTCCTTCGTAAATTGGTAGGGGTACAATGTACCCCATTAACAATTCACATAGGGGGGCCGGGATCTGGGGGTCCCCTTTGTTAAAGGGGTCTTCCAGATTCTAATAAGCCACCTGCCCACAGACCCCCACAACCACTGGGCAAGGGTTGTGGGGATGAGGCCCCTTGTCCCCACCAGCATGGGGACATCCTCCCCATATTGAGGACATGTGGCCTGGTATGGTTCAGGAGGGGGGCGCTCTGTGTCCCCCCTTCTTTTCTGCGGCCGGCCAGGTTACGTGCTCGGATAAGGGGTCTGGTGTGGATTTTTGGGGGAACTCCACACCATTTTTTTTATTTGGGATGGAGTTCCCCTTAAAATTCACAGCAGACCTGAAGGTATGGTAATTGAATTTGGGGGGACCCCACACTTTATTTTTTATTTTTTATGAATGAATTGTCTCTGAATTGCCAGGAGCCGACAATTCATTATAGCCGTGAGTCAGTTTTAAATGACTTTTTTTCTTTCAGAAATTACACTTTGTGCAGAGACAGTTCTAAGTACGGGAAACATGCGCTATTTTACATGCTTACTTTACACCCCCCCCCCCCCCCGGTACGAATTTAAAGGAACATTTCACTTTTATTGTTTCACTTTAACCACTTAAGACCCGGACCAATACGCTGGCAAATGACCCAAGGGGTTTTTGCGATTCGGCACTGCGTCGCTTTAACAGACAATTGCGCGGTCGTGCGACGTGGCTCCCAAACAAAATTTGCGTCCTTTTTTTCCCACAAATAGAGCTTTCTTTTGGTGGTATTTGATCACCTCTGCGGTTTTTATTTTTTGCTCTATAAACAAAAATAGAGCGACAATTTAAAAAAAAATGCAATATTTTTTACTTTTTGCTATAATAAATATCCCCCAAGACGTATATATTTTTGGTAAAAAACTTTTTCGGTTGGTTCCTCAGTTTTTAGGCCGATCACGTTTTTTTCGTGACTGCGACAATATGGCGGACACTTCGGACAATTTTGACACATTTTTGGGACAATTTCATTTTCACAGCAAAAAAATGTTTAAATTGCATTGTTTACTGTGGAAATGACGTTGCAGTTTGGGATTAACCACAGGTGGCGTTAGGAATGTGTGCCCTAATGTGTGTGTTTACAACTGTAGGGGGGTGTGGCTGTAGGTTGACGTCATCGATCGCGTCCCCCTATTACAGGGATGACGCGATTGCTCCGGCCATAGCACGTTTACAAAAGACGGATCGCCGCAAGGGATAGTTTGGAGCTATTGCATTTTTATTAATTATTTTTAAATTTTCCTTACTACACTAATAAAACTTTTTTTGCATTGGCACCTGGGGCATCAAACACTTTTTAGCGATTTTTTTCATTTTATATTTCAAACGTTCGACTGCGACAATATGGCGGACACTTCGGACAATTTTGACACATTTTTGGGACAATTGTCATTTTCACAGCAAAAAATGCATTTAAATTGCATTGTTTACTGTGAATGAAAACAATAAACTGACAGTTGCAGTTTGGGAGTTAACCACAGGTTTCCTGGCGCTGTAGGGTTCAATGTGTGCCCTAGGTCTTTTTCCCATATGTGTGTGGAGAAGAGGATTTAGGTCAACAATGTAGGAAAAGGGGTGTGGCTGTAGGTGTGCACGTCAAAGACCAGAGCACTCGATCGCGTTTAACCCCCTATTACAGGGATGATTTGATCGCGATCGATGCTCCGGTTTAGGCCACATAGAAGCACGTTTATCGGGAAGCCGTGTTTTATTGTACACACGGCTCTCCCCGTTCTTCCGCTCCAGAGACGGATCGCCGCACTGCAGCGACGATCGGGTCCGCGAATCCCGCGGTCCCGGTCCTGGAGCTTCGGACCGGGTCGCGGGCGCGCGCCTGCGGGCGCGCGCCCGCGACCCACGGCTGGGTACTAAAACCAACGTATATATACGTTGATGTGCCCAGCCGTGCCATTCTGCCGACGTAAATGTGCAGTAGGCGGTCCTTAAGTGGTTAAGCATTATTAAATTCACTGCTCCTGAAAAGTTTTTAAAACTTTTTTTGCATTGATACATGTCACCTGGGGCAGGACCCAGGTCCCCAAACACTTTTTAGGACAATAACTTGCATATTAGCCTTTAAAATTAGCATTTTATATTTCAAACGTTCGAGTCCCATAGACTTTAACAGGGTTCTAAAGTTCACACGAACGTTTGGTGTGTTCGCAGGTTCTGGTGCGAACCGAACAGGGGGGTGTTCGGCTCATCCCTTGTCTTCATTTAGGAAGTCATAAGGCTTCATGGAGTTCCAGCCAATATCGTGTCCGATCGCGTGTACAGTTCACCTCCAGGTTCTGGAAAGCCTTATGTTAACTCAGTGGAAATTGAACTATCTTTATCTTCGGCATGCCACCCGGAGGAAAAAATGGGCGGTATTTGCAAATTTGCCTATAACAATCTCATTCTGCTACTAAATAAGTAACATTTTTTGCTAATTATGGTTTTCCATCCTTCCTACCAGGCTCTATTCCAGAATGTTCAGTTCCTGCGGTCTCCGAAACAATAAACTGCTTCAGCAGTAACAACAAACTGCTACAGGAAACTCAGACTCAGGACTACAAAAAAAATCTTTAATAGAAAGATAAACCAAAAAAAAAAAATGAATCCTGGAACCTGGCAACCAGGTATGGCTGTTTAGAACAAACCTAATGGTGGAAAGAAAATTGGGCCTTAAATTTGTGGGACCCTTTCCTGTGAAAAGGAAGATTAACGATGTAGCTTACGAGCTGGAGTTACCTGACTAGTTCAAAATCCACCCGGTTTTTCATGTGACCTTGTTAAAGCCTGTTGCTTCAGGTCTTTTTCCCATATGAAGCACCGGTGCATGTAATAATCAATGGAGAAGAGGATTTTGAGGTCGAAACAATTCTGGACTGCAGGAAAAGGTACAATAAAATTCAAAATGTAATCAAGTAGAAGGTTTACGGGCCAGAAGATAACTCACGGGAGCCTGAAAGTAATATCCATGCCAAAAGATTGATGCAATCATTTAACCACTTTAGCCCCGGACCATATTGCTGTCCAAAGACCAGAGCACTTTTTGTGATTCGGCACTGCGTCGCTTTAACTGACAACTGCGCGGTCGTGCGACGTGGCTCCCAAACAAAATTGGCGTCCTTTTTTTCCCACAAATAGAGCTTTCTTTTGGTGGTATTTGATCATCTTTGCGGTTTTTATTTTTTGCGCTATAAACAAAAATAGAGCGACTATTTTGAAAAAAATTCAATATTTTTTACATTTTGCTATAATAAATATCCCCAAAAAAGATATAAAAAAACGTTTTTTTTCCTCAGTTTAGGCCGATACGTATTCTTCTACATATTTTTCGTTAAAAAAAATCGCAATTAGCGTTTATTGATTGGTTTGCGCAAAATTTATAGCATTTACAAAAAAGGGGGTAGTTTTATGGCATTTTTATTAATATTTTTTTTTTACTAGTAATGGCGGCGATCAGCGTTTTTCGCCCAGGAGAGCCGACCTGCCGCCGTAGAACCACGGTAACTGGTCGGCTAGTGGTCAAAAGAACCCATGCTGTAAAATTGGTAGACATGTGCACAACAAACATTTTCGTATTTTTTTGTTCCATTTCGTCTCGTTCCGTAGATTCGTAAAGATTCATAATTTCGTAAGACTCAAGTTTTCCTATTCAAACCCGTTCGTATTTCGTAACAGTTTTATTTTCGTTTATACTGAATGATTCGTAATTCTGTCTAATTTATTTTCGTTGATTCAAATTCGTAATTTTGTTAGATAATTATTTTCGTTTAATGGATTCGTAATTTTGTACTTTCTTAAAGGGCAATGTCAGGAAGTACCCTTTAGAGGAAATCCTGCTGCTGGCTGAGCTAGTGCACGTTTGCGAGTGCCCATGTGATTCCCAGCGCCAAACAAGCTATTTAAACAGGGCTTTTAAACAGGATCAGTACTGTCTGATCTGCAGCTTTCCCATGACCCCTGTTTCCTGTAACTTGCTTCAGAGATCTATTCCTGCGTGTGACCTAGCTTGCCTTTGACTGTCCCTGAATTCTGCCGGTATCTGACCTCAGCTTGTCCTTGAATTTGATCCTGCCTGCTCCTTTGATTACCACGCTGTCTGCCTGTTACCGACCTTGCCTGTACCCCGACCTGCCTTGGCTTCTGCATATGTTCTGATATCTCCTGCCTGTGTATGACCCAGTTTGCCTGTACCTGTCTATGTTCTATATACCTCGGACCAATCTGTTGTGTGCCAACTGCATCCCCCCCTTTTTTCTTTCTCTATCTACTGTTATGCTTATGTTCTACCTATTCACACTGTCTTCAGCCCACTTTTGAATGTTTTACAAACTTCTTATTAGTTGGACTGCACACTATCTATAGAATGTCATATGTATGTTTTACCGTCTACATAGATGTGCTTCTCTTTTCTGTATAAGATTGTTACAACATCTTTTGTATTGCATGTTTGATGGAAAAACAAAAAAACAAATAAATATACAATTATAAAAACAAGTTTTGAGGACATGGGTCCTGCCCCAGGGGACATGTATCAATTCCCAATTTTTTTTTTTTTACAATGGCGCAGTGATTTTAATAATGCTTAAAGTGATACAATACACCGCACCAGTCCCTTCAGAGAAAAATACTGTAAAAAAGTCCAGCAATGTAATCCATCTCGACCCGATGATACCGGAAAAAAAAAGCTGCTACTCCTGCCGTCACAGCTCTTATATAGCTGAGGACGTGGCCACACCAGCTACACAGACGACCCCACCCCCTCTGATGCCACTGGGTTTCCCTGTGACACCAGAGGGAGGCGGGGTCACCTATATAGTCACTGGGTGCCCCGCCCTCAGCTATATAACAGCTATCACAGAAGTAAATGCATCATTTGGTGGGAGCCGCCCATGGAGACAGAGCTATTGCAGCGCTTTTTTTTTTCCTTTCCTCGTTCTGCCACTCAAGATGGATTTACATTGCTGGAATTTTTTTGTTGATAAAGGACTTGTTGGCTCTTGTTTTTTTTGAAATTTTTGAATTTGTTTTGGTGAAATGGAAGGGGTACAATGTACCCCGTTACCACTTCACATGGGGGGGGGGCAGGATATGGGGCTCCCGTTGTTAAAGGGGGCTTCCAGATTCCGATAAGCCATCCTGCCCGCAGACCCCCACAACCACCGGGCAAGGTGCTTTGGGGGTCACAGACCCAAAGCATCCTTCCCATGTTGAGG
The DNA here is from genome assembly GCA_029574335.1 of Rana kukunoris. NCBI lineage: Eukaryota > Metazoa > Chordata > Amphibia > Anura > Ranidae > Rana > Rana kukunoris. Next base: position 331,524,388 of record CM056049.1, read on the forward strand.
GCATATGGCCTGGTATGGTTCAGGAGGGGGGCCCACTCTCGTCCCCCCTCTTTTCCTGCGGCTGGCCAGGTTGCGTGCTCGCATAAGGGTCTGGTATGGATTTTTGGGGGACCCCTACACCATAAAACAAACCTTTACGCCTACAACCCCTACGCAAGTTTTGGTGCGGGGTTCCCCTTAAAATCCATACCAGACCTGAAGGGGATTTTGAGGGGGACCGCTACGCTTTCTTTTTTTTTGGTTCGGGGTTCCCCTTAATATCCATACCAGACCTGAAGGGCCATGTAATGAACGGTGGAACCCATGCCGTTTTTTTCAATGACTTTTATCTGTATTGCGGGATCCGACAATTCATTATAGCCGCGAGTGGTTTTAAATTACCTTTTTTCCTTTAGAAATGTCATTTTGCTGCAGGGACTGTTCTAAGCACTGGAAAAATGTGCCATTTTACAGGCATACTATAGACACCTCCCAGGTACAAAATTGAAAGGAATACTTTTATTGTTTCACTTTAAGCATTATTAAAATCGCTGCTCTCGAAAAAATGGCCGTTTTCAAAACAGTTTTTTGCATTGATACATGTCCCCTGGGGCAGGGCCCAGGTTCTAAAACATTTTTTATGACAATACCTTAGCATATAAGCCTTTAAAATGAGCACTTTTGATTTTTCATATTCGTGTCCCATAGACTTTAACGGTGTTCGTGTGTTCGAACAAATTTGTTGCCTGTTCAGCAAGTTCTGGTGCGAACCAAACCAAACCGAACAACCCCCCCCCACCAAACCGGTGGGGGGGGTGTTCGGCCCATCCTTGGTAAGGAGCACTACAGTTTATATTGGAAATTCAGACATTTTTATATTCACTTTCTGTTAAGTGTTTTGTACTGTTGTTATGGATTCCTGGAAGTTCAACACAGTTATCGTTGTATATTTTGGATTCACTTGGGACTTGATTATTATGGACTTTTTATACTTTAATCTCTTCAGCGCTGCACTTTTGTTGATTATATTATTTGCTCAGAGGTTGTATGTTCAACTTTAAGTGCCAGCTGCATTTTCATGATCAGCGTTCACTTTCACACTGCTGTTTTGGACTTTCATAATCTTATGCCGCGTACACACGATCATTTTTTGTGATGAAAAAAAACAACGTTTCATGTGATGAAACAAAACAACGTTTTTCAAACTTTATTTTCCAAAACGTCGTTGCATACACACCATCGTTTTTCCAAAATGCTCTAGCAAAGCGTGGTTACGTAAGACACGTTCGACGGCACTCTGTTCCATTGAAGCTCCGTCTCATAACTTGCTTCTGAGCATGCGCGGGTTTAAAAACGTTGTTTTCAACATAGTTTTGCCCACACACCATCACTTTTTATGACACAAAAAACGACGTTTTGAAAAACGACACAAAAAATTCAAGCATGTTCAAATTTTTTTTGGTCGTTTTTTTGAAGACATAAAACAACGTTTTGCCCACACACAGTGATTTTAAATGACGTTTTTGAAAACATCTTTTTTTTTTATCACAAAAAGTGATCGTGTGTACGCGGCATGAGCCTTGCTCACATTTTGTTATGTTGTTTGATTTTGTAATTGTAAAGATGGGCAGATTACTTGTTATCAGTGCCGATCCTGACCTCCCTGGGGCCCTAAGCAAAATGACATGTCACACTAAAGTTGAGAAGCGGGGGGAGGGGGCGCTGCCGACAGTGACATCTTACATAATCTTACAAATCTTACAAAAATCTTACAAAATTACATCTTACATTAAAGTGAGAAGCAGGGGTGCTGACATGGAGCCAGCGAGTTGAGAATCGGGGTTCGGGGTTGTAAATGACTTCTCACCAGGCGGGGGCCTCTAGTAATTTTGGGGGGCCCTCCGCAGCTTTCCGGGGCCCTAAGCGGCTTGCATAGTGAGCCTATAAGGCGGATCGGCCCTGCTTGTTATTGTTAGGCCCCTTTCACACTTGTGCAATCTGAAAGTCATTCGATTTTTGCCATGATTTTTTCGTGACTTTGATAAGTTTCGAAGCAATGCCTGTGTACACTGCTGCTCTTGGCAGGGGGGTTATGAGGAGATATAAATCACTGTTCTGTAGCCAGGGACCATAGGGATAAAGAGGTTTACAAGGTGTTTAGGAACCCCCCGAGGGATTCTTCATAGAGGAGCACTTATATAAGACCACTTAACAGTCAGAAGCCATCATGGTTGGTTGATCGGGAGCATGCAATGGCAAAGAGGTTTCCAGGATGCTGGTCCACTGACTATATATATATATATATATATATACAGTACAGACCACAAGTTTGGACACACCTTCTCATTCAAAGAGTTTTCTTTATTTTAATGACTATGAAAAAAGGGATTTTTAAATACAGCTTACCTGTAAAATCCTTTTCTTGGAGTACATCACGGGACACAGAGCGGCATATTCATTACTATATGGGTTATATGGAGTACCTTCAGGTGTGGACACTGGCAATCTCAAACAGGAAGTCCCCTCCCTATATAACCCCTCCCCTAGAGGGAGTCCCTCAGTTTTGTAGCAAGCAGTATGCCTCCCAAAATGTTTCCCCAAAAGAGGGGTGGGAGCTCTGTGTCCCGTGATGTACTCCAAGAAAATGATTTTACAGGTAAGCTGTATTTAAAAATCCCTTTTTCTTTCTCGTACATCACGGGACACAGAGCGGCATATTCATTACTATATGGGATGTCCGAAAGCAATGCTTTAATGAGGGGAGGGAGACATCTTCCAAAGAAGGATTCAATTTAGAGGTATACTCAAATAATAATTCCAACTTAGTCAAGAAAAAACTTTTTTTTTTTTTTTTTTTTACAACCAAGGGTGCTTCTGATCCCGAGGATCTTAAACTGCAGCCTGTAGTACTGCCTGTCCAAAGGCAGAATCCGCATTCCTTCTCACGTCTAGTTGATAAAACTTTGTAAACGTGTGGACTGATGACCACGTCGCCGCCTTGCATATCTGAGCCATAGAGATCTGATGGTGTGCTGCCCAGGAGGCGCCCATGGCCCTGGTAGAATGGGCCTTTACCGACAAAGGAGGAGGCAACCTCTTCAAACCGTAGGCTTGAATGATTAATTGTCTAATCCATCTCGAGATGGTGGATTTTGCAGCTGCCTGCCCCTTCTTGGGGCCATCTGGTAGAACGAATAACACATCTGTCTTCCGGATCTTTTCTGTAGCTTTAAGATAGGCCTTCATGGCCCGGACAATATCCAAGGTATGCAGCAACCCCTCTTTTCTAGATGTGGGTTTTGGAAAGAAGGATGGAAGTACCAAATCCTGGTTCAAGTGAAATTTGGATATAACCTTTGGTAGAAAGGAAGGATGGGGCCGGAGAACTGCCCTGTCCTTATGCAGAACGAGATATGGTTCCTTACACGATAAGGCTGCTAATTCTGACACTCTCCTGGCCGAAACTATGGCGACCAAGAAAACCAACTTTCTTGTCAGTAAGACTAAAGGAATCTCAGCCAACGGCTCAAAGGGTTGTTTCTGTAGAGTGGACAGGACAAGATTTAAGTCCCATGGACAAATTGGTGACTTGACAGGAGGATTAATACGCAAGACCCCCTGTAAGAAGGTCTTTACCAGCGAGTGGGTGGCCAGCGGCCTCTGAAACCACACTGACAGAGCTGAGATCTGTCCCTTGATTGTGCTTAGTGCCAGGCCTTTATCCACTCCTAGCTGGAGAAAACTTAACACCCTATCAATAGTATATTTGCGGGAATTCCATCTTTTGGATTCACACCAGCCTACGTAGTTCCTCCACACCCTGTAATAAATCACCCTGGAGACCGGCTTTCTAGCCCTAATCAGGGTAGGAATTACCTGCCTAGACAGACCTCTACCCCTGAGAATCAGGGATTCAGCCTCCAGGCCGTCAAATTTAGACGCTGTAATGTAGGGTGGAGGATCGGGCCTTGTGAGAGTAGGTCTGGTTGTAGAGGAAGAGTCCAAGGGTCTCCCACTGCCATCTTCAGGACTAGTGAGTACCAAGTCCTCCGGGGCCAAGCCGGAGCTACTAGAATGACTGGCTTGTGCTCCACTCTGATCCTGCGCAACAGGCGAGGGAGTAACTGTAGCGGAGGGAATGCATATAGAAGTTTGAATTGATGCCAAGGGCAAACCAACGCATCGGTTCCGCAGGCCATAGGATCCCTCGCTCGAGACACGAACCTGTCTAGTTTCTTGTTGAACCTGGATGCCATTATATCTACGTCCGGCATTCCCCACCTCTGGCAGATTGTCTGAAAGACCTGGGGATGCAGAGACCACTCCCCTGGCAACAGACTCTGGCGACTTAAGAAGTCTGCCTGCAGGTTGTCCACTCCGGGAATGAATATCGCCGAAATGCAGGGTACATGAACCTCTGCCCACTGAAAAATCAAGCTCACCTCCCTCTGAGCGGCCTGACTCCTGGTTCCCCCTTGGTGGTTTATGTATGCCACCGCCGTGGCATTGTCTGACTGGATTCTCACCGGGAACCCCTTTAATCTGGAGGTCCATGCCAGAAGGGCTAGGCGAGCAGCTCTGATCTCCAAGATATTGATGGGGAGCTGCCTCTCTGCTTTCACCCAAGTTCCCTGGTGAGAGAACCCCTCGAAGACCGCCCCCCAGCCTGCCAGGCTGGCGTCTGTGGTAACTACCTTCCAGACAACAGGGCTGAAGGATTTTCCCTTTAGAAGATTCTGGGGGTTCAACCACCAGGCCAGGCTTTGTCGGACCCTTGATGATAGCGTCAAAGGGGACTCTAAGGCATGTGCCCTCTTGCCCCAGGCTGCTAGAATGGCTGCCTGTAGGACGCGAGTGTGGATCTGAGCGTATGGTACTGCCTCGAACGTGGCCACTAGCTTGCCTAGTACTCGCATACACAGGCGAATAGTTGGTTTTTTCTTGTTTAGAACCAACTGAACCAACCCCTTGATAGCCTCGATCTTTACAAGGGGCAGGAACACCCTTTGCTGTTCTGTGTCTAACCTCATGCCGAGGTATTCCAACTTCTTTGTAGGCTGGAACGCTGACTTTCCCCGGTTTAGGACCCAGCCGAATCCTTCGAGGTACCGAACCGTGAGGTTTACTGCCTGTTGCAGACCCGGCCGTGAGTGATCTATGATTAAAAGGTCGTCCAAGTATGCTAGGACTGTGACCCCTTGGATCCTTAAATTGGCCAGAACTGGGGCTAGGATCTTCGTGAATACCCGGGGGGCCGTGGCCAGCCCGAAGGGGAGCGCCCTGAATTGGAAGTGTCGCTGCCCCACCGCGAAGCGTAAAAATCTTTGATGCGACTGAAAGATTGGTACATGAAGGTAAGCATCCTTTATGTCTATGGAGGCCAGAAAATCGTCCCTCTGAAGCGCGGCGGCTGCTGACCGGATGGATTCCATCCGGAAGGAACGAACCCTTAGGTAACCATTTAACCTCTTTAGGTCCAAGATTGGCCTGACATCGCCGTTGGGCTTTGGTATGACAAAGAGATTGGAATAGAAACCTAGCCCTTGCTCTTGGGCTGGCACCTCTATTATTACGTCCTGGCAAAGCAGGTGATCCAAAGCTGCCAGCAATGAGGCCTTCCTTGCTGGATCCTTTGGTAGCCTTGATTCTTGAAAATGAGGCGGAGGACACCTTAGAAACTCCAGTCTGTAGCCTGTGGTTACAGATGCCCGGACCCATTTGTCGGGGATCTTGGCTTCCCAAACTTCTGAGAAGAAACGAAGCCTTCCCCCCACCCGCGAGAGTGGGGGCGCCCCTTCATAAGGCAGACTTAGGGGCTGTCTTTGTCGGCTTGCGATACCATGGCCTCTTACCCCCAGGGGCCTGTCCCTGCGATCTACTGTTAAGGTTGGATCGTGCAGGCGGCCGTCGATACTGCCTGGAATTTGAGGGCCCCGAGACAGGAAAGAGCTGCCTTTTAAATGTAGGACCCCGGAATGTCTTCTTGACCGGTAAAAGGGTACTCTTGCCACTTGAAATAGTCTGAATATATTTATCCAGATCCTCTCCGAAGAGTCGTCCTCCATGGAAGGGAAACCCTGCCAGAAGCTTTTTGCATGGGGGCTCCGCCGCCCAGTTCTTCAACCATAAGAGCCTTCTCATGTGCACCAAAAATAGTGATAAACGAGAGGCCTGCTGGATGGAATCTTTTATAGCATCTACAGCAAAACACAGAGCTCTGGGAATGTCAGAAAACTCTTCTGCTTGTTGGGTAGGCATGTCCTTTAACATTTCTTTTGTCTGGTCTTTTAACGCCTGACAAACTCCAATTGCAGCCACAGCTGGCTGTACCACTGCTCCTGCCGTAGCAAAGGATGCTTTTAAAAGTGTCTCTAACCATTTATCAACCGGATCTTTAAACATATGTATGTTTTCCACCGGGCAAGTTAGTGATTTATTCACACATGAGATGGCTGCATCCACTACTGGGAGCCTCCACCTCTTGGAGAATTTTTCCTCCATGGGGTAAATGACCGCAAATCTTTTCGGTGGCAGAAAAATCCTGTCCGGCCGTACCCAATCCCGAAAGATCAATTCCTCCAAGAGAGGATGGACCGGAAAAACTGCGTTGCTTAACGGAGCTTTCAAAGAGCCCAGAGAGGATACCGGAGGAACCTGAGGCTCTGGCAATGGTAAACTAAATGCCGAGCGGACCATGTCCGTCAAAGACTGTACCCACAGTCTTTCTGTCTGGGAGTCTGAAAATGGTTCCTCAGAGGCAGATCCCTCAATCCCTGAACCCTCTTGGTTCAGGTCTAGTTGATCCTCCTGTGATTCCAATTCCTCCGGAGAGAGAATCTCAGCATCTGAGGATACACCTCTTGGTGATGGGGATCTAACCCGTTTCTTACCAGGAATAGCTCTAGCGATCAATGCTGCTATTCTCTCTTCTAGCCCCCCTAGGGATACGGCTAGCATCTCCTCTGTGATAAACACAGGGCTGGGCTGATCTGGGCCAGCCTCCGCACCAGATCCCCCTAATGGCTCATCCAAGGCGCCCTTTATGTTAATAAGTTGCGGGGAAAGTATCGGCATATCATCAGAATCAGAGGGGGAACCCCTTTGTTTTTTGGTCTTTTTTGTACCCTTTGACCCCGAACCTTTGGAAGCCATAATACAAAATCGAGGGACTCCGCCAACAACAACAGACTGTAGTGGCCAGGAGTACAAAACCAGAGCTTAGGGGACAATAGATCACTAATGCCCAAAAACTGATGGGGCCCCGTATGTTTTTCTTTTTTTTTTTTTTTTTTAAATATATATTATATATATTTTTTTTTTTTTTTTATAAAACATACAGTGACCCCAAACTTAGTTTGCCAGCCTCCAACCTGCTGCAAAAAGGGGGATTTCTTGGCTTAACAAAAAAGGCATTGGATCAAAGTCCAGCATGTACTACCCCTCTTCCGCCACCGGGAGTCACTGTTCTGCCGCTCTGCGTCCTCTCCTTCTGAAATCAGCCTCAGACTGAGCACTGACAATGCCTGCTGATCTATAACAGCACAAGGCGCGCCCCTGTATGACGCCGCAGGCACGCCCCCCCCGCCCTCCTCTCTGAACGGCGCGAAAAAACGTCTATAAGACGTGCGCGCACACGCGCGCGCGCGCGTATGCCAGAACAGGAGGAACATAGAGGAGCCGCGCTGCTGGAGACCCAGGACTGCAGTATCAGGCGGCAGATTCAAACCCCCGGCCAGGTAGGACTCTCCAAAAGGCCCCATAGGGATCCTTACTAGTCCTAGGAAGAAAGCAGCAGGTTAGCTAGCAACACATTCTTAGACAGGGGAACCTAGTGATGGGGGAGAAAAGGGGTCATCCTGTCTTTCTCAGACATAGTGAGCAAGGTTGCCAATGCAGAGCATACTTAGGCTATCCCCCCTTTTAGGTTACCCCGGAGAGCCTGCTGTCGAACCAAGTCCCGCAGGCTCCCCCTTACCTGCTCCCTGCTGCAGGATGTTTGTCCAGCAAAACGATCCAATCTTCTCCCATCTCCGTGGGTAGCGTAGTAGACCTTCAGGCCCTGGGGTCCTATGAAGGTACCCACTGTCCTGGACCTATATAGCACCCTGGCAAACAGGCACTTATGGTTTTTACAAACTCCAAGTCCTGGGCCCAGGGTCCAGCCCTCCAAAGAGGAGCATTATAGGCAAAACCCCACGGTTTGGGGCCCGGGTACTGTCCACTTTGGCACTGAGGCTCCTTGGACAGATCCGGTTAGCCCGCCCTTAATCCCAAGGATGTGGAGCAAAGCTATTCCGTGACCAACACCTAAGACACTGGCGAAAAAACTGAGGGACTCCCTCTAGGGGAGGGGGTTATATAGGGAGGGGACTTCCTGTTTGAGATTGCCAGTGTCCACACCTGAAGGTACTCCATATAACCCATATAGTAATGAATATGCCGCTCTGTGTCCCGTGATGTACGAGAAAGAAATTGTAGAGTCACACTGAAGGCATCAACTATGAATTAACACATGTGGAATTATATACATAACAAAAAAGTGTGAAACAACTGAAAATATATGTCATATTCTAGGTTCTTCAAAGTAGCCACCTTTTGCAGCAGACACATCTCTAGAACAACTGTTAAGAGGAGACTGTGTGAATCAGGCCTTCATGGTAGAATATCTGCTAGGAAACCACTGCTAAAGAAAGGCAACAAGCAGAAAAGACTTGTTTGGGCTAAAGAACACAAGGAATGGACATTAGACCAGTGGAAATCTGTGCTTTGGTCTGATGAGTCCAAATTTGAGATCTTTGGTTCCAACCACTGTGTCTTTGTGCGACGCAGAAAAGGTGAACGGATGGACTCTACATGCCTGGTTCCCACCGTGAAGCATGGAGGAGGAGGTGTGATGGTGTGGGGGTGCTTTGCTGGTGACACTGTTGGGGATTTATTCAAAAATGAAGGCATACTGAACCAGCATGGCTACCAAAGCATCTTGCAGCGGCATGCTATTCCATCCGGTTTGCATTTAGTTGGACCATCATTTATTTTTCAACAGGACAATGACCCCAAACACACCTCCAGGCTGTGTAAGGGCTATTTAACCAAGAAGTAGAGTGATGGGGTGCTGCGCCAGAAGACCTGGCCTCCACAGTCACCGGACTTGAACCCAATCGAGATGGTTTGGGGTGAGCTGGACCGCAGAGTGAAGGCAAAAGGGCCAACAAGTGCTAAGAATCTCTGGGAACTCCTTCAAGACTGTTGAAAGACCATTTTCAGGTGACTACTTCTTGAAGCTCATCAAGAGAATGCCAAGAGTGTGCAAAGCAGTAATCAAAGCAAAAGGTGGCTACTTTGAAGAACCTAGAATATGACATATTTTCAGTTGTTTCACATTTTCTTGTTATGTATATAATTCCACATGTGTTAATTCATAGTTTTGATGCCTTCAGTGTGAATTTTACAATTTTCATAGTCATGAAAATAAATAAAACTCTTTGAATGAGAAGGTGTGTCCAAACTTTTGGTCTTTACTGTATATATATATATATATATATATATATATATATATATACACACACACATATATACATATATATATATATATATATATATATATATATATATACAGTATATATATTAAAAAAGGGAAGTTTAAAACTGTCAATTGGATATCTCATCCTACTGCTTACAAATCAGCTCAAAATTGGAAATGGCGGTGCTGAGGATAGCAGGCAGGCTCATAGCCTCAGGAGCGCTACCATTCCGTGTAGGAGGGGGGCGCAGTTCTGATGCACAGGCAGCCGCGGCCGCCGCCCGTCAGACCAGTAGACTTGTGTGTCATATAGACTAGTAGTCAGCGCGGGTGCGGCAGCCGAGTGCGCTCCTCACCTGCTGGCTCCCTTTCCTCTTTGTTTACCCCTCCATGAATGAGTGACGGAGTTAGTTGGTACATTCCAGCCACACAAGCCGCGTGACGTCACGGCCGGAGGCGCGCTGAGAGAGGGAGGACTCGGAGCAGCACTGCACAGGGAGCTGTGTCTGCTGAGCTGGCAAGGACTAGTCACGAGGAGCCAGAGCGTGCCTAGGAACCTAGCACCAGTGTGCTACGCTTCAGTACTACAAAGAAGACTACTGAACTTATCTAAAAAGTAAGAACAGAACCTGTTAAAGCAAGTAATTAAATGGCTGTATTGGGGGGGGGGGTGGCTGTATTGGGGGGGGGGGAAGCTGACTGAGGTGACCAGCATTTTCTTAATAAAAAATGTAAGTTAAAAAAATGTTTTTGTGTTATTTTGAGCCATGCCCTCACTATGCCACCAAACGCAGCCACTGTGCCATCACATGCAGCCACTGTGCCATCAACTGTCATCACTGTGCCCACCAAATGCAGCTACTGTGCCAACACACACAGCCACCGTAACCATCAATTGTTGCCAGTGTGCCCATTAATTGCCGACCAGTGTGCTGCCAGTTTACCCCATCAATTGCCACCAGTGTGCCCATCAATTGCCGCCAGTGTCTGCAGTGTGCCCATCAATTGCCGCTAGTGTGCCATCAATTGTTGCCACTGTGCCAAACACACGCAGCCAGTGTGCCCATCACACGCAGCCACTGTGCCTATCACACACAGCCACTGTGCCCATCACACGCAGCCACTGTGCCTATCACACGCAGCCACTGTGCCAACACACACAGCCACTGTAACCATCAATTGTTGCCAGTGTGCCGTGTGCCCATCAATTGCCACCACTGTGCCCATCAATTGCCGCCAGTGTGCCCATCAATTGCCGCCAGTGTGCCCATCAATTGCCGCCAGCGTGCTGCAGTGTGCCCATCAATTGTCACCAGTGTGCTGCCAGTGTGCCCATAAATTGCTGCCAAAGTGTGACCATCAATTGCCGCCAAAGTGTGCCCATTAATTGCCCCAAAGTGTGCCCATCAATTGCCCCAAAGTGTGCCCATCAATTGCCGCCACTGTGCCCAACAGTCCTTTGTTCTACTGCTTTAAGTATATTCTTGTTTTGAAACATTGATTCTTTCTAAAAAACGGGGGGGGGGGGGGCAGTTTGTCATCTTCGCCCTGGGCACCAAATGGCCTTGTCCCAGCACTGATCCCAAGAACTGTGGCAGTGTGACCCATGGGGACCCAAGGCACTAATAGATGGCAGGCCGACTTCAAGAAACGTCCAGCAGTCCAAGAGATTTATGTGAAAAATCATTTGCTTTAATAAATAAAATGGATGTATAAAATTGAATGAGGTATAGCCGGGTGACTGCTGAATGAGTTTGAAAAAAAAAGCAAGGTGTGTAATATTTTTTTTTTTGTGGCTCACAATGCATATAAGCGAAGAAGAAAGGAATAGAAAAAAACAAGTGTTAAAAGTGAAGCATCGCCCAAAAAGGGAAATTTAAACTGTGCAGGAGCACACATAAGTAAAAAAGAGAACAAGATGATAACATGTAATGGGAAAGAAAGTAACATAATACAAAACCAAAAATAATATGTGACTCAGCAAAAAGGAGTTTTTGCAGTGTATATAACAGTTAATACCTTGTAGTCCTGTAGTCCTATATCCTGAGGCTGAAATTCAGAGTGGGGCTACAGTAACCAAGAGGAGAAGAATGGAATGTAGTCCAACCAACACTGCCATGTATACCTGTGGCCAAGGAGCACATGTCCCTCCCAGCTCCATCCAGGTGTTAGTAAGATTCTCAACTCACATAAGTAAAAAAGATGATGACATTTATTAAGAATAGAAGTTACCAAAAAAAATTGTGACCCAGCAAGGGGGAGTTTACAGAGTATGTAAACGTTAATACCTTTTAGTACTATATCCTGGGGCTGTAATTCAGAGTGTGGCCACAGTAACTGAGAAGGTAACAACATGGAATGTAGTCCAGCCATAACTGCCATTTGTACCTGAGGTAAAAAAAACACAGGCCACTCCCAGTGACATGCTGCTGCTGGCCATGGGGGAGGGGTGCACTCACTAAAGTGGCAAACGCTGCCAGGCAGAGTGTTACCAAGGAGCCATCCTACAGCACAGCTGCAGATGGACAAGCATGTTACGGCATGACACCAAAGATGTACGCAATGCGATCTACGTGAGGCATGGCACAATGCACACCAAAGCTGGGAACTGTCCTCCACCCACCACCCAGAAAAGCTGGAGAGGAAGGGCCGAGCCTGCAATGGCCATTGTAGCTCTCGAGCATAAAAAAATCCACCCCCAGGACCCCAACAGCACCCCATGAAACACAGAAAAACAAAAGAAGTATCTAATATAGGGATGGATGAACGGTTCGGTCCAAGCATAGGTTCGGGCGAACATGAACAATATTCTGAATTCGGGGAAAATTCGAAAGCCGCAGAACCCCACTAAAGTCTATGGGACACTAACATGAGAAACCAAAAGTGCTCATTTTAAAGGCTTATATACAAGTTATTGTTATAAAAAGTGTTTGGGGACCTGGGTCCTGCCCCAGGGGACATGTATTAATACAACATTTTTTTTAAAAGCTGCTTTTTTTTCGGGAGCAGTAATTTTAATAATGTAATGCTTAAAGTGGAAAAATAAAAGTGAAATATTACTTTTAATTTTGTACCTGTGGGTGTCTATAGTATGCCTGTAAAGTGGCACATTTTTCCAGTGTTTAGAACAGTCCTGCAGCAAAATGACATTTCTAAAGGAAAACAAGTAATTTAAAACTACTCGCAGCTATAATGAATTGTCGGGTCCCACAATACAGATGAAAGTCATTGAAAAAATTGCAAAATGGCAAATTAAAAAAACAATTGTGTAGAGGTCCTCCCAAATTCTATACCAGGCCCTTCAGGTCTGGTATGGATATTAAGGGGAATCCTGCGCCATTTTTTTTAAAATGGCGTAGGTGTTGGAGAAACAAAACTAAACTTCAGCTTAGCCTATTGTATGGAATGCAGTTTACAAAAAGGACACAAGATGTCGCTAATGCTCAATGATATGCTATGCTATGTATACTCTATGATATGTGTTGTATTTTCCTGCCCACAGTGATCTACTTATTGGTTTATTTTTCCTGCTTGTTGTCTGTGTGTGTTCTACTTACCATGGCAGAGACATCTTTATCTGTGTGATGATGTTCCAATAAAGAAGCCAGTTCCTGTTACTACACAACGTCTGATCTGAACTGACTCCGCTGCACCTATCAATCGTACTTTGCAACAGTAGGAGTCCCCTCAAAATCCATACCAGACCCTTCAGGTCTGGTATGGATTTTAAGGGGATCCAGCACCAAAATTAAAACAAATGATGCAGGGGTCCCCCCAAAAATCCATACCAGACCCTTATCCAAGCATGCAACCTGGCAGACTGCAGGAAAAGGGGGGGTGAGAGAGTGCCCCCCTCCTGAGCCGTACCAGGCCACATGCCATCAACAAGTCACCCCAAAGCACTATGTCCCCATATTGATGGGGAAAAAGGCCTCACCCCACAACCCTTTCCCAGTGGAAGTGGGGGTCAGCAAGCAGGGGGCTTATCAGAATCTGAAAGCCCCCTTTAACAAGGGGACCCCCAGATCCCGCCACCCCTATGTGAATTGGTAACAGGGTACATTGTACCCCTATCATTTCACCCAAAAAGTGTAAAAAATAGTAAAATGTAAAGTCCTTTAATAAAACAAAATCCAGTGATGTAATCCATCTAGGGACGATAACGAGAAGAAAACAATGAAACAGTTCAGCCTCAATGGGAGGCACCCCCAGAGTGACGATACCTCCTCCATGACAGCTGTTATATAGCTGTGGCCATGGCCACCCGGGGACATGTGACCTGCACCCCTCTGACCGCCCCCCTCTGACACCACCCGCTACACGTCATCGGGTAGCCCCGCCCTCAACTATATAACAGCTGTCACGGCGGGGGTATCATCACTCGGCGGCTGCCTACCATGGGGGCGGAACTGTTTAATTTGTTTTCTTCTAGTGATCGTCCCTAGATGGATTACATTGCTGGATTTTTTTTTTAATAAAGGACTTTACATTTTACATTTTTTTTACACTTTTTTTATTTTTTAATAAAGGACTTGTACCAAGTAGTTTTTTTTAATTTTTTACACTTTTTTTGGTGAAATGGTAAGGGTACAATGTACCCCGTTACCAATTCACATAGGGGGCTGGGATCTGGGGTTCCCCTTTTTAAAGGGGGCTTCCAGATTCTGATAAGCCCCCCACCCACAGACCCCAACAACCACCGGGCAGACCCCCACAACCACCGGACCTGAAGGGTTTGGTATGGATTTTAAGGGGAACCCCTACACCAGTTAAAAAAAAATTTGAACAGGGTTCCCCTTAATATCCATACCAGACCTAAAGGGCCTGGTATGGAATTTGGGGGGAACACATGCCGTTTTTTTCAATGACAATTCATTATAGCTGCAAGTAGTTTTAAATTACTTTTTTTCCTTTAGAAATGTAATTTTGCTGCAGGGACTGTTCTAAACATGGGGAAAATGTGCTTCTTTACAGGCATACTATAGACACCCCCAGGTACGAAATTTAAAGAAATATTTCACTTTTATAGTTTCACCTCAAGCATTATTAAAATCACTGCTCTCGAAAAAAAATAAAAAAATGTAAACTTTTTTTGAATTGATACATGTCCCCTGGGGCATGACCCTGGTCCCCAAACACTTTTTATGGCAATACCTTGCAAATAAGCCTTTACAATTAGCACTACATTTTTCATGTTCATGTCCCATAGACTTTAATGGTGTTTGCATGTTCAAACAAATTTCCTGTTTGGCAAGTTCTGCTGTGAACCGAGACGGGGGAGGGTTCGGCCCATTCTTAATCTAATATACAATAAAAAAAAAAATACTGAATCATATTATTGGGTCAACCTAAAGTAAATACCATATATGGTGCCATAGGCCACATAATGGGAAAATGTGTCTTCCACTTAAAACTATAGATGTAGCGAAATTGTGGCCTGGTGCCAGGCAGAGTGTCACCAAGGAGCCACCCCACCGGACAACTGCAGATGGACAAGCAAAGATGGGCACCATGTGATCTGTATGAGGCGGGGGCATGAATGCACACCAAAGACAGGGCCAGAAATGAAACTGTTTTATGGGTGGGTTTACTTCTGCTTTAAGTGCTGTGCATGTTATACTTACTGTATATGGATGTGCTATATTGCACTCTAAAATTTTACACATTTTTTTTTTCTTTTTTTTTTTTTCGTCAATTATTTTATTGGAGTTTCAAAAATAATACAGAATACAATTAAGGATTGAACGTTGCGTAACGACCTTACAACATGTGGTACAAGGTAACAGAATACATCACTAATAGATAGCATGTGGATTAGCAGAAGATTAAAATAAAATAATGTAGTATGATATAATATAATATAATATACCGTATTTATCGGGGTATAGCGCGCTCCCGCGTATAGCGCGCACCCCTAAAGTTGCCACCATTCCTGTGGAAAAAACGTTTTTTGTACTTACAGTTTTGGTGTCTTGCGCGGCGTCCATCAGCGGCTTCGGGTGTCCTCTTCGTCCGGTCCGGCGTCTGTCTGCGGCTTCGGGTGTCCTCTTCGTCGGGTCCGGTGTCCTCTTCGGCGGGTACGGTGTCCTGTTCGGTGGGTCCGGTGTCCTTTTCGGCGGTTCCGGCGTCCTCGCAGCATCCTCCTCGCTTTCCCGCGCCGAGTTTCAAATACTCCGCCGGCATATACCGAGCGCAGTACACTCGGGTATAGTCGGGCAGACTCGGCTCCTCTCGCGCTGACGTCCTGGACGTACAGGATGTGAGCGCGAAAGGAGCCGAGCCTGCCCGACTATACGCAAGTGTACTGCACTCGGTATATGCAGGCGCAGTACACTCGTGAATAGTCGGGCAGGCTCGGCTACTCTCGCGCTCACGTCCTGTACGTCCAGGACGTCAGCGCGAGAGGAGCCGAGTCTGCCAGACTATACCCGAGTGTACTGCGCTCGGTATATGCCGGCGCAGTATTTGAAACTCGGCGCGGGAAAGCGGCTATCGGCGTATACCGCGCACCCACGATTTTGCCCTGATTTTCAGGGCAAAAAAGTGCGGGGTATACGCCGATAAATACGGTAATATAAAATAAGATAAACAGAAAAACAAACCGCATGAGTGTTTTAGGTACAGTCATCCTCCCCCCCAATGCGGCACCCCAAAAGGGAGCTGTAGTGCCACAAGGGAGGAGAGGAGGCACAAATCATAATAATATAGTGCAATGGGAATATCCCATCAGTATCCTTGTATAGCAAGTGTTCAAAAAGAAAAGAGAGAAATGAAGTCAACTCTAGGGTGAGAGTATTGCTCAATCATGACCTTATTTAACAGTCGGGGCTTTTGTCCAGGCGGTCCAAGGCTGCCAGTGGGATCGTGTAGTTACAGCATGACCATTGCTGGCGGCCATTGTAGATTCGTAGCTAAAGTGTAGTGCCACTAGGTCAATGATTTGGGTTATTGATGGGATCAAGTCTGACTTCCAGTGTCTCGTTATCATGAGCCTAGCCGCTAGTAGTATGTGGGTGGTAATGTGTCTGAGGGGATAGGTAATGTCGTCTATGGTCAAGTTGAGAATTGAAAGGGCAGGTGCCGGTAGTATCCTTGTGCCTGTAACGTCAGAGATAAGCTTAAAGGTGTCATCCCAATACATTTAAATGTTGGAGCACGACCAAAAAATGTGAAGTAAGTCTCCTCTAGCGGTCTTGCATCTCAAGCAAGCGCTGGAGTTTTGCGTGCCAAACGATGCCAGTCTGGAGGGTGTAAGGTACCAACGTAGTGAGATTTTTTGTGCAAGTTCCCAAAGGGCTGCAGATTTGGTGGCTTGGTATATCGCTCTAAAGGCACGTTGCCATTGAACTTTGGTGAATTTGCATGCGAGATCAGATCCCATTTATAGTGTGGGGGTAGTTGGAGAAGGTGCGTTTGTGTCGAAGGTTATTATAAAAATGAGAGATGCCCTTGATGGCGGAGGTGGGATCAGTGAGGTAACTCCACGTCATAGGGGGGAGATTGTATAGGGGAAGGGGTATGGTGTACAGGCAATGGTGAACTCGTAAGAAAGTATAGTGTTCAGTAGCAGGGAGATTGAATTCAGTTTGAAGTTGAGAAAAGGTTTTAGGACAACCGTCTTGTATCAAGTCCTGTATGTGGTGGATCCCATTAATAGACCACCTTGACAATGTTAGGTCCGGTGATAGGAACTGTAGGGATTCCAGAGGAATACCAAAGCGTAATGTGGCAGGGACTGGTCCAAGCATGGAAATCATTCTTCCCCACTCTTGGACCGACGCTTTCATAGTTGGAGGCAGGGATGTTGGGACATGGGCTCCTAAGGGGGTACTCAGTAACCAGTTTTTTAAGTTAGATTTGTTGAGTGAAAGATTTTCTATTTGACCCCACGCTGAGTTAAGTAGGGGTTGGAACCAGTAGGGCAATTGAGCCAGGATGGCTGCTGTATGGTAGTCTTTAAAATCTATGGAACCTGCACCCCCCGCTACTTTGTGTTTGGACAGGGTTGCGTGGGCGCATCTGGGTTTTTTGCCGTTCCACAGAAACTTATTATAGGTCGTTTGCAGGGTCCTGAAAAATGAGGAAGGTAGTGGGATGGGAAGGGTCCTGAAAAAGTACAGGATTTGGAGTAGGCACACCATTTTGAAGGCCGCAAGTCTCCCTGACCAGGAGAGTTCGTGTTTCGCTAAGGTTTGTGAAGTCTTTTGGATGTTTTGTAGAAGTGGTAAGAAATTACAGGAGTAGAGGTTTTTAAGAGTTCTCGGCAGCTGAATGCTGAGGTAGGAGATGTCATTGTGTGCCCACTTAAATGAGTATTGTGTTTGTAGAAGGTTCCTGGTTATAGGGTCAATGTTAAGGTCAAGAATGAATGATTTGGTCGTGTTTACCTTGTAGTATGACACCGAGCTAAACCAGTGTAGTAGCTGCTGTACCTCTGCCAGGGAGGATGTTGGATTGGTGAGAATGAGAATGACATTGTCAGCAAAAAGACTGATCTTACGGGACGTTGGGCCAATTTGCATGCCCGCGATGGCAGGGTGGGACCGAACGTGTTCTGCCAGGGGTTCCATGAGCATGTTAAAGATGAGTGGGGAGAGCGGGCACCCCTGGCGTGTGCCGTTGGTGATGGAGAAGGGACAGGAAAGCATGCCTTCCGTGAAGGCTTGGGCTCTAGGATGGGTGTATAAAGCTAAGATGGCGTTTAAAATGAAGCCCTTAAAGCTGAATTTTTGGAGTACTGCCTTAAGGTACGTCCAGTTAACCCTGTCGAACGCCTTCTCTGCATCTAAGGATAGAAGCAGAGAAGCGTTCCGGTGGATTCTGCGTGGTGAATTCGGTTCAGCATTCTCCTGGTGGCATCCGATGCCTGTCTGCCCTTTGTGAATCCCGTTTGGTCTTTGTGAATAAGATTGGGCATAAATTTCGAGCAGTCTTGAGGCAATAGTTTTGGCATAGATTTTGAGGTCAAGATTCAAAAGGGAAATTGGGCGAAATTTTTGGGGGATGTTGGGATCCTTCCCTGGCTTTGGTAAGGTTAGGATCAGTGCTGTTAAATATTCACTTGAAAAGGTAGAAGAGGAGGCAGTGTTATTAAACATTTCAACAAGGTGCGGGGACAAAGAGGAGGAGAATTGCTTATAGTATTCTCCTGTTAGACCGTCAGGACCTGGTGCTTTACCACTAGGAAGAGAGGCTATAGTTCTGTTAATTTCTAGTTCTGTGAACGGGGTGTTAAGTACATCCAATTGTTGTCCAGTCAGGGACGGGAGGTTAATACTGTGGAGGAAATTGTCAATGTCGCATTGTGAGGGTTGAGGTGTGTTGGAGTCGCATTTCAGATTATATAAGTCGCCATAATAAGCGCTGAATGCGTCAGCTATGTCTTGTGGGTTTGTCATTGCGAGATTCGAGTGGAGGTGGAGGAGTTGGGGAATTTTAGTCTTCGCACGTCTGCCTTTAAGGCGTTGTGCGAGTTTTTTCCCTGCTTTGTTGGAGGTAGAGTATGAAGTCGCCTTTAACTTCCTCTGGAGGAATTCATAGAAGTGGAGAAGCAGTGTCTTGAGTTCCTGCCTTAGGGACAATAGAAGATTCGTCTGGGAGCTAGTAGGGTTGGTCTTGTGACTTGTTTCTATGAAGGCTATCTGGGATGTCAATTCATCATAGCGCTGCGTCCTCTTTTTCTTATGATGGGAGCTCAATCTTATCACCATTACTCTCATATAAGCCTTGTGGGCGCTCCACACCACCGCAGGGTCAGACACAGAGCCTTTGTTCAGCGTGAAAAAATCAGTGATCTGTTCAGAAATTTCTGCCGCGTAGGTGTCGTTTTGTATAAGGTAATTGTTAGCCCGCCAGATATACGTGGTGTTCTGCGGTTGAGAATCATCAATCGTTATTGAAAGTGGGGCGTGGTCTGACCATGTTGCGGTGTGGATCTTAGACATACAAATCTTTTGCAAAAGCCATTTGTCAGTCAGAATCAGATCGATTCTGGAGTATGAGGAGTGCCTGTGGGAAAAGAAAGTGAAGTCTCTTTCTGAACCGTGGAGACATCGCCACGTATCATACAGGTCCTGCCGTAGGATAAAGGCTTTCAATGGTGATTCTCGCCTCTTGGCAGCTGAGGTGGAGTCCATATCAATGTCCGGGACCATATTGAAGTCACCGCATAGTATGAGACGACCTTTTTGTATAGGTTTGACGGAGGCAAGTACTTTACGCAGGAACTTCAATTGGTGAGTGTTCGGGGCGGACAGGTTGACAAGTGTAATTGTGAAGCGGTTTATGGTACAAATAGTTATTAGGAAACGACCTTCAGGGTCTGCCATGGAGTCTAGGAGTCGGAAGTCTAGTGTGTCTCGGAATGCGGTCATGACACCCCTAGTCTTAGTGGAATGGGAGGCATGGAAAACATGAGGGAACTGCCGTTTAGAGCAGAGGGATGTATCCGATGGCAACAGGTGAGTTTCTTGGGCGCATATAATGTCACTGTGGAGGGCCGCGGCGGTCCTCCAAAGTGAGTGGCGCTTGGCAGGATGATTCAGACTGTTCACGTTGAGTGAAAGGATTGTAAACGGAATCTTGGAATCAGTAGCTTGATGTGTGCAGCAGAGTAACACTTACAGTTAGGTGTTGAAGATCGGACCTGTCGTGTACTGGGGAGAGAGTCCTGAAGAAGGTGTGAGACAGACCAGGAGCCTATGAACTGGTGGACCAGAAGGGTGAGGCTGCAGCGGATCCGCGTGATAGCCCTCGGAGCG
Source organism: Rana kukunoris (assembly GCA_029574335.1). Lineage (NCBI taxonomy): Eukaryota > Metazoa > Chordata > Amphibia > Anura > Ranidae > Rana > Rana kukunoris. Next base: position 331,544,647 of record CM056049.1, read on the forward strand.
GGACTGATCGTTAGGAGAGTGGCAGTTCCTGGGCCTGGTGAAGGCAGAATGGATAGCTGCGGGTAGAGCAACAGGTTAAACACTCACAGGTTGAAGATAGCAAAAATCAAAATCATAATCATGAAGTCAAAATAACAGCAACAAAAAAAAATGCATTTTGAGCGATCTATTAGTGAGAGGATCCAGGTAGGACGTGGTATCCGGAACATAAAACAAAGGCAACAACAAGAAAGGTTCACAGAGGGGGTCTAAATCACCACAGTAGCCTCTAGGTGGAGGTAACAAACAGTCAGTAACTCGAGGAGTTGGGTGTATGAGGGATTCAACAAGCCAGAGCTCAGGGGATCTGTAAAAATGATATATGGCCAAGGTGAACAGAGTCTATTCAGCTGAAGTTGCGATCCAGGCGTGTGCGTGAGGAATTTGTGCCCCCGCTGGGCGAGGTGGTTTTGGGTGGTTCCAGCAGGATTCCCCAAGTGTGGAGTAGACGCAGGCTGTCGTCTAGGGTATTGATGGTATGGGTCTGACTATTTCTTACGATGAGGATGGTGGCAGGGTAGCACCACTTGTATTGTAACTTGTGGTTTTGGAGGCCCTTAGTGACCGGGCTCAATTGGTGTCTCAGTTGGAGGGTGAACTTAGAGAGGTCAGGAAATAACTGAACTCCAGTGTATGGAGCCGGCAATGGCGTTTTAGTTTTGACTCCCAGTAGAAATTTTAATTTTATATGATAGAAGTGGACCCTCATCAGGACATCCCTGGGGACTGAAGCTGCCAGGTGGGAAGGTTTGGGATCCTGTGAATCATGTCAATTATAAGATCACGAGGGGATGCATCAGGGATGACAAGGTGCATCAATTCTTTAGCATAGCGAGACAGATCCGCAGGTAAAATGGATTCAGGTACTCCCCTCACCTTGACATTATTCCTACGGGACCTGTCTTCTAAATCGGCCAGCTTGGCCCGCAGCCATGATTGCTCTTCTTTCACCTAATCATATACGTCTATCATGCCATTTACTGTGGAGGTACACTCTGACAGGCCCTTCACCTTCGTCACTCTAACATCTAGGGAGTGTATATCAGATGTGACTTTAGCAAACAGGGAGGAGAGGTCCGTCATGAGGGAGGTTTGCAATGAAAGGAGCATGTCCTTTAGAGTGGTGTCCATTACTGGCTGGCCTGATGTTGGGAAGGACGCCATAGATGAGTGTAGGGCCTGGTTGGAGAGGAGGGGATTGAAGGCCTGGGCCTCAGTTAGCGGGTGTAGCGGTCGCGGCGGCGTATCAAGCCGCATTTTAGCTTTGGCTGGGCTGCGGAGAAGGGGGTCACTCTCCGGGGGGTCAGAGGAATCAACAGGAGTACCTGATTGCGGCGAGTCCTCCGTCATTTCGTCCGGAAGTTCAGTGTATGTGTCGCACGGCACGGCCTGGTCGGCGCCATCTTAGAAAGCTCCGTTCCTCATTGCCGGCTTGTAGGCGAATTCCGTAAGTTTTTGCGGCTTGTACTCCGGGTATCTCTTCCTGGACATGTCGAGGAGGTCGGCCGTTGTGTCTGGAGCACGAATGGGCGCGGAAGCGGGCTCGATGGTGGCCGATGTCGCTGGATGTTATCCCCTGGCTGAGGAGCTGTGTGTTCAGGTGTCCATTCCCTTCTCCGGCCGGCCACGCCCCCAAATTTTACAAATTTGAAGTATAGATTTCCTTTACCTGGCAAACATATTACAATTGATTTCTTAATTATGCGTGTACTTCCATATTTGTGTAAACAATTATTTATAAATAGCTGTTACTAATACAATATGTAAAATATGTTTTTAATTATTGTATGAGAGTTTTGTGTGAATATAGATAACTATGTTTAAAACATTTTGTCAGCATAGATTATTTGAAAAATGAAACATAGTAGAACATATAAAAGACAATTTCATAATCATATGTGTGATTAACTCCATCTTTAGAATGTTAACATAATTGCATAAGAAGAGAAAAGAAAATTTGGATAGACAATTGTAACTTTTTATAAATTTGTTTTTAAGTTGAAACACAAAAATGTACAGTATAAATCGTGAGAATAAAATCATTAGTCTCTTTAGGTAACGTTTGATCTACAGTATAATATCAGGTTTTATGATCAAAACTGTCACAACAATGCATTATTGTTCCAACAGAATAGAATAGAGCATTTCCTGGATAATTAAACCTAAGTTACAATAAAAGAAGCTTTGCATGTCATTTTGGTACAGTTAGATAAGCAAAATGAATGTTATGCTTGAAATATGTTCATAATAAAAAATATAGTATATAAAACATGCAAAATACTGCTTTGTAATTCTTTTCTTAAACCCTTAAGAAATGTATAATTATATTTAATTAAAACATATTGTTATATTTAAAATCTGGAAAAGTTTTGGAGAGAAAAAGTGTCAGATTGTACCCGCTCAGAACTGACATTGCTGAAGACAGATCATTCTTTATTATATAGAGAACATAAATTGTATCCAATAGAAGCCGTTGCAAGGATAAGTTAAATCTACATTTGTCAGAGGAAAAGAAAGAAAGAAAGTATTAATGTACTAAGTGGGCTGAGCCAAACAGACACAGTGAGTAGGATTGGGTAAACCATGAACAGATATTATGTAGTCTCAGAGATGCAATCATCAAAAATTACATCTAAACAATGACTTGCAAAGGGAGTTAGAACACTTGAGGAGATCCTTAGCACATAGCGGGAAGTTTGAACTCCCATCTTGTACGATGCTAAGCATGGAGACAGCCATACCTGCCTCACCCGTCTGACCAGCTCTCTCCCCCTCTCTCACGCAGCTATACCACATTGCTGAGCACCACTGAGCTCTTCATTGGTGGCCCTACGGTGGATGTGCTCGCCGGCTCTTGTGGCAGCATTGGACAGGGAAGCTGGAAAAGCAGGCAGCTACTGACCCATAAAGCTCTGTCATCCCCTGTCCCCTGTCTCTGTGGATTGAACCGTTAGGGGGAACACTTGGCGGAGCTCTTGGGGAGACCCCCCTTATACCCAATCCCTCTCCATTGCTGCTATATGGACTCTATCACCAGCTTTTCATCCTTAGCTATGACTAAGCGCTATCATTAGAGTGCGAAATGTGTCAGATTATACCCCACTGCCTGCTGTGATTTTTAGTGCTGTTTCTTTTTACAATTAAAGGTGACCTTTTTAAGGATTTTTGGAAGTGCGGCTGTCCAACCTTTTCTTTTCAAGTTTTGTTCCATGCATTGCCTGCACCCATGCTTCTGAGAGGACACTGATTGCTTAGTGCACTCTCCTGGAGCGGCAGTTCCCTACTTCTCTAACTTTTAATCCCAGCAGTGGAAATTGTTTTGGAAAGCAAGCTTCTGAGTAAAGTCAATGATGTGAAGGTGGTGAGTACGAGAGTAACTATTTAAATAAGTATTGATCAAACATTGTAAAAAAAGACTGTATGGAGGAATACTGGTGTATAAGGGAGTGAAGAGTCACAAACATTTAGAGACATTCATAAGATATTTATGAGATATAAGAAACTTGTGAGACTAACTCGAGTAGTAGGTGGCGACCACTGTTTACTGAATTTGAATGTTTTCTGGTCTAGAACAGACTACCAGGCATCTGCACGCAGTGCCCCTTAGCTGTATTCCCCGACAGCGCAGGAGCCCCTTTCACACGTGAAACGAGATTCAGTTGCGGAGTCACCCCTAAACCATAAAGAAGGTTGACATCTACAAAGACCCCATATACATTCAACTACACAAAAAGATACTCACCACCCCACTAGAGTTTATATAAGAGATCAGGGAAATTACCCAGTAGAGGAGAGGATGAGGGGTAGGTCTGGAAAAGGAGGAGCAACCCCAAAGTCACCCCATTTAAGTCTCCCACCGAACCCGAGCCCGGGCCCAATGAACAAATATGTTACACATGAAGGGAACGGTGAGAAGCAGATAAATGAAAAACAGCAAGGGCCGAAGGCTAGTCAAACGGAGAGTAAGGAGAAGAAAAAAAAAGGGTCAGAATAAAAGTTCAGAGATGGATATTGTATCAGAATCTAGAATGGAACCGGACCTGGATGAGGGCCACGAAAAGAGGAGACCAGAAGAACCTCTAATATAAAGAGGTAAACTGCGCTTAGGATAGTGAACAAGGGGAGTAAGATCTAATGGTATAGGCGGCTGCAGCCCCCCCTAAATATGTAACTCCCCTAAGGGAGAATATTGAGAAGATAAGAAAGATAATGGGGGTAGTGGCGCTGTCGCTAATATGTTGTACTGTTGAGCCAAAAAATAACCCTAAACGGTGTACAAATAAGCTCTATAAGGGCAACATCCCCTCTATAACACAATAAAAATGGCAGTACCTGCCTGAAATGTGAAAAAGCAATATATGAGTGTATAAATAAGTGATAATAAACCACTGTGAACCACCACAATAGTGATAACAGTAATGCTATCTAGAATGAAATGAAGTAACCTATACAGTAATACAGTATAAACCATAGGTACCATAAAAGTATTATATGCAATAATCATACACTATAAACAATAAACAAACACCTATATATAAAACAGGCACCATGATAATAGGTGAAACATAGGTGCAAAAGACTATGTAGTATAGATGCAAGCAGGTAGATAAAATTGATAGAGAATTCAAGGTGGAGAATTCAGGGTGCACCTATGTGGATAGGTGGTCATACAGGTACATCAAGTGTTTCACGCAGTGGGTCCGGTGCTCCCCCTAATGGTTCCCCACTCACCAGAGGCAATCACCCCTGCTGGGGTAGAATGCGTATTAGACGAACCGCTGCTCCTGCGTGCCGGTGCTCCTTGTCCTAAATTCCTGAAGTATATCCTTGGTGTGGATTATGGGATTCAATAGGTTCTCAAGGTTCAGTTTTCTCCCCTGATGTGTGCTCTTCTGCTGACAGCTTCCTATCTCTTTCATCACATCACCCAGTCTGTCATCATTTCTGGAGGCTCCAACAGCTTTGTGCACATTTAATTAAAACCGGAGTGTGGTCGGTGTCATGACACACACAGAGAAGAGACACCGACCACACTCCGGTTATCACTATTGTGGTGGAATTAAAAGCATAAAAAGAGACCACCAGGAACAGGCATATAACATAGAAGATCAAGAGAATAGGGACAGAAGAAAAAAAAATCTAAGAATTTGCGGGGTACCCGATGCCCCTCAAAATGAAGATTTAACAGAATTAATAAAGAATATATTTAACCCAGTAATGGATAAAGAAATAACAAATCCAATTAAAATTGAGAGGGCACATAGACTAAGAAGGCCAAGAGAAATATCGCAGGAGAAGTCGAGAGATATTATAGTGCGATTTGAAAGTTGGGAGGAAAAGAACAAAATCTAGAGGAAATTAAGAGAAAAGTCACCGATAAAATTTGAAGAAAATAACATCTAAATTTTTTAAGATCTTTCCCAGGAAACTTTGAAAAGAAAAAGATCATTAAAACCGCTCTTAGCGATTCTACAGGAACATCAGTACAACTGGGGTTTTCCCCCATTACTGATTGGAAAAATTGGGGATTCCAATTCTAGGGAATGGCTCGTCAGGAGGCTAAGAGCAGAAGAATCTATAGCAGAAGGATAGAATAAATAATATGAATAAGAAGGCAGACCCTATAAGTAGAGAAGGAACTGAAGAAGAGAAGAAATTTTGTCATAAGAAAAACTGAATTAAAATGTTTTGTTTCTTTCTTTCTCTTCTGGCTCTCCAATGGCCTGGGGGGGAGATGGGGCAGGAGGGGAGAGAGGGAGGGAAGATGGGGGGAGTGGGAAATGGCTTATAAAAATGAAGGACTGAAAGTATGGGGAAGGGAAGGTACAGATTTCTGGCAAGCTTAGGATTGCCTCCCTAAAAGTAGGAGAGGCGAGACCAATAGCGCCATACAGAATTCCACCTTGGGCCTGAGAGAGCAGGTGGGACAGGAGTGTCCCCATGGAGAAGATGGCCGCTGCTGCTCTAGGCCAAGTGGTCAAGGAAGGGGGGATGAGAGGGAGGCAGGGGGAGGGGGGCGAGAGGGAGGAAGCGGAGGGGAAGGGGGAGGGAAAGATCTGTATACTTATGTTTATAGATGCATATGTGGATTTAAGAAATAGGGAATTCTATATACTGCAACACAAGAATCTGTTGGTTGAAGCAAGTAAGCTAAATGAAAACAAAACTGATGACCAAGGTTAAATTTATGACATACAATGTAAGAGGACTGAATTCCCCGGAAAAAAAGACACATGGTATTAGGGGAGTTGGAAAGATACGCTGTTGAGATTATTTTTTTTACAGGAAACGCATTTACCTCTTAATTCAAACACAAAAATGTACTCACAGGCTATCCCAACCTGGTAATATGGGGATTACCCAAATAAAAGGGCAAAAGGAGTTGCTATTGGAATATTGAAAAACATACGTTTTGAGTTGGAAGATAGAAAAGTAGACCCAGAAGGTCGGTTTTTGTTCCTGAAAGGGATTTAACAGGGAATTAGGTACACTTTAGCAAATGTGTATTGTCCTAATGAGTATCCTAAAAGATCCTGGATGGGGAATTTAGACAAGGACATCTGATTGTCGAGGGTGTTCTTAACCCCTCAATGGACCATGGCCTTGATAGTACGCCTAGTGCACCAATGAGAGAGAGTAAACAATTGAAATTGATAAAAAGAATGCATACTCATCAGTTGTTAGACATATGGCGAATAGCCCACCCAAGTAACTGTGTGGACTGCAACAGTGGAAACCCAGACGTGTTTAAGTGAAAATATAATTTATTAAAGATAAGTGAAATAATATTAACATTACAACCTCCAATACCACACTGTGCACAACAACCAATACCAACAGAACCCACAAATAATAACAGTTAGGCCTCGTACACACGATCGGACATATCCGATGAAAACGGTCCGCGGACCATTTCCATCGGATATGTCCGATCTGGAGTTTGATCCGATGGCGTGTACACACCATCGGATCAAATTCCCCGCCGGCGGACGGCGCGGTGACGTGTCGGTGACGCGGCGGTGATGTTGACGCCGCCACGTCACCGCCACGTCACCGCACCAGGAAGTAAAACACTTCCGCGCATGCGCCGAATCCATTCGGCGGCGGTGCGGGACGACATGTCTGCTGGTAAGTGTACTAACCAGCAGACATGTCGGGCGGACAGATTCCCACCGGATAGATTTCAAAGCATGCTTTGAAATCTGTCGGGTGGACAAATCTGTCCGCTAGCCCATACACACGATCGGAGATGTCTGCTGAAATGGTCCATCGAACCGTTTTCAGCGGACATATCCCCTCGTGTGTACGAGGCCTAAGGCCGCGTACACACGATCAAACATGTCCGCTGAAACTGGTCCGCAGACCAGTTTCAGCGGACATGTTCGATCGTGTGTACGGCCTATCGGACCGTTTTCCAGCGGACAAAAATTTCCAAACATGCTTGAAAACATGTCTGCTGGAAACCTGTCCGTCGGACAGGTTTGATGGTTAGTACACAAACCATCGAACCAAAATCCCCGCATGCGCAGAATCAAGTCGACGCATGCTTGGAAGCATTGAACTTCGTTTTTTCATCACGTCGTTGTGTTCTACGTCACCGCGTTCTGGTCCGAGGGGATTTTGGTCCGATGGTGTGTACGCACATCAGACCACTTCAGCCTTGTCCGATGAAAACGGTCCGTCGGACATGTCTGATCGTGTGTACAGGGCCTAAGAGACCAATATGTACAGGTAATGGGGAAAACCAGAATCATAACAGGGCCAGGCCAGGATCATCAATGGGAGGTCAGCAGCTGGGGAAAGGGAAAACAAACAGGACAAGGAGAGGACGGATGGATCACAGGGGGGACAGGTATAGGTACAAAGCACAGCGGTACAGGATTCCAGGTTCAGGTTACGGGTGAGGATCAGGATCATATGCAGAGCTACTCAGGGTCAGGGCGCACGGAGAGATACCAAGGCAAAGTCTGATTGTCACTGCCGGGTATTTGTACACATCTCCTGCAATCAGTCTCAGGTGACGCCTAATCGCAGGAGATGTCGGCCCCACACTGCCAGGAACCCCCCGCTGATGGACGCCAGTACTGTGGCCAAAAGATCACATAATACCACCACCAGGGAAGAGCTCCCCTGGCAGTTCCAGACTGCCAGGAGACACCTGGTGGTGGACCACATTACTGCACGCCAAATATCAGGCAGTGTCACCAGTGGAAGGAACCCTTGCTGACAGCATGACACGTAAATGAGATTGGATTACACCTTGGTCGATCATGCAATCCTAGAGTATGTGGTAGAAACCTCAATAGCGATAACAACAATCTCGGACCATGCCCCGGTAACAGTAAAAATTATATTTAAGGATTTAAGGACAAGGACAGTAGGAAAGGGACATGAAGGCTAAATGAAGATTTGGCTTGGTTATTCCTTGGGCATTCCCCAGGTTCTTGTTGTTATCTGCTTTAGCCTTCCATTGCTACTTACTGTGATTGCCAGCCATAGATGGGGGCGGTGGATACGTTTTGTTTCACCTGTGGTGTTTATTTTGGTCCAGCAGTGCACCAACACCTTTGCAGCCATTGTGCTATATGCTGGGTGCTTGGTGTGCTTCTGTACCTTTAAGGAGGGGTGGCTCCCCTTCAGTCGTCCTGCCCCTATCTATCCATTAAAATGCATGTGCCTCCATTGTGAGGACACTCACTGTTAGTGTTAGGACCACAGAATTATGGGGTGCCTTGGCGCGGCTCTGTGGCTCACGCATGCGTTTGCAAATGCGTGCGGACAAAACCCCTGTTTTTAACGCACATTGTTAGACAGGTTAATTGGTTGTTCTGCTAGCTGGTCGGTAAGTAGGCTTGGTTATTCCTTGGGCATTCCCCAGGTTCTTGTTGTTATCTGCTTTAGCCTTCCATTGCTACTTACTGTGATTGCCAGCCATAGATGGGGGCGGTGGATACGTTTTGTTTCACCTGTGGTGTTTATTTTGGTCCAGCAGTGCACCAACACCTTTGCAGCCATTGTGCTATATGCTGGGTGCTTGGTGTGCTTCTGTACCTTTAAGGAGGGGTGGCTCCCCTTCAGTCCACCTGCCCCTATCTATCCATTAAAATGCATGTGCCTCCATTGTGAGGACACTCACTGTTAGTGTTAGGACCACAGAATTATGGGGTGCTTTGGCGCGGCTCTGTGGCTCACGCATGCGTTTGCAAATGCGTGCGGACAAAACCCCTGTTTTTAACGCACATTGTTAGACAGGTTAATTGGTTGTTCTGCTAGCTGGTCGGTAAGTAGGCTTGATTATTCCTTGGGCATTCCCCAGGTTCTTGTTGTTATCTGCTTTAGCCTTCCATTGCTACTTACTGTGATTGCCAGCCATAGATTGGGGCGGTGGATACGTTTTGTTTCACCTGTGGTGTTTATTTTGGTCCAGCAGTGCACCAAAACCTTTGCAGCCATTGTGCTATATGCTGGGTGCTTGGTGTGCTTCTGTACCTTTAAGGAGGGGTGGCTCCCCTTCGGTCCACCTGCCCCTATCTATCCATTAAAATGCATGTGCCTCCATTGTGTGGACACTCACTGTTAGTGTTAGGACCACAGAATTATGGGGTGCCTTGGCGCGGCTCTGTGGCTCACGCATGCGTTTGCAAATGCGTGCGGACAAAACCCCTGTTTTTAACGCACATTGTTAGACAGGTTAATTGGTTGTTCTGCTAGCTGGTCGGTAAGTAGGCTTGGTTATTCCTTGGGCATTCCCCAGGTTCTTGTTGTTATCTGCTTTAGCCTTCCATTGCTACTTACTGTGATTGCCAGCCATAGATGGGGGCGGTGGATACGTTTTGTTTCACCTGTGGTGTTTATTTTGGTCCAGCAGTGCACCAACACCTTTGCAGCCATTGTGCTATATGCTGGGTGCTTGGTGTGCTTCTGTACCTTTAAGGAGGGGTGGCTCCCCTTCAGTCCACCTGCCCCTATCTATCCATTAAAATGCATGTGCCTCCATTGTGAGGACACTCACTGTTAGTGTTAGGACCACAGAATTATGGGGTGCCTTGGCGCGGCTCTGTGGCTCACGCATGCGTTTGCAAATGCGTGCGGACAAAACCCCTGTTTTTAACGCACATTGTTAGACAGGTTAATTGGTTGTTCTGCTAGCTGGTCGGTAAGTAGGCTTGATTATTCCTTGGGCATTCCCCAGGTTCTTGTTGTTATCTGCTTTAGCCTTCCATTGCTACTTACTGTGATTGCCAGCCATAGATTGGGGCGGTGGATACGTTTTGTTTCACCTGTGGTGTTTATTTTGGTCCAGCAGTGCACCAACACCTTTGCAGCCATTGTGCTATATGCTGGGTGCTTGGTGTGCTTCTGTACCTTTAAGGAGGGGTGGCTCCCCTTCGGTCCACCTGCCCCTATCTATCCATTAAAATGCATGTGCCTCCATTGTGAGGACACTCACTGTTAGTGTTAGGACCACAGAATTATGGGGTGCCTTGGCGCGGCTCTGTGGCTCACGCATGCGTTTGCAAATGCGTGCGGACAAAACCCCTGTTTTTAACGCACATTGTTAGACAGGTTAATTGGTTGTTCTGCTAGCTGGTCGGTAAGTAGGCTTGGTTATTCCTTGGGCATTCCCCAGGTTCTTGTTGTTATCTGCTTTAGCCTTCCATTGCTACTTACTGTGATTGCCAGCCATAGATGGGAGCGGTGGATACGTTTTGTTTCACCTGTGGTGTTTATTTTGGTCCAGCAGTGCACCAACACCTTTGCAGCCATTGTGCTATATGCTGGGTGCTTGGTGTGCTTCTGTACCTTTAAGGAGGGGTGGCTCCCCTTCAGTCCACCTGCCCCTATCTATCCATTAAAATGCATGTGCCTCCATTGTGAGGACACTCACTGTTAGTGTTAGGTCCACAGAATTATGGGGTGCCTTGGCGCGGCTCTGTGGCTCACGCATGCGTTTGCAAATGCGTGCGGACAAAACCCCTGTTTTTAACGCACATTGTTAGACAGGTTAATTGGTTGTTCTGCTAGCTGTTCGGTAAGTAGGCTTGGTTATTCCTTGGGCATTCCCCAGGTTCTTGTTGTTCAATGAAGATTTGATAGAGGATGCAGAAGTGAGCAAAAATTTTATAACTGAAATTTAACATTTTTTTTGTATAAACGACACTCCTGATGTCACAAGGGCTACAATCTGGGAAGCCCATAAGGTGTATGTCAGAGGTAAATAATTCTCAACAGGAGCAGCAAAAAAAAAAGAAAAGAAACTGAAATAAATATCAAACGGATAATAAGAGAATTATATGACTTGGAACGGTTACACAAGATATCTTCCAACAGGGAAACACATCAGAGAGTGGTGATAAAAAGAGACCAACTATGGGAACTAATGGAAGAAGAAACCAGAAAAGAGTTTAGCAATGTAGCAAAAGAAAGATATAGATGGTGAAATAAGCCCGGAAGATACTTGGCAAAAATGTAAAGGGAATTTTTTTTAAATTATATATAAAGGATAAAAAACGAAAAAGGCAAAATGAAATATAAAACAACTGATATTGCAAAGATTTTAAATAAATATTATAGTTCACTATATGCAATTAGAAACAAAGACACACCACAGGAGGAGAACCATAGAAAATTTAAAATACAACAATATCTAGCAGAAGTCACATGTTTAGGTGAAGAAGGGTAGGTAGCCGACCATCAAGTATAGTAGCGCGAGCCCAGATGGCAACAGTATGTATATCCGGAAAGTATCAGCTATGACAGGAGAACCCACCGACTCATGACTTGTGAAGCCCCTGATGAACATGTGAAGCCACCCAGAACTCAACCAAACGTCCCGAGAAAGATTGGATTGAACCTGCTGCCCGAGACAACCGAGACATGAACCTGAAGTGCTTGTGATGAGAGGATACGTGGGGGCAATTGGAGCCAGGGTTGGCCCGAGGAGCCCCTGCAAAAATGGCAGAGCAGAACGCAATACTTGAACTGGACAACAGTGAAGTAGTTCTGTGAAGAATCCCCCAACCCCTGGCCTACCCATACTTGGTATGAGGAAGTAAGAGGGTGAGTTGCAAAAAAAATGGACAAGCTGGCAAGAGTCTGAAGTGCTGGATACCTGATGGATATGTTGATGGAGCAGGTAGATAAGGCCATCCATGCACTAAGGCAACAATCATTGGTAAACATGTAACCATGCCGGACACACAGAACACCGGTCCCACCTGAAGGACTCGGTTGGCCAGGTACAGGCAGAAGCACGACCCGACCGTGAGTCCTGAATGCACGAATTGTCTTACCCTAGCAGGACTGATGGAATTAAGTGTAAAGATAGTTGATATTGGTGTGGATGCCAATACCCCCCCCTCCCAACTGCGCAAGTGCTGAATCGCCAGACCACAAACGGGTACCTAATGAAAAAAGTCTTGCAGGAAAGAGCAGCCAAAGTACCAATGCTATTGGAACTCACCATTAGGTACCTAGGAGGCCCGGCCCCCTACCTTTAGAACGAAGGTAAAGAAACCAGACCACGCACCCCTGGAAATTCTGCCTCCAGTAACTTGATTGCCCAGGAAAGCATGAATGTCTGCTGAAGCCAAGACACTTTGACAAAACCTAATGATGCAGTGATGAGCCCCGTGTGCAGGCCTGGAAATACCTCCAGCAGGGTTGTCAGAGGATCAGGGATGGGAGATTCCACCACCGCCCCCGACAAGGAACATGCTTGGCTCAGACCTATTAATCAGATGGCCTGATAGACCGAAAACAAAGGGATGCCGAGATAGCCTGCAAAAATGGAAGAAGAGCAGCAGCTGGGGGTGCACTGACACCCTGCCTCTGAGTGCATGAGCTTTAATTACCTCCATCCTGATTTGCAACCATACCAGGTTGCGGAGAGCATGCTTGGCCCACATGTATCTGCATACAAGAATATGCCTAGAACCTGTACCATGCTGGTAGACAAGAGTAGTTGGGACAAAATTGTAAACACACCGAAGTGTACCGCCGTTGCTTGAGTCAAACTCAGCCGAGTGCTGAAGTATGGACTAACACCTAGATGACGGGGGGCTACCCTGCACTGAAACCCTCATGTGGTAGAAGGGATGCACGTAAACTAGTCATAACAGAGGAGTGCAGCAAGCCCAAGCTAAGGAAACACAAACTAGAAATGACAGAAAACAGACATGATGAAACAACAACGCCCCTCTGAGCCTACCTAAGTATGGGAATATGAGTAGAAGCATTAAGACCGCTGTGCGAATGAACCTGATGACAGCCCCCACCCCCCCACCCTAGTGTGAGTGGCAAGTGAGCCCGAGTACCTGCAGCTCAGAGACAGGCAATTAAACTGAACACTCAGGGCTAGTGTACCCATGAACCGTGGTGGGTAATTGTATAGGTGTAATGAGTGAACATGCATCGTATGACGTATGGTATACAGGCAAGAAGATTGTGGTCAGCAATCATTAAAAACTAAACCTCGGCCCGTATGGATCTGTAGATGTGACAGATCCCAAGATGTGAGCAGTAGCTAACAAACCCGGGTGCAACATGGACAAAGTACAATGAGACATGGTAACCATGAAGAAGACAACGCCATGACAAACAAACGCTATGACCGCAATCGTGGGGGCAGAAACGCTATGACAGAAATCGTGGGGGCAGAAACGCTATAACAGAAATCGTACTGGCAGAAACGCTATGACAGAAATCGCAGGGGCAGAAACGCTATGACAGAAATCGCAGGGGCAGAAACACTAAAACAGAAATCGCAGGGGCAGAAACGCTAAGACAGCAATCCTGGGGCAGAAACGTGTGACCGAAACACTGAGACTGAAATGCAGTGACAGAAATCCTGGGGCAGAAACGCAAATTCAGAAATGCCGAGACTGAAATGCTATGGCAAAATGTGATGACACAAAACCTGGGGCAGAAATGGTATGAGAGAAACGCTGAGGCAAAAATGTAATGACATAATCCTGGGGCATAAATGGTATGAGAGAACACTGAGCCTGAAACGCTAAGGCAGAGATGCAATGACAGAAAACCAGGGGCAGAAACGCTATGACAGAAATCGTGGCTGACGAAACGCTACAACAAAAAACCTGGACAGAAACGCTGAGACTGAAACGCTATGGCAAAATGCAATGACAGAAAACCTGGGGCAGAAATGGTATGAGAGAACCACTGAGCCTGACACGCTGAGGCAGAAATATGACAGAAAACCAGTGGCAAAAACGCTATGACAGAAATCATGGGGGCAGAAACACTATGACAGAAATTGTGGGGGCCGAAACGCTAAGACAGAAATGCTGAGACTGAAACGCTATGGAAAAATGCAATGACAGAAAACCTGGGGCAGAAATGGTACAAGAGAACCACTGAGCCTGACAGGCTGAAGCAGAAATACAATGACAGAAAACCAGTGGCAAAAACGCTATGACAGAAATCGCAGGGGCAGAAACGCTATGACAGAAATCGTGGGGGCAGAAAAGCTATGATAGAAATCGTGGGGGCAGAAACACTATGGCAGAAAACCTGGGGCAGAAACGCTAAAGTAGAAACGCTAAGACTGAAACGCTATGGCAAAATGCCATGACAGAAAACCTGGGGCAGCAATGGTATGAGAGAGACGCTGAGCCTGACACGCTGAGGCAAAAATATAACAGAAAACCAGGGGCAGAAATGCTGAGACTGAAATGCTGAGGCAGAAATACAATGACAGAAAACCTGGGGCAGAAACGCTATAAGAGAAACGCTGTGCTAGACACGCAGAGGCAGAAATGCAGAGACAGAAATCCCAGCAGACAGAACGCTATGACAGAAACACAGAGACTGAACACGCTGAGGCAGGAAAACAATGACAGAAATCCTGGAAACTGGAGACTGGAAAAACGCAGAGAGACTGAAAAACGCAGAGAGACTGGAAAAAACGCAGAGAGACTGGAAAAACGCAGAGAGACTGGAACACACAGAGAGACTAATACTGGGACAGAAGCGCTAACTGGATGCTTACGGCAATTTGCACGTGTCGCAAGCAATACTGCCCATGTGACCTGAGGAGACGTGGGTGGACGCCCCCCCCCCCCCATGCCACCAGCATGACCCCTGGAGATGCGGGTCCACAGCCCCCCTATGCAGACAACGTGTGACTGCAGCAGTGAGGTGAACAAACCCCCCTCTTCTGCTACCAGCGTAGCCCGGGAGGAGTGGATAGATGGATCAGCGTGAGCCCGGGAGGAGGGGTGGGTGGACGAGCAGGTCCTCTGCTGAAGGAGTCGGATGAGCACCGGAGACACCCCCCCTCAGATGCCTGCATGGGGTCAGGAGAAGAAAGGGAGGCATGCGGGAATCCTACACGATGCCCCACATGAGTACCGGCACCCCCCCATAGAGAGAGCTGGGCGGTGGGCGGTGAGTGACTCCCCCCTCCCCCTGATGTTCAGAGTGAAGACCTTAATAAGCGGGCAGCGGTGGACCCCCTCCATGACGCCCAGCATAAGCACTGGGAGGGAACTGCCATGAGACTCCAGCAACCGACCCGCTGCTCCTCAATGAAAACCGGAAGTGACGCGGTCCCCCTGCCAAACCAGAATGACTTCAACCCTCAAAGAGACGCCGATACAGAAGCTGACAGGGAGGGAGTCTTAAAGTACCCTCAAGACTCCTCCCACAAACTCAGGCTGGCCTGGGGCCAGCCTTCCATTGTGTACATACTATCTTTTAATTGCATAATGTTGGATATGTATTACTGTGTAAATCTAAAGTGGTC
The DNA here is from genome assembly GCA_029574335.1 of Rana kukunoris. Lineage (NCBI taxonomy): Eukaryota > Metazoa > Chordata > Amphibia > Anura > Ranidae > Rana > Rana kukunoris. Next base: position 331,560,452 of record CM056049.1, read on the forward strand.
TGTGCGTCAGAACATTTCTGTTATTGTGAGAGAAAGTTTAGGAACTGCTGTACTAAAAATCATTCTTTCTTCAATAAAATTCAGCTTGATAAAAAAAAGTCAGTATGGAAGAGTGTAAAGCCTCTCTCGCTGAAGAATTAAATAGGTTGTATGCCCGTTTTGAGTTTTTGGGTAATGATATAATCATTAAGCTACCTGTAGCTCCTGGATAGGGATGAGCTTCGAGTTCGAGTCAATCTTATGTTCGACTCGAACATTGCCTGTTCGCCGAACAGTGAACCATTTCGGATGTTTGCGGCAAATTCGAAAACACCCTGTAAAAGTGCTAATTTTAAAGGCTTATATGCAAGTTACTTTCATAAAAAAGGTTTGGGGACCTGGGTCCTGCCCCAGGGGACATCTATCAATGCAAAATAACCCCAGTTGGCAGAGTGAACCTGCTCAAAATGGTGTTCCTCCCTAAGTTCTTATATTTCTTTCGCAATACCCCTTTCCACATTCCCAGATCCTTCTTTAGACGACTGGAGGGGGTGCTGACTTCTTTCATCTGGGCTGGGAGGCCACCCAGGGTGGCGAGACAGATACTATATCTCCCCTTATCGGGGGGTGGGCTAGCTCTCCCAAATTTTATTCTGTATTATTGGGCGGCTGTCCTAGTTACGGTACACTGGTGGTTCTCCCAGCCCAGACAGAATCCGGCGGTGAGACTTGAGGCGGCAATACTGGGATCATATGCTGCTCTGTCCAATCTGGTGTACAGGGGACCCGGTGCCCCTCACCCTTTGAGGGTGTCCATGAAGACGGCTGTTAGAGTGTGGCGGGTGGCCAGAGCTATTTACTCTACACCGAATCTTATCTCTCCACACACCCCATTATGGGGTAATCCCAACCTGCCTCACCTCTGCTACCTGCCTGAACCCTCACAGTGGGCCAAGCGCGGGATCACCACTCTAAAACATGTCAGAGCAAACGGTAGGATCAAGCCCTTTCAAGAGCTGAGACGACAGTACTCCCTCCCTAACTCCCTCGAGTTTAAATACTACCAGCTGAGAAATGCGATGAGGGCCCAATTCCCGGACACACTGGGCCAGATTCTCAGCGGCGCTACGCCTGCGTAAATGGATTTGCGCGGCGTAATTGTAAATGTGCGCCTGCGTATCGATGCGCGGTAAACACAGAACCACATACGCGAGAAAATCTTTTTCGTCTGAGCGGCGAAAATGCTTTAAGCTAGCGCGGCATAGGCGCATAGTTACGCATCGTAAATATTCAGTTCCCATTGAATTAGCATGCAAATATGCAAATGAGGGGATGCACGGATTCCCGAAACTACGCGCGTTCGGCGTTGGCTACTCGTGGTGCGCGTAACACGAAAGCCTTGAGTAAACATACCCCTCATAAAAGCACGGGTAACTTTGCTCAAGACCGTGTGCAAGTCAGCTGGAGAGCAACTACAGCAGCACCATAACGGACGAGCTGAGCAATCACACTTACTGGACAACACATTCGTATGCCAACATGCCAGGGGCAGCCATGGTCTTATCACTACTAATGTATGCAGAGGAAGAGGAGCATAGAATGAGGAGGAGGAGGAGGAGGGGGGCACGTGAGAGGATCTACCGAGCGCGCATGAGCCTCTTTGGCATGGGGGATGAGGAGGTGTATCGCATCTTCAGATTCAGCCATACTGGAACTAACCACAGCCCTGCAGGATGACATCACCAGCCAGACACACCACTCACATGCACTGCAGCCACTGGTGAAGGTCCTGGCAACACTCCATTTCCTGGCCAGTGGATCATTCCAGCGTACAAGTGGAGTGGTGGCTGGCATGTCACAAACCAGCATAAGCAGATGTCTGCACCAGGTTGTCCCCGCAATCCTTTAGATGCATGTCCCACCACATCATCAGACCCACCACTGAGCAACTGCGGCAGAAGGCAATGACAGATTTCTACAGAATTGACGGATTCCCACGCACCATCGGGGCCATTGATTGCACACATGTGGCACTACAGCCCCCCAGTGCCACAAAGCACATATACCGCAATCGGAAGCACTGGCACTCCATCAACGTACAGGTGATAGCCGATGCCAAATACCTCATATGGCACGTCCATGCCAAAGACCCCGGATCCAGCCATGACAGCTACATATACCGTCAAAGCAACATCCCAGAAGATTTTGAGCAGGACATGTATGGGGACAGCTGGCTGGTTGGTGAGTGACATGGGTGGCAGGCATGACTGTCCCCCCCCCATGATGCTGACATCACAAGGGGCACATGCATGACTAACATCCTCCTGTCTTTTCCCTTACAGGTGACTCTGCATATGTACTGGGACCCCATCTCATGACTCCTTTCCGGAACCCCCAAACCAGAGGAGAGAGAAGATACAATGAAGCACACATCAAAACCTTGTGCAGTGGTGGAGCGCACATTTGGCCTCCTGAAGTCCCGTTTCCGATGCCTGGATAAGTCTGGGGGGGCCTATTGTATTCCCCCAATTTTGTGGGTCAGATCATCGGTGCATGTTGCATTCTGCACAACTTTGCCATGAGAAAGGGCCTGCAGATTGCCCTACGTGATGACCTGACCCCCCAACCACACAGCCCCCCCCCTGCCAGAGGAGACCCCGTCAGCTGATGGAAGAGCAGTCAGGAGGGTCCTCGTGTTACGAATCTTTGACCGTTAAACACACACATACAGCATGGCACACAGACAATGCACGCATATACACCACTGTGGTCCTTAGCACACACACCCCACATCCACATCACATTGGATTAGCCCAAGTCCAGCATGTAGGACTTGGGAGCAGCAACGCCACGTCAAGGCCCCAATGATGTTGCTGTCCATTCATACACCATTCACACAGCCGTGGGGATAACCTCTCCCCAACGGCCGAGGGTGACACCCCTTACTGGCAGGAGTGCCAACCCCCTCACATTCACACACCATTCACACTGCACCGTGTGCAGTATCAAATAAAAAAAAAAAAGCTCTTACCCAGAGCATAATATAACAAAAAAAAAAAAGCTCTTACCCAGAGCATAATATAACAAAAAAAAAAAAAAGCTCTTACCCAGAGCATAATATAACAAACAAAAAAAAGCTCTTACCCAGAGCATAATATAACAAAAAAAAAAAAAGCTCTTACCCAGAGCAAAATAATAAGAAATAAAAAAATTAATGGGCCTGGTGGGGGGCTCCGCCTGGTGCCACGGCTCCTGCCCCTTACTTGCCTGGGGGCAGCCACAGGTGGGGGGGGGTAGCAGGTGGAGGAGGAGCATCCCCATGTCCCTACCTGGCTGCCTGCATGCCCTCCAGGGCAACCGCTATGCGTGTCTGCACAGCAGTCTGCTCCTCGACTGCAAGGCGCAGGGCATGAACCTCCCCCACAAGGTCGGAGGTGGTCGCCTGCAGCTCCCCCAGGCTGGTCAGCGTTGCTGCGCTGTTGACAGCAAGGTCTTGGATGGCATCTGTAAGGTGTCCCGAGGAGGCCAGGCTGTCGGCCAGGCGCCTCATCTCCTCCACGACCTCTGACAGGTGCCGATTTTGCTGGTCCTGCTGTCTGGCCAGCTGTTCCGGCAGGACCTTATGAACACCCCTGGTCTTGCACGTTGCCTTCCGGGGAGTGGCAGGGGACCGGGCATAAGGGGAGGATGTTGAGGGGCCGGAGATGAGGGGGGGGGAAACAGAGGGACTGGAGAGGTTGGGGGGGGACACTGAGGGGTTCGATAAAGATGGGGGATAGCCTAGGCTGATCCGGGCAACCCATCATCCTCCTCCAAAACAACGTACAGGTCCTGGTCCTGGACTACGACATCCTCCTCAACCACCTCCTCCGTTGAGGTGTGCCCACTTCCCTCCAAGTCCTGTTCCAGGGGGGCAGCCAGAGGGACTGGATGCTCGGGGGATGGATCCTGATGGGCCCTGGCATCAACAGATGGCCCCGCTCCCTCCTGCACATCTGTGGATGACACAACAGATGCCCATGTTGGTGGACCCACACACTTGGCACATGTTCCCTTCCACCCCCATACATGCTACACAACAGATAGAATATAAAACACACTTACCTGTTCTCAGGGCTGGCTTTTGGGACTCATAGCCCCCAACTCCCTCAACCTGCTCCGTCTGCAGGCAGCGGGCAACCACCTTCTCCTCCTCAGTCAGGCGGACAATGCAGGGTGGGCCCCCTCCAGTGCCCCTGGCATGCCGAGCTATGGCAGCCAGCTTGCCCTTCACGAGATGCCGCAGGTCATTCATTTTCTTTTGAATGTCCTGCGGTGTCCGGACCTCATGAGAGAGGGCATTCACTTGGCACGTGACCTTCATTAGGATCTGATCCCTCCGGGACTTGCTGGTCCGGGCACTGTCAGCACCATGGAGCCGCGAGTCATATTTCTCCATTGCTCTCACAACAATGGCCCTCTCCTCTGGGGAGAAATTTTTCTTCCTCCTCTCCTTAACAGCACTTGTCATTTTGTCCTGCACAAACTTTGGCCGTCACTATCAAGAAAATGGGAGACGTTTGCGCTGCACGGGCGCATGTGTGGGCGCATTATATACCCTGCGCCGGCGAATCGTAGGGAGGCTTTGCGCATGCGCAGAAGGCATCCACGTCACGGCGCGGGTCAACCACGTCACATCGCGGGACATCCACGTCACGGCGCATGCTCCGTTCGTCCCGGCCTGCATTTGCATGGGGTCACACTTCATTACAATGCAACACGCCCACTTCCCTCCTACTTTGTTGTTGCGCCGGATTACGCCGATGATTTTACGCGACGCAGGCGCATCTTGGAGCGCATTTACTTAGGGAATACGGTACTTGCCACTCCGCGTTACGTCGGCGTAGTGCATCTGAGATGCGCAACGCCTGCATAATTAGGCGCGCATCTACGAGAATCTGGCCCACTGACCCTGGAACCGGACTCAATCGAGCGATTGTTGACGTTGAGCGCAATGGGAAAGCCCCTTTCCACTCTGTATATGTATCTGACGGTGGGCCACGATGTTACACTTACCCGGGTAATGGATAGATGGAGGGGAGACATTCCAGCTTCGGGGGAGGAGGAATGGGAGGAATGTGTCTCCTCCTATATCCCGTCTATGATAGCAGCTAAAGACAGATTCATCCAGCTCAAGTTCCTACATAGGGCCTACTTCACCCCTCAGACTGGCCAGCATATACCCACATCTGGATCCGAACTGTCCCAGATGTGGGGTCGAGGTGGGGACCTTCTGGCACATGGTTTGGGACTGCTCGAAGCTTCGGCCGTACTGGGCGGGGGTAGCAGAGAGGCTTAGCGACATAGGAGGGACCAGGGTGCCGTTGGACCCCATGGTGCTCCTTCTGAGTTATTTGGGTGAGGTCGAGGGAGACAGATATACTAAGCTATGTATTACATTCTCACTCTTTTATGCTAGGAGGGAGATACTGCTACGGTGGAAGTCGGTGGGACCTCCCACCCTTGGTTCCTGGAGGAAGGCGGTGAACTCGGCTTTGCCCCTTTACAAACTTACGTATGAGAGTAGGCGATGCCCTGCTAAGTACGATAAAGTCTGGTCGGCCTGGGTGGATGCTCGGGGGTGGGGGGCCAGAGGGGTGGGGGACTAGAGATGGACTCCCCCCCCCCGCCCGGCATGGGGGCCGTTGCCCCTCCCCTCTCTCCCGGGGCGCCACCTGATTTGATCAACTGCTGGGTTACTCACAGGTTCTGGTTGGATTTGTGAGGATTAGGGGCAGGGGCGATGGTCATTTACCCTAGTGCACTACCGGGACTCTGTTTATTTTATTTTTTATTATTTCCCCTTTTTTGATTTTCCTTTGTTTTAGTATCTGCAATGCTGATATTGCTTGTTTCTGACTGTTACCGGTTCTCTGCAAACCTTATTGTTGACTAATGCATATCTTGTAATGCTGTTTTGTGAATAAAAACACCTTTCTGTAAAAAAAATCAATGCAAAAGAAAGTTTTTAAAATTGGCGTTTTTTTCGGGAGCAGTGATTTTAATAATGCATAAAGTGAAACAATAAAAGTGAAATATTCCTTAAAATTTCATACCTAGGGGGGTGTATTGTATGCCTGTAAAGTAGCCCTTGTTTCCCATCCTTAGAACTGTCTCTGCACAAAGTGTCATTTCTGAAGAAACAAAAGCGATTTAAAACCACTTGTGGCTATAATGAATTGTCGGCTCCCGGCAATACAGAGAAAAGTCGATGATAAAAAAAAAATGCGTAATTTAATTACCAGGCCCTTCAGGGGAACCCTGTGTCAAATTAAAAAAAAATGATGTGGGGTCCCCCCCAATATCCATACCAGACCCTCTCAACATTGGGAGGATGCTTTGGGGGTCTGTGACCCCTGAAAGCACCATATACCCATGTTGATGGGGACAAGGACCTCATCCCCACAACCCTTGCCCGGTGGTTGTGGGGGTCTGCGGGGGGGGGGGGGGGGCTTATCGGATTCTGGAAGACCTCTTTAACAAAGGGGACCCCCAGTTCCCGGGTACCATTGGGGTAACAGGCATACTATAGACTCCCCCCCAGGCACTACATTTAAAGGAATATTTCATTTTTATTGTTTCACTTTAAGCATTATTAAAATCACTACTCCCGAAAGCACTGCAGTTTTTTAAACTTTTTTTGCATTGATACTTGTCCCCTGGGGCAGGACCCAGGTGCCCAAACACTTTTTAGGACAATAACTTGCATATTAGCCTTTAAAATTAGCACTTTGGATTTCAAACGTTCGAGTCCCTTATGCCGTATACACACAATGGCCTAGATTCACAAAGCGATTACGCCTGTGTAAATGTTGTTAGACTGGAGTAATTTCGACTTACGGGCGTTTTTACGCTAGTCGAAATCCTCAAACCATGAAAAGACACCTGCGGGCTTCATTTCGACTGTATTACGTGTTAGTACGCCTTCAGATCTACGCTGCAAGAAAATTGCGGCCACTGGGCGGACTTCCTGTTGTTTTTCGCCGTCAGGGTATGCTAATGAGCTTTTGCCTGCAATCCACAAAATTTCGCACTTTAAACGCAATCTCTTACGGCACCTTTAGTCATCTTTTTTTTCCGTTTCACTATACCAGCTTTTTGCTGGTCTAATATTAGACAGCCCATGTTAAGTATGGCCGTCGTTCCCGCGTCGAATTTCAACGTTTTCCGATGTCTTTTATTATTTTTAACGTAAGTCGTCCGGGAATAGGAATGTTCGTAAACGCCGCTACTCAAACAACGAATGACGTCACGACGTGATTTCGCGCAATGCACGGCGGGAAATTCCTGAACAGAGCATGCGCAGTTCGATCGTCGCGGGGACGCGCTTAATTTAAATGCTTCACGCCCCCTAATCACGTATTTCGATTGCGCGGCGGAAAAAAAATACGACACAATAGCGTACGCGCAAAAAAACTACCTGAATTCGGTGTAGAGTCTGGTGAAATACGGCAGCGTACCGTATTTCGATTACGCAGCGGAATATTACGTCTTTGTGAATCTGCCCCAATGATTTTTTCAGCATGAAAAAAACTTTGTTTTTCAGCATGTCCAAAAAACTTCATCATTAAAACGACGTTGCCTACACACCATCGTTTTAAAAAATGGTCTAGCAAAGCGCAGTGACGTACAACACGTACAACGGCACTATAAAGGGGAAGTTCCATGCGGATGATGCCACCCTTTGGGCTGCTTTAGCTGATTCTGTGTTAGTAAAAGACGATTCACGCTTTTCTGTCTGTTACAGCGTGATAAATGTGCTTACTCCATTAAGAACGGTAGTTTTACCAGAACGAGCGCTTCTGTCTCATAACTTGCTTCTGAGCATGCGTGGGTTTTTACGTCGTTTTAGTCCACACACGATCATTTTTTACAACCCGAAAAACAACATTGTTTAAAACGACGTTAAAAAAATGCAGCATGTTTGAATTTTTTTTTTGTTCGTTTTTCAGAACCTGAAAAATGATGTGTAGCCCACACACGATCATTTTAAATGACGTTTTTGAAAAACAAAGTTTTTTTTCATACCGAAAAATGATCGTGTGTATGCGGCAACAGACTTTAAAGGGGTTCTAAAGTTCACACAAACTTTTGGTCTGTTCGCAGGTTCTGGTGCGTACCGAACAGGGGGGGGGGGTGTTCGGCTCATCCCTACTCCAGGATATGGCTTTAGAGACTTACTGCCGTGTACACACGATCAATTTTCGGCATGAAGAAAACGTCATTTAAAATGATCGTGTGTGGGCTACACATCATTTTTCAGGTTCTAAAAAACGACAAAAAAACTCGAACATGCTGCATTTTTAACGTTGTTTTAAACTATGTCGTTTTTGGGTTATAAAAAAAGATCATGTGTGGGCTAAAACGACGTTTTAAACCCGCGCATGCTCAGAAGCAAGTTATGAGATGAGAGTGCTCGTTCTGGTAAAACTACCGTTCATAATGGAGTAAGCACATTCATCACTCTATAACCGACAGAAAAGCGTGAATCGTCTGATACTAACAAGGAGTCATCTAAAGCAGCCCTAAGGCGAATAGAACTTTCCCCTTTTAAATGACGTTGTACGTGTTGCACGACACCGCGCTTTGTTCATCACTTTTTTTTTATCATTTTTTAAAAAACGATGATGTGTGGGCAACGTCTTGTTGGAAAAACTTTGGGCCAGATTCACAGAGCCCTTACTCCTGTCCAACTGGTGTTAGACTGGAGTAATTTCAAATTACGCGCGTTTTTTAGCTAGTCGAAAACCTCAAATCATGAATAGACGGCTGCGGGCTTTAATTCGACTGGATTACGTGTTCGTACGCCTTTGGATCTACGCTGCAATAAAATTGCGGCCACTGGGTGGACTTCCCGTCGTTTTCCGCGTCGGGGTATGCAAATGAGCTTTTGCCGGCGATCCCCGAAATTACGATCTTCATTCGCAATCTCTTACGGCACCTTTAGTCATCTTTTTTTGCGTAACACTATACCAGCTTTTTGCTGCTCTAATATTAGACAGCCCATGTTAAGTATGGCCGTTGTTCCCACGTCGAATTTCTACATTTTCTGACGTCTTTTATTATTTTTTACGTAAGTCGTCCGGGAATAGGAATGTTCGTAAACGACGCTACTCAAACAACGAATGACGTAACAACGTGATTTTGCGCAATGCACGGCGGGAAATTTCTGAACGGAGCATGCGCAGTTCGATCGCCGCGGGGACGCGCTTAATTTAAATGCTTCACGCCCCCTAATCGCGTATTTCGATTACGCGGCGAGAAATAGACTACGCCGCCGAATTCGGTGTAGAGCCTGGTAAAATACGGCAGCGTAGAGTATTTCGATTACACAGCGCAATATTAAGTGTATGTGAATCTGGCCCTTTGTTTTTTGGACATGCTGAAAAACAAAGATTTTTTTCATGCTAAAAAATTATCGTGTGTATGCGGCATAAGTCTGCTAGATGTTAATGAGAGGAAAGCTAAGGGGGTCACTAATATTCTGATGATTATATTGAAGAAATGTTCCTTTTTAACCAGCATGTCTTTACAGATATTTTTAATGCTTCTTTACAACAGGAGGTTGTCCCTTCATGTCTAAGTCAGCAAGAATTGTTTCAACTACAAATACCGTATAACACGCACCCCAATTTAAGAAGTTTCAGGAAAAAAAAAATATATAGAAATTTGAAGCAAAATAAGGGTAGCTCAAAATTATTTTTTTTTATTAACATTTATACCACTTTTAAGGTAAATATTTAAATAACATAATTTGAAAGTAAAAGCAACTGTTTTAACAAAAAATGTGGATAAATCCTTCTGGGACTGACGTGGTTGAGACCAGTGCACACACTGATGCCTGGCAAAGTGAGGGCAAAGAGACACAAACTCTGCAGGGAGAGGGACCTGTCAGACCGTGTGTGTTGTATGTGTCGCTTAGCTCCCCCTCCCCCTGTCAGGCAGTGTAATTAATTGTCCCCCACAGACCCCCCCCCCCTGCTGGCATTACATTTTATTGCTCTCCCCCCTGGGCAGACTCTCTTTTTTATTTTTATCAATCAGTTTTCTTAAAGAATTTGTACCTGCCGGGTCCAAGCTCTGTCATCCACAAAGATTCCTGTCAGTCTCAACTCTCGCGAACAGTGCAGCGCGTTACCATGGTTATGCTCTGAAGGCCGCGAGAGTTAGACTGTGGCTTCTGTGTACAGTGCAACAGAAGCATGTCTGGCGCGGAGCTCAGCAATGCCGGGATTGAGTGTCCCGGGACTCCCAGCCCCCCTGGGGCTGTCTCTGGTGGTGGCTGCTCAATTGAGATCGCACCCCCCTCAAGATGCTATGCAATAAGTACCATTGGATTTTTTTTTTTTATGATATCGGTGTATAACACGCACATGCTATTTTCAGGGTGAAAAAGTGTGTGTTATATGCCGATAAATACTTTATTTGTTAGTATCTCTTGGCTAAATGACTATTGTCCATGGCTCTTACCTCCATCGTTAGGAAATGTTTTCAGAAACTGATACTTAGCTATATTTAAAAATATGTTCCTACAGGAATATATTGGTGCCAATTTGCCTTTAGGGAAAATAGATCTATGGAGGATTATATTGCATTCCTATTTTGACACACTTAGAAGGCAGAGAGAATTGCTTTTCATTGATTTTAGATGTTTAATGCAATTTTAGCAGTAAAACTTATAGACAAACCCAAATTATTGGGATTAAGCTTAACCCTTTGTAATTTGCTGTGGGAATTCCTTACAATGTATGCTTTGATAAAGGCTCTCTTAGCCAAAACGCTTCAGCATATAGCCTGTACCTGTGTACCCAATGAAGTACTTTTATTCAAGAGCACCCAAGTTGCCAGCCCTTTTTGATTTAAAAATGGGCAAATACTATTCAATAAAACCGTACCTTGGTACATGGGTAGATATGTGAGGTGGAAAATCTGGGAGAGAAGCTGGTGTAATCAGAGGAAGAAGACTTCTTTGTTCCCATATGTCAGCACCAGTGTGTTAAACATTAATATATATATATATATATATATATATATATATATATATATATATATATATATATACACACACACACACACATATATATTGTAAGATTGGGGTAATCAGACTCCAGCGGTAGGTGAGTTGTTTTTTTGCACTGCCCGAGGGCCCCATACCACTAGGGGGCCCCATCAGGGTTGCCAGGCTCAGTAAAACCAGAGACAGTATGTCAAAATCTTTTTTTTTACATCTGTCCCTATGTCTGAAACCGACATGCTTTTTATGAGATTTCAGCTGCCCCGCCTCTGCACTGCCTCCTGGCGTGGTGACCATCTGTAAGCCCGGGGGCACCATAATCTTCTATTGCCCGGGGGCCCCATGAGTTGTCAGTCCACACCTGCTCCCATGCACAGACTTTCTGTCTGTGGGGTGAGGCCACAAGCCATAGTCAGGTCAGAACTAAATAGCCCAACACACAGCTGTGCAATCAGTGTGTCTTTCTCTACAAAATCTGGCATAAACCAACAGTCTTTAAGGTCGCACATGGTCCCACCGCCATAATATATATACACATATACATACATATACATGTATATATTGTAAGAGGTTAGCTCGGTAGCGGGGGTGTGTGGATGGGTTCACTACACACTGAACTATACAGAGAGGCAGCCGAAGACGGTTGAAAACAAAGATTATGGTTTATTCTTCCATATTGCTGGAAACAAGTGCAAGCATCCAAACAGCATAAACAAAACAAAACATAAAATAAACCCTGGCCACTTGGGCGTCTACCTTCACCACACAATCTATGGAGTCTGGCACAGCCTACTGCTGGGCAGACACTGCTGGTCATACAGCAGAGAAACAATAGTCTTTTTTGATTTTTATCACACAGAAAAATTAACAACCACATCACCTCTTCAGAAGTCTTTCTCACTGCTCTCCTTAACTCAAAAAGCCTCAGGATGCAGCAATCAGTAGTCATCCTCTGGATGACTTATAGAGGCCTTAATTTCCTCATACTGAACAGCTGAAGTTTTCCAACACCCTAAATCTTTCTGGCTACCTCTGTAGCCAACACCTGATAATAATTGGTGAATTGTCTAAACAAGGCAGAAATGTATCTCCCGTCTGTGACAACACCCACAGATTTACCTGTCTTCTTGTCACAATATATACTATATTGTCAAAAGTATTGGGATGCCTGCCTTTACACACACATGAACTTTAATTACATCTCAGTTATAGAGCTCAGTATTGAGTTGGCTCACCCTTTGCAGCTATAACAGATTCAACTCTTCTGAGAAGGCTGTCCACATGGTTTATAAGTGTGTCTATGGGAATGTTTGACCATTCTTCCAGAAACGCATTTGTGAGGTCAGGCACTGATGTTGGATGAGAAGACCTGGCTTGCAGTCTCAGCTTTAATTCATCCCAAAGGTGTTCTATAAGGTTGAGGTCAGGCAGGCCAGTTATGGTCCTCCACCCCATACTTGCTCATTCTTTTTTTTTTTATGGACCTTGCTTCGTGCAATGGTACACAGTCATGTTGGAACAGGAAGGGGCCATTCCCAAAAAGTTGGGAGCATGAAATTGTCCAAAATGTATTGATGCCTTAAGAGTTCCCTTCATTGGAACTAAGGGGCCAAGAAAAACCCCTGAAAAACAACCCCCTCCACCAAATTATTTTGTTCAGTGCACAAAGCAAGGTCCATAAAGACATGGATGAGTGAGTTTTGAGTGAAGGAATTTGACTGGTCTGCAGAGTCCTGATCCCAACCCGATAGAACACCTTTGGAATGAATTTGAGCGGAGACTGTGATGCCAGGTCTTTTTGTCCACATCAGTGCCTGCAGGGCCAGCCTTAGGTGTTCAGGCACCCTGTGTAAGCTAATCCTGTGGTGCCCCCCCCCCATCTTCACCCCTCGCCCCTTGGTCACCTAAACATACACAAAGAGGAAAAAAATATTTGTAACAATACATTTTGGAATGGATTTACATCACTATTCATAGGAGTATTATATGTGTATGGAGATTGCAGACTATACTGTATGCTATATGTTTAAATACGTTTGAAGCATATTAATACTTATATTATCCTTTGTTTTTCCACCATCATTCACAATTATAAGATCAGGGAACCCACCCATCAGTGTCCCCTGCCCCAAAAGACCCCCATTAGACTGCCTTACCGAAAGCAGCTTCAAGCCAGGAACTGTGGGAGCCGGAGTTTGGGGGTGGAGCTCCTCTACTGTAGTGCTATTTTCCTTCCTTCCATTGTATGGGGGGCCTTGGGGAGAAGTGTGTTGGCAAGACACATCCAAACTGGTACACTCAGTCACAGGTTGGCTGGAGAGATGTGGTTAAGAGAGGGACAGAGAGGGGGTCGTGGTTTGCCTTGGACGAAGATGGCTGCATAGCTCCAGAGCTCTGACAGACAGCAGCCGTTTCTAAGATCCTACCGAGGGACAACCGCCTCTATTTCGCCCAAAAAGTATGGGAACTTCATCCAGAAGTTCATCGGCAACCAGATCTCGCTCTCCGCGGGACGCAGACGGTCGGCTGACCCAGACTATCCCAGACATCTTTCGCACCCAGAGGTCCAACATGGCCGCCTCACCCCCTTCCTCAGCTCCCTCACAAGCAGCTCCCGGGATTGTGCTTTCCCCCACCTTCCTCCCGCTGCCTACACAAGGAGCCCAGGTGCCGCAGACCCCACAGCAGCCGAGCCTTACCGATCTTCACAATGTGGCAGCGGACATCAAATCCACACTCTTTACGGCCATCTCTGATCTCACACAGGAAATTCACGCCATTACGAGCCGCATGCATGAGGTAGAAAACACCACGGCCCAACACCGCTCAGCTCTCAAACAAGTCGACCACAGACTGGACATCCACACCTTACAGCTCCGTGACATCCAAAGACATTTGGAAGATTTAGACAACAGAGGACGCCGCCGTAACCTAAGAATTAGAGGCCTACCTGAAACGGTGGAACCACACCACGTTCTCCCAGCCGTCACGGCGCTCCTCAATGGCATTCTCGGCAAACCTCCTCAAACGCAGATCCCTATGGAAAGAATCCACAGAGCCCTGAGGCCCCGCGGTAAAGCCTGGCAGACTTCCAAACTAAAGAGGAGGTCCTCCGTAAGGCTCGTGCAAAAAGTCAACTGCTCCATGAGCCATCACCCTCCGAAATCGCAGAGATCTTCGCCCTCTGTTGGATGTGTTACGCTCCAGAGGGATTCAATACCGATGGAAATTCCCGTTCGCACTCTCTGCCACCCTTCATGGTCGGTCTTCTGCGCATTCCAGAGCAGCTGGATGAGTTCTGCAAGACCCTGGATATCCCAGCTGTTGATCTCCCCAATTGGTACGCAGACTTTGATGTCCGCGGGATGCTTCGCCACCTAGACAGAGAGGAGCCAATGGATGCCCAAACCTCCCGCTATCGGCGACGGCGTTCGCCCTCTACCACTAGATCGGGCCCAGATAGGGTGCCTGATCACCCCCTTTCCAACTCTCCAGCGGCCCCGCAGCATCGCAGAGCATGCCGCGATCACTAACTTCTTGTCGTTCATTTGCCCCCAGGAACAGAGACTGACACCCCCCTTGGACAGAGCCTGCACGATCATCCACAACGGAACTGTCAAACCAGTTACGACATCGCCACAGATTACTTTCGCACTGAGCCGTCTTGATCTGTTCATCCCTGCTGCTGCCACCTGAACAAGACATTGACCTCTGACGGCAACAAAGTCTGTGGTGCTGCCCAGATGGAGCCGACTACTCTTCTCATCGGCAGTAAGTAATGCACAATGACTTTGCAACCCCTTCTCGTTTTCACCCTAAGACCTAGACTTTGCTTTATTATGCTCCTGTTACCCAAGTTCACGATTCCTCTTGCTGGAGACACGTTACGCCCCCACTGCTTTGCGGGGGACCCCCCCCCCCCCCGTTCATGCCATCAGAGGTGAGAATGTGATTACTGTATTACCAAACCGCCATATTGCCTTACACAATGATTGTTGCCTGTTTCTCTGTCTTGCCTTCCTGCTTCTCAACCTCCCATGACTATCACTACCCTTTCATTCCTCTTGATTTGCTATACTCCTCACTGTGATCTTGAGCCCAATCTTGCAGGCTTCCTGCGTCCTCCTGTGGCCGAACACAAGATCTTCGGCCCATGCTCCCTTCCCTCACCTCCCCTCTCTTCCATACCACACGCCTCTCTCCCCCCTTCTCCAAACATCCATCCACGAGAAAACTATACACTCTTCACACCCTCACTGTGAAGCAGCCCCCCCCCCCCCCGGCCAGTACTGACAATCTATGCCCCGCGGCCTCTAGGCTAGCCTTACACTTTCCTACACCAACTCCTGTCTTTCCCATATCTTTGACTACCTCTTCTCTGTGATACTTGATTCTTCCTCCTCCTTACACACTGTAACTGCTATTACTCTGTTCCTGGGTCGCCTGTCAATCGTTCAATTGTTTATATTGTTGCACTTAATTTTAACGGAAGTTATACTGTGTTTTAAGTTTACTACAGTTCTAGTTGTTTGTATGCCACACTGAAACTGAATCCCTTCAAGTTTACATGCCCTTACTTTCACACTCCCGACCCTCAGACTCTGAGGGGTCTGGTGGCCGTGACACCTCGTCTCTCACTGAGGCCTTACCTCCCGCACTGAATCCCGGTCTCTCCACACTCTCGGAACCTCTCAACTTAACCAACACATACCAAACCCTCTTAGTCCCACTACTACGCTACCATTAACCCCTGCACGGCTGCTTGTCTGTCAACCCTCTTAATTCCATCCGCACAGGACAAACCTCCTCCCACACAGTGGTCCTCCACGACTACAATAACTGTTACCGACACTTTTCCTAACACGCCACTGACCATATCCGGACGTACCGCAACCGCGAATACAATCGGATAGGTGATTAGTCTTCCACCTGTCTCCGGATCTTTCCTGTCACCCTACCTCCCCCTGCTGACAGTCACTTACACCTCTCTCACCCGAGGACAACCCCCCCCCTACTTTGCACTAGGGGTGACTTCGCCCTCAGTAGGCCATCCCCACACATACCTACCTACCACATCGACCCCTCAGCTACCTATCCACCCCTACTTCTGCCACAGCTCTCGGACCATCCTTACATTACGTTTTACTGCCCCTACTCCATCTGCAATGATGAACACCCCCACGACCACTGACAAGACTCTTGTCAAAATAACCTCGTTCAACATACGAGGTCTTAACATCCCTGAACGTCGTTCCCAACTCCTTCACGCTATGCACAGTAACAAAGTTGATTTCGCCTTCCTTCAAGAAACACATTTTCGTACTGACGCCATTCCTAAACTTCATAACTACCGCTACCCGACAGCCTTCCATGCAACTACTTCTGAATCTAAAACGAAGGGAGTCTCGATCCTCGTAGCAAAAAAATGCCTCTTTCAGCACACTGATACGCTAGCAGACACAGAAGGCAGATACTTTTTTATTAAAGGGACACTTTTTGGCCGCACAGTCACGTTGGCTAACATTTACGCCCCCAATACCCGTCAGGTTGCTTTCTTTCGAAAAGTTGCTACCTCCTTGATTGCCTTCCAGGAAGGTATGCTCATCTTTGGGGTAGACTTCAATGTCCCCCTTCACCCACTCCAAGACACTTCTACAGGCAAGTCCTCCCTCACATATGCAGCTCTCAGGTCCATTAAAGCCCAACTCCAAACTCTATCGCTACACGACACCTGGCGTACCCTCCACCCTGACGGTAGAGACTTTACCCACTTTTCCGCACCCCACAACAGATACTCCAGGATTGACTACCTCTTTTTATCCCAACAAGACCTCCCCCTCCTACACTGCGCCTCTGTCGACCCCATATTTCTTTCCGACCACCATCCTGTCTCTGTCACCCTGGCTTTCTCAGAGAAACGCTCCCGCTCACGAACCTGGACACTAGACCACTCGTTGCTCACAGACCCGAACATTGCCCAAGACACAGGGATTCGTATCCAACAATTCTTCGAAGACAAAAAACCCACCGACACCTCCCCACTTATTAACTGGGAAGCACACAAATGTGTGATTCGGGGAACCCTTATAGCTGCTGCTGCCAAACGCTACCGGGAAAAACTAAAACAGCTCCTAGACCTTACGGCCTCGAATTCAACAACTAGAAAAATCACATAAACATTCCCAGGCCCTTGTCAAACTCCAAGCCCTCTCGCAATCCAGGAAAGAATAGCTGGACCTTCTAGGACTAGAACTTAAACATAAATTCATGCTTTCCCAGAAAACCTTCTATGAATATGGCAATAAAGTAGGTAGACTTCTGGCTAAAGCTTTACAAGCCAAAAAAGCCTCCACGACAATCCACTCCCTGACTGACCCGACGGGTCGCAAACTCAACTCAACCCCTGATACAGCTGAACAGTTTGTCACGTACTACAACCGACTATACAACATAACTCCCAACGGATCCAATGCTGACCCTTCATCCAGACAACAGGCAATTAAAGACTTTTTGTCCCAATATTGCCCTGCGCCAATCCCTGCTACTAAGCTTCAGAAATTAGATACCCCACTATCTGTTGAGGAAGCTAAACTGGCACTGAAGCAAATGAAGCCTGGAAAAAGCCCCGGTCCGGACGGACTGACGGTTGGATACTATAGAACCTATACAGACTGCCTGACCCCCCTTTTCGTCTCGGCCTTCAACTCTTTTAGTGAGCCTATCACACCCCCTAGAGACATGCTCATGGCACATGTTGCCGTCATACCTAAACCAGGGAAAGATACATCTGAAGTCTCTAACTACAGACCTATCTCCCTATTGAATGTAGACCTCAAGTGGTACGCAAAACTACTTGCCAATAGACTTCTCTCCCTCCTGCCCCAACTTGTGAATCTAGACCAAGTTGGTTTTGTCCCTGGCAGAGAAGCAAGGGACAACACCCTCAAAGCCATCTCCATCCAACATTGGCTCACAACCCACCACAAACAAGGATTCCTCCTCTCCCTTGACGCTGAGAAGGCGTTCGATAGAGTGGCCTGGGACTACATGTCAGAAACCCTGCGATTCCTTGGCCTTCCCCCTCGTATGCTTCATTTTATTCTCGCACTCTACACAAATCCCACTGCCAGGGTCCGTGTCAATGGCCACCTATCGAGCACCTTCTCCGTCTCCAATGGGACCAGTCTAGGATGCCCCCTCTCCCCACTTATATTTATCCTCACGCTAGAGCCGATGCTGAGACGCCTCAGGGACAACCAAGACATCAAGGGAGTTGATATTAACCACCACAATTACAAGTTAGCGGCCTTCGCCGACGATATCCTCCTCTTCTTGTCGGAACCAATCACGACACTCCCAAATCTTCTTGCTGACCTCAAAACCTTTAACCACATAGCTAACCTGCAAATAAATTTCTCCAAATCTAATGCCCTCAACGTCACTCTCCCCCCTGACATCTGTTCACAATGCCAAACCAACTTCCCATTCAAATGGAACGCTCGCTCGATCACTTACCTGGGTATTCAGCTCCCCTCCTCCCTGACAGACTTATATTGTACTAACTATCTCCCATTACTCCAACTCTTACTGAAAAACCTCAAACAATGGTCGACGAATCCCTTCTCTTGGTTCGGCAGAGCTGCCGCTATCAAGATGAATATATTACCCTGAATCCTATATCTAATGCAAACGGTCCCAATCAAGCTTCCTACCACTTTCTTCTCCACACTACGTAGAGCTTGCTCTAACTTCATCTGGGACGGACTCCGACCCAGACTTAGCCATGCCAGGCTCACTATTCCTAAACTCAAAGGCGGCATTGGCCTGCCAGACCTTCGCAAATACCACCTGGCTTGTCACCTGGCTAGGATAGTGGACTGGAATGTGCACTTGGACACAAAGGCATGGGTACGCCTGGAACACTCATTCTGGCCTACCCCGCTCGCCCATTCTCCCTGGATCAAGTCAACCCAAACCCCCCCACCCTGCCGTACACACCCCCTTATTCAACCCACGTTGAACTCCTTCCGAGACGCCTGTGCTAAACACCACATCTCCTTTATCTTAGGTCCAATGACCCCGCTTAGACAAAACCCCAACTTCCGCCCAGGGCTGTCCTCCTCCTTCCTACGAGATACCTGGCCCCATTGCCAAATTCGCGATGAGCACTTTTTTAACGGTGACCAACTTATCCCCTACGAATCACTAGCGGCAGCCATGATGAATGGTACATTTCCCTTTTGGACCTACGTCCAACTTAGAAACTTTCTCATTAAACCTGACCCGAAACCCAACTGGTCCCGATCACACACTCACTTCGAGGATCTCTGTCTACGTGATCCACCTCTCACTCATTTGATCTCCTCCATATACGCAATGCTGTTCATGGACCAAAACCCGAAACAAAACTGGGCAAGCCAAAAATGGGAGGCAGATCTCTCCATTGACCTAACAGACAGAGACTGGGAACTCATCTACTCATGTATACACAAGGGAACGGTGAATGTCCACGTACAAGAAAATTCCTTTAAGATCTTCTCACGCTGGTATAAAACCCCCCTTAGACTACACAACATTTTCCCCTCTGTCTCCCCAAAATGCTGGACGTGTGAAGCTGAGAACGGCTCACTATTACACATCTGGTGGTCATGCCCTAAACTGCAAACTTTTTGGGCAGAGGTTCACCGCCTGATTCTCCACATCACCACCTACGACCTTGACTTTTCACCAGCACAGTTTCTGCTTCACCACTCCAGCATTCCCTCAAAAACATACAGACGATCTCTAGCTATGCACCTCGTTAATGCAGAAAAACTCTGTGTCCCAGCAAAATGGAAATCTATGGAACCCCCCACCCTGTCTGAATGGTTCAACCGCATACACAAGATAGCAGAAATGGAGAAATTGATACACCAGGCCCATGACACACCACATAAGTACACGGAAATCTGGTCATGCTTGCTCCACTTTCTTACGTCAGATGAATATAAGGCAAACACTCCTTAGGTGATGTCCGAGAGCTGTGGTGGGACACTGGTCGATCCTTACTGTCACTCCCCCACCCTATCCCCTGTGACCGTTTCTCCTAGACTCCTTCCGAGACATGTCCCCTTCCAATTGACGTCCATCCCGCTGATCTTATAATTTACCTGATCTCTGCCCCACCTTAGCTACCGAACTTTATATACCAAGATACTCGCTCCCAACCCCCCTCAATACCCCTAATCACCAGTTGACCCCCCCCCCCCCTACGGTTGCTTTCACCACTTATAACGCAAGACGAATTTCCTTGCTCCTCGACTCTACCCTCGACACTGAATTGACAACCCTCTTCGACACGTACGCTGTTTTCCTTTTCATACCCTGATTGCTTCTACCTTCATCGTACTTCAATAGGTTCTGTTTCAACGTGTTTAATCGATGATGGATTTTGGTATATTACTCCCTATTAGAAACCTTCACTGTCATGCCTAATTTTCGACCTTGTATTGTTGTTTTGGTTAACTGTTATTACTACACTGCAGCTGCGCCCGCACCAATACACCCAAGCACCTGTTTGTTTACTGTCAATGCATTATCTTTTCAGTTACTGCACTGTATTTTATGTACGTTAACGGATACATTAATAAAAAACTTTTGAAACAAAAAAGAGAGGGACAGAGAGGAGGAGGGTGACAGAGAGGGAAGAGGGGGGGTGACAGAGAGGGAAGAGGGGGTGACAGAGAGGGAAGAGGGGGTGACAGAGAGGGAAGAAGGGGGTGACAAAGAGGGAAGAGGGGGGTGACAGAGAGGGAAGAGGGGGTGACACAGAGAGAGGAAGGGGTGACACAGAGAAAGAGAGGAGGGGGTGAGAGAGAAAGGAGGGGATGAGAGATAGAGGAGGAGGAGGGGGTGACAGAGAGAGAGAGAGGAGGGGGTGAGAGAGAGGAGGGGTGACAGAGAGAAAGGAGGGGGTGACAGAGAGAAATAGAGAGGAGGAGGGTGACAGAGAGAGAGGAGGGGGTGACAGAGAGAGAGGAGGGGGTGACAGAGAGAGAGGAGGGGTGACAGAGAGAGGAGGGGGTTGACAGAGAGAGAGAGGAGGAGAGGAGGGGTAACAGATAGAGAAAGGAGAGGGGACATAGAGAGGGGAGGGGGGACAGAGAGAGGGGAGAGGAGTGACAGAGAGGAGGGGGGACAGAGAGAGAGAGAGAGGGGTGAGAGAGAGGAGGGGGAACAAAGAAAGAGAGAGGAGGGGGTGACAGAAAGAGAGAGAGATAGATAGGATGGGGTGACAGAGAGAGAGAGGAAGGGGTGACAGAGAGAGAGAGAGGAGGGGGATAGCAAGAGAGGAGGGGACAGAGAGAGGGGAGGGGGCAGAGAGAGGGGAGAGAGTGACAGAGAGAGAGAGGGGGTGAGAGAGAGGAGGGGGGTGACAGAGAGAGAGAGGAGGGGGTGACAGGGAGAGAGGAGGGGGTGACAGAGAGAGAGAGAGGGGGGTGACAGAGAGAGAGGGGGTGACAGAGAGAGAGCGGAGGGGTTGACAGAGAGAGAGAGAAATAGAGGAGGGGGAGAGAGAAAGAGAGAGGGGGGCTCCATCATCCACAGACATACAATATCCAGGATGCTTGCACCCTCCTGGAAGGAGGAGAATGTGGGATGAATGTGGGATGACTTGCTGGCAGAGCTGGCACCACCCGGGATCTAGCCTGGTAGAGGTCCTCCCCCTGCTCATGTCACCATGCCCCCCTTCCCTCCCCCAGGTGTCCTCACCCAGGGAAGAGTCACAATGCAGTGTTATTGGTCCCGGGGTAATATCACTACGTGACGTCACCCGTGCCACTCCCCAATTCTCTGGCTTGGAAGGAGAAAAATAGGGAACAGCGACAGCCCCGCCCCTCTGCGCCCTTCCAAGCTCACGATTGACTGTGGGCAGAGTTCCTACCATGTGCCCTGGCAGCGCAGTGCAGGGAGGGCGGGCTGTGCGGGGTGACAGGTGAGATGAGTGCGGGCACCGGCGTATAGTAGAGCGGAGGATGGAGGGCACAGGATGGCAGCCTCAGGGCTGGCCGAGCTGTGATGGCCTCACGGCACCCCTGTTGCCCATGGCGTCCTGTGCAGCTGCCCAGCTTGCACACCCCAAAGACCGGCCCTGAGTGCCTGACCTCACAAATTCGCCTTTGGAAGAATGGACAAACATTCCCATACACACTCCTAAACCTAGACAACCTTCCCAGAAGAGTTGAAGCTGTTATAGCTACAAAGGATGGACAGACTCAATATTAAACCCTACATACTAAGATTGGGATGGCACTAAAGTGCATGTGTATATAAAAGCAGGTGTCCCAGTACTTTTGACAATATAGTGTGTGTCTTCCGGTGCACACAATCAGGATATCATATCTGTTCCAACCTAAAGAAGGATGCAAGCTCTACAGCCCGAAACTGTTGAGCTGGAACTGGAATGATATGCAATTTATTTGTATATGAATACACCTAAATACTGTAAATCATTTTAAGTGCAGCAATCCTTGAACAGAAGTTCTCAGCCTCATAAACAGGCTGCCGAGGAGATGATTTTCTGCGAAGAACTGCAGAGAATTGAACTGAGAGAAAACTTCTCAGTTTAATAAATGTACCCCTATGTGACTTAGGCTAATGATTAGGGCCCCTTTCACATTGAGGCGTTTTTCATGCGGTACAGCGCTAAAAACAGCGCTGCTATACCACATGAAAAATCATGCCCTGTAGTGTTCAATGTGAAAGCTCGAAGGCTTTCAAACTGAAGCGGTGCGCTAGCAGGAACGCTCCAAAAGTCCCGCTAGCCGCATCTTTACCGCGGTATAGGAGCGGTGTGTTCACCGCTCCTATACCACGCCTTCCCATTGAAATCAATGGGAAACCGCGGTAATAGCGCGGTATTAACCCTTTTTCGGCCGCTAGCGGGGGTTAAAACCTCACCGCTAGCGCCCGAATATCGTGGTAAATACGACGGTATAGCGGCGATACAAATAGCGCGGCTATACCGTCACCGCGGCTCCACGCCTCAATGTGAAAGAGGTCTAATAATAGAGTTTAAAAGAAGCAGGGAAACTGGTTATGTTCTGTTGGGATTTAGGTAGAGCTGTTTCCTAGGAAACACGTTTATGGATGATTTATGATGAACAGGGCATGCATGGACAGAGCATGCATCCTACCTATTGGACAGGACTCATCAGAAACAAGAGGAAAGCAGAAGTCTCCAGAGAACCCACACTATAGCTCTCATCTGGGTAATGCTTTGTTCAGACTGTTACCTTTTAGTAGGCCATTTAGAAGTATTGCCTCCAATACCACTTGGCTGCAAAATAGCTTATTTTCCCAGTCTATACAGTTCTTGAACCCTGGTGGGGTTTTGAGATAAAACATATTGTATATATTGTATCTCTATTTATTGTCTATATGTTTTTACAAAGAAATTTGTGTTTTTACATGTAAAAATTTAATTTTTTTTATGTGATGGGGCTACATCTTTATTTCATTTTCCTGGTGCCTCCATGGCAGCATACCAATGGTCATGGCTCCACCCCAGACCGACCGAAGCTGTACTCCCATTCTGGCATTCTTTTTTCTGTCCTCATCCCCGCAGGATCACGTATCAGCCTTACCTCACCGTCTTATGGTGCTACCATTGCAGGTTCATGCTCTCCTGCAGGATGGAGTCCTATGGCTTGGGTTGCTAAAGGCACCAGATAAGTATAGGAGCCATTGTTTTTCTGTGAATCTTTTTCATGGCATGTTTTCACCACCAGGGGCTACATTTCTCCTCAAGTCAGGTGTTAGGCTGGCTGTCCTTCATATGTACTGTAGCATTCTCCCGTTTTTATCCAGGCACTGGCGGGGGCAAGTTAGATCGCGGGCATGCCAGGGGGAGAGAGCTCCTTTGCCCCATCATGTTAGCGCCGAGCAGCGAGCCTCCTCCATAGCGGGGGGGGGGGGGGGCGCCTCGCGCGCGTCAGTAGACTCAGGCTCATACTCTCGGGAGGCAGAGCTCCGTCGGCGCGGCGGTGCATGCGCAGTAGGAGCGCGGCGGCCATCAAGGTACACCTTCCCTATATAAACAGCCTGTCTCTCTCACTTGAGGACAGGCTGCTGTGGAGATAGCACTCACTCGCACTCTCTCTCTCTCGCTCCACCTGCTGTGCATCATTATGGACCCCTGCCAAGGTATACTTATTGTTTACTACAAAAAAAAGTTTTTGTTGCACCCATTGGCAGCGGGGCTTATGTGGGTTTTATGCTTTATGGTTCTTGCAGCACAAATGTTTAGTTATATGCAAAAAATAAATAAAAAATAAGGTATATATATATATATATATATATATATATATATATTCTTCCTGTTATGGTGTAAGCATACTATAGTGTGAAGGGTGATAGCATGATAGTAATTACAACAATTTTTAATTTGCCCATAGCTGCCCCGGACATAGCCATGCCGCTCCAAAAAGATCCTCGACATACCATTAGGTAAGGGCTGCAACCAATAGGTAAATTGGAGGAAATAAAGAGCACACCAATGGGCTGACAACATTTATGGTTTGTGTCTCCACAGCCCGCAACAAGAGTCATCACACAGATCCTCCCGCGATAGAGGCTCATACAACCACAGAAGTTCTAGCCACTCTCATGCATCAGGCCATAAATCTAGTAGCCGTCAGAGCTCTTCCCGTCACACCTCCTCTAAGCCAGGAAAAGACGACTGTTGGGTATGTGGCAGGAAGGCCCTACCAGGGAAGTTAGCCTGTGGTCAATGCCTCTTGGAGGCTACAGTGGAAAGACAGGAGCCGGCAAGCTCTATTAAGGACCTGATTAAGGAGTCAATCAGGGAACTAGCCTCATCACAAGCTTTCTCCCCAGCCGCTGGTGGGGGGGCCGTAGAGGCACCCTCTACACATCCTGAGGGAAGCACCTCGGATGACGAGGCAGCTGCGATCGAGGAAGAATTTTCAGTCTTTAATTTTTACCTAGTGGAACCCTTTTGTAATGGCGGTCAAAGATGCTATCCAATGGGAGGAGTATCCTGAGCCCCCTCCAAGGCGAAAAAATATTTCCCTCAGCTGACAAGGAAGGTCTCATATTTTCCCTTAATTGAGGAGATCAAAGGGATCATTCTAGGAGAATGGCAGAAGGTGGATAGGAGACCAGTGGCCTTTAACCGTCTCCAAAAATTATATCCTTTGGCCGAATCAGATAGTCTTTTTGACTCCATCCCACCTGTTGACGCCTCGGTAATGAGACTGGCAAAAAATACGACTCTCCCTTTAGAAGACGTGGTCTCTTTTAGTGACGTCTTGGATCGAAGGATCGACACAGACCTCAAAAAAATGTTTTAAGCAACCGGGAGGGCCTGCAAGCCGGCTGTAGTCATATCTTCCGTTTCCAGAGCCTCCAGGGTTTGGGTGGATAACATCGAAACAGCCCTTAGGGCAGGCATAGACATTGAAGAGGTCATTAAAGCATTGGATGAGCTAAAATTAGCCTCGGACTTTATGGCCGAAGCAGCCATAGATGTCCTAAGATGTTTAGCTAGGGCCATGTTATTTTCTATCACGGCCAGGAGGGCCCTATGGTTGAAACCATGGGCAGCGGACCCATCCTCGAAGCAATCATGGTGTTGCATTCCCTACAACGGCAAAGCATTGTTTGGGGAGAAGATGGACGCCGCAATTTCCAGAGTCACGGGGGGGAAGAGTGGCCTGATCCCTCAGGACAGAAGCAGAAGGAAGAGATTTGCTCCTAGGCCAGCAGGCCAGCAAAGGGGAAGAGACTCAAGGTCTTACCGCCCAGGCAGAGAATACAGAAGGGGATGGAAAGGGTCACAGGCTTCCTTTCTCCGGTTGGGGAAGCCAAAACCCGCAACATCTACAGAGGATGACCAGAAGTCCTTTTGACTCCCTGACCACCCAGACCGGGCCAGTGGGAGCAAGGCTCAAATCCTTCGCACAGGTTTGGGTGGAAGGGTGCATCGATCCTTGGGCAGTGTCTACCATCCTTCAAGGCCATTTTTGGAAATTCAAAAGCCGCCCACCACCTTTTTCTCTACAAAATACCAAGATTCCGGCTTCCAAAGGGAAAAGGGAAGTTTTGTTCCAGTACATCCAGAGACTGTTGCAGCAGGAGGCAGTCCTCCTGGTCCCAGCATCGGAGGCAGGTTCGGGATTCCATTCTCCCGTCTTTTTAATCCCCAAGAAGATGGGAGGATGGAGGCCGGTGTTGGATATGAAAAGGTTAAACAAGTATATCCACTTAGAGCACTTCAAAATGGAGTCTCTGAAGACAGTCATCTTGTCAGTCCAGCCTGGGGACTGGATGGCATCTATAGATCTCCAAGATGCGTATCTCCATATCCCCATCCACAGCCAATTCCAGCCTTTTCTACGATTCAAAGTCAGCAACCTACTCCCACAGTTCCAGTGCCTCCCCTTTGGGATCTCATCAGCCCATAGAACCTTTTCCAAGGTCTTAGGTGCCATCCTGATGCCCCTCCGAGAGAAGGGGATACGATTATTGTACTATCTGGACGATATTCTGATTCTTTCGCAACACAAGAACACCTTAAAAGAACACTGTATTGGTCACCACCACTTACGACCTTCCATCCAACCACGACAGGCTTATCTGACACACTCCGACAATATTGCATACACGATCCATATCAATTCCCATAAACAAGACGAGACTCAAGCTCTGCACTTGCTTCCAAAGATATGACAATTTATTGGTATTTTCTCAGCTTCTTATACAGTTTCAAGCATAATACAGTTCATCACAGGACAATGTAGTCCCCACCCCCCTATTCACTCACTGAGGATAATTCTTTAATTGGTAGCTGGACATGACGGCACTGCATCATCAATAGTGTTCAATTAACCTTGAATAATACACAGACATCTAGTTGAATAAGTTATCTAGACAGCTTTATCACACAATGGCAGAGTCTTGTGAGAGTGGGTGCAATCAACACCTTCAACGGAATGTCTTTACAGTGAATAGCCAACACCTTAAGATATTTCAATAGCCTATTATACAAAGGTATGACTCACTGTCTGGTTGACCTGGTCATATCATCATGAACTCCTTGTGATATCTCAGTCCTAAAATGAAGCATTAATAATGTCCCATCTGTAATATATGAATTATGATGCTTTGTCACCCTATGGCCCTAGTGGACATAAGGTGACCCTAGACATAGGAATATCTCAGTCTGTCGCGGTGCATTCCGTTACATCTCTCCCCTTTCGGTGGGAGACGGACACAGGTGGGAACCCCAAACGGGTTGAGTCCGAAGTCCGTCAGTAGTTCCAGTCCTCCAATGCTGGTCTCCATACTGTACCCCAAATAAATGGCTCCAAACTGAGCATTACTCACCCCGCCAACCTCTGCCTCTCTCAGAGAACACGCCTGCCGCTGGGGAGAAGGCAGGGTGGCTGGGCTCAGTCCATCATGCTGTTGGGGGTCTGGGCCAACTGCCCCCCCTCCTGGGGTATACCAGTGGAGACTGAAGTCCCATCCACTGGTGCTTGGTGAAAACCCCCCGGTGCTTGTAAAGCAAAGCAGACCTCCTCCTGTCCCAGTCCTGTACCATTTTCTGGGGTTGTGCCAGTGGA
Source organism: Rana kukunoris (assembly GCA_029574335.1). Classification (NCBI taxonomy): domain Eukaryota; kingdom Metazoa; phylum Chordata; class Amphibia; order Anura; family Ranidae; genus Rana; species Rana kukunoris. The sequence continues at coordinate 331,588,112 of CM056049.1, forward strand.
GACCGAAATCCCATCCACTACCACAGGGTCCTCCTTTTCTGTTAGTGAGGAGCAGAGGCCTATGACACTCTGTTCTGTTGCCAGCTCTTCCGCTGGGTTGCTGTGAGTGGAGACCACAGTCCCATCCACTACCACAGGGTCCCCCTCTTCTGTTAGTGAGGAGCAGAGGCCTATGACACTCTGTTCTGTTGCCAGCTCTTCCGCTGGGTTGCTGTGAGTGCAGACCACAGTCCCATCCACTACCACAGGGTCCCCCTCTTCTGCTAGTTAGGAGCAGAGGCCTATGACACTCTGTTCTGTTGCCAGTGATTCAGCTGGGGGTAAAAGCTTTACCACCTCAGCTTGTTGTTGGAGAGAGGGGCCAACCGCCCCGGCTCTCTGGAACTCCACACCATCCGCTTTGGCTTTAGGGATGGCAATCTCCATATTTTCCACTGCCGATTCATCAGCCAGGAGTTCACAGTTGTCATCTGAACTTTCCTCATAGTTCCAGGCAATGGGAGCCCCACCCTGCTGCTGAGCGGAGTCTAGCAGCTGTCTGTAGGCGACCTCCAGCTCCCATTCCCGAATGGCCAGAAATTCCAAATCTTCCTGTGACCAGTTGCCTCCCGAGATATTCAATTTTTCCTCTCTGTGCTCCATTATGTCCTCCAAGCGCCACTCCCGATCATCCCCGAAGTCAGGATCACTGGACATCCTCCAATACAACAATCCCAGGCCATCATAGTCATAGCCTTCTGTGGGGCTGTCATCCGCTGACCATGGGCACTCTTGGGCTACATACCACCAGAGGGCTCTGTAGCTCTCGTCCAGCTGCATCTCTGCCAGGATCAGCCTGCTTAACTCTGCTATCCACTCCTGCTTTGGTTGTTCCCCCAACAACAGCATTCGTACGTCATACTGCGTCCAGTACCTTGCATAGATGGAGGGCAGAACCTTTCCTTGGTGATGCTGCTCCCGAGCTAATGCTTCCTTCCAGAGTTGGCACCGAATCACATCCGACCATCCCAACAGGACCTCCTCTGATACTGGTCCTCTATGCTGTATCCGCATCTCTTGTAACCTCCTTTGGAATTCCTCTTCCATTGAGACTGGTATCTGCACCTCTCCTCTCTCTTCAGCTGCTGCAGCACTTCTTCGCTGTCGCAAGGTGGCATCTACAGCCGCTATAACCCGGTCTATGATCTCTGGTGGAGGATTAGGACCATATTGTGCCAGTCCATGTTTAACAGCCCGATCAAAAAAATCTTCCTCAGGTGTCCTGTCTGTTACGCTGGGCCTCTTAGCTCTATTCATTTCGACCAGTTCAGCGATAATGTCCCTTTTCTTATGGTTGCTGGCCGGTCTGCCCCGGCTCTCCAGTAAGTCCATGAGGGAAGAGAGCTTCATCCGTTCATACAGCGTCTCCATTGTCCTGTGTCCTTGTAGCCGTCCTTCTGATGATGGAATCATCCCACCGCTGCCAACCAAATGTAACGGTCACCACCGCTTACGACCTTCCATCCAACCACGACAAGCTTATCTGACACACTCTGACAATCTTGCATACACGATCCATATCCATTCCCATAAACAAGACGAGACTCAAGCTCTGCACTTGCTTCAAAGATAAGACAATTTATTGGTATTTTCTCAGCTTCTTATACAGTTTCAAGCATAATACAGTTCATATATAAAACAAAAACCGCGCTAGGAAACCCCCTCCCCCCAAAAAAGACTACAGGCTGCAGCAAGCGTGTGATAAACAGGAAACAATGGGATATAAAAAGCCGCGCCACACAAAGGTTGATAACACCAGTGTAAGTGATGGTAAAATTAATATAACACTAAAGTCCATTAACGTCCATAATGATTGAAATAATGATGAATCTCGGAAGCGATCCTCTGTGAAGTGTCACCAAACGCACACACGTCAGAAGGTGCACCCGCCACCACATGAATAAGCAGCTTACCAGAGGTCAGATCTATGCTAGCGTCTGACTATAACCCAGTCAACGGCCTTTAGATCCTTGAGGTTCCCACGATCAACTCGAGTAGACCAGGAGAGGGACACTTCTTAAACTCCGGAAGAAAAGAAGGCGCACATAGCATAATTCCGTATCGAAAATTTATTATAAAAAGTAAAATTGTACTTACACAGCACATGTAGTAAACGAGCATTAAAAACAAATACAGGTATTGCCGGCCGGCATGTAGGAGCCCTTCCTCCTCAGCGTGGTGACGTCACTGCGTCGCCTCCCAGACGCGTTTCGTCACAAAGAGGACGTTTTCAATGGGGATAGGGCTACACAGTGATGCACCACTTAAAAGGACCAGCCGCCCATTGTGAGAAGCAGCACGCTGAGTCCAGACGCGCCATCTTTGATGTGGTAAAAAACCATAGGCAGAAAAAACAATCTCCCAGGCATTACGGGCGCAACTAAAAATTCCTTAACGGAAAACAGAGAGAGAAAAAGAAAATTAAAATTAAACTGGTCCAAACCCCACCAGTAGTTGGGGTGGGCCAAAAGGTTTTATTGATTTACTTAAACTTGGTTGTCTGAATGTGATGTGGACGCAGCGATGTGGGGATAGGCAAGGTGGAAGAGCGCTGGCACTAAACTCTACCTCCCTTCCCCCCCCAGGACACAGCGTCATCTACGGGACAGGTCTGGTAAACAAAACCTAGACTTACCGAGAAAACAAAGGAGAAAAAAGAAAATATAATAATAAAAAATATATTCTTTTTGAACAACAAATATATATTATGTGTATTCCCTAGGGACTAATGTCCTCATAGGGAAGAGAGTACTAAACATAGTACAAGTGCTGGAGTGATATATTAATGTCTTACGCTCCAATACTAACAATTGGTGGGTAGTGTAAATAGGTAAAAACCCAGTGTGGTGATCAAGGGGTGAAAAAAGGAGGACAAGTGAAAAAAAGGCTATTTATTAACAAATAGATTGGTGGTATAATATTAGTGAAGAGTAACTTCATAAATTGTATCCTATAATCAAAACAATATTGAAAGAGTGATACATTCTAAACATTTTAAGTCAGCCAATAAGCTATATGACCAATAGTCGACTGTGAAGTGAAAGTTGGAATCAAATATAATCCGCAAAAAACGAAAAAAACGAAAAAAACGAAAAAAATATTTTTTATAGACTGAGTGAAGACGACTAGAAGGGAAAAATTTATTTTGATTAAATCATAATTCCATATAGGGTATAAATATATATCTGCCCTCAGGCGTGCTTCTCACAAAGGTCCATTATAGGCAATGTTAATAGATGCACTAGCATATATAGACTAAGTGAAGACAACTTACATGATATAAATTTCAAAAATCTATACAATAACCATATCGGGCCACAATATCCCTTACAGACATTGCTGGTAGGCATATGGCCATATATAGACTCAGGGAGGGCGACTCAAAAGGGCAGAAACAGAAAGAGAAAGAAACCGATCTCATAGAACTCAAAAAAGGAAAACAGTTATACCAAAAGGGTTATTGCTCCCCAAGTATGTTTCCCACAGGGGTTGTATCAAGCATTACTAATGAATGCATTCACATCCGTTTCAATATTTAACCCAAAGGGGGCGTAGGTTTTCAAACGAAAAATCCAGCCCATCTCCATCTGGGATATCCCTTGTACTAGATTACCTCCTCTCCAAGGTGCTTTATATTTATCAATCCCCAAGAAGAGGGTATTGGAGGGATTCTTTTCATGCTTCAATCTGTAGTGATTGGAAACAGAATGGTCCCTAAATCCAGACATGATGTTGGTGATGTGTTCGTTGACACGAACCTGAAATGCCCTCTTGGTCCTACCCACGTATTGTTTGCCACATGGACATTGAACCAAATACACCACTCCCTCAGAAGCACAGGTAATGCATGGTAGAATCTTGTATTCTTTCCCGGTGGCTGTAGATATAAAGGACCTCACACATCTATGTTTGTTAGAACTTAGGGCACAGACCCGACATCGCCCACATTTGTAATAGCCTTTTAGCTGGGCGAAAGGGAAAAAAGATTTAGTGAGGGGAGGATCTATAACATTCTTGGATATGAGGTTCCTTAGGGATTGTACCCCCTTGAAGATAACCCGAGGTTTAGGGGGCAGGATATTTTTTAACACAGGGTCATTTAGGGCTAAATGCCAGTGTTTCTTTACCAGATGGGTAATGGTTCTATGCTGGGTGGAATAGGTGGTGACAAAAGGTACTACGTCAGAGAACCTGAACCTGTTCTCCTCAGAGAACTTGGGAGTCTTATCACGTAAAAGCTCATTCCTATCCATACCCTTCCTAAAGCGAGGCCTAAAATCCAGAGAGGTGTAATGAATCTTGCACCCCCCGAACCATGCAATTCCGTACTACAGTACCCCTTATCAAACAAGCTGAAACCTAGATACTCTAGTCCAGGCGACTAGCGATCGTGAAGACAACCGTTGCTGGGGTGGTCAATGAATCGAAATAACACCCTCAGAAGTTTAAGATCAGGTGCTTAGCTTATCTGGGGGATCAGAGTCAACCGTCCAGGATGACTCCCAAGTCCCTGGAGCTGCGAGGCCATTGAGTGTAGGGGCCAGACTCAAGTCACTGAAGGTAATACAATCGGTCTTACTATTGTTTAACTTCAGAGAGTTGGCACACATCCACTGATCGATCTCCCGAAGGCAAGCGGCCAGGGTTTCGGGAGCAACTTCACCATGTTTGAATTTAAAGTAAAGCTGTAAAAGCTCATTCCTATCCATACCCAAAACCTGATGTAAAGACCCCTGCAATTCCGTACTACAGTACCCCTTATCAAGAAACCTCTCTGTAAGGACTGAAGCTTGTTGTTGGAACACCTGAGTGTCAGAGCAATTCCGTCTTAGCCGGAGATATTGACTCTTGGGGACACCCTTCAACCAAGGTTCATGGTGGCAACTTCCTACCGGAATGTAGGAGTTCCGATCAGTATCCTTGAAAAAAGTGGAGGTAATGAACCTATTCTCTTTGGTTTCTATTACCAAGTCGAGGTAGTGAACCCTGGTCTGGCTGGCCTCATACTTCAGTTCTATGCCCCTATTATTATCATTAAGGTATTCAATGAAGTTGGTCAAATCGGTATGCCCGCCAGCCCATAGGAGGAGGATGTCGTCTATGTACCTGGCCCAAAGGACCACCTGAGGGGCATCCCTCGGGTAGACGACATCCTCCTCCCATTTGGCCATAAAAAGGTTGGCCAGGCTTGGGGCATATTTAGCCCCCATAGCCACCCCAGTGTTTTGTTTGTAAAACGTGTCCTCAAACCAAAAATAATTGGATGCAGCTGCAAAACTCAGGAGGGACATAATGAAAACAACTTGCTTAGAGGGAAGGCCTGAGTCTCTCCCAAGGTAGAATTGTACGGCTTCAAGTCCTAGGGCATGGGGTATGATGGTGTACAATGAAGTTACATCGATCGTAACCATCCACATATCAGAAGAAGCGGGGAGATCGGTAAGGATGTTGATAATATGTTTGGAATCCCTAACATAAGAGGGAATTTTTTTAACCAGTGGTTGCAAATAGAAATCAATATATCTGCCCACCCGGGAAGTGATTGAATCTATGCCACTAACAATGGGGCGACCCGGGGGGCAGACAGGATCCTTGTGTAACTTTGGGAGATAATATAATGTTGGGGTACGGGGTGCTTTAGGTATGAGAAAAAGCTTTTCTTTTAGAGACAGAATACCCTCAAACACACCTCTTTCCACTAATTTCTCAAGTTCTCTTTTATAGAGCAACTTAGGATCGTTGGGGAGAATGGAATAAGTGTTAACGTCATCCACGATCTTATGCATCTCTCTCAGATAATCAGCCTTATCGAGTACTACGATACCCCCCCCTTTGTCCGCTGGTCTGATGACTAGATCCTTGTTAGTACACAAAGAATCCAAACCATCTTGGAGGGTTTTATTAAGCTTAGCTTTCTTAGTCTCAATAGCCTCCAGGTCCCTAATGAGGACATCCCTGAATGTCTTCAGGGAAGGTGCCAGACCCCCTGGAGGATTGAACAAAGAAGCGTTGGACAGTACAGAGTGTACATAGTTGGAGGTAAGGTGTTGGCTGGAAGTTGTGATGCCTATCATATATCTTTTAATATTGATTTTCCTTATGAATTTGTGTATATCCATAAAGGTTTTGAATTTGTCCAAACTCTGGGGAGGCGCAAATTTTAAACCTTTGTCCAGCAGGGATTTCTCAGCCTCAGTAAGGACTTTTGAGCTGAGATTGAAAATGCCCTGCCCTGTTACGTTTTGGTACGCTTGGGATTTCCTGTGTCTCCTCCCCCCTCTGATACCTCTCCTCTTTCTACCTGCCTCTTGGTGCCCTGTCCACCCTTGTGAAAACCCCAACTGGAGGGTCCATAGGCCCCAGAGCCAAGACCAGGAGGATTGGTAGTACCCGGGGGTGGGAAAGGGGGAGGGGCAAACCATGCCCCACTCGTATTGGGGGGGGGTTGGATCTGGAAACCCTTCGAATCCTCACCTCCACTCAATGGAAAGAAGGAATTGGAGGTGGGTACATTATAATTCCAACCCAATTCTGACTCAGGTTGGAAGTAGGTTGGAGAAGGGTACTCAAGATCACCCATAGGTCTCCAATTGGTGGTAGTGTATTGAACATTCCCACCCGTATTCGGGCCCCATCCCCTCCCTCTCGGGGCAGGCTTGGAAGTCTGGTTATGGTAGTAAGATCCTGTTGGGAAGGGAGCATTCCCGCCAGGAGGACCCCCATACCCAGGGCCCGCATAGGGGGGGACTCTATAATGATTGGCATTTGTTTTGGGTGGGCCAGTGGGACGCCCCTGATCTCTTAGGGGAGGTCCCCTGGATCCACCTCGGCCCCTCCTAGGAGATTGTTTATAAGATTGACCTCCCAATCTCGGAGGGTTCCGATTAGGACCAGGAGGCATTAGTGGATATGGTGCACCATCTGGGTGGGACCCCAAACCCCTTGTTACCTCCATTTCTATGGAGGTCAGCTTATTCTGATCCTCTAAGAGTTTTCTCTGCCAATTGAAGATCGTGTTGTTATGATAATCTTCCAAGTCCCTATTGTACTTCTTTTTCTTTTTGTTCCTTTGTTCTCTATCTTCTTTTTCAAGGAGATTGAGAAGATCAAGAGATTTTTCTTTATATTCCTCTCTATCCTTGAAGGGTCTGTGCCCTAAGTTCTAACAAACATAGATGTGTGAGGTCCTTTATATCTACAGCCACCGGGAAAGAATACAAGATTCTACCATGCATTACCTGTGCTTCTGAGGGAGTGGTGTATTTGGTTCAATGTCCATGTGGCAAACAATACGTGGGTAGGACCAAGAGGGCATTTCAGGTTCGTGTCAACGAACACATCACCAACATCATGTCTGGATTTAGGGACCATTTTGTTTCCAATCACTACAGATTGAAGCATGAAAAGAATCCCTCCAATACCCTCTTCTTGGGGATTGATAAATATAAAGCACCTTGGAGAGGAGGTAATCTAGTACAAGGGATATCCCAGATGGAGATGGGCTGGATTTTTCGTTTGAAAACCTACGCCCCCTTTGGGTTAAATATTGAAACGGATGTGAATGCATTCATTAGTAATGCTTGATACAACCCCTGTGGGAAACATACGTGGGGAGCAATAACCCTTTTGGTATAACTGTTTTCCTTTTTTGAGTTCTATGAGATCGGTTTCTTTCTCTTTCTGTTTCTGCCCTTTTGAGTCGCCCTCCCTGAGTCTATATATGGCCATATGCCTACCAGCAATGTCTGTAAGGGATATTGTGGCCCGATATGGTTATTGTATAGATTTTTGAAATTTATATCATGTAAGTTGTCTTCACTTAGTCTATATATGCTAGTGCATCTATTAACATTGCCTATAATGGACCTTTGTGAGAAGCACGCCTGAGGGCAGATATATATTTATACCCTATATGGAATTATGATTTAATCAAAATAAATTTTTCCCTTCTAGTCGTCTTCACTCAGTCTATAAAAAATATTTTTTTCGTTTTTTTCGTTTTTTTCGTTTTTTGCGGATAATATTTGATTCCAACTTTCACTTCACAGTCGACTATTGGTCATATAGCTTATTGGCTGACTTAAAATGTTTAGAATGTATCACTCTTTCAATATTGTTTTGATTATAGGATACAATTTATGAAGTTACTCTTCACTAATATTATACCACCAATCTATTTGTTAATAAATAGCCTTTTTTTCACTTGTCCTCCTTTTTTCACCCCTTGATCACCACACTGGGTTTTTACCTATTTACACTACCCACCAATTGTTAGTATTGGAGCGTAAGACATTAATATATCACTCCAGCACTTGTACTATGTTTAGTACTCTCTTCCCTATGAGGACATTAGTCCCTAGGGAATACACATAATATATATTTGTTGTTCAAAAAGAATATATTTTTTATTATTATATTTTCTTTTTTCTCCTTTGTTTTCTCGGTAAGTCTAGGTTTTGTTTACCAGACCTGTCCCGTAGATGACGCTGTGTCCTGGGGGGGGAAGGGAGGTAGAGTTTAGTGCCAGCGCTCTTCCACCTTGCCTATCCCCACATCGCTGCGTCCACATCACATTCAGACAACCAAGTTTAAGTAAATCAATAAAACCTTTTGGCCCACCCCAACTACTGGTGGGGTTTGGACCAGTTTAATTTTAATTTTCTTTTTCTCTCTCTGTTTTCCGTTAAGGAATTTTTAGTTGCGCCCGTAATGCCTGGGAGATTGTTTTTTCTGCCTATGGTTTTTTACCACATCAAAGATGGCGCGTCTGGACTCAGCGTGCTGCTTCTCACAATGGGCGGCTGGTCCTTTTAAGTGGTGCATCACTGTGTAGCCCTATCCCCATTGAAAACGTCCTCTTTGTGACGAAACGCGTCTGGGAGGCGACGCAGTGACGTCACCACGCTGAGGAGGAAGGGCTCCTACATGCCGGCCGGCAATACCTGTATTTGTTTTTAATGCTCGTTTACTACATGTGCTGTGTAAGTACAATTTTACTTTTTATAATAAATTTTCGATACGGAATTATGCTATGTGCGCCTTCTTTTCTTCCGGAGTTTAAGAAGTGTCCCTCTCCTGGTCTACTCGAGTTGATCGTGGGAACCTCAAGGATCTAAAGGCCGTTGACTGGGTTATAGTCAGACGCTAGCATAGATCTGACCTCTGGTAAGCTGCTTATTCATGTGGTGGCGGGTGCACCTTCTGACGTGTGTGCGTTTGGTGACACTTCACAGAGGATCGCTTCCGAGATTCATCATTATTTCAATCATTATGGACGTTAATGGACTTTAGTGTTATATTAATTTTACCATCACTTACACTGGTGTTATCAACCTTTGTGTGGCGCGGCTTTTTATATCCCATTGTTTCCTGTTTATCACACGCTTGCTGCAGCCTGTAGTCTTTTTTGGGGGGAGGGGGTTTCCTAGCGCGGTTTTTGTTTTATATTGCTTTTCCTGATATTATCACCGCAGCTTATTATTATTGCTTTGTCCACCTGGAGAAGAGTGGAGATATGGATATCTTTGAATTTAGAGCTAATCAAAGGTTGAACACCGAAGGCGTCTTTGAATCATACAAAGATGATGAGGGTGACCTGGGGGGTTTGTTCATACGGCTCAAAAATCTGTTTATTTCAGAGAACCATACAAAATGGGATGTGGCTTATCTTGACACCTATGTAAAACTAGGGATGGTCCCAAGAAGCCTGAGATGGGAGGTTTCACCGCAAAAGGGAGATACTGACCTTGACGATTGGTATAACTACTTCAATGGCGCGGGGGTTTCCTTTCTCAGATTTCTAATGGAGAGGAAAGCCAGCAAACTAAACCGCCTTGATGAAGAGATCAAGAGCATTAAGATCAAACTTGATCCCTTCAAGGATAGAGAGGAATATAAAGAAAAATCTCTTGATCTTCTCAATCTCCTTGAAAAAGAAGATAGAGAACAAAGGAACAAAAAGAAAAAGAAGTACAATAGGGACTTGGAAGATTATCATAACAACACGATCTTCAATTGGCAGAGAAAACTCTTAGAGGATCAGAATAAGCTGACCTCCATAGAAATGGAGGTAACAAGGGGTTTGGGGTCCCACCCAGATGGTGCACCATATCCACTAATGCCTCCTGGTCCTAATCGGAACCCTCCGAGATTGGGAGGTCAATCTTATAAACAATCTCCTAGGAGGGGCCGAGGTGGATCCAGGGGACCTCCCCTAAGAGATCAGGGGCGTCCCACTGGCCCACCCAAAACAAATGCCAATCATTATAGAGTCCCCCCCTATGCGGGCCCTGGGTATGGGGGTCCTCCTGGCGGGAATGCTCCCTTCCCAACAGGATCTTACTACCATAACCAGACTTCCAAGCCTGCCCCGAGAGGGAGGGGATGGGGCCCGAATACGGGTGGGAATGTTCAATACACTACCACCAATTGGAGACCTATGGGTGATCTTGAGTACCCTTCTCCAACCTACTTCCAACCTGAGTCAGAATTGGGTTGGAATTATAATGTACCCACCTCCAATTCCTTCTTTCCATTGAGTGGAGGTGAGGATTCGGAGGGTTTCCAGATCCAACCCCCCCCCCAATACGAGTGGGGCATGGTTTGCCCCTCCCCCTTTCCCACCCCCGGGTACTACCAATCCTCCTGGTCTTGGCTCTGGGGCCTATGGACCCTCCAGTTGGGGTTTTCACAAGGGTGGACAGGGCACCAAGAGGCAGGTAGAAAGAGGAGAGGTATCAGAGGGAGGAGGAGACACAGGAAATCCCAAGCGTACCAAAACGTAACAGGGCAGGGCATTTTCAATCTCAGCTCAAAAGTCCTTACTGAGGCTGAGAAATCCCTGCTGGACAAAGGTTTAAAATTTGCGCCTCCCCAGAGTTTGGACAAATTCAAAACCTTTATGGATATACACAAATTCATAAGGAAAATCAATATTAAAAGATATATGATAGGCATCACAACTTCCAGCCAACACCTTACCTCCAACTATGTACACTCTGTACTGTCCAACGCTTCTTTGTTCAATCCTCCAGGGGGTCTGGCACCTTCCCTGAAGACATTCAGGGATGTCCTCATTAGGGACCTGGAGGCTATTGAGACTAAGAAAGCTAAGCTTAAAAAAACCCTCCAAGATGGTTTGGATTCTTTGTGTACTAACAAGGATCTAGTCATCAGACCAGCGGACAAAGGGGGGGGTATCGTAGTACTCGATAAGGCTGATTATCTGAGAGAGATGCATAAGATCGTGGATGACGTTAACACTTATTCCATTCTCCCCAACGATCCTAAGTTGCTCTATAAAAGAGAACTTGAGAAATTAGTGGAAAGAGGTGTGTTTGAGGGTATTCTGTCTCTAAAAGAAAAGCTTTTTCTCATACCTAAAGCACCCCGTACCCCAACATTATATTATCTCCCAAAGTTACACAAGGATCCTGTCTGCCCCCCGGGTCGCCCCATTGTTAGTGGCATAGATTCAATCACTTCCCGGGTGGGCAGATATATTGATTTCTATTTGCAACCACTGGTTAAAAAAATTCCCTCTTATGTTAGGGATTCCAAACATATTATCAACATCCTTACCGATCTCCCCGCTTCTTCTGATATGTGGATGGTTACGATCGATGTAACTTCATTGTACACCATCATACCCCATGCCCTAGGACTTGAAGCCGTACAATTCTACCTTGGGAGAGACTCAGGCCTTCCCTCTAAGCAAGTTGTTTTCATTATGTCCCTCCTGAGTTTTGCAGCTGCATCCAATTATTTTTGGTTTGAGGACAAGTTTTACAAACAAAACACTGGGGTGGCTATGGGGGCTAAATATGCCCCAAGCCTGGCCAACCTTTTTATGGCCAAATGGGAGGAGGATGTCGTCTACCCGAGGGATGCCCCTCAGGTGGTCCTTTGGGCCAGGTACATAGACGACATCCTCCTCCTATGGGCTGGCGGGCATACCGATTTGACCAACTTCATTGAATACCTTAATGATAATAATAGGGGCATAGAACTGAAGTATGAGGCCAGCCAGACCAGGGTTCACTACCTCGACTTGGTAATAGAAACCAAAGAGAATAGGTTCATTACCTCCACTTTTTTCAAGGATACTGATCGGAACTCCTACATTCCGGTAGGAAGTTGCCACCATGAACCTTGGTTGAAGGGTGTCCCCAAGAGTCAATATCTCCGGCTAAGACGGAATTGCTCTGACACTCAGGTGTTCCAACAACAAGCTTCAGTCCTTACAGAGAGGTTTCTTGATAAGGGGTACTGTAGTACGGAATTGCAGGGGTCTTTACATCAGGTTTTGGGTATGGATAGGAATGAGCTTTTACGTGATAAGACTCCCAAGGAGGAGAACAGGTTCTCTGACGTAGTACCTTTTGTCACCACCTATTCCACCCAGCATAGAACCATTACCCATCTGGTAAAGAAACACTGGCATTTAGCCCTAAATGACCCTGTGTTAAAAAATATCCTGCCCCCTAAACCTCGGGTTATCTTCAAGGGGGTACAATCCCTAAGGAACCTCATATCCAAGAATGTTATAGATCCTCCCCTCACTAAATCTTTTTTCCCTTTCGCCCAGCTAAAAGGCTATTACAAATGTGGGCGATGTCGGGTCTGTGCCCTAAGTTCTAACAAACATAGATGTGTGAGGTCCTTTATATCTACAGCCACCGGGAAAGAATACAAGATTCTACCATGCATTACCTGTGCTTCTGAGGGAGTGGTGTATTTGGTTCAATGTCCATGTGGCAAACAATACGTGGGTAGGACCAAGAGGGCATTTCAGGTTCGTGTCAACGAACACATCACCAACATCATGTCTGGATTTAGGGACCATTCTGTTTCCAATCACTACAGATTGAAGCATGAAAAGAATCCCTCCAATACCCTCTTCTTGGGGATTGATAAATATAAAGCACCTTGGAGAGGAGGTAATCTAGTACAAGGGATATCCCAGATGGAGATGGGCTGGATTTTTCGTTTGAAAACCTACGCCCCCTTTGGGTTAAATATTGAAACGGATGTGAATGCATTCATTAGTAATGCTTGATACAACCCCTGTGGGAAACATACTTGGGGAGCAATAACCCTTTTGGTATAACTGTTTTCCTTTTTTGAGTTCTATGAGATCGGTTTCTTTCTCTTTCTGTTTCTGCCCTTTTGAGTCGCCCTCCCTGAGTCTATATATGGCCATATGCCTACCAGCAATGTCTGTAAGGGATATTGTGGCCCGATATGGTTATTGTATAGATTTTTGAAATTTATATCATGTAAGTTGTCTTCACTTAGTCTATATATGCTAGTGCATCTATTAACATTGCCTATAATGGACCTTTGTGAGAAGCACGCCTGAGGGCAGATATATATTTATACCCTATATGGAATTATGATTTAATCAAAATAAATTTTTCCCTTCTAGTCGTCTTCACTCAGTCTATAAAAAATATTTTTTTCGTTTTTTTCGTTTTTTTCGTTTTTTGCGGATTATATTTGATTCCAACTTTCACTTCACAGTCGACTATTGGTCATATAGCTTATTGGCTGACTTAAAATGTTTAGAATGTATCACTCTTTCAATATTGTTTTGATTATAGGATACAATTTATGAAGTTACTCTTCACTAATATTATACCACCAATCTATTTGTTAATAAATAGCCTTTTTTTCACTTGTCCTCCTTTTTTCACCCCTTGATCACCACACTGGGTTTTTACCTATTTACACTACCCACCAATTGTTAGTATTGGAGCGTAAGACATTAATATATCACTCCAGCACTTGTACTATGTTTAGTACTCTCTTCCCTATGAGGACATTAGTCCCTAGGGAATACACATAATATATATTTGTTGTTCAAAAAGAATATATTTTTTATTATTATATTTTCTTTTTTCTCCTTTGTTTTCTCGGTAAGTCTAGGTTTTGTTTACCAGACCTGTCCCGTAGATGACGCTGTGTCCTGGGGGGGGAAGGGAGGTAGAGTTTAGTGCCAGCGCTCTTCCACCTTGCCTATCCCCACATCGCTGCGTCCACATCACATTCAGACAACCAAGTTTAAGTAAATCAATAAAACCTTTTGGCCCACCCCAACTACTGGTGGGGTTTGGACCAGTTTAATTTTAATTTTCTTTTTCTCTCTCTGTTTTCCGTTAAGGAATTTTTAGTTGCGCCCGTAATGCCTGGGAGATTGTTTTTTCTGCCTATGGTTTTTTACCACATCAAAGATGGCGCGTCTGGACTCAGCGTGCTGCTTCTCACAATGGGCGGCTGGTCCTTTTAAGTGGTGCATCACTGTGTAGCCCTATCCCCATTGAAAACGTCCTCTTTGTGACGAAACGCGTCTGGGAGGCGACGCAGTGACGTCACCACGCTGAGGAGGAAGGGCTCCTACATGCCGGCCGGCAATACCTGTATTTGTTTTTAATGCTCGTTTACTACATGTGCTGTGTAAGTACAATTTTACTTTTTATAATAAATTTTCGATACGGAATTATGCTATGTGCGCCTTCTTTTCTTCCGGAGTTTAAGAAGTGTCCCTCTCCTGGTCTACTCGAGTTGATCGTGGGAACCTCAAGGATCTAAAGGCCGTTGACTGGGTTATAGTCAGACGCTAGCATAGATCTGACCTCTGGTAAGCTGCTTATTCATGTGGTGGCGGGTGCACCTTCTGACGTGTGTGCGTTTGGTGACACTTCACAGAGGATCGCTTCCGAGATTCATCATTATTTCAATCATTATGGACGTTAATGGACTTTAGTGTTATATTAATTTTACCATCACTTACACTGGTGTTATCAACCTTTGTGTGGCGCGGCTTTTTATATCACATAATACAGTTCATCACAGGACAATGTAGTCCCCACCCCCCTATTCACTCACTGAGGATAATTCTTTAATTGGTAGCTAGACATGACGGCACCGCATCATCAATAGTGTTCAATTAACCTTGAATAATACACAGACATCTAGTTGAATAAGTTATCTAGACAGCTTTATCACACAATGGCAGAGTCTTGTGAGAGTGGGTGCAATCAACACCTTCAACGGAATGTCTTTACAGTGAATAGCCAACACCTTAAGATATTTCAATAGCCTATTATACAAAGGTATGACTCACTGTCTGGTAGACCTGGTCATATCATCTTGAACTCCTTGTGATATCTCAGTCCTAAAATTAAGTATTAATAATGTCCCATCTGTAATATATGAATTATGATTCTTTGTCACCCTATGGCCCTAGTGGACATAAGGTGACCCTAGACATAGGAATATCTCAGTCTGTCACGGTGCATTCTTGTCCCGGTTTGGCTGGCTAATCAACTTGGAAAAGAGCCAACAGGCCCCAACACAGAGGATGACTTACTTGGGGGCCCTATTCAACACCCAAGAGAGGGCAGTCTCCCTGCCACCCGAGAAGGTTCCAATCCTAATCCGGAAGGTGAAGAGGGCAATGGAAGCCCGCATCATGTCAGCATCAGACTGTCTAAGCCTCATAGGCTCTCTCTCGGCATGCATCCCAATGATAAAATGGGCCAGGTGGCGTCGGCGGGACTTCCAATTAGGTTTCCTGGCACAATGGGGCAAGAAACACCTCAAACAGAAGATAATAGTCTCCGTCTCAATGAGGTCCAGCCTCGAATGGTGGACAAGACCTTCCAATCTCCTAGTATCTTGACCCCTAGGTCCTAACTCCTGGACAGTCCTTACCTCAGACGCCAGTCAGCGCGGTTGGGGGGCCCATGTCCAGAACCAGTTAGTCCAAGGAGCATGGGCATTCAACGCGGAGGGGGTGATATCCAACATACTAGAGTTAAGAGCAGCCTGGATGGCATTCCTGCACCTAGCCCCTCTCCTCAGGGGCAAATCCATCTTGCTTCAAATGGACAACAAAGCAGCAGTAGCCTATGTGAGGAACCAAGGGGACACTCACAGCAGGTCACTTTACAATGAGGTATCTCCGATAATCTCCTGGGTGGAGAGGAATCTATGCGATCTCCGAGCTGCTTACCTTCCAGGATCCGAAAATCAGTTAGCAGATCGCCTATCAAGATGCTTGATAAACAACAACGAATGGGCACTGGACCAAGAGGTTTTCAATGGAATATGCCAGTTGTGGGGGACTCCCCAGTTAGATCTATTCACATCTCCCCTCAATGCGAAGACCCCGATGTTCTTCTCAAGATGGCCGTGCCCGACATCGGCAGGAGTGGATGCCTTAGTCCAGCCATGGACGTTCCAGTTGGGGTATGCCTTTCCCCCAACCCCATTAATTCTGAGGTTCCTTCAGCGATTGACGGTCGAAGAGGTCACCATCCTGGCGATCATCCAATACTGGCCAAGGAGGCCTTGGTTCCCACTCCTAGTCAGCCTATCACAATCGATCCTCTCCCTCTGCCACACAGTAACAGCCTGTTGTCCCAGGGAGACTTCCTCCACCCACACCCAGAGATGCTGGATTTGAGGGCTTGGAGATTGAGCGGAGAAGGTTGGGCAGCTTAGGGTGTTTGCAGGAGGTAGTCCAAACCCTTCTTCAGGCAAGAAAATCGTCCACAAATTCGATCTATTACAGAGTCTGGAGAAGATTTGTAGCTTTAGCAAAATCTAATCAATTTGATCCTCTGGCACCCGGAGTCCAGAACGTCCTGTCCTTTCTACAGTCAGGTCTCAACCTGGGGTTAGGCCACAGCACCCTGAAGGTCCAGGTTTCGGCCATCTCAGCGCTGACGGATACACGATGGGCCCTAAACCCGCTAGTGGACCACTTCCTGAAGGCAGTCCTAAGGCTGCGGCCTCCTAGGAAGACTCTGTACCCCAAATGGGATTTAACAATAGTCCTAGAAGCCTTAGCACGTCCCCCCTTCGCTCCTACGGAGGAATGTTCATTAGAGCATATTACCTGGAAAACAGCCTTTTTGATTGCAATTACGTCGAGGCGCAGAGTTTCGTAAATCCAAGCCCTAGGGGCTCAGGAGCCCTATATCTACTTCTTCCCAGACAGGGTGGTTCTGCAACCCATCCACCAGTTCATTCCCAAAGTGCCGTCAGCATTTCATCTCAAACAGGAATGGGTCCTTCCATCTTTTGAAGAGGACCAAGCCTCTTCAAGATTACATGAGCTGGATGTTGCCAGATCCTTGAAGCATTATCTGAGGCTAACGCACGAGTTTTGAATAGATCAACGGCTGTTTATCATCTCCAAGGGCGCGAAGAAAGGTAGAGCAGCCTCCAAAACGACAGTAGCATACTGGATTGTCAAGTTGATTTAGAAAACGGAAAATCGGCTAGTAGTCTACCAATCCCCAAAGCGGTGAACGCTCACTCGACACGTGGAATCTCCTCGTCCTGGGCAGCATTGGCTCGGGTCTCCCCTGAGACAATTTGCAGGGCAGCAAGCTGGTCTTCGTTCAATAAGTTCATGACACATTACAGCTTGGACTCGGCAGTCCTCACCTCCCGAGACTTCGGGAGAAAAACACTAGAGCTCTCTACTCTATAATAACCATTAAAAAAACATTTGCGCAGTACCCTCCCTGTAAGTGAGTTATTGACCATTGGTATGCTGCCATGGATGCCATTGGTATGCTGCCTACCCATAGCAGCATACACCCACCCTATTTTCTAGGTTTACTCTACGGGTCTGAGATCTAGTTACAAAGAATGCCAGAATGGGAGTACAGCTTCCTTTTATTAGAGAGTTAAGTGGTCCTGTGGGTCGGTCGGGGGCGGAGCCATGACCATTGGTATGCTGCCATGGGTAGGCACCAGGAAAGGAAAATTACAGAAAGGTAGGTATTCAATTTTCCATTTTATGATTTATATATTTTTTTCTATTGTGCAATGGTACTCATTTTCTATTAAAGTTGAATCTTTAATAGGGTCGAACTATATTCATTATAAACATATAAACATATAATCATAGCTTGCTCATGATTGAATAATAAAAAGTAGGGATGAGCTTCGCGTTCAATGCGAACACTTGTTCGCATCGAACATTGCCGGTTCGATCGTTCGTCGAAAACGAACAAAACGGGTCGTTCGCGCCAAATTCGAATGACGCGACAACGGCCCATAATTCACTGCTGCGTTGCATGCTGATGATTGGCCAAGCATGCACCATGACCCCGCATGCTTGGCCAATCACAGCGCCCAAAAAACAAAGAGACCTAATTGGCCAAAGCCTGGGTGCTTTGGCCAATTAGGGCTCAGGGCTTTAGCACACGCCCCACACTATAAAAGGCCACCTCCCGGGCGGCCTCGTGTAGTGTGTTCCGGCTTGCTTTCAAAGAGAGAAGTCAGACAGACAGTGAGTTAGAGAGAGATAGATAGAGACACAGTGGGGTAGATTCACATAGAGATCCGACGGTGTATCTACTGATACACCGTCGGATCTGTGAGATCCGACGCTCGGATCTATGTGGCTGATTCCTCGAATCAGGTTCCGCATAGATCTCCCTTAGAGCCAACTGGTGTAAGTGAGTTACACTGTCGGATCTTGGGCTGCATTCTCCCGCTGTCCGCTAGGTGGCGCTTCTTTTTTTCTACGCGACAAATATGCAAATGAGGAGAACCGCCGATTCAGAACCGAACGCCCGGCCGTCGCTTTTTTTTTACGTCGTTTGCGTTCGGCTTTTTCCGGCGGATCGTTACCCCTGCTATATGCGGGGTAAGTGCGGCGGATCATATGTTAAGTATGGCTGTCGTTCCCGCGTCGAGTTTTGAATTTTTTACGTCGTTTACGTAAGTCGTCCGGGAATACGGCCATACGTTAATTGCGTTAACGTCGAAAACAATGACGTCCTTGCGACGTCATTTAAAGCAATGCACGCTGGGAAATTTAGCCGGCGGCGCATGCGCAGTACGATCGGCGCGGGGACGCGCGTGATTTAAATAGTAAACTCCCCCTAGCCGCGGAATTTGCATTCCGCCGGGGGATTTACGATCCGCCAGGGCTAATTACGAGGCAAGTGCTTTCTGAATACAGCACTTGCCTCTAAAACTGGCGCAGGCGGATCGTAAAAAAGATAGATCACGCGGATCAAAAGATCCGCTGATCTACATGAATCTACCCCAGTGTCTTTTCAGATAGATAGATAGATAGATAGCTATTAGTTTTGTCAGGCAGGAGATTGTGCTGTGTGCTTGCTGTGTTTTTGGCCATAAATACAGTCGATCATACTGCACGTTGCACGTTTGCTGTGTTTTTTGCCCATAAACACAGTCGATCATACTGCACGTTTGCGGTGTTTTTTGCCCATAAACACAGTCGATCATACTGCATGTTGCACGTTTGCTGTGTTGTTTTGCTAATAAAGACAGTCAATCATACTGCACGTTGCACGTTTGCGGTGTTTTTGGCCATAAACATAGTCGATCATACTGCACGTTGCACGTTTGCTGTGTTTTTTTGCCCATAAACACAGTCGATCATACTGCACGTTGCACGTTTGCTGTGTTGTTTTGCCCATAAAGACAGTCGATCATACTGCACGTTGCACGTTTGCGGTGTTTTTGGCCATAAACACAGTCGATCATACTGCACGTTGCACATTTGCTGTGTTTTTTGCCCATAAACACAGTCGATCATACTGCACGTTGCACGTTTGCTGTGTTGTTTTGCCCATAAAGACAGTCGATCATACTGCACGTTGCACGTTTGCAGTGTTTTTGGCCATAAACACAGTCGATCATACTGCACGTTGCACAATTGCTGTGTTTTTTTGCCCATAAACACAGTCGATCATACTGCACGTTGCACGTTTGCGGTGTTTTTGGCCATAAACACAGTCGATCATACTGCATGTTACACAATTGCTGTGTTTTTGCCCATAAACACAGTCGATCATACTGCACGTTGCACGTTTGCTGTGTTGTTTTGCCCATAAAGACAGTCGATCATACTGCACGTTGCACGTTTGCAGTGTTTTTGGCCATAAACACAGTCGATCATACTGCAAGTTGCACGTTTGCTGTGTTTTTTTTGCCCATAAACACAGTCGACCATACTGCACGTTGCACGTTTGCTGTGTTTTTTGCCCATAAACACAGTCGATCATACTGCACGTTGCACGTTTGCTGTGTTTTGTTGCCCATAAACACAGTCGATCATACTGCACGTTAAACGTTTGCTGTGTTGTTTTGCCCATAAAGACAGCCAATCATACTGCACGTTGCACGTTTGCGGTGTTTTTGGCTATAAACACAGTCGATCATACTGCACGTTGCACGTTTGCTGTGTTTTTTGCCCATAAACACAGTCGATCATACTGCACGTTGCACGTTTGCTGTGTTTCGTTGCCCATAAACACAGTTAATCATACTGCACGTTGCACGTTTGCTGTGTTGTTTTGCCCATAAAGACAGTCGATCATACTGATCGTTGCACGTTTGCGGTGTTTTTGGCCATAATCACAGTCGATCATACTGCACCTTGCACGTTTGCTGTGTTTTTTTGCCCATAAACACAGTCGATCATACTGCACGTTGCACGTTTGCTGTGTTTTTTGCCCATAAACACAGTCGATCATACTGCACGTTGCACGTTTGCTGTGTTTTTTTGCCCATAAACACAGTTGACCATACTGCACGTTGCACGTTTGCTGTGTTTCGTTGCCCATAAACACATGCGGTGTTTTTGGCCATAAACACAGTCGATCGTACTGCACGTTTTCTGTGTTTTTGCTCATAAACTCAGTCGATCTTACTATAAGTTTGCTGTGTTTTTGCCCATAAACTCAGTCGATCATACTGCACGTTTGCTGTGTTTTTGCCCATAAACTCAGTCGATCTTACTATAAGTTTGCTGTGTTTTTGCCCATAAACGCAGTTGCTCTTACTGGACAGGTGCTGTTTATTTCTGTCCTGTGAAAGGCAGAGCGTCACGAGAGCAAGCAGGCTCTGCATCTAGAGGCAACACTGGCGGTGGACGCGGTGCATCCTCTTCAGCATGTGGCCGCTCGTCCTCCTTATTTTCTGGAGCTGGCCGTGTTGAGCCTCAACATGCAGACAAAATAGTAGATTGGATGACCAAGCCGTCCTCATCCTCCTCATCCTCTTTCACACAGACTGATCTTAGTTTGTTTGGCAAAGCAGCTGCCAAGGCTTCCTCTTCCTCTGTACCATGGCATCACACAATCCTTCCCTAGCTAGTCCCACCTTGTCCTCCTGAGGAGTCCCCCAAACTGTTTCAACACAGTGTTGGGTACATGCTGCTGAATGAAAATGCTCAGCATTTTGAAGGCTCCGATGATGGATCACAGATAGAGGAAGGCATTGATGTGAGTCCAGGGAGAGGGGGTGGCTGAGAGGGACAGCAATCTGGCAGTGATGTTCCCCCAGCTGGAGCATACTGCCAGGTTTTTGACAGTGATGAGGAGGGAGGGGATGAGGAGGTCACTGACTCTACCTGGGTGCCTGATAGGAGAGAGGAGGAGGAAGAGGAGGAGGAGGAGGAGGAAGACGAGGCACAGGCACATCTCCAAAGAGGCAGGATGCCCTCCAGGGATCAGCTTAAGGGCACACCAACTGCATTACAGCGCACATCTACGGCGCTTGTGCATGGCGCTGCTGTGTCTGACCGGTACAGCAAAAGTTCTTTGGTGTGGGCCTTTTTTGAAACATGTCCATTAGATCGTACCTTTGCAACATATGTCGCAAGCGTATCTCGCGTGGCCAAAACATCAACCACCTGGATACCACATGCTTGTCCAGACATATGTCGACCTGCCATGCAGCTCGTTGGCAAGCACACCAGAAAGACCCACATCAAAGACAAAAGCGTACCCCCCCTTGCTCTTCTGGGACCTCCAACCCCACTAAACCCCCAGTCCTCTCTGAAGCCTGCAGTGAAGGTGTAGAAATAGTTGTGTCACAAGCTATTAGTAGTAGTATATGCAGGCAATCTACTGATAGTACCAGGCAGATTTCCCTGCCCCAGCTGCTGCAGTGCCGAAAGAAGTACAATCCCAGCCATCCACATGCCCAGCAGTTGAATGCTAGCTTAGCGAAATTGCTAGCACTTCAACTGCTACCTTTTCAGTTGGTAGATTCTGCCCCCTTCCGTGAGTTTGTGCAATGTGCAGTACCTCAGTGGCAAGTACCAAAACGTTTTCTCACGGAAGGCGATTCTGGCTCTCTACTGGCATGTGGAAGGCAATGTCCATGCCTCGCTGGACAGGGCGGTCAGTGGTAAGGTGCATCTTACCGCTGACTCATGGTCCAGCAGGCATGGACAGGGACGTTACCTGTCTTTTACGGCGCATTGGGTGACTCTGCTGGCAGCTGGAAAGGACGCAGGGCAAGGTACAGTAGTTTTGGAGGTTGTTCTGCCACCACGCCGCCAAAGCACTACTATTGTTTGTGACACACCTCTCTCCTCCACTCCCTCCTCTTCTTCTTCCTCTGTGGCCTCTTCCTGTGGTGATGTTTTCTCAGAACCAACCGTGCTCCATAGGCGTACAAGGGGCTACGCAGGAATGCAGGCTAGAGCTGGTGTGCTTGGGAGACAGGAGCCACACTGGGGAAGAGGGTTTGTCAGCTCTGCAGGGTCAGGCTCAGAGGTGGTTGACGCCACACCAGCTGAAGCCTGGAATGGTGGTCAGCGATAATGGCACCAACCTCCTCTGCCCTGCGACAGGGAAAACTCACCCACGTGCCCTGTTTTGCGCATTGTCCTGAATTTGGTGGTGCAGCGGTTCTTGGGCAGGTACCCAGGCTTACAGGATGTCCTGAAGCAGGCCAGGAAAGTCTGTGTGCATTTCCGGAGGTCATATAATGCCACTGCTCGGCTGACTGACCTCCAAAGGGAATACAACCTGCCCAAGAACCGCCTAATCTGTGACATGCCCACCAGATGGAACTCTACGTTGGCCATGCTGCAGCGGCTGCACACGCAGCAGCGGGCCATCAATGAGTACCTGTGCCAATATGGCAGCAGAACTGGGTCAGGGGAGCTAGTTTTTTTTACCCACGCCAGTGGGCCTTGATCAGGGATGCATGCACTGTCCTGTCACCATTTGAGGAGGCCACAAGGATGGTGAGCAGTGACAGTGCATGCATCAGTGAGACTGTCCCTCTTATTCACATGTTGGAGCACACGCTACGTGGAATAATGGACAGGGCCCTTGAGGCAGAACAGAGGGAGGCTTCCTTACCTCTCAAGGCCCCCTTTACCCAGACAGTGGGCCTGCTTGCCCACCTAGCACACAGGAAGAGGAGGAGGAGGAGGAGGAGGAGGATTGTATCAGCAGCATGGAGGTGGAGCCTAGCACTCAGCATCAGCAGCAGCAGTCTTTAAGGGATCATTTACAGTCCCAAGGAACACGTGGACTTTTACGTGGCTGGAATGAGGTGCCTGTGGATCCTGTCATCCTCAGTGACCCAGAGGACTGTGCCCCGAATGCCTCTGCAAACCTACACTGCATGGCCTCCCTGATCCTGCAAAGCCTGCGTAAGGATCCTTGTGTACATGCTATCAAGGAGAGGGATCATTATTGGCTGGCACCTCTCCTTGATCCACGTTACAAGAGTAAGGTTGCGGACCTTATGTTGCCATCGCAGAGGGAGCAGGAGATGAAACTTCTGCGGGAGGCCTTGCAGAAGGGTCTGTGCAATGCTTTCCCAGAACCGGGGGGATTACCAAAACCTGGCTCTGGACAACGTCTTGCTGAGGCTTCGGTGAGTCACAGAAGGAGTGGTGGAGAAGGTGGCCGTCTGACCGATGCCTTCAGACAGTTTTTTAGTCTGCAGCCCCAAGGTCTGACCGATTCCAGCAACCATCGCCAGCGTCTGGTTTACATGGTCCGGCAATACCTAGGGGCAAGATCCGACTTGGACACCTTCCCCACCGAAAATCCTCTGGCTTACTGGGTCTTGAGGATGGATCACTGGCCAGAGCTTGCACAGTACGCAATTGAGCTACTGGCTTGCCCTGCATCCAGTGTTCTTTCAGAGTGCACATTAAGTGCTGCTGGAGGCTTTGTTACCGATCACAGGGTGCGCCTCTCCACCGACTCTGTTGATCGACTGACCTTCATCAAAATGAATCAGGCTTGGATCAACATCAGCTACCAAGCACCTGATGCTGATGTTACTAAATCATATTTTTTTGTTGAAGTGTCGGATCCCTTTTAGACTGCGTATGCTGATGCTGAGTGACTGTCCTCTTATGATGCTGATGGAATATCCTTTTCCTCCTCACTTTTCTTGCTGATAGCTAGTAAGAAATGTTGTGTTTCTGGGCTCCGCCACCAGTGCCTAAGGCCCAGCTTTTCTGCCCCTGTTTAACAGGGGAACCTAAAAATAATTTTTGATACAATACTATGCATGTGGCTCTTTGTTGTGCTCTAATTGGAGTTATTGTGAGGGGTTGCAGTGTTGTGTTGTGTCCAAGGCACAATTTTTCAGCCCCTGTATAACAGGGGCGCCTAATAACAATTTTTGATGCAATACTGTGCACGTGGCTCTTTGTTGTGCTCCAATTGGAGTTATTGGGAGGGGTTGCAGTGTTGTGTTGTGCCCAAGGCACAATTTTTCAGCCCCTGTTTAACAGGGGCGCCTAATAACAATTTTTGATGCAATACTTTGCACGTGGCTCTTTGTTGTGCTCCAATTGGAGTTATTGGGAGGGGTTGCAGTGTTGTGTTGTGCCCAAGGCACAATTTTTCTGCCCCTGTTTGAGGCCTTGTACACACGATCAAATCTGTCTGCTGGAAACGGTCTGCTAGACCGTTTCAGCAGACAGATTCGATTGTGTGTACGGGCAAACAGACGGATTTGGCCACCCGACAGATTGGAAAGCATGCTTACCAATCTGTCGGCTGGGAACCTGTCCGCCCGACATGTCTGCTGGTTAGTACGCTTACCAGCAGACATGTCGTCCCGCACCGCCGCCGAATGGATTCGGCGCATGCGCGGAAGTGTTTTACTTCCTGGTGCGGTGACGTGGCGGCGTCAACGTCACCGCCACGTCACCGCGCTGTCTGGCGGCAAGGATTTTGGTTTGATCGTGTGTACACGTTCAAACCAATATGTCCCCAGCAGACAGATTTGTTCAAATCGGTCGGCCCGACCGATTTGAACAAATCTGTCTGCTCGTGTGTATGGGGCCTAACAGGGGCGCCTAATAACAATTTTTGATGCAATATTTTGCACGTGGCTCCTTGTTGCGCTCCAATTACAGTATGTTTGAGGGGTGCCCCTTTTTCTAAAAAATTTTCTTTCACAAAACAATAATGGCCCCCCACCACCGCTAAAATATTGTTGCCACACATCACGTGCGCAAGCAGTATTAAATTACTTTTTTTTATAGTCCTCTCATGTTGTGCAGGGACATTTCTAAACATGTGCCACTACTATAGACACCCAGCAGGTGTGATATTTAAAGGAATTTTTATTTATTTTTCACTTTAAGCATCATTAAAATGGCTGCTCCAGAAAAAACGGCCGTTTTTAAACAATTTTTTTTCCATTTATACATGTTCCCTGGGGCAAGACCCGGGTTCTGAATGACGTTTTCCAACATTAAATTGAATATTGGTCTTTAAAATGATCGTTTTTGAATTCGAACGTTCGAGTCCCATAGACTTAAATGGGGTTCTAAATGTTCGCGCAAACCCACGGTCTGTTCGAACGTTCTGGTGCGAACCGAATGCGGGTATGTTCGGCTCATCCCTAATAAAAAGTAACACATTTCTATTTCATCAACTAAAAAATCATTCTCTTTGCTAATGGAGGATAGCTAACAGTCTTTCTTCCTTTAATAAATCAAACCTTTTAACAGCAGTATACATTTACCAAAGTTTCTACTTTTGGGAGCTGCTTCAAACAGCTGGGAACACATATATGGGATTTAAATCCTATTTTGGTAGGCTTTTACATAATGTTACTTGCAGCAGTTGGGTCACTAGGGTTGGTATCATCTGTTGCGGCAAAACATTGTTTCACCTCCCGTATTATTTTTCCCCTATAACACTGCATATAATGGCAATAGTAGTGCTGTTAACAACTATGAAGAAACTATGAAGAAACTAGCACATTTCAATAACAATATCATATGGAAATAATAGAACTAAAAGTTTAAACGTTTAAAGATTGTGCAGAGTGACAGCAGGAGCAAAACAGAGCAGTAGAGACTGGGCAGGGTAGCACTTTGGTCTCTCTAACCTGCCACAGTGACCAGCAGGATGCTGGACAGGCTAGTTTAGGGCCAGAAGTGCACGGTCTCAGTGCACACCCTAAATTAGCCCCTGTAAATGATGCAGTCAGTGCTGGTGCGCCAATCCCTGTGCTGTCAAGGGTGACATCATTAAGGCCGGATATCACTTCCTACTTGATGGTGTCACCCCTCTGGCATTTGTCACCTAGGCGCGGTCCGCACCTCTTGCACCCCCATAGCGACAACATTGACTTGCATGTCTACCCAAAAAAGCCTGTGGGTGGGTGCAGGATGCCCTTCCCAACATGCATTTTATCACTAATTGCACTACAAAATTATTATAAGTAATAATGCTGCTGTACAAAAATATTATACCGTATTCTTTTGATTTACAGTATATATAATCACTGTCTCAAAGATAATTCAAATTACTAAAACAAGTTTAAAGATTATACACATCATAAAAAGCTTTAAAAAAACTGACTTTCAGGTTGTTATGAGACCTATACTGATCTAATTCTAGGATGTCCATTAAATGAATCAAATATAAATACATGAAAGTTACAGCTTCCCTGATCTTGCTCTAAAACATGACTGATATTCTCCTATGTATATTTGTTTAATGAATTTCCTGTTTCCATAACAATTCTTAATTTTGCAGCAGTGATATTTAACTATGCTGGTGTCTTCCAGTCCATTTAGATCTCTCTGCTCACTTCTGGTTCATAAACAATTCAATGCACATACAAATTAAAACAATGGAATATCTAAATTAGACATAAATTACTCTGCAGCCTTAGAGATGTATTTCATGTATTTGCTTCATTAAAACAAACTGCAACCATATTTTGCTCTAAATTAATATTACAATGTTTTTTTCAAGTCTGTACAGAATGTTCACTTTAATCATCTTACAGTGTAAGTGGATATTACAATGGATGTCTGAATTTTATAAAATATCAGTAGTGAAAACAACCTTATCACTCATTTTAACTGCTGAAATTCAGTGATTAGTGGTTTTCTGTGCTCATTAATATGAAGGTTTACTTGCTTTATCCATGCAAGAATATAGGGTTATGTGGTGCAGTTACCTAATTTTGTTGTATAAAAAAATAAGCCCACATAAGTGAAGCACAAGGCTTAAACAAAAACGGTTTCTTTTATACTGATGCTGTTAATAACAGTCATGAATATATGTATACAAAAATGTATTGCAGGCTTTAATTCTGAAATATATAACAATGGAAATTTCCTTATGACATAGCTAAGTGCAAGTGTTTAAATGATACTTATACATACAGAAAATAAAAGAAGCACTGATGTACTGATGAGATTTTAATTGTAAGAAATCACAATCCTTACATATTATAAAAAAAATTACTACACATAGCAACCCACCACCAATAATACATTTCAGATCTGGGGGGGGGGTGCATGAACAAGGTTCAGCATGGCATATATATATTTCTAGAGCTCTGCACTTCCCGTAGCATTCCCGAGGATTAGCGGGGTCTGAGATCTCCTTTGCCCACAGCTGACTCGCGATCCCCTCCGGAACACTAATAGCACCTGCAGGATGGTCATCACCGGTCATCGGGTGAAAACCAAGCCTAAACTTATCAAGTAGGCCCTTGCTCACGCCTCCTCCAAGATGGTGGTGAAGGCCTCCACACAGCTAAACACACCCTCTCCCTCCCAGTCAGAACCGGTGGATAGTGATGGGGAAGAATACTCTTCTTTCGGTCTCAGCTGATCCCCTGTTGTCTCCCAATTGGGTATGTCTCAAAAATACTTTTTTCACCAAATGGAAGCAATGCTTCTGAAAGCACTTAAGATGACCTCAGAACAGATCACAGATTGCATGTGTCAACAGATTTGAGAATTAGGCCAGCATATAGCAAACCTGGAAACCTGTGTTGATAACATGGAGCTCATTATCAATGAGCATACCCAAGAGCTTGAGATGCTTTTGAGGAGAATAAAATGCTGCTTTCTTGACTGTAAGATACTGAGAAACAGTAGCGGCTGGTGCTCCAATTTTTTTTTTTGGGGGGGGGGCGCAAACAAACGAAAAACACAAAACAAAGAATTGAAGCCTCACTGTGCCCATCAAACACAGCTACTGTGCCCATCAAATGCCCCACTGTGCCCATCAATTGCAACCACTGTGCCCATCAAACGCAGCCACTGTGCCCATCAAACGAAGCCACTGTGCCCATCTGTGCCCAACAATTGTTGCCACTGTGCCCATCAATTGTCACCACTGTGCCATGCCATCAATTGTCGCCACTGTGCCATCAATTGTCGCCACTGTGCCATGCTATCAATTGTCGCCACTATGCCATCAATTGTCGCCACTGTGCCATGCCATCAAATGCAGCCACTGTGCCATGCCATCAAACACTATGCCATCAATTGTCGCCACTGTGCCATGCCATCAAATGCAGCCACTGTGCCATGCCATCAAACGCAGCCACTGTGCCATGCCATCATTTATCGCCACTGTGCCCATCAATTGTCACCACTGTGCCATGCCATGAAACACAGCCATGGTGCCATCAATTGTCACCACTGTGCCCATTAATTTTCACCACTGTGCCATGCCAAACGCAGCCACTGTGCCCATCAATTGTCGCCACCGTGCCCATCAATTGTCGCCACTGTGCCCATCAATTGTCGCCACTGTGCCATGCCATCAATTGTCGCCACTGTGTCCATCAATTGTCGCCACTGTGCCCTGTAAAATGCTGCCAGATTGTCACCCCCGCCTGGCACTTACCTTCCAGTTTCCCCCTAATGTCTTCTCCCGCCCTAAATGACGCTTCAGCCAATCAGGTTACCGGTAACCAGACCCATGAACCTGATTGGCTGAGACGCCTGTCAGTGTTAACCATGGAACGCACACCCCCTGCGTCCCCTGGTTAACTATTTGTAAGCCGATTACAGCCACTGGCTCTGATAGACACTTCCAAAAACAAACCAACCGCTGTTATTCAGATGGCCGGCGCTCACCAGGGGCCGGCCATCTGAATAGTGGGCAGCGGCAACAATACATAGATTTATGCAATGGATGAATCTATGTTTTGTTTTAGTGGTGTTGCAGGAGAGAGGGGGGCGGCGCTCCTGTGCCCACTATCAACGCACCGCCACTGCTGAGAATCTAATTTGCGGATTTGTAATTCCACAGGATCCACAGGGCACTTACACACCAATTAGCTGATGGTGATATAATCGTCCGTTTTTTTACCGCACAAAGAAACAACTCATTTCGGCTGCTCACACCAAAGATATTTTACAGTTCAAAAATCATACCTACCAAATCCTCTCTGACTTGTCACCTATCTTGGTGGAAAAGCCTTGAGCCATGAAGCCCCAGATTCAGATCCTTTTAAAGCACCAGATCAAATACATCTAGAGCAGGGGTCTCCAAACTGCGGCCCGAGGGCCGGATGTGGCCCTTGGTGAGCCTTCATCTGGCCCTTGGGGCAGTATTGCTCCCAATGATATAAGGCACTATTCCTTATAATGACACCAACAATGGGGCACTATTTCTTCCACTAATAGCAATGATGGAGCACTATTCCTCCTCCAACTGCCCACCAGCACTGGGGCCGTGTTTATTCTCACTGATGCTCGGCGCTTGGGACATTTTGGGGCATTTTCTGGTCAGAATCCGGCCCCCCTGAAGTCTGAAAGACAATAAACTGGCCCTTTGATTGAAAAGTATGGAGACCCCTGATCTAGAGGTTTAACTTAGCTCTACAATTCTCCTATCATGGTAAGCAGCAAACCTGTACTACACTGGAGTCCTTGGAACACCTGCTAGAAGATCTTCAACTAGCAATGCTGGATCCAACCTCTGAAGCTGCATTGCCTCTAACCCAGCTCAACCACCACCTCATCCATACAAACTTAAACCAGTCCTTTCCTTGATGGGTCCATCATTCATTCACAAAGGGACTCCCTTTAAAATGTTTTGTCAGCATCCCAGTGGCTCTGTACACTGGGTTGATAGCCCCCTCAGGTTTGCTGGTACTATTCTGACCTAGCCTGGTCAGCTTTTTGAGAACCTCCTCCCTACTGCTCTACTTAGGTTCACTGTAGCCTATGACCTTTGGCTGATGCTCCAGTAGGAAATTTTTCCTGGCCATGACCCTATTTTCTGTTTTGGTATTTTTATGTTTGTTCAGTCCTTTTAATACTTTTTCTACAGTTATACTATTTATTCTATTTATAATGTCATCTACCTACATTATTGTGATTTCTAGCAACACAGATTTATAGTTTGACAATGATTGCCATACAGTTACTAAAGACAGTACTGTAATGCCGCATACACACAATCATTTTTCGGGTTGTAAAAAACGTTGTTTTTCAGGCTCTAGAAAAAACAATGTTTTTTTTCAACTTGATCATTAAAACGGCCTTGCCTACACACGATCATGAAAAAAATGCTCTAGCAAAGCACGGTGACGTACACCAACAACGGCACTATAAAGGGGAAGTTCCATTCAGATGACGTCAACCTTTAGCTGATTTTGTGTTAGTAAAAGACGATTCACGCTTTTCTGTCTGTTACAGCGTGATAAATGTGCTTAATCCATTACGAACGGTTGTTTTACCAGAACGAGCGCTGCCGTCTCATAACTTGCTTCTGAGAATGCACGGATTTTTCACGCCGTTAAAGCCCACACACGACAATTTTTTACAACCCGAAAAACGACAACGTTAAAAACGTTGTGAAAAATAGACCATGTTCGAATTTATTTTGCCCATTCTTTATAACCCGAAAAATGCTCTGAAGCCCAAACACGATCGTTTAAAATGACGCTAAAAAAAAGGATTTTTTTTAGAACTCGAAAAACGGTTGTGTGTACGCGGCATTACACACTTATAATTACATATGCGTCTCTCCCCTGCCTTTCCCCATCGCTCCCTCTCTCTCTCTTTTTCATTTTTACTCCCCTTTCTTTCTCTCCCCACCATGCCTTACTCTTTATACAACTTGTAATCTAGTGGTGGTACTGTTTAATAGCTGCTTACTGCCTTTACATGTTTCTTATAGCACAGTTATGCACTGTTATTTGAAAAATGTTGTTTATCTCAGATATTGCAGGGAGCAGTCACTGCACTTCCCTTCTTGTGCGCCCTCACACTCTGGTCAGCAGATGTCTGAGCACTGCAAGGAAGTGTAACTGAAGATGACAAGTTTTGTTTTTGAACACAGCAGAGGGGTTAGAACATCCATTCTTTTTTTTTTTTCCTGCTGTCTGTGCTTTGTTAGGGAGATTTCCTCTCTTTATGTCTACTGTTTCTTCTTATCAGTAAAGGTGAAAGGACTCTAAAAACCTAAAGTTTGTTTTGCCATCCAAACAATAGGGTGAATCTCACCAATGGGACCCAGATGGCGAAAATAGACACGGCCCTTAGGGTCAGGAAGGACATGCCAGTAGACAACATGGCTCTTCTAGATGGACTTTTGTGCCTCTTCACAGGCCAACTCTTGCTTCCTCTAATGCACTTATGTGCATGTGTGCAGGCATATGGGCACACATATAGGTGTATGCATACCTATTCAGCATACCGAATCAGCGTGCACATTATCATGCTCACATGTACAGGTGACAGATGTTGGCACCAAATGGACTATTTAAACTGTGTAAGTGCTGCTCTGTCTTTCAGCCTTCCCTGTATCCTTTGAGTTTGTATCCTGATTTTGCTGACCCGGCTTGTCTGATCACTCTCTGAACTCCATCTGCACCGACCCTGGCTTGTCCTTGACCTCCACTTCTGTCTGCTACATTTGCTTCTCTTTCATGGATTGGCTCCTGACCAAGCAAACCACACCCTCACCCGATCCTCTGTACCTGATCCATACTGCCAGTGTATGACCCAAATTGCCTGACACATCCTGCTGTGCCTGCCTACAGTCTGCTACCAGTGCATGCCTTACCTGCCTGCTGTCACCATTACCAGTCTGATTTAGACAGTTAGTCAGCCTACCTGCTTCACTGAAGACTACTGATGACCTCTCCTGCCTGGCATGGATAACCACTTTGCTACTGGCAAAACCTTCAGGCACTCATGTCACTTTGCACTTCTGCACCTTTTGTTCACACTACCAGGGTCCCCAAGTCAAATTTTTATTACCGCGTACACACGATCATTTTTCAACATGAAATAAAAAAAACTTTGTTTTTCAGCATGTCCAAAAAAACAAAGTTTTTCCAACTTCATCATTTAAAACGACATTGCCCACACACCATCGTTTTAAAAAAAATGATCTAGCAAAGCGCGGTGACGTAGAACACGTACGACTGCACTCTAAAGGGGAAGTTCTATTTGCCTTTGGGCTGGTTTAGCTGATTCCTTGTTAGTAAAAGACGATTCGCGATTTTCTGTCGATTATATTGTGATGAATGTGCTTACTCCATTATGAACGGTAGTTTTACCAGAACGAGCGCTCCCGTCTCATAACTTTCTTCTGAGCATGCGTGGGTTTAAAACGTCATTTTAGCCCACACACGATCATTTTTTACAACCCGAAAAACGACATTGTTTAAAACGATGTTAAAAAATGCAGCATGTTCAAATTTTTTTTTTTCGTTTTTCAGAACCTGCAAAGTGATGTGTAGCCACACACGATCATTTTAAATGACGTTTTTCAAAAACAATGTTTTTTTCATGCCGAAAAATGATCGTGTGTACGCGGCATAAGAGAGGCCTTCCTCATCATTTCTTTTTAATTTGTTTTTATTGAAAATTTGCTTTCTCAAAAGAGACATATATATATAAGCAATAACATCAAAATTCAATATATGGACAACGCAGGTCCTCACATATTCTTCCACTGGACATAGTGTGGACAGTGGTATACAAAGCAGGGTTACAGCATGTTTGCCAAGTGCGTAAACAAGGTTCGGGGGCTGTGCGTCCTACTACACAATGTGGAGCCACAGCTCCCTTTATAGGGAAGCAGCGGTAACCCGGCATTACCG
Organism: Rana kukunoris; assembly: GCA_029574335.1. Taxonomy (NCBI): domain Eukaryota; kingdom Metazoa; phylum Chordata; class Amphibia; order Anura; family Ranidae; genus Rana; species Rana kukunoris. Next base: position 331,621,307 of record CM056049.1, read on the forward strand.
CAAGGGTTGCCTACCTTATTATGCAGTTCGGTGCAGTATGACAACAGCTGTTTAGGTGGGAAGCCTCCCACCTACTAGGCCACCCATAGGGGCACGTCGCGTGCGCAGGGCCATATGTTGCATGCAAGCAAGTTGTCAGTATAACCATAGTGTTCATATACCGTAAACAGGGAGAATAGCAAATTTTAACGGTGTAAATATACAACAACGTACAAAAAGGACAGAAAAAAAACAAAAGATAAAAAAAGAACAAGAAAAAAAAAAACACATAAAACAGAACTTTTGTACCAAAGGTTCATAGTAATATCCATTAAACGTTGGAGGGGAAGCTATGGGTTGGGATATTTAGAGACCCAGGGCAACCATTGTGCAAGAAATGTCTGGGAAGTCCCAGATTGGTAGGCGAAGTGTTTCTCGTATGAATATTGGGTAGAGACCCTATGTATCACTTCGTTAAGGATGGGGATCTGGGTGGTTTTCCATTTAGCTGTCAGGGCCAATCTGGCTGCTATCAAAATATGTACCACAATGCTCCTCATGGAGGCTGGGATAGGGGCAGTAGTGATGTTCAGTAAAGCTAAAGGCGGAGCAGGATGCACCGAGATACCTATGACAGAAGTTATTAGTTTAAAAACTTCATCCCAAAATTTGCGAATGTGTTTGCAGGTCCATAATATATGGAAGATATTGCCCCTATCTCCACACAATCTCCAGCAAAGGTGTGATTCTGAAGGGAAAATCAGCGATAGCCTAACTGGAGTGAGGTAGGACCTATGTACAATTTTCAACATGTTATCCCAATGATTGGTACAGTGGGTGTATCTGTAAGTCATCTTGATCGCTCTCGTCCACTCACCAGTTGAGAAGGAGATGCCCCAGTCTTTTTCCCAGTTTGTCATGTGTGAGGTCTTAGAAAATCGCTTAGTGCCATGTAATAGTCTATAAAACCAAGAAAGACCTCCGGGTTTATTATAGGATGAGCTGAGGTACGTCCATATGTCTATGGGCATGTCAAAGGTAAGTGTAGAATGTGACCTTTGGAAGTGTTGCAGTCTTGTGAGAGAGTATGCATGGGTACGAGGTTGTTTGGACAACACCTCTTGGACAGTTGTTAAACCTTCCTGTTTCCAAGCCGTAATTTTTAGGTCTGGGATGAGGTGTTCTACGGTCGTGAGGTCAGTGAGTCTGCGCTTATTTGTAGTCGAGGGGTCTAGATAGGGTTGGATATTTCCCCACGCTAATAGGGTAGCGTTAATAGAGGGTAGACTGATATGTTGTAGGGGTAGGTTCGTCACCTTAGCTAAGAGTAAAGCTGGGAGGTCTTTCCCTGTAATAATTGCTTTCTCGATCTTAACCCATAGTTTAGATGGGACAGGGTCAAACCAGGCCTTCATTTGATCTAGGATCGCTGCCCTATAGTAGTTGCGGAGGACGGGGAAGCCCATTCCCCCCTCCGTTCTATGTCTTTGAACTGTTGCGAATGTTACTTTAGGCATTCTACCCTGCCAAATAAATTTCCTAAACATCTTGTCTGTTTGTAAGAAGAAGGATTCTGGAATTCTGATTGGGAGGGTTCTAAAGTAATAGAGAATTTTGGGCAAAAGAATCATTTTTAACGCAGCTATCCTGCCCAGCCACGACATCTCAAACGTTGTGATATGGTCAAGATCGGTTTTAATGGTTGCCAGAAGGGTGTTAAAATTCACCCTATAAGTATGGGTGGATGGAGAGACTAATCTAATGCCCAGGTAAGTGAGGGAGTTAGCCATCCATTGGAATGGGAATTTTTCTTTGAGGTGAGTAACCAGGGATTTGGAGAGGTTAATTGGAAGAATACAGGACTTAGTAATATTCAGTTTATAGTAAGATACTGCACCGAACTGCTGCAGGATTTCCTGAGCCTTTGCCAAGGAAGAAGCCGGATTTGTTACTGTCAGAACAACATCATCTGCAAAGAGACCTATCTTGTGGGTATCACCTGCAACCTCAATCCCCGAAATCTCCTTGGCCGACCTAATAGTTTCGGCGAGGGGCTCCATCATCAAGGTAAAGATTATGGGAGACAGTGGGCAGCCCTGGCGGGTGCCATTGGTAATATAGAATTGGTCGGAGATGGCACCGGACGAGAAAACTCTAGCTGACGGGCATGTGTACAATGCAGATATCGCTGACAGAATGGTGCCCTGCATGCCAAATTTCCTCAGGGTAGCCCTGAGATATCCCCAGTGCACCCTGTCAAAGGCCTTTTCGGCATCTAGTGCCAAAAAGGCCGCTGGGGCCTTCCTATTTTCCAGTATATGTATCAAATTGAGCAGCCTCCGGGTGCCATCTGGGGCTTGGCGCCCTTTTACAAACCCTACTTGGTCTGGTTTAACCAGGTGAGGGGTGACGTTGGCCAGCCTATTCGCTATAATTTTAGCATAGACCTTAAGGTCTGTGTTCAGGAGCGATATTGGTCAAAAGTTCTGTGGAGTATCCGGCTTCTTCCCTGGCTTGGGCAGAGTGACAATAGTAGCCTGTAACATTTCTTCAGGGAACTTAGAGGAGGAGGCAATACCGTTAAACAAGGCGCATAGAGGTGGGGCAAGAATGCTAGAGAACGTCTTATAGTACTCTGACGAGAAACCATCTGTACCTGGAGACTTATTATTGGGGAGTGCCTGTATGGTGTCTGAAACTTCTGTGAGAGTGATTGGGGAGTTAAGCATGGATAGCTGGTCAGTGGTTAAAGAGGGTAAGGAGACTGCGTTAAGAAACGTATTAATACTTAACTCCGTAGGTTGTGTAGTGTCTGAGTCTTGTTGGAGGTTATATAGGTCTTTGTAATATTTCATAAAAGCATTGGCAATATGTGTTGGGTGGGTTACCATTTTGGCAGTGTGCGGGTCTCTAATGTTTATTAAGCAGGCCTGCTGCTGTCGTCTAGTAATGTATCTCGCCAGGACCTTCCCTGCTTTGTTGCCGTGGGCATAATACATCGCTTTTAATCTCCTTAAATGTGTTTGATGAGTGGTAATTAACAATAGACGGAGGTCATGTCTACATTTAAATAGGGAATCTTCTATCGCTGAAGTAGGTTGTGTTTTGTGTTGGGCTTCTAATTGTTTAAGTTTCTCCAGCAAGTCGTTTAACTGTTTTGCCTTCCCCCTCTTTTGTCTAGCTGCAGCTTGAATTAACATTCCCCTGCTGAATGCCTTATGCGAGCACCATATTGATGCCATAGAGGCATCGCTGTTGTTATTAAAGGCAAAAAATTCTTTAAGTTGCAGACCAATCCTATCCGTTAGGACAGGGTTAGAGAGCAGTCCAACATTGTTCCTCCATAGGTAGGTCGGGGAAGAAAAGGATTCATCGCGTAGGAGAATAGACACAGGGGCATGGTCCGACCATGTTATAGAGTGTATAGTGACCTCTGAGGTCTTCTGCAGCAAAGGTCAGTGAGGATCAAGTCAATCCTGGAGTATGCCCGATGGGGATAAGAGTAGTGAGTATAATCCCTCTCCGAGGAATGCAGGCATCTCCAAGCGTCATACAAGTTGTGGTTATGGAGAAGCGATTGAATTTCTATCCTGCGGGAGGCCTGTTGTTGTGAGCAGTCCAGGGATTGATCAGGCACACAATTAAAGTCACCACATAGAAGCAGCGAACCTTTTTTGAGTTTGGTCACCTTCCTGAGCAACGAGTTTAAAAATCTTGGCTGGTTCTTGTTGGGTGCATAGATGTTAACTAGGGTGTAAGTTGTATTATTTAGATCACAGATTAGTATTATATATCTTCCGTTTGTGTCGCACACTAGCTCATGCATCTTAAATGTCACAGTATGCTTGATGGCTAGCAGGACCCCCCTCTTTTTAACTGGAGCAGTAGATTGGAAGATATGTGGGTATGCTTTGTGCGTACATTTGGGTTGTTTGGAGGTCATAAAGTGTGTTTCTTGGATGCATAATACATCTCCTCGAAGTCTGGTCATTTCGGACCACATTGAGGACCGTTTAAAGGGGCTGTTGAGCCCATGGACGTTCATGTAGATTATATTTATCGACATTGTGGCAATGGAAGGATATGCTTCACATGTGGCAGAAAAGTCTCTGTATGCAGATGTAAGGAGGTAAAATTACCTGAAGGTGGCGCTGTTGCTCCAAAATTCGGTGGTTGTAAAGATCCTGTGGTATTAGCAATGCATGAGATTTGTAGAGTTGCACAGAAGGGATCACATTCAGAACAGGGTTCCTTTGGTACATTGAGAGAAAAAGAAAACAACAAAAAAAAGAGACAGGTAACATGAGTCAAAACATAAAAAAAAAAACGAACAGTTCCATTAAGTGCGATAATTCCGCAAGAGAAACAGGGGGATACGTCTCCCCGAGACCCAGAGCCAGCCACTCTGGTATTGAATTCAGTAAGGCAACAGAGTTAGCTGTATCAAAAAGGAGGAGAGGGGAGCCAGATTGTGCTCCATAGTGAAAGGTACTGAATGTCATTTCTTCTGCCATTCAGGTGACATCCTCTGTACATCCTGGTTCTGCCATGCGGCCTCTATATCCTCCGGGATCAGTTTCCATTTTTTGGCCAGGGCAATCCCATCCTCAACGGTGGTGATCGCAAACGTGCGACCCTCTCTAGTAACTAGCAATTTTGTTGGAAAGCCCCAGGAGTACGGTATTTTATGGTTCTGCAGGATCTTGGTCAGAGAGGACAGGTTTTTGCGCGCCATCATGGTGTGTTTAGATAGATCAGCAAAGACACTAATGTCCGAGTAAGGGCCTGGTAGCGGTTGATTCTTCCGCGTAAATCGCATGAGGTCATCTTTAACGTGAAAGAAGTGTATGCGAGCAATGACATCCCTCGGTACTCCTTCAGGTAGGTATTTAGGTTTAGGGAGGCGATGGGCTCTGTCTACTATGATTTCATTAGCAGAAGTATCAGGGAGCATGGCTGCAATGAAGGCTTGTACATAGGGCCTGAGTTCTGCGGGTGTCACCGTCTCCTCCACCCCCCTCAGTTTTATATTATTCCTTCTTGATCTGTCTTCTAAATCACTTAATTTTTCTCTCAAGGCCTGAATGTCACTTTCTGTATCATTGTGTGCATCTACCAGCTCATTGTGAGCTGTTGTGAATTCACCCATTTTGTCTTCAACATGGCAGATCCTATCCCCTATGGCAGACACATCTCTCTTCAGCTGAGTCACACATAGCAACATATCTTTATGCAGGGAGCCTCTAAGGGTGATCAACATATCCCTCATCACTGTATCACTGAGGGGCTGACCGGTGGTGGGGAACTCATTGATGTGTTCCACAAAGTCACTGGTGCTGTTCTGTGAGTTACACCCATCCCCCAGCTCACCTGCATACTTGTGGGATCAAGTCAATCCTGGAGTATGCCCGATGGGGATAAGAGTAGTGAGTATAATCCCTCTCCGAGGAATGCAGGCATCTCCAAGCGTCATACAAGTTGTGGTTATGGAGAAGCGATTGAATTTCTATCCTGCGGGAGGCCTGTTGTTGTGAGCAGTCCAGGGATTGATCAGGCACACAATTAAAGTCACCACATAGAAGCAGCGAACCTTTTTTGAGTTTGGTCACCTTCCTGAGCAACGAGTTTAAAAATCTTGGCTGGTTCTTGTTGGGTGCATAGATGTTAACTAGGGTGTAAGTTGTATTATTTAGATCACAGATTAGTATTATATATCTTCCGTTTGTGTCGCACACTAGCTCATGCATCTTAAATGTCACAGTATGCTTGATGGCTAGCAGGACCCCCCTCTTTTTAACTGGAGCAGTAGATTGGAAGATATGTGGGTATGCTTTGTGCGTACATTTGGGTTGTTTGGAGGTCATAAAGTGTGTTTTCTTGGATGCATAATACATCTCCTCGAAGTCTGGTCATTTCGGACCACATTGAGGACCGTTTAAAGGGGCTGTTGAGCCCATGGACGTTCATGTAGATTATATTTATCGACATTGTGGCAATGGAAGGATATGCTTCACATGTGGCAGAAAAGTCTCTGTATGCAGATGTAAGGAGGTAAAATTACCTGAAGGTGGCGCTGTTGCTCCAAAATTCGGTGGTTGTAAAGATCCTGTGGTATTAGCAATGCATGAGATTTGTAGAGTTGCACAGAAGGGATCACATTCAGAACAGGGTTCCTTTGGTACATTGAGAGAAAAAGAAAACAACAAAACAAAGAGACAGGTAACATGAGTCAAAACATAAAAAAAAAAACGAACAGTTCCATTAAGTGCGATAATTCCGCAAGAGAAACAGGGGGATACGTCTCCCCGAGACCCAGAGCCAGCCACTCTGGTATTGAATTCAGTAAGGCAACAGAGTTAGCTGTATCAAAAAGGAGGAGAGGGGAGCCAGATTGTGCTCCATAGTGAAAGGTACTGAATGTCATTTCTTCTGCCATTCAGGTGACATCCTCTGTACATCCTGGTTCTGCCATGCTGCCTCTATATCCTCCGGGATCAGTTTCCATTTTTTGGCCAGGGCAATCCCATCCTCAACGGTGGTGATCGCAAACGTGCGACCCTCTCTAGTAACTAGCAATTTTGTTGGAAAGCCCCAGGAGTACGGTATTTTATGGTTCTGCAGGATCTTGGTCAGAGAGGACAGGTTTTTGCGCGCCATCATGGTGTGTTTAGATAGATCAGCAAAGACACTAATGTCCGAGTAAGGGCCTGGTAGCGGTTGATTCTTCCGCGTAAATCGCATGAGGTCATCTTTAACGTGAAAGAAGTGTATGCGAGCAATGACATCCCTCGGTACTCCTTCAGGTAGGTATTTAGGTTTAGGGAGGCGATGGGCTCTGTCTACTATGATTTCATTAGCAGAAGTATCAGGGAGCATGGCTGCAATGAAGGCTTGTACATAGGGCCTGAGTTCTGCGGGTGTCACCGTCTCCTCCACCCCCCTCAGTTTTATATTATTCCTTCTTGATCTGTCTTCTAAATCACTTAATTTTTCTCTCAAGGCCTGAATGTCACTTTCTGTATCATTGTGTGCATCTACCAGCTCATTGTGAGCTGTTGTGAATTCACCCATTTTGTCTTCAACATGGCAGATCCTATCCCCTATGGCAGACACATCTCTCTTCAGCTGAGTCACACATAGCAACATATCTTTATGCAGGGAGCCTCTAAGGGTGATCAACATATCCCTCATCACTGTATCACTGAGGGGCTGACCGGTGGTGGGGAACTCATTGATGTGTTCCACAAAGTCACTGGTGCTGTTCTGTGAGTTACACCCATCCCCCAGCTCACCTGCATACTTGTGGGTTGAAGACTTCTTTTGCGCCGACTTCTGTGGGCTGCTGATGGGCGATGCCCCGGGAGAGGACCCTCCGCTGGCGCTGTGATGTGGTCGGTTGTCCGTGCCAAATTGTGGGGACGATCCATTGCTGCCTCCGTGGCGCAGGCCGAACCGCGAGTCCGAGGCTTCGCCGCCATCTTGCGGCCTAGGTGTGCTCGCGGACGGATAAAAGTCCGTCAGTTTTTTCGGGCCCCTCTCCTTTTTCCTTTTCCCCATCGTAATCCAGGGGTTCTCTGGGAGGTATGTAGGCTGTATGGTGCCTCAAAATGCTGTCGCAGTCGCTGGATGGAGCTGGCTACAGGTGGGTCTCGTGGAGCTCACTCCTCACACAGCCATCCGCCTCGGCTGCCGGCCACGCCCCCCCTTCCTCATCATTTCAAGCTATGCTACCCGGTACGTTACACTTAGTTACACCTTCAGGTCTTTAAGGAGGTTCTTTTTGGCAATGTAATTGGTGTTTTTTGAATATGGAGAATGGCCATTGGGTGCTTGTTCTATGAAGCTAGGACAATAACACCTAGTAGCTGATTAAGTACTAGGACCAGCTGTGCAAGATTTTATGCGCTGCAGTTTTAGTACATCTCTACTATTGTAATTTTAGACAATATAGAGCCTAGTTCTTCGAACCTAAACATCTCCTCATCATTAAGATGTGGAAACGTTTAGCAGTTAATAAAAACGAACATTCGCACTACTAATGAGTAGATGGTGAATGTGATAAGTGTGAGTGATGGTGTTTTCAAAAGCTGCAAAATCTATCAGTGTTTACTGTACACAATGAAAAATTAAGTAAATATATAAGTGATCTTGCGCTAAAGAAAAATCACTAGCTGTGATGCCTAATGTGGGCGTGCAATACACAAAGGTGAAGATAAGATGGATTAAACACAAAATAATTACAACTATCAAACATTAAATGCAAATAGTGAATGAACAGTCCTAGTAAGTCAAATAACTAGGTGATAAAAGTCCTATGTTCGAGAGGTCCTCCTATAAAATGGGTGGCTCTTGAGGTAATAAGATAATAATCCCAAAGAGTCTCCCTTGGGGGCTTTCCGCAATATGAGCAAAGTGTCCACAAAATTATCCACAACCAGTCTCCCAGAACTCTCAGGCGGCGTACACACGACCGAGGTTCTCGCTAGAAACCAGCGAGAACCTCGCTGGAAGCTGCATTCCAGCGAGAACCTCGGCCGTGTGTACGCTCTCAGCGAGCATCCCGTCGGGAATGCCGTGGAGCAGAAATAGAGAGCATGTTCTCTATTTGCTCGATGGCCCGCCTGGATGAATGGCTGGTTGCCATTCCCGACGGGCGGGTCGCCGAATCTGAAGGCCGGCAGAGAACCTCGACGGGCGGAACGATGTGTTCTGCCCGTCGAGGTTCTCTGCCGTGTGTACACGGCTTCACCTTAATAGCGTAGTGGTTTGCATGAATAGAGTATTCATGTATAAGGGTCTTGAGTGATAATTTCTTCCACTTTTCCTCCATACCCTCTCCAGTAGTTTAACTGCTATGGCCACCAGTTAGCGCCACTCCCGTGAGTCTCAGATACTTCTATTGACCTTTCATGTAACACTCCAAATGGGGCACAGACATGGGGAGGGAGAGGAGAAGAACAAGCCTCCAATAGTGAAGTACAGTAAATAATCTTGGGGTACTTTAAAAATAAACAAGTGGACTCTTACATGGATAAAAAACAGTAAAGCAAAAAATATATAATACGAGAAGTGGCGTTATAAACCCCTTCTTACATCTCCTCCGGTCACTTCCGGTCTGTGTCAGGCTCTATTATCCCTATGGCATCACGTCACGTACCTTGTGACTTCTTCAGGGGCTATTTTGTGCTTCATCCATCTTATTGTTACCTTTGTGTATTGCCCGCCCACATTAGGCATCACAGCTAGTGATTTTTCTTTAGCGCAAGATCACTTATATATTTACTTCCTTTTTTAACGTTTAGCAGTTAGTATCAAAGTGGGATAGGACACCTCATTTGGCATATAGCTCATGACTTATAAATACAGTGGATGTGTACAGTTCTGGTATAACACTAATATCAATATTGCTGGCCAACTCATAGGTTTTACCTTTATATTTCTTTGTTTTAATTAAGGCTTTTGTAAGTAAACATACAATAATGGTTTGTGTGGTCTAAATATTCACCTATCTTCAAAGGTCTTGGTAAAAAATGAAACTATTGCAAGTACATGTCACATTTGGTCAAGCAAGAGCTGCTGAATCAAGCAGGTTGTGTTGAAGTTAGAGGGTTACAGACAGCCAGATATGGTCCCACTTCCTGTGTTCCTTTTGTAACAACCACAACCTTTTTTTTACCAAAAACAGAGTAAACTACCTGATAAGATTCACAGAGTAATGCCGCTTACACACGATCGGATTTTCTGTCAGAAAAACCTTGGATGGTTTTTCAGACTGAATTCCGCTCAAGATTGGCTTGCATATACACGGTCACACAAAGGTTCTCTGAACTTACGACCATCAAGAACGCGGTGATGTATAACACTACGATGAGACAAGAAAATGAAGTTCAGTGCTTCAGAGAATGCGTTGAATTGCCTCAGAGCTTGTGTCCGCATTTTGCACGTTGGAATTGCTACAAATAATCGGATTTTCCGATAGAGTTTTTTTCTGACGGAAAATTTGAGTACCAGCTCTCAATCTTTTGTTGGCGGCAATTGAAGCATATGACACTCCCCCACGTTGAGGGCATGTGGCCTGGTATGGTTCAGGAGAGTGGGTGCTCACTTATCCCCCATTTCATTGCCTGCAAGGCTTCATGCTTGGATTAGGGTTTGGTATGGATTTTGGGGGGCCAATGTAGTTTTTTTTTAGTTTAGCGTGGGTTTCCTCTTAAAATCCATGCCAGACCCAAAGGGCCTGGTATGGATTGGGGGGGAAACCCACAATGTCTTTTAAACATTGTTTCATTGCTGACAAAGCTATTTTATAGCCGGCAAATGAATTTTTTTTTTCTTTAAACAGGTCAGTTTTGCTGCAGCAGGTTCTATACATGATACAGTAGCGTCACTTTACAGGCAAACTAAGGGAACCCCCCAGGCACTATAGTTGAAGGATTTTTTCATTTTTATTGTTTCACTTTAACCACTTTAACTCACTGTATATATACGTCATTTTTTTTAAAGATGGATATCTCAGTACCGGCAGCAGCTGCTGCCACAACCGAGATATCCATCTTTTACGTGAGCGGTCCTTTCAACGATAACTGTGGTCTTTGCAACGGATTCGCCGCAAGATCACCGTTATCGGAGGTGGGAGAGGGCCACCCCCCTCCCGCAGCTCTCCCGTGCCCTCCGCCGTTTACCGGAGCTGTCGGCAGCGGCGGAGGCGTTCGGGTCCACTCCCCTGCTCAGTTGGGATACGAGTGAGGGCAAGATGGCCCACACCCGTCCCTATAGCATAGCAGGGCGGAAGCGACGTCAAAACGTTACTTCCGGCCATGCTTCTTAAATAAATATTTTCTGAAATATGAAATATGAGGTCTTTTGACCCCAGTTGTCTTTTTTTTTCTATTACAAGGGATGTTTACATTCCTTGTAATAGGAATAAAAGTGATCCATTTTTTTTAGTGTAAAAATGTATAAAATAAATGAAAATAAATAAGAAAACAAAAACATTTTTTTAAAGAACCCCGTCCTGACTAGCTCGCGCGCAGAAGCGAACGCATAAGTGAGTAGCGCCGCATATGAAAACAGTGTTCAAACCACACAAGTGAGGTATCACCGCGTTAGTTAGAGCGAGAGCAATAATTCTAGCCCTAGACCTCCTCTATAGCTCAAAAGATGCAACCTATAGAATTTTTTTAAACGTTGCCTATGGATATTTTTAAGGTTAAAAGTTTGACACCATTCCACGAGCGGGCGCAATTTTGAAGCGTGACATGTTGGGTATCATTTTACTCGACGTAACATTATCTTTTACAATATATAAAAAAAATTGGGCTAACTTTACCGTTGTCTTATTTTTTAATACAAAAAAGTGTTTTTTTTAAAAAAAAAAGTGCGCAAATACGGTGTGACAAAAAGTATTGCAATGACTGCAAATACGGTGTGACAAATACTGTGTGACAAAAAGTATTGCAATGACTGCCATTTTATTCTCTAGGGTGTTAGAGAAAAAATAATTATATATATATATATATATATATATATATATATATATATATATATATATATATATATATAAAAATATATATAATGTTTGTGGGTCTTAAGTAATTTTCTAGCAAGAAAACATGTTTTAATCTTGTAAAACACCAAATCTGAAAAACAGGCTTGGTCCTTAAGTGGTAAACACACCTTCCCCATTCTTCATCTGTTCCCTGATAAAGGGAACAATGATCACTGACGTCACTAGTCTAGCCCCACCCCCCTACAGTTAGAAACACATATGAGCTCACACTTAACCCCTAAAGCGCCCCCTAGTGGTTAACTCTTAAACTGCAATTGGCTTTTTCGCAGTAATCAGTGCATTTTTATAGCACTTTTCGTCAAAATTGTCCAATGTGTCCTCCATTAGTAGTAAAAAAAAAATGTATTAAGAAAAATGCCATAAAACTATCCCCTATTTTGTACTGTAAACGCTATAACCTTTGCACAAACCAATCAATAAACGCTTATAGTGTTTTTTTTTTACCAAAAATACGTAGAAGATTACGTATCGGCCTAAACTGAGGAAATTATATATATATATATATATATATATACACCGTATTTATCGGTGTATATCGCGCAATTTTTTGCCCTGAAAATCAGGGCAAAATCGTGCGTGCGCGATATACGCCGATACCCGCTTTCCCGCGCCGATTTTTGAATACTGCGCCGATATATACCCAGCGCAGTACACTCGTGTATATTCGGCCAGTCTCGGCTTCTTCCGCGGTCGTGTCCTGAACGTACAGGACGTGAGCGCGACAGTTGCCGAGCCTGCCCGAGTGTACTGCGCTGGCTATATGCTGGCGCAGTATTCAAAACTCGGAGCGGGAAACGAGCACCCACCGAAGAGGACACCGGACCCGCCACAGAAGGACACCGGACCCGCCGAGGCCGCCGATGGACGCCGCGCAAGACACCAAAACTAACCAAAAATAACTTTTTTTCCACAGGATTGGGGGCCACTTTAGGGGTGCGCGGTATACGCGGGAGCGCGTTATACCGCGATAATTACGGTATATATATATATATATTGGGGTTATTTATTATAGCAAAAAGTTAAAAATATTGATTTTTTTTCAAAATTGTTGCTCTATTTTTGCTTATAGCGCAAAAAAATAAAAAAACGCAGAGGTGATCAAATACCACCAAAAGAAAGCTCTATTTGTGGGAAAAAAAGGACGTCAATTTTGTTTTGGAGCCACATCGCACGACAAAGCAATTGTCAGTTAAAGCGACGCAGTGCCGAATCGCAAAAACTGGCCTTTACCTGCATAATGGTCCGGGTCTTAAGTGGATGAAAGTTTTTTTTTTTGCTTTGGTACATGTCCCCCAGGGCAGTACCTGTGTCCCTATACCCTTTATCCAGGGTAATTTATGATCTGACTGGCAATTTATCTCAGCTTTCTCCTCCACTAGCATTCCTGAGCCTAGGGATTAAGGGGTACCCTTTTGAATATAAAGCCATAATCTCTCAAAATATCTGAGGTGATTAGTCAATTAAACTTGTTTTTTTTGAAAGAATTATGGCCTACAAGGAAGGTGCAGGTGATACATTTAACAAGAAATGGAGCGCATGGCTTAACCACCCTCAGGCGGTAGACACATTCTGATTGGGTGTAATCGGCGCCTGACATCGTAATGCGCTCAATGCTGGACCGCAACACGGCGACCGCGCAATTACGTCATCGCCCAGCACCGTGTGCGTTCCAGCCTGGAACACGGAAGTGCCGAGCGCACCCATCTGCCACCTGCTTGAGATCCATCCATCTGCCTTTTGGTCACTTGGAACTGGAGAAGGGACTGGGGGGACCCTGAGCATTGATACAGGACATGTATGAACTCGGAGTTCGTGGGAGATAGGCCCACCCTTATGATCACAAAGTGAATGCATGTCTGTGTGATTTATCATTATATTTCTAGTGCTATCACAGGATTATGCTATGTTGTCTCTGATTTTTACATGCTCATCTGCCATTGAGATCCTTTGTCGTCATCCCTTACTGCTGTGCGTTTTCTCTGCTGGAGTGGATCCCCTACTGCTGTGCGTTTTTCTCTGCTGGAGTGGATCCCTTACTGCTGTGTGTTTTCTTTGCTGGAGTGGATCCCTACTGCTGTGCGTTTTCTCTGCTGGCGTGGATTTTTTTGGCTATCTGCACATACAGTAGCCTGGAAAGTGAGCACTTAGAGAGCACTAGGGGTGTCTGCACCGAAGCCTTCATCTGCATCTTTTCTATGTTGGAAGTTTTCTTTCTGCTCTGGGCATTTCACTCACAGAATTTTTTTTTTTTGGACTTGTACCAAAGACTATTCATTATTCCACTCTTGTATTATTCACTCCGTGAAATAATTTGATGTCTGGATGTCATAACATTTTATGGTGTTATCCTTATTTGTGTGTTTCAGTATTCACTTTTCACATGTTGTTTACACTTGTTCATTATTTACCTAGTTACCCCTGGTTCGTGCACTATTGGGGCACATACCCCTAGCACAGCGCAGACACCAATATTTTTTCACTACAGAAACCTTGCTGCTAAAGATACTACAACATTCAAGCTCTGCAAACAGATAAGTAGCTCTTACTACTACTCTAGAATTACCTGCTTCATATATTACTTCCAGAAAGTACTGTTTAAACCAGGTTCCTTAGGGCTCTTTCACACGGGGCAGATCAGTAGTGATCCGCCCCATGCACCTCCATTTGCTCAGCGGGGATCGCTCCGTTGATCCCCGCTTAGCCGGCGGATGACAGGGCGGTCCCCGCACACTATGGGGGGATCGGATGAACATGGACCGTGTGTCCGTGTTCATCCAATCCGATCCGCCTGATGGATGGAAAAGTAGGTTTTTCCTCCGTCATACTTTGGCGGATGGGCATGTCACCGCTGACATCCGCGGCTCCATAGAGGATCACAGAGTGCCCGTTCAGGTCCGCAAAACAAAACTGGCAGGCGGACCTGAACGGGCGCTCCGTGTGAAAGAGCCCTAAATATTAACCAACCGCTTAAGATTACTTATTGTGTCCCTGGTTGTTTGTTGTGGAATATCTTAAAGGGACATACACTCTCAATTTAGCTGAGCTACATTTGCCTCTCTTACTTAACTTATTTGCCTGCATTATCCTTATTTACTACATGCTTGACATACTTTGTTATATGTCCATGGGCTCACCCCCTAAGTTATTTAACATGTTCCTTAACTTTTCTATGCCAGGGGTTGAAGGTATTCGTTACCTGAACCCTTTAGTAGCCTAATGCATTCCTCTATGTTAAAGTGATATGATGCAGAGAACCCCCCAAACTCCAGTTCTCTGATTGGAGTGATGCCTGGTGTCCCGTACTGATAATCACTTGCATAAATAAGTACATTGGGATGCAAAATCATCGGTTAAAAGGCAGTGCATGCTCAGAATCAAGTCGATGCATGGTTGGAAGCATTAAACTTTGTTTTTTTTCAGCACGTCGTTTTGGGAAAACACGTAAACGTCACAGCGTTCTAACACGATGGGTTTTTTAACCGATGGTGTGTAGGCACATCAGACCATCAGTCCGCTTCATCTGTTAACCGATGAAAACGGTCCTTAGGACCGTTATCATTGGTTGGACTGATCGTGTGTACGCGGCCTAACACACTTGTGCTTACTTTAATTTATTGTAATCTTTCAACGCTAGGGATTGGACGCATGTTGTAATACCTCCATCCTTAGCAGCTCAACGCATTCCTATATGTGAGAGAGATGATGTAGTGAACCCCCAAACTCCTGTTTTGATTGGAGTGACGCCTAGGGTCTAGTACTGAAATTTCACATAACATAGAGAAGTGCATTTAAACCTTCCCTTGACCGTAGTTGTGGTTCACTCCGTTCATCAGAGATTGTGACAGAATAATAGAACCTTATCATGAACCCAGCAGATCTTGCAAACCATGTTGTCACCCTTATTTAAAATATAGATGCTCTTGCTCAAATTGTACAAAATCTGCAAGTGGAGAATCAGGCTCTGCACGATTTGGTTGCTCAGAACCCAAATGTGCCTCATTTCCCCCCTGAACCTAATGTTAATCCACTTGCACCTTTTACTGGTAATCGAAAGACCTATAGAGAATTCATTAATGCATGTAAATTAATGTTTGAACTTCACCCTCGCACCTTCCCCAATGATAGGATTAAGGTGCTCACCCTTATATCCTATTTATCTGGAGAACCTCGTGCTTGGGCAAATACCTACCTAGAAAAAGAAGATCCAATCCTAAATTCTTGTCCACAATTTTTGGCTACTATGTCTTTGCTTTATGATGACTTCAATAAGCAACTTAGGACGCGTACACACGATCAGTCCATCCGGTGAAGCTGACTGATGGTCTGATGTGCCTACACACCATTGGTTAAAAAAACGATCGTGTTAGAACGCGGTAACGTAAAACACAATGATGTGCTTAAAGAAATTAAGTTCAATGCTTCCAAGCATGCGTCGACTTGATACTGAGCATGCATGGATTTTTAACTGATGGTCATGCGTACTAACGATCGGTTTTGACCTATCGGTTGGGCGTCCATCGGTTAAATTGTAAAGCAAATTGTTATTTTTATTAGCCTACACACGATCTGTTTTGACTGATGAAAATGGTCCATCAGACCGCTGTCCTCTGGTTAACCGATCATGTGTATGCGGCCTTACTGTTGAAAATGTGATTAGGAATCTCAAACAAGGTAGACGACCAGTTGAGGACTTCATAGCGGAATTCCAAATGTGGGCCATTGAGACTGAGTGTAATGATGTTACACTGCGTAACCTATTTTGCCTTGGCCTTTCCGAACCACTCAAGGATGAATTGGCTAGAGCAGATCTCCCTCAAACCATTAATGACATCATACAACTTTCTATCACTAGGTTAGGTTAAGAGAGAGACGAGCTGAACGTCAGACAATTCCCACAACACCTGTCTCTATATCTCAAAAAGTGAGTTTGACCTTACTTGATGAAAAGATGGACATTGGCACTGTATGCCCTCCACTTACTGCACTCGAGAGGGCCCGTCAACGCTCATTGAACCTTTGCCTTTATTGTGCCTCATTGGACCATGCGGCCATGTCATCTCCTCCTGTCCTCTTGTAAAAAAGAAAAAGGATGAACGTAAGCCAATTCACCTTTGCAAATTGACTTGTTTCGTTTCCAAACACACTCCTTATATTTTTATAAATATCAGGCATGTGATGATCACATGCCTGACGAAGGGGCCCTGCATGACTCTGAAACGTTGCACTCTCTTTGTGTTGTGATCATGCAATAAATCATCCGTTTGGGCGCTATTTTTAGATACTACCATTCCTGACGGCCTAACATAAGATGAAGAAGTTTTTCTTTTACAAGCATACTCAACTTTATATTCCTCCTTCTATGGTTATCCACATACTAAAAGTTCTACATCATGCTCCCCTAGCTGGTCATCCTGGAATAGAAATGTTATTTCTGGTGGCCCAATATGACTACCACTATAAAAGATTATGTTTTGACCTGTGAGGTCTGTATAAGATCTAAGCATGAAAGAAGACCACCGTATGGGTTGTTGATGTCTTTACCTATTCCTACAAAACCTTGGGAAGCATTGTCTCTGGATTTTATTGTTGAACTGCCTCCTTCCAATGGTTTTAACACCATTATGGTAACAGTTGATATGCTTACGAAAATGACTCACTCTGTTCCGCTTAAGAAATTACTAGACATGTGCAGACTGAAATATTTTGTTTCGTTTTCGTTTGGAAAATAAATGTATTCAGTTACTCCCGAAAATCGTTTTTATTTATTTCGTTTTTCGTTGGGGAATATCTTTCGTCCGAAAATCCAATAATACTTGGTTTCTGTCGAATGGTCAAAAGAATATTCGACGGAACGTCGAATCTTTATGTCGAATCGTACATTTCCGTTCGAATATTCCGCCTACAAGAATTCTAATGTTGTATAAATAGTAATAATGTTGAATCTATTTTCTCATAAATCGAAATCTAATCTCTGTAATGTCGACTCTATTATTTCTATAGTGTCTAATCTTTTCTCTATAATGTCGAATCTTTTCCCTATAATGTCGAATCTTTTCCCTATACTGTCAAATCTTTTCCCTATAATGTCGAATCTTTTCCCTATAATGTCGAATCTCTCTATATCGAAATTTAACTGCAACGAAAACGAAAATAAAGCATTTTTTATGTTCGAGCTTTCGGTTTTCGCTCCTTGCGCTTTTGTTTGTTAAAACTATAACGAAAAAACAGATTTTCGGACGAAAATGCATTCTAACGAAAACGAATGCACATGTCTAGAAATTACCTTCTTCTAAAGAAACAGCGCAAACCCTACTTGATCATGTTATTAAATTACATGGTGTTCCTTCACCATCGTCTGGTTTCTGATAGAGGTTCCCAATTTGTTTCAAAATTCTGGAAGGCTCTATGTCATATTCTCCAAATAGACAATAGATACTCCAGTGCATACCATCCACAAACAAATGGACAGACAGAACGTGTAAACCAATGTCTTGAACAATATCTCAGATGTTATTGCACCCATCTAAGGGATAACTGGTCTACCCTTCTTCCTCTCGCTGAATTTTCTTATAATAATTCAACTAGTTCTTCTACTCTCTACTCTCCTTTTTTTTGCAAATTATGGGTTTCATCCTAATATTCTACCGGAGTTTCCATTACTTACAAATGTACCCTCAACTAATGACTATTGGTTTACCCTTTCATCTGTACTGCAAAATTTGAAACAAAATCTCAAACGTGCACAAGATCGTCAAAAAAACCTATTATGATCTTATTCATAGACCTTCACCATCCTATAAAGTTGGGGATCAACTGGCCAAGCAAATTTTCAGGCCATTTCCTATTTCATTAAGTTCATTAATCAGAATACCATGCAACTTTCCCTCCCTCTGAGACTGAGGATTCATCCCTCATTTCATGTTTCTCTTCTCAAACCCTACCTACACAACCAATTTTATGGTAGGAATCCTCCTCCCGCACCCCCTATTCTAGTTCAGGGTGAAGAACATTATGAGGTTGAACGTATTTTAGACTTTAAAAAAACAAGAGGACGTCTACAATACTTGATTAGATGGAAAGATTATGGTATACAAGATGACTCTTGGGAAGATTCAACTGAAGTACATGCACCCACATTGTGTAATCAATTTCATTCTAGATACCCTGATAAGCCTTCACCTATTGAGATCCACAGGAGGGTATCCCTTAAGAGGGGGGTACTGTAATCAGTGCCTGGCGCCTTAATGCGTTCCACGCTGGTCGCAACACGGCAACCGGGCAATGACATCATCGCCCGGTACCGTGTGCATTCCAGCCTGGGAAGTGCCGAACGCAATCAGCGCTGCATTCGGCACACATGCTTCTCAGGTATAAACAGAACATTGTGTAATACACACACTGTTCTATTATTGTCAGCCGTACTCGGCCATGCTACAATTACTGGTACCATCTAGCCTCACAATTGGACATCATGCTACGCTGGAACCCTGGGACCATCTAACTCATGCCATTGCTGGGGACACCTTGAAGATATTACCCTCCAGCAAACCCTGCACTACAGAAACCTTGCTGCTTAAGATACTACAACATTCAAGCTCTGTAAACGGATAAGAAGCTCTTACTACTGCTCTAGAATTACCTGCTTCATATATTACTTCCATCAAGTAATGTGTTTAAACCCGGCTTCCTCAATATTATCCAACTGCTTAAGATTACATTTTGTGTCTTTGGTTGTTCGCTGTGAAATATCTTAAAGGGACTTACACTCTCAATTTAGCTGAGCTATATTTGCCTCTCAAACTCCAGTGACGCCTGGTGTCCCGTACTGATAATCACTTGCATAAAGAAGTGCATTGGGATCTTTAACGCACTTGTGCTTACTTTCATTTATTGTAATCTTTCAACGCTAGGGATTGGATGCATGCTGTAATACCTCCATCCTTAGTAGCTCAACACATTGCTATGTGTGAAAGAGATGATGTAGTGAACCCCCAAACTCCTGTTTTGATTGGAGTGACGCCTGGCATCTAGTACTGAAATTTCACATAACATAAAGAAGTGCATTGAAACTTTCCCTTGACCACAGTTGTGGTTCACTCCGTTCACCAGAGATTGTGACATTGGGTCCCTTAGTAAACCAAATGCTGAGACCACATGAAGTTTGCAGATTTTTTTTTCACATTTTTCCTAAACTTATATTGCACAACAGACTATTGCAGCGATTTTTTGATGATTGAGGTAATTTATCATTCTGTTTGACAGTTAATATTGACATGAAGGTTTTAGTGATGGCATTAAAGCATTCTCCAGCCAGTACTGTATTCCACAATACATCAATATATTAAAGCACACATCCAAACATGTTTCTTTATTCTGGCATTATAATACACCACTGTGTAACATTCTGTATTATTATTTGGATGACGCTTTTGTTAAAGAATTAACATCTGGAGGTATTGTTGTTGGTCCTCAGACCACACCCAATGTACAAATCTTTTCTTATATTGTTCTAAAATGATTGTTCAAAAATGATTGGTACTAAAAATAAAAGAAAAAACATTCAAAATGTAAAAAAAAATTGTTTTGTAAGTCAGTACAGTTTTAACTTTTTGATTTTGTAAGACTTGTGTAAGTTGTGTCCGCTAATAATTATTTTTGTGTATTTCCAGCAAAAATATTGTTTGATAAACATTTGCACAATTAACATAGGAGCTAAAAAATCAATGACATCTTTTTTTTTTTTATTATTTTACTTATCCTAAGCTTTAAGAACGTTTATGGTTTTGTGGTCTTTTACAAATCTGAAAGCTGTAAGTTAAAAATGGTAACCTTAAGATTTTTTGGTTAAGTTTCTTATTTACGGTTTTGCAAACCAATTTTCACCACTTTGCAAAAAGGCACAATTTTAAATTGTACTAATTATTTGTTAATTATTAACACAATGCAGTTTTAGATTAATCAGTATTTAACAGGAATTGTATAAGTTATGTTGGGTTTGTGAGCACTAATAATGATATAAGTGATATACAGTGAGGCCGAGTTTTTCTGCACAGGGGGCACAGGTGTACCGTGCATCCCTATGCAGGCAGTCCCATTGATGTAAATTGGGACAGTGGCTGCACGAGTGTCAGGGATCAACGGCTAAAGAGACCAAACACATAGCTACACAAAGGAACTGAGACCAAACAAAGGATATATCATTAAAGTAATGTTTATTTACAATAAAACACACTAATATACATTCACAGCAACCAGTGAGAACATAAACCACTACAGCAAACAAAATAACAAATTAATCTAACTACTGTTTATAAACTAAAGAACTAAACTGAGGCCGCGTACACACGTACGAGAACCTCGTCGGGCTAAACTCATCGTTCCGCCCGACGAGGTTCTCGGCCGGCCGTCGAGTTCGTCGACCAGGCTGTCGAAAAAGGCGTCGCGACAGTTGCGACAGTTTTCTCGGCAAAAACGAACACACGATCGAGCTTCTCGGCAGAATATGGAACCCAGAGAAGCTCGGACGTGTGTACGGGGCCTAAAGACTATACTATATACAAGGTATAGAGAATGCAGGAATATAAGGAAAGGAATCACGACTGGGTACAAGAGCAGGGAGTAAGACAGGAACAAGGCAGAGGGGAGCAGACTGGATCAGGCTAAGCATGAACAACAGGCAGCAAGGAAGGGACCAGAATCGTGATGCACCGGGGAAGGGAAGGAGAAGCCTTAAATAACCCCCCTGCAGCTAAACACTAACTAATTTGCCTGATTACACCAGCCTGCTTTCTCTTGGGAGACACCTGCTGGTTGTCACCCGAGCTGCAGAAAACAGCCCAGAACAGGATTCCCTCTGTGAAGAGAAGCGTGACCGGCTGTATCCAATCACAACTGGTCACTATGCAGAGCTGGTGTGTAGCAGCGTGCACGGTGCCCGCGCATGCCCCCGGGGGCACGCATCACGGTGATCGGGGCTGAGGCTTTTCCCTTTGATACAGCCCAGCCCCAAACAGGATAAGGAGCCAATGAAAGTGGCTCTTTACCACGTGACCGTCTGTGTCCAATCAAAAAAAAAAACAACAAAAACCTTAGAAATCAGAGTTATTTTTCTCCCGCTAGTCCATAAAACACAAGAAGGATAAAAATAATACTCTATCAACAACAAGGAGAGGGGCAGGCATGGCACTTACTATTAAGGATGAGCCGAACACCCCCCGGTTTGGTTCGCAGCAGAACAAGCGAACAGGCAAAAAAATAGTTTTAACTAAAGTTGGCCCAATTTTTTTATATTGTGAAAGATAATGTCACGCTTTAAAATTGTGCCTGCTCGTGGAATGGCGTCAAACTTTTACCCTTTTACCCATAGGCAACATTTAAAAAATTCTATAGGTTGCATCTTTTGAGTTACAGAGGGGGTCTAGGGCTAGAATTGTTGCTCTTGTTCTAACTATTGCGGTGATACCTCACTTGTGTGGTTTGAACGCCAATTTTTATATGCAGGCACTACTCACATATGCGTTTGCTTCTGCACGCTAGCTCGTTGGGACTGGGCACTTTAAAAAAAAAATGTGTTTGTTTTCTTATTTATTTTTATTTATTTTATTATTTTTACACACAAAAAAAAAATGTGTCACTTTTATTCCTATTACAAGGAATGTAACATCCCTTGTAATAGAAAAAAGAATGACAGGTCCTCTTAAATATGAGATCCGGGGTCAAAAAGACCTCAGATCTCATATTTAGACTAAAGTGCAAAAAAAAAAAGATTTGTCATTTGAAAAAATGACAACAAGAAAATATGTCTTTAAGAAGCATAGGCGGAAGTGACATTTTGACGTTGCTTCCTCCCTGCTATGCTATGGAGACGGGTGGGGGCCATCTTGCCCTCACTCATATCCCAGCCAAGCAGGAGAGGACCCGATGGCTGCAGTACGCGGCGGAGTGCGCGGGAGAGCGGAGGGAGGGGGACCCCTCACCCGCCGCCGATAACGGTGATTTTGCGGCGAAGCTGCCGCAGAGATCACCATTATTGTTTAACCACTTCCATACATGGCATTTTCACCCTTTCCTGCCCAGACCAATTTTTAGTTTTCAGCACTGTCACACTTTGAATGAAAATTGAGCAGTCGTGCAACGTGGCTACCAAACAAAATTGACGCCCTTTTTCTTTTCAATATATTTATTGAAGTTTAACAGAGGAAGAGAAACATACGGTGTAGTAATATTCTGGATTTTGGCCAACACGGCCTGCTTACACAGTTACAGAACAAGTTAACACAGTAATGACAAGGTAACAACATTAGATTGCCATTAAGGTCATAGGTTGCCACTTATGCTAACAGATTAAAGGTGGGTGCTTCTATGGGACCTTGATTACAGGTCAAAAGAAACCGAGTATTTGTCTCCCCTCTCCAGGGGGTTGTCCCGTGAATACTTCCTGAGAGTTACCAGTGACCCGTGCTGAGGAAAGCCCCCGGGACCAGTAGGTGGGATCTTCCCACCGAGCCTGGAAGCACCAGCCCGCCACCCCCTTTGGATCACACTGTGGCAGAACCGGAACCCCCCTACGGCCCCTTATACCTCCCCCCTCAGAGATGCCCCCGGCCGGTCAAGTGGCCCGCCTGGACCACAGCGGTAAAAAACATCATGGATAAAATGACAAACGGAGAAGATTCTGGAGCCTAGTTGCTGGGTTAAGCTCGGTGCTCAAGTCTATGTACAACCTTGTCCGCTACCCAGTGGAGGGGAACAATGTCCCGTTCTCACACATCTAGGAAGGTGGGAGCAGAGTGTCCCAGATAGAGAAAGTAAAGGAAGAGAAAGGAAAAGGGAGGGGTAGTGTTCCACGATCTGTCAATCAACCGTTTGCAATGCCCGGACAGAGGGAGATGTTGCAATGTGCAGCCTAGTGTTCCCAAATAGTTTTAAATCATCCCTCCTTGTCCAGCAGTTTAGCCACCATGTGTTCTTGCGCCAGCCATGATATTTTGCGCTTCGCCAATCTAAAGGAGACAGTGGGAGTCTTCCATGCCCTTGCAAGCGTTATCTTTTCTCCCAGGAGGACATAGAATGTAAGCGTTTGTAGATGTTTAGGAATTGAGGGGATATTGCGGTTCAGAAGGACAATGGATAGATCAGGAGTGGTGGTGGATCCCGTTATCTTCCTAATAGTGTGAAATACCTTTTTCCAGTATGACCTAACTCGGGGACATGTCCACCAGATGTGGAACATCGTGCCCTCTAGTTTGCAACCCCTGAAACATAGGGGAGACGTATCCGGATAAATCATTGCCAGCCTAGAGGGGACATAGTACCATCTGGTTAGAATTTTGAGGTATACTTCTATCAGTAAGACATTAAGAATACCCTTAAAGGATCGTTGGAAAGCCTGCGACCACTCTGCCGATTCCCAAGATATCCCCAAATCCGTTTCCCAGGCACGGGCATATGGTGGAATGCCCTCTCTAGCAGCCAGGGAGGAGTAGATCAGTGAGATACCTCCAGTCTGATCCATAATGCCAAAGCACCATCGTTCATATGGGGTAATCCTAGGTGGATCCTTTTTGTCAGTCCAAATGAAGTTAAGGAAGTTTGCTTATGTCATTAATTAGTCTGATCCCCAAGTATGGTATATCATCTGAGGCCCAAGTGAATGGGGGGGCGTGTCCGACCGCGAGCGGGGATAGACGCGATTCTGTGAAGCTCCGTCAGGCCTGTGTGAAATCTACTGCCATCCTCAGTCAGCTAACGCCAATCTGACCACCAAATCCCCCATCCTGACTCTAGGAGACCCCAAGCACGAGCACCCACCTGAATTGGGCCACAAAACCGAATATCTCCGGTGCAGTCCGGGCTGAAGCAGGCTACACTCGCTGGGTCCCGCCGCCATCTTGGGGCCTACAAATCCTCCGGGATCACCGGGCTCGAGTTCTGCGTCTGCGGAACGCACGGAGGCCCCATCCACTCACACCCACAGCTGACCCTCCGCTCTGAAGCCCTGTGCCGACCATCCACCCTGCAATTCGAGCCGTGGACGGCTCCATCCCCTCAGGATCTCGGCGCAATCTCGAGGCCTACGAGGCCTCCGCACGAGCCGCCCTCGAGTGCCGCATACGTGGCCCGGACAACGGCCGTTCTCGGGTCCAGCCACCGCTACTCTCCCGGACCGGGAGGAAGACATAGAGAGCCCGCCAGGAGAAGAGGGTTTTCTGCAGGCAATAGCGCTCCGTGACCTGAGGTGAGTGGCGGCCATCTTGGCACACCTAAAGCCCTTCACCCTCGCCATCACTCAGCCCCCCTTCCGTAGGATTGGTGACCCGGGACACAGAACGCTAGGTTCACCTACATAGGGGTGACTCCGGTCCCTGGCTCACGGCCATCTTACTGTTCCCATCAGGATAAGAGAACTTGCACAGCCCGGCGGCCATCTTGCTTCACCCGACCAGTTACACCTACCATAGGCCCCCTTGCACCTGGACCCTCCGGTATTTATTTAGTGGCCCCTCTCACAAGCCAGGGGACACCCCTCACTTCCGGATATTACGGCCTAGATTTTCCTCTAAACCGGGCCACTGGTACTTACGCACGCAAATCCTGGTACCATCATCATATAGTGCGGCCTCCTCGTATATGACTATGGACACGTGAGATGTAAACTTCGCACACCCAACCGGACAACGAGCGACTACCAGGTGCCATCACCACCGTTAACAGCGTGACGAAATCTAATCCATATCTCCTGAGCTCCACAACCACGATGACTCGCAAGTGGCCACAGGATCGCGGCCCCAAGAAGCTGGAAATGTTCTCCTTTCAACCTCGCCGGAAGCCTCAAGATGGCGCCGCCAGAGGGTCAGCGAGGCACCCACTGGAGTTCACAGGGCCCCCTGGCACCCATACGCAGACATCACTAGCTACGTTTCAGCACTCCCTTCCACTTGATTCCTCTCCTGCTACCCCGGGAACGCAGAGTCCGGCAAAATCTAAAATGAGAATGGATCTCCCTGATCAGGCCCCGACCGCAATGAGCACTGGTCTGCATAACGAATCTGCCATATCATCTCTACAGTCTTCCATAGCACAATTTCCAACCACAGGACAACCAGTGCTGGACACAACTATGAAAGACATGTTGGTGACTTTGCAGTCTTCCCTCATGTCTAACCTGTCATCACTGATGAATACGTTCTCGCTAGAAATGAAGCATATGGACAACAGGGTGCAACATATCGAAACCAAAATGGAGGAATGTACTGAAACGGTTAGGCGGCGTACAGACGATCGGACATATCCGATGAAAACGGTCCGCGGACCATTTCCATCGGATATGTCCGATCAGGAGTTTGATCCGATGGCGTGTACACACCATCGGATCAAATTCCCCGCCGCCGGACGGCGCGGTGACGCGGCGGTGACGTTGACGCCGCCGCGTCACCGCCACGTCACCGCACCAGGAAGTAAAACACTTCCGCGCATGCGCCGAATCCATTCGGCAGCGGCGCGGCGGCGGTGGGGGCCGACATGTCTGCTGGTAAGTGTACTAACCAGCAGACATGTCGGGCGGACAGATTCCACCGGATAGATTTCAAAGCTTGCTTTAAAATCTGTCGGGTGGAGAAATCTGTCCGCTAGCCCATACACACGAGCGGAGATGTCTGCTGAAACGGTCCATCGGACCGTTTTCAGCGGACATATCCCCTCGTGTGTACGCGGCCTTAATGAGTTAATAGATGCTTATACCGAGCAGAAGGATGACACTATGTGGATCAAAGCGAAACTTGCGGATCTAGAGGACCGCTCCAGACGCAATAACCTTAAAATTCGCGGGGTCCCTGAGTCGGTCCAACCCAAAGAGCTGCTTAGTTTTGCCAGCACAATGTTTTCCAGCATGCTCCCCGAGCTTTCCTCAATTAAACTGACTATCGACCGAATCCACAGGCTCCCTAAACCCCGACATCTTGATGCAGATACTCCCGTGATGTCCTTCTGAGAGTTCATTTTTTCCAAGCTAAAGAGCAGATCCTCATGAAGGCAAGAGAGCTTTCTCCACTCCCAGCGCCTTACTCAGATATCCAGCTGTACGCAGACCTGTCCCGTTATACACTTGAACTAAGGAGGCAATTGAAGTCCATCACAAAAGCTCTGAATAATCACAAGATTACTTACAAATGGCGCCACCCTGCGACCATCTTGGTCACCCACAATGGCATCCCTTACACTGTCTCCACTCTAGAAGGGGGCATGAAGCTTCTGCACTCCTGGGGAATCCTCCCAGAACCTCCACTCAACCGCCCAGATCCTGCTGGAGTCCCTAACCTGTTCGCCTTCGGCCCAGGAGGAGAAAATTCCCGGAAACAGCGCCCGGCAACGCGCCACTAAGCGACTATACCTGTCCGGTCTGGTCATGCGCTACTACTCTACCTTGCTTGCTAAACTCCCTTCCACTTTTGGTCAGCTGCTCCGAAGAGCTACCCGTCGCTGACACACCTGTTTCGTACCTGTTCAATCTTGCGTTTTGTTTTTTTGTTTTTTCCTTGAGATTTTCTTCACCCCATTTCTCCTGGACACACACAGTCTGACTGTACTTGGCCATCCGGCTTCATCTTGTTTTTTTTTTCTACCTTCCTAGTAACCAGATATTACCTTGAGACTGACACTGCTAAAGGTCCAACCTCATCTGCCGAACTCCTACCTCCAGGCTCCCTCGGTCCACATTCGAGTACATCGGCTAATGTGAGTACCTCCGTATATTGTTATCCATCTTCTCTTTATATCTTTTTTTGCTCTTCCCTTGTTACACCATCTCTCCACGAATCATGGTGATCAAAATTCTATCCCTCAATGCCAAAGGGTTAAATCACACAGCGAAACGTTCATCCTTATGGAAGTCAGCGATAGCCCATAACTCTGACGTGTTATGCGTCCAAGAGACACACTTTGCCATACAAGCTCCCCCTAAGTGTCAACATAGACTATTTCCGCATATATTCCAGGCTTCATACTCCAAAAAACAGCGTGGAGTAATGATCGCTATCAGGGACTCTGTTCTGTTCCAACTCCAGCAATGCATCTTGGACCTGGAAGGTCGGTACATTTTTTTGATCTGTACAATCAACAATGTGCCTTACACTTTGGTCTCTCTGTATGCACCAAACTACGGGCAATTAGCCTTTATTAGGAAGACTTTGAAGGCAGTCAGAAAGATCCAAACGGGTCATTTACTGGTATGCGGAGACTTCAATATGGTCCCGAATAACAAGATAGACTCCACGGCGGGATCCAAGAGACGCTCATCTACTCTAGAATCTGCCAATGATTTGTATGATGTATGGAGGTGTTGTCATGCGAGCGAACGGGATTACACATTCCTCTTGTCGCGTCACAACACCTACTCTAGAATAGACTTGTTTTTAACTGATAAGAGGTTGCTACAAAAAATTTCCCAGTCAGAAATTCACACCACCACCTGGTCAGATCATGCCCCTGTTAGTGTCACTATAGCTGATGAATCACCCCATCCCACCTCTTACATCTGGAGAGCTAATAATTACCTCCTCAACACCCCCTGCTACTCTACACCCATCCAACAACGCCTAGAAGAATTCTTCCTACTCAACCAAAATTCAGTGTCTGACCCGCTGGTGGTGTGGAATGCCCACAAGGCAGTGATCAGGGGGGTATTCCTCCAAATGGGAGCTAGGGCCAAAAAGAGGAGAACTCAGAGACTTGACAAACTCATGACCGACATAGCCTCCGCAGAGACCCGATATAAGACCAGTCCCTCGCCACACCTGCAGGCTGAGATTTTTTCTTTAAGACAGGAACTACGTTCCCTTCTGCTTGAAAAACATGTAAAAATGTTCAGATTACTCAAAGCCACCTCCTACACGACAGGAAACAAAGCTAGTAAAGCGATGTCCATGCGGATCAAGGGTTACAGGAACAAAACAAAAATCCCATTTCTATATCACCCGCATACTAATGAAAAAATCCTTAAACCCCATGCGATAGCAAATGCCTTTAGCAAATATTATGAGGGTCTGTATAACCTCAAAGATGATCCCTCTATCACCCAGCCTTCCCCTGCCATGATCAAAACATTCCTAGATAGTATACACCTCCCATCGGTAACTTCTACACAACTCTCCACATTAAATGACCCTTTCACGATTAGTGAAATCGTGACAGCTATTGATAAACTTCCTCCCTCCAAATCCCCTGGGCCAGATGGCTTCACGGGAGAATACTATAAACGATTTAAGCAGATCCTAGCCCCTGCTCTGTGCCAAACGTTCAATTTGGCAGCCAAGGCTGCCTCCTTCCCAGCCGAAATGCTTGAAGCAATGGTGGTGACATTGCCAAAACCGGGTAAGACACCCAATGCCCCGAAAAATTTCCGACCAATATCGTTACTCAATACCGACCTAAAAATTTATGCCAAGCTCATAGCCAACAGACTTAAAGAAATTCTCCCATCTCTTATTTCTTCAGACAAATCGGGTTTCACCAAGGGGCGCCAAGCCTCGGACGCCACTAGGAGAATGATTAATGTTATACATCACGTTGAGTGTACCAAAATGCCTTCTCTGCTTCTGTCTCTGGATGCAGAGAAGGCATTTGACAGGGTCCACTGGGGATATATCTCCGCTGTATTGACCAAATTTGGTCTCACAGGTGGTATACATGATGCTATCATGGCTCTGTATTCTAAACCCTCAGCTCGAGTGTTCTCGGCGGATACCCTCTCGGGGCCCTTTCAAATCTCCAACGGCACGAGACAAGGGTGCCCGTTGTCACCCTTGATATTTAACTTGGTTATGGAACCCCTAGCGGAAAGTATAAGATCTAATGACATGATTTCTGGTATACCTATAGCGGGCGTAGAAGACAAAAACAGCCTATTCGCAGATGACGTGATTCTCATGGTCGCCGATCCGGAACGCTCCCTACCCGAAATACAAAGGACGCTGGCCTGGTTTAGCGATGTGTCGTTTTACAAAGCCAATGAGACTAAATCATACGTACTAAATTTAGGAATAGACAGACCCACTAGGGAGCGGCTCAAACTACGTTTTCCGTACGTTTGGGCGGAACACAGCATAACCTATTTGGGGATCCAACTGACTACCTCTACGAAAGCACTGTTCTCCTCTAACTATCTACCGGCTCGCACTAAACTTCAGACTGATCTCACCAGGCTGGCGTCCTTTGAGTTTTCCTGGCTAGGCCGCTTAGCGGCATTCAAGATGTGTCATCTCCCTCAAATGTTGTATTTATTTCGGACCATCCCTATTCCTATACCCCTGAGCTATTTTAACTCGTTGCAATCCATCCTATCAAAATTTATATGGCAGGGAAGGAAGGCCAGATGCAACCAAGATCGATTGGTAAAACACCGCTTAGCAGGCGGGATGGGGTATGTTAATGTTCAGGATTACTACCTGGCGTCCATTCTTGGACGGTTTCTGCCATCTCCCCCTCACACCCTGTGGGGAAAAATAGAAGAATCCTCGATTCCACACTGCAGCCTCTCTGCCTGGCTGCTCGCTGTCAACCTAGGCACTAAATTGCCCCCCCCGCCTATCACCGACTATACTAGCGACAGTAAGGACTTGGAACCGCTTTAGGCGGCTGTCCGCGAATCACCCCGTACAAGCTACAGTCCCCATCCCTATAGAAGTTCTCCAGCACTTGATGATCTCAACATCTCACTCTTCTTGGAAAAGCAAGGGCGTTTCCCACTTATCTGATCTGCTAATGTCCGACAGGATCAAAACATTCTCTGAACTACAAACCGACTACCAAATACCAAACTCTGACTTCTTCCTCTACCTACGCACTAAGCACTGCCTAGCCTCCCTGTCACCTTGGACTTACACGATACCTCAACAAGCATGGATCTACTTTAGATCTCCTGTGGCACATCGGAAGGTTATTTCCCTGTTTTACCAGTTACTCCGCTCTAAATCTACTTTCACCAGTTCAACTGCACTAACCAGGTGGGAGAAAGAACTAGGACAGCAATTCACACTAGAACAATGGGAAAAGGCCTGTCAATCTACCTATAGGGCCACGTGTTGCTCCACACTGTGGGAGCTTGCCTTTAAAATTACCTACCGTTGGTATCTGACCCCCGATAGGTTGTCCAAATTTAACCCGTCACTTGAGAACACATGTTGGCGGAAATGTGGGAACAATGGCGACTTGCTACACATTCTATGGGACTGCCCCGAGATTACCTCCTTCTGGCGACTTGTGTTTCAATTGATCTCTGACGTTACAAAATTAAAAGTTGACATGCAGCCATCCTTGTCATTGCTATCCCTGACTATAGAACATTTCCCTAACCCGACGAAGTATGTCATAGTTCACATACTCTTGGCCGCACGTCTCAGTATTACTAGGAAATGGAACGACCCAGACCCCCCCACTCTCCATGACATGATCCACACCACCCATACGCACTTTACGCATGAAACAATTCTTTCACTGCGTCACCGTGACAAATCTCGGAATCTACAGAACTGGCAACAGTGGACGGACTGGACTGGTTCCCCGGGCCTTGCCAGATCCCTTGACTCCTCTCTTTGACTGCTCCTAGACATTTTGTTGTAGGCTCACGTGATAGCACATATGTGGACATCCACGATTGACCCTCTGGGGGGGGGAGACGTCCTCTTGCGGGCACAGTTTAGCATCCCTTGGGGGTGCTCGGGGGAGGGCATCCTCTACCTCTCTCTTGTCGGAACCGTGACCTTTTTGACCGCCCTGGATTAACACGACAACTTGGGCTCTGTACCTGTCCCTTCGTTGGACCGATGTTAACTGTTAATTGTTAATTGTTCACTGATTGTTACATTATCTGTTCAGCTGTGTGTGTCGAATAACTCCTGTTACAACTATTGATGGTTTGTTCCACCATCCTGTATTTCTATTTTATTTAATATCTCATGCATTAAGACGAACGTTATGTACTTCTGTACTTCTGTACCTCTGTATGTAAACATTATAAACTTTCAATAAAAATCTATTGAGAAAAAAAAAAATTGTTTCTTTATCGTACATCACGGGACACAGAGCGCATAGCCATTACACTTGGGTTATATGGGTACCTTCAGGTGATGGACACTGGTGTAATCAATTTCACAGGAAGTTTCCTCCCTATATAACCCCCTCCCACTGGGAGTGCTTCAGTTTTTTCGCCAGTGTCTTAGGTGTTGGTCACGTCTAGCTGTCCCTCGGAGGTCTCGGGACCCAGGATAGCTAGCCGGATCCGTCCGAAGTGCTTCAAAGCCAAGGTGTACGGTACCCGGGCCCTGCTGGAGTGGGGTTTTGCCTATAATGCCTCTCCTTGGAGGGCTGGATTCTGGGCTCCAGTGCCTTAGTCTCTTCCAAGAACTAAACGCTACTGATGGCAGGATGCTATATAGGTCCAGGTGTGTGGGTTCCTTAACGCAGGACCCCGGTCCCTGAAGGTCCAAGACAATACCCACGGAGATGGGGGAAGATTGGGCCTCTTGCATTTTGCAATACCCTGCGGCGTGGAGCAGGTAAGAGGGAACCTGCAGGACTTGGTTCGACAGTAGGTATCCCCCTGGGGGTTCTGGGTCGGCTAATGGTATGCTTGTGCATCAGCCACTATCTCCACTATGTCTTTTGAGGCAGGATGGGATGTACTAATGTTTACTAGTGTTGAGCAGAATATGCCATATTCGATTTCGCGATATATCTCGAATATATAGTCGAATATTCGAGATATATTCGCTAAATACGAATATTCGTGATATTTTTTGGAAATTAAATTATTGCGAATTTTCGCTATTGCGATTTTTCGCTATTGCGATTTTTCGCTATTGCGAATATTCGAGAAATGCGGAAGGAGCACTCTGATTGGCTCAGAATATTCGTGATATATTACAATATAAAATAATTGCGAATATTCGAGAAATGCGGAAGGAGCACTCTGATTGGCTCAGAATATTCTTGATATATTACAATACTCTGATTGGCTCAGAATATGTTCCCCTTTTAGGAAATCCGATTGTACAATACAAGCGGACACTAGAGGATCTGATTCGGAAAGGTGGCCAGTCAGGCATACTAAATGAAAAGGAACAACTATTTTTGATACCACAGGCTCCCAGAGTCCCTATATTATATTGCTTGCCCAAAATCCATAAAAGTTTAACTTGCCCCCCGGGACGTCCCATCATCAGTGGGATAGATTCCATTACTTCCCGGGTGGGCAAGTACATAGACCATTTTCTCCAACCGCTCGTTCAACAAGTTCCCTCATATATAAAGGATACAAAACATGTTCTGAATTTATTGTCTCAACAATCGTGTAATAATCAGACATGGTTAGTCACAGCGGACGTTACATCCCTCTACACGATTATACCGCATAATTTAGGTTTATCAGCGGTAAAATATTATTTGAACATGTTTTCTTCCATACCAGAACAACAGCAGGTATTCATTATGAATCTGTTGGAGTATGCAGCAGACCACAATTATTTTTGGTTTAGCTCTAACTTCTATAAACAGCAACGAGGCGTTGCAATGGGGGCTAAGTATGCCCCCAGCTTGGCCAATTTATTTATGGCCAAATGGGAGGAGGACGTCATACATAAAGATCGTCATCCCTGTCTTGCCTTTTGGGCTAGATACATTGATGACGTCCTCCTCCTATGGGAGGGCTCTGCTGCGCAATTGGAAGATTTTTTCCTTTCTATCAATCAGAATGATAGAGGAATACATTTCACTTATGAGGCTAGTCAGAAAAGTGTGAACTTTTTAGACCTCTCGATTACCAAAGAAGACAATCATTTTAAAACAATTTCATATTTCAAAAAGACTGATCGTAATGCCTATATTCCGTTGGAGAGCTGTCATAAGCGATCGTGGCTTCAGTCTGTTCCAAAAAGCCAATTTATTCGTATGAGGCGAAATTGTACTGAAGCTACTGATTACCAAATACAGTCAGACATTTTGAAAAATCGAATGATCGAAAAAGGCTATGATCAGGATTACCTAGAAGTAACCCAAAAAGAGGTAGCAAAGCTAGAGAGAAGTACATTATTGATCGATGCCCCTAAATTTAAAAAGGAGAGGTTGTCAATTCCGTTTGTCACCACCTACTCATCACAACATTTTTTAATCAACAAAATCCTTCGGAAGCATTGGCACCTTTTGGCTAATGACAGGGTTATTAGCACCTTTTTACCTCCTAAACCTGATGTGATATTCAGAGGGGTACCATCACTAAGAGATAGGGTGGCACCTAATGTAGTGGATCCACCCCCAAAAAGGGTGTCCTTTTTCCAAAAAGAACTAAAAGTTTACCACCAATGCCGTAAATGTCAGCTTTGCTCCCTCAACCGTATTAGGAATAAAAAAACAGATTTTTTTAGATCAACGAGCACGCAGAGGGAACACCAAATAGACTCTTTTGTTACCTGTAGTTCCACAGGGGTCGTCTATTTATTGGAATGCCCCTGTGGCCTCCAATATATAGGGAGGACCAAGAGGGCGATGCAGGTTCGTTTGGGAGAACATCTAACGAACATTAGAAATGGTTACAAAGACCACTCTGTTTCGAAACACTATGACCTTTATCATAATCGTGACCCTACTAATACCCTTTTTTTGGGGATAGATCGATATACCCCCCATTGGAGGGGAAACTCACTTATTAGACAATTATCCAGAATGGAAATGATGTGGATCCATAACGTAAAATGCTACACACCTTATGGGTTGAACATCGATATAGATGTTAATGCATTTATTGACAACAGCTGAAACAGTACGTTTGTGAACTTCATCTGAGCTCCCAGATTAATCCTGATTTTATAATTTAATTTTGGCAGTTATATCTGTCTAACTAATGGTTAAATTAAGTCTAATATTTGATTTATAATTTTTGCCCAGCAGGGGGCGAGAGTTGTGTTATAAAAATCACTCATAATTTTTGTCCAGCAGAGGGCGAGAGTACTCATTTGGCTTCATTGATTTTTTTCTTTTAAGTTTTTGAAATTATATGATTGGATTTTGTTTTATAGCATAAGGATGGGGGCGAAAGCCAATATTTCCACCCATTGATGCTCTAACAATATACAAGTCAGTTAGATGCTCAATCTAGTAAGGGCAGTGTTGTCCACACTTCTCGTAAAGAAAGTGGAAGCTTTAGGTGCCCGCGCAGTATCCATAGCAACTTTTGCGAGGCAGGCGGTTCAGCCTCTTTCAATGAGTGCACTTTGATGGGCGGACACTAACATCTCCGCCCACTACGTCTGTTGCGTCGCATCACGCGACCCACGCCATCACTGTTGGTCATTTTGGATGTGGGCAGCATTGCCCACACTCTCCGTAGCCAACGCGGAAGTGCGTGTGTACGTGTCATATCTCGTGGATGCGCGCGTCATATTCCGGGGACGCGCGCAATCCTATTTTACTCTTAGTCTAATGGAGCGGTACAGCCCTCTTCTGTGGCGAGGGCTTATTGGCTCACGGTCACCTGACCGGGGAGGCTCATCCCGGTCATGTGACTTTTGTTTTGTTTGTTATAACTGGAAGTAGAGAATCGAAACATTACAAAGAACTACTTTCTAAACCTTTAAGGACATCTTGCAGTTGTGATGGTCCTTTAGGGGATCTACTAGTCCTTTATGTTCCCATAATTTGCAAACGTGTCTCGTTTTGCTATCTACTGTCTATGGTAAGTGATTGAATCCCCACATTTGGGGGAAAGATAAAACGGTTTTTCTTCTCCTCTTTTTCTTAGTCTTGCCTTTACTTATTCATTGCAGAGGTTTTTAGCTAAATGATTATATGACTTAGTGGACAGACCACTCTCATAAAACGAACATTTCCCTCATCCAAGATGGCGATTGTAGCTTCAGGGATTCTGGGAGCTCAGATGGGGGCGTTACCATTTGTGCATAAGAGGTATAAATTGCGGTGAGTCAGCACGTCGCTCGTGCCCCAGGACGAAGTCTGTTTAGACGAAACGGCGTAGGGAGACGGCGTGCTGACGCCCATAACCGCAAATCGTGTCCAGGAGATATCGAGTTGTGCTAGCCGGCCGGCTACATTTACATGCATATTTTACCTACATTTTTGTAAGTGCAATTTTAATTTTATTTTAATAAATGGTAAATGGTTTTACACTATGTACCCCTTTTTCTTATAATTTTACATCAACCAACATTGACCACCTGTCCACTACGGGAGGAGCTGTTGACCATTGGATTTCGTGCTATTGAACCCCCTGGCTGGGGAAAAAGCCATCTGCGATCAGAAGGTCTCTAGTTGGGATCTTCCCCTCTGGTAAGGGACAGTGTTTTCCATCGGTGGAGGTGTATTTCCTATCAGTTTTACTTTTCTGAGGTTCCTGTTTGTGATGTCATCATCTGCTTGAACACAAGAAATTTCATTGCTGTATTATACCATCAGATGTTCCTCCATTTGCATTAATAGGTTGATGGACTATATACATGTTTTTACTGTTTGGTATTGCTCTTCATCATCTTAGAGCTTCTCATAGTTGCGCAGCTTGCTATATATTTTCAATATTTAGCAAGAGGTATCGACCTTGGGGATCAGAGACCAACTCTGACTGGGAAAAGTTAATGTGTTTGGAGAAACAGATGGCCACTCCCTTGGTTTTGTTATCTGCTGATGCAAGAAAAAATTGTGGGTATCGCATGGTGTAGGAAAAAGGGTCTGTAGGAAGAGGGGAAGTGTGTTTCTTGTAATAGGAGAATGTCTGCATTCATGTCATGGTATAGCTGGAACAATTTACAGTGTTTAACCGGGAAATTGAGGCCCCGTGTGTTATGGGAGATCACTTTAAAAGTGGGTATCGTGGGGGGGCGTGTCCGGAAGTGCTCCGGGGAAGACGTGCTCTTGTAGAGCTCCATCAGACCCGGCACGATCTGTTGCCATCCCCTGCAAGATCTGCTCCAGTGGGCTCCTGAACCAACTGCACCTGCACTTTGACGTCCTGTGCTCGGATCCCGGACTGCTTCGCGGTGTCCAGTCGGATCCCTCCTTCCCCGAGTCCCCAGCCGGCTCCACGTTGTCACGGCTGGCCGCCATCTTGGGGCCTACGAGACCTCCAGCGTCCCCCGCATCTGGATACTCTTGTCTGCGGGGCCGGCAGCTGTCTCATTCCGTCCACCGCCCGCAGCACCTCCGGAGGAAACTATCGTGGTTTGCCGCGGTCGGGACCCGCAAGAGACCTCCTGACGGCCGGCGGCACCTTTAGGACAGACCGCGGCTCCGGCCTAGTCCCGGAAGACGGCACCCAGTCTGCATCTCTGGCATCCTGTCCACCCTCCCACCCTGCTGCCTAACCTTCTCCTCGGAAGTGGCTGGGGATCCCTGTGACCGGCACTGCTCTCCACAGCACCCACAGCAGCGTCTCTGGGGCCCCTGCTTCTGAACAGTGAGTAATTGTCACCTTGCCTCACTCAGCTAGTTCCCCGCAGACTTTGCCCCTCTCCCCTTCTCCACCTTGCACCCCCCCTCAAAAGAACTAGCTCTCTGGCTATTTTACACCCTCCCCACGTCCTTCAGCATAGGAGCAGGTAGCGGGACATGATTTCTCACATGGAGCAGTGAGATGGACTCTACCCTGACCCCCTGAACCCCCAGCTCCACGGAACATATCATTATTGGACACCGGCCCAAACCCTGGCACATGGGGAAAGACAAGCAACGGACACATAAGGGATCCGGTGGGGATCGTAGAGGAGGTGATCTGGAAGACTACTTTGCCCGATCCCGAGCCACATCACAGCGCCATTCTGAAGCTAAGATGGCGCAGACACCTCCGTCCCCGGCCCGCTCTGAATCATCCCTACACTCTCTGGCGAGCACGCACAATCATCTCCCCCTCCCTGGGGACTCTGACTTTGTGCTCACCAGAAGCCGCTCTAATGCCTCTCTGGCCTCAGGAGAGGGTTGGGATCTGGAGGCACAGATTCGCTCCCTACACAGCTATATCAGATCTCTCCCCACCAAGGCTGACTTTGAAAACTGTGTCCACAGGATTGAAAAGGCCTGCAAGAAAGAAATCTCTGACTTCAAGAAGGATGTGAGCGTTCGTTTTGAGGACCTGGATGCCACCACAGACAGTCTTAGTAGTACGGTGCAGACGCATGACAAGATCCTGAACACCCATACCGTCATGCTGCAGCAATTGGCGTACCAACAGGACGATATCGAAAACCGTAACCGCCGAAACAATATTCGCATTCGCGGAATTCCCGAAACAGTAACGCCAAAGCCCTACCAAAAGCTGTGACCGCCATTTTTAACCAATTGCTGCACAATCCTAAGGACGAGCTGGACCGGGTCCACAGAACCTCCAGCCTTCGGGTCCAGGACCCCTCCTTTGTCCGTGACACCCTGTGCCGGGTCCACTTCTATAAGGTCAAGGAAGCCATCATGAGAGCTGCCAGCTCACAGGATACTATTTTATTTAATGATACCCCAGTGATGCTTCTTCCAGACCTGTCACGTCAAACGTTGACGATGAGGAAAGCACTGAAGCCGCTTACTCAACTGTTGATATCCAAGCAGATAAAATACCAATGGAGATTCCCGTTTCACCTGCGAGTGTACCACGAGGGCAAGACAGCCATCTTCCGCACGCTTGGAGACCTACCTACTTTCCTCAGCACACTAGGTCTTCCACAAGTATCCCTCCCGGATTGGCCATTCACGCCGACCACTCCAGGCTTGCCCTTTGCCTCTCTGTGGCAGACACAGGGCCGCAAACGCAACCCCAAACCTCTGCCTCGCCGGGACTCGCAAGATTGAATATACTCTGGTTGGACTAGTCATGCCACTTGCCCTGCCATTCCAGGGGTTTCCCCCTGGACATGGCTCCGGGTTGGAGCCACCTCAGTTGATTTATTTGTTATTTTTGGGGGCTAGACCTGATGCTCCTCCCGGACACTGTCTCGCCTGTGGGGTTTATTCCCCCCAAAGCCCTGGTCTACTTTAATGTTGTTGTTATTATCATTGCCTTAACTCTCTTTCCAGGAGGTGCGAGCTACATGTTCCTGACCGGGAGCCGTCCGCGGATTGTTCCTAAGTATCTTCAATTCTATATCTTCAGATACTATGTTCATACTATGTTACACTGTGTTTTTTCTCATTGTATTTGCACTTCACTGTTGTTTGTGCCTACTAGATTGTATGGTTTCCTATCTCGTGTGCCTAACCAATTTGTTATTTTTTTCTTTGCACCACTATTTTTCGTACCATATATTGGTTTTGCTCCATACCTGTTTTTCCGTGGAGCTGGGGTCGGGGGGACCACCCTACCTGGAGTGATCCAGCCGCGCCCCCCCCCCTTTTTGAGGGTTTTTTCTTTTTTTACGGTGTCAATATGGACGCCGTCTGGACTATGGCCACTAGCCATGCTGTACGTTTTTTTTTCTTTTTATGTGTAGTCTTTTTGAGCCACCTAGTGGCCTTTTTTGTTTTTGCTCACTTTCTATTGTCATTGCTCACCTGGTTATCATGGTCTCCCTCCCCACCACCTCTCCCTGATTGTCTCCTGCCACCTCTACTTGGTGACAAGGGTGATGCGGACGAACCCCATGCTCAATCAACGTCTTTTATTTTCATGTGTGTCTTTTTGTTCTCTATTACCACCCGTTCTTACTCTCCCCTCTATCCATCCCCATCTCTCACCCCCTCTATCTTTTTCTCTCTCTCCCTCCTTTCTCTAGGTCCTATCTGGCGCCGCTTCTATTTTCGAGAGTTGCTGCTGTATGGTATTGCTTATGCCCATGTTTCTGCCCTTCGTCCCCACCACTCACTCCTACAAATATCATGGCTTATGTTTGCCCGATAGCGTTAGCGTCTTTCAATTGTAGGGGATTCAACACACCTGAGAAACGGAGTCAGGTCCTCTACCATTTTCACAAAAAAACTTTCTGACATTTTGCTGCTCCAGGAAACACATTTTCGTACTGACTCCATATCGGTTCTTCGTAATAGGTACTATTCACATTGGTTCCATAGTACTAATCCCCAAGCTAAGTCTAAGGGTGTATCCATAGCCTTCCATAAATCTTTTAAGCCTGAGGTCCTAGACACCCTTGTTGATACTAATGGGCGTTTCATTTTTCTTAAACTGAAACTAAACAACTTTCTTTTCACAGTGGCCAATATATACGTTCCAAATGTGGGTCAGACTCGGTTCCTCTCATCGATCCTTACCAGACTGTCCTCTTTCGGAGGCCCCTGTTACATCGTTGGTGGAGATCTCAATGTTGTCATGTCCCCGTCTGCAGATACATCCTCTGGTAAGTCCTCCATCCCACACTCTACACTGACACGCATCAAGGCTCTCCTACACTCCTCCCACCTAGTGGATGTTTGGCGTGTCCAACACCCCACAGGATTACAGTCACTACTCTGCAGCACACAACTCGTATAGCAGACTGGACCACTTCCTGATATCTCAGTCATTGTTAGATACCCCCATACAAGCATCCTTAGGTCAGTTGCTCTGGTCGGACCATGCTCCGGTCTACTTGACTCTTGCACGCCCCCCCACGTTTCTGCCGCTGTCCGTCATTTCGTTTCGGATCATTCCTCGGACACTACCCCCCCTCTCATCCAGTGGGAAGCCTTGAAATGTGTGGTCAGAGGCGTGCTCATCCAACATGGCTCCCGCCTCAAGAAAATGCGATCGAGTGACATTCGCCGTCTCCTCTCCACCATAGAGCTCGAACCTCTACACAAACGTAACTTAGACCCTGCCGTTTGTGTCCGCTTGTCGAATGCTCGTAGGGATCTCCTTAAACTTCTTGACTCCCATTCCTTGATAGCCCGGGATAGGGCGCGCAACTTTCATTACTCGCTAGCCAATAAATGCGGTAAGCACTTGGCACGGGTCTTACACCCTAGAACGCCACGCTGCTCCATTCCCTTTATTTCCCACCCTGATCAAACTAGATCATACAACACGGACGGTATATCCTCGGCCTTCCGGGAGTATTATTCGAGACTCTATAACTTGCAGTCCGCGGACCCGTCCGGGTGTTCTACGTCTTCGGGTGATGACATGCGGGATTATATTGCTGAGATGGCATTACCCCCCATTAATGCGTCAGACGTAGCTGCACTAGATGAACCTCTCGATACGTCCGAGTTTCTCGGCGGCATCAGAAGCTTACAGGTGGGCAAATGCCCTGGCCCAGATGGATACACCCCTCGTTTTTACAAGACCTTTGCCCCACTTCTATCCCCGTTGATGGCTAAGGCCTTTAATACCATGGATGACTCCCTCACACCGCCCAAGGCGCTGTTGTCTGCTAATATCTCTGTATTACCCAAGCCAGGCAAGGACCCCTCCCAATGCAGCAGCTATTTGGCCAATCATTTGTCTCCTCTACTCCCGGGCGTGATCCACAATGACCAGGTGGGATTTGTCCCGGGCCGCGAGGCGAGAGACAATACTACCAAAATGATCCATTTAATTTCTTACATCCAACGTAAAGGGCTGAGGGCTTGTCTCCGCTCTTTCGATGCCGAAAAGGCATTCGACCGGGTAAACTGGGGATTTCTTCCACTCTCCTTGGAACAATTGGGCCTGGGAGCGCCCTTTATTTCCAAGGTGATGTCCCTTTACTCACAGCCTTCAGCCTCGGTTTTAGTAAACGGTTCTGCCTCTGTGTCCTTTGACATCTCCAACAGTACTCGGCAGGGCTGCCCCCTGTCCCCACTCTTATTTGTCATTGAGATAGAACACTTAGCTTGCGCCATTAGACAAAACGCCTCCATACGCGGTATTCAAACGCCTTCCTCCCATTACAAACTATCCCTATATGCCGACGACCTTTTGGTATACGTACAGGATCCCCATACCTCCCTGCCATCTCTTTTTGCGGAATTCCGTCGCTTTGGCTCATTTAGCAACTTCAAACTCAATCTGTCCAAGACTGAGGCTCTCAACGTCTCCCTCCCCGCCGCTACGATAACCATGCTCAAAGCCAATTTCTCTTTTAAATGGCAGACGAGGGGAATCTCATACCTTGGTGTCATTATTCCTTCTAATCTCTCCAACCTCTTTTCTTCAAACTATGTTCCTCTGCTCTCACGCCTACGAAAGGACTTGGAGGATTGGGGGGGGTCTTCTCTACCATGGTTCGGGCGGATCAACACCCTGAAGATGGACACTCTACCCAAGCTCCTGTACCTCCTTCAAACGGTCCCCATCTTAATCCCTAAGTCCTTCT
The DNA here is from genome assembly GCA_029574335.1 of Rana kukunoris. Classification (NCBI taxonomy): domain Eukaryota; kingdom Metazoa; phylum Chordata; class Amphibia; order Anura; family Ranidae; genus Rana; species Rana kukunoris. The sequence goes on from CM056049.1 coordinate 331,663,121, forward strand.
TCAACTCCCTACTCTCTCTTGCCATCAGATTCCTGTGGAGGCGGGGGTTATCCAGGGTGAAGTACAATGTGCTCACCCGCCCAAAGCTGCGGGGTGGAGCTGGTATTCCTGACTTCGAGACCTACTACAAGGCCTCACACATTGCGCGTGTCTTGGAATGGTTCCCACGTCCCTTTTTAAAGGCCTCTGTTGCCGTAGAGCAGGACTTGGCTCCTGTGGACCTCCGAGCACTTTTATGGGGATATAGGAATGATCTAGCGCGCATGCCCCCTCCCTCTTCACTTACGTTAGCCTCTCTCAGATTGTGGTACAACAGGGGGTTATGTTCCCTCTTGTCTTCCGACCCCTCACCACTAACCCCCCTATTCGACAATCCCTCCTTTCCCCAAGGCTTTGGTGTGCCATCCTTAGGCCCCTTCAAAAGAACTGAATGGCCTCAGGCATGCTCCTTGGTACATCCTACAAACTGACTGGCTCACTACACTACACCTGTCCACACTCACAAAGCACCTACACTCCTCCTCCCATGTACATCGCCCTCCTACAGAGTTCGAAAGACTATGTTCCCTCTCGGAGACGCCCAGGCATCTACTCTCGACCGTATATAGCCTCTTACAAACACTCACGCACACTGAGCTACCCTCTTACACTAGGATGTGGTCTGCAGATTTGGGTGAGGACATCCGGCAAACGGACTGGCAGACTTTGTTTTACTTTACTCACAAGTCCACGATCTCCTGCTACTCACAGGAAAAGAACTACAAGATTCTGTCAAGATGGTACAGGGTTCCCTCCGTGTTGCACAAAATATTCCCGTCCACCCCAGCATCCTGTTGGCGATGCCCCGCTGCTGTGGGGAGCTATCTACATGTCTGGTGGGATTGTGAGAGGATCCGCCCCTTCTGGACTCAGGTATTTGAATGTTAGAACAACATTTACGATGAATTACTGATTCCCTCCCCTAAGATTGCTCTTCTTTCAATACTTCCAGGTTCTATTAAATCACAGAAGCAGAGTCTCCTCAGTTTCTTCATGTCCTCAGCAAGGCAACTCATACCTTCCTATTGGAAGTCGACCACAACTCCCCCATTGTCACATTGGGTCTCTATTATGAACGACACCATGAGAATGGAGGAGATGTTGGCCCTTGATAATGACACTTTTGATAATTACACATCACTGTGGCTCGTTTGGCTCCACTTCTCTTCCTCTGACACCCTGGCGACCATGTTGTCTACCCAACCATGAGCATCCCTGATCGCTTACATATGTGTCTCCTCCTGGGCACAGACTAGGTCCCCCCCCCGCTTACTCTACATGGTCTCCTCCAATTGCTATATCAGCAACTCTCACTATACTGTATGATCCCCCTCTAGCTCTCTTCTCTCTTTCCTTCTCTTCTCCCCCATTCTCTCCTTCTTTCCTTCTTCCCCCTCTCTCCCCGCCCTTTCACGCCCCTGATTCTTGACCTCCCATTTGTATTATTATTTTTCTTGTTATTTTTTATTTCGGTCTTTGTCCTTTTTGTCCTCTTTGTCATTTTTTCTTTTGAATTGTTCTTTTTGTTGTTTCCCTCCTGGAGACTCTAATTGCAATGCTGTCACTTGTTAAGAGGCCTTTTTGGCCGCTCACAATTTTTGTTTCGGGTTCTTGTCATAATTGTTCCTTCTATGTTATGCGTTGGTGGAGGTCCACCTGCGGGCGATAGCCACTTGGCTGACTATTCACCACTACGTTTCTATGACTGTTCCCTGACTGTGACGCCACATGTTGTTCATTTTTACTATGTTAAAATTTCAATAAAAATATTTTCAACTTTAAAAGTGGGTATCGTGGTTCTCATATCAGCCATGGATCAGAGGGGAGAATATCTTGAGCCTGATGTATCTCTTACCATCCCTTAGCGAAGATTTCAATGAGGGAGGCCAATCTGAGAGGCAATCCCACTTCTGGGACACGTGTTGGAGCCTCTGCGGAATCCTGGAGATCCTGGAAGGGTAGAGAAGGGTATTAGAAAGAACGAAAAAGAGAGAAGGAAAGAAGAGAGAGAAGATTAAGCAGGTGTGATCAAACATGCTATAACAACAAAAAGAGCATTGAAACATGGGGCCTCCCAGCCCCCCCCACCCCTGGGGTAGGCATGGACCTGCCAGCACCCATCCCACAACCCGAGATGTCTGAAGTGCCCTCAAACAGGGTCTCCGAATCATCCCGAGAGGCAAATTATATGCCCCCTGAGACTAGTGGAGGTGCACAGTATCCGTCCACTTGTGGTAAGCGCTGGAAATAAAGAATGAGCAGAGCGCCCCTCGAGTCAATAAAAAGAGGAGCAGAGTGTCGTCGGAGCCCCCACCCAAAAAAAAACCCTTTTAGCTTGAGGAATCCCGGGTGATGTCAGTCCCGAGTAGGGACATCCAGCCCCCCGGACCCCGTCCTCAGTCCCGCCCTGCCCAACCGTAAGATCGAGAAGGAGGGGGACCGAGTAGCCAGAGGCTACAAAATAAATAAAGAGCCCAGGGGTAAACCACGTCCTAAAGATAACACAGCCAAATTTGGAACACAAACGTGGATATAAAGACATTTTGTGTTGGGCAAACAAGTATACAAATAAGGAAGCCTTATAATAGAAAAACTAAAACATTTGTACTGTCCGCGAGTCACTCATGGGCTGTTGTACTTGACCCTGCTGCCCTGGCCATCTCCTCAATGTTAGGGTCCCAAATTTGCTTGCCTAAATCTAACTATAAGTAAAGGAACAGTAACCAATATCAAAGCTAAGCATCAGATGAAGAAAGACTAGGGGGAGAGCAGTCAACACAGAGGCAAGGGGTAAAGCCCATAACGAGTGAGAATGTAAGTCCCAAACCAGGGCCCAGGTTCCGGAATGAGGACAGGCTGTTCAGGTAGGTAGTGTCTTCTTCGACCTCTTGGGGTGTTGCGTCAGCCAGTTGGGTTGTAGGGGACTAGCAGGAGATGGTCTCTTAGACGATGAAGAGGGGCCCTTATTGGGCTGTGGAGGAAGAAGTTCCTGGGAAAGAAGGCCAAGTTGAAGCAGTAGACATTCCCCCTCCGCAAAGGATGAGAAGGCATATCCCTTATTTTTGTAGGAAAAATTCAGGCGAAGAGGGAAAGACCATCTATAAGCTATTTCCCTCTGCTGTAGAATTTGGAGCAGTGGTTTAAGCGATCTTCTCTTTTGAATAGTGTAGGGCGAGAGGTCAGCAAATATTTGGACCGTGTGTCCCAGAATAGTGAGTGCAGAAGCCCCTCTCGATTTCCTCATAAGCTCCTCCTTCACCGAACAGAAGTGGGGCTTGACAAATTTTCTCCCTGGGAAGGCCATCAGTGCAGGGGGGCTGTAAATCCCTGTGGGCTCTGTCGAGTTCCATACGGTGGGCAGCAATATCTGGAATTAACCCCGTGATAAGGGCTTTAACCACCTGCTGAACGTCCTTCACTGATTCAGGGAGCCCCCTGATCCTGAAGTTATACCTTCTTGACCTGTTCTCAAGGTCATCGATCTTGGACAGGGCAGTTTCCAGTTGGTCTTGAACATGTTGGATCCTGGCTGAGTTTTGATTGATTCTTGCAACAGACTGGTCTGCTTTCTTTTCAATTATCTCCATCCTCATTCCCAGGTGTTGTAGATCTGCATGAATAGATGAGGTTATTAGTGCTGCATTCTGTGCCAGGCCCCTGGAGAGCATCTGTGAGAAGGCTGCCATCATAGATGGGAAGTCTGAGGGGATTGGGATCGAGTCACCGCTGTCTTCACTATAGGCTAATAGGCCTGCATTGGGGTCCTGCATGGGAGTTGTGTGGATCCCTGGAAATGCTCTTCCCAGCAGGGACTCAGTGGATGAGGGGGATGGCGGTTCATAAAGTGGGGAGGAGTCTGTACCTGGGGAGAACGGTGGAGCCGCATCCTGATCTGCAATAGACTCATTGGCCGCAGCGTCTGTGTTTCTCTCCTAAGGAGCGGTCGTCATTTTGGCATAGCTGAGCGGACCAGTGGCTGAGCTCATTTGATGGCTGGAGCTTCTCCCGACTGATTCCGAGGACATCCGCCTGCTCCTTAGGTGTACCCCCGCTCGCTCATCCCGGCGGAGATGGCTGGTGAGCGCTCTGAAGGCTGGTGTGGGCTATAACAGGGCCGTGGTGGCACGAAGCTTTAGAGGGACGCGGCCATCTTAAGAGCCTCCGCGCATGCGCCTCCATTGACGCCCTTTTTTTCCCCACAAATAGATCTTTCTTTTGGTGGTATTTGATCACCTCTGCATTTTTTTTTTTTGCGCTATAAACAAAAGAAGAGCGACAATTTTGAAAAAAACACAATGGCCGGCATTCAGAAAGCTTTTACGGCGGCATATCTCCAGATACGCCGCCGTAATTTCAAATCTGCGCTGTCGCATCTTTACGGCGATTCAGGCAGTTACGCCTGAATTTTTCCAGGAACGTACTTACGCCATTTACGTAAGGTGTATGACCGGCGTAAAGTTACCCCTGCTATATGAGGTGCAGCCAATGTTAATTCGGAACAGCCATCAAATTTTACATCGTTTACGTTGTTTACATAAGTCGTACGTGAATGGGGGGTGGGTGTAAGTTATGTTGACGTTGTATGCAGTGTTCGACGTATCTTAGGCATTCTATCCGACATAAATTTTTTGAGCATGCGCACTGGGATACGTCCACGGACGGCGCATGCGCCATTCATTCGGCCCCTCATTTGCATGGGGTCACGGCTCATTTCAATACAACACGCCCACTGCCTTGATAATTTGAATTACGCGGGCTTACGCTGGCCCATATACGCTACGCTGCTGTAACTTAGGGCGCAAGTTGTTTCTGAATATGGTACTCACCTCTCTAAGTTACGGCAGCGTAGCGCATATGAGATGCGTTACGCCCACCTAAAAATACACCAGTCTTTCTGAATCCCGGCCCAAAAAAAAAATATGCATATTTGATCGGTTTGCGCAAAATTTCTAGCATCTACAAAATAGGGAATAGAATTATAGCATTTTTTTTTCAATAATAATGGCAGTGATTTTTTATTGTGATTTTTTTATTGTGATCGTGACATTGCGGCGGACACATCGAACACTTTTGACATGTTTTTGGGACCATTCACATTTACACAGCGATTTGTGCTAAAAAAAAAATACACTGATTACTGTGTAAATGTGACTGGCAGGGAAGGGGTTAACACTAGGGGGCGCTGAAGGGGTTAAATATGTTCCCTAAAGTGTGTTATAACTGTAGGAGGAGGGGGACTCGCAAGGGGAGGAGATCAATGTTTGTTCCTCTGTACTGGGAACACACATCTGTCTCCTCACCGCTGACAGGACATGGATCTGTGTGTTTACACACACAGATCCATGGTCCTGCCGTGATTGTGGGCAATCGCGGGTGCCCGGTGGACATCGCGGCTGCCGTGCATTCGCACCGGGTCCCGAGAAATGCGGCGCGCGCGCCCCCTAGCTGCCCGAGAAGGCACAGGTTAAAGGACCGCTCACAGGAGAGATGGATATCTTGGTTGTGGCAGCGGTTGCTGCCGTTACCGAGATATCCATCTTTAAAATAATGACGTATATATACGTGAGCGGGTCTTTCAGTAGTTAAAGGCTTATATGCAAGTTATTGCCATAAAAAGAGTTTGGGTACCTGGGTCCTGCCCCAGGGGACATGTATCAATGCAAAAAAGGTTTTAAAAACTGCAGTTTTTTTTGGGAGTAGTGATTTTAATACTCTTAAAGTGAATATTCCTTTAAATTTACTGCCTGGGGGTGTCTATAGTATCCCTGTAAAGTGGTTCATGTTTCCCGTGTTTAGAACATTACCACAGCAAAATGACATTTCTAAAGGAAAAAAAGTCATTTAAAACTGATCGCGGCTGTAATAAATTCTCGGGTCCCGGCAATATACATAAAACTCATTGAAAAAAAGTCATGGGTTCCCCCCAGTCCATTACCAGTAGTGTTGCTCACGAATATTCGCATTGCGAATATTCGCTACGAACATTGCATATTCGAGTAATCGCGCAATATCTCGAATATCGCGGTGAATATTCGCAATTCCGAATATTCGGATTTTTCAAAATTTATTTTTAAAACAGATCACATCCTAGTGATCTCCATCGACGTCTAAAAGCATTGCTGGTATGATTAGAGACCTTGGGCCGAGTAGCTGAAGCGATCATTTTATATTGTTGAAAATTCGCAATGCGATTATTCGGCAATAGGAATATGGCGCGATTATTTCCTCCGCCCTTCTTTTGCATCAGAGCCAATTTTTTCAATTATATTTTTAAAACAGAGCACATCCTAGTGTTCTCCATTGACGTCTAAAAGCATTGCTGGTATGATTAGAGACCTTGGGCCGAGTAGCTGAAGCGATCATTTTATATTGTTGAAAATTCGCAATGCGATTATTCGGCAATAGGAATATTGCGCGATTATTTTCTCCGCCCTTCATTTGCATCAGAGCCAATCAGATTTCTCCGAATATTCGACAATGCGAATATTCGGCAATAGGAATATTGCGCGATTATTTTCTCCGCCCTTCATTTGCATCAGAGCCAATCAGATTTCTCCGAATATTCGACAATGCGAATATTCGGCAATAGGAATATTGCGCGATTATTTTCTCCGCCCTTCATTTGCATCAGAGCCAATCAGATTTCTCCGAATATTCGACAATGCGAATATTCGGCAATAGGAATATTGCGCGATTATTTTCTCCGCCCTTCATTTGCATCAGAGCCAATCAGAGTTCCCCTACCACAGTTGTCAGAGGTTAGCAACCTCCACATCAACCAATAGGAACCTGCCTGCACGACCATAATATAAGCTAACTCCCAGCATGATTTCATTGCAGATTCACATGGTGGTTATAGAGAGAGGAGTGTTTCTGTGCTATCTCTGAGCTTGCATTAGCATTGTAGTGCATTTTAGTTCTCTGGTTCCTGATGTTTCATTTCAGTTCTCTGGTTCCTGCTGCTTATATTTCTAAACTGCTTTTTTCAAAGCAAGATACCCAAAAGCTTTTTTAAAAGCTCATATTTGTGTTGTTGTTTTCCAGTTTAGTTTAGCTTAGTGTTAGATAGATAGATAGATTTCAGTGTACTTAGTGTAATTGTACACTTCTTTAGTGTGTGTTTAGTGTCTGTTTTTTGTTTTCTAAAAAAAAAAAAAAAAAAAAAAAAAGTTAGTTTTAGTTTATTCATATACTTATCTCTGCTGTGTTAGCAGAGTTACTGTTGCATATTAGTTTAGTACTTGTAATCCTCGTCTTTGTCCTTGTCAGTCAGTTTAAAAAAAAAAAAAAAATTAAAAAAAAATTAGCTTTAGTTCATTCATTTAAGTTTGTGACTAAGCACTGCAGAGTTAGTGTTTAGTGCATAGCTGTCTAGTACGTCTTTGTCTGCGTGCCTGTCTTGTCCTTTATCACATTTACCCCCCCCAATAAAGTTTACCCACCCCCCCACATCAGCATGAGCAGCATACGTGGCCGTGGCCGTGGCAGCAGGGGTAGGGGAGTTACTCCCAGTGCTGGGTCGCTGCCAGCATGGGGTACCTCTCGCGCCCCTACTACTGGTAGAGGATCAGATGGAAGGGGAGTCCGCCTCATCCGGGAGTTTTTCCCCTCAGGCAGCCGCCCGATATTGCCTTCCCAGGCTTCAGCAGTGGTGGAGTATATGGGGCACAGCAGTGCCACTGAGTCATCAGTGCCGACTCCAAGTAGCACCACCACCAGTAAACCGGTGCCTTTAGTACCCACCCCCAGCCCCCAAGAGTCCAGCCTCATACTGTTTGACAGTGACAGTGAGAGGGATATCTTGGGGGAGGTCCTGCATCATGCAGACATAGATTTATGTCCTGATGGCCAGGACCTTTTTGAAGGGTTGATGGAGGAGGAGGATGGGGTACCGGCTGTCAGTAGCCCAGAGACATCCCTTCCAAGTGGTGCTGGTGTTTTTCTGCATGAAACACCCGCACCTAGTCAGACCCATGCGTCGGTGAGGGGACATCGGAGCCAGGGTAGCGGCTCCATGTCAGATGTCTCCCTCAGAGCACCACATGTCAGCCCTGGGTCTGACATATCTGGGGGCGAAGAGGAGGGTGACCCAACATGGGTGGCACCTGCCTCGTCGGTTCATAGCAGCAGTGGCGACGAGGAAGGTAGGCACCCTGGGGAAACGGTGCGCCAGGTCACCAGGGAGACCAGCGTCAGGGTCTCCACTGGTGATGGCAACAGGAGGTGTCAGCAGCAGCAGCTGCAGCAGCAGCAGCAGCAGGCAGCTCCACCTGTGCGCACCGAGTCCCAGCAGGTGCAAGTCAGCGTCACCCCATCTGACAGGAGGGCCTACTTCACCTTGGTAGCAGATAACCCGACAGTAGCCATCTGCCAGCTCTGTCGTGCCAAGGTGAAGAGAGGGAAGTGCTTGGCTCGGGTGTGTACCACAGCACTCAACCAGCACCTGAGAATAAACCACTGGCGGGAGTATGACCAGATGAGGGGTAGTGGTGGTAGCAGCGCCACCACCACAAGTGTGCAGGGTACAGCAGCCCCTGCCACAGCTTCATCGGCTACCAGCAGGTCATGCCCCCCGCTCCCTCTAGTAGAGGTACTGGTACCGGCAGCCAGACCTCGACTTCCACAGCACCCTCCTCTTCGGTGTCCTGCACTGCCGTCCGGCGCCAGGCATCGCTTTCCGACGCCTTCGAACGCACCACTCCCTTCCCCCCTGGAGACCGACGTGTGCGTTCCCTCAATGGGCTCCTGGCAAGGGTTATTGCCCAACATCTGCTGCCCTTCAACATCGTTGACAGCAACCCCTTCAGGCAGATGTTGGAGCAGGCCCAACCCCAATGGCGTGTCCCCAGCCGCCATTTCTTTGCCAGGACTGGTGTCCCTGTCCTACACCAGCACATTGTGCAGAATGTAACCCTGTCGCTGGATCACGCTGTCAGCGACAGGGTGCATCTCACAATGGATGGCTGGATCAGCAGGCATGGGCAGGGCCGTTACATCAGTTTCACGGCCCATTGGGTTTCCCTCCGAGGCGCCGGGGAGGGATCGGCGGCATCAGATTTTGTGGTGCCGCCCCGGGGTGTCCAGGGGAGAACTGCTGGTCTCCGTCAAGCCACTGTCTCCGCAGCTGCTGAGCCTCCCAGCAAGCGCCCCTGTAGCTACTCAAGTGTGGGGCACGTGCGCTGTCAGGCCGTGCTCCAGCTTGTTAGTTTAGGGGACCGGAGACACACTGGCAAAGAAGTGCTGACCGCACTTCAGGCTCAGGTCCAGAAGTGGCTGACACCCCGAAGGCTCCAGGCAGGTATGGTTGTCTGTGACAACGGCAGCAACCTACTCTCCGCCCTCCAGGCTGGCAGTCTGACCCACGTGCCCTGTCTGGCACATGTCCTCAACCTTGTGGTGCAGAAGTTCCTGTGCACCTATCCTGGGTTGAGTGACATTGTGCTAAGGGTGCGTAGGATTGCCAGCCACTTCAGGCGCTCCCCAACCGCTACCGTGTCCCTGCCCAATTTGCAGCGGGACAAGAGCCTGCCCCTTCACAGGCTGATTGTGGACAGTGTGACGCGGTGGAACTCCACCCTCCACATGCTGGAGAGGTTGTGGGAGCAGCGAAGGGCGGTGAAAGAATACCTGCTGGATCAAGGCAGTGGCGGGCCATCACAAACACTCCCGTACATCACCAGTGCGGAGTGGGGGCAGATACACCAGGTCTGCCATGTGTTGGCCCCTTTCGAGCAGGCGACCAAGATGGTGAGCAGGGAGCATGTCGGCCTCAACGACGTGCTCCCTATAGTGTTCCTGCTGGACAGGGCACTAGATCGCCTGCTCGAAGCTGGGGAGAGTGCCTTGGTGGAGCAGGAGGCAACACTGCCCCACCAAGACCAGGCCCAGGACGAGGAGGAGGAGGATGATGATGATGATGAGGAGGTTAATGGTGATGTCCTGGAGTCAGGGCCTTGTCAGGAGGGAGAGCCGCTGTTGGGGGCACCGATAGTCCGGGGGTTGGGCATGTCTGCGCGCGAGCAGTAGCGCCTCCAGCATGAAGAGTCGGACGTCATTGACCAGGGCAGCCACGGGGAGTCACAGCGGGCTGTGCTCTTCCCAATGGCTGCCCACATGCTGAGATGCCTCAGGAGGGACCCCCGGGTTCATGCTATCAAGGAGAGGGACGAATTTTGGATGGCCACCCTCTTAGATCCAAGATGTAAGGGAAAACTGAAGCAGTTCCTCCCAGCCAGCCGGAGGCAGCACCGGATGGAGGAACTGCAGGCACGCATAGTAAGCCGGTTGGAGCAGACAACTCCCCGGCCTCCAGTTGTCCCCCCTCGTCTCACCCAGCAGGTGGCTGCACCCAGCAGCAGCAGCCGAGCAAGGGACCTAATGGGTGAGATGAGGATGTTCTTCCAATCTGAGCGACCCAGTAACAGCAGCAGCAGCAGCAGCAGCAGCAGTCACCACCAGCGGCTGGCCCACATGGTGGCAGACTACATGGGGTCCGTCGTTGCTTCTGACAGTATGAGCACCGACGACCCCATGGAGTACTGGGTTGCCAGATTGGACACCTGCCGCAAGCTCGCTCAGTATGCGTTGGAGTTATTGTCTTGCCCCCCCCTCCAGCGTACTATCTGAGCAGACATTCAGCGCGGCAGGTGGGGTGGTCACGGACAAGAGGACCCGTCTGTCCACAGACTCCCTGGACAGACTCACATTCATCAAGATGAATGAGTCCTGGATCGGCGGTGACTTTCTGGCACCCGCCGTCGGTTCAGGGCGCTGAATGGTCCCTTGTCATTCATCAATACCTCTCCAATCTATTTATACCAGGGGTGTCAAACTCAATTTCATCTTGGGCCGCATCAGCATTATGGTTGCCCTCAAAAGGGCCTGTTATATCTGTAAGATTAGATGTCCAGCGCATCCCCTCCCCTTACATTAGATGTCAAGGGCCACCCCACCATCCCACCCCACCATCAGAAGCTAAGTTCCCCCTCTCCCTTACATCACAATGCATCCCCCTTTCCTTATGCTGCTGGGAAGAAGTTGGATGCATTGCTTGAAAGCAGAAAGTAAGGGTCTGGAGGGCCGCATTCGGCCTGCGGGCCTTGTGTTTGCCACCTCTGATTTATACCTTTGAAACTCATAGTGGGCAGGTAGTGTTAAGGGCATAAATATTTCCATGCTGTGTCATTAAGCCACTATAAGGAGTCCTGATGCTGCTGCCAGATTATTTTGAAATGTAATTTCTCAATGCTCATCATGAATTTAAAAAGTCACGTATAGCATAGAAATAACGTTAATCAAACTTTTATATTATGAGGCACTATGGTATAGTCAGGCTACAGCTACTTAAGGCCTGTGTCGTTCTGTTTTTCAAATTTAATCACCATGCTAATGCAACTTTAAGCTTTTGTAATTTTGCCACGATATGGGCTCCTACTGCTAATGCCAAAAGGCTGAGTGATTATGTACCGATATATTACTCATACTGGTGCTGTCACCTTTTGTCTGTGAGATTTGCCACTTTCTTACTACTGCTGGTACTGCTGCCACCTCTTCCACGAGTGATAAAACACTATATTGTGTACTGTTACTACTATACTGCTGCTGCCAGTGCTCAGATACCTATGTGACAAGTACTTTGGCACTATATACTACAATTACCAATGCTGCTGCTGTGCTGCTGCCACCTCTTCCACGAGTGATAAAACACTATATTGTGTACTGTTACTACTATAATGCTGCTGCCAGTGCTCAGATACCTATGTGACAAGTTCTTTGGCACTATATACTACAATTACCAATGCTGCTGCTGTGCTGCTGCCACCTCTTCCACGAGTGATAAAACACTATATTGTGTACTGTTACTACTATACTGCTGCTGCTGCCAGTGCTCAGATACCTATGTGACAAGTTCTTTGGCACTATATACTACAATTACCAATGCTGCTGCTGTGCTGCTGCCACCTCTTCCACGAGTGATAAAACACTATATTGTGTACTGTTACTACTATACTGCTGCTGCCAGTGCTCAGATACCTATGTGACAAGTTCTTTGGCACTATATACTACAATTACCAATGCTGCTGCTGTGCTGCTGCCACCTCTTCCACGAGTGATAAAACACTTTATTGTGTACTGTTACGCCGCGTACACACGGCAGAGAAACTCGACGGGCAGAACACATCGTTCCGCCCGTCGAGGTTCTCTGCCGGCCGTCGAAATCGGCGAACCCGCCCGTCGGGAATGGCAACCAGCCATTCATCCAGGCGGGCCGTCGAGCAAAAAGAGAGCATGCTCTCTATTCGCTCGACGGGATTCCCGACGGGCGGGGCGAGCCAGGAGCGTACACACGGCCGAGGTTCTCGCTGGAATGCAGCTTCCAGCGAGGTTCTCGCTGGTTTCCAGCGAGAACCTCTGTCGTGTGTACGCCGCCTTACTAATACTTCTGCTGCTCAGATACCTATGTGACAAGTTCTTTGCCACTATATGCTACAATTACCAATGCTGCTGCTGTGCTGCTGCCACCTCTTCCACGAGTGATAAAACACTATATTGTGTACTGTTACTACTATACTGCTGCTGCCAGTGCTCAGATACCTATGTGACAAGTACAATCCCCCTTTCCTTATGCTGCTGCTGGGAAGAAGTTGGATGCATTGCTTGAAAGCAGAAAGTAAGGGTCTGGAGGGCCGCATTCGGCCTGCGGGCCTTGTGTTTGCCACCTCTGATTTATACCTTTGAAACTCATAGTGGGCAGGTAGTGTTAAGGGCATAAATATTTCCATGCTGTGTCATTAAGCCACTATAAGGAGTCCTGATGCTGCTGCCACATTATTTTGAAATGTAATTTCTCAATGCTCATCATGAATTTAAAAAGTCACGTATAGCATAGAAATAACGTTAATCAAACTTTTATATTATGAGGCACTATGGTATAGTCAGGCTACAGCTACTTAAGGCCTGTGTCATTCTGTTTTTCAAATTTAATCACCATGCTAATGCAACTTTAAGCTTTTGTAATTTTGCCACGATATGGGCTCCTACTGCTAATGCCAAAAGGCTGAGTGATTATGTACCGATATATTACTCATACTGGTGCTGTCACCTTTTGTCTGTGAGATTTGCCACTTTCTTACTACTGCTGGTACTGCTGCCACCTCTTCCACGAGTGATAAAACACTATATTGTGTACTGTTACTACTAGACTGCTGCTGCCAGTGCTCAGATACCTATGTGACAAGTTCTTTGCCACTATATGCTACAATTACCAATGCTGCTGCTGTGCTGCTGCCACCTCTTCCACGAGTGATAAAACACTATATTGTGTACTGTTACTACTATACTGCTGCTGCCAGTGCTCAGATACCTACAGTATGTGACAAGTTCTTTGGCACTATATACTACAATTACCAATGCTGCTGCTGTGCTGCTGCCACCTCTTCCACGAGTGATAAAACACTTTATGGTGTACTGTTACTAATACTTCTGCTGCTCAGATACCTATGTGACAAGTTCTTTGCCACTATATGCTACAATTACCAATGCTGCTGCCACCTCTTCCACGAGTGATAAAACACTATATTGTGTACTGTTACTACTATACTGCTGCTGCCAGTGCTCAGATACCTATGTGACAAGTTCTTTGGCACTATATACTACAATTACCAATGCTGCTGCTGTGCTGCTGCCACCTCTTCCACGAGTGATAAAACACTTTATTGTGTACTGTTACTAATACTTCTGCTGCTCAGATACCTATGTGACAAGTTCTTTGCCACTATATGCTACAATTACCAATGCTGCTGCTGTGCTGCTGCCACCTCTTCCACGAGTGATAAAACACTATATTGTGTACTGTTACTACTATACTGCTGCTGCCAGTGCTCAGATACCTATGTGACAAGTTCTTTGCCACTATATACTACAATTACCAATGCTGCTGCTGTGCTGCTGCCACCTCTTCCACGAGTGATAAAACACTATATTGTGTTACTGTTACTACTATACTGCTGCTGCCAGTGCTCAGATACCTATGTGACAAGTTCTTTGGCACTATATACTACAATTACCAATGCTGCTGCTGTGCTGCTGCCACCCCTTCCACGAGTGATAAAACACTATATTTTGTACTGTTACTACTATACTGCTGCTGCCAGTGCTCAGATACCTATGTGACAAGTTCTTTGCCACTATATACTACAATTACCAATGCTGCTGCTGTGCTGCTGCCACCTCTTCCACGAGTGATAAAACACTATATTGTGTACTGTTACTACTATACTGCTGCTGCCAGTGCTCAGATACCTATGTGACAAGTTTTTTGCCACTATATGCTACAATTACCAATGCTGCTGCTGTGCTGCTGCCACCTCTTCCACGAGTGATAAAACACTATATTGTGTACTGTTACTACTATACTGCTGCTGCTCAGACACCTATGTCACAAGTTATTTGCCACTATATACTACTATTACCACTACTGCTGCTGTCAAGTCTTGCCCAAGTGTTTAGATGCTATCTAGTACTATTACCACTACTGCTTGTAAATGTTGTGTGTGTGATAATTACTTTATATTTGAATACTACTGCTGGTGCCTTCATGCTGAGTAATGCTTCATGAACTCTCTGTCACAGCGGATCCACAAACAGCCTCCGCTACAAGCTACCAGACCGGATCGTAACAGCAAGTGTGACTAAAACACTGAACTTTATGTTAAACCCTGGTTTGCGGCCTTTATACTGCAACCATTAGCCTGTCTGCAAGAGCAACTCTGTATATATAATATATATATGAGTATATATATAGTATATAAGAGCAAATAGTATAAAATGTTTTTGGTTATTATGAAGTTAGATCTGTTGATGTTGATGTTGATGTGTTAGATGTGAAGTTAAATGTGTTGAAAAACGAAGGAAACATTGAGAAAGGAAACATTGAGAAAAAAAACATTTTTATTACAAGAAGAAAAAATCAAATGTTACTCTGCAAACGCTTCTGAATCTCTATCATCTCCGCATACTTCTTCATCTGCTGTTGCTCCAGCAGAATATTTTGTTGGTCCAGATACCGCATTTTCCGCTGATTTGCGAGAATTCTATCTTGGATCCTCTGAATTTCGGTCTGTTTCACCAACATATCTTTCATAGCTGTTAGGATATAAGAAAAAAATAATTTGATTTCAAAGACCGTTACCAAATACATAAAATATTTATGTTGCTTATTAAACAATCATTATCATGTATACACAATTGTTATGTGTCTAGCACATACAGGGAGTCCAGAATTATTAGGCAAATGAGTATTTTGACCACATCATCCTCTTTATGCATGTTGTCTTACTCCAAGCTGTATAGGCTCGAAAGCCTACTACCAATTAAGCATATTAGGTGATGTACATCTCTGTAATGAGAAGGTGTGTGGTCTAATGACATCAATACCCTATATCAGGTGTGCATAATTATTAGTCAACTTCCTTTCCTTTGGCAAAATGGTTCAAAAGTAGGACTTGACAGGCTCAGAAAAGTCAAAAATAGTGAGATATCTTGCAGAGGGATGCAGCACTCTTAAAATTGCAAAGCTTCTGAAGCGTGATCATCGAACAATCAAGCATTTCATTCAAAATAGTCAACAGGGTTGCAAGAAGCGTGTGGAAAAACCAAGGCGCAAAATAACTGGCCATGAACTGAGAAAAGTCAAGCGTGCAGCTGCCAAGATGCCACTTGCCACCAGTTTGGCAATATTTCTAAGCTGCAACATCACTGGAGTGCCCAAAAGCACAAGGTGTGCAATACTCAGAGACATGGCCAAGGTAAGAAAGGCTGAAAGACGACCACCACTCAACAAGACACACAAGCTGAAACGTCAAGACTGGGCCAAGAAATATCTCAAGAATGATTTTTCTAAGGTTTTATGGACTGATGAAATGAGAGTGAGTCTTGATGGGCCAGATGGATGGGCCCGTGGCTGGATTGGTAAAGGGCAGAGAGCTCCAGTCCGACTCAGACGCCAGCAAGGTGGAGGTGGAGTACTGGTTTGGGCTGGTATCATCAAAGATGAGCTTGTGGGGCATTTTCGGGTTGAGGATGGAGTCAGGCTCAACTCCCAGTCCTATTGCCAGTTTCTGGAAGACACCTTCTTCAAGCAGTGGTACAGGAAGAAGTCTGCATCCTTCATGAAAAACATGATTTTCATGCAGGACAATGCTCAATCACACGCGTGGCTGGCAAGAAAGGGTATAAAAGAAGAAAAACTAATGACATGGCCTCCTTGTTCACCTGATCTGAACCCCATTGAGAACCTGTGGTCCATCATCAAATGTGAGATTTACAAGGAGGGAAAACAGTACACCTCTCTGAACAGTGTCTGGGAGGCTGTGGTTGCTGCTGCACGCAATGTTGATGGTGAACAGATCAAAACACCGACAGAATCCATGGATGGCAGGCTTTTGAGTGTCCTTGCAAAGAAAGGTGGCTATATTGGTCACTTATTTGTTTTTGTTTTGTTTTTGAATGTCAGAAATGTATATTTGTGAATGTTGAGATGTTATAATGCCTAATAATTATGCACAGTAATAGTAGTCACCTGCACACACAGATATCCCCCTAAAATAGCTAAAACTAAAAACAAACTAAAAACTAGTTCCAAAAATATTCAGCTTTGATATTAATGAGTTTTTTGGGTTCATTGAGAACATGGATGTTGTTCAATAATAAAACGAATCCTCAAAAATACAACTTGCCTAATAATTCTGCACTACCTGTATACTTCTATCATAAATACCATATTCTTGTTCTGAAATCTGACGGGTGCGCTTTAAATGCTGTCCATTTTTATATCTACATCTTATTGTTGAAATGTTATTAATCTTTGTGCACATATTTACCCTCCTAATTGATGCTCATAGAAACGGTCTCTTCCTCCTGCTCGTCTTCTCCTACAGCCGATACTGCAGCAGAAGTTTGGGGGGGGGGGTGCAGCTCCTCATGTTGGTCCTCAACAGGAGCTGGGGGTTGCGAGTGAGAGGGCCCTGGCTGCTCCTCCTCATCCCTCTCCTCCTCTTCCGCATCCTCCTCCTGCTCCTCCT
This sequence comes from Rana kukunoris, assembly GCA_029574335.1. Classification (NCBI taxonomy): domain Eukaryota; kingdom Metazoa; phylum Chordata; class Amphibia; order Anura; family Ranidae; genus Rana; species Rana kukunoris. The sequence goes on from CM056049.1 coordinate 331,680,241, forward strand.
CTTCATCCCCCTCCTCTACGGCCTGTCGCCTTGTGCGCTTGGGGCGCACAGCTGGTAGAGGAGCATCTATAATAACACAATGTTCATATATGTAAAAATGTTTTCTAATGATGTATGCAAATTCTGTGTACTCTGCTGTATTGTATATGAATACAAATTAATTTATATAGACAGTTAACCAATGGGACAATGTTATATTAAAGACGATTATGAAGGAAACCCCCAAAGGATTGGGACTTTTAAGGCCAAGTTCAGATAAAAATGGACTTAGATAATAATATAGACCCAGTCATATACATATTGGTATCTGTGGAAAAGGTGACCTGTATGGTCCGTTGCCTCTCTGTGGGTATCACAAAGTGGGCAGGGAGCATCAGGGGTAAGGAAAAAGCACCCAGTGAAAAAAGGTAAAGAGAAATTACAATTCTATGACAATACAGTGTATAATACAACAAAATAAAATAAACAAAGCACAATCTCCATAGGACAAAATGGAGAATGCCCGACGCGTTTCTGGTCTCTTGAGTTGGAAGCAGACCGTCATCAGGGGCCAAGGAGTTGTACCATATAAAAATTATTTCTCAATTCTAGAGGTAACAAAAATACAACAAACATAGGACATACAGTCAAAAAACACAGCAAGTTTTTAAAACGATATATGGCACAGATTCTATGAGTATGAGTTAAAACTTTTTCACTGAAGCACCTACCGCTGGTTTGTGCGGAAGGAGAGGTTCCTAATTGGGATGGTAATGGTCATGAGTAGATTCGAGAACCGATCAGCTGGGGGGTAAAAACCCTTTCCTGTGTCAGTGGTCAACACTCCTAAGGGAGACATCAGGAAAGAGGGGGAGGGAAAGGAGGATCAGAATCATGATAGAGTGTTTATGGATTTTTTAATTTGCCCCTGTATAGCAGATAAAACAGGGCAGCTGTTTATTAAAGTTCTATTTGAGGGTTACGGTCATTTCACTCAAATATGTCAAGTGAACAGTCTAACGATATTTACCCGATATGGGAGGGGGGTGATTGTCTTTCAAAGACGCCCCCTGAGATTCTGTATGAGAATTCTCATGTGGTCCCTCCAGGTCAGACAGAGTAGGACCTGTAGATAAAGATATACATGTAGCTGAGTTGCTCATAATCCTATTGCAAAAAACCACATTAAGAGTAAGAAGCAACGGGATAGGTGACTTACAGTTGTCTCGAAGTATCCAACAATTGATAGCGTTATCCCTGTTGTGCGTGGGGTGCCGGTCTGTTGCTGATTTTGCGGAGTTTTAAATAGGGTTTCCTAGATGGGCGCCAGGTGCGCGTTTGTGTGATGTAATCGCGCATTGCGTCTAATATTGAGTGACGTTGTGTTGATCATGTGGTCATGGCGTGTACCGTGTTTTTTTCACTTGGGGCCTAACGTGGGTTCTGACGCTGTCCTTCCGTTCGTGCGTCATGTGTCGCGCATTGTAATGACGTCAGCGCGCATTGTGCGTTGGCGTCGGGGGTGTAGTATGGGTCACATGGCCGCGGCGTCTTGTTGTGCTGGAGTGGGAGAAACCTAGGCAATAGGTCTACATTTGGGGGAGTGGTTATGCTGCGCTCCCATTTAGCGTTTTTTCCCAACTTAGCAGGGTTGTCACGCCATCCTATGAGTCACGTGACCGCAGCGTCCTATGGTGTTTCTGGGGAAGGAAAATTCGAGCCTCTGGGCTGAATCAGAGAAATGGGCGTGATAGGTCCGCCTGTGTGTGTCATAGGTAGTGTCCGCAACTGAGGTATTTTTATTGAGAGGTTCGCTTCAGATCTAGATCATGACCATTATCAAATAAATCCATCAGAGATGGTGGTACTGGAAAAGGATTATAGTGAACTGATGCATCCATGCCCTATATGATGGCACAATATATAAACATTCTATGAGCAGGTGCACATACGTGTGCACAGAGGAGCCAGACTTGTACTGTGCTGACATAGTAAATATAAATATTGTTGACTTTTCATGTTCCTCTGGGGATTGTGTTTCATGTTTGGTCATTTATCTAGATTTTTCCTCTGTGCTTTATACCCATTATTTATCACATTTATTTTTAACCATCACCCTCCCAGACACCTGATTTATAGCCTTAAAGGGTTATATTAAAGGGTCTTGTGGGCACTACAGGGGACTCAGCGTGAGCTGGGCTGCCACCATGGTAAAATGAGCTGTTTTTGTCTCCTTTGTTTTGTTCAGACGATCTCATGTTAAAAAAAGGGCCTGATGGAGCACACGGGATTACTGTGACAACCCCACGCCTAACACAGGAATTTAGTGGGAATGTATGTACCAGCATCACGTCCAAACGGCTAAAGATATTTACATGAAACTTGGCACACAGGTTACTTATATGTCAGCCACAAACATAGGATTGGTGGTTTAACCCTTACCCACCCCCATTTGCCATGGTCGGGGTTTTTCTTTAAAGTCCCATTCTACTCTATGGGAAATACATGTTACTTCATAACAGCTGTAGATATTTCGATAACACTTGGTCACATGTTACTTATACGCCCACTTAAAGTATAGGATCGTTAATTTATCCCTTAACTACCCCCATTTGTGAGGGTCGGGGTTTTTGTTTAAAGTCCCATGCAAAGCAATGGGAAAAGTATGTTCCCACATAACTTCTGTGTTCCTGTCTGCTGTCCCATGTCTTTTTTCAAAAGCACTATGAATACCTTGGCTGGTGGTGGTGATATATGTTACCACAACATGGCGTCTGGGTTAACAACATCTGCCCTTACATTAATTACATATGACCTTACATAACTGTCACCAAAGGAGCTGCGGTAGCTCAACGCGATTGGCACTGCGCTGACAAGCTATTCACCTCTGCAGCTAGGGGTTCGGATCCCGCTCTCGGCTACATGTGAATTGAGTTTGGTGGTCTCAGCCCGGCTCCCGGTGGGTGTGCTATGCGAGGTAAGCCTGCGCTTAGTACGCCCACCCCCCTCCCACAAAAACCACCACACTTACACATGCACTCGAAATTGGTTTAACATGCACGCACTCTGACCACGCGGTCTCTAAAAAGAGAGGCGAAGGACTAACGGGGCTGGTTGAGCGGGCAAATCCTCTCACTCCCTTATAGGGAGTCCCTCTGCCCCGTTGGGCTTCAAAGCGGAGCAGGTAGCACGGGCTGTGTGGGAGGACCCCCTCACACCCGCCATTGCCACCCGGGGCATGGAGAAAGGTGGCAGATTGCCTCTGGGGGAGGCCTACTCCCAACTCCTGCAGTCCAGCTCCTCTCTCGAGTACATTCACAAAATACACTTTAGAAAAAAAAAATACATAACTGTCACCAATAACTTACCTGGATGATATTCATCCCGTATACGTTTGACCTGGTCCATGTGGCGCCTCTTCAGGTCCGACCATTTTTTTAATATTGCCAAGCGGTCGTGTGTGCAGCCCTGTTGGTCGCGTAAGTCCTGCATTAGGGAGCTGACCACTTTTTTTTTTTCCGCCTGTGTCCGCTCCTGATCGTAGCCCTTTTGCAGGAACCTCTGCAAGATGAAGAACAAAGTATATTATAATACTTTTGTTTAAACCCTTATGGATATATGACGGAAATCTATGGTATTCAACAATTGGAAGCATTCTCGCCTTATTAATCAATGACAGTTAATGGCTGTCCGGTAATACTGGGGAGTTGTTTTGCAACAGCTGTAGGCTCCGTTTAGGAAACAGTGCCGCACCAGATGTTTTTTAATTGTGGAGGGGAGGGTGGCTATGTAGGGGTATGTGTATATGTTTTGTTTTTTAATTTATATTTAGTGTGGTGTCGTGTTTTTAAGGTACAGTCAGAGGGGCATGGGGTTCACAGTAGTTTCCCGCTGAGGGTTTGAGCTGCAGAGCCAAATTTGCTTCAGCTAGAAGCACACTGTAAGCCCCAGACCATGTGAATGTACCCTGTACATTCACATTGGGGGAGAGGGGGGGGTTATTGCAGCCAGTTGCATGCAGGGAGTTGTAGTTTTGCAACAGCTGGAGGCAGAATGGTTTCAAAACACTGCGAGTTTGTTACCTAACTCAGGGTTTCAAGACCAGTCCACCTCCAGCTGTTGCAAAACTACTACTACCATCAGCCATGGTCTGTCAGTGCATGGTAAGAATTTTACTTTTGCTGCATCTAGGGTGCCACAGTTTAGAGACCCGTGTATAGTGTATAGTGGTCTGAAAAATGTGGGCCTGCAGAACTTGCAAAACTAGAAGTGCCAGCATGCCCAGGCATGCTGGAAGTTGTAGTTCTGCAACATCTAAAGGGCAATATGTATTCGAAAGTCCTTGGGCCTTAAGGACCCTGAAGTCAGGACGTTCGCATACGTCCTATGTCCACAACATGTTAAATTAATTATGCTAAATAGCAAGGAAAGTGCCTAAATACACATTTACCAACCAGGGTGTCTGCAGCTGTGCAGGCATGCTGGGAGTTGTAGTTTTGCAACAGCAGGAGACACAATGTTTGGGAAATACTAATATCTGATCTTATATATTAACTTTTAAACTAGTCTAAAATGCAGTTAAAGATAATGAAATAACAGTGGTGAAAATACTTACACTAATCAGCATCTTTTCCTCACTGGGTGTAAAATTGCTTCCAACCATTTTCACTCCCAAGGACTGGGCAGCACAAAATTGCGAAGCGAAAATGAGCTGGCAGGTAACTGGCAATTATCCAGGAAATGCTTGCGTGTTGGTCGCATGTTGGTCGCGTGTTGTTCGCGCGTTTGCGCATGCGCGAACGAGAATCGCAATAAATATCGCAATCGCATTAGCGAAATTTCGCAATATTGTTTTTTCGCTAAAATATCACGAATATTCGATTTTAGCGAATATTTCTCGAATATTCTACTATATATTCGTGATATATCGCGAAATCGAATATGGCGTATTCCGCTCAACACTAATTACCAGACCCTTTGAGTCTGGTATGAATATTAAGGGGAACCCTGAACCAAAAACATTTTAAAAAAATTGTGTGGGGTCCCCCCAAAATCCATACCAGGCACTTCAGGTCTGGTATGGATACTACGGGGAATCCTGCGCTATTTTCCAATGGATTCCTTTATTTAAATAAATAAAAATGTCCTGTGATGTAAATCCATGCAGCCCAACACACAGAAAAAGAAAGAAAAAAGAGCTGCAATAGTTCCGGTCTCCATGGGAGGCTCCTGCTGAGTGACGCTTCTTCTCGATGACAGCTGTTATATAGCTGAGGGCGGGGCCACCCGGTAAAGTAAACAGGTGCCCCCTCCCCCTTCTAATGCCACAGGGACTTCCCCCGTGGCGTGGATTTACAGTACATTGCTGGACTTTTTTCTTTTTAATAAAGGACTTGTCCCAAGCTGTCTCTTGTTTTTTCTTTTTTTTACACTTTTTTGGGTGAAATGGTAGGGGGTACAATGTACCTGTTACCAATTCACATAGGAGGGGCTGGGATCTGGGGGACCCCTTGTTAAAGGGGGCTTCAACATTCAGATAAGCCCCCTGCCTGCAGACCCCCACTAGAGATGTGGGGATAAGTCCCTTGTCCCCATCAACATGGGAACAAGTTGCTTTGGGGTCAGACCCCAAGGCACCCTCCCCATGTTGAGGGCATGTGGCCTGGTACAGTTCAGGAGGGGGCGTCCTCTCTCATCCCCCCTCTTTTCCTGTGGCCTGCCAGGTTGCGTATTCGGATAAGGGTCTGGTATGGATTTTGGGAGAACAACTTCACAGATTAGCAGCAGGGTATGTAGTTTGTACAAAACAGGTGATTTGGTCTCCTCTACCTCCAGGCCACCCCATATGGGCTCACTCTGTGGCTCAGGAGGGGGACGGAACCAGAGTCGAGGCCCCACAAGGGGGAAAACCCTGCATGGGTCATAACAGGAATAAACATAACAAGTACACCGAATTAGCGAACAGATGGGTATATATAAGCAAGCTCTTGTATATTGCGACTTTTAGGCAATCACATTGTTCGGTCAAGAAGGGTCTAGTTAATGTGTTATAACATGGGCGTCATTACATGGTCATCGCAGTTCTAGAACAGTGTACCCAGGGACTCCAGACTAGACGTAGTTTTGTACGTTGGGCAACGGTGGTTGCCATCATAATTTCGTAACTGGAGTGTAGGTCCACAAGGTCGATAATCTGGTTAATGGTCGGGGATTTCTCTGATCTCCAAAGTCTTGTTAAGCAGAGTCTAGCGGCCATTAGTATGTGGGTGGTAACGTATCTAAGGGGGAGGGGAATGTCTTCAATAGTGAGGTTGAGCACTGCAAGGTCTGGCGTGGGGAGCACTGAATGTCTGATGGCTGTGGATATTAGTTTAAATGTGGTATCCCAATATGTTCTGATATGGGGGCAGGTCCAGAATATCTGGAAGATGTCACCTTTAGAGGATTTGCATCTCCAACAAAGTTTGGAGGTTTGGGTATTAAATGAAGCTAGTCTATCTGGCGTCAGATACCAGCGCAGTGTTATTTTTTGGGTAAGCTCCCATAGTGCGGAGTACTTCGTGGACTTATAGATATATTGCAAAGCATGCTTCCATTGGTCATTGGAGTAGCAACGTTGCAGATCAACTTCCCACAATAGGTGAGAGTGTGATTTGGAGAATTGAGTTTTGTGATGGAGCAAAGTGTAGAAGTGAGAGATGCCTTTAATGCTGGGACTTGGTTCTGTTAAGAGTTTTCAGGTCTTTGGTGGGATAGTGTATATGGGTGAGGGTATTAATTTTAGACAGTGACAAATCCTCATGTAAGTAAAGAATTCTGTGGAGGATAAAGCAAACTCCTTCTGGAGTTGGGAGAAAGGTTTGGGGCTATTGTCGTGGAATAATTGATGGAGGAAGCAAATATTCCTATGGGACCAGCGGGTCAGGGGCAGCCCTGGCGAGAGGTAATGTAGCGATTCAAGGGGGATTTGGTCCAAAGGGACAGATGACTTGTAGGCGGAGTGATTAATCAGTTTGACCCAGGCCTTAGCGGTGGCCCTCATGGTGGGTGAAAGGGAGGACGGAATTGGCGCCCCTAACGGTATACTCAAAATCCAGTGTTTGAGGGGGGGCGGGTTAGTGAGAGGTGTTCTATTTGTCCCCATGGAGTGGTAGGGTGGTCACGGAACCAGTCGGGCAATTGGGTGAGGATAGCGGCTATATAATAGTCTTCAAAATCTATGGAGCCCACATCCCCTGCCAGTTTGTGCTTAATAAGTTTGGAATGTGCACATCGAGGTCTTTTACCTTTCCAGAGATGTTGGTTCAGGATAGTTTGTAGGGACCTGAAGAGGGAGTTGGGGACCGGTATGGGGAGCGTCCTAAAATAATATAGTATCTGCGGGAGGCAAAGCATTTTAAATGCTGCCAGTCTCCCCGACCAAGAAATCTCGTGTTTCGTTATGAGCTGAGAATCCGAACAAATCTTTTGTAGGAGGGGTTGGTAGTTGGCGAAGAAAAGATGTCTGAGGGAGCGCGTCAACTTAATCCCTAGGTATGATAACTCTCTGTCTGCCCATTGGAACTTGTGTTGGAGTTGCAAAAGGTTTTTAGTAGTAGCGTCGAGGTTGATGTCGAGTATGAACGACTTGGTCGTGTTCACTTTATAGTAAGATACATTGCTAAACCAGGTGAGCAGTTTTTGTACTTCTACCAGGGAAGAAGCCGGGTTTGTGAGAAGTAGGATGACGTCGTCCGCAAATAGACTAATTTTATGCGAGGTGTGTCCAATTCGTATGCCTGATATGGTGGGGTTGGCTGTAACGTGTGCAGCAAGAGGCTCCATAAGCAGGTTAAAGATTAAAGGGGATAGGGGGCAGCCCTGTCGTGTACTGTTTGTGATGGGGAATGGGCGGGAAGTCATACTTGCTGAGAATACTTGAGCCGTAGGGGCCGAGTAGAGTGCCATAATGGCATTAAAGATGAATCCGTGGAAGCCAAAATGGTGGAGCACCGACCTAAGATAGGACCAGTGGACCCTGTCGAACGCCTTCTCTGCATCCAAAGAAAGGAGCAGAGAAGGCGTTCCAGTTGTTTCTGCATGGTGAATCAGGTTTATCAATCTTCTCGTGGCATCTGATGCCTGTCTCCCGACAGTAAAGCCGGTCTGGTCTCCATGTATGAGAGAGGGCATTATGTCTTTCAGTCTACCTGCTATGGTTTTAGCGTCAATTTTTAGATCCAAATTAAGGAGAGATATCGGACGGAAATTTTGGGGTACTGTCGGCTCCTTTCCTGGTTTCGGTATCGCCACAACAAGAGCATTCAAAGATTCAGGTGCAAAATGAGAGGAGGAGGCAGCGCCGCTGAACAAGTCGGTCATGAATGGGATTAAGTGTTCCGAAAATTGTTTGTAGTATTCTCCTGGCAAACCGTCTGGTCCAGGGGCTTTACCTGAGGGGAGTGATCTAATAGTCATCAAGATTTCTTGGGCAGTCAGCGGTGCATTTAGGGACGAGAGTTGGTCAGTCATTAGAGTGGGCAGTCGAACGTGTCCGAGGAAACCATTGATGTCGTCTTGTGAAGGCTGTGGGGTTTGAGGGTCGTGAGCCAAGTTATAGAGGTCTTTATAGTAGTCGCTAAATGCATTAGCTATGTCTTGGGAATTCGCCAGGGGAGCATTGGTGTGTGGGTGAAAAAGTTTTGAAATATTAGTCTTAGTGCGTCTGTGCTTAATGCGTTGTGCGAGTCGTTTACCAGCCTTGTTGGACGTGGAGTAAGCTGGAGCCTTCACTTTCCTCTGAAGATATTCATAGGAGTGAATGAGAAGCATTCTAAGTTCTCGTTTAAGGGACATCAGTTGGTCTAGGATTGATGGGCGGGGGTTAGTTTTGTGTTGGGATTCCAAGAAGCTTATTTAAGATGTTATCTCGTCGAGGCGCCGCGTCCTCCTCTTCTTATGAATAGAGCCTAACTTCATCAATACCCTCCTCATGTAGGCCTTGTGAGCTCTCCACACAACCCCATGGTCGGACACCGAGCCCACATTAAGTGCAAAGTAGTTTTTGATATGATCAGCAATCTCTAGGGAGTAGTCTTCATGTTGTAGTATATAATTATTTGCCCTCCATAAGAAAGTTTTATGTGGGCGCTTGGTGTTTTCAATGGTGATCGAGACTGGGGCATGGTCCGACCATGTGGCAGTGTGGATCGCCGAGGCAGAGATTTGTTGCAAGAGACATTTGTCCGTTAGGAATAGATCAATACGTGAATACGAATTGTGTCTATGGGAGAAGAAGGTGAAGTATTTTTCAGTTCCGTGGTGGCACCTCCAGACATCAAATAAATTGTGGGAGGAGAGAATCTTTTTCAGCGGGGAGTCTCGTCATTTAGCTGCTGACGTGGTATCCATGAGGAAGTCAGGGGCGAGGTTAAAGTCCCCTCCTAGGAGAACATAGCCCTTTTGGATGGGTTTGGCCATGCGTAACACTTTGGGGAGGAATTTCTTCTGGTGGGAGTTCGGGGCATACAGGTTGATCAGGGTGTATTCTGCTTTGTCGATGGTGCAGACTAAAATGATGTAGTGGCCTTCAGGGTCTGTGTGCACATCAAGGGGCTGGAAGTCGGTAGAGGCATTAATTGCAATCATCACACACCTGGATTTGGTGGTGTGGACGGCATGGTACACATGGGGAAAGTTACGGTTACGGTTGATAAATGAGTATCTGGTTAAAGGAGGTGAGTCTCCTGGATGAAGACAATGTCACTGTTAAGAGCCGCAATGGATTTCCAAAGTTAGTGTCGTTTAGCTGGGTGATTAAGTCCGTTCACATTCAATGAAAGGATGTTGAGTGGCATCTTGAGCGTAAGGTGCAGTAAGGTGAGATACACAAAGACTTACAGTTTGGAGAACCAGAGTCCGCGTTTGTCGAGACCAGTTGATAGGGCGGATGAGGAGATCAGCGAAGGACCAGGATGTGTCCGCAAGAGTGGAGCTGGAACTGCGGATAGAACAATATGTTACAGCACTAGGAACAGATATGATTACAGTGCGCAGTAGGAGGAGGAACCACTGCAGTTCAGCGAGACCAAAATGAGCGAGAGGCCTCTCTTTCCTTTTTTTTTTCTTTTAGATGGAATGGATCCTCGGGGTGGGGGGAAAGAGCTTGCGTGAGAGACTGAGCGGTACACTAGGTGGAGTACTCGCTTTAGAAGGTAGTAAAGTCAAGGAGGTGGAGTTGAGCGCAACTGCGACCTCCAAAAGGGGGTAAGAACAGTCCAAAACAACAGGAGCTGAGAAAAACAAACAATTTCTCGGTCAAAACCCACGGGAGGATAGTCGAAGGAGGAGGACCATTGATGAGCAGAGGATTACGACATCTCCTCAACTTCTGGGAGCATGTTCCCATTCCGGCGGGATGCGTTCTGATCGCCGCGAGGCGGGAGTGGAATGGAGGGGTCGGGCAGGATACCCCATGTGTGTAGAAGGTGGAGACCCTTGTTAAGATCCGTAACCACATGAGATTTGCCGTTATGAGTGACGAGCAGTGAGGCTGGGTAACGCCATTGCTATTAAATGGAGTGGTTCTGAAGGCCTTTGGTGACAGGACTCATTTGCCTCCGCAATTGGAGAGTATACTTTGAGAGATCAGGAAAGAGTTGGACACCTGTGTAAGGGGCAGGCAGGGGTGTTTTAGCTTTGAGTCGAAACATGAGGTTTTCCTTAATGTGGAAAAAATGAACGCGCATCAGGACATCTCTGGGCACAGAGGCGGCGAGGTGAGAGGGCTTTGCAATCCTATGTATTCTGTCTATAATTATGTCGCGGGGTGGTGCATCTGGCAGTACAATGCGTATGAGTTCCGTGGCGTATTTGGGGAAGTCTGCGGGCATAATGGATTCAGGGACGCCTCTGATTTTGACGTTATTTCTGCGAGACCTGTCCTCTAAATCCGATATCTTGGCGCGCATCCACGTCTGTTCCTCCCTGATATCATCATATATATCAATGACACCATTAACAGTGGAAGCGCAGTCATTCATATTTCTCTCAATGTGGGTCACTCTATCATCCAGAGATTGTATATCTGATTTGATCCTTGTGAAGAGGGAAGAGAGATCAGTCATTAGGGAGGACTGCAGGGACAGGAGCATTTCCTTTAGAGTTGAGTCTAGTACAGGCTGGCCTGAGGTGGGAAATGAGGCCATGGATGAGTGTAAGGCCTGGTTGGAGAGGAAAGCCGGGGCCTCAATTAGTGATGGGGCCGGCCGAGTCGGCGGCGCATCTAGCCGCATTCTGGCCTTGGCGGGGCTGCTGGTGAGGGGGTCCCTGTCTGGGGACTGGACAGAGGTTACAGGGGGGGTATGGTTGCCCGATCCATCCGGTAGTGTGGACGGGAGATCCGTAATGGAGACTCACGGCGCGGCCTGGCCGGCGCCATCTTCAACTGCACTGACCTTCTCCGCCGGCTTGAAGGAGAACTCGGTGAGTCTCTGAGGCTTGTATTCAGTCAGCCTCTTCCTCGAGGAGCTTGCCATGATCCTGGGTGCTTCCAGAGTTAGGATGGCTACGAAGGACGTTTTAGAGAGGGCCGTTGTGCCGTCGTTTGGCGTCGTTTATCTCCGGATTATGCTGCCATCTTCAGCTCCGGCCGGCCACGCCCCCGACTATAGTCACTTTTATTTTCATTATTTGCACTTTTATTTATTCAGTTTCCTGTTGGATATATTGTGATTTTTTCTTTCAGTATTTACACATCATAGTCACTTTATTTGCAAGTTTGCATATTATTTATCATCGCCCACTTTGTACTTTGACTGTACAACCTACGTTTTATGTATATTGTCAATTTACTTTAGCATTGCACTGTTATATTTTATTGGAGCGCAACACCATCTCTTGATTTTCTCTATACTTTACTGTGGGTAGTGCTTGGCCCATACGGTAGTTGCACCTCAGACCATTGCCCTTATAGATTCCATTGGTGCACGGGAATAACCATTTACCCATATTTTTAACTCTGATCGCTGTATAAATGTCAATGATCCCAAAATAGTCAAAAGTGTCCGATCTGTCTGCCGCAATGTATCAGTCCCAATAAAAATCACAGATCACTGCCATTACTAATTAAAAAAACGCCATAAATCAATTCCCTATTTTGTAGATGCTATAACTTTTGCGCAAACCAATCAATATACACTTAATGCGATTTTTTTTACCAAAAATATGTAGAAGAATACATATCGGCCTAACTGAGAAAGAAATGTGTTCTTTATATATATATTTCATGGGGATACTTATTATAGCAGAAAGTAAATAATAAAAAAAAAAAATCATAATTGTTTTTTTGTTTTGTTTATAGAGCAAAAAAAACGCAGAGGTTATCCAATACCACCAAAAGAAACCTCTATTTATGGGGAAAAAAGGGGCTTCAATTTTATTTGGCTACAACATCTTACGACCGCGCAATTGCCAGTTAAAGCGACGCAGTGTCTAATTGTAAAAAGTGCTCTGGTCAGGAAGGGGGTAAAATCTTCCGGGGCTGAAGTGTTTAAGTATCAAAGTGTTAAAATCTGTAAGTAGTGGTCCCTTATGGCACCTTCAATGCCTTGCTTATTTTTTTATCCAGTTTTTACAAGTTTATAAGAAAAAATGTGGTGATTTGTTTTGAATTAAAAAGACATCTGGAAATGAAAGCTGAAACGGAGATTTGTGCTTAGTTGCAATTTCCTCTATAGAAATGTTTTATTGAAAAAATTTAAAAGGCCAACAAGCATGAAATTAAAGACAGTCTTTGACTTTTAAGGCCTTAAGAAGAAAAATGAGACATATTAGCAGGGCATTGAGGGCTAACAAGAAACATACACCATTTAAAATAACATAAAAGATAAATTGTTCATTTTTTGTCTTGTGCTGCCCTTCAGTATTTAACCACTTCTATACACGGGCAATTATACACCTTCCTGCCCAGACCAATTTTTAGCTTTCAGCGCTGTTGCACTTTTAAGGACAATTGAGCGGTCGTGCTACACTGTACCCAAACTAAATTTGTATCATTTTGGTCCCACAAATAGAGCTTTCTTTTGGTGGTATTTGATCACCTCTGGGATTTTTATTTTCTGCTAAAGAAATTAAAAAGTCCAAAAAATGTGAAAAACAAATGCTTTCTTTTGTTTCCTATACACAACTTTGTAAATAAGTAGGTTTTCTCCTTCACTGATGGGCACTGATGGGGCTGCACTGATGGGCACTGATAAGGCGGCACTGATGGGCACCGATGAGGTGGCACTGATGAGGTGGAATTGATGGGCACTGATGGGCACTAATATGCAGCACTGATGGGGCACTGACAGGTGGCGCTGAGAGGCGCCATGAATGGGCACATATAGGTGGCACGGATGGGCACAGATAGGCGGCATGGATGGGCACAGGTAGGCAGCATGCATGGGCACAAATAGATGGGCACAGATAGGCGACATGGATGGGCACAGATAGGTGGCATGGATGTACTGTATTATATTGTACTTATGGATGCCAATCAGTGCCAAACAACAATGCCTGCCAATCAGTGATGCCCATTGTGGGCACTGATTGGCATCCATTGTGGGCACTGATTGGCATCCCTGGTGGTCTAGGGTGGCATACCTGGTGGTGAGCATACCTGGTGGTCTGGTGGCATCCCAGGTGGTCTAGTGGCATCCCTGGTGATCTAGTGTGGGCATCCTCAGGGGGGCTGTGCTGATAATCGATCAGCACAAACCCCGCTGTCAGAGGAGAAGCCGATTGGCTCTCTTCTACTCACGTCTGACAGACGCGAGTGAGGAAAAGCCGATAACCAGCTCTTCTTGTTTACATCGTGATCAGCCATGATTGGACACAGCTGATCATGTGGTAAAGAGTCTCCGTCAGAGACTGCTCGACCACGCTGGTCAGTAAGGGACAAATACCTATTTCTTTTTTTTTTTTTCAATTGTGTTTTTATTGAAAAAAAGTTCAGATGAATACATAACAGACTATATATGAATATCAAGTTTGATGAACATGCATATGAAGAATTAGAACAGAGGTTCAAACATAATAAATACAGAAATAATAACATTTAAATACAGGTATGGTAAATAATAATAAAAACAAAAAAGACAAGCAGAAAAGAAGCATCACATGTTGATCAACAAGCAAGGAAGGCTACTAGTGAGGTTAATAAGGCTATGGCCGACATCAAATGGGTGGAATTTGAATAGAAACCTGAAGATGGGGTCCAAGGGTGGGAAGGAAGAGGGTGGAAGAAGTAAGGGGAGTCTAATGCCGCATACACACAATTTTCAGCATGAAAAAAAACTTTGTTTTTCAAAAACGTCATTTAAAATGATCGTGTGTGGGCTACACATCATTTTTCAGGTTCTTAAAAACGACGAAAAAAATAAATTCATTTGCATTTGTAAACGTCGTTTTAAACAATGTAGTTTTTCGGGTTGTAAAAAATTATCGTGTGTGGGCTAAAACAATGTTTTAAACCCAGTTCCTGTGTACATTTCTAAATGGTGTACCAAACCTCACCTTACATATAGTCCTCAATCTTAGTACACCCTGGAGCTTTAGTTCTGCTTCAGAGTTGAGCAATTGATAAAATGGGCTATCTAGATCGGCTAAATCATATCTAAATGTAATATTTATTATTAAACATGAGTGTAGTATATAAAATGAAAATAAATATAGAATATTACTAGAAAATTACGAAATCGAATGTGTATAGACCATTCAACCTTCTAAAACGAATGCATGTGTATATCAATAAATTATTTTAGTTTATACTATCTAGTGGCTGGATAAGGAATTAATCCATAATAATGAACTCAAATCTTTCAAAATTGTCTATTATGTTACTACATGGCCGATGGAGTCTACATAAATGGAGTCTTCACAGATCACTGTATGAGCTTGCTGTCACTATTTAAAAAAAAGTTAAACACAGTTCTGTGAATGACAAACTACAACTTTTTGGGTGCATTTTCCGGTGGCATGCATTTCAATAAGCTGTCCTATGTGCAACACATGTGGCAAAGTAGCTCATGGGAGATATTGACTGTCTGCATGTTTTTACGACACGTTTTGCTGCGTTTGTCTTTTTTACAAGTGGCAAGTTTGTTTTCACATTTGGCCTTGTTTTCATGCTTGGCCTTTACCAATTAATTACATCAAATAGGGCAATTCTTTCATTTTAGGTGTATAAAGGTGGCCATACACTATACAATCTGATTGTATAATCTCTGTACAATCTCCTTTAGATTTGGCAAAACTATACAGTATAATAGGAGGACACACCTATGTATCCACTCACTCTGTATCCAGGCAGGCACGTGCACTACATAGTTGATAGTAGATTTAAAGGATATTATACATTTAGATTGTATAGTGTATGGTGAGCTTTACAGACTTCCCAGGACATATAGGCCCAGATTCACAAAGCACTTACGCCGACGTAAGTGCAAATTTGCGCTGGTAAGCACAAATGTGCACCGGCGTATCTGTGCGCCAGACCCACAAACCAACATACGCCTAAAAACTGGCCACCCTACACCGACATAGCTAACGTACGCCGGCGTAGCATGGGCATTTGTACATTTGTGCCGGCGTGGTTGTGAGCATGCGCATACGGGTGCTGTTTCATGCGTCCACGTCACAGCAACGTAACGGCACATGCGCAGTTCATGATACGCCGGGCGTAAAACACTGCACCATGCTCGGACCATCATTTGCATGGGTCACACCCACTTCCACCTACACCGGCCTACGCCTTCGAAACCTACGCCATGCTGACGCAGCTTTGGGATCAATAGCTTGCTGAATGCAGTGCTTGCCTCTCCGCGATGCGTCGGCGTAGCGTGCGGTGTTTGCGCTACGGCAGTGCAATGTGCGCCCACTCTCTGTGAATCTGGGCCATAGTACTGCTGCTTTAAATACTACAGCTTTGCTCCTCATAGGCTGTTATGTGATCACTCTGCTCCTGCATACTCTTGTGTGCATGGAATAGGGGCGCTACAAAAATTAAATGAAATAAATAGGTGAATAAATTCTACCTATCCCAATAGAACATAAATCCTTAATTGCAAATAATAACATAAGTTGTGCGATGTGCATATAAATTCAATAGTAATGACAACACCTGCAACGAAACAGGTGTGCAATTGAATGAGTGAATAAAATTAGACAATATACAATACACGGTGAAATAGTGACCATGAATAATATAAAAGTGCTCCGTGCTCAAAAAAGTCCTTGTGGTAGGTTCCACCTTCACCAATGGGACACCTCAAGTGGGGATGGATGGCTCCTTACCAGATGAAGTAGACCTAAACTAAGGTCAATAGAGCCTGGGTAACACCACCTTGCGCATGGGGGATTCCAATGAAGTTGAACGGATAATGCAGATGTCAAAACAATTGATCTGTAGAGGAAGACATGGATGTGTATTTAATGATACATGTGCTCACTGACAGTGATTGCATGTGAGTACAGAGGTGGGTGGAGGCAATCTCCTGGAGGGGGAGGGAAGGTGTAAGTTGGGTGGTAATGAGATGAGATGCTGAAGTAATTCCTTCTAACAGTTTTCCCATTCCAAATACCAGAATTAAGTAATGGAGGAGTTTTCTATAGGAGACACTGGAGGCTGAGGTAAGCATGTCCTAAAATATAGTAACATATTTTTATTTTCTTCAACAGAGGTATATTAATGATATATTGATGCATAGGGAATTGCTTGACATTGGGGCAGCTAAGCTGTGATGTCCTTCCATCCACCAAAAGACGAAACAGTCATCAAGAAAAGACAGCTGGCAACTCCAAAGTCCTCAAGTATTTTATTTTGACATACCAGTGAGTACACAGACAGTGGCAGGCGCATTTTGGCAATAAGCCTTGTTCATAGCACACATGTAAATAATAAATAAATATATATATATATATATATACATCAAGACTGCTTTCCACACCTCCTTCAATTACTAACACATTTGATTGACCAATCAGTGATTAATCACAAAATGTCAGCAGGTGTACTGCTGACAGAAGGAGTGTAGGAAGTAATACCTAATACAACTCCGGGTGAAAACAGAATAATCCCATGTTAATATATATGTAATAGTAAAGAGAAATACATCTATAGAAAAATATATGCATAGTAATATACAAATACACATACATCACATCAAAAACACATACACATACATCAAAAAATAAATGGGGAAAACTATTTGAGAAACAGATCTACACTGTAACGTGTTTCATTCCCTTGGGTATTCTCATTTGGAGATTAAGGGCCAGATTCAGATACGAGATACGACGGCGTATCTCCAGATACACCGTCGTATCTCTGAGTTTTTTTCAGAGAATCAGTTACGTATAGATATCCCTAAGATCCGACAGGTGTAATTGTCTTACACTGTCGTATCTTAGACTGCAATTTCAGGCTGACCGCTAGGTGGCGCTTCCGTAAAACTAGGCGTGGAATATGCTAATGAGGTTTTAAGGCCGATTCAGAAACATACGTTCCGCCGGCGCTTTGTTTTACGTCATTTATGTTCGGCTTTTTTCTGCGTATAGTTACCCCTGCTATATGAGGGGTATCCTATGTTAAGTATGGCCGTCGTTCTGTGTTGAGTTTTGAATTTTTTACGTCGTTTGTGTAAGTCCTTCGCGAATAGGGATTTACGTCATTTACGTTCACGTCGAATCCAATACGTCCTTGCGGCGTACATTGCCGCAATGCACACTGGGATATTTCACGGACAGCGCATGCACCGTTCACAAAAAACATCAAAAACGTGGGGTCAAGTTAAATTTATATAAAACACGCCCACAACATCTCCATTTGAATTACGCGGCCTTACGCCGCAACACATACTGTACGTTACGCCGCCGTAAATAAGGGCGCAAGTTCTTTCTGAATACAGAACTTGTGCGCAAAGTTACAGCAGTGTAAATATCCACCAAACCTCACATCATGTGTATCCCCACTGCGAGAAAATGTTTTAACTCTTTCCAAACCTATAAACGAAAAAGATAAGAAAACATATTCCCACCATGTTGATACTTAAAATGTTTGGCTATGTTAGATAGATGCTTGTCACTGAAATAAGTTACCCCATGGAAATGCTGACTAACTCTTGATCCTTCCTAATGGTCTAGAAGTACAGCATACATATTGTTTATAGCATTTGCTGCACTGCACACCATAGACCACACTGTCCGTGCCACAATTTATATAATCACGGATGGAAAATTCTCATCCAGTAGCACATGCAACAACTGTCCTATGCTGTCTTGAGTGTCTGCTGCAAAAGCGACATGTGTTGTTAACACAAATGTACAATCACACAGTGCTAATCCAGGTGTTATTGTGTCTGCCAGACTCAAAGAGACTGGGAGACAGAATATTACCTAATGTTTTGACACAACGGCTTGAAAATGTATAGCCTGTCGTAATGATTGGTGCCAAATTATTATCTGTGGAAAGTATAGGTAAATGTTTATGCTTTTTTTTTTTTTTAACTTCAAGGAGAAGGCAGGAACAAATGTGACCGGACTCCTCTCCCTGGTATTCACATCAATATTACTAGTTTTAACTCTCCCATGGCCAGCATTCTCAAAAAGGATATGTCCATTTTTCTCTGAGGCCCCATACACACGATCGGACATATCCGATGAAAACGGTCTGCGGACCATTTCCATCGGATATGTCCGATCGGGAGTTTGATCCGATGGCGTGTACACACCATCGGATCAAATTCCCCGCCGCCGGACGGCGCGGTGACGTGGCGGTGACGCGGCGGTGACGTTGACGCCGCCGCGTCACCGCTACGTCACCGCACCAGGAAGTAAAACACTTCCGCGCATGCGCCGAATCCATTCGGCAGCGGCGCGGCGGTGGGGGCCGACATGTCTGCTGGTAAGTGTACTAACCAGCAGACATGTCGGGCGGACAGATTCCCACCGGATAGATTTCAAAGCTTGCTTTGAAATCTGTCGGGTGGAGAAATCTGTCCGCTAGCCCATACACACGAGCGGAGATGTCTGCTGAAACGGTCCATCGGACCGTTTTTAGCGGACATATCCCCTCGTGTGTACGCGGCCTGAGGCCAGAAGGGCTGCTATAGCAACATTCCATGTGTCATATTGCCATAACTGAAGCCTTGATGTAATAATATTATATTCTTTATTAAAAGCTTCTTCAGTAGAGCAGTTGCGTCTGGCCCTATTAAACTCCTCTATCTTAATTGATCACTTGATGTGTGCGGGATACCAACTCGAAGCGGAAAGTAGCGAGTTACCCGCACACTCTTTGCGATATGTATGGGTAGTTATGATACCCTGGAGAGCATCTCCCATTAAGGTTATGTCTAAGAAATTAATAGTATCATTGTGGCTGTCAGAACTAAATTCCAATCTAAGGAAATTATCGTTAACCCAAGACACAAAGGAGGCACAATCGACCATGGGTTGGTAATAGAGAAGAGAAAATTCTCCTCCCACCCATGTACAGGTTCATCAGGGACTGTGAGAAACTAGCCCCATGGAGGCCCCCTACACTGCAAGTAAAAAAAACAAGTTGAACATGAAATAATTGCGGGTAAGAAAGAAATTAACTGCCATAACCAGAAACTCTCTAAGGCCTCGTACACACGATCAAATCTGTCTACTGGAAACGGTCGGCCCGACCGTCCCAGCAAACAGATTTGACCGTGTGTACGGGCAAGCCGACGGATTTGGCCACCCGACAGATTTCAAAGCATGCTTTGAAATCTGTCGGCTGGGAACATGTTCGCCCGACATGTCTGCTGGTTAGTATGCTAACCAGCAGACATGTCTTTTCGCACACGCGCCAAATGATTTCGACGCATGCGCGGAAGTGTTTTACTTCCTGGTGCGGTGACGTGGTGGCGTCAACGTCACCGCCACGTCACCGACACGTCAGCGTGCTGTCTGCTGGCGGGGATTTTGGTTTGCTCGTGTGTACACGCGAGCAAACCAAAATGCCAGCAGACAGATTTGTTCAAATCGGTCGGACAGACCGTTTTGAACAAATCGATTGCCTCGTGTGTACGAGGCCTAAGAGCTATTTTTCCACTCTTTTTCCTGTATATGTTTCAATACTGATAATGTATCATTGATATAAACTGGCAGCCTAGTGACCAATGGCTGCAGGTAATGGTCTATCCCTTGCCCCAATTTTTTAAACAGGGAGCCAATACCTGCAACTATCATTCTACCATGTACAGGAGTAATATTCTTATGCAGTTTGGGCATGTTATGAAAAATGGGAATCTTGGGAAAGTGAACCATCAGAAACATTGCTACCTTGGTGTTTAACACTCCCATCGCCACACCCGTGTCAATCAGGTGGGATAACTGTTGATTGAAAACAGGTATTGGGAAAACAGGTATTGGAAATACAGGTATAGGACCCGATATGTGGTGTTTTCCTGCAGTTGAAGTATTGCCTCTGCTCTATAGTCACTGGCATTCAGAACCACAACAGAGCCGCCCTTGTCATCTGCCCATATCATATAAAAGAAAATCAATCAGCGCAATAAAAACACAAAATAATATAATAGTGAGCAGCTGAAAACTAGGAATCAATTAGATAAGTTCCTGGAAAGATATAAACAAAGAATAGTGCAGCGCTATATAAAAGTCCATCCAAAGATCCTCCTTGTAATAACCCAATAGTGGTAAAATTCACACACATGCAGGTGATGAATCGTGGATAGAAGAAAAACACCTCCACCAGTAGTAAAAATGGCCTCTCACCTCCCAGATCAGACCCTATAATGAGATCAGGGTCAATAGCGCTTTCCCATAAGGAATAAATCCAGGGGATGAAGTTGCCATTCTTCTATCCACGATTCATCACCTGCATGTGTGTGAATTTTACCACTATTGGATTATCACAAGGAGGATCTTTGGATGGACTTTTATATAGCGCTGCACTATTCTTTGTTTATATCTGCCCATATCAGCCTACCAATGGCAGATCTTTCTAAAGGAGTTAAATTATCTGTGCTGCCGGTTGGCTGGGTCATGGTTATGTCTGCAAATTTAACCAGATCTTGCTCCACTAAAGCCTGAAATGTTTCTAGGGCTGAGTTTCTAGACTTAACCAGATAAAAATGTCTATCTCCTCTACAAACAGAGTCTTTCACTATACAGTACATATCCCCTGTGGATTCAGATTGAAGCCTCTCTAGAAAGATCTACCAATATGATCTTGAAAGTTAAATGTAACATTTGACATCTCCTGTGGTGCGTCTTCCTGAGAGGCTACAAGTGGATCCACAGGGAAGGAAACATTTTTTCTCAAAGTTACATTCCGTATAAATCTATTTACATCCAGTAAGCTACTAAAAATGTCAAAATGAGTCTGCAGAGCAAAAGATAAACCCTTAGAGAGTAGAGAAATTTCTGCAGGTGTTAAAGACACGTGAAAGATTAATAACATTGGTAACAGAGTTTGGTTGTAATAATCACCTGTCTCGGTCTCTTTTGCTTCTCGTTTGTCGGTTGTTCTTTGTGGAGGCATGTCTCCCTTCCTTGTTTTTCTTTTCCCTTTTGCTGTTTGGTTTTGTTCTGTTTGTTCCCTGAAGTACCTAGTGGGTTTTGGATGATTCTTTTGTGAAAACTGATGACACAGAGCTCCTAGAATCAAATGACAAACCATCTCCTATGGTGTCGAAGTGCTCTGATTGGGAATAAGACACCTTCAGTGAGCTGAAGCTGACATGCCTCTGGCCCCTTTGCTGATGTTTTCTTTGACCTTTGAAGAAATGTGGTCTGTCAGCTCTACTAGGAACTTATACATTGCCTGTTTGATAGTCCTATAGATCTTTTTGTCTTTTTTTGTATGCCTAATCTCTTATTCCAAAGTGTTTACAGTTGTAAATATATCTTTATTCAGATAGGGGTAAATTGTCAATGACTGATAAGATTGTAAAGAATCTTTGAGAGCTCCATCTATTCACTAATTGCACAAAGCAGTTTTTCTTTAGGAGCTACAATTAACCCAATGTTGTTCCGATCAATGATAAATTCCTCTGTGTATGTGGTTGAAGGGAATTTCTTGATTCTTAATCCTTGTGGGATCGTCTTTTCCCCTATGTAGTGTTTTAAGCCAGTGGCGTCCCACCACAATCAAATTTATATCATAGAAGTGATTTTTAGGCTGTTAAACAGGGTTGTACATCGAGTGTCTTCCGATTTAAGAATGGAATCTTTAGTATGAACTTGTGAGATCTTGGATTGTTGATCCATTTCATAATCCTAAAAACTGTGTTGTACACCAATATAAAATGGTGAAATATTAACAGGTACTCACTGGTGCAGATATGAAGTAATATAAGCAAGGAATGTCAATTTACATACAGTCTGTTAAGAAAGAAATTTCTTATTTCCACAGAGCGTGTTTCAAGAGAAATTCAATAATTCGAACAAAATGATGCATCGCTCAGAGCAGTGTAGTTTAGGTAAAGACTGGAAGTCGCAATCTGGGTGCCTATGGTGTGGTGTCCTCCCATCCACCAAAAGACAAGACAGTCATCGAGAATAGACAGCTGGAAACTCCTTAGTCTTTTATTTTATTTTGCCATACCAGTACACAGACAGTGGCAGACTCATTTCGGCAATAAGCCTTGTTCACAGCACACATGTGAATAATATAATGAACATATATATATATATATATATATATATATATATATATATATATATATATATTGTGACAGTAAGTCAGGCAAATCTGTGTGTGTGTTGTCCCAGACGGGAGATTCTTTTCTGCCTTGTTTAGACAATACACCAATTACTATTGGGCGTCGGCTGCAGAGATGGCCAGAGAGGTTTGGGGCGTTAAAAGGTTTCAGCTGTTCAGAATTAAGCAATTAAAGCCCCTATAAAGACAGCCTAGGGATAACAACTGATTCCTGCATCCTGAGGCTGTGTGAGTGAAGGAGCAGTCACAACCAGTACTGAAGAGGTGAGGTGCTGATGGATATTTCTGTGTGAGAAATATCAAAGACACTTTTTTGTTGTTTTCTGCTGTAGGACCAGCAGTGTCTGCCTAGCAGTAGGCTGTGCCAGACTCTATAGGTAGGTTCCTGTGTTGGGAAGGTAGACGCCCCAAGTGGCAAGGGTTTATTTTATGTTTTGTTTTGTTTATGCTGTTTTGATGCTTGCACATGTATCCCGCAAGATGGAAAAATAAACCATATCATTTGTTTTCAGTCATCCTCAAGTGCCTTTTTGTACTGTTCAGCGTGTAATGAACCCATCCAGGGGGTCACACCCGCCACTGAGCTAATCCCTCACACATGGTGGAGTGCCGCTGGCAGTTAAAGTAAACCCAAAATGGAGGAGATGCTGAAACAGCTGAGAGAAGGAGAGAGGTGTGTCACAATCACCAGTAGTAGCATTTTGGAGGCGTGGTGGCGGAACAACCTCCAACATTACTGTACCTTGTCCTGCATCCATCCCAGCTCCCAGCAGAGTCACCCAATGCCCCGTGAAAGATAGGTAGTGTCCCTGTTCATGCCTGCTGGACCATGAGTCAGCGGTAATATGCACCTTATTGCTGACCGCCCTGTCCAGCGAGGCATGGACATTGCTTTCCACATGCTGGTAGAGAGTCGGAATCGCCTTCCGTGAGAATAAGTGGCATTTGGGAACCTGCCACTGAGGTACCGTACATTCCACAAACTCACGGAAGGGGGCAGAATCTACCAACTGAAAAGGCAGCAGTTGAATTGCTAGCAATTTAGCTAAGCTAGTATTCAACCACTGGGCATGTGGATGGCTGGGAGCGATCTTCTTTCAGTGCTGCAGCAGCTGGGGCAGGGAAATTTGCCTGGTACAATCTGACGTTGGTGTACCGATAGTAGATTGCCCACAAGTACTTGGCTGTGACACACCTAATTCTACACCTTCAGTCCTATCAGTGCAGGATCCAGAGAGGACTGAAGGTATAGTGGGGTTGGAGATCCCAGCTGATGAGGAGCAAGGAGAGGTGTTCTTTGGTGTGGGTCTTTGAGGTACGCCTGCCAACAAACTGCATGGCAGGTCGACATATGTCTGGTCAAGCATGTGGTGCCCAAGGGGGTGATGTTTTGGCCATGTGAGATACGCTTGCGACATATGTTGCAAATAGCAGTGGTGTGATCTTATGCACTACTCTCAAAAAAGGCCCACACCAAGGAACTTTTGGAATAATGCGGAGAGACAGCAGTGCCCTGCACGTACGGAGCTCTGCTGTGTGATGCAGTCGGTGAGATGTGCCTACTCCTCCTCCTTCTCCTCTCTCCTATGAGGCACCAATGTGGAGTCAGTGACCTCATCATCCCCTCCCTCCTCATCACTGTAGCAAACCTGGCAGTATGCTGCCGCTGGGGGAACATGACTGCCAGATTGCTGGACTCACGTTACTGCCTTACTCTAGCTGGGTAAAATCATCGGAGCCTTCAAAACGCTGTGCATCCTCCTGCAGCATGTACCCAACACTGTGGTCGAACAGTTCGGGGACTCCTCAGGAGGACATGGTGGGGCTAGGGAAGGAGTGTCTGATGCCATTGAGCAGATTGCTGCCTGTGGTATTAGTATGAGAATTCCAGCAATTATATTCATGTAGCTTTAGGCGCACACTGTGCAGAGAACACAGTACACCAAGTGAAAATACTTGCAGATCCCTGCCTGTGGTATTAATATGAGAACACCATCAATTGTATTCACTTAGCTTTAGGTGCACACTGTGCAGAGTACACAGTACACCAAGTGAACATACTTGCAGATCCCTGCCTGTGGTATTAGTATGAGAACACCAGCAACTGTATTCACGTAGCTTTAGGTGCACACTGTGCAGAGAACACAGTACACCAAGTGAAAATGCTTGCAGATCCCTGCCTGTGGTATTAATATGAGAACACCAGCAATTGTATTCACATAGCTTTAGGTGCACACTGTGCAGAGGACACAGTACACCAAGTGAACATACTTGCAGATCCCTGCCTGTGGTATTAATATGAGAACACCAGCAATTGTATTCATGTACTGTAGCTTTAGGTGCACACTGTGCAGAGGACACAGTACACCAAGTGAAAGTACTTGCAGATCCCTGCCTGTGGTATTGTTATGAGAACACTAGCAATTGTATTCACGTAGCTAAAGGTGCACACTGTGCAATGGACAATACAACTGAATACTGTATATCCCTGCCTGTATTTGTATGAGAACACCAGAAATTGTATTCAGGTAAGCTTTAGGTGCACACTGTGCAAAGGACAATAAAACTGAATACTGTTTGGCCCTGCCTATATTTGTATGAGAACACCAGCAATTGTACTCAGGTAAGCTTTGGGTGCACACTGTGCAAAGGACAATAAAACTGAATAATGTATTTTTCCGTGCCTGTATTTGTATGAGAACACCAGCAATTGAATTCAGGTAAGCTTTAGGTGCACACTGTGCAAAGGACAATACAATTGAATACTGTATGTCCCTGGCCTGCTTATATTTGTATGAGAACACCAGCAATTGTATTCAGGTAAGCTTTAGGTGCACACTGTGCAAATGACACTAAGCGAAAATACTGCAGCTAACACAATCACCTGCCTGCCTGTCAGTATGTTAGGAAGAGCGGATCTAGCTAAACTCAATACAGTGTGTAAATATATATATAAAACTTCTGGGATGCATATATATATATATATCCTCTACACACTGTAACTGTAACTGACTCGCCTGCCTGCCTGCCTGCTCTATCTGTCTGGCTCATAAATGCATCCATGGGAAAGCCCCCGCAATATCTTTGCGAAAAAATAGAAGCCCACAATCCCAATCGCGTTCTGCGATCCACCGACCAAAATGTGGTCAAGGTACCAAAAGCCAGATACAAGTCCAAAGGAGAAAGAAGGTTTGCTTTCCAAGGTCCCAGACTATGGAACGCTTTACCAACCAGCATTCGGTTGGAGGAAAACCACCTGACCTTCAGAGGATGGATTAAAACTCTGCTCTTTTGATGTCAAGAGAGACAGGAACAACGAGCGCCCAGAGGCGATTTAGTTTGCATGTGTCGCGCTATATAAGTTTTTCATTCATTCATTTATTCTATCTAACTCAATTGAAATTACTCTCTCTCTCTCTGTCTATCTTTAACCACCGCCGCAACACACTGCACAAGGCCGCCACGCAGGCGGCCTTATATAGTGTGGGGCCTGTACTAAATCCCTAGAGGCATAATTGGCCAAAGCCACCCTGGCTTTGGCCAATTACGGCTCTCTGTACAGGCGGCGCTGTGATTGGCCAAGCATGCGGGTCATAGTGCATGCTTGGCCAATCATTAGCCAGCAATGCACTACAATACCGCAGTGAATTATGGGCTGTTACGCCCCACTCAAATTTGCCATGAACGGCCCATAACGTTCAAAATTAGACGAATGGTGGAACATACAATGTTTGAGCCGAACATGAGTCCGACTCCAACACGAAGCTCATCCCTACTGATCATCGGTCAATATCTATAGAGGCTTTTGGTGGGAGACGCTCAGGACATTGAGACATCTTTTCAATGGATCTTTGATCCAACAAAGCACTTTGTGTCTGTATTACTATTGCACATTAGTTACAGCTGGTATTGCATTTTACAGATAGCACATGCTACACATGCATTGTCACCTTGAATCACATAATTTTTAGCACTGCACTTTACAT
Source organism: Rana kukunoris (assembly GCA_029574335.1). Lineage (NCBI taxonomy): Eukaryota > Metazoa > Chordata > Amphibia > Anura > Ranidae > Rana > Rana kukunoris. Next base: position 331,706,941 of record CM056049.1, read on the forward strand.
TTTATTTTCACATTAAAGCCTCCACATATTAGAGGCTGATGCTGCTATTTAGAGCCTGCAGCTTTGCATTTTGTGGTTGCACCTTCCCAACGTCAACCTTAACCAATGTCCTAAGTGTGTTTCCCCAGTCTACATAAAAATCTCCCATATAGCTCCCAATGCCTAAAAAATATTAGAATGACAACATTGTGCAAGGCAATATAGACTCTTAACATTTATTGCTATTTAACGTCTTTTTTCCAGTGTTCAGAGCTTTATGTTAATATAGTTCATTTAATTAGAACTAAATGTATTCGGATAAGTGTATATGGATTTGAATACACACACGATTGGAATAAATGTTTATTTTTTTACTTTAAGTATGAGCAACAGAATTAACAGCTGGACTCTCTTTTAAGCAGCATGCAGCCTGAGTCGATGGTGGTTATTTAGTGATAGTTAACAAACACAAAATTGTTTTAACTATGATATTAATGTTTGATTTTTTTTTCCTAATGACTCTTTTAAGAGAATGCAATCTGTGATTCTAAGAATATTATTCGAGGGAGGTGGAACTCAGCAAGCTGGCGAAAAGTATTAGCTGTCAGTAAATGTATTGGTGTTCTGAACAGTTTAAAGGCCCACCTTTGTGATATATATTTTTTTCAGCTAACTTTACAGGGGAATGTTAATAATGATTGTAGTTAGTAATTTCATTATTTTACTTTAACCACTTGCTGACCACATCACTTAAATATATGGTGGCAGAGTGGCTCCTCTGTGCCAAATCACATATCTACGTGATCTGGCACTTCCAGGTAGGGGACACAGCACAAACCGGTCAGCTGGTGCTGGCCAATGGAGGTCCATTGGCACCTGCTAGTTGGTAAGGAGAAAGACAGAACAGAGCTCTGCCTATGTAAACAAGGCAGAGCTATGTCCTGTCAGTGGGGAAGAATAAAATCCATCACTTGCCTTAGTTAAAGCACCACACATAGCGTACGTACACAAACACTGGCTAGGCACACATTTAACTCTTTGACCACCCTAGCTGTTTAACCCCCTATCTAGCCAGTGTCATATTTTTTATAACTGATTACTGTATTAGTGCCACTGGTTCCAACATAATTTCAAAAGTGTCAGTTAGTCAGAATGTCCATCGCAATGTGACTGTTATGGGATCAGTACAAGAACTCCTTTTTTATTTTACATGTTTTCTTTTTATTTTCTCCACATTTCCATGCAGTCCAAGATGTCAAACAAAATATGATAGCTGAGACAAATTACTATACTGATAGAGGTAAAAACAATGCTTTTTCCTATTTAAATTGCCTCATTCACATGGTCTTTTAGGACCATGCACCACCAAGAATCTGTGTTTTTGTGTATTGTGATCACAAAAGTACAAATGAACGACAGGCTGAAAGGTGCCGCGTTCGCATGTAACTGCACATCGAGTGGCTATATGTGGTTAGAGACAGATGAGTAGCAATGGATGCAAACTGTCTGTGCTCAAAGTTGGTCATTTGTTCCCCAATTGCATGTAACCACTCAATGTGCAGCTATACTAGAACAGTCTGAAAGCCTGTCAATACATCTCATACAGACTTCCGAGCCATGTCTGCCATGTCTGATCACATACACCTGTGATCCTTCTCAAGATGCTGATTTTTGGCAGTGCACTGACCTAAATAGTATGTTAAACTTAGTGTTAAGCATATTTTAAAAAAAATTAAGTAAAAAAAAAAATCCTGTCCCTGCTTAAAAATGTCATCTGGAGTTAGGCTTGCTAAGTGTGTATTTTTACTTTTGTAGCCAAATTGGTGATAACACCTAGGAGGGGGCAGAGCTATCAATCATCTGTTCATCCCCCGTTCAGAGATCCCATGTCATGTATAGAAGCTGTAGTTTGGCTTCTATGAATGGCAGATCTGGTAGGAAATGGAGGTCATAGTCAAGCTCTCTTGATATTACAGAAGCTCCGGACAGCCCATAATGAATGAATGAATGAATGAATGAAAACTTATATAGCACGGCACATGCAAACGAAATCGCCTCTGGGCGCTTGTTGTTCCTGTCCCTTTTGGTATCAAAAGAGATGAGTCTTGATCTTTCTCCTGAATGCTAAGTGGTTCTCTTCCAACCGAATGCTGGTTGGTAAAGCGTTTCATAGTCTGGGACCTTGGACCACGAATCTTCTTTCTCCTTTGGACTTGTATCTGGCTTTCGGGAACTGGAGCAGATTGTGGTTGGTGGATCGCAGAACGCGATTGGGATTGTGAGCTATTATTTTTTCGCATAAATAATGGGGAGCATTCCCATTGATACATCTATGCGTTAGACAGAGTGCTTTAAAAGTGATTCTGTCTTTTACTGGTAACCAATGAAGGGTTCTCAGTGAAGGTGAGATTGATTCCCAGGGTTTTTTCCCAGTCACAAGTCTAGCGGCCGTATTCTGAACGACTTGTAGACGATCGATTTGGTACTTAGGGAGTCCGAGGTAAAGGGCATTTGCATAGTCCAATCTTGAGTTTCAATTGCTCCCACCATGACCGCTATATCTTCTTTGGGAATAAAAGGAATACGTCTACGTAGTAGGCGCAGCAGATGATGAGATCCGCTGACTACTGACCCTATTTGTGTGTCCATTGTCATGTAGGAGTCGAAGATGACCCTGAGACTTTTGACTTTGGCGCTAGGGGTGATGATTTTGCCCAGAATGGGCGGGGGTGTCCAGGTTGTTGCAGATTGATTCATACGCTTGGCGTGAAACAGGAGAAGTTCTGTTTTCGCTCCATTGAGTTTAAGATAACTCTTTGTCATCCAGTCCTCTATCAAAGTGAGACATGTCTCTAGATTGAGGTGGTGATCCTTTTTATTGCAAATGCAGAAATACAGTTGCGTGTCGTCTGCATATGAGTGATAGATCAGTTTTTGGTTGCTGATGATTTCAAAAAGAGGACGAAGATAGATGTTGAATAACACCGGCGACAGAGGGGATCCTTGAGGGACTTTGCACGATAATGTGCATTTTTCAGAAGTGAAAGGTCCTAACTTCACTATTTGCGATCGGTTTTCCAAAAAAGAGGAGAACCAAGATAAATCACCTTCTGCGACTTTGGCTATTTCAGCTAGCCGAGTCAATAAAAGCTTGGGGTAAACGGCTGAAATTTTTGAGAGTCGATCGTCGATCGATTCTCAATAGTCGCTCAGTTCTTAGGTTTTTTTTGGTGCTGGCTGGCAGTATAGCGGCGAATTGCCTCAGACCCCAAATGGTTTCTGCAGAATATTGCCGATTCGCCATGGTCGCCAATCACCGGGGGGGGGGGATTCCCGGGCAACGGAGAGAGGAGTTAACTTAATCCTCTCTCCTGGCTTGGTCCAGAGGAAGGCAAAAAAAACCTGGCCGTGCTGTCCCAATATGCTGCGGCAGGGGCAAAAAAATCCTTCCTGACCCCTTTAAGAAGCGATCGGGTGAACCCTGGATCAAGTTCTGTTCTGTTGAGACGGGAGTTGAGTGGGGATGAGAGTTGGGTGTAGCAAGATGGCTGCCGATCAGATCACAGGTTCCAGCCTAAGTGCTGCTAATTGGATGGATCGGGGATGCCGGGGGGTGCTGGATCAATACCCAGGAGGAGAAGGTATCCTTCTGGGGTAAGGGGGGTTTCTTGGCCTGTTAGGAGGTGATAGCAGCGTGTGGCCGCAAGTGAAGCCGCAGTCTTTCCTAGATTGTGGCGCCCGCGATTCCCTACAGGCTGGCGCGGGTGTCTGAAAAAAAGCACCCGAAATGTCGGGGATTGCGGCGGGCAGGTGGTGGGGGGATACCACAGTGGTGATGGTGATGAGGTGATGAGGGGCCAACCGAGGAGGGGGGAAAGGAGCAGGGGAGAGCCGTGGGGCATGGGTGTTTGCGGTGGCTTGTCCTGAAAAGGACGGCCGCCAATGGTCCCAGTAAGGCTCTTACCTGATGTGAGAAGGAGCCAGGGGAAGCCTGGTTCAGCGGGCAGAGGTGGTCAGAGGCAAGTGGATGGTGGTAGCAAATGACAGGGAGGTGGAAAGCCCTGCCTGTCTGTGAGACCTGGAGCCGCACAGTGGGAGGACCCTGCCTAGCTGTGCTATCCCTGGGAGAGAGCCGACTCGTGTGTGAGCGTCCTGCTCTCTCAACGTCTGACACTGACACTGACTGACTCTTGGCCTATAGTGCTATATCAACCCCCGCCACACCAGAAGATTACAGCAGTGTGAGCAGGGGGTAGGATAGAGCAGGGCTGCTGATAACGGGGTACCTCCTGGCCTCCTGTAGGGGTCCCAATCCCTCTCACTTTAATTAAACTTCATAATGTAGTATAAGTGTGCATTCATACTGTGATACTGGGAACACATAATGTTCCTTTGTGGATTTCAGGTGGTAAATCATATTATAAGTACCATATATACTCGAGTATAGGTCAAGTTTTTCAGCACTTTTTTTGTGCTGAAAATGCCCCACTCGACTTATACTCGAGTCACCTTTTTGTGCCTGATTTCCCAGAGTTTGGGGACTCTGTACCGGCTGGCCGTAGGTCCCCTGGACCCCAAACTTGGCACACATGTAGGCCCACTCTTTCTCTACAAGTGTGCAAAGTTTGTTGTCTAGGGGACCTAAGACTGGAAAGCACCCATTTTTCAAAGCCGGCACCCCTTCCATAGACTCCCATATTAAACGTCAGTCTAGGCATGGACACAGTAAGGCATGGACATAGTGAGGCATGGGCACAGTGAGCCATGTAGATGGACACAGTGAGGCAAAGTGAGGCACAATGAGGCATGCAGATGGACACCCTAGGCTTATACTCGAGTCAATACGTTTTCCCATTTTTTTCGTGGTAAAATTAGGTGCCTCGGCTTATATTCGGGTGGCTTATACTCCAGTATATACGGTATATAAATCTGCGCTAAGTTAGTAGTCCTAAAAGCAGCCAGCTACAAATTGTGATATCAATTACCTGTATAGATAAAGAACATAAGCAGCACTGTAATCTAAGTTATTAAAGTGTCATAAGTGCATTCTGCAGCATACAATAAAAGTGCAAAATGGAACAGAAAAAGTAAATGCACCTACATCTCTTAAAGTACATCACATGTAGAATATGAAAACCATATACAAAGGTGCATTTATAAATTATGCATATGTGCCTCAATCAACACACATAAAATACATATAAATAAACATACAATCCAGCAGGCTGATAGTTCCAAAGAGCACAAACCAATGCTTGGTAACAAGTGTGTGTGGATGCAGAGATTGGCCATGGCCTAATGCAACGTTTCTTCGCAATAATGTCTTTTGGGGGATGGGCGATACCCCAGAAGACATTATTGCTGAGCGTTGGTTTGTGCACTTCGTATAACAATGCTGCAATGGTTTGACTGCAAAATAAACGCATTGTATCCCTATTACAGGTAGTGGATCACAATATCTACTGGTAACCTAATATGAATTTTTCAGTATGTTTCTGCTGGTAGTTAAAGTGGTTATAAAGGATCAAAGTTTTCATCCTATGCATGAAGGTAAAAAAACCTTCTGTGTGCAGCAGCCTCCCAGCCCCTCTAATACTTACCTGAGCCCCATCTCGAATTAGCAATGTGCACAAGGGCAGCGACTCTAATGATCTCATTTCCCGATCGTGCTGTTCCCCTACCTATTACAAAACTCCTCAGACATGTACCTGTTGGTGTTACAGGTGTGGTGGCCAGGGAGGGAGACAGTGCAGTATAAATACTGCATACGTCAGTGCCTAGCATTACCAGGTTCTCGTACCTGTGGCTGTTGAAATTATAAATGGTGTGACAACATTAAGATAAAATTAAGCCAAGTTAATAAGGGTTTGAATTAGAGGGACAACAACTTCACAGGTTTAAGTAAATTAAAACCATGTAGCACTGAATAGTATTAAACACCTCTTTCTGCACAGAGATCAGAATACAGACAGGCTGCATGAAGGAAGCAAGGTAGAGAGCAGCACTAACATCTGCTTTTTTAGTCTGTATTATACATATGCTGATATGAACTAATATTATTTTATTTAGGACCCCTTTCACACCAAGGCGCTGTACAGATGCTATAACGCTAAAAATATTGCTGCAGCTGCATTTTTCGGGCACTTTCAACCATTTTTCAGCCATTAGCAGGGATTAAAAGCACCCCGCTAGTGGGCAAAGGATGCCGCAAATACGTTAGTAAAGCTTTACCAGGGACGACAGGGGGCTATCATTGTGAAAGTGCCCTAATACATTTATTTAAATTTTTCACTGTGTGTGATTCCTCTATTTCTTATCATTTAGAGACCAGATATGTGGCATGGCTGGAATTAGCTGGAATGGTACATCTAAAGGAATTAGAAGGAAAAATTGTTTGCAACCTAGAAGATTGACATATACCCTAGAATTAAAAAAGTCTTGTGCAGACAGATTTTTTAAAGTGTCTCATGTTTGTTCTAAGAGTGGTGCAGCATGCACTAAATTCATGTACCTGGCTGGAAATTTTGCAAAATGTGTCCATGACAGGGACTCTCTTGGTACGCCAAAAAAGAGTTGGTTCTAATTAGTTCCACTTTCATAGGATATGAACACAGTCCAACTAGCTCCTAAAGATACCTGCTGGTTGTGTATTCATCCCATGAGTCACATGACCATTTACCTTACATACAGCAGTAGGATGAATCCATGAACTAATTCCTCATTGAATGGCCATCCCATTCTTGTTTTCTTCCTTTTGCTGGATGTTCTTTATAATTGCTGGCTGTGACTGGTGTGGATTTACAGCTGAATAACATCTGGGCTATACTCTAATCTAATCCTGTGATATGACATTTACTATAGCCCAAGGAGTTGGTATGTGTACAGGTGGTGGAACACTAAAATGGTCACAAAAATATGAAGAGACCTCAGCACTATGCACAGTTTATGGAAATGAATGTATGAACAAATGGGCTTTGGGCTTAAATGAATATCCAGAAGCAATGTGAAGTGAAACATTTAGCAGTGGTTTTATTACTATTGCTAAATGTGACATCTTCCTCCTAGTTGTTAGCCATTTAGTGTAAAAAAAAAAAAAAAAGAAATGGCATGATACTCCAAAATTTTTCTAAAAATACATTGAGCCGACCGGTTAGACTGCGAGGATGCTGTTTTCTTTTTTTTTTTCCGTACATACCGTGTTAGCAGTGTTTTATCCCTCGGCTTCCGGGTACGATTCTTGCAGGGACTGGGCATTCCTAGTTGATTGACGTTCCTCTGACCGGCGCATACTGCGCGTCGCGACTTTCCTGAAAGAAGCCGAACGACGATGCGCAGGCACTGTATAGAGCCGACTCTATACGGCGCCTGCGCAATGGAAAGTCGTGAAGCGCAGTATGCGTCGGTCGGAGGAACGTCAATCAACTAGGAGCGCCCAGTCCCGCAAGAATCGTACCCGGAAGCCGAGGGATGAAACACCGCTAACACGGTATGTACAAAAAAAAAACAGCATCCTCGCAGTCTAACTGGTCGGCTCAATGTATTTTTAGAAAAAAAATTAGGGTGAACCTCTGCTTTTAGTCTGGCCCTGATGAAGGCTAGGTGGAGATGTACGGTGGAGCTTTGCCTAGTGACGTCATCATGCTGTAATGGATACAATTCACACACCACTGAGAGAGAGAGAGAGATACGTTGTGTAAGCAAGTAGGCAGGTGCTGACAGGCACTATTAAGATTCTCACATTCAAGTGTTTTTAGTCTTTATTATTTTAATAATGTTTAAATGGTATGCACTGTGTGGTCTTCTCTGTTTATCTATTGTGGACAATATATATGATGAATGGATTATTGGATATGCTGTGAGCCGTATGTTGTTCCTTTAGATATCAAAGCAAGTTGAAGCCTCCTTTGACTTAGAGGACCATACATGAGGGTGAGAATAAAACCATATGTGTGGGTAAAGGTTTGATTATTTTTGGGGACACATGTTTGCAGTGTGGATTTATGTAGATGACATTTTTAATCACTAGTGGTTTTAAGTCTGTTCATTGGATGAGTACTGTGAAGATTATAATTTTGGTGGACTGCATTGTGGACTATATAATTTTCACACTGGAATTTGTATTGTTGTGAAAATTATTAACAGTAATTGCACTCCTTATTTCTTTATGTAATATACATATTTATGTGATGTGACAATGATTACGCAGTGTTGCACTGATTTAATTTAAATGAAAAACAAAATGTGGAATTCCCCTATGTTCCATACCAGGGTTTTTCAAAAAACAAGAAAAAAGCATTACATCTACCCACAATTTACACCAGACCCATTATCCAAGCATTCCGGCTGGGTGGCCAGAAAAAAAGAGGACAAGCATGCAGCCCCACCTCCTGAACCATACCAGGCCACATGCCCCTAACTTTGGGGTAAGGGGGGATCTTGCTTGGGGGACACCCTGGCAAAACATCGTATCACCATGTTGAAGAGGATGAAGAACTCTTCCCCCAACCATGGGCAAAAAAAGTTAAAACACACAAAAACACACTTCTGGTTCCGGCGCCGTATCTGAGGGGAGCAGGACACATCGGCTCCGCGTCAGCCCGACAGAAACCTGCATACAAAACCCAGCAACAGCCCCTCAGACAGGCACAACAGCCCCGGACAAGCACTCGGAGCGATACATCACAAAATCCTGCTCCAACCCAAAGTCTCCCTTCAGCTTCATGCTGCAGAGTCTCCTCACAGTGAAAGACAAGATGGCCATGGGACCCGCTCCAGGACCACAGAGCATAGACATGCTTTCGCTAGAGGTGTCAGGGACTCAGCTCATAAAAGGAATATGATAAAATAGCTCAGGCAGGGGCAGCATTGATTCTACCCACTATGACTTCAGCTGTAGATAAAGCTGTATCCACAGGAATTGAACAGCTCTGCAAGGGTCTGGGAGAACAAGCCTGCAGACTGTCAGACAGTGAATGCAGGATTGCAGCACTAGAGGATGAAGTATACCAAAACAATAGTACCCTACATTGGCAGTCCCAAATTTATGCCATCATACAAGAGAAACTGGAAGATCTAGAATACAGATCATGTAGAAATAATCTCTGGATAATCTGACTACCCGAAACATATCTAGCAAACACTCTACTCCAACTTTGCGCTTCTTGAATACCCAAAGCACTGGGCCTCCTTGCCCAATGTGTGGCTGACCGAACGCACAGAGTAGGCGCCCCAACCACTAATCGCAAATTACTCAGACTAGTGATAGTTAAATATTTAAATTATGCTGACTGACTAGCTGACTATTCAGCTGATGTCTCCAGGAGAAGAAAATAATTTCAACCCATACCGTATGTGCAGAACTTTATGAACAAGGCCTCTGCTTTACGCTAGCCTACTCTGCCACGTTGAGACTTCAAGCCCCAAATGGGAACCAATTCAGTACCTTGGCAGAATCGCAATGCTATCTTCACCCCCATTTACAACGCACGCAAAGCTCCTCAATGCCCACTGAAAAAATCTCACACAGATCCAAGGGGGCAATGCAGCACCAGGAAAGATCCCCCAAGCGCCTCTGAGTCACATATTCTGATGGAGCAAACAGAAACTCTACCGTGGGTATCAATTTCACCCCAGCAGCCAAATCAGAGTTTGCTTATATGAATCTAGAAACTAGATCCTCCAGATTATTCTATCTCTTCTTGGTTTATAATTTTGTTGATACAGCAGCCTAGGGGAGAACCCTACAGGACACAGTGGATGATCCAACAAATATACCTCCGCATAGAGGGCTGTTGCCTGGCTTCTCTCCTTTTTAGCTTAGGGCACTACACTGTGTGATTAGGGTGAACACCTGTGGAAAAAAGTAAAGTCGATACCATTCACTGTTTTTATGTTTGATCTTGAATTTAGTAATAATAAATATCTCCCTCCTTTTCCTTCCCTTCTGCAGGACCTGACCTATGTTCACTCGCGCAAGGTCAATGCTATCTTTCTCCACAATGTGAGTTACACTCTTATTCTATACACTGCCATGATAATCTTAGAACCAGACAACTTAATCACCCCAACACTCGAGTATGCGAACAGTCTCTTGGAATATCAAGGGCCTTTGCTCCCTATCCAAACGCATGAACATTTTGAGACATCTACAGCATCTCAAAACAGACATAGCCCTTCTCCAGGAAACACACCTGTCCCCCAAAGACTACTTCCAGTAGTCCAGTGAATGGTATCGACTTTACTTTTTTCCACAGGTGTTCACCGTAATCACACAGTGTAGTGTCCTAAGCTAAAAAGGAGAGAAGCCAGGCAACAGCCCTCTATGCGGAGGTATATTTGTTGGATCATCCACTGTGTCCTGTAGGGTTCTTCCCTAGGCTGCTGTATCAACAAAATTATAAACCAAGAAGAGATAGAATAATCTGGAGGTTCTAGTTTCTAGATTAATATAAGCAAACTCTGATTTGGCTGCTGGGGTGAAATTGATACCCATGGTAGAGTTTCTGTTTGCTCCATCAGAATATGTGACTCAGAGGCGCTTGGGGGATCTTTCCTGGTGCTGCATTGCCCCCTTGGATCTGTGTGAGATTTTTTCAGTGGGCATTGAGGAGCTTTGCGTGCGTTGTAAATGGGGGTGAAGATAGCATTGCGATTCTGCCAAGGTACTGAATTGGTTCCTATTTGGGGCTTGAAGTCTCAAATGCTATCTTTCTCCACAATGTGAGTTACACTCTTATTCTATACACTGCCATGATAATCTTAGAACCAGACAACTTTATCACCCCAACACTCGAGTATGCGAACAGTCTCTTGGAATATCAAGGGCCTTTGCTCCCTATCCAAACGCATGAACATTTTGAGACATCTACAGCATCTCAAAACAGACATAGCCCTTCTCCAGGAAACACACCTGTCCCCCAAAGACTACTTCCACCTTAAAAAACTGTTACATAAGTGTCTGGCCATCTGGCCTATGACCCAGTAGCAGTTGACAGTGACCATTGTGGTTGAATGGTCACTGCTCACCTCAAGTTTTACACCAAAGAAATGCTGATTACCAAAATATACATACCCAACTCTCCCACAATAGCCTTTTCAGGAAGCTACTGGATGGATTCTATAAAAGCCACACTTCTCACATTTAGTAGGAGGAGATTTTATAATTGCCTTCTCACAGTAACTGAAGGGATGCTCCACACTCCTACAGCAATTCACCTAGGGTGCCAACCTAATAGACCCATAGCGTCTATCTCACCCAACAGGCAAGTTTAAGGCGGCGTACACACGACCAAGGTTCTCGCTAGAAACCAGCGAGAACCTCGCTGGAAGCTGCATTCCAGCGAGAACCTCGGCCATGTGTACGCTCTCGGCGAGCATCCCGTCAGGAATGCCGTCGAGCAGAAATAGAGAGCATGTTCTCTATTTGCTCGACGGCCCGCCTGGATGAATGGCTGGTTGCCATTCCCGACTGGCGGGTCGCCGAATCTGACGGCCGGCAGAGAACCTCGACGGGCGGAACGATGTGTTCTGCCCGTCGAGGTTCTCTGCCGTGTGTACGCGGCTTAAGTTTTTAATCACAACTACACCCCTGGCCTGGCTTCTGACTTTGTCTCTGCTTTTCCACCTGTTAATATCCTCCAGTACCTCCAAGAAATCATTGTCTGTGACCACCTTCTCTGCTCCTGGGTGTCCGCTTCTGGAAACGTCAGATAGCTTCACCGGCAGGCAACCTATGCATCTTTGGGCATAGTACCATATGTCTCCAACTCCAGGGGTTCTCTGCACTCAACCGCAAGGGGAGCCCTCTCGTCACCTCAGCCTCCAGCCTGGTTCTAGACAATATCCCATTGATTTAACAAACCTTTAGTTCCTTCCACTCAGGTCTTAAGATCAACTTTTTCAAAAGCAAAGTGCTACCACTTCCTTAGCAGGGCAGAGGTTACTGGATGACCTTCTTGCCCTTCCTCATAGCATTACATCACATATTTGGGATAAAACATAAGCAAAGACCCCGCTTCTATCTACTAGTTAAACTATCCTCCTTTGATTTCCAAAATAATTAATGAACTGGAAGCATGGATGGACCTTCCTTTATCACTGTTTGGGAGATGCCACCACTACAAGATGGTCAGTGTCTTATGACTACTGTACCCAATGCAAACAATACCAATACTAATCAAACACAAACACATACAAAAAATCAACAGAGCTCTTGCGGCTTTTCGCTGGTGCTGCAAAAGACCTTGCATCACTTTGTCAAAATTACAGTATATCTACAGAAGAGTAAGGGATGGGCAAGTCTCTCTTTTATTAGGCTGTATAATGTCTTGTTTACTGTGTGTAGGCTTAGATTGGATAATCTGAGGCTCAAAGTTTACTAACTATGAAGTGGAGTCAGCCATGGTGCATCCCTATGAGCTAGCATCCATCCTTTACAGGAACCTGAAATCACTACCACCTAACCTCAAACAAAATGTACTATTTTGGGACACAGTGATTACTTTAGAAAGCGCTTGGGGTCTCTCTGAATATCTCTTCTCATCTACCAATACACAGTGTTGCCAACCATCTGTATTTTTACTGGTAGACAGTAAAAAATGGGCACTTTTCTCCTGCCAGTAAATGCCAGTATGAGGAAAAATGGTTGCCAGTAAAAGAAATATGGCTGTGACGCTTAGCTCAGAACTGTGCATGCCCAGCTCGGGTCTGGAGGCGGCCAATACCATCCAAGTGCCTGCTACAGTGTGCTTGGGCAGTACCAGCGGGGGGGGGGGGGGTCTGGCAGAGGTTGTGCCTCAGTGTATTGTGTGATGTCATAGTGCAAGGGAGCTGAGTGGAGTGGCCAGAGCCTTATGTGCAGGTCTGCGGGAAGGGAGAAAGGCAAGCCAGGAGTGGGACTGTCAATGCTGTTTGGACTGGAGTGGACTGAAGGGACCTCTCCTACCTTTTTTCACTAAATCACTGGAGTGCCCAGCCTCTAAAGCCTGGAGCAAGGACTTTCCACTTGACAACCTCCCACATCTACTATTAAAATGCTTTAAGACACCTTGATAACTAAGGACTGACCCCCTAGTTTGATTGTTAAATATGCCCCCACCAGGTATTTACTAGGGTGTGACCTCACTACTACATTTGGGGTTTATTAAGACATATCACATGCTACCAAGATTGCAACCTGACAGGGAAACTGCGCAAGGGTGCCAATTTCTCTCTTGCACGCCTGCACGAGTGCTTAAACTGACCCCCACTACCTTGGAGTGAATAAGGACAGAGATCCACTGACGAGGTCCCTGTCTTACCTGATAATTTTCCTGACCTAGCCACAGCTACATACTACTAGACATGTGCATTCGTTTTCATCCAAATGCATTTTCGTCCGAATTTCAGGTATTTTTGTTATCGTTTTAACAAATGATAACGAAAGCACAAAAAAACGAAAACTGAAAGATCCGACTTAAACAAATGCTTTATTTTCGTTTTCGTTGCAGTCAAATGTGCCTAACCTTAACTCTATTAGTCCAATATTATTCTACATAAAGAGAAAAGATTTGACATTATAGAGACATGAAGAATAGTCGACATAGAGAGAAAAGATTTAACATTAGAGAGAAAAGATTTGACATAGAGAGACATGAAGAGTCATGAAGATTCTGTTGAATCACTTTTTTTATTTTTTTATTAGAACATTCAACAGACACCATAAGCCTTCAATGACAGATTTGACATAGAGAGACATGCAGATTCGACATAGAGACACATGTAGATTTGACATAGAGAGACATGAAGAGTCAATTTTTATTTACATTTTTTTTAAGATTCTGACAAATCTTTTTTTTTTTCTTAGAACATTTGACAGACACCATAAGCTTTCAATGACAGATCGACATAGACATGAAGATTCGACATGGAGAGACATAAAGATTTGACATAGGCGGCGTACACACGACCGGTTTTCTCGGCAGAATCCAGCAAGAAACTCGATGGGAGACTTATTCTGCTGAGAAAACCGGTCGTGTGTACACTTTTCGCCGAGAAACCTGTCGGGAAACTCGTCGAGCCAAAAAGAGAGCATGTTCTCTATTTCCTCGTTGGGCAATGGGAAGATTTGTCTCGACGAGTTTTTTAACTGCCGAACTAGGAACTCGACGGGGAAAATGATGTGTTTCGCCCGACGAGTTTCTCGGTCGTGTGTACGCCGCCTTAGAGAGGCATGAAGAGTCAAAATATTTTTTTTTCTTTTTTAAAGATTCTGTCGAATCTTCTTTTTTTTTTTCTTAGAACATTCGACAGACACCATAAGCCTTCAATGACAAATTTGACCTTAATTTGAATTTTCGGACGATTGCATTTATTTTAAACGAAAAACAAAATAAATAAAAACTAATTTCGGGAGTAAATAAATGTATTTTTCGGACAAAAACGAAATTACGAAACAAAATATTTCAGTGTGCACATGTCTACATACTACTAGGGATGAGCTTCGGGTTCGAGTCAAACTCATGTTCGACCCGAACATTGCCTGTTCGTCCGTTCACCAAAAAGCGAACAATTTGGGGTGTTCGTGGCAAATTCGAAAAGCCATGGAACACCCAGTAAAAGTCTATGGGAGTAATCTAAAGTGCTAATTTTAAAGGCTTAGGCGGCTGTAAGATTTGGGGAATCAGACTCCAGTGATAGATGCAGTTTTCCGTGAGTACACCAAGCCAGAACAGCGTTTTTAAGAGCCTGGTAGCCCAATTTTATTTACAAGCTCACAAAATACAAATAGCAGCCCTCGCAGGGGGTTCCACCATTCCTGTATATTGTCCTCCGGCTGTTTCAGACCTCCACCTAAGGCCCATGTTCTGCTCCTCAGAACTACCCGTTTCCTAACGGTAAGCACACAGCCAACTTACTCCTGACCAGCGTCTTGCTGCTCAATCGCACAAGCCTGCCTCATGCAGTAGCTGCACCTATGCAGCGCCTCTGACTCCTCTCAGAGGGTTTTGGGAGCTCACACCTGGCTCCCAGGACCAGACTTCCTGTCTGCGGGTGGGGCCCTGAGCCACAGCCAGGCCAGCACTAAAGAGCTGAACACACAGCTGTGTCGTTAATGTGTCTGTCCATCCAAAATATGGCGAAAACCAGCCATCTTTCAGGAAGGACAGAGTCAAACCATCACATACCTCCCCCCCTTGTTTCGAACCGGAGGGAGGAACACATAGACCCGTCATTATAAATGGGACACCTATGTACAAGCCATTGGCTGCATAGGCCCATTTTTTACGGGTATGTTTCCACCAACACTTCACCGTGGCGCCTTTGTGCCAACGATCAGCAGCAGGAGTCCTAATCTGCCCAACATTTCTCTAAAGGGGCACTCCACCCACCTCTTCTTCCGGGTGTGCTTCCACCAGCACTTCTTCCTGAACCGTGAGCTCCCACTAATCTCTCTATCCCTTCTACCTTCTGGCCTTAGGAACCTTCTTTTTCCTCCCACAGACCTACTCTCCTGGGACTGTTGGGGACCCACTTGGATGAAACCTGTCAGGGACTGACCACTCTCACTACCTGACACAACACCAACCGACATTTGTTTCTCAGGTTCACTATCGCCTATATGGTTACCCGTGGCAACCAAACCATCTGAGGTCAACACCACATCCTTCTGTTCAATCTCACCAGCAATGTTCCACAAAGGGTTATTCAACTCAGCATTTTCATTGGGACCTCTTGTCCCCTTGTTTGTTAGAACAGTGTCTATGGAGGGACCACCTACAGGCAAGCAGCTACTCCCTATGGGACAGTCCCACAGTTTCACATCGCCCCCTGTTGTCCAACACTCCAATAGCAATTGTCCTACCAACGCACATTTTTCCATACCAATCTCTTTAACCATTTCTGAGACCATTGGTACCTCAACCAGGATCTCTGAGCTGTCTGACAGTGCTCTACAGTGCTTCTCATACACGTTTTCGTTACAGTTACCATTACTGTTATTTCCTATCAAAGTGTCTCCGGGTACCTCAAACTGCACCTCTCAGCTAGTGATGGACTGAATTCCCACTACTGTCACGTCCATTCCGAGCCCTTCCTTTTCATGAGGTCTAGAGGGCGAGACAGTGCGCGCGCCATGTACCAACCACTGCTCAGCCGTACCTCGGACCGCACCAGTAGGAATGCATTCCACCACATCAGCAGACGGAGAGACTTCCACTTTGTCTATTATTTCTGATTTCTCCAACAATTCCCCTGAGCGCCTTCTGCACACAACCGCCGCTGGAAGCACTCTCAAAGAGAACTGTGAGACAACTTTCCACAAAATGAACCAACAGTAGAGCAACCAATTTTCATTAATATTGCTTAACAACGCCAGCACCACCTGTGTCCACCGATTGGTACTACGCAGTACCAGGTCGCTCCTCTGCTGTGGATACACGCAGGTGTACATTGGAAATATTTTCACCAATTCCAACAACATCCCAGTTATTTCTAGACACGCCACATCTAAACACAGAACTTTAGGAACTTTTCCTTTACCAACGATGTGGAAGGGCTCATTTGCTAAGGCGTGAGAGGCTCTTAAAGAGACCTCTACCTCAGAGGTAACTAACAAAACTTGCGACTCCTCTTGAGCACTGCAAATCGCATGTGCGACACTCATCCTCTCACTTTCAGCAACACTGAGCGATTCCAAATCACTTTCCATTACCATATCCTTCTGAAGCTCAACATTCCTCATATCTTTTGCTGAGGACAAAACCTCTGCCATGTATGCGCTCTTTTCAGATCCTTCCAACTGGAGAGGGTTAACTTCTGCAAAAGCCAACACACCCGTGTCTACCGGCCCTGCAGTCTCTCCATTTTGCATAGCAGAATTTGTGTCCACCGCAAACACATTTTTAAACACAGCAGGCTGCAATAACGTAACTTGACCACTGTGTGGCGCTTCATTAAACTCATGAGGACCTTTTCTGTCAGCAGTGACAGACCACAGTAACTCATTATCACTACAAATAATTTCAGACATTTTAGTTTTACCATTTTTCTCATCAGCAAGGTCAAGTACCCTCTTATCTATCAGAGCGGCACCACAGTTGTCCCCGGCAACCTCTGGCTCCAACACACAGAGCGCCCTGGAGGTTTCTAAGGACACCTCTGCAACCTTACCTACTGTTGCTAAGGGAAATCGCATATCCTGCTTAGCGATCACCCCTACCTCAATACTAGTGAACACATCACCATAAGTACATGAATCATCATCATTCATAAACATAGCAGTTTTATAATCTCTATCAAATTGACTTTTGTCAGAACTCATGGCACCCTGCATGCGACTCAACACATTAACCTTCCTCTCTAAAGGAATTATTTTGCCCACTAGGGCAGCTTCACAGTTGTCCTGGGAAACCATTTGCCTTACCAATACAGGCTCCTTAGCGGTTTCCCTTGGCAACTCTGCAGCACCTGTCTCTATCGCTAGGGAACATGACACACCAACTGTTTTGGTCACCCCTAATACATCTCTCTCAGCACTCTGCTGAACTACCTTAGGTGCACACAAAGTCCACATATCACTTTCAGTCTTTGATCTTGCTGCAAGGAGGGTTTTAACGTGTGTTTTCCTACTGCTCTGGGAAGCACACTGCAGCAAGTCCATCTTTACACCTTCTGCAGATCTTCTCCCCGGACACATTGCTACTTCACTTGAATCACAAATTGCAACAGTCTTACCATTTCTTGAAGCAGATAACTCTGTCTTCATTTGAGGGCGCTGTCTTTCAGCTGCATTTTTACTGGCCAACTCCCCCTGGTGGCCACAGGACGAAATCACAGTAGGCAACTCCCACTGTTTAGCACCCCCTGCAGACACAACAGAAATCTCCTTGTTGCCAGGGGTGACTGCAAACATATCTGTAAAGGAACCTTTGCCCACCGATAAAGAGTCCTGCTCGGCAACATTACCTCCAGCTGCACCCCAAAAGCTAGGACAAGAAAATATGCCGTGCCCGAGCTGACCACATTCCAGGCATGGCGTTTGGCGACTTTCTCCTGTTGCTAAGGGAGATGACACTCTCCCAACACGCAGAACTTCACTTGCATCTCTATGGGGATGGCGATACACCTCTTCCCTGTAGCTCCTCCTTCCCATTGGCACATTTTCTCCGGTTGCTAATGGAAACGGTGCTCTCCTAGCTGCACGTTGCTGGCTCTCCGACACATGTAAACGTCTCTCTCCCTGAAGCGACGTTGCTTGAAACTTGCCACAACTCTCTGTAGGCCATATCTTTGTCTTGCGGTCCACTGACCTGACATCATAGACGTTGCTATGGGCAACTGCACCCATTTGCTTACTCTTTACATTCAGAGCAGGCTTTTCATATTTTTGCTTTGCTGTAGCTTGCGACAAAGGGC
Organism: Rana kukunoris; assembly: GCA_029574335.1. NCBI lineage: Eukaryota > Metazoa > Chordata > Amphibia > Anura > Ranidae > Rana > Rana kukunoris. The sequence continues at coordinate 331,725,313 of CM056049.1, forward strand.
ATTTGGAAACTTCATGCCCCCACTCACTGCATCGCAAACAGCACACTTGTTTCTTAACACTTTGCACATAAATAGCTGGCCGGCCTGCACCAGTGTTGCTAGGGGCAACAGCATGAACTTCCCCTTTATTTTGGGTCAGTGCGGCCAAGTGTCGCTTGCACAAATCCACTGCAGACTCAAACTTTGGTGGATTCTCTGCACTTGCAATCCCCTGTGCACTCATTTCAACTGTGTTGCATGAACTTTGACTTTGGCTTGGTTCAGCGCAGCCAAGTGCTTTTTGCACGATTCTGGGGCTTGTTCTGTTGGCAACAAACCCTCCAGCCACAAAGTCCTGTCTCTCATTTCAGCAAACCTTGCTTTCTGTTTGCGATTTGTCCTTCCCATGGCTGCAAACAGGGCAATGATTTATAACACAGTTCCTTTTTAAACACAGAAAAAAAAATGTTGGTGAGCTTTCTACAAGACAGCACACTTTCACACGCAGACTTCACTCTCTGCGATTCCACTTGAATTTTCCATTCCCTGGGCCTTCCCAAATGGATATGACTTCTCAGGCCACGCTGAGCTTACTTCCACAGGTATGCCACCTGTATGCAACACAGTCCATTAATTGAACTCCTGTGCAATGCAGTTCTCCTGACTGCCACACACAGCTAACAGCAGTTCACAGCAGAAAACTTTAACTTTCAGTTCATATTGGCTGTTCATCATAGCATTGCTGCAAAAACGCACAGTTGCTTTCTACTCACTGTTTTGTTGGTATGCAAGGACCTGGAACTCTTCCAAATTGCCCGCAGCAATCCACCACTTGTAAGATTTGGGGAATCAGACTCCAGTGATAGATGCAGTTTGCCGTGAGTACACCAAGCCAGAACAGCGTTTTTAAGAGCCCAATTTTATTTACAAGCTCACAAAATACAAATAGCAGCCCTCGCAGGGGGTTCCACCATTCCTGTATATTGTCCTCCGGCTGTTTCAGACCTCCAACTAAGGCCCATGTTCTGCTCCTCAGAACTACCCGTTTCCTAACGGTAAGCACACAGCCAACTTACTCCTGACCAGCGTCTTGCTGCTCAATCGCACAAGCCTGCCTCATGCAGTAGCTGCACCTATGCAGCGCCTCTGACTCCTCTCAGAGGGTTTTGGGAGCTCACACCTGGCTCCCAGGACCAGACTTCCTGTCTGCGGGTGGGGCCCTGAGCCACAGCCAGGCCAGCACTAAAGAGCTGAACACACAGCTGTGTCGTTAATGTGTCTGTCCATCCAAAATATGGCGAAAACCAGCCATCTTTCAGGAAGGACAGAGTCAAACCATCACACGGCGTACACACGACCGAGAAACTTGTCAGGCGAAACTCATCATTCCGCCCGTTGAGTTTCCCGTTCAGCTGTCGAAAAGCTTGTCAAGCCAAATTTCCCCATAGAACAACAAGGAAATAGAGAACATGCTCTCTTTTTGGCTTGACGAGCTTCCCGACGGGTTGCTCGGCGAAAAGTGTACACACGACTGATTTCCTTGGCAGAATACGTCTCCCATCGAGGTTCTCGCTTGATTCTGCTGAGAAACTCGGTCGTGTGTACGGGGCCTTATATGCAAGTTATTTTTATAAAAAGTGTTTGGGGACCTAGGTCCTGCCCCAGGGGACATGTATTAATGGCAATTTTTTTTTAAACAACTTTTTTTTGGGAGAGGTGATTTTAAGGGGAACTCCACCCCAATTTAAAAAAAAAATTACATGGGGTCCCCTCAAATATCCATACCAGAGGGTCTGGTATGGATTTTAAGGGGAACTCCACCCCAAATTTAAAAACAAAATGGGGTGGAGTTCCCCCCAAAAATTCATACCAGAACCTTTATCCGAGCATGCAACCTGGCAGGCCGCAGAAATAGTGTTGCTCACGAATATTCGAATTGCGAATATTCGGCTCGAATATTGCATATTCGAGAAATCGCGCAATATCTCGAATATTGCGCCGAATATTCGCAATGTCGAATATTTGGATTTTTCTCAAATATTTTTTAACACAGATCACATGCTAGTGATCTCCATCGACGTGTAAAAGCAATGGTGGTATGATTAGAGGGACCCTGGGCCGAGTAGCGCATGTGATCCTTTTATGCTGCCGAATATTCGCATTGCGAATATTCGGATATAGGAATATCGCGCGATTTTTTTCTCCGCTCTTCATTCACATCAGAGCCAATCAGAGTTCAATTTCCACAGGTGTCAGAGGTTAGCAACCTCCACATCAACCAATAGGAACCTGCCTCACGACCATTATATAAACTAAGTCCCAGCATGTGCTCATTGCAGATTCACAAGGTGGATATAGAGGGAGAAGTGTTTCTGTGCTCTGTGTTATATTGCATCAGCATTGCAGTGCCTTTCAGTTCTGTGCTCCTGTTCAGTTCATTTGAGTATTAGCAGCTGCTAGTGCTTATATTTCTAAACTGCTTTTTTAAAAGCAAGAAGATACCAAACAGCTTTTTTTAAAGCTACTATTTGTGTGTTTGTGTTCCAGTTTCATTTAGTGTTAGATAGATAGGTTTGAGTGTACTTGTACACCTCTGTAAGCTAGCTAGCTTAGTTTACTGTGTTTATTTAGTTATCTGTTTTATAGAAAAAAAAAAAAAAAAAAAGTTATTTTTAGTTTATTCAGATCTCTGGCTCTGCTGTGTTAGCAGAGTCACTGTTCTATCTATATTAGTTTGTTTATTGATTTTATTCTTTGCCCAGTCAGTTTTTGTCTGTTGTCTGTCTGTCAGTCAGTTAGTTTAAAAAAAAAAAAAAAAATTTAAAAAAATTTACCTTTCGTTTAAGTGTTGTTTAGTGGCATAGCTACTAGGTGTTTGTCTGCGTGCCTGTTTTTTCTTTTATCACATTTACCCCCCCCCCCAATAAAGTTTACCCACCCCCCCATATCAGCATGAGCAGCATCCGTGGTCGTGGCAGCAGGGGTAGGGGAGTTACTCCCAGTGCTGGGTCGCTGCCAGCACGGGGTACCTCTCGCGCCCCTACTACTGGTAGAGGATCGGGTGGAAGGGGAGTCCGCCTCATCCGGGAGTTTTTCACTTCGGGCAGCCGCCCGATATTGCCTTCCCAGGCTCCAGCAGTGGTGGAGTACATGGGGCACAGCAGTGCCACTCAGTCATCACCAGTAGCCACACCAAGTACCACCACCACCATCAGTACACCGGTGCCTTTAGTACCCAGCCCCAGCCCCCAAGAGTCCAGCCTCATGCTGTTTGAGGGTGAAAGTGACATGGATATCTTGGGGGAGGCCCTCGATCATGCAGACATAGATTTATGTGCTGATGGTCAGGACCTTTTTGAAGGGTTAATGGAGGAGGAGGAGGATGGGGTACTGGCTGTCAGTAGCCCAGAGACCTCCCTTCATGGTGGTGCTGGTGGTTTTCTGCAGGAAACACCAGCACCTAGTCAGACCCATGCGTCTGTGAGGGGACATCGGAGCCAGGCTAGCGGCTCCATGTCAGATGTCTCCTTCAGACCACCACATGTCAGCCCTGGGTCTGACATATCTGGGGGCGAAGAGGAGGGTGACCCAACATGGGTGCCACCTGCCTCGTCGGTTCACAGCATCAGTGACGACGAGGAAGGTAGGCACCCTGGGGAAACGGTGCGCCAGGTCACCAGGGAGACCAGCGTCAGGGTCTCCACTGGTAATGGCAGCAGGAGGTGTCAGCAGCAGCAGCAGCAGCAGCAGCAGCAGGCAGCTCCACCTGTGCGCACCGAGTCCCAGCAGGTGGAAGTCAGCGTCACCCCATCTGACAGGAGGGCGACGCTGAAGTCACCTGTCTGGGCCTACTTCACCTTGGTAGCAGATAACCCGACAGTAGCCATCTGCCAGCTCTGTCGTGCCAAGGTGAAGAGAGGGAAGTGCTTGGCTCGGGTGGGTACCACGGCACTCAACCAGCACCTGCGGATTAACCACTGGCACGAGCATGACCAGATGAAGCGTGTTGGTGGTAGCAGCGCCACCACCACAAGTGTGCAGGGTACAGCAGCCCCTGCCACAGCTTCATCGGCTACCAGCAGGTCATGCCCCCCCGCTCCCTCTAGTAGAGGTACTGGTACCGGCAGCCAGACCTCCACATCATCACCCTCCTCTTCGGTGTCCCGCACTGCCGTCCGGCGCCAGGCGTCTCTTTCTGACGCCTTTGAACGCAACACTCCCTTCCCCCCTTCAGACCGACGTGTGCGTTCCCTCAATGGGCTCCTGGCAAGGGTTATTGCCCAACATCTGCTTCCCTTTAACATAGTGGACTGCAACCTCTTCAGGCAGATGTTGGAGCAGGCCCAACCCCAATGGCGTGTCCCCAGCCGCCATTTCTTTGCCAGGACTGGTGTCCCTGCCCTACACCAGCACATTGTGCAGAATGTAACCCTGTCGCTGGATCATGCTGTCAGCAACAGGGTGCATCTGACAATGGATGGCTGGACCAGCAGGCATGGGCAGGGGCGCTACATAAGCTTCACGGCCCATTGGGTTTCCCTCCGAGGCGCCGGGGAGGGATTGGCGGCATCTGATTTTGTGGTGCCGCCCCGGGGTGTCCAGGGGAGAACTGCTGGTCTCCCTCAAGCCACTGTCTCCGCAGCTGCTGAGCCTCCCAGCAAGCGCCCCCGTAGCTATTCAAGTGTGGGGCACGTGCGCTGTCAGGCCGTGCTCCAGCTTGTTAGTTTAGGGGAACGGAGACACACTGGACGAGAAGTGCTGAGCGCACTTCAGGCTCAGGTCCAGAAGTGGCTGACACCCCGAAGGCTCCAAGCAGGTCTGGTTGTCTGTGACAATGGCAGCAACCTCCTCTCCACCCTCCAGGCTGGCAGTCTGACACACGTGCCCTGTCTGGCACATGTCCTCAACCTAGTGGTGCAGAAGTTCCTGCGCACCTATCCCGGGTTGAGTGACATTGTGCTAAGGGTACGCAGGATTGCCAGCCACTTCAGGCGCTCCCCAACCGCTACCGCGTCCCTGTCAAAGTTGCAGCGGGACAACAGCCTGCCCCTTCACAGGCTGATTGTGGACAGTGTGACGCGGTGGAACTCCAGCCTCTACATGCTGGAGAGGTTGTGGGAGCAGCGAAGGGCGGTGAAGGAGTACCTGCTGGAGCAAGGCACTGGCGGGCCATCACAACACACACTCCCGTATATCACCAGTCTGGAGTGGGGGCAGATACACCAGGTCTGCCATGTGTTGGCCCCTTTGGAGCAGGCGACCAAGATGGTGAGCAGGGAGCATGTCGGCCTCAACGACGTGCTCCCTATAGTGTTCCTGCTGGACAGGGCACTAGATCGCCTGCTCGGAGCTGGGGAGAGTGCCTTGGTGGAGCAGGAGGAGGCAACACTGCTCCACCAAGACCAGGCCCAGGACGAGGAGGAGGATGAGGATCATGATGATGATCAGGAGGTGACTGGTGGCGTCCTGGAGTCAGGGCCTGGTCAGGAGGGAGAGCCGGTGTTGGGGGCACCGATAGTCCGGGGGTTTGGCATGACTGACCGCGAACAGCAGCGCCTCCATGCCGAGGAAGCGGACGTCATGGACCCAGGCAGCCATGAGGAGTCACAGCGGGCTGTGCTCTTCCCCATGGCTGCCCACATGCTGAGATGCCTCAGGAGGGACCCCCGGGTTAAAGCCATCAAGGAGAGGGACGAGTTTTGGCTGGCCACCCTTGTAGATCCCAGATTTAAGGGGAAACTGGAGCAGTTCCTCCCAGCCAGACGGAGGCAGCCCCGGATGGAGGAACTGCAGGCATGCCTAGTCAGCCGTTTGGAGCAGGCAACTCCCCGGCCTCCAGTTGTCCCCCCTCATCTCACCCAGCAGGTGGCTGCACCCAGCAGCAACATCAGCAGCCGAGCAGGGGACCTAATGGGTGAGATGAGGATGTTCATGCAAACTGAGCGACCCAGTACCAGCAGCAGCAGCAGCAGCAGCAGTCACCACCAGCGGCTGGCCCACATGGTGGCAGACTACATGGGGTCCGTCAGTGCTTCTGACAGTATGAGCACCGACGACCCCATGGAGTACTGGGTTGCCAGATTGGACACCTGCCGCGAGCTCGCTCAGTATGCGCTGGAGTTATTGTCTTGCCCCCCCTCCAGCGTACTATCTGAGCGGACATTCAGCGCGGCAGGTGGGGTGGTCACGGACAAGAGGACCCGTCTGTCCACAGACTCCGTGGACAGACTCACATTCATAAAAATGAATGAGTCCTGGATCGGCGGTGACTTTCTGGCACCTGCCGTCAGTTCAGGGCGCTGAATGGTCCCTTGTCAGTTAGCAATACCTGTCCTATCTCTTTATACCAGGGGTGTCAAACTCAATTTCATTGTGTTCCGCATCAGCATTATGGTTGCCCTCAAAAGGGCCGGTTATATCTGTAATATTATATGTCCAGCGCATCCCCTCCCCTTACATTAGATGTCAAAGGCCACCCCACCATCCTACCCCACCATCAGAAGTGGAGTTCCCCCTCTCCCTTACATCACAGTGCATCCCCCTTTCCTTATGCTGCTGCTGGGAAGAAGTTGGATTTTTTTTTTTTTTTGAAAAGCCTGTGGCGTGCAAAACACAACCCAAAAACTCCACCCGGTGCCACAGCTACTTAAGGCCTGTGTCATTCTGCTTTTCAAATGTAATCACCATGCTAATGCAATTTCAAGCTTTTGTAATTTTGGCACTATATGGGCTCCTACTGCTAATGCCAAAAGGCTGAGTGATTATGTACCGATATATTACTCATACTGGTGCTGTCACCTTTTGTCTGTGAGATTTGCCACTTTCTTACTACTGCTGGTGCTGCTGCCACCTCTTCCACGACCACGAATGAAAAAAACACTTAATTGTGTACTGGTACTACTATGCTGCTGCTGCTGCCAGTGCTCAGATACTTATGTGGCAAGTTCTTTGGCACTATATGCTACAATTATCAATGCTGCTGCTGCTGTGCTGCTGCCACCTCTTCCACAACCACGAGTGAAAAAAACTCTTAATTGTGTACTGGTAATACTATACTGCTGCTGCTGCTGCCAGTGCTCAGATACCTGTGTGTCCAGTTCTTTGCCACTATATGCTACAATTATCAATGCTGCTGCTGTGCTGCTGCCACCACCTCTTCCACGACCACGAGTGAAAAAAACACTTAATTGTGTACTGGTACTACTATGCTGCTGCTGCTGCTGCCCAGTGCTCAGATACCTATGTGTCAAGTTCTTTGCCACTATATGCTACAATTATCAATGCTGCTGCTGCTGTGCTGCTGCCACCACCTCTTCCACGACCACGAGTGCAAAAAAACACTTAATTGTGTACTGGTACTACTATGCTGCTGCTGCTGCTGCTGCCAGTGCTCAGATACCTATGTGTCAAGTTCTTTGCCACTATATGCTACAATTATCAATGCTGCTGTGCTGCTGCCACCACCTCTTCCACGACCACGAGTGAAAAAAACACTTAATTGTGTACTGGTACTACTATGCTGCTGCTGCTGCTGCTGCCAGTGCTCAGATACCTATGTGTCAAGTTCTTTGCCACTATATGCTACAATTATCAATGCTGCTGCTGCTGTGCTGCTGCCACCACCTCTTCCACGACCACGAGTGAAAAAAACACTTAATTGTGTACTGGTACTACTATGCTGCTGCTGCTGCTGCCAGTGCTCAGATACCTATGTGTCAAGTTCTTTGCCACTATATGCTACAATTATCAATGCTGCTGCTGCTGTGCTGCCGCCACCTCTTCCACGATCACGAGTGAAAAAAACACTTAATTGTGTACTGGTACTACTATGCTGCTGCTGCTGCTGCCAGTGCTCAGATACCTGTGTGTCAAGTTCTTTGCCACTATATGCTACAATTATCAATGCTGCTGCTGCTGTGCTGCTGCCACCACCTCTTCCATGACCACGAGTGAAAAAAACACTGAATTGTGTACTGGTACTACTATCCTGCTCCTGCTGCTGCTGCCAGTGCTCAGATACCTATGTGTCAAGTTCTTTGCCACTATATGCTACAATTATCAATGCTGCTGCTGCTGTGCTGCTGCCACCACCTCTTCCACGACCACGAGTGAAAAAAACACTTAATTGTGTACTGGTACTACTATGCTGCTGCTGCTGCTGCTGCCAGTGCTCAGATACCTATGTGTCAAGTTCTTTGCCACTATATGCTACAATTATCAATGCTGCTGCTGCTGTGCTGCCGCCACCTCTTCCACGATCACGAGTGAAAAAAACACTTAATTGTGTACTGGTACTACTATGCTGCTGCTGCTGCTGCCAGTGCTCAGATACCTGTGTGTCAAGTTCTTTGCCACTATATGCTACAATTATCAATGCTGCTGCTGCTGTGCTGCTACCACCACCTCTTCCACGACCACGAGTGAAAAAAACACTGAATTGTGTACTGGTACTACTATCCTGCTCCTGCTGCTGCTGCCAGTGCTCAGATACCTATGTGTCAAGTTCTTTGCCACTATATGCTACAATTATCAATGCTGCTGCTGCTGTGCTGCTGCCACCACCTCTTCCACGACCACGAGTGCAAAAAAACACTTAATTGTGTACTGGTACTACTATGCTGCTGCTGCTGCTGCTGCCAGTGCTCAGATACCTATGTGTCAAGTTCTTTGCCACTATATGCTACAATTATCAATGCTGCTGTGCTGCTGCCACCACCTCTTCCACGACCACGAGTGAAAAAAAAACTTAATTGTGTACTGGTACTACTATGCTGCTGCTGCTTCTGCTGCCAGTGCTCAGATACCAATGTGTCAAGTTCTTTGCCACTATATGCTACAATTATCAATGCTGCTGTGCTGCTGCCACCACCTCTTCCACGACCACGAGTGAAAAAAACACTTAATTGTGTACTGGTACTACTATGCTGCTGCTGCTTCTGCCAGTGCTCAGATACCTGTGTGTCAAGTTCTTTGCCACTATATGCTACAATTATCAATGCTGCTGCTGCTGTGCTGCTGCCACCACCTCTTCCACGACCACGAGTGAAAAAAACACTTACTTGTGTACTGGTACTACTATGCTGCTGCTGCTTCTGCCAGTGCTCAGATACCTGTGTGTCAAGTTCTTTGCCACTATATGCTACAATTATCAATGCTGCTGCTGATGTGCTGCTGCCACCACCTCTTCCACGACCACGAGTGAAAAAAACACTTAATTGTGTACTGGTACTACTATGCTGCTGCTGCTTCTGCCAGTGCTCAGATACCTGTGTGTCAAGTTCTTTGCCACTATATGCTACAATTATCAATGCTGCTGCTGATGTGCTGCTGCCACCACCTTTTCCACGACCACGAGTGAAAAAAACACTTAATTGTGTACTGGTACTACTATGCTGCTGCTGCTTCTGCCAGTGCTCAGATACCTGTGTGTCAAGTTCTTTGCCACTATATGCTACAATTATCAATGCTGCTGCTGCTGTGCTGCTGCCACCACCTCTTCCACGACCACGAGTGAAAAAAACACTTACTTGTGTACTGGTACTACTATGCTGCTGCTGCTTCTGCCAGTGCTCAGATACCTGTGTGTCAAGTTCTTTGCCACTATATGCTACAATTATCAATGCTGCTGCTGATGTGCTGCTGCCACCACCTCTTTCCACGACCACGAGTGAAAAAAACACTTAATTGTGTACTGGTACTACTATGCTGCTGCTGCTTCTGCCAGTGCTCAGATACCTGTGTGTCAAGTTCTTTGCCACTATATGCTACAATTATCAATGCTGCTGCTGCTGTGCTGCTGCCACCACCTTTTCCACGACCACGAGTGAAAAAAACACTTAATTGTGTACTGGTACTACTATGCTGCTGCTGCTGCTGCCAGTGCTCAGATACCTGTGTGTCAAGTTCTTTGCCACTATATGCTACAATTATCAATGCTGCTGCTGCTGTGCTGCTGCCACCACCTCTTCCACGACCACGAGTGAAAAAAACACTTAATTGTGTACTGGTACTACTATGCTGCTGCTGCTGCTGCTGCCAGTGCTCAGATACCTATGTGTCAAGTTCTTTGCCACTATATGCTACAATTATCAATGCTGCTGCTGCTGTGCTGCTGCCACCACCTCTTCCACGACCACGAGTGAAAAAAACACTTAATTGTGTACTGGTACTACTATGCTGCTGCTGCTGCTGCTGCCAGTGCTCAGATACCTATGTGTCAAGTTCTTTGCCACTATATGCTACAATTATCAATGCTGCTGCTGCTGCTGCTGCCACCACCTCTTCCACGACCACGAGTGAAAAAAACACTTAATTGTGTACTGGTACTACTATGCTGCTGCTGCTTCTGCCAGTGCTCAGATACCTGTGTGTCAAGTTCTTTGCCACTATATGCTACAATTATCAATGCTGCTGCTGCTGTGCTGCTGCCACCACCTCTTCCACGACCACGAGTGAAAAAAACACTTAATTGTGTACTGGTACTACTATGCTGCTGCTGCTGCTGCTGCCAGTGCTCAGATACCTGTGTGTCAAGTTCTTTGCCACTATATGCTACAATTATCAATGCTGCTGCTGCTGTGCTGCTGCCACCACCTCTTCCACGACCACGAGTGAAAAAAACACTTAATTGTGTACTGGTACTACTATGCTGCTGCTGCTTCTGCCAGTGCTCAGATACCTGTGTGTCAAGTTCTTTGCCACTATATGCTACAATTATCAATGCTGCTGCTGCTGTGCTGCTGCCACCACCTCTTCCACGACCACGAGTGAAAAAAACACTTAATTGTGTACTGGTACTACTATGCTGCTGCTGCTGCTGCCAGTGCTCAGATACCTGTGTGTCAAGTTCTTTGCCACTATATGCTACAATTATCAATGCTGCTGCTGCTGTGCTGCTGCCACCACCTCTTCCACGACCACGAGTGAAAAAAAACACTTAATTGTGTACTGGTACTACTATGCTGCTGCTGCTGCTGCTGCTTCTTTGCCACTATATGTACAATTATCAATGCTCTGTGCTGCTGCCACCACCTCTTCCACGATACCTGAAAAAAACACTGTGTCACTACTATGTGCTGCTGCTTCTGCCAGTGCTAGATACCTGTGTGTCAAGTTCTTTGCCACTATATGCTACAATTATCAATGCTGCTGCTGCTGTGCTGCTGCCACCACCTCTTCCACGACCACGAGTGAAAAAAAAAATTACTTGTGTACTGGTACTACTATGCTGCTGCTGCTGCTGCCAGTGCTCAGATACCTATGTGTCAAGTTCTTTGCCACTATATGCTACAATTATCAATGCTGCTGTGCTGCTGCCACCACCTCTTCCACGACCACGAGTGAAAAAAACACTTACTTGTGTACTGGTACTACTATGCTGCTGCTGCTTCTGCCAGTGCTCAGATACCTGTGTGTCAAGTTCTTTGCCACTATATGCTACAATTATCAATGCTGCTGCTGATGTGCTGCTGCCACCACCTCTTCCACGACCACGAGTGCAAAAAAACACTTAATTGTGTACTGGTACTACTATGCTGCTTCTGCCAGTGCTCAGATACCTGTGTGTCAAGTTCTTTGCCACTATATGCTACAATTATCAATGCTGCTGCTGATGTGCTGCTGCCACCACCTTTTCCACGACCACGAGTGAAAAAAACACTTAATTGTGTACTGGTACTACTATGCTGCTGCTGCTTCTGCCAGTGCTCAGATACCTGTGTGTCAAGTTCTTTGCCACTATATGCTACAATTATCAATGCTGCTGCTGATGTGCTGCTGCCACCACTCTCCACGACCACGAGTGCTTATTTGTGTACTGGTACTACTATGCTGCTTCTGCCATGCTCAGATACCTATGTGTCAAGTTCTTTGCCACTATATGCTACAATTATCAATGCTGCTGCTGCTGTGCTGCTGCCACCACCTCTTCCACGACCACGAGTGAAAAAAAAAATTACTTGTGTACTGGTACTACTATGCTGCTGCTGCTGCTGCCAGTGCTCAGATACCTATGTGTCAAGTTCTTTGCCACTATATGCTACAATTATCAATGCTGCTGCTGCTGCTGCCACCACCTCTTCCACGACCACGAGTGAAAAAAACACTTACTTGTGTACTGGTACTACTATGCTGCTGCTGCTTCTGCCAGTGCTCAGATACCTGTGTGTCAAGTTCTTTGCCACTATATGCTACAATTATCAATGCTGCTGCTGATGTGCTGCTGCCACCACCTCTTCCACGACCACGAGTGCACTTAATTGTGTACTGCTACTATGCTGCTGCTGCCAGTGCTCAGATACCTGTGTGTCAAGTTCTTTGCCACTATATGCTACAATTATCAATGCTGCTGCTGATGTGCTGCTGCCACCACCTTTCCACGACCACGAGTGAAAAAAACACTTAATTGTGTACTGGTACTACTATGCTGCTGCTGCTTCTGCCAGTGCTCAGATACCTGTGTGTCAAGTTCTTTGCCACTATATGCTACAATTATCAATGCTGCTGCTGCTGTGCTGCTGCCACCACCTCTTCCACGACCACGAGTGAAAAAAACACTTACTTGTGTACTGGTACTACTATGCTGCTGCTGCTTCTGCCAGTGCTCAGATACCTGTGTGTCAAGTTCTTTGCCACTATATGCTACAATTATCAATGCTGCTGCTGATGTGCTGCTGCCACCACCTCTTCTTCACTTACTGGTACTACTATGCTGCTGCTGCTTCTGCCAGTGCTCAGATACCTGTGTGTCAAGTTCTTTGCCACTATATGCTACAATTATCAATGCTGCTGCTGATGTGCTGCTGCCACCACCTCTTCCACGACCACGAGTGAAAAAAACACTTAATTGTGTACTGGTACTACTATGCTGCTGCTGCTGCTGCCAGTGCTCAGATACCTGTGTGTCAAGTTCTTTGCCACTATATGCTACAATTATCAATGCTGCTGCTGATGTGCTGCTGCCACCACCTCTTCCACGACCACGAGTGAAAAAAACACTTAATTGTGTACTGGTACTACTATGCTGCTGCTGCTGCTGCTGCTGCTGCCAGTGCTCAGATACCTATGTGTCAAGTTCTTTGCCACTATATGCTACAATTATCAATGCTGCTGCTGCTGTGCTGCTGCCACCACCTCTTCCACGACCACGAGTGAAAAAAACACTTAATTGTGTACTGGTACTACTATGCTGCTGCTGCTGACCATCTCCTGTACTATGTCTGCAGTCTCTGACAATCTCCTGTACTATGTCTGCAGTCTGACCATCTCCTGTACTATGTCTGCAGTCTCTGACAATCTCCTGTACTATGTCTGCAGTCTCTGACAATCTCCGGTACTATATCTGCAGTCTCTGACCATCTCCTGTACTATGTCTGCAGTCTGACCATCTCCTGTACTATGTCTGCAGTCTCTGACAATCTCCTGTACTATGTCTGCAGTCTCTGACCATCTCCTGTACTATATCTGCAGTCTCTGACCATCTCCTGTACTATGTCTGCAGTCTCTGACCATCTCCTGTACTATGTCTGCAGTCTCTGACCATCTCCTGTACTATGTCTGCAGTCTGACCATCTCATGTACTATGTCTGCAGTCTGACCATCTCCTGTACTATGTCTGCAGTCTGACCATCTCCTGTACTATGTCTGCAGTCTCTGACAATCTCCTGTACTATGTCTGCAGTCTCTGACAATCTCCTGTACTATGTCTGCAGTCTATGACAATCTCCTGTACTATGTCTGCAGTCTGACCATCTCATGTACTATGTCTGCAGTCTCTGACAATCTCCTGTACTATGTCTGCAGTCTCTGACCATCTGCTGTACTGTGTCTGCAGTCTCTGACCATCTCCTTTAGTATTTAGGGGGGAGAGCCATGCGCACTTGCGCTGCAATCGTGATGCATCGCGGAATCGAATCGAATCGTGGACTTGATAATCGTAATTGCATCGAATCGTGAGACGGGTGAAGAATGCGCAGCCCTCGTTTTTATGGTGCATTTTTGATGGGCTAGTTTTTGATGGAGCAGTTTTTGATGGGGCAATGGACCGAACTGGATTGACACATGGTTGGATCACATTTACATCTCCAGGGGCACCGTCTCCAGTCAGTAGTATTGGTGGAGGCATGACCACGCCGCACAATTTACCCTGAAATTTTGTCTTTTCTAGTCACATTACATTTTAATACTACTGCTGCTGCCTCCATGCTGAGTATTGCTTCATGTCCTCTCTGGCACAGCGGATCCACCAAGAGCCAACGCTACAAGCTACCAGACTGGATCGTAACAGCAAGTGTTAATAAAACAATAAACTTTATGTTAAGCCCTGATTTGCGGCCTTTATACTGCAACCATTAGCCTGTATGCAAGAGCAAATCTGCACTCTCTCTCTCGCTTTCTTGCTCTCTCTCTCTATATCTATATCTATTGTTGCTTTTGTTATGTTCATTTTAAAACTGTTTAGTTTGTGTTCGTCGTGACTGTGTGTGTGTACTTTAGTTTGTCCTAGTTTTGTGTTAAATAAAATAATAGTATAAAATGATTTTGCTTATTATGAAGTTTGATGTGTTGATGTTGATGTTGATGTGTTAGATGTGAAGTTAGATGTGTTGAAAAACCTAAAAATCTATCTCAAGAACAAAGGAAACATTTCAACAAAATAAAGCTTTTTATTCAACAAATTATTACTGAAGGTGAAGTCTCATGCGCTTCACCGTTTTTTTCTGGATTTCCATGAGTTTGGCGTGCTCCTTCTCCAGCTCTTTATTTTGCTTCTGGAGGTAGTCAATTTGCCGCCGATTAGCAAAAATCCTCTCCATTATTTTGGTTAGAGCGGCCTGATTACCCTCCAAATCATTTACATCTGTTAGGATATAAGAAAAAACAATTTGTTTTCAAAGACCCTTAACAAATAAATAAAATATTTCTTTTGCTTATTAATCAATCATTATCATGTCTATACACTTGTTATGTGTCTAGCACAGACCGGGAGTGCAGAATTAATAGGCAAATGAGTAATTGGACCACATCATCCTCTTTATGCATGTTGTCTTACTACAAGCTGTATAGGTTTAAAAGCCTACTACCAATTAGGCATATTAGGTAATGTACAACTCTGTAATGAGAAGGTGTGTGGTCTAATGACATCAACACTCTATATCAGGTGTGCATAATTATTAGTCAACTTCCTTTCCTTTGGCAAAATGGGTCAAAAGAAGGACTTGACAGTCTCTGAAAAGTCAAAAATAGTTTGATATCTTGCAGAGGGATGCAGCACTCTTAAAATTGAAAAGCTTCTGAAGCGTGATCATCGAACAATCAAGCATTACATTCAAAATAGTCAACAGGGTCGCAAGAAGCGTGTGGCAATACCAAGGCGCAAAACAAATGCCCATGAACTGAGAAAAGTCAAGCGTGCAGCTGCCAACATGCCACTTGCTACCAGTTTGG
The DNA here is from genome assembly GCA_029574335.1 of Rana kukunoris. NCBI lineage: Eukaryota > Metazoa > Chordata > Amphibia > Anura > Ranidae > Rana > Rana kukunoris. The sequence goes on from CM056049.1 coordinate 331,740,736, forward strand.
CCAGATTTCAGAGCTGCAACATCACTGGAGTGCCCAAAAGCACAAGGTGTGCAATACTCAGAGACATGGCCAAGGTAAGAAAGGCTGAAAGACGACCACCACTGAATAAGACCCACAAGCTGAAACGTCAAGACTGGGCCAAGAAATATCTCAAGACTGATTTTTCTACCGTTGTATGGACTGCTGAAATGAGAGTGAGTCTTGATGGACCAAAGGAATGGGCCAGTGGCTGTATTGGTAAAGGGCAGAGAGCTCCAGTCCGACTCAGACGCCAGCAAGGTGGAGGTGGAGTACTGGTTTGGGCTGGTATCATCAAAGATGAGCTTGTGGGGCCTTTTGGGGTTGAGGATGGAGTGAAGCTCAACTCCCAGTCCTACTGCCAGTTTCTGGAAGACCCCTTCTTCAAGCAGTGGTACAGGAAGAAGTCTGCATCCTTCAAGAAAACCATGATTTTCATGCAGGACAATGCTCCATCACACGCGTCCAAGTAATCCACAGCGTGCCTGGCAAGAAAGTGTATTAAAGAAAAAAAACGAATGACATAGCCTCCTTGTTCACCTGATCTGAACCCCATTGAGAAGAACCTGTGGTCCATCATCAAATGTGAGATTTACAAAGAGGGAAAAGAGTACACCTCTTTGAACATTGTCTGGGAGGCTGCTGTTGCTGCTGCACGCAATGTTGATGGTGAACAGATCAAAACACTGACAGAATCCATGGATGGCAGGCTTTTGAGTGTCCTTGCAAAGAAAGGTGGCTATATTGGTCACTGATTTGTTTTTGTTTTGTTTTTGAATGTCAGAAATGTATATTTGGGAATGTTGAGATGTTATATTGGTTTCACTATTAAAAATAAATAATTGAAATGGGTATATATATTTTTTTTTGTTAGGTTGCCTAATAATTCAGCACAGTAATAGTACTCACCTGCACACACAGATATCCCCCTAAAATAGCTAACACTAAAAAAAAAAAAAAAACTACTTCCAAAAATATTCAGCTTTGATATTATTGAGTTTTTGAGGTTCATTGAGAACATGGTTGTTGTTCAATAATACAATGAATCCTCAAAAATACAACTTGACTAATAATACTGCACTACCTGTATACTTCTATCATAAATACCTTATTATGGTTCTGCAATCTGACGGGTGCGCTTTATGGGCCAGATTCTCAGAGGCGTTACGACGGAGTATCTCAGATACCCCGTCGTATCGCCTTTTTTTTTGGCTCGTATCTATGCGTGTGATGCTGAGCATCACTTTTGCATAGATACGCTTCTACATCCGACAAGCGTAATACAATTACACTTTCGGATCGTAGATGTAATGACAACTCCGGCCACTAGGTGGCCTTTACGTTGTTTTTTCATTTGCATATGCAAATGAAGTAGTACGCCGATTCTCGATCGCTTTTACGCCGCCCCGTCGTCGCCTACGTCGTTTTCGTCCGCGTAAGGTTACCCCAGCTTCTATGTGGAGTAACCTTACGAGGTCCCGTCGGATGCCGTCGTGTCCCGTCGGATGCCATGTTAAGTATGGCCTCGGGACCGCGTCGTGTTGTGCGTCGTTTACGTCGTTTGCGTACGTCGATTCTCAATGGGGCTGGCGTACGCTGCGATTACGTCGTTTACATTGAGAAAATGTGACGTCCTTTGGAGCATGCGCACTGGGCTTTTCCCCCGGCCGGCGCAGGCGCAGTTCGTTCGACGCGGGGGCGCGCTTAATTTAAATACAAGCCGCCCCATTTGAATTGCGCGGGTTTACGCTGCGCGATTTACGCGACGTAAGCGAAACCTCGGGAGCAAGTGCTTAGAGAATCAAGCACTTGCTCCAGCAAGCAGCGGCGGCGTAGTGTAACTGGCTTACGCTACGCCGCCGGAATTCTATGAGAATCTGGCCCTATATGTTTTCCATTTTTATATCTACATTTTATTGTTGAAATGTTATTAATCTTTGTGCACATCTTTACCTTCCTGAAGGAGGCTAAACGGAGCTCCAGTTTGAGGCACCTCCACCTCTCCAGCCACCAGCATACTGCAATCTGCTATGTCGGCACTATTTGGGGGGGGGACATCCTCCATAACAGAAGTGGTGGCTGGCGATTGGGAGGTCCCTGGCTGATCCTCATCCCTCTCCTCCTCTGCCTCATCCTCCTCTGGCACATCCTCCTCTAGCACATCCTCCTCTTCTTCCTCCTCATCAGCGTCCTGGCACCTTTTACGCTTGTTGCGCACAGTTGGTAGCGGAGCTCCTAGAATAACACAATGTTCATATATTAGAAAAATATTTTCTAATGACGTATGCAAATTCGGTGTGCTCTGCTGTATTGTATATGAATACAAATTAATTTATATAGACAGTTAACCAATGGGAAAATGTTATATTAAAGGGTCTTGTGGGCACTACAGGGGACTGAGCGTGAGCTGGTCTGCCACCATGGTAAAATGAGCTGTTTTTGTCTCCTTTGTTTTGTTCAGACTATATCATGTTAAAAAAAAGGGCCTGATGGATCACACGGGATTACTGTGAAAACCCCACGCCTAACACAGGAATTGAGTGGGAATCTATATATATAAAACTCAACGTGTCTGTATGTATGTATGTATGTTCCAGCATCACGTCCAAACGGCGAAAGATATTTACATGAAACTTGGCACACAGGTTACTTATATGTCAGCCACAAACATTGTATAGGTGATTTAAGCCTTACCCTCCCCCATTTGCCATGGTGGTGGTTTTTCTTTAAATTCCCATTCAACTCTATGGGAAATACATGTTACTTCATAACAGCTGTAGATATTTCGATAACACTTGGTCACATGTTACTTACACGTCCACTTAAAGCATAGGATAGTTAATTTATCCATTAACTACCCCCATTTGTGATGGTCGTGGTTTTTGTTTAAAGTCCCATGCAAAGCAATGGGAAATGTATGTTCCCACATAACTTCTGTGTTGCTGTCTGCTGTCCCATGTCTTTTTTCAACAGTACTATGAATACCTTGGCTGGTGGTGATATATGTTACCACAACATGGCGTCTGGGTTAATAACATCTGCCCTTACATTAATTACATATGACCTTAAATAACTGTCAACAAAGGAGCTGTGGTGGGTCAACGCGATTGCCACTGCGCTGACAAGCCATTCACCTCTGCAGCTAGGGGTTCTGATCCCGCTCTCGGCTACATGTTAATTGAGTTTGGTGGTCTCAGCCCGGCCTCCGGTGGGAGTGCTATGCGAGGTAAGCCTGCGCTTAGTACGCCTACCCCCCTCCCACAAAAACCACCACACTTACACGCGCACTCGAAATTGGGTTAACATGCGCGCACTCTGACCACGCGGTCTCTAAAAAGAGAGGCGAAGGACTAACGGGGCTGTTTGAGCAGGCAAATCCTCTCACTACCTTATAGGGAGTCCCTCTGCCACGTTGGCCTTCAAAGCGGAGCAGGTAGGACGGGCTGTATGTGAGGACCCCCTCTCACACGCCATTGTCACCAGGGGCATGGAGAAAGGTGGCATATTGCCTCTGGGGGAGGCCTGTCTACTCCCAAACCCTGCAGTCCGTCTCCTCTCTAGAGTACACGCACAAAATACACTATAGATAAAAAAAACATAACTGTCAACAATAACTTACCTGGGTGAAATTTTGCAAGGAGACGCCTGACCCGGTCCATATGCCGCCTTTTAAGGTCGGACCACTTCTTCACAATGGCCATGCGATCCGGTGGCCCGCCAGGATGTCCTGCTAATTTTTCGAGCACGGAGCTCACCACCTCCTTCTTTTCCGCCTGACTCTGCAGCTGATCATACCCCGTTTCCAGGAACGTCTGCAAGATGAAGAACAAAGTATATTATAATACTTTTGTTTAAAACCTTATGGATATATGACGGAAATCTATGGTATTCAACATTGAGAGCATTCTCGCCTTATTAATCAATGACAGGGTTAACATGACAGATTTTATATCTTGCCATTTTTTAGACTTTTAGATGAATTAATTTAGAATAAATAATGGACTTGATGTTATTTAAAAACTACAACTACCAGCATGCTCTGATACACCATGTAGCTCCCCGTCACCAGCTGTACAAGAATTATACTTTAACTAGGAGCATGGCTGGACAGTTAATGGCTGTCCGGTAATAACGGGGAGTTGTTTTGCAAGAGCTGTAGGCTCCGTTTAGGAAACAGCGACGCATAAGCGAGTAGCGCCCGTATATGAAAATGGTGTTCAAACAACACAAGTGAGGTATCGACGCGATCGTTAGAGCAAGAGCAATAATTTTAGCCCTAGAGCTACTCTTTAGCTGAAAAAATGCAACCTGTTGAATTATTAAAAAATCACCTATCGAGAATTTTTAAGGGTGAAAGTTTGACGCCATGCCACGAGCGGGCACAATTTTTGAGCGTGACATGTTGGGTATCATTTTACTCGGCGTAACTTTATCTTTCACAAAATCTAAAAAAATTGGGCAAAATTTATTGTTGTGTTATTTTCCAATTCAAAAAAAGTTATTTTTTTGCAAAAAAAGAGCGCTTGTAAGACCGCTGCGCAAATACGGTGTGGCAAGAAATATTGCAATGATTACCATTTCATTCTCTAGGGCAGGGGTCTCCAAAGTACGGCCCGCGGGCCACATCCGGCCCGCCAGGCCATTTTCTCCGGCACGCAGCTGGAGTCACTGGTCCACCTGTTAGTTGTGGAACCTGCGTTGAATATTCGTCCCTAGCAATATGCAGCGCAGGTCCCGCAATCTCTCCCGGCGTCTCACTGTGTTTGTGTTGGCTGCTGGGTCCACGGGCATCCTAGCAGCCAATGATTTTTTTTAGACCCGTTGCCACAACGCCCTGCTCCCCCTTCCGCCTCGCTGTTAACCAGTAACGAGTGTGTATTAAGGCGTGGCGGGAGTCGGGAAGTGCAGCAGGTCTGAACAGCCAGTGTGTGTAATGTCTGACGCGCTAGTAAAGTACACATGCATGGAGGAGGGAGGGGGGCTGATGCGAGATGATTACTGTACACTACTGTGGAGGGTGGCTGAATGGCTCTGATATGGCACAAACTTCAGGGTGCTGATAATTCTGATGGGGACACAAGTGGGAGGTGCTCTAATGGGGATACAAGTGACAAGTAGGGGGTGGTGCTCTTATGGGGACACCAGTGGGGGGGTTCTCTAAAGGGGACACCAGTGGGGGGGTTCTCTAATGGGGACACCAGTGGGGGGGTGCTCTTATGGGGACATCAGTGGAGGGGGGTTTAATGGGGACAGCAGTAGGGGGTGCCCTGATGGGGACACAGATGTGTGGGGAGACTATTGGGCCCACAGATGTATGGGGACACCAATGTGGGGACACAGATGTATGAGGAGACTGGTGGGGAAACCAATGTGGGGACACAGATGTATGAGGAGACTGGTAGGGAAACAGATGTGTGGGGATAGATGTGTGGGGACAACAGTGTGGGGACAGATAATTGTGGGGACACCAGTGTGGGGAGCCAGATGTGTGGGGATACCAGTGTGTGGACACAGATGTGTGGGGACACAAGTGTTGGGACACTGATTTATGGGGAGACTGGTGGAGTCACAGATGTGTGGGGACATAGATGTATGAGGAGACTGGTGGAGTCACAGATGTGTGGGGACACAAGTGTGGGGACACTGATTTGTGGGGAGACAGGTGTCCCCATACATCTGTGTCCCCACCAGCCTCCCCACAAATCAGTGTCCCCACACTTGTGTCTCCACACATCTGTGTCCCCACCAGTCTCCTCATAGATCTGTGTCCCCACATTAGTGTCCCCATACATCTGTATCCCCAACAGTCTCCCCACAAATCAGTGTCCCCACACTTGTGTCTCCACACATCTGTGTCCCCACCAGTCTCCTCATAGATCTGTGCCCCCACATTAGTGTCCCCATACATCTGTATCCCCAACAGTCTCCCCACAAATCAGTGTTCCCCCACTTGTGTCCCCACACATCGGTGTCCCCAACAGTGTCCTCATACATCTGTGTCCCCAGCAGTCTCCTCATACATCTGTGTCCCCACATCAGTGTCCCCACCAGTCTCCCCACACATCTATGTCCCCACACTTGTGTCCTCACACATCTGGGTCCCCACACTGGTGTCCCCACACATCTGTGACCCCCACCAGTCTCCTCATACATCTGTGTCCCCAGCAGTCTCCTCATACATCTGTGTCCCCACATTGGTGTCCCCACACTTCATGTGTGCCCCCACCAGTCTCCCAACACATCTATGTCCCCACACTTGTGTCCTCACAAATCTGGGTCCCCACACTGGTGTCCCCACACATCTGTGACCCCCACCAGTCTCCTCATACATCTGTTACCCCACCACTCTCCTCATACATCTGTGTCCCCACATGGGTGTCCCCATACATCTGAGTCCCCACCAATGTGGGGGCACAGATGTATGAGGAGACTGGTGGGGCCACAGATGTGTGGGGACACCAGTGTGGGGACACAGATGTGGGGACACAGATGTGTGGGGACATAGATGTGTGGGGAGACTGGTGGGGACACAAATGTGTGGGGACACCAATGTGGGGACACAGATGTATGAGGAGACTGGTGGGCTAACAGATGTGTGGGGACAACAGTGTGGGGACACATAATTGTGGGGACACCAGTGTGGGGGCACAGATGTATGAGGACACTGGTGTGGACACAGATGTGTGGGGACACCAGTGTGGGGTCACAGATGTGTGGGGAGATTGGTGGGGACACAGATGTATGGGGACACCAATGTGAGGACACAGATGTATGGGGACACCAATGTGATGACACAGATTTGTGGGGAGACTGGTGGGGACACATGTATGGGGACACCAATGTGGGGACACAGATGTATGAGGAGACTGGTGGGGGTCACAGATGTGTGGGGACACCAATGTGGGGACACAGATGTATGGGGACACCAATGTGGGGACACAGATGTATGGGGACACCAATGTGGGGACACAGATGTATGGGGACACCAATGTGGGGACACAGATGTATGGGGACACCAATGTGGGGACACAGATGTATGGGGACACCAATGTGAGGACACAGATGTATGGGGACACCAATGTGATGACACAGATGTATGGGGACACCAATGTGATGACACAGATGTATGGGGACACCAATGTGAGGAGACAGATATGTTGGGACACCAGTGTGGGGACACAGATGTGTGGGGACAAAAGTGTATGAGGAGACTGGTGGGGGGCTCAGATGTGTGGGGACACCAGTGTGGGGACACAGATGTGTGGGGACAAAAGTGTATGAGGAGACTGGTGGGGGGCACAGATGTGTGGGGACACCAGTGTGGGGACACAGATGTGTGGGGACAAAAGTGTATGAGGAGACTGGTGGGGGGCACAGATGTGTGGGAACACCAATGTGATGACACAGATGTATGTGGAGACCAATGAGATGACACAGATGTATGGGGACACCAATGTGGGGACACAGATGTATGGGGACACCAATGTGGGGACACAGATGTATGGGGACACCAATGTGGGGACACAGATATATGGGGACACCAATGTGGGGACACAGATGTGGGGGAGACTGGTGAGGACACGGATGTAAAACCTCATGCACGCTGGTAGTTTAACCCACTGAATGATGCTCCATCGTTTTATTAGACGACAGGACCATCATCCAGTTCTGCGGTCAACAGTAAGTAAAATGCTATTCTTCTTCTACTGTGGATTTATTTAGTTAAATTTTTTTTCCGGCCCGCGGATATGAGTAAAATATAGAATGTGGCCCTCGAAGTAAAAAGTTTGGAGACCCCTGCTCTAGGGTGTTAGAAAAAAATATATATATAATGTTTGGGGGTTTTAAGTAATTTTCTAGCCAAAAAAAAGTTTTAGTCTCGTAAACACCAAATCTGAACAAATTAGCCCGGTGTGCACAACATGTTAAATTCATTATGCAAAATAGCAAGGAAAGTGCCTAAATACACATTTAGCAAGCAGGGTGTCTGCAGCTGTACAGGCATGCTGGGACTTGTAGTTTTGTAACACCAGGAGACAAATTGTTTGGGAAATACTAATATCTGATCTTATATACTAACTTTTAAACTAGTCTAAAATGCAGGTAAAGATAATTCAAATACTCACACAGATCAGCAAATTCTCCTCACTTGGTGTCAGATTACTCCCGACCATTTTTTACTAAAAGAAATCTGGGCACTAGACCAACAACAACTACCTATGGAAAATGAAACTGGCAAGTGTCCAAGTTCCAGGAAGTAGTCGCGCGTGCGTGTTATTCGCGCGATTGCGCAAGCACGCTCGAGAAACTCGCAATACTGTTTTTAGGTGAAATAACACATATATTCGATTTCAGAGTGTTACTGTCGAAATTCAAGAAAGGAATTTATCATTCGCATTTTGTGACATTTCGATAAAATATCTCGAATATTCGATTTCAGAATGCGCCAATCAGAGCGCTTGTAAAGCATGTTCCGAAATTCTGCCAAAAAACAGATGTATGGGGACACCAATGTGATGACACAGATGTATGGGGACACCAATGTGAGGACACAGATGTATGGGGACACCAATGTGATGACACAGATGTATGGGGACACCAATGTGGGGACACAGATGTATGGGGACACCAATGTGATGACACAGATGTATGGGGACACCAATGTGATGACACAGATGTATGGGGACACCAATGTGGGGACACAGATGTATGGGGACACCAATGTGAGGACACAGATGTATGGGGACACCAATGTGATGACACAGATGTATGGGGACACCAATGTGAGGACACAGATGTATGGGGACACCAATGTGATGACACAGATGTATGGGGACACCAATGTGGGGACACAGATGTATGGGGACACCAATGTGATGACACAGATGTATGGGGACACCAATGTGATGACACAGATGTATGGGGACACCAATGTGATGACACAGATGTATGGGGACACCAATGTGATGACACAGATGTATGGGGACACCAATGTGAGGACACAGATGTATGGGGACACCAATGTGATGACACAGATGTATGGGGACACCAATGTGGGGACACAGATGTATGGGGACACCAATGTGATGACACAGATGTATGGGGACACCAATGTGAGGAGACAGATGTGTGGGGACACCAGTGTGGGGACACAGATGTGTGGGGACACAGATGTGTGGTGACAAAAGTGTATGAGGAGACTGGTGGGGGGCACAGATGTGTGGGGACACCAATGTGATGACACAGATGTATGGGGACACCAATGTGATGACACAGATGTATGGGGAGACCAATGTGATGACACAGATGTATGGGGACACCAATGTGATGACACAGATGTATGGGGACACCAATGTGAGGAGACAGATGTGTGGGGACACCAGTGTGATGACACAGATGTATGGGGAGACCAATGTGATGACACAGATGTATGGGGACACCAATGTGATGACACAGATGTATGGGGACACCAATGTGGGGACACAGATGTATGGGGACACCAATGTGATGACACAGATGTATGGGGACACCAATGTGATGACACAGATGTATGGGGGACACCAATGTGGGGACACAGATGTATGGGGACACCAATGTGAGGACACAGATGTATGGGGACACCAATGTGATGACACAGATGTATGGGGACACCAATGTGAGGACACAGATGTATGGGGACACCAATGTGATGACACAGATGTATGGGGACACCAATGTGGGGACACAGATGTATGGGGACACCAATGTGATGACACAGATGTATGGGGACACCAATGTGATGACACAGATGTATGGGGACACCAATGTGATGACACAGATGTATGGGGACACCAATGTGATGACACAGATGTATGGGGACACCAATGTGAGGACACAGATGTATGGGGACACCAATGTGATGACACAGATGTATGGGGACACCAATGTGGGGACACAGATGTATGGGGACACCAATGTGATGACACAGATGTATGGGGACACCAATGTGAGGAGACAGATGTGTGGGGACACCAGTGTGGGGACACAGATGTGTGGGGACAAAAGTGTATGAGGAGACTGGTGGGGGGCACAGATGTGTGGGGACACCAATGTGATGACACAGATGTATGGGGACACCAATGTGATGACACAGATGTATGGGGAGACCAATGTGATGACACAGATGTATGGGGACACCAATGTGATGACACAGATGTATGGGGACACCAATGTGAGGAGACAGATGTGTGGGGACACCAGTGTGGGGACACAGATGTGTGGGGACAAAAGTGTATGAGGAGACTGGTGGGGGGCACAGATGTGTGGGGACACCAATGTGATGACACAGATGTATGGGGACACCAATGTGATGACACAGATGTATGGGGAGACCAATGTGATGACACAGATGTATGGGGACACCAATGTGATGACACAGATGTATGGGGACACCAATGTGAGGAGACAGATGTGTGGGGACACCAGTGTGATGACACAGATGTATGGGGAGACCAATGTGATGACACAGATGTATGGGGACACCAATGTGATGACACAGATGTATGGGGACACCAATGTGAGGAGACAGATGTGTGGGGACACCAGTGTGGGGACACAGATGTGTGGGGACAAAAGTGTATGAGGAGACTGGTGGGGGGCACAGATGTGTGGGGACACCAGTGTGGGGACACAGATGTGTGGGGACAAAAGTGTATGAGGAGACTGGTGGGGGGCACAGATGTGTGGGGACACCAATGTGATGACACAGATGTATGGGGAGACCAATGTGATGACACAGATGTATGGGGACACCAATGTGATGACACAGATGTATGGGGACACCAATGTGAGGAGACAGATGTGTGGGGACACCAGTGTGGGGACACAGATGTGTGGGGACAAAAGTGTATGAGGAGACTGGTGGGGGGCACAGATGTGTGGGGACACCAGTGTGGGGACACAGATGTGTGGGGACAAAAGTGTATGAGGAGACTGGTGGGGGGCACAGATGTGTGGGGACACCAATGTGATGACACAGATGTATGGGGAGACCAATGTGATGACACAGATGTATGGGGACACCAATGTGATGACACAGATGTATGGGGACACCAATGTGATGACACAGATGTATGGGGACACCAATGTGGGGACACAGATGTATGGGGACACCAATGTGGGGACACAGATGTATGGGGACACCAATGTGGGGACACAGATGTATGGGGACACCAATGTGATGACACAGATGTATGGGGACACCAATGTGATGACACAGATGTATGGGGACACCAATGTGAGGAGACAGATGTGTGGGGACACCAGTGTGGGGACACAGATGTGTGGGGACAAAAGTGTATGAGGAGACTGGTGGGGGGCACAGATGTATGGGGAGACCAATGTGATGACACAGATGTATGGGGACACCAATGTGATGACACAGATGTATGGGGACACCAATGTGATGACACAGATGTATGGGGACACCAATGTGAGGAGACAGATGTGTGGGGACAAAAGTGTATGAGGAGACTGGTGGGGGGCACAGATGTATGGGGAGACCAATGTGATGACACAGATGTATGGGGACACCAATGTGATGACACAGATGTATGGGGACACCAATGTGATGACACAGATGTATGGGGACACCAATGTGATGACACAGATGTATGGTGACACCAATGTGATAACACAGATGTATGGGGACACCAATGTGATGACACAGATGTATGGGGACACCAATGTGATGACACAGATGTATGGGGACACCAATGTGAGGAGACAGATGTGTGGGGACACCAGTGTGGGGACACAGATGTGTGGGGACAAAAGTGTATGAGGAGACTGGTGGGGGGCACAGATGTGTGGGGACACCAATGTGATGACACAGATGTATGGGACACCAATGTGGGGACACAGATGTATGGGGACACCAATGTGGGGACACAGATGTATGGGGACAACAATGTGGGGACACAGATGTATGGGGACACCAATGTGAGGACACAGATGTATGGGGACACCAATGTGGGGACACAGATGTATGGGGACACCAATGTGGGGACACAGATGTATGGGGACACCAATGTGGGGACACAGATGTATGGGGACACCAATGTGGGGACACAGATGTATGGGGACACCAATGTGGGGACACAGATGTATGGGGAGACCAATGAGATGACACAGATGTATGGGGACACCAATGTGGGGACACAGATGTATGGGGACACCAATGTGGGGACACAGATGTATGGGGACACCAATGTGGGGACACAGATGTATGGAGACACCAATGTGGGGACACAGATGTATGGGGACACCAATGTGGGGACACAGATGTATGGGGACACCAATGTGGGGACACAGATGTATGGGGACACCAATGTGGGGACACAGATGTATGGGGACACCATTGTGGGGACACAGATGTATGGGGACACCAATGTGGGGACACAGTTGTGGGGGAGACTGGTGAGGACACGGATGTAAAACCTCATGCACGCTGGTAGTTTAACCCGCTGAATGATGCTCCATCGTTTTATTAGACGACAGGACCATCATCCAGTTCTGCGGTCAACAGTAAGTAAAATGCTATTCTTCTTCTACTGTGGATTTATTTAGTTAAATTATTTTTCCGGCCCGCGGATATGAGTAAAATATAGAATGTGGCCCTCGAAGTAAAAAGTTTGGAGACCCCTGCTCTAGGGTGTTAGAAAAAAATATATATATAATGTTTGGGGGTTTTAAGTAATTTTCTAGCCAAAAAAAAGTATTAGTCTCGTAAACACCAAATCTGAACAAATTAGCCCGGTGTGCACAACATGTTAAATTCATTATGCAAAATAGCAAGGAAAGTGCCTAAATACACATTTAGCAAGCAGGGTGTCTGCAGCTGTACAGGCGTGCTGGGACATGTAGTTTTGTAACACCAGGAGACAAATTGTTTGGGAAATACTAATATCTGATCTTATATACTAACTTTTAAACTAGTCTAAAATGCAGGTAAAGATAATTCAAATACTCACACAGATCAAAATATTCTCCTCAGTTCTTGAAAGGTTGCTTCCAACCATCTTTCCAATTAAAGTTGGGGAACTTGGCCAACTAAAAATTCCTAGGTGAAATGAAACTGGCAAGTGTCCAAGTTCCAGGAAGTAGTCGCGCGTGCGTGTTGTTCGCGCGATTGCGCAAGCGCGCTCGAGAAATTCGCGATACTGTTTTTAAATAAAATTACACATATATTCGATTTCAGAGTGTTACTGTAGAAATTCCGGAATAAATTTCTCATTCGCATTTTTGAGAAATTGCGATAAAATATCAAGAATATTCTGAGCCAATCAGAGTGCTCCTTCCGCATTTGCCGAATATTCTCAATTATTTTGTATTGCAATATATCACGAATATTCTGAGCCAATCAGAGTGCTCCTTACACATTTGCCGAATATTCTCAATTATTTTGTATTGCAACATATCACGAATATTCTGAGCCAATCAGAGTGCTCCCTCCGCATTTCTCGAATATTCGCAATCGCATTCGCAATAGCGAAAATTCGCAATGATTTCACTTTCAAAAAATATCACGAATATTCGTATTTAGCGAATATATCACGAATATTCAACAATATATTCGAGATATATCGCGAAATCGAATATGGCATATTCTGCTCAACACTACGCAGAAAAAGAGGGGGGACAAGAGAGCGCCCCCCCCCCCTCCTGAACCATACCAGGCCTTATGCCCTCAACATGGGGAGGATGCTTTGGGGGTCTGTGACCTAAAAGCACCATGTCCCCATGTTGATGGGGGCAAGGGCCTCATCCCCACTACCCTTGCTCGGTGGTTGTGGGTGTCTGCGGGCAGGGGAAATCTGGAAGACCCCTTTAACAAAGGGGACTCCCAGATCCCAGCCCCCCTATGTGAATTGGTAATTGGGCACATTGTACCCCTACCATTTCACAAAGAAAGTGTAACAAATTGTAAAAAAAAAACAGACACCATTGGGAAAGTCCTTTATTAAAAAATAAATAAAAAATAAATAAATAAAAAAAAGATTCCAGCGGTGGTAATCCACTCTCGGTCTCCTCTCCAATGCTGTCGCTATCCTGCGATAGGTGATCTCCTCTCTGGGGTCCAGCGATGGGATGATCTCCTCTTCATCCAGGTCCAGGATCCAACTATGAGATGTCCACAACTCAGCGCATCGTGTCTCCACCGGAGACACCCTCGGAATGATGCGGCGGGAGCCAGTGACAGCACTTATGTAGCTGAGGGCGGGGGCCATCCCATGCCCCTCTGACGCAAGGGGAAACCCAGGCTTTCCCAGTAACGTGCGGGTGACCCTGCCCCCTCTGATGTAACGCAGATTTACCGTTGCATCAGACGGGGGGGCGGGGTTCTTCCCCATCACCAGAACACCCCTTCCATTTTCTCCACCTATTCTTTCAGCCCCTCACACCAGGCTAACATTTTGCCCTCCACAACTCCCCCTTTTTTGTCTTTCCCTCCCTCTCTTGTTTTCACTCTGGGATAACTACAGTAGATTACAAAACCAGTGGGATCCCCATTGATCAGTTCCTATTCCTGCTTTACTGATGGATTCTCAAAAACAAAAAAACAATGAAAAACGATCTAAGCTTTTATTCCTGATAAAAAACGATTGAAAGCAGATGTGAGATTCATCCAGGAAAACCTACTTCCAAAGCAATAACATACCAAAACTAACCAATCAGTACTTCTCAGCAGCATGCCATGCAACCAACAGTGTAGCAAAGACCAAGGGGGTCTCCATTTCGATTTTTAAAAATCTCCCCATAAACATAACAGAGGTATTGTATGATAAGGAGGGCAGGTTCATATTTGCTAAAGATATTATCTATGATGACCTATCATTCTAGTGAACCTATACTGTTCTAACTTAAAACAGGTAACATTTCTGTATTTGGTAGTAAACCACTTAACTGCCTACCAATCAGGCATATTAGTGCTTGGAGGAGACTTCAACATCCCACTACAACCCCTTTTGGACACTTTCACTGGCACATCATCACTACCATATAAGGCCCTCAAATGCATCAACCTTCTCTTACAACACTAACTGCCTGTCACACTAACTGTCACACTGACACTAAATGCAGTGATCAGTAAAGACAAACCACACAGTCCACAGACCCCTACCCCCTAATGTAAAAACACCCCCTATATATAACTGATTAATACACAAAATCCACCTATAAACAAGACCCCTACAAATAATTCCTAAAGTGGGACAGTGTCTTCCTGAAAAAGAAGGCTAATCCACACTATCCCATAATGGAATGATGCACAGCCTGCGAGCACACTAAGCAATACCCATCCAATTATCCCGGTCACCAGTCAGTCTGTCAGTGGGACTAAGGGAAGACAGTTACATCCAATTGTGGAAATAATTAGATTGCCCAGAAGAATGGCAAACACCCTGACACGCAGGTGTGTATATCCACCGATATTATCAGTCCTGGCAGTTAATAATGTAATATGAGGAAAATTTTAGATATTCGAAAGACTATATAGAACACTGTACACTCCAATTTCGAACTGTTCAACATATAATATCACAGAGTGTGGAGGCAGTGCATCATAAGCTGTAGTTAGATGTCCCTGATAAAAAGGGGGGTTGCTGAGGTAGGTAAGAAGCAGGGGTGATTGTCCCAGCGTTGAAAGTTTACATGTATCGTTCCTGTGAGACTGGAACTGAGTTCCTGTGTGAGGGACTGGCGTACGGACTGGGTGGTGCGGGGGATGGAGGAACAGGAACAAGCTCCAATAAGGACGGCCACCTATGCTCTGCATTGCACTGCACTTTTGCAGTTCTGATATCAGCCGATTTGCAGTCTGTCTGTCATGGTGCTGATTTTTGCCCCCCCCCCTCCTGGCAGACTGCTTCAGCTGGATGTCTCTTCTGCACATGCAGTAAATAATGACAGTCAGCTACTGTGTGGGACCCTGCCTGACCTGTGATAAGAAGATGGGTGAGTTTCACAGCAATAGGCTGTGTTTTAAAATGTGTCAAAATGGGCATTCAGGCAATGAAGACATTACCAAACATTAATGCTCCATGCACACAGGACACTCAAAAAAGTCACTCTGAACATCGGATTGCTGGCAGGAAAACGTTGCTTTGAAAATGCGATTTTATCAGTGTTTTGCATTGCCATCAATCATGCATCATCATGATCCGACTTGCGGTGCAACTTGTGTACTGAGGATGAAGGAAAACCCCACCAAAAATGAAAAAAAAAAATGGTGTGGGGTTCCCCTTCGGTTGATAGCAGGCCCTTCGGTCTGGTATGGACTTTAAAGGGAACCCCCTACAATGAAAAAACGGCGTGAGGGTCCCCCCAAAATCCATACCATCCCCCTTTTCGAGCACACAGCTTGGCTGGTCAGGAAAGGGGGTGGGGACAAGTGAGAACCCCCCCTCCTGAAACGTACCAGGCCGCATGCACCTTGTCCCCATGTTGATGAGGACAAGGGCCTCTATTTCCGACAACTCTGGCCGTTGGTTGTCAGGATCTGCAGGCGGATTCAGAATCTGGAAGCCCCCTTTAATAAGAGGCCACCCATATCCTGCCCCCCACCCTAGGTGAATGTGTCAAAAATAAAACACACTACACAGGTTTTTAAAGTAATATATTAGGCAGATCCGGGGGTCTCTTCTGACTTCGGGGGTCCCTTCCAACTTCTCTGCTCTTTCTGTCCTCTATGTCTTCTGCCAGGCTCCTCCACTTTCTTCTGCTCTTTTGTCTGCTCTTTTGCTAGCGGTTGCCCGGTCTTCTCTGTCGTCTTCTTCCCTCTTCTTTTCTTCTGATGTTGATGCAATGCTCTCTCCCACTCTAATGCCATGTGTGCAATGCGCAACGACTTATATTGGCATGAGGCGTGGCCACCGGGTGAAGTCATCTGGTCACCCCACCCCTTATGATGTCACCACCGGGGCATGATGGGATGGTGACATCATAAGGGGCGTGGTCACCCAGTGACATCAACCGGTGACCACGCCCATGCTAATATAAGTTGTTGCGCACCACACACACGGCATTAGAGTGGGAGAGAGCATAGAGTCAACATCGGAAGAAAAGAAGAGGGTAGAAGACGACAGAGAATACCGGGCAACGGCTAGCAAAAAAGCAGGCAAAAGAGCAGAAGATAGTGTAGGAGCCTGGCAGAAGACATGGGACGGCGAGGGAAGGGGTCGGAGAGAGCGGAGAAGTGTGAATGCAGTGTGCAGTGCATTGTGGGGCTCTCAGCCAGGCTAATATCCCACAGAGCGCAATTTGGTTGTTCGCTAGCGATGTTTGGGCCAAACTGTTCGCTTAACTCTACTAGTGGATTCTTTATAAATTGCCCTTTCTAAATTGTCCCTAGTATATTTATGAATGTGAGGTAGGAACCTAAGATGGTAAGCCCCTTGAGAAAGTGAATGCACAAAATGTAAAAGTGTTGTGTAAGTTGTTGGTGCTTTGGTGCTATAAGAAATTCCATAAAAATACAGCATTTATAGAAGAAACATATGATGACTAATATGCTTGGTCTTTACCTACATAACTAATATAGTGTCTTAATTTTACATAACTAATATAGTGCCTTAATTTTAAACTTTCATTTTTTGCAGAAGCTACTACTGCGAAATTATACTGATCAAACCTAGGCAAGTACTGTATGTTAAAAACTAGCTGACTATGTACTTTCTAATATAATTATTTCAAACTGAGCATAGACATTTTTGCTGCTTATTAGTCGATGTGAAGAATAGCATTTGTTTAGATCAATTAATCAGACTATTTGACAGCACAAAAAAAATGCCACACACACACACAGACTAACAAAATGTTGACTATAAAAATCAATCTACCGTAAAATTATAGACATATTATCTATTAGGATCTACATACATTATTAAAGCTAAAATGTAGCATGATCTCAATTACAAAAAAGTCAATGAACCTGTAATTCTGTATGCATTTTCAAATGTATTTTTTACATTTAGAGAGAAAGAGAATGGAAAATACTATACTAATGGTAGCAACGAGCAGCTTTGTAAAATGTTCAGCAAGTAAAGCTAGAGAATGTATTGAAACTGAGCTAAGGTTATAAATTAGCCTGATATTGCTGACTGTACAGGGATGAAACATAAATGTGTGCCAGCCTAGCACTTAAATGCTCAATGTGTTTTCCTGTGTGATAAAATTACATTTATGCTTTGCAAAGCCAGATCTGTGATTCTCTTTGAAAACCTTGCAAGCTCTATGTGTGTATTTCTAATGCCGCGTACACACGGTCGTTTTTTGCGATGAAAAAAAAAACAACGTTTTTTGTGAAGTAAAAAACGACGTTTTTGAAACGTCACTTTCAAAGACGATGTTGCATACACACCATCGTTTTTTTCACAAAAAACAAGGTTACGTTCACCACACTTTTCAATTGAAGCTCCCTTAATAACTAGCTTCTGGGCATGCGCGGGTTGAAAAACGTCGTTTTAAACAACGTTTTTGCTACACACGGTGACTTTTTGTGAAACAAAAAACGACGTTTTGAAAAACGACACAAAAAATTCAAGCATGTTGGAATTTTTTTTTGGTCGTTTTTTATAAGACAAAAAACGACGTTTTGCCCACACACGATCAATTTAAATGACGTTTTAAAAAACAACGTTTTTTTTCATCGCAAAAAACGACCGTGTGTACGCGGCATTACAATTCACTTCCTATTTTATAATAACCAACTTGCTTTGCAATAATATATATGAAAATTCTATTATTCACTTCTAGTTTTATGAAATGTTTGTCTTACATTGAAAGAAAATGAATTCCCATGATTTAAACTCTATAGAAATCAACACTAATTACAGATGGTTGACTTCTACAAAAATAGTGCTAGCTACAAAATGAACACATTTTTCAATAAAAAAACTTTGAAGCTTAAGCTTATGTTTAGGAGGGTGCATGCTCTGGTATTTTAATTATGCATATTTTACATTTTCTGAAACTGGATATTATATATGCATATGTACAGTGTATGTGTTTATGTATACACAAGCACAAGTACTACTGATTATTAACTGTATTTTGGGAAAAAAATATTTGACCGATAACTCTATGTTGGATGTTGGCCAAAAAAGCTGCTGATTCCATAATCAGTACCAGGGCTGGACTGGGACAACAATCAACCTGACCAGCCCACTTTAATTCAATGCTGCCCCCACCCCCCAAAAAGATTCACGCCCACCAAAAGGCCCCTACATCCATAATTGTATATCATGAGAGGGTGAGAGAGAGGGGAATGAGAGAGAGAGAGGGAGGGTTGAGGGAGAGGGGGTTAGAGAGGGGGTGAGTGTAGGACTTCTTTCACATTGAGGCGTTTTTCAGACACTTTTGGGGTAAAAATAATGCATGTAAGGCATCTGAAAAACGCCTCCGCTGCAGTCCCAGTGTGAAAGCCCGAGTGCTTTTACACTGGGGCGCTATCAGGGCATTAAAAAAAGTCCTCCAAGCAGCATCTTTGGGGTGGTGCACACCGCTCCTGCCCATTGAAATGAATGGCCACCGTTGCTGAAACACCTGCAAAGCACTTCGACAGCAGCAGTACACAGGCACATTTAACCTGGCTGCTATTGGGAATTAAAAGCACCTGCTAGAAGCTGAAAAGCGCAGCTCAAACAGCAGAAAAGTGTTGCTAAAACTAGCATCATTTTACCATCAATGCCCACCCCAGTGTGAAAGCAGCCTAAGAGTAAGGGAGTGAATAAGACAGAGGAGGGGGCAGATAGACAGAGGGGGGAGCTGAGAGACAGAGGGGGAGCTAAGAGACAGAAGGGGGTGCTGAGAGACAGAGGGGGTGCTGAGAGACAGAGGGGGGTGCTGAGAGACAGAGGGGGGAGCTAAGAGACAGATGGAGGGAGCTGAGAGACAGGGGGAGCTGAGAGACATAGGGGGGCTGAGAGACAGAGGAGGAGAGCTGAGAGATAAAGGAAGTGTCAGAAAGAGGGGGGTCTCATTTAAAAAAATAAAAACAAAACATTTAAATGGCCCACTGAGCCATCGGCCCACCGGGAAACTGCCGGTAGTCCCGATGGCCGATCCATCCCTGATCAGTAGGCAAGGTCAAGATACGTGAAGTTAACACGTTTTCTGCAGGCTGTAAGTCATTTTGTGTGAGTTCTCCTCTAAAAATAAGCTTAGTGTTTGATTTGAATGTAACTTCAGACCAAACACTGACTGTTTGGAAGTTCATCCAAACATTGAACATTTAAAGCATTTGATAAAGGTAAATAAACTTTGCTTAGGAGAGTGGGAAGGGGAGTGGATAAGTGTGTGAAGGTAGTAGACTGCAGCTCCCCCTAAAAGTATACACCCCGAGGGGAATATAACTAAAAGTAAGAAAAGAGGAGGGATGGGGGTGGTGGCGCTGTCACTATTAGGTTGTGTAGTAGTGCCAATAATTATACCACGATGTGTGGGTGAATGTGGCTTATAGGGGCAACCTTCCCCGTCCTACAAGAGTATATGTATATAGGGCTATACCGTATATAAGGATATGTCAAAAACGGGGGGTTGGGTATAAAAAATAAATATTGGGCCAGATTCAGCAAGACTTGCGCTGGAGTAAATCGATATGCGCGGCGTAATTGTAAAGATGCGTCGTTGTATCTATGTGGCCGTACCCACCAACCTAGATGCGCCAGAAAACGGGCCTTTTCCGATCGGCTTAACTTTCCCTCGCCAGAGTATCGTTTTCGCTCGTCGCATCCGTCGCGCCTATTGATTTTCCATGTAAATATGCAAATGAGGGAGATTTCCCAATTCGCGAACGGATTAGCACCAGACGCTGGCTACATGCGCCGCGCGTATCTCGTCCGTCCGGCGCAAAGTTATTTCTACAAATAGCTGCTTTATCTTTACTCCTGACGGCCACAGGTCAGCAGGAGAGCAGCTACAGCAGCAGCGTTACCGACGAAACTAGCAAGCTGAACAACCACACGTGCAAGGACAACACCTCTGTGTGCCAACATGCCAGGGGCAGTCGCGGTCCTAGCACTAGTACTGGGTCCCCTGGTACGGAGGAGGTGGGCACGTGAGAGGATATACCGCACGCGCATGAGCCTCTTTGGCATGGGGGATGAGGAGGTGTATCGCCTCTTCAGATTCAGCCCTGATGCAATACTTGAACTAACCACAACCCTGCAGGGTGACATCACCAGCAAGACACACCGCTCACAAGCAGTGCAGCCACTGGTGAAGGTACTGGCAACACTCCATTTCCTTGCAAGTGGATCATTCCAGCGTACAAGTGGAGTGGTGGCTGGGATGTCACAGTCCTCCATGAGCAGATGTGTGCACCAGGTTGTCCCTGCAATTCTCAGACGCATGTCCAACCAGTTCATCAGACCAACCACTAAGGAGCTGCGGCTGAAGGCAATGACAGATTTCTACAACATTGCCAGATTCCCACGCACTGTGGGGGCCATTGATTGCACACATGTGGCCCTACAGCCCCCCAGTGCCACAGAGCACATATACCGCATTTGGAAGCATTGGCACTCCATCAACGTACAGGTGATAGCTGATGCCCAACGCCTCATATGGCACGTCCGTGCCAAACACCCCGGGTCCAGCCATGACAGCTTCATATACAATCAGAGCCCCATCCCAATGGAATTCCAACAGAACATGTATGGGGACAGCTGGCTGGTTGGTGAGTGACATGGGTGGCAGGCATGACTATCCCCTCCCATGATGCACACATCACAAGGGCCACATGCATGACTAACATCCTCCTGTCTTTTCCCTTACAGGTGACTCTGCATATGCACTGGGACCCCATCTAATGACTCCTTTCCGGAACCCCCAAACCAGAGGAGAGAGAAAATACAATGAAGCACACATCAAAACCCGTGCAGTGGTGGAGCAAACATTTGGGCTCTTGAAGTCCCGTTTCCGCTGCCTGGATAAGTCTGGGGGGGGCCTTATTGTATTCCCCTACCTTTGTGTGTCAGATCATCGGTGCATGTTGCATTCTGCACAACTTTGCCATGGGAAAAGGCCTGCAGATTGACATACGTGATGACCTGACCCCCCAACCAGACATAATATTTATCCAGAGCACTTCGGGTGAAGCTGTGTGTATGGTGAAGGCTTAACTATCGTGTTGGACTCAGATTACATGACAAGTTCTGGAAGAATCTCTTTCATGTGTTATTTACACTGTTTTGGTTTGCTGGACTTTTTGAGACTATCACACACATTTTTTGTTTGTGATATATATTCAACCACTTGTTATTGTGATCACTCTCACAGGTGATTCACATTGCAAAGTTTTACTGACCTTGTGACCACAATTGTTCCTTTCCAGAACCCTTCAGCGCCCTCCCCTTTTTTCTTTTTATCACAAATCACAGTTCATCACTGTCTTTGAGAAGAAGCTTTATTTAATTAACAATAATTCAATTTTATTCCAAATTTTGGCGCGGAAACACCCCCCCCCTTTTTCACATTCCTATGATCCTAATTGCTCCAGATTGGCCTCGGCGTCCTTGGTACGCTGATCTAGTGCGGCTAGTATCAGACGCCCCTTGGCATCTACCGTGGAGAGAGGACCTGCTGTCACAAGGTCCCATACTGCATGCTGCTTTACAGTCGCTGGCTTGACGGCATGGCTATTGAAAGCCAGGTACTAAGAGACCGGGGGCCTGTCAGATTTTGTGATTCCTACCATTAGGAAGGCTAGGAAGTTATCCTGTAGGAGGATTTAATATGGCACTTGGGAGGCTTACTTAGCTCTTTGCGAGAAAATTAAGTGGAATCCTCAGACTTATATAGTGTCCAGAGTCCTGCTGTTTTTACAGCGTGGGGTGGACCAAAAAGCTTGCTTAAGCATGATTAAGGGGCAGATATCTGCCCTGGCAGTTTTCTTTCAGTGACCCCTGGCGACTCACTCTCTAGTGAGAACATTTGTACATGGGGTTCGGCATGTGGCCTCTCCGGTCCGTCCTCCACTATCCGTGGGGATTTGAGTAGCAGACGCACCTTGGAGTCTACCGCTACGAGAGGACCTGCTGTCGCAAGGTCCCATAGGTGCCTTACAGTCAATGGCTTTAATGCCATGACCTCTAAGAGCCTCAGAACCACCATTTGAGAACATTAGGGAAGTTCCCTTGTTGACACTTTCTCAGATAGTGGTCCTTTTGGTGGCTGTTAGGTCAGTTAAGACAGGTTCTGAGCTGGCAGCCTTGTCATGAAAGGCTCCCTATTGATCTTCCACAAGGATAAGGTGGTGCTGCATCCACAGCTTTTTTTTCTTCCTAAGGTCATTTCGACCTTCTATCTCAAGGAAGACATTGTACTGCCATACTTGTGTCCTCATCCGTTGAATCCTAAGGAGACGACGTGGCATTCTTTGGATGCTGTCCGAGCTCTGAGAAGATACCTGTCTGTTACGGCTCTGTTCCGGAGTTCAGACTCACTGTTTGTTTCGGTGGCTGGTCCCAAGAAGGGCCCAGAGTTCTCATCGGCCACCATTTCGAGGTGAACCCGACAGATCCTGATCAGGCTTACGCCATAAAGGGTTCGGGCGCCTCCCTATCACGATGCATTTGACTAGGGCAATGGTGCCTCTTGGGGTTTCTGACATCTAGTGTCTGTTTCCCCGGTGTAAGGCGGCAACCTGGTCGCCTGGTCACACTTTCACTAAACTTTACAAGTTGATGTGAGTGCATCTTCAGATGCTTCTTCGGCCGCAAAGTTTTGCAGGCGGCTGTTTAGAGTTACAACTCCTCAGTTCAGGAGCTTTGTTTTGTTTTGGAGTGAAGTTTAATTTTATGCTTCCCACCCCTCATTTTGACACTGCTTTGGGACGTCCCACTATGTCAAGATTAAGGCTGTGTCCATCCATGAACGAAAGAGAAAATAGGATTTTATGCTCACCATAAAATCACTTTCTATGAGTTCATGGATGGACACAGCACCCACCCCTCTTTGTCTGTACTACTTGTTACAAACTGAATTGCTTGGTGCAGGCTGAGGGGATATAGTCAGTGGGACCACACCCTAGGTGGGGCGGTTCTGCTTTGAAGTTAACACTTCTGCCTAGTCACTCCTAAAAATAGATAGGCTATTCCCCACTATGTCAAGATTAGGGTGGTGTCCATCCATGAACTCAGAGAAAGAGATTTTACAGTGAGCTTAAAATCCTATTATCTATGGCCAGTTTTAGAGCTAATTTGATATAGGCATTGAGAATCTTCCCTCCAAAAAATGTAAATATTAAAATAAAATGAAATACATATTTACTTTAAATATCCAATCTAATTTTTCTGTTCTCTCCAATTTATCCATGTCATCTGCACATGACTGGGTATTCAAAGTGTACAGCGATTTGTTTTTCATATGATTTGGGAACTGAAGTACATAGTCATAGAATTTATTATGTAGAATCTTAGTTTGTTTAGTAAATCAGTCTCAATCTCTGAAGGCCACAAATAAAACAAATAAGCTATGTTGTGCAGGAAAATGGTAACATTGAGGCTGGGTTCCCATATAAAACGCATTTGTCTCACAGCAGCTGTCCGGTGTGTCCTGGTTCACCATTTCAGGTCTGAATTTTGGGTTGAATTTGGACCCAAACACACCAAAATATGCATGTTTTTATGCAAAATGCATGGGGCCGAGATATGTGAACCCGGCTCCATAGAGAGTCGGTCAAAATCTCCTGCTATTGCGAATTGGATGCGGAAAACCCACATCCAGTTAGCAATGGTGTGAACTAAGCCTTACTTTGTAAGCCAGATACTTACTAAGCCAGATACTTAGTAACTAATAGAAGCCAGACCACATCTGCCTAATGTTAACTTTCTGTTTTTTTTTTTAATGTCGTCACCATAGGGTTTATTTTATTTTAAGTATTGTTGTCTATTTTATGGGATATTTACACATTACTTGACAATAGGGATGAGCTTCGCATTCGAAACGAACGTATGTTTGACTCGAACATTGTCTGTTTGTACGTTCAACGAAATTCGAACAAAAGCGTTCACTCCAAATTCGAGTGACACAAAACGGCCCATAATTCACTGCGGCATTGCGCGCTGATGATTGGCCAAGCATGCTGTATGTCCCGCATGCTTGGCCAATCACAGCGCGCAAAAAAGAAGAGCCATAATTGGCCAAAGCCTGGGTGGCTTTGGCCAATTATGGCTCAGGGCTTTAGCACACGCCCCACACTATATAAGGCCGCCTACTGGGCGGCCTTGTGTAGTGTGTTCCGGCTTGTTAATGAGAGCAGTCAGAGAGACAGAGAGATTGTCTTTTTATATAGCTAGATAGAGCAGGCAGGCTAGTCAGTTTAGCTTAATTTATAGTGTGTAGAGAATATATATACATCCCTAGGAGTTGTACATATATTTATACACTGTATAGCTTAGATAGATCAGTTCTTCCTAATTTACTGGCAGGCAGGTGATTGTGCTATTTAACCACTTCCCGACCGCCGCATGTACATATACGTCCACAGAAGGGCACGTGCAGGCAGATGGACATATATTTACGTCCCTGCCTTTGCGCGGGTTGGGGGTCCGATCGGGACCCCCCCCGCTACATGCAGTGGTCGGAAACCCGCGGGGAGGGATCCGGGATGAGGGCGCGGCTATTCGTTTCTAGCCGCCCGCTCGTGATCGCTCCCCGGAGCTGAAGAACGGGGAGAGCCGTATGTAAACACGGCTTCCCTGTGCTTCACTATGGCGGCTGCATCGATCGAGTGATCCCTTTTATAGGGAGACTCGATCGATGACGTGAGACCTACAGCCACACCCCCCTACAGTTGGAAACCCACACAAATCATACAGCGCCCCCTGTGGGTAACTCCCAAACTGCAACTGTCATTTTCACAATAAACAATGCAATTTAAATGCATTTTTTGCTGTGAAAATGACAATGGTCCCAAAAATGGGTCAAAATTGTCGGAAGTGTTCGCTATAATGTCGCAGTCACGAAAAAAAAATTACTGATCGTGCCATTAGTAGTAAAAATAAATAAATAATAAAAATGCAATAAAACTATCCCCTATTTTGTAAACGCTATACATTTTGCGCAAACCAATCGATAAACGCTTATTGCGATTTTTTTTACCAAAAATAGGTAGAAGAATACGTATCGGCCTAAGCTGAGGAATACATTTTTTTATATATTATATATGTGACAAACCAAATCAATACAATCTAATATTTAAAGAAGTAAAGTCCAAATACAGCACACAAAAATGGTTTATGATATTCTCATGAGTTGATGAAGATATCCCCTCTACAGTCTCATTCAAACACACAGGAGTTGTATATAGATTCTCTCAGGTGGGTAATTGAACTATATCCCCTCTATTCAATCTAGGCAATTCTCCCGGCGATAATTTGTTTAAGGTAAGAGTAAATACGCTTACCAACTGGTGTAGACCCACAGCTCACCATACGGTGGGGGGTCCTTGGAGCGTGTATGGGCCGACTGCCCTCCTCGGTCTCTGTCTCAGGTATATATCCTTGTGCAGGCAATCCAGAAGAGTCTAAAAGGGAATAAATTTTGCGCATACCCAAAAAATAACAAGTGACAGCTGCGACTCAAAAATGTTATACAACATAAAACAATAATATAGAAAGGGTTGGAATCGCGCTAATCGTGAATGTATATCCCATGAAGGACACAGGACGTGCTGTGAATTTTAAACAAAAGTGAATAACCTGTGAACGCATATGGTCAATCAATTATAATGAGTACCATGCAGGTGTGGATACAAGTATAGGTCCACAAAAATTACTATTAGGTAACCGTGTACATTGTTGCCACAGTGTAGATGTAATGTCAGTGAAAAAAAACATCAACTGATAAAGCCACACAAGTAATAAAATAGCTGAACTTAAAAAATATACTCCACCTGATGAACAGGGAGAAGAAAAAAAACAAAATCTATATTGTGTTAAAAAATAGTCAATGTGATGAAAAAAACACAGATGAGTATAAATGTCTCTGTCCTTTTAACCTGTAAATACACAGAAGAGAAGGGAAATCCCAAGCTGTTGTAGATGTATCAGTCTCCTGGATATCGATCACAAATGAACTTGCACAGATCTGAAGCCGCAGGATCTCAGCGACATAAAAACACACAAAGAAAAAAACAAAAAGACTCGCATAGTGTAAAACCTTAGGAAAACTGAAAGCACTACACCCGTGTGGAACAGTCTTGCGACCGGGGGAGGGAATGGTGCGAACCCACCACCTTTGCACACACTGACCCTTACCAGATCTGGACCCCACAGGGTAGTATCAGGCACTCAGAGAAGGGATCGTGATTCAGCAACCATAGGACATCAACCGATGACAGTGTTGGTGATACCATGTAATATAAAACCGCACATAGTGTAAAATCGAATGATATTTAATGTAGAAAAAATTAAAGGTTGCACTTACAAGGATAAGAATCAGTAGGGCATTTAAAAACAAGCAAAGTGCCGGCCGGCTGGATGGTACGCGTGCGTCCTTCCGTCTGGATGTGGTGACGTGGGAACGTCTCCTCCCAACGTTTCGGGAAACGTTGGGAGGAGACGTTCCCACGTCACCACATCCAGACGGAAGGACGCACGCGTACCATCCAGCCGGCCGGCACTTTGCTTGTTTTTAAATGCCCTACTGATTCTTATCCTTGTAAGTGCAACCTTTAATTTTTTCTACATTAAATATCATTCGATTTTACACTATGTGCGGTTTTATATTACATGGTATCACCAACACTGTCATCGGTTGATGTCCTATGGTTGCTGAATCACGATCCCTTCTCTGAGTGCCTGATACTACCCTGTGGGGTCCAGATCTGGTAAGGGTCAGTGTGTGCAAAGGTGGTGGGTTCGCACCATTCCCTCCCCCGGTCGCAAGACTGTTCCACACGGGTGTAGTGCTTTCAGTTTTCCTAAGGTTTTACACTATGCAAGTCTTTTTGTTTTTTTCTTTGTGTGTTTTTATGTCGCTGAGATCCTGCGGCTTCAGATCTGTGCAAGTTCATTTGTGATCGATATCCAGGAGACTGATACATCTACAACAGCTTGGGATTTCCCTTCTCTTCTGTGTATTTACAGGTTAAAAGGACAGAGACATTTATACTCATCTGTGTTTTTTTCATCACATTGACTATTTTTTAACACAATATAGATTTTGTTTTTTTTCTTCTCCCTGTTCATCAGGTGGAGTATATTTTTTAAGTTCACCTATTTTATTACTTGTGTGGCTTTATCAGTTGATGTTTTTTTTCACTGACATTACATCTACACTGTGGCAACAATGTACACGGTTACCTAATAGTAATTTTTGTGGACCTATACTTGTATCCACACCTGCATGGTACTCATTATAATTGATTGACCATATGCGTTCACAGGTTATTCACTTTTGTTTAAAATTCACAGCACGTCCTGTGTCCTTCATGGGATATACATTCACGATTAGTGCGATTCCAACCCTTTCTAAATCCAGAAGAGTCCCAGGGAGTCTTGTAATAGATGATATTCATACAGGATACAATCAGGGAGAAGCCAAAAAGAGGAGAAAAAAGAGAGGGGGACACCTCCTTGTAGCGTAAAAAGTTTTAATTAAAAAAGGTACGTTTAAAAAGTTATATATTTCAAGTTATATATAGTTCAATTACCCACCTGAGAGAATCTATATGCAACTCCTGTGTGTTTGAATGAGACTGTAGAGGGGATATCTTCATCAACCCATGAGAATATCATATACCATTTTTGTGTGCTGTATTTGGACTTTATTTCTTTAAATACTAGATTGTATTGATTTGGTTTGTCACCTTGTGGGCATATAGATATTTGCTCATTGCACTTTGGGAATATATTATCACACTTTGCAGACACACCTTTGGCATTGACTTGTCATAATCTAGACGCTGATTGACTGGAAGCCTCATTCCAGTCTGCCTTGGGGGTACAATTGTTCCCTTACCTATTCACCTAATTTACATATTTGTTTTGTGATTTACATTTACTGTGGACCAGATGTGACATCTAGGTCTATTGTTTCTTTACCACTTGGGGATCCCCTAACCGGGGGACAACGGTTTTTTGGCGCTGCACTTTTTTCTAGGATATTTATTATAGCAAAAATTAAAAAATATTGAATTTTTTGAAAAATTGTCGCTCTATTTTATTTTTTTTGTGTTTATTTTAATTTATTTTTATTGAGTTTTTTAAAACACACATATAATTAACATTACATTGTCAATAAGCATACAAAAAAGTTCTACAATTAAATATATTCATCATTTCATACACATGTATTACAACAATAAAACAATTATACAAACCACAACCATATAGGACAGTCCTACCTCCTCCTAACCTACCTACTCTCTCCTCCTCCTTGACCCTCTCCTCCCCGCTCCCCCACCCCAGATAAAAAAAAAGGGGGGGGGAAACTGAGTTCAAAAAGTGCCCTATTTCTATTACAAAACATAATTGTCTGTGCCTTCCCACTCCATTATGAGGGGACAAGAGAGGCTCTCGAGTCCCACCACCCATATGTCTCTCTCAAAAAAGTAAGAGAGGGAAAAAAAAGGAAAAAAAAAAAGAAAAAAAAGGGGGGCCATATTTCTATTTCCATACATGTTTATCTGTTCCTTCCCGCTCCATTGTAGGGGGGCAAGAGTAACTCTTGTCCCACCACCTATATGCTCTTCTCAAAAAGATAAGAGAAGGGAAAAAAAAGGAAAAGGAGAAAAAAAAAGTTTAAAAATGTTTTATGTATATATGCATACATATACATACATACATGGGGGGTGGAGTAGAGGGGAGGGGTGGTGCTGGCCTTTTCTCACCTTCATCTCACCCATTGTACTTAGGCAGGAGGGAGGGGAAGGTCTCCAATCATACCTCGCGCCCAAACCGGCAAATATTTCCTCTTTTTTTGTTTATAGCGCAAAAAAATAAAAACCAGCAGAGGTGATCAAATACCGCCCAAAGAAAGCTCTATTTGTGGGGAAAAAGGGATGGCAATTTTGTTTGGGAGCCACGTCGCATGACCGCGCAATTGTCTGTTAAAGCGACGCAGTGCCGAATTGTTAAAACGCCTTTGGGCATTTAGCAGCATATTGGTCTGGGGCTTAAGTGGTTAAAGACGTTATCACACGTATAAACACCCAGCAGGTACAATATTTAAAGGAATTTTATTTAAATTTTTTTAATTTAAGCATCATTAAAATCACTGCTCCTGGAGCAGTGATTTTAATAATGTTTAAATAAAAAAAATGAAAGATTCCTTTAAATATTGTACCTGCTGGGTGTCTATAGTTTGCCTGTGAAAACGTCTTTGAGAACCCGGGTCTTGCCCGAGGGAACATGTATCAATGGAAAAAAGTTTTAAAAACGGTTGCTTTTTTAGTCCTGAAAAAACGACCCTTTTTAAAAAAAAATGTCTATTGATACATGTTCCCTCGGGCAAGACCCGGGTTCTTAACCACTTCAATACCCAGCCATTGACATATGACGTCCACAGATGGGATCTCCCATCCTGGGTGGACGTCATATGACGTCCTCGGCTTTCTGCCGCTACTGCGGGCCCCCAGGGGCCGCAGAGCGGCGTTCGGGGATCCGGTGTGTCCCTCGGGACACAGCCATTCCCCGATGGGGGTACTGAAGTGGCGGCGGCGGCAGGCAGCAGAGCTTCCGGTGTAACATACCGGATTCCTATTGCAGAGCTGCAGCAGCGGTGTGCACCGCGCCCGGGACACAGCTGATCCCCGATGGGGGAATTGTAGCAGTGGGCGGCAGTGATCCGGTAACTTACCGGTAATGCAGAGCGGCGTACGGCATTTAGTAATTTAAATATCGGGGATTCGGGCGGGAGTTAATTAGGGGAGGGAGGGGGGTGATGCAGGGGAAGTGTAGTGGCATGTGTTTGAATGTGTGTGGCGGGCCGAATTAAAAGTGAAAGGGACTTTTGAGAACCGATCCCTGTGCGCTTGCAAAGTGCATACCCATTTGCATACTGGGCATGCGCAGAGGGAAACTTCGGGGCTTCCCGTGCGCCACATCAGTACGCCGAGAAATTCTTAGTAAATTCCTTGCGCCGTAGCTGACATTCCTGTGCGTGATGCGGCGCATGGGAATCTCCGAACGGTTTTCAGCCTGCGCTGACACTGAAGAGGAACTCCGCGCCAAATTTCAAACTTGAAACCGGCGCGGGTCCCCCTCCAGGGGTACAGTAGGCTCTTTGGCTTGGTCTGGAACGTGAGGGGTTAAACCCATGCCAAAAACGGTGTGGGGTTCCCCCCCAGATCCAGACCAAGCCCTTATCCCAGGCACGCAGTCTGGCCGGACAGGAATGGGGGTGGGGACGAGCGAGCGCCCCCCCCCCTCCTGAGCCGTACCAGACCGCATGCCCTCGACATAGGGGAGTGTGTGCTTTGAGGGAGGGGGATACTGCCCCCCACCCCAAAGCACTCTTGTCCCCATGTCGATAGGGACAAGAGCCTCTTCCCGACAACCCTGGCCATTGGTTGTCAGGGTATGCGGGTGGGAGCCAATCGGACTCTGGGAGCCCCCTTTAATAAGGCGGCCCCCAGATTCCGGCCCCCCACCCTATGTGAATGAGTATGGGGTACATCGTACCCCTACCTATTCACCTGGTGGAAAAAATGTAAAAATAAGACACCACACATAAAATAATTTATTAGTCAGCTCTGGGGGTCTTCCGCCAACCCACCTCGGTATTCTCCGCCGTTGTCTTCTGCCGCGGCCCCTTCACCACGAAGCTCCAAGCTTATGGGGGAGGGCCGCGGGCTTTGTAGTTTTCTGCCAGGGTGGGGGTCGAACATCCCACCACGGTCTTCGCCGCCATCTTCCGCCATGGCCCCCTTCACCACAAAGCTTCCTGCTTATGGGGGAGGGCCGCGGGCTTCGCCGCTTTCTGCCAGGGGGGGCTCTCGATGGCCTCTTCTGCCTGGCTCCTCCGCTGGGGCCAGGGCTTCTCTCCGCTGTCTTCTGCCACGGGGCGACACCCGTGGGCTTCTCTGGTGCCCTCCGCTTCTGCCTGGCTCCTCCGCTGGGGCCAGGGCTTCTTCTTCCATTCGATGTTGACACGACGAGGTTCGGCGCTGAAATGCCGACAGAGCGGTGGGCACCGACTTATATTGGCATAGGGCATGGGCGTGGTGATGCCACCATGTGACTTTAACCCATGTGACATCACATTCCCATCATGCCCAGTGATGTCACATGGGTTGAGGTCACATGGTGGCATCACCACGCCCACGCCCTATGCCAATATAAGTCGTTGCGCACCGCTCTGTCGGCATTTCAGCGCCGGACCTCGTCGTGTCAACATCGAATGGAAGAAGACAGCAAAGAGAAGCCCTGGCCCCAGCGGAGGAGCCAGGCAGAAGCGGAGGGCACCGGAGAAGCCCGCGGTTGTCGCCCCGTGGTGGAAGACAGCGACGAGAAGCCCTGGCTCCAGTGGAGGAGCCAGGCAGAAGCGGAGGCCACCGAAGAAGCCCGCAGGTGTCACCCCCCGGCGGAAAACGGCTAGAAGCCCGAGGGGGGGCCACAACCCTGTTGTTATCCGCCATTTTCCACCGCCACCCCGAATGTAAAAGAGCTTAATTTGGGGTGGGGGCCCGGCCGAACATGGCGGAAAACACCGGCGGGTGTCGCCCCCTCCGGCAGAAAATGGCAAAGCCCGGGGCCCAATGGGGTGGTGGTGGGGGGACCCGGCAGAAGACCCCCGGAGCTGACTAATAAATTATTTTATTCTGTGTGGTGTCTTATTTTTACACTTTTCCATCAGGTGAATGGGTAGGGGTATGATGTACCCCATACTCATTCACATAGGGTGGGGGCCGGTATCTGGGGGCCCCCTTATTAAAGGGGGCTCTCAGAATCTGATAAGCCCCCCACCCGCATACCCCGACAACCAACGGCCAGGGTTGTCGGGAAGAGGCTCTTGTCCCCTCCCCCAAAGCACACACTCCCCCATGTCGAGGGCATGCGGTCTGGTACGGCTTAGGAGGGGGGCGCTCGCTCGTCCCCACCTCCATTCCTGTCCGGCCAGACTGCGTGCCTGGGATAAGGGTTTGGTCTGGATCTGAGGGGGAACCCCACGCCATTTCTTTGGCGTGGGTTTAAGCCCTTACATTCCAGACCAAATCTAAGGGCCTGTTATGCACCTGGAGGTGGACCCCAAGCCGTTTTTTTTGTAAAATTTGGTGTGGAGTTCCCCTTTACCCTGTGTGGTGCATCATTTTCTTTTTTGTTTTGTTTTTTCCCCAGGTGAATGGGTAGGGGTACGACGTACCCCATACTCATTTACATAGGGTGGGGGGCCAGAATCTGGGGGCCCCCTCCCCCAAAGCACACACTCCCCCATGTCGAGGGCATGTGGTCTGGTACGGCTCAGGAGGGGGGGGGGGGCGCTCGCTCGTCCCCACCCCCATTCCTGTCCAGCCAGACTGCGTGTCTGGGATAAGAGTTTGGTCTGGATCTGGGGGGGGGGGGAAACCCCACGCCTTTTTTTTTGGCGTAGGTTTAAGCCCTTACATTCCAGACCAAATCTAAGAGCCTGTTGTGCACCTGGAGAAGGACCCCACGCCGTTTTTTATTTTTTTTATTTGGTGTGGAGTTCCCCTTTATCCCGATCCTGTCAGGGGGGGGAATGCCTGCTCGACTGTTCATACAATGTATGAACAGCGATCTGTCATTTCCCCTAGTCAGTCCCACCCCCACCATTGGTCGCTAGAAAAATACCAAAGGTCCCAAAAATGTGTCCGCCATAATGTCGCAGTAGCCATAAAAATTACTGATCGCCGCCATTACTAGTAAAAAAAAATATATTCCCAAAAAAAACATAAAACAAACCCCTATTTATAACTTTTGCCCAAACCAATCAAACGCTTATTGCGATTTTTTGGAACCAAAAATATGTCGAAGAATACGTATCGGCCTAAACTGAGGGCAAAAAAGTTTATTTATATATATTTTTTGGGGAGATTTATTATAGCAAACAGTAAAAAAGTTGTCTTTTTATTTACAAAATTGTCGCTATATTTTTGGTTCGAGCAAAAATAAGAAAAAACGCAGAGGTGATCAAATACCACTAAAACAAAAAATAACATTTTGTGGGGGAAAAAAAAGGACGCCAATTTTGTTTGGGAGCCACGTCGCGCAACCGCGCAATTGTCAGTTAAAATGATGCAGTGCCGAAATGCAAAAACTGGCCCGGTCAGTGACCAGTAATATGGTCTGGGGCTCAAGTGGTTAAAAATTAATAAAACACTAAAGTTAGCCCAATTTATGGCCATAATGTGAAAGATGATGTTACACTGAGTAAATAGATACCTAACATGTCACGCTTTAATATTGCACACACTCATGGAATGGTGCCAAACTTCAGTACTTGAAAATACCCATAGGCAACACTTTTTTTTTCAGGTTACCAGTTTAGAGTTACAGAGGAGGTCTAGTGCTAAAAGTATTGCTCTCGCTCTAACGCACGCTATGATACCTCACATGTGGGGTTTGAACGGTGTTTACATATGTGGGCGGGACTTACACATTTAAGGCCTGCCAACATATGTAAACACCGTTCAAACCACACATGTGAGGTATCATAGCGTGCTTAAGAGCAAGAGCAATACTTTTAGCACTAGACCTCCTCTGTAAATCTAAACTGGTAACCTGAAGAAAAAAATTGTGCGTGTTCACTTCTGACTGCGAGCTACTAGGGACAGGGGCGTTTTAATTATTATTATTTATGTTTGTTACATAAAAATTCAATAAGACCTCCCCTTCAGGTTGGGAAGCATCAGTTCAGGGGAAAAAAACAAAAAAAAACAGCTCTCATGCTTTTATCCGCCATTGCAGCTTTGATTCTGTTAATGCATCTCGAGTGAACTGGGCATGCTTGGACACTTAGAAAAATTAAGCTGGGTTTTTGTGCCTCAAAATGACTTGCATGTTTCTAAACATGCTCAGAAAGCTTGTTTTTTGGCTTAGTAATTTAAGGACATCCTTAACCACTTCCCGACGGCCGTACGAATATATGCGGCCGTCGGGAGGTCCTGAATCTCTGACAGGGCGCATATATGCGCCCTGTGCTTTTAATGGCCACTAGAGGGCGCGCGAGCACCGCCGCCGGCTCGCGTGTGCCCGCTGCATTCCTGAGATGCCGATGCGCGTGCCTGGTGGCCGCGATGTCCGCCAGGCACTCGCAATCGGCGGTTACAGGGACAAAACATGGATCTCTGTGTGTAAACACAGAGATCCATGTCCTGTCAGGGAGTGAGGTGACCGATCTGTGTCTCTTGTACATAGGGACACAGCATCGGTCACCTCCCCCAGTCACCCCCCCTCCCCCCACACAGTTAGAACACACCCAGAATACATTTAACCCCTTCCATGTCCCCCTAGTGTTAACCCCTTCACTGCCAGTCACATTTATACAGTAATCGGTGCATTTTTATAGCACTGATCGCAGTATAAATGTAAATGGTGCCAAAAATGTGTCAAAAGTGTCCGATGTGTCCACCATAACGTCGCCGCCATTACTAGTAAAAAAAAATATATAGGGAGCTGTGGTGGCTCAACGTGATTGGCACTGCGTTGACAAGCCATTCACCTCTGCAGCCAAGGGTTCGGATCCCGGTCTCGGCTACATGTGAATTGAGTTTGGTGGTCTCAGCCCGGCTCCCGGTGGGTGTGCTATGCAAGGTACGCCTGTGCTTAGTACGCCCACCCCCCCCCCCTTAAAAACCACCACACTTGCACGCACACGAAATTGGTTTAAAACACACGCACTTTGGCCATGCGGTCTCCTAAAATAAAGAGAGGCGAAGGACCTACGGGGCTGGCTGGGTGGGCTAGGCTCCCTCATAGGGGGAGTCCCTCTGCCCCATTGGGGTCCCGTTGGGCCCCAGTTGGGCTCCCAAGAGGAGCAGGTAGGGCGGGGTGAGTGGGAGGCCCCCCTTCACACCCGCCATTGCCACCGGGGGCATGGAGAAGGATGGCGAATGCCTCCGGGGGGAGGGTCTGCCTACTCCCAACTCCTGCAGTCCGGCTCCTCTCTCTCGAGTTCACGCACAAAAATACACTTTAAAAAAAAAATATATATATATATAAAAATTTGTAATAATTCTGTCCCCTATTTTGCATGCACTATAACATTTGCGCAAACCAGTCGCTTATTGACATTTTTTTTTTTTACCAAAAATATGTAGAATAATACGTATCGGCCTAAACTGAGAATTTTTTTTTTAAATGGACTATTTATTATAGTAACAAGTAAAAAATATTGACTTTTTTTCAAAATTGTCGCTCTTTTTTTGTTTATAGTGCAAAAAATAAAAACCGCAGAGATGATCAAATACCACCAAAAGAAAGCTCTATTTGTGGGGAAAAAAGGACGCCAATTTTGTTTGGGAGCCATGTCGCACGACCACGCAATTGTCAGTTAAAGCGACGCAGTGCCAGAAGCTGAAATTTCACCTGGTCAGGAAGGGTTATAAGTGCCCAGTAAGGAAGTGGTTAACAGGTGTAAGCAGTTACAAGTGCACACAAACTAGAGGCTGACATTTCTTCATGTGTTTCCAATTGGTTCATTAGCACACATGTTATAAAAAGTGTGGATAGAGCACATGTCAGCTGCCCTGAGAGGGGCCAGACTTGCTGGCTGGCAAGAATGGCGGGGCGAAACAGAGATGTTTTTGAGCATTTTTTTTTTTGGGGGGGGTTAGGCAATTGTTTGATTTAATGATGTTCACTTTGATGTTTTGGTCTGCTGCATAATTTAGCAAAATGTTTCTCAAGACGTTAATGACTAATGTTTTAATCCTGTGGGTCTATCCTGTTATTTCAAAAGCATAAACCATATTCCAATTACTGTCTGAAATAAACCTAGGTCTATTTTTTTTTAGGTTTTTTTTTTGTTTGTGTGTTAATTTTTAATTTTTTGTTTTGTGGACCAATAAAATTACTTTCAAATTTTGAAGTTTGTTTTGTGATATTTTTTCAGATGCAGCTGAAATAGTTTGGGCCTAAACCATCAAGTGTGATTTGTCTCTAAGCATCTTTGCTGCTGTGTATGCATGAAATGTTTGCTGCCATGAAAAGGAAAGACAAAGTGGTAAGTATTGTTTCCTAGTATTGATGTCCAGACTGTCTTTTTAAAGCACATGTGCAAGATGAAGGAAAACCTGCAAACATGGCCTGTTGGGGGGGGGTGTATTGGTGGACAGGCTTGAAGTGCTGATATACAGCACTGTGCTTGAATCTAGCACAAGACAATCCTATTCTAATTGTGGGTGTTTGAGGGAAGCCAAGTGAGTGTTAGAACCCCTGCTTGTGTTTTTAGGTTGGGCTTTGTGTCCCTTTTCTTGGCTTCACTTCCTGTCACACAGCTGAACAGAAAGTGAGGTTAAAACCCTACCTACTTTTCTTCGGGACACAGGTAAATCTAACTACAGGTAGTGCAGAATTATTAGGCAAGTTGTATTTTTGAGGATTCATTTTATTATTGAACAACATCCATGTTCTCAATGAACCCAAAAAACTCATTAATATCAAAGCTGAATATTTTTGGAACTAGTTTTTAGTTTGTTTTTAGTTTTAGCTATTTTAGGGGGATATCTGTGTGTGCAGGTGACTACTATTACTGTGCATAATTATTAGGCAACTTAACAAAAAATAAATATATACCCATTTCAATTATTAATTTTTACCAGTGAAACCAATATAACATCTCAACATTCACAAATATACATTTCTGACATTCAAAAACAAAACAAAAACAAATAAGTGACCAATATAGCCACCTTTCTTTGCAAGGACACTCAAAAGCCTGCCATCCATGGATTCTGTCAGTGTACTGTTTTCCTTCCTTGTAAATCTCACATTTGATGATGGACCACAGGTTCTCAATGGGGTTCAGATCAGGTGTCATTAGTTTTTCTTCTTTTATACCCTTTCTTGCCAGCCACGCTGTGGATTACTTGGACGCGTGTGATGGAGCATTGTCCTGCATGAAAAT
Source organism: Rana kukunoris (assembly GCA_029574335.1). Taxonomy (NCBI): domain Eukaryota; kingdom Metazoa; phylum Chordata; class Amphibia; order Anura; family Ranidae; genus Rana; species Rana kukunoris. Next base: position 331,778,827 of record CM056049.1, read on the forward strand.
CAAGTTTTTCATGAAGGATGCAGACTTCTTCCTGTACCACTGCTTGAAGAAAGTGTCTTCCAGAAACTGGCAGTAGGACTGGGAGTTGAGCTTGACTCCATCCTCAACCCGAAAAGGCCCCACAAGCTCATCTTTGATGATACCAGCCCAAACCAGTACTCCACCTCCACCTTGCTGGCGTCTGAGTCGGACTGGAGCTCTCTGTCCTTTACCAATCCAGCCACGGGCCCATCCATCTGGCCCATCAAGACTCACTCTCATTTCATCAGTCCATAAAACCTTAGAAAAATCATTCTTGAGATATTTCTTGGCCCAGTCTTGATGTTTCAGCGTGTGTGTCTTGTTGAGTGGTGGTCGTCTTTCAGCCTTTCTTACCTTGGTCATGTCTCTGAGTATTGCACACCTTGTGCTTTTGGGCACTCCAGTGATGTTGCAGCTCAGAAATATGGCCAAACTGGTGGCAAGTGGCATCTTGGCAGCTGCACGCTTGACTTTTCTCAGTTCATGGCCAGTTATTTTGCGCCTTGGTTTTTCCACACGCTTCTTGCGACCCTGTTGACTATTTTGAATGAAACGCTTGATTGTTCGATGATCACGCTTCAGAAGCTTTGCAATTTTAAGAGTGCTGCATCCCTCTGCAAGATATCTCACTATTTTTGACTTTTCTGAGCCTGTCAAGTCCTTCTTTTGAACCATTTTGCCAAAGGAAAGGAAGTTGACTAATAATTATGCACACCTGATATAGGGTGTTGATGTCATTAGACCACACACCTTCTCATTACAGAGATGTACATCACCTAATATGCTTAATTGGTAGTAGGCTTTCGAGCCTATACAGCTTGGAGTAAGACAACATGCATAAAGAGGATGATGTGGTCAAAATACTAATTTGCCTAATAATTCTAGACTCCCTGTAGTGTCCCCACTGCTGTGTACACCCCAAATGATTAGTTAGTTTGGGGTTTAGAAAAGGCAAAGCCACTCTGCAGTAGAAGCGTAGTCAACGAAAATCAGAAGGGAAGCACTGATGTTTTTTACATTCAATCCCGCTAATTTTTTTTTTCTACCTTGCTTGTCCACTTGTAGTGCTAAGTGGATTTGCCTTTAGTAAATGGACCCCAAAGTCCAAGATCCCTACTAATTTGGGGTGTACACAGCAAAATGCAATTTCCATAATGGGAAACTATTTAGATTGAACGGTGTCCCCAAAAAGACATTAATCAGGTTTTACCCTCACTTCCTGTTTGGCGATGTGGCAGGAAGTGAATGAATTAAGTAGAAAGTGACAACATTTGTGAGGTGTCTTTACCCTATCACGGGTGCAGGCATCCCCAAAACAAACAAGAAATGTGTTTATTTTACATCAGAGGGTGGTGTTTGTGGGGGTCCCTAACACAAATTCATACATATTAGCAATGCTGGATCCTGGCCTATTGGCATGGTTATATTTTCTTAGGCCCCTCAAATAAATTATCTGAAATTTGGGGTTAAACTGGAACTATAATCAACACTTCTTTTTTTTGTTTTCTTTCATTTTGGATAGTTGGGGGGGAAGGGTTATAAGCCCTGTCAGTTTATTTTGTATTATCCCTGTCCATTTTGGGAGATTAGCCTTCACTTCCTGCCCCATAGCCAAACAGGAAGTGATAGAAAGACTAGGCAAATTAGGGGACTCCTGTGCCCCCCCCCACAGAACTTGTGTGTGTCCCCTGAAAATTCCTGGGCAGGTCATAAAAAACAGGGTGTGGCCTTGAAAGGAAGCGTGTGTCATTTTTCTATTAGGGGGTGCAGAAATTTGGTCAGGCCTAGGGCAGCACAAAACCTAAATATCCTACTGCATATAAGGGCTTATTTAGACAGGATCCGATTTACAGCATGTTTTTAGATTGTGGGAGGAAGCCCACGCAGGCACAGGGAGAACATGCAAACTCCAGGCAGATGGTGTCATGGGCGGGATTCGAACCAGCAACCCTTTTGATGCTAGGTGAACGTGCTATACACTACACCACTGTGCTGAACGAACATGATCGCAGCTGAAAGCATGAGATCATTTTTTTTTCCAATTCCATGCTTTCCAGCCTGGAGGACAGATGTGGGGTCTTATTGACCCTGCCTCTCTCCATAAAGAGGACCTGTCACACACTAGTCCTATTACAAGGGATGTTTACATTCCTTGTAATAGAAAGAAAAGTGAAAAAAATACAAAAAAAGGAACAAAAAAGTGCAAAAAAAAATATTATGTTAAAAAAAAAAAAATCTAAATTTAAATGCCCCTGTCCCTAGTAGCTCGCACTCAGAAGCGAACACGCATGCAAGTCCCACCCACATATGTAAACACCGTTCAAACCCCACATGTGAGGTATCATAGCGTGCGTTAGAGCAAGAGCAATAATTTTAGCACTAGACCTCCTCTGTAACTCTAAACTGGTAACCTGAAAAAAAAGTCAAGCGTCGCCTATGGCGATTTTTAATAACAAAGTTTAGTGCCATTCCATGAGTGTGCGCAATATGAAAGCGTAACAAGTTAGGTATCTATTTACTCGGTGTAACATCATCTTTCACATTATCCCTAAAAATTGGGCTAGCTTTACTGCTTTGTTATTTTTTAATTCATGAAACAGGTTGAAAAAGGCGTTAGAAAAATTTTGGCGCAAATACCGTTGGAAATTTTTAATAAAAAATGCCCGCCACTTTATTCCCTAGGGTGTCTGCTAATAAAATATATATAATGTTTGGGGGTCCTGAGTAATTTTCAAGGAAGAAAATATAATTGTTACATGAAGGAGAGAAGTGCCAGAATAGGCGCGGTATGGAAGTTAAAGTGCAACAATAAAAGTGAAATATTCCTTTAGATTTCATACCATGGGGGGGTGCAATCAGGGCTGCGCTCTGTCCCCCCCTCTTTTCTGCGGCCGGCCAGGTCAACGTGCTCGGATAAGGGGTCTGGTGTGGATTTTGGGGGGGACTCCACGCCAGTTTTTTTTTATTTGGCGTGGAGTTCCCCTTAAATTCCACACCACTATACTCAGGAGGAGTAGCAGAATGTATTTTGGGGTGTCATTGCAAGTATGCGTGTGATGTGTGAGAGAAATAACTTGTTATGACAATTGTGTGCAAAAAACAAACAAAAAAAAAATTCCCCCCCCCCCAAGACTTATGGGAAAAAATACAACTTCAAAAATCTCACCATGCCTCTTACTAAATACATTGGAATGTCTGCTTTCCAAAAAGGGGTCATTTGGGGGATAATTGTACTTTCCTGGCTTGTTCGGGTCTCAAGAAATGAGATAGGCCGTCAGTACATCAGGCGTGATCATTTTTCAATGATTTGCACCATAGCTTGTAGCCTCTATAACTTTCACAGAGACCAAATAATATACACTTTTTTTGGTTATTTTTACTAAAGATATGTAGTAGTATACATTTTGGCCCAATTTTATGAAGAAAAAAATCAAAAAAAATCTCTTATTTTTTGCTTATATTGCAAAAAATAAAAAAACCAGCGGTGATTAAATACCACCAAAAGAAAGCCCTGTTTGTGAGAAAAAAATCATAAAAATTTGGCTTGGGTACAGTGTAGTACAACCGTGCATATTTCATTCAAAGCGTGAGAGCGCTGAAAGCTAAAAATTGGTTTGGTAAGGAAGGATGTATAAAAGGCTTGTATTGAAGTGGTTAAAGACATTTTCACAGGCAAACTATAGACACCCAGCACTGCAGGTACAATATTTAAAGGAATTTTTCATTTTTGTATTTTTTTATTTAAACATTATTAAAATCACTGCTCCTGGAGCAGTGATTTTAATGATGCTTAAATAAAAAAAATAAAAAATAAAAAATTCCTTTAAATATTGTACCTGCTGGGTGTCTATAGCTTGCCTGTGAAAACCTCTTTGAGAACCCGGGTCTTGCCGGAGGGAACATGTATCAATGGAAAAAAGTTTTAAAAACGGTCACTTTTTCAGGAGTCCTGCTCCTGGAAAAACAACCGTTTTTTAAAAAAAAATTTATTGATACATGTTCCCTGGGGCAAGACCCGGGTTCTCAAAGACGTTTTCCAACAATAACTTGAATATTGGTCTTCAAAATTAGCGTTTTTTTATTTGAACGTTCGAGACCCATAGACTTCAATGGGGTTCTAAATGTTCGCGCGAACGCTCGGTCTAACCCTACTTGACAATCCCTACTTGACAATAATATGAGATATGTCATACAAGAGTATGACAAGAATACTTATTTCTTCCACTCCTTTGGGAGTGTTCTGTGTAGTCTTATATCTAATCTTAAACTGCTTACTAAATGGTTTATTGGTGCTTCATATTATGCATAAAGCTGATCTGAGATTTCATAAGAGTCTCCCTCTGTAGGTTTAAATAAAAATGTCAGATATTGTTTGTCTTGTTTATTTATTTCCCAGGATAATACATTCATCCACTTTTTTTTTTAACTCAGCATATGTTGAGTGCGTAATAAAAAAGAAATTCCATCTCATTTAAATAGTGATTAGAGTGTATCTAAAGCTAAATGTTTTGAATTTTGTTTTAAATAGATAAGGGAATGACTAAAATCTCTATTACTCTTTAAATGTGTCCCGTTGTGCAAATATTTTTTAAAGCAATTTGAAAAACAGGCGTGTTAGTATATAGTTTATTTAAAAAAATAAAAAATAAATTGCACTTCCCCCTAACCATGTGATGTAAATATTAATTAAGGGAATTCAATCACCAAAACTGTAGGTACCAAAAACAGGCTAGTAATGAACTATGTGACTAATAGCATATAATACCATTAATATATCCAATATTATAAAGTATTGGTTACAGTGTTTGCAAGCAATCTCATGCCAATTAATACATGTAAAATATATTAATAACCAATAAATGAGTGAAACTAAAAAAAAACCTAAAAACTAAATAATAAAGTCCATAGGTGCTTGAATGATAAATGGTAAATACTGAACACCAGCGCTCTGTGCAAAAATCCAAAAGCTGATGAATTTAACGTGTCCAAAATTTGATAAATCCTCCACCAATCAGTAGAAATGGCTCCTTACTGACTTGCCATGATCCCTTATGACAATGGATCACCTGAAGCATGTAATAAAAGTTCTCACTCCAACCACACAGCTCAGACAAATCCAATCTTAAAGCAATGAATCTCATCTAACAATGGTCATAGGTCATCAGCATATGCACCCGACATGCAAGAGATAATGATAGCTTCACATAGCGCATTAAACATAAAAAAATGTTTATTAAACATTGATGTTACACTTACAATGTAGCTGAAAGAAATAGGCCTTGAATCTGGTGTGCCGGCCAGTACACAGAATCCAGACACCCGTCCTACTAGGGATCATGTGGAGCTTGAGGTGACGTTAGTGCAACGCTCCGCCCCAATTTATTTTATGTTATTTTGCCCACACAATGTGAAAATGTTTTTTGACTTTAAAACAAAATGCTTGTAACAAAAGCTGTTTTAGGACTTGTTCACATTGGAATGCGGTGCAGAAAAGATGCATTCCGCATACATTTACAGCACCACACGTGAACATGCTGCCCTTGTGAAACACACATGGGTGCCAATTAATTTGTTATGGCAACTCAAACACAGCTCATAAATGCAGAACATTTGTGGCCACCAAACCACATGGTAACTCAGTACCATACAACTTGGTGTGTTGCGATCTGAAAAAGTATTGCTTGTGCTGCTTTTTCCAGGTTTTTGATATGTTTGGCAGCCCACTAAAATAAATGGACTGACAAAATTGCATTGCATGGGACAAGCACATTCCAGTGTGAACTGGCCCTTAACAATAATGGTTCATGAAAGCTGTACTCTTAAGTAGCATCTATAAAGTCCCATTCTTTCTTGTTTTTTTGTTTTTTTTGCTATGATCTGATTAAGGCTGGGTTTGTACCAGTGCACTGTTTGGATGTAGAGTGGGTGCAGTGTGACTGTATCCACATTTTACACATGGTTCCCATTGACTTCTATTAGACTGTGTGTTCACTGTTTTGTAAAAGTGTATCAAAGTTGCAGTATACAGGACTTTAATACTCTTTCATAAAAATGCATGATCTAATAGAAGTCAATAGCAGTGCACCTAAAACTGCCTGTAAAATGTGGATAAATCACTCTGCACCCAAACCACATCAGTGTGAACCCACTGTAATACCAAAGGTCATTTGAGTACCACATGTGCAATTAGACACATGGGGGCAGATTCACGTAGATCGGCGCATTATCATTCCGGCGTAGCGCACCACTTTTCCGTTAGACTTGCGCAATCTAGCCGCGTAATCCGGCGATTCACGTAGCTTTTACGCAAGAGCTTGCGCAAACGTAAGTCTTTTTCCGGAGGCGTAAGGAGGAGTAATACAAATTGGGAGGGACGTGGGCGTGTTACATTGAAATGAGCCGTGACCCCATGCAAATGAAGGGCCGGCCGACTCGCGCATGCGCGCGTGAAGGAAACCATGTCAGCTCCGTTGTGCGCATGCTCACAACTCGGGAGCGGCGCAATCATTGAAATTGGAAATGGACTAGGGCAATGTTGTGAACTACGCAGACAGCATAAATAGACACACACAAACGCCCTTCCATTGCAAAAGTACATCCCTTTGTGTCCCTTCCCATTGAATCAAGTGCTTTTGCTCTGTTGTTCGTTAGAGTGTGTTTTGTAGTTGTGAGATTAGTGTTCTGTGTGATCTTGTGCTTGTTGGTAGTTTTGTGAAAGTGTATTTTGATAAGTGTTTGAGACTGTTTGTTTGATTGATAGATTTCTGAGCGTTTGTTTTCTTGTTCTTTTTTTTCATCTGATTTTTTTGTGTGTGTTTCTTGCTGAGTGCTAGTGTGATTTTTGGCTGTTCTTTTTCTCTTTGTGTGTGTTCTTGTCTGATTGGTTGTGCTTGTATTTGTGACAGATTTTTGGTGACTGCTAGTGAGTTTGTTTGGAAGTATGACTGAGAGAAAAAGAAAGCTCAATTTTACTGTGGGGGAAAAAAGAATTCTTGCCCGGGCCATTACCGACTATGGGCGTTTTCTCCACGGCCCGCAGAGTGCCACCACCACCCCGGCCAGGAGGAGGGAGATATTGGATATGATCACGGAGCAGGTCAATTCATCGGGGGAGGGGGAGACACGGACCCGCTCTGGGATAGAAAAGAAAATAAATGACCTCCGGCGTGAGGTGAAAAAAAAACTGGCCGCAATAAATGCCCATGCCAGGGGCACAGGAGGGGGCCCACCATGCCGGGTTAGATTTTCAGAGACGGAGCGTGTGGTGGCCCTGACCTTTCACCGGCATGAAGTGGAGGGCCTGCCAGGCTTTGACACAAGTCCGGTCCCCGCGGTGCCAGGTAAGGTTTTTATTTCTCTCAGGTGTGTAGCATGTGTGGGGGAGGGGGTGAAAGGGAATATGTGGCAAGTGTGTGGATCCTCCAACCTGTGAATGTTTTGTGTCATCCACAGCTGTGCAGGAGGGTGCAGGGCCATCTGGACTGACCGCTCCAACCCCAGGACAGCAGCCTAATGAGGCCCCCCCAACAAGGCCACAGTCCGCAGAGGAGGAACAAGAGGAGGGGGAGGATCATGCGGAGGACGATCATGAGGAGGAGCAGAATCATGAGGAGGAGGAGTCCATGGAAGGCACTGGCCCTTTGGTTTCTGCGGACTCTTCCCCTCTGGCTGCAAGAAGCCTGCCCTCCCTAAGGGTCAGCCCCCCCCCCTCCTCCCCCAACATGGCTCCCCTCACAAGGGCCTCCCCTTCTCCCCGGCCACAACCATCAGCTGGAGCCAGGAGGTCATCCCCAAGCACCAGGGGGGCGCCCAATCTCATGCCCGCCTGTCTGAGAAGGAACCTGGCCACCCAGACCCGCCTTCTGAGACAGCTCTGCCAGACTATGGGGCGGGTGGATCAGAGCCTGTCCTCCATTAATGATAGCCTGGGTAACCTGGACTCCCACTCCCGGGCCTCCACAACCTGCCTAAATGACCTGCAAACTACAGCAGCAGGCGTTGGGCAGGATGTGAGGGCCCTTACCCAGGCTATCCAGGGCAACACGGCAACACTTGGTGCTGCCCTGGACAGAATAGCCGTGGCCTTGGAGGGCAGGCCGCCAGGTGGGCAGATCTCAGGGGCTGCTCCTCCTTCCCCGGCTTTTCCCCTCCCCCATGCGTCTCCCCTGAGGGTCCGGGGCCGTGGCCGGGGGCGCCCCAGGCGTGGCTCAGGCAGAGGCCAATAATTTTTTTTCCCCCTTTTGTTTGTTTTGAAAGCTTTTTTATTTTTGGTCTCTGCTTTTTTTTGTTTTTTCTAAGCATTTTTTTTTTCCTATGCATTTTTTGTTTATATGCATTTTTGTTTGTTTGAGTTTTTTGGCATATTTTGGGTTGTGAATGATGTTTGAATGTGGGGGTGACATTCCTGCTGGAAAAGGGGTGTCACCCTCAATTTTGGTGGAGAAGGGTTCCCCAGGACCAGGGAGAAGTGATTCCCAGGTCCGTGTGAATGGTGTATGAATGTACAGTGACATAATTGGAGCCTTGACGTGGCGTTACTGCTCACCAGTCTTGCATGGTGGACTGGTGCCAATCCAATTTGATGAGGATGTGGGGTGTGTGTGCTAGGGACCACAGTGGTGTGCATGCATGCATTCTCATTGTGCCATGATTAATGTGTGTGTTTAACGTGCAAAGATGCCCAATATGAGCTGCCTCCTGACTGCTCTTCCCTCAGAAGACGGGGTATCCTCGGTTAGGGGTTGATTTTCTGGTTGGGGGGTCAGATCATCACGTAGCTCAACCTGCAGGCCCTTCCTCACTGCGAGATTGTGTAGCATGCAACATGCAGCGATGATATGGCACACGAAGTTTGGGGAATACAACAGTGTACCCCCAGACTTATCCAGGCATCGGAAACGTGACTTCAGGAGGCCAAAGGTGCGCTCCACCACTGCACGGGTTTTGATGTGTGCTTCATTGTATCGTTCCTCTCCTGGGGTTTGGGGGTTCCGGATAGGAGTCATGAGATGGGGTCCCAGTGCATATGCAGAGTCACCTGTAAAGGAAAAGACAGGAGAATGTTAGTCATGCATGTGCCACTTCTGTTGTGCATCACGGGAGGGGATAGTCATGCCTGACTCCCATGTCACTCACCAACCAGCCAGGTGTTCCCATACACGTTCTGTTCGAATTCTGTTCGGATGTGGCTTTGATTGTAGATGTAGCTGTCATGGCTGGACCCTGGGTGTTTGGCACGGACGTGCCATATGAGGCCTTGGGCATCAACTATCACCTGTACGTTGATGGAGTGCCAATTCTTCCGATTGCGGTACATGTGCTCGGTCTCATGGGGGGGCTGGAGTGCCACATGTGTGCAATCTATGGCCCCGATGGTGCGTGGGAATCTGGCAATTCGGTAGAAATCTGCCATTGCCTTGATTCGAAGCTCCTCAGTGGTGGGTTTGATGATTTGGTTGGCCAAGCGTGTGAGGATTGCAGGGACAACCTGGTGCACACATCTGCTCATGGAGGATTGTGACATCCCAGCCACCACTCCACTTGTACGCTGAAAAGAGCCACTGGCAAGGACATGGAGTGTTGCCAGGACCTTCACCAGTGGCTGCACTGCATGTGAGCGTTGTGTTGGGCTGGTGATGTCCTCCTGCAAGGTTGTGGTTAATTCCAGGATGGCATGAGGGGGGAATCTGAAGATGCGAAAGACCTCTGAATCATTCATGCCAAACAGGTGTATGCGGGTGCGGTATACCCTCTCCCGTGCCATCCTCCGTGCCCTCCTCCTTCTTTGGTCATCTATATTCACTAGTGCAGCTATGAGCGACGATGCCCCTAGCATGTTGGCAGTCAAATTGTAGTGCAACACGTGTGTGTGGTCTGCTCCTCAGTAACGGTGTTGCTTTATCTGACAATTAGACTTTTTTTCAAAAGTTAGATCAGCTTTTATGGGCTCTAACTTTAGACAGGACATTTTGCAGTTGCGCACATCGCGTAGCCTGCGCAGCAACTGCGTTTTTTTGTGGATCCCCGTAACTCCCTCATTAGCATATTTGACTAGCAAATCAATGGTGTGTCTAGCGCAGTTTTGCGCGAAGGGAAGCGAATGTCTAACTCAATTACGCCGGACCAAAAAACGTAGATTTCTGGCGTATATTGTTTTGTGAATCGCGTCCAACTATACGCACGCGCACATTTAGACTTACGCACGCGCAACAGCAGTTGCGCACGCGTAATCGCTCTGTGAATCTGGGCCATGACTTCTAACTACACAATTAAGTTCTGAAGGAAAAAGGGGTCCAACCTGGTACTAGCAAGGTGTACCTAATAAAGTGGTTAGTGTGTGTGTGTGTATATATATATATATATATATATATAGCCCCCTTTCATAATTTGTACATTTTTTCCCACAGTACCATGTTCCTAGCTGCTATTTATTCAACCGGAAGCCAATCCATGCCCTCCACCATCATGTGGAAGGCAATGTTTCCATAGCACTACACCCACAGTCAGCAGGAGGGTCCACCTTGTATTTTTTTTTTTTTTTTACGTTATACCTAACCAAACTACCAAATCATGTCTCCAATGTCTTCCTTTTCTCAGGGATTATGTTGATTTTTACCAAATGTCACCTATAAGCAATGTTTACAAACTGTCTGCTATTTGCATTTATGCTCTGTGATCACAATAGTTATAGGGCCAGATTCACAGAGCGATTACGCCGGCGTAACAGGGGATGCGCGGCGTAAGTCTAAATTTGCGCATGCGTTTCGATACTCCTCATCCCCAAAACGAGATACGCAAGAAATCTACTTTTTTTTGTCCAGCGTAATTTCGATAGATAGGCGCATCTGTCCGTGCAAAACTGCGCTAGACACACCATTGATTTGCTATTCAAATATGCAAATGAGGGAGTTACGGGGATCCACAAAAGAACGTTGTTGCAGCGCAGGCTATGCGCTGTGCGCAACAGCTGCACGTCCTGTCTAAAATTAGACCATATAAAAGGTGGTATAAAATTAGACAATTCGTCTACATGTCAGAGAAAGCAACACTGTTAGTGAGGAGCTGAGCAGTCACACTTGCTGCCCAACAATCTGTATGCCCACATGCCAGTGGCATCCATGCTCATAGCTATACTACTGACTTTAGATGAGCAAAGAAGGAGGAGGGCACGGAGGAGGGCACGGGAGAGTTTTTTTTTTTTTTTTTGCCAAAAAAAATTTCTTTGCTTTTATAAACATTTTTACAAAAAAAAAGACATACATATATACATCAATACATAACATACATACAAATTACAAACACGGTCTCACTATCTTTCAATAGCCCTTTAAAACCTTGATGGATATAATAATCTAATCTGATACAAGCCCCCTCACTCTTCACTTGATATATCACACACGCATAGACATCTTTGGCATGAGTGAATCATGCCATCCTGGAATTAACCACAACCCTGCAGGAGCCCAACACCAGCCCAACACATGACACCACCCATGACACACATGACAGCTACATATACAATCCTAGGCCCATCCCCACAGATTTCGAACAGAACATGTATGGGGACAGCTGGCTGGTTGGTGAGTGACATGGGTGGCAGGCATGACTGTCCCCCCCATGATGCTGAAATCACAAGGGGCACATGCACTACTAACATCCTCCTGTCTTATCCCTTCAGGGTGACTCTGCATATGCACTGGGACCCCATCTCATGACTCCTATACGGAACCCCCCCTAACCAAGGCTACCCCGTCTTCTGAGGGAAGAGCAGCCAGGAGCCAGCTCACATTAGGCATCTTTGCACGTTAAACACACACATTAATCATGGCACAATGAGAATGCATGCATGCACACCACTGTGGTCCCTAGCACAGACACATCACATCCTCATCACATTGGATTGGCACAAGCCCACCATGCAGGACTTGTGAGCTGCAACGCCATGCCACGGCTCCAATTATGTCACTGTACATTCATACACCATTCACACGGACCTGGGGATCACTTCTCCATCACAAATGAAGGTGACACCCCTTTTCCGGCAGGAATGTCACCCCCACATTCCCAAATCATTCACAAACAGAACCCCCAAAAAAAAAATGACCAGCAAAAATAAAAAATGCCCAGCAAAAATCTAATTTAAAAAAATAACAACAAAGAAAACCCATAAAAGACAAAAATCACTCTGCAAAAGAGTCCCCAAATATCTCAAAGACACGTCACAATCAAACAAAAAAACGCTAATAAACAACAGAACAAAAGCACCTTGCTGTATAGGAAGGGATACAAAGGGATGCACTTTTGCAAAGGAAGTGCATTTCTGTCTGTCTATTTATGCTGTCTGCGTAGTTCACTTATTTGCCCTAGTCCACTTCCAATCTCACTGATTGCGCCGTTCCTGAGTTGTGAGCATGCGCACAGAGGTACTGACCATGGTCTGCTTCAAGCGCGCATGCGCGAGCCGGCTGGCCATTCATTTTCATGGGGTCACGGCTCATTTCAATGTAACACGCCCACGTCCTTCCCAATTTGTATTACTCCACCTTGCGCCTCTGAAATAACGTTGCGCAGGCACAAATTTCTGCGTAAAACCAACGAGAATAGGGTGATTGCGCCGCTACAATTCGGCAGTCTAACGTAAAGGCCGGTCCAATAATGCGCAGATGTACGTGAATCTGGCCCATAGTTTCCAATTCTTGACACTTACTTTTATCAAATTTAAGCTAGACCACATTTATTTTCTATACTCTATAATGATGTTTATATGCTTTCAATAAAGTATGACTAAAAAAGAATGAGAACCTGTGCCTCACATATGTACAATGTTTATATGATGATTCTAGAAAAATAAAGTGTCACTTAATATTTCTGAGTGAAATATGTCTACTATGCCTCCAAAACCCCACCACATTCTAAAGAATGTGATTTGGTTCAGTGAATAAGTAAATTTAATTTATAAAATGTTATTGCAAACAATAAAATTTAATTTAGTATTTATGACTGCAATATGCCAAATCTTTGCGTCTCAAATTGTCTCCAATGGAAAAGGATACTGTAAGATCTGAATTCATACAAATTACACGTGATGTCCTAAAAATGCACTTTCATTTCTTTCTTTTAATGCTAAAATAGGACTACCCAAAATGATTCTCCTATTAATAAATATGAGATCTTCTGCAGAAAATGCATATAATATAATGTCTACGAAACGATTCAACCTTATTATATTTGTATTGCTGAAATCTGCCTGCCCTCTCCCTCAGAGACCACACCTCAGCGACTCAGAGACCTCAGAGACCTCAAAGTCCACAAATGTGTGATTGAAACCACTTAGATTTGTCTAGAATGGATAATTTTTTTTCCAGATGCAAGATGCCTGCTATCTACCTAAACACCATCAGACTGTCCAAAAGGTTATAACTTTTGTGCTAAAATACTTTACACTGGCTCCCTAGATGTATGGCCAACATATAGCAGTCTGCAGTGCTAATATTCTAACATGTACCACCTTAAAGTGATTGTAAAGTCTCTTTTTTTCTATAAAAATAACAAACATGTTATATTTACCTGCTGTTTTAAGTGGTTTTGCACAGAGCAGCTCAGATCCTCCTCTTCTCAGGTCCCTCTTCCACTCTCCTGGCCCCGCCCTCCTGTTGATTGACTCCACAGCAAGCAGCTTTCTATTGGGGGCACCTGAGCTGAACTTCAGCTCTGTGTGTCTGTTCATTCACTGAGTCCTGTTTTGACCACACCCTCTATCTTTCTGGATTTGCTAGCTGACTTTGATTGACAGCAGCAGGAGCTAGTGGCGCTGCTGTTGTGCCTTAGCCAATCAGGAAGGAGAGTCTCAGATGATCGAGGCACTTGTGGACATTGCTGGATAGAGATGGGGCTCAGGTAAGTATTAGGAGAGCTGAGGGGGGCTGCTGCACACAAAGGACTTTTTATCTTAGATGAAAAACCTTCTGACTTTACAACCACTTTAATTCATTCTTGGAAAAAAATTGCTGATCTCTATCTGTTCTCTTCCTCTGAAAAAACGCCCTGCCAAAACAAGACACACATTTATATTATTTCAGATGCAATGTGCTTTCTCTCTCCCTCAGAGATGGTGGCATGTCCAGTAAAATCTTCAAAGGTATTTATTTTTATTTAACATTTAACACATAAAGACACTGGGCCAGATTCAGAGAGCCATTACGCCGGTGTTACAGGAGATGCGCGGCGTAAGCCTAAATATGCACCTGCGTATCGATGCGCCGCATCCCCAAAATGATATACGCAATGAAATCTATTTTTTTTTGACCGGCGTAATTTCGATAGACTGGCGCATCCGTACACGCAAAACTGTGCTGGACAAACCATTGATTTGCTAGTCAAATATGCAAATGAGGGAGTTACGGCGATCCACAAAAGTAAGTTGGTGCAGCGCAGGCTACGTCCTGTCTAAAATTAGTCCATATAAAAGGTGGTTTAAAATTAGACAATCCGTCTACATGTCAGCTAAAGCAACACTGTTAGGGACGAGCTGAGCAGCCACACTTGCAGGACAACAAACTGTATGCCACCATGCCAGGGGCATCCATGCTCATAGCTATACTACTGACTTTAGATGAGCAAAGAAGGAGGAGGGCACGGAGGAGGGCACGGAGGAGGGCACGGGAGAGGATATTCCGCACACGCATTGACATCTTTGGCATGAGTGATTCTGAGGTGTATCGCATCTTCAGATTCACCCCTCATGCCATCATGGAATTAACCACAACCCTGCAGGAGGACATCACCAGCCCAACACACCGCTCACATGCAGTGCAGCCACTGGTCAAGGTCCTGGCAACACTCAATTTCCTTGCCAGTGGCTCTTTTCAAAGAACAAGTGGAGTGGTGGCTGGGATGTCACAATCCTCCATGAGCAGATGTGTGCACCAGGTTATCCCTGCAATCCTCAGATGCATGGCCAACCAAATCATCAAACCCACCCAGGAGGACCTGCGGCTGAAGGCAATGACAGATTTCGACAGAATTGCCAGATTCCCACGCACCGTGGAGGCCATTGATTGCACACATGCGGCACTCCAGCCCCCCCGTGAGACAGAGCACATATACCGCAATCGGAAGCATTGGCACTCCATCAACGTACAGGCATTAGTCGATGCCCAAGGCCTCATATGGCACGTCCGTGCCAAATACCCCGGATCCAGCCATGACAGCTGCATATACAATCAGAGCCCCATCCCAATGGAATTCGAACAGAACATGTATAGGGACAGCTGGCTGGTTGGTGAGTGACATGGGAGTCAGGCATGACTGCCCCCCCCCATGATGCACACATCACAAGGGGCACATGCACTACTAACCTCCTCCTGTCTTTTCCCTTCCAGGTGACTCTGCTTATGCACTGGGACTCCATCTCATGACTCCTATCCGGAACCCCCAAACCCCAGGAGAGGAAAGATACAAAGAAGCACATGCCCAAACCCGTGCAGTCGTGGAGCGCACCTTTGGCCACCTGAAGTCACGTTTCCGATGCCTGGATAAGTCTGGGGGTACCCTGTTGTATTCCCCAAACTTTGTATGTCAGATCATCGGTGCATATTGCATGCTGCACAACTTCACAGTGAGAAAAGGCCTGGAGATTGACATACGTGATGACCTGACCCCCGAAACCAGACAATCCCCCCCCTAACCGAGGCTACCCCGTCTTCTGAGGGAAGAGCAGCCAGGAGACAGCTCACATTAGGCATCTTTGCATTTTAAACACACACATTAATCATGGCACAATGAGAATGCATGCATGCACACCACTGTGGTCCCTATATCACACACACCACATCCTCATCAAATTGGATTGGCACAAGCCCACCATGCAGGACTTGTGAGCAGCAATGCCACGCCACGGCTCCAATTATGTCACTGTACATTCATACACCATTCACACGGACCTGGGGATCACTTCTCCCTGGTCCTGGGGAACCCTTCTCCACCACAAATGAGGGTGACACCCCTTTTCCAGCAGGAATGTCACCCCCACATTCAAAAATCAGGCAAAACCAAAAAAAATGACCAGCACCCAAAAAAAATATCCAGCAAAAAAAAAAAAAAAGCCCAGCAAAAACCAACAAAAAAGGGGGAAACAAAATGAATGCCGCTGGCGTGACCCACGCCTGGGGTGCCCACGGCCACGCCCACGGCTCCTCAGGGTGGACTCATGGGGGGGTAATCCGGGGAAGGAGGAGCAGCCCCTGGTCTCTGCCCACCTGGTGGCCTGCCCTCCAAGGCCACGGCTATTCTGTTCAGGCCAGCATTTAGTGTTGCCGTATTGGCCTGGATAGCCTGGATGAGGGCCCTCACATCCTGCCCAACGTCTGCTGTAGTAGTCTGCAGTTCGTTTAGGCAGTTTGTAAGAGCCGGGAGTGGCAGTCCATGTCCCCAAGCGTATCTTTTATGGAGGACAGGCTCTCCTCCATCCGCACCAAAGTCTGGCTGACCTGTCCCAGATGGCGGGTCTGAAGGGCCTGGTCCCATCTCAGATTTGCAGGCAGGACCTCGGCCACCCCCTGGTCTTCTGGGATGACTTCCTGCCTCCAGATGATGCTTGTGGCCGGGGAGAAGGGGAGCCCCTTGGGAGGGGAGCCCTGTTGGTGGAGGAGTGGGAGGGGCTGCCCCTTATGGAGGGCTGGCTGCTGCCAGCCAGAGGGGAAGAGTCCTCCAAAAATAACAAGCCACTGCCTGACATGACCTCCTCCTCCAACTCAAACTCCTCCTCCTCAAGCTCCTCCGAGGACTCCGGCCTTGTCTGGGGGTCCTCATCAGGCTGGTGTCCCGGGGATGGTGCGCCCTCCTGCACATCTGTGGATGACACAACACATTCACAGGTTAGAGGATCCACACACTTGCCACATATTCCCTTCCCCACCCCCCCCACACATGCTACACACCAGATAGGAAAAAAAACCTTTCCTGTCCTCACGGCCTCCTGACTGGACTCAAAGCCAGGCAGGCCCTCCACTTGCTGCCTATCAAAGGTCTGGGCCACCGCACGCTCCTCCGCTGTCAGCCTAACAGGGCATGGTGGGCCCCCTCCAGTGCCCCTGGCATGTGCTACCATCTGCCCCAGCTTCCCACGGACCAGACGCCGGAGATCATTGATCTTCTTGGCGATCCCCTCGCGTGTCCGGGTCTCCCCCACCCCCAATGAATTGACCTGGTCGGTGATGTTCTTCAACACCACCTGGCCGGGGGTGGTGTTGGCCCTCTCCGGGCCGTGCAGGAAACGCTCATATTGGGTAAGGGCCTGGGCAATAATTTGTTTCTCCCCCAAAGAAAAATTGGTCTTGCGCTTCCTTTCAGTCATATTCATACAACAATTCTCTCCCAAACAATCAACAGAAATCACTCACAAAAACAAGCAGGAAAAATTAAGCAACAAAATCTACCAACAAAGAAGTCTCAAAAACAGTCACCAAAAAACACTATCAAATATATTATCCAAAACACTAGCCCAAACAGTCAACAAATATATCAAACACAAGTCACAAACCAACAAGCGCGAACAAACAACAGAACAAAAGCACCTTGCTGTATAGGAAGGGATACAAAGGGATGTACTTTTGCAAAGGAAGTGCATTTGTGTCTGTCTATTTAAGCTCTCTGCATAGCTCACTAAGTTGACCGGGTCCACTTCTAATCTCACTGATTGCGCCGTGCCGAGTTGTGAACATACGCAGAAAGGTGCTAACCATGGTTTGCTTCAAGCGCTCATGCGCAATCCGGCCGTCCTTTCATTTGCATGGGGTCACGGCTCATTTCAATGTAACACTCCCACGTCCTTCCCAATTTGAATTATTCCGCCTTACGCCTCGGGAATTACATTGCACCGGCGCAAATTTCTGCGCAAATACTACGAGGATACGGTACTTGCGCCTCTACATTGCGACGGTCTAACGTAAAGGAGGTGCGCTACTCCGGTCAAAAAATGCGCCAATGTACCTGAATCTGGCCTACTCTTTTTAACTTCCAGATTCAATATGCCTGAACAGTTGCTCAGAAAATGCAGTCTGACCATACATGCTAAAGATCTAGGGTGCAAAACTGTAACCTTTTTTCACGTTTAATCTGAAACAAAACACTATTTACTTTTAATTCTTCATGCATGTCACAGAAAAGCTTAAAATGCATATGGAAAATCTGTGCATTTATTTTTTAAATTTGAAACAAATAGATACAATTTGTTTCTTTCCATGCAATATGCCTGCTGATTCCTAATACCTGCAAAATGAATGAGCCTGTCCAAAAAATCTATCAATTTTAACCACGTAAGCCCCGGACCATTTGGCTGACCAAAGACCAGAGCACTTTTTGCGATTCGGCACTGCATTGCTTTTTTTTTTATATGTTTTTATTGAGGAAGTTACACATCAGAGTAAATACAAAAACAGGACATATGAACATTTTTGAGGACATTCATGGTAGAAGAACAGTATATGGAGGGGTCATCAAAGAAAAACAAAGGGGAGGACATAAGCTTAGGGGTACATGTAGTAGATGGAATAGTCCTTCCAAAAAGAGGGGGGGGTAGGGGAGGAGGGTGGGATGGTTAGAGATCGTCAGTCCCGCGAGGGATCCTGGTAAAGAAAGGACATTTTCTCAAAGTTCAATCTCTCCGTGGGAGTAAAAGTGTGCAACAGAAAGGGATTCCATAGGTGATAGAAGCGGTTCTTGCTCCGTTCGTGGGTCAGGTCTGTGTTGAGCCTGTCCTTGTATAAGAGCTGCAACAGTTCCTTTTTGACTTGAGCAGTGGTTGGGCAGTCGGCAGATATCCACTTCTGGAGGATGGCTCTCCGGGCGAGCAAGAGACAGATCAGGGTCCAATTCCTGCTCGGGGGTGTGGTAGGGGAAGACCAGGGGAGCAGTAGGGGGTCCCAGTAGGCGAAAATAAGTAGTAGCGGGTCCTTGGGTATGCGCAACAGGGTGACATCGAAAATGTATTGGATGACTTGGTCCCAGAATCTGGCTATGAGGGAGCAAGACCAGAACCTGTGTGCTAAGTTAGGTTTGGGTTTTTTGCAGAGGGGGAATTCTGGGGTGGCATGGGCTCGGCTGAAGGGGATGTGGGCTAGGTGAACAATATTGATCTGCGTCTCTCTCCATATCTCATTAGGGATAAGTTTATGGACGGTGGTGAGGCCATGAAGGAGCTTCCCCACCAGCTCAGGGTCGGGAAAGTCTTTCGACCAGTTGGCCGCTGACGTTGATGTCAGGGGGGGGGGGTGTTGTGCAGGAGGAGGGGACGGTAAATGTCCGATATCTTGCACGAGGCCCGGGAGATAAGGGTGTCGGTGAAGGAGCTCTGGAACCTTTTTCTATCATCCCGGCAGGTATTTTTCAGAAAACTGATGCATTGAATATACTGGAATACGTGTGATGGAGGGAGAGAGAACTTGTCCGCCAGGGCTCTAAAGCCCATGGGGCGGCCTGAAAGGGGGTCACACAATGAATAAAAAATGTTGATACCCTTATCCTGCCAGTCGAGGTAAGGCTGGTTATCTAGGCCTGGTTGGAAGCTTGGGTTACCCAGGATTGGAAGGTATCGTGAGATAGAGGATGGGATATTGAGGGCTTTCCTGACCTCTCTCCAAGCAATGACCGTATCCCGAGAAGGAGATTGTGTTGGAAGGGAGAAGGGGCGGACCATCGCTGATTCCAAGGGGTAGTTCGAGCATCTGGAGGACTGGGAAATCCAATCCAGGCCCGTTCTCAATAGACATGCCAGGTTGTATAGCCTGATGTTGGGAAGGGCAATGCCCCCCTCTCGTCTGGGAAGATGCAGTTTGGCAAATGATATGCGTGCACGCCTGCCACGCCAGAGGAACTTGGAAATGGCCGAGTATAGGGATTTGATGTCTTTGTGGCGACGAAGTAGTGGGATGGTTTGTAGTGGGTACAACAGGCGTGCAAAACTGACCATCTTGACCAGGTGGCATCTTCCCAGCAGTGAGAGAGGCAGGTCCATCCAGTTTCCCAGTTCTTGAGATATTTTGGTGAACAGGGGGGGGGTAGTTGAGATGATATAGGGAGGAGGGCAATTTACCTATTTTTATTCCCAGGTAGGTGATATGGGACTTCGCAACAGTGAATAGCGAGCTTTGGGACCAAGAGGGGACAAATAGGGAACCTATGGGGAGTATTTCGCTCATATTATAGTTAATACAAAGCCCAGAGCATTGTCTGAATTTGTCGAAATTGGTCTTGATCGTGGACATGTCAAGTGAAGGGCTGGATGTGAAAATAAGGACGTCGTCGGCAAATAGTGACGTGCGAAGGTCGTGATCTCCGATACGTATGCCATGAAGGGGGGCGATCTGGGTCAGGTGGCGGGACAGGGGTTCAAGCGCTATGTTGAAAAGTAGCGGGGAAAGCGGGCAGCCTTGCCTCGTGCCTTTTTGCAGTCTGAATTCCTCAGAGAGGAGGCCCGCAGCGACCAATCTCGCGGCAGGGGCAGTGTACATGGACTCTATGAGGTGCGTGAAGGGGCCAGAGAAGCCCATTTTGGACATGACCATGGAGAGCCATTCGAAACTGACGTTATCGAAAGCCTTCTCCGCGTCTAAAGTGATGATGGCATGGTCTCCTGCCGGGTCATTTTTTGCGTGTTCGAGAGCCAGCATTTCCTTCCTGATATTCATGGTGGCCGTCTTACCCTTTACAAAAGCCCAATTGTGCGGGGTGGATCAGGAAGGGTATAATGGATGCCAACCTAGTGGCCGCTATCTTGGAGAGGATCTTAACGTCAAAATTTAAAAGTGAAATGGGTCTATAAGAGCCAGGTTCTAGGGGGTCTTTGCCCTTTTTCTCCAAGAGTTTTATGATTGCCTGATTGCCCGTTGGTAGGTAGGTCCCACCCGACCATATATGCTGGTAGACGTCGTGGAGGGGGGGAGACACAGTTGAACTAAAGGACTTATAAAATTCTCCCGTGAAGCCATCCGGGCCTGGAGCTTTGGAGGGGGCAAGCTGTTTGATGACGGATTGGACCTCCAGGATGAAGATAGGCGCATTAAGGGCTTCGAGTTGGGTGGGGGTTACCCGATCCAGGGAAATACGTTGTAGGAAATTGAGGGCCGTTGGCTTATCAATAGGGTCTGAGGCATATAGGGAGGAGTAGAATTGGCGCATAGTACTATTGATATCTTTCGGGGTGCTGTGTACGGAGCCCGACGGATCTCTCAGAGACATGATATGTGTCGGGCGGTTGGGTCCTTTACTTAATCTGGAAAGGAGTCTACCTGCCTTGTTGCCAAACTTGTGGAGGGAGGCGTCTAGGTGTGCCTTTTGGGTACGCTCGAGGGTGGCCACCCAAGTATCAAAGGCCTGCTTAGCAGCAAACCAGGCGCTACGGTTGCTGGGGGAGTCATCAGTATAGAGGACTCGCTGGGCCTGATGCAGTGTTACGCTGGCCTGTTTGTAGCGTCTAAGTGTGTGTTTTTTGAAGGTTGCGGCGTAGGCTATTATGCAGCCCCTGAGGAAAGCCTTGCCTGCTTCCCAGAAAAGGTTAGGGTTGTCGGCGTGTAGCGCATTATACGACGCGTATCCCGACCTTAACCCGCCTAACCCGCCTTTTCCAGATGTTGTTGGAAATCTGAGTTGTTGTGAAGATAGGAGGGAAACCGCCAGATTCTGGGGTTGGAGGCTAGGTCAGGATCTTCAAGAGTGGTCGAGACCGGGCATGATCCGAGATTGCAATGTCGTGTATGTCATCTTCCGAGATCAGTGGGAGGAGAGAGTCAGAGCAGAAAAGATAGTCCAGTCTTGTGAAGACATTGTGAGGGTGGGAATAGAACGAGAATTCCCTGTCAGCTGGGTGTCTTAGTCGCCATAAATCGTGAAGGTGCAGTGAGTCAATTGTCGACGCCAACAAGGTCTGGGTGAGAGGAGTCAATGGAGGACGAGAGTGTCTGGTCCTGTCATCTGTCGGGTGCATAATAGAGTTGAAGTCCCCTCCTATCAGGTGTGGGCAAGCTGGGTCTCGAAGCGCCCAAGAGGTGAGGTCGCTAAAAAAAGTACTTGTGGGGCTGTTGGGAGCATATACATTGGTGATGTTTACAACCCTGGATCCCAGTTGGATACGGGCAGAGGCGAATCGCCCCCCAGAGTCTGAAATTGAGGACAGTATCTTGCAGGGAAGGTTTTTGTTGACTAGGATTATTACCCCAGCTTTCCGACCGCATGAGTCAGAGCCGAGGACCGTGCCCACCCAGAGTTTCCGCAGCCGCGGGAAGTCGGGAGTGGACAGATGGGTTTCCTGGAGGAGGGCAATGTCGGTCTTAAGCCTTTTAAGGTGACGCAGAACTTTCATTCTCTTATTGGGGGAACGGAGCCCTTTAACATTCCAGGAGACTATTCTCATGTTGGGAAAACTATCAAAGGGGTGTAGGCAGGATGTGGAGGCGAAGTAAATGGGAGCATGGAGTATGGCAGAAGTGGGATACAAGGACAGCAGACGGAGTAATGGTTGACTGGGAGAGAGAACGGAAGTGTTAACGGATCCCATAAAATGGGGAGAGAGCAGAGAAATAGGGAAGGGGAGATGGGGAGGGAGGATGGGGATAAACATAGTGAACAACAACATTCGGGAACTTCACTTTTTTCCGCATGGAGCCACTGAATAGGCCAACTTCCAACTCAGGGCTCACTATGCAGCACTTCACCCGCAGCGACCGAAGGGGGGGTGTAGGCAGCAGGAGCAATGCGTGGGGGGGCAAGATCTAAACAGGTATCCCTGCGGAAGAACAGAAGGGCCCACACGTATCATATAAATGTATGCGAAAACCCAATATAAAACACAAGTAAAAAGCTAGAGCAACTATTACCAATCGTGCAAGAAGAACATAAAACAATGTAAAATAAAATAGCATTATAGAACAAAACAAGATAGCATAACAGCACAATAGCATTGGGCCTACCGTGGCCCCCCCGGGTGAGGGAGAGGCACGATGGAGGAGAAGGACCCAGAAGGGGGTCTAAGACGATCAAGGCGCAGCAAAGTTACACCAAGATGGTGCGGCCATCCAAAAAAAAAAAAAAAAAGGGGGTTCAAGAGGAGGAGGTTTGTTGTCGGTCGGATCCAGAAGCCTTGAATCTTTTAGGAGAGTCCTTGCGCGGGATCCCGTGTTCCAGGGCCCGGTTGGTGGGTGCAGCTCTGGGAGACAGGTTGTGGTGGGGGCCTGAGTGGTGGGACCTCAGAAAGGCCTCAGCTTCGGATGGGTCATGGAAGGAGAGTTGATCCCCGTTAGGTGCTCTGAGTCGAAGCGCGGCCGTGAAGGCCAGAGTAAACTTGACTTGCATTCGGTGGAGCTCCGAGCAGATCTGCTGGAAAGCCTTCCTCCTCTTGGAGACGTCCACGGAGTAATCCGCAAAAACCAAGATATTCATGCCGTCTATCTGGAGGGTCCTGGACTGCCTGAACTTCTGCAGGATGAGGGACTTATCCGAATAGTTGATGTACTTGGCGATCACTGGACGTGGTGATTTGCGTTCAGCGTTGAAGAGGCCCATGCGGTGGGCGCGCTCAACCGTGCTGGGGCCGGGCAGGCCCAAGGCCTCGGGGATGCGTCATGAGCAGAGATCCAAAAGTGCCTGGGGTTGCAGCGATTCGGGGACGCCAATAAAGCGTAGATTTCTCCTCCTGGATCTATTTTCAAGGTCGTCCAGCTTGTCGAGTATATACTTGTTCGTCTTGTCTTGCGCATGTTCAAAGGATTGGGCCTGGTATAGTTCCTCTTCTATGTGACCGATGCAGCTCTCAGCTTCATTAATCCGGGATGCATGTTCCCCTAGTTGAGCCTGGATTTTCTGTATCCCTGTATTGATGGCCTTTTCAACTGAAGTTGCTATTATGGGGGATAATAGACCAGCCACGGCCTGGGCCATCAGCTCAATGCTGTGCATATCCCCCCTTTGTGGGGGAGGTGAGGAGATGTGGACAGTCTGAGGGGTGGTTGGAGGGGCTGGTGTTACGCTCATCTCCATAGCAGGCACCGTTTCCATGATCGGATCCACGACCGGATCCGTGTAGGCCGAAGCCGGGGCCTCGATTTGCGGCTGCCCCGTCCGCGCCGCGGCGGCGTACGATCGCGTGCCGTTTTTTTCAAGGAACCTGTGCATCCTCGTCTGGGGGGATGGCGGATGGTTATCCCAGGGGTCGGTGGCGGGTCTGCAGGTGTTTATATGCCGATTTTGGAGCCTGTGTGCGGGAGCTGAGTGAGCACACAGCTACTCCATGTGGCGCCGGAACTGGAAATTCCTCACTGCATTGCTTTAATTGACAATTGTGCGGTCGTGCGACGTGGCTCCCAAACAAAATTGACATCCTTTTCTTCCCCACAAATCAAGATTTATTTTGGTGGTATTTGATCACCTCTGCGGTTTTTATTTTTTTGCGCTATAAACAAAAAAAGAGTGACAATTTTGAAAAGAATCAATATTTTTTACATTTTGATATAATAAATATCCCCCAAAAAAAAAAAATATAGAAAAATTATTTTTTCCTCAGTTTAGGCCGATATGTATTATTCTACTTATTTTTGGTAAAAAACAATCGCAATAAGCGTCTATTGATTGTTTTGCGCAAAAGTTATAGCGTCTACAAAATAGGGCATCGTTTTATGGCATTTTTATTAATATATTTTTTTTCTCCTAGTAATGGCATTGATTATCAATTTTTGTCATGACTGCGACATTATGGCGGATGCATTGGACACTTTTGATGCCATTTTGGGACCATTGTCATTGATACATCGATCAGTGCTATAAAAATGCACTGATTACTGTAAAAATTACACTGGCAGGGAAGGGGTTAACCCGCAGGGGCACTGAAAGGGATTAAGTGTTTCCTAGGGAGTGCTTCTAACTGTAGGGGGGATGGGCTGTGTGTGACACAACAGTGATCACTGCTCCCGATTACAGGGAGCTGTGATAAGTGTCCTGTCACTAGGAAAAATGGGGAAATGCTTGTTTACCTCTCTGTGAAACGATTGCGGGTATCCCCAAGGACATCGAGGTGCCCACAATGCCATGTCTTAAAGGGCAACGTATATAAAAGTTAATCCTCCCAGCCTTGCCATTCTGCCGACCTATATCAGCGTGACATGGTCCTTAAGCGGTTAAAGTCTTCATTTTTTTAACCACTTGACCACTGGCCACTTAAACCCCCTTCCTAACCAGACCAATTTTCAGCTTTCGGTGCTCTCACATTTTGAATGACAATTACTCAGTCATACAACACTGTACCCATAAGACATCTGTGTTCTTTTTTTCACACAAATCAAGCTTTCTTTTAGTGGTATTTAACCACTTCCATACTGGGAACTTAAACACCCTCCTGACCAGACCAATTTTCAGCTTTAAGCGCTCTCATACTTTGAATGACAACTACTCAGTCATGCAAAACTGTACCCAAATGATTTTTTTGTCCTTTTTTTCCCACAAATAGAGCTTTCTTTTGGTGGTATTTGATCACCTCTGCGGTTTTTATTTTTTGTGCTATTAATGAAAAAAGCCCGAAAATTTGGGGAAAAAAAAAAAATCTTAGTTTCTGTGATAACATTTTGCAAATTATTAATGTTTCTTCATAAATTTTGGCCACAATTTATACTGCTACATGTCTTTAATAAAAATAACCCAAAGTTTTTGGAAATTTTTTGGTCTGTGTGAAAGTTTTACAGTCAACAAGCTATAGTGCAAATCATAAAAAATGATCACATCTGATCACACCTGATGTACTGAAGGCCTCTCTCATTTCTTGAGACCCTAACAAGCCAGGAAATCACAGATGGCACTGAGGTGGCACAGATGGCACTGAGGCGGCACAGATGGCACTGAGGTGGCACAGATGGCACTGTGGCGGCACAGACGTCACTAATGAGGCGGCACAGATGGCACTAATGAGGCGGCACAGATGGCACTGAGATGGGTACTGATGAGATGGGTACTGATGTGCACTGATTGACTGCGGCACAGGTGGGCACTGATGAGGTGGGCACTGATGAGGTGGCACAGATGGGCACTGATGAGGTGGCACAGGTGGGCACTGATTGCAGATGGTTACTGGGCACAGGTGGTACTGGTGGCACAGGTGGGCACTGATGGGCACGGTGGTACTGGTGGTACTGATAGGCATGGTGGTACTGATGGGCACGGTGGTACTGATGGGTACGGTGGTACTGGTGGGCACACGGTGGGCACAAGTGGGCATGGTGGGCACAGGTGGGCACAATTGTACTGGTGGGCACAGGTGGGCACAATTGTACTGGTGGGCATGGTGGTACTGGTGGGTACAGTGGTACTGGTGGACACAGGTGGGCATGGTGGTACTGGAGGCACACGGTGGTACTGGTGGGCACGCGGTGGTACTGGTGGGTACTGGTGGGTACAGTGGTACTGGTGGGCACTGGTGGGCACAGTGGTACTGGTGGGCACAGGTGGGCACGCTGGTACTGGTGGGCACACGGTGGTACTGGTGGGCACACGGTGGTACTGGTGGGTACTGGTGGGCACAGTGGTACTAGTGGGCACTGGTGGTACTGGGGGGCACAGGTGGTCCTGTGGGGCACTGTGGTACTGGGGGGCACAGATGGTCCTGGGGGCACAGATGGTACTGGGGCACTGATTGTTTACCTTTTTTTTTCCCCAAAGCGCTGCAGCTCTGTTCGCTCTCCCTCCTCACACGCGCTGTCTGTGTGAGGAGGGAGAGTCGGCAATGAGAGATGATCTCATGTGTTTACATATGAGATCATCTCTCATTGGCCGCACAGATCGTGCTGTAAATAGCCTCTGTGATTGGCTATTGTAACAAATTGACCGTGACAGACTGAGATTCTCCTATGTCTAGGGTCACCTTATGTCCACTAGGGCCATAGGGTGACAAAGACATTATATCATGTATTGCAGAAGATGGGACATTAATAATAATTCATATTGCAGGACTGGCATATTACAAGGGGTCCATATTGACACCTGTTACACAGGAGAGGGACATTACAAGCTTATTCAATGCTTAGCTCCGGCTATTGAAATGTTAAGTGACCCGGCTTGTGAAAGACATTTCATTCTTTTGAAAGGTGTTAATTGCATCTACTCCTAGACCATACATTGTCTGATAGGCATGGTGGTACTGATGGACACGGTGGTACTGATGGGTACGGTGGTACTGGTGGGCACACGGTGGGCACAAGTGGGCATGGTGGGCACAGGTGGGCACAATTGTACTGGTGGGCATGGCATTGTCATATTAGCAGGTTATTTCTCACATACAGCATATGCATACCACAAATTACACCCCAAAACACATTCTGCTATTACCATATGTGTGAGACTTTAATACAGCATGGCCGCATATAGAGACCCAATATGCAGGGAGCACCTTCAGGCGTTCTGGCGCACCCAGACCAATTTTGACATTTCTCTCCTACATGTACAATTCATCATTTATTTGCTAGAAAATTACATACAACCTCAAAACATTATATATATATATATATATATATATATATATATATATATATATATATATATATATATATATATATATATATATATATATATATATATATATATATATATATATATGTATATATATATATTTGTTTTTTTTAGCAAAGACCCTAGAGAATACAATGGTGGTCGTTGCAACTTTTTATCTTGCACAGAATTTGAGCAGCAATTTTTCTGATGCGTTTTTTTGTAAAAAAAAAAAAAAGTTTTGTGCTTTAAAAAAACAAAACAGTAAAGTTAGATCAATGTTTTTGCATATTGTGAAAGATGAAGTTACGTTGAGTGAATAGATACCCCATAGGTCGATGCTTTAAAATGTTTTACTGGTTACATGTTTTGATTTACAGAGGAGGTCTAGGTCCAAAATTATTGCTCTCACTCTAATGTTCGCAGCGATACCTCACATGTGTGGTTTGAACACCCTTTTCATATGTAGGAGGGACATATGTATGTGTTAGCTTCTGCATGCACACACACAGGGACAGGGCACTTACATTTTTTTTTTTATTGTTCAATTTACTTTATTTATTTTAGTTTGACACTTTTTCCCCCATTTTTTTTGATCACTTTTATTCCTATTACAAGGAATAAAACATCCCTTATAATATGAATATGGCATGACAGGTCCTCCTTACAGTAAGATATGGGGTCAATAAGACCCCCACATCTCACCTCTAGGCTGGGAAGCCTGAAATAAAAAAAAAATGATCCTGGCTTCGATCATAGCGGTGGGTCGGTAGAAGCACCGGAGGGCGGCGGGAGGGGGGACATCCCCTCTCGCCTCCCGTAAGAATGGTCAAGCGGCGGAACAGCCACTATGATCATTCTTATGGTGTAGGGAATCGCCGGCTGACAAAGCTGATATGTGAATAATGCCTGTAGCTGCAAGCATCATTCAGATAACCCTGCACAAAGTCAAGGACGTCATATGACAGACGGCGGGCGGGGATCGGTTAAAACACATTTTTTTAACACAAAGTTATCCATTTATACAATATTTCTAACACATAGCATGTACATACCAAAAATGACACCCCAACATAGATTCTCCTACACCTCCTGAGTACAGTGATACCACATGTGTGAGACTTCTACAGCCTGGCCACATACAAAGGCTGAATATGACTGAGCATGGCTGAGCATGGCTGAGCATGGCTGGATATGGCTAGGTACGGCTGGGTATCGCCGAGTATGACTGGGTATCTCAAAGTGTTTGTTAGGGGGGTCTTGATAAAATTGGGGTCTTTTGCAAAAAAGATGAGGACATAGAGGGCCAGATCCACAAACAATTAATTTCAAATCTGGGCCGGCGTATCAAGATACGCCATTTTTTTGCGTAGATGCACCGTCTTACCCTGTCGTCTTAAAGTTTCCTATTTACACTGGACGCTAGGGGCGCTTCCGTATATTTTCCACGTCAAATATGCAAATGAGCTAAATACGCCAATCCACGAACCTACGTACGCCCGGTGCAGTGTTTTTACGTTGTTTGCATAAGCGTAGGTCCGGCGTAAAGTTACCCCTGCTGTATGGAGGCATACGTAATGTTAAGTATGGACGTCGGGCCAGCGTTACATTTTCCGCCGTTCACGTCGTTTGTGTAAACCATTCACGAATAGAGATTTGCATAAGTTACGTTCACGTTGTTTGCATTGATGTTTTGCGACGTGATTTGGAGCATGCACACTGGCATATGTTCACGGCCAGCGCATGCGCAGTTAAAAAAAACGTAATTTACGTCCGGTCACGAATGATTTAAATAAAACACGCCCACCTCTTCCCCATTTGAATTGCGCGGGCTTACATCGGCCCATTTTCTCTATGCCGCCACAAATCCTTTGCGGATACGGAACTTGTCTTGCTAGCGTACGGCGGCGTATCGAAAATACTATACGCTACGCCGCCGCAGAGATACGCGGGGCTTTGTGGATCTGGCCCAGAGAATTGATGAGATCCTATCAAAAATAGAGTCCACTGAGGCTCTTAACAAGTTATCACCTAGATCGTTTGTGGGATTATAGCAGTGTCAAGAACAAATTCCATCAAAGTTATACAATTTACAAACTTTAATTGATACATAGTACAAACATTTTAATTGCACCCCCGAGGTCTGGACACGGTTACATTGTCACTTTTGTTTGTTTTGATGTTCAAGAAATGTCCCCCTCGGTTTAGTCATTACTTTCAATGCACTGTCTTGGTCTCTATATGTGTAGCGCCCCCTTACTTTCAGTACGGGCACTACGCTAAAGTTAGTGGGTGAATGGGAGAGTTATTTTGCTCCCATTCATA
Organism: Rana kukunoris; assembly: GCA_029574335.1. Taxonomy (NCBI): domain Eukaryota; kingdom Metazoa; phylum Chordata; class Amphibia; order Anura; family Ranidae; genus Rana; species Rana kukunoris. Next base: position 331,808,689 of record CM056049.1, read on the forward strand.
ATTTGTTAAATTACAGGTTGCTGTTATTCCAGAACTGTCCTGTGGGTCAGTCTGCATTCCAGGGGTGCGATCCCACCCCTGGGCGACAGTTGGCACTAGAGGGGTTCTGGCGGAGTCACTTTTCCCCACCAGCCAATTAGAGGAGTTTTTCCCTCGCTGGGCATGCTGGGGAGGGGTATATCTGTAACAGGCGCCATGATTCTTGGTTCTCCACGTCCCGGGTGCGGCATCCACCTTCAGGGTGCACGCATCCACGTGCCCCGTCCGCATGGCCCGCCTGTCCGGAGCTGCCTACTCCATGGAGATCCATCCAGATGTTGAAAGGGACCCCAGTGACTTACTGGGTCCCCACCCTTACTGAGAAGATCCCAGGCTGTATGCCGTTTGGTGGGGGATCGGCTTGAGGAGAACCTGGAGGCAGGTTATCCAAAAAGGGCTTGAACGAACCATCGGGAATCTGGTCACCGGGATTTGACAGGTACATGACAGCTGTCAGTCAGTGACCCTTCATTGCATTTACTGGGAGGATTCGCTGAAATCTAATTTGTCCTTTGAAGTACTGAAGTACTAGGCCTGCAGAGGCCCGAGCCAGGCCTGTAACAGAGGCCTGTTCCTCCCAGCAACTTAAAAATGACACTTCGGATTCCAGGCTTGTGACAAAGGTCTGTCCGGGGGCACTTCACCCACTCTGGCTAGAGTGGCGACGAACTGTATCTACTACTACTGAGAGCAGGATTGCTCTGTTTCATATCCAGGCCTGATCCCGCAAAGTTCTTTATTGCTTCATCAACCTCTCCTATCCTACCTCCTGTTGATGTTGGCCATGTTGGGCCTTAAAATAAAGTATTTGAAAACCCATTTGATGACTGGACATTCGCTCACTGCTACTACTCACTGCTACTACCCCTAGACACACTACAAGGTAACTTAATACGCCGATCCCAAAACAAACAGCGGCTCCTGAATGGGGTAGCACTACACGTGGGGGCTCGTCCGGGATTTTGTCTGTTACCACTGGCAACAAGAATTGTGAGTACTGAAATGTATTGAAGAGCGAAAAGTGTCTGACATTTTGTGTTCTTGGGCTGTCCGGCAACTAACCTCGCACCGCTAAGCTTGGGCGTACGTGCAGCATACAACGTGCCTGGACAAGTTTTACAAGTGAGAGGAGTCACCCTCCCCTGCGTGAAACGTACACTAGGATTTCGCGCCAAGCAGCAGAGCACCACCCATCTGAAAGAGAGAGAGAGAACCACGTGGTAATGTCTGCCTTCCTGCAACCAGGTGTCGCTGCCCTGCGATTGAGGCCTCCAACCACCTCATCAGGGGCCTCCAATATGTTTGTGCCATCTAGGGTGCCTGTGACCGATACAGGTGTCCGCCTGTCGACTGAAGGACAATTTGTGCTCCTGTCTATTGAGGGTACGGAGATGCTGGGCCTGACCTGTCCCCGTTGTGGAGACTTGTCTGTGAAGATCCAGCCCTTTGCCTGATGCCAGCAATGCCGGGCCTACTTGTTTGTGGCCATGTCACCCACACAGGCTCCGAAGGAATACTGGGTACATTTTATCAATGCTACCCTAACCACGGAGGAGAAAGCAGTATGGCCTGAACCCTCCCTGTCGGTGGTGATCGTGGAACCAGAAGTCCGGGACCCTGAGGTGATTTCAGTATCATCCACTCTGACCCTACCTTCGGCTACCTCATCACCTTCCTTATTGGATGTAAGCCCTGGGGACAACACAGACCTAGAAAGCGTTCTATCCAGCATGACAAGCTTATCAGATGTGACAAGCACCCAGACTAAGACCACCCTGGAGACGACAAAAACTTCCACAGAGGTCTCCGTGTGGCGTGCCCTTGCCAGGGCAGGACCAACTACAGTCTCCTGCAGCCGCAGTCGAGGCCTGCTTGCTCAGTGCTTCTCATCAGACTGTCGGGGGGCCATACAACGGCCAAACCTTGCGGTCCCTCGCTAGCGGAAGCGTGGCGTTTAACGGACTTTGATTTAGTACCGGATGATTCTTTACCTGCTGTCTGTGACCATCCGCTTAAGCCTCATTTCACAGGGTAGCAAGGCTCCAAGAGATCCAGCGCCTCCAATGGTACTCGGAGGAGGAAGAAACGCTCCGGCCGGAGCGCACCTGGTGGAATCCAGCAGCCGTCCATGGATGTCCCACGTCCAACCTGGGGAGTCGGTGAGTCAAATTCTGTGTCTGTCGCCACACTCACTATCCCCGTGCCCCTTTCCGTGCCTGCTCTAAAAAGAGCCCTGGACGCCTTAGTGTTACCGGGACGCGGAGACCCAAATAGTTTGCCAAGTTTGGCCAAGCTGCAGCGCTTGGTGATACAAAGGATTGCTACCCAGCATGGGTACAAATACCCGTATGTGCCACCTTCCCTCTTGCTACAGATCGATGAGGACCGGGAAGTCTGGTGCCAGGAGGCCATATGGACACACCTGAAAGTACCCCGCATTTTGGAAAGTGCGGATTTGGGCCTATCCTATTTGAATGTTAGGTTTGAACGCTGTCACCGCGACTGGAGTCACGGTCGACACATTTACAAATATCGAATCGTGCTGAAGGCTCCCGGAAAAGAGGATCGGGTGTTCTCCATTACCACAACCACGGCGGACGGCACTAGTATTATGCTGCCGGATCCTCGTCTTTACAAGTAGGTCAGAGGACTGCTATCTACAAACTTCCTTAAAGTGTCAGACAAGAACAATTGCCCCACTCGTGTACGTTTTCCCTTTCCCCTGCTCCTCCGGATCCACATGGACATTTTTGTGATGAACTCTTGGGAGGGGTGGGTTCAGTCAGTTAGAGTGGGACTTTGCCAACTTCTTTATTGCAGCGTTGGAAACTTTGGCAGGAAAAATAACTGTTCTACCTTTCCCACTTCCCTTTTGCTGCCACTTCTTTTGCATTTGAGTTATGGACTGCCGCAGTACCAGCGCATTGACCGCTAGGGGCAGTGTTCTGCAACGTCACATGCAGGACAGAATATGTGTATATATTTACTAAGTCTAATACTTTTATATTTCTTGCAACAGAAAAGTATTCCTTCTACAGCATTTACACCTTAGGACTCTTTGGGAGGAAGGGAGATTTCACATTCGGGCCCGAGCGTGCAGTTTCAATTCCAACCTTGGAGGTTCTACATAGTTAGGATTTATATTCAAATATTGGGATGTGTATTGCATATGTGTTCCTTTGTATATCTTTCTGTAAAGGTTCTGGACCCACCTACTATCAACACTGCGGAGAATGGGCAGCTAGATAGTTAGGGCCGTGTATGTTTGTGTGTCTTTTTACATTATTAATATTGTAACTTAAAGTTTTACAATTATGTTGTTTTATCTCTTTTCCTACTTTCTCTGTCTGGTTAGCAGTATCAGGTAAGCATTCAGGCTTGAATACTTTGGGACACTGGGGACAGTGTCAATTTAACTGGGGTGCATATGTAGCACCCCCTTACTTTCAGTACAGACACTACGCTAAAGTTAGTGGGTGAAAAGGAGAGTTATTTTGCTCCCATTCATAATTTGTTAAATTACAGGTTGCTGTTATTCCAGAACTGTCCTGTGGGTCAGTCTGCGTTCCAGCGATCCCACCCCTGGGCAACAGTTGGCGCTAGAGGGGTTCTGGCGGAGCCACTTTTCCCCAGCAGCCAATTAGAGGAGTTTTTCCCTCGCTGGGCATGCTGGGGAGGGGTATATCTGTAACAGGCACCATGATTCTTGGTTCTCTTCGCAGGGTCCACGTCCCGGGTGCGGGATCCACCTTCAGGGTGCGCACATTCACGGGCCCCGTCCGCTTGGCCCGCCTGGCCGGAGCTGCCTGCTCCATGGAGATCCATCCAGATGTTGAAAGGGGCCCCAGTGACTTACTGGGTCCTGTCGTGGCAATTTGGGGGTGCGCAGAGCACACCACCATCTTGCTATGTGCTCTAAAGCACATTCCCCATCTTAAATTAAATAATGCCATGTTTAAGCTAAAACATTTACTCACCATATATTCCCTGCCAATCATCCAGTAATAGAAACCATACAAGCCTTTTCTCAAGTTACCATCCTTGCCATCAATGTCCCACTCCAGGGCTGAGCATGGCTGCTATATTTACACAAAACAGGAAGTCATCACCAGTAAGTCGCCTCCCCCCCTGGGAGTCGTCATCACCAGATGTCTTCTATACACAGCAAGCACATTTCAAAACATTCCCTCTGACAGGAAGTGCCATTGAATACATGAATAGAATAGAATACAATACAATGAATAGTGTACATACAATGAATAGAAATACATACAATGCTGGCTAAAGTCTTATGGGCGTGTCTGGTCAGGGAGTGCAAGTGCCCCCCTGACCCCAGAAACGCTCACAAGCTCTCATATTATACACTGATAGAACCCTTAATCTGCGCCATGATCACCAGTAAGTCGCCTCCCCCCATGGGAGTCGTCATCACCAGATGTCTTCTATACACAGCAAGCACATTTCAAAACATTCCCTCTGACAGGAAGTGCCATTGAATACATGAATAGAATAGAATACAATACAATGAATAGTGTACATACAATGAATAGAAATACATACAATGCTGGCTAAAGTCTTATGGACGTGTCTGGTCAGGGAGTGCAGGGTGGAGTTCCTGTTAAATTCCACACCAGACCTGAAGGGTCTGGAATGGATATTTGGGGGAACCACATATAATTTTTTTTTATTTGATGTGGGGTTCCCTTAATATCCATACCAGACCTGAAGGGCGGGAATGACTTTTCATGAATTGCCGGGAGCCGACAATTCATTATAGCCGCGAGTGATTTTAAATTATTTTTTTTCCTTCAGAAATGACACTTTGTGCAGGGACAGTTCTAAGCACGGGAAATAAGCACTACTTTACAGGCATACTATACACTCCCCAGGTATTAAATTGAAAGGAACATTTAACTTTTATTGTTTCACTTTAAGCATTATTAAATTCACTGCTCCCGAAAAAAACAGCCTTTAAAAAAAAAATTTGCATTGATACATGCCTCCTGGGGTAGGACCCAGGTCCCCAAACACTATTTAGGAGAATACCTTGCATATTGGCCTTAAAAATTAGCACTTTAGATTTCAAACGTCCGAGTCCTGTATTTATTGAGAAAAAGACAACATGTACACACAAACATAAGTGCAGCTTATGTTAAACATGGTACACAATGAGCATACAAATCAGTTCAGTGCAAAAGGTACAACAGAGCAACTGAAAAACAAGGTACCATTTCCCATATAGTAAAACTAATCCGTCGAGGAGAGCCTGCCCCTCCTCAACTTGCTTACTCTTCCTCTATCAAAACCCAGGATCTTGGACCCAACTAAACAAGGAGAGAAAAGGGAACTGCCACTCCAGGTGAGTGCACTCAGCAATCAGTATCCTCTCAGAAGCGAGGGTTCAGGCAATGCACAAAGCGAAGACTGGAGAAAAGACTGGACAGTCGCACTTCCACAAAATTCTTTAAAAAGTTGCCTTTAATGGTAAAACATGGAAACAGCACTACAAGTCACAGCAGACAGTGGGTGGATAGCTGACAGGTTTCGCACTGGGTATCAGCGCTTAATCATAGCTACCATTAACCACTTCATTACTGGCCACTTAAAACCCCTTTGTGCCCAGGCCAATTTTCAGCTTTCAGCGCTGACGCATTTTGAATGACAATTGCGGTCATACAACACTGTACCCAAATTATATTTTTATAATTTTTTTCCCACAAATAGAGCTTTCTTTTGGTGGTATTTCATCATGTAAAAAGAGTGAATTCTGTGCCAATAGATTAATGAAGCTACCTAGAGCTTAAAAACAAAAATAAATAAATACAATTTATTTCATCATCTCTGTTATTTTTTGCGCTATAAACAAAAAAAGACAAAAAATTTGGAAAAAAAACACATTATTTTGTACTTTTTGTTATAATAATATCCCAATTTTTTTCCCATCAGTTTAGGCTGATACGTATTCTTCTACATATTTTTGTTAAAAAGATCGCAATAAGCGTATAATGATTGGTTTACGCAAAAGTTATAGCGCCTACAAAATAGGGGATAGATTTTTTATTTTTTATTTTTTTTACTAGTAATGGCTGCAATTTTTTTTGTCAGGCCTGCAATATTGGGACGGACATATCAGACACTTTTGACACAAATTTTGGACCATTCACATTTATACAGCGATTAGTGCTATAAAAATACACTAATTACTGTGTAAATGTGACTGGCAGAGAAGGGGTTAACACTAGGGGGTGAGGAAGGCGTTAAAATCCCTGGGTGTGTTCTAACTGTGTGGAGGGAGGGGACTGACTGGGGGAGGTGACCGTTGCTGTGTCCCTATGTACAAGGGACACGGATCGGTCTCTTCTCTCCCTAGCAGGACGTGGAGCTTTGTGTTTACACACAGAGCTCCACGTCCCTGCTGTCACTGCTGATCGTGGGTACCTGGCAGACATGGCGGCCACCAGGTACACGCATCGGCTCCTCAGCGATGCGCCGGCACAGTGTTTACCCGCTGCACACCCCCCAGCGGCGCGCGCGGGTAATGCACATAAAAAGACGTCCAAAGATGTCCACTAGGCACTTGAAAGCCGCGCTGTGGATGTCTTTTGTCTATAGCGCAGATGTCAAGTGGTTAAAGGAAACTTTTTAAAGAATTTCATGGAAGTGCGGCTGTCCAGTCTTTTCTCCAGTCACAACTAAACAAGGAGCCCCCATGTCCCAGCGCCCAATAAAAGGGAGGAGGGCCAAGCGGCCTCCATCAGACCCTCCCCGACTGACAACCAGCCCATAGGCAGCTAGAAAATAGGGACCCTGCACAACTAGGAACCTCCCCACTCAAGATGGGGGGGAGAGACCGTTGCTACACAATGAGATGCGGCCCAATCAAGGGGCCAACCCCAGTGGTGGAAAAAAACACCTAAGCTGAAGAGTTGTTTTGTTGTATTGACCGTGTCCTCTGTTACAGTCCTTGCCTGTTAAGAAAACACATACCACATTTACAAGTGAGGGAAAGAATAGTGTTTGAGTGCCTCCTGAAGTTTCGTTGAAGAAGGACTATGGAATAGCCCTGTCTGGACGCTATGCGAAACATAAAAGAGTTGACAGTAGGGAGGCCAAACACAGGGACAAAGAGAGTATAGGGACCAGTACTGATTAAAAATATTAATTTAGGGGGGCCTGTGATGTATGTGAATATGGAAAATGAATATTTTTGTGTTATGAATAGATTTATCAGATGTTGCCTTGTAGGGGTTGCCATTTGAAATGAAGTGTGTATATTCCTTGAAAATATATGTCCAGATATTGTTCTGAAGATGCGACTACACATCTGTTTGAAATGAAGAATCCGCTATGTGTTAACGAAGATTATGAATTCAGCATTGAATATATGAAATTATGAAATTATGAAGAAATAAGGGGCTATTATAAAAACAGCTGCACTCTTCATTCTCATTCCCTTCCCCCCCCCCCCCCGCTGCATTCCTGAATAGCTTGCCTTAAGTTTGAGAGGAAGCCAAAGTTTATGTGAAAACCTGGACTTTGCAAGAGGAATGTGTGCTCTGGCCTCCCCCTCCCCCTCACTCAGAGACGTTGGAGGAAATCCTTGCTTTGTGATGTTAAAGGAATTTGCCTTGTGAGAATGTGGAAGGGACTGATCGTAGGAGCTGACAATTGACTTTTTTTCTGCCTGTATGAACTGGCCAATGAGGGTCGCACGTAGAGTGGGTGTATCTGTATAATAAGACATATGATGTGAACCAATGAGAAGATTTTGTGTGTTTAATAAAACTGCAAAGCTGGCTAAATTCCAGCCTCTTTGCTGGTCGTAAGCTGAAAGGTGAGGATGTGAATCTCTGAGGTTGCATGCTTTCTTGTAATTTGGAATCACACAGCACCCATAGTAATTCTCCTATATCAGGTAAGTTTACCCTGGGACCCATCTCCATTGAGACCACCAAGAATGTCATTAGCGCTTTGCGTAATGGCACAGCGCCAAATGACATTATCCCCACAAAACTGCTGAAGGAATGCGCCTACATCCTGGCTCCTCCCATCACGCAGCTTATCAACCAGTCTTTCTTGGAGGGCATAGTGCCCTCACAGTTGAAAGAGGGTATAATCCAACCCATCATGAAGAAACCCTCCCTGGACCCCAAGGACCCACTCCACCGCCGTCCCATAACAAGCCTCAACGTACTCTCAAAGATAATGGAAAAAGTAGTGGTACAACAGCGGCAACAGCATCTAAATACCTACAAGCTACTTGACCCATTGCAATCAGGCTTCCATCCCGGACACGGGACGGAAACAGCATTGCTGAAAGTATGGGACGATGTTCTCAAGGCCGCAGACGAAGGAGAATCTTGTCTTCTAGTTCTGTTGGACCTTAGTGCAGCTTTCGACACTGTAGACCACAAACTGTTACTGACTCGGCTTGCTGAAGTAGCCAGAGTCGCAGAAGGCGATTTATCTTGGTTCTCCTCTTTTCTGGAAAACCGATCGCAAACAGTGAAGTTAGGACCTTTTACGTCTGAGAAACGCACAGTAACATGCGGAGTCCCTCAAGGATCGCCTCTGTCACCAGTGCTGTTTAACATATATCTTCGTCCTCTTTTTGAGATTATCAGCAGCCAAAAACTGCTCTACCACTCATATGCAGATGACACGCAACTGTATTTCCGCATCTGCAACAGACAGGATCACCACCTCAATCTAGAGACATGTCTCTCTTTGATAGAGGACTGGATGACAAAGAGTTATCTTAAACTCAATGGAGCGAAAACAGAACTTCTCCTGTTTCACGCCAAGCGCAGGAATCAACTTTCAACAGTGTGGACCCCCCCGCCTATTTTGGGCAAGCTCATTACCCCTAGCGCCAAAGTCAAAAGCCTAGGGGTCATTTTTGACTCCTTTATGACAATGGATGCACAAATAGGGTCAGTAGTCAGCGGATCTCACCATCTGCTGCGCCTACTACGCAGACTCACTCCGTTCATCCCTAAAGAAGATTTAGCGGTCGTGGTGGGAGCAATTGTAAACTCCAGGCTGGATTATGCAAATGCCCTTTACCTCGGACTCCCCAAGTACCAAATCGCTCGTCTGCAAGTCGTTCAGAATACGGCCGCCAGACTTGTGACTGGGAAAAAACCCTGGGAATCCATCTCACCTTCACTGAGAGCCCTTCATTGGCTGCCAGTTAAAGACAGAATTGATTTTAAAGCTCTCTGTCTTACGCATAGATGTGTCCATGGGAATGCCCCCCTTTATTTTTGCGAAATAATAAAAGCGCATAACCCCAATCGCGTTTTGCGATCCACGAATCAGAACCTGCTCCAGGTTCCGAAAGCCAACTTCAAGTCCAAAGAAGAAAGAAGATTCGCGATCCAAGGTCCCAGACTATGGAACGCTTTACCAACCAACATTCGGTTGGAGAAGAACCACCTAGCATTTAGGAAAAAGGTCAAGACTTTTCTCTTTTGATATCAAAGGAGACAGGAACAACAAGCGCCCAGAAGCGATTCAGTTCGCATGTGCCACGCTATACAAGTTTTCATTCATTCATATACAATACAATCGAATTGTATCGTTTTTCTAATTTTTTAACGCTTTTTCAACATTTTTAAACATATTTAGTTTGTATATATGGCAAAAATTATGTACAATATGACATCCCTTACAAAAGCAGCGACAACGGATCGTTTAGAAGAGAAATCTCATGAAACTCACAGATTAGTTCCAGCCTAATGAACTGTGAATTGGCCATTTTCCCCTGAGAAAATTTCTCCAATTTCTTCAACCAACCGTTCTGTCGGAAACGTCACATTATAAAAACTTTTTAACATTTGTTTATTTTTATTCTATTTTTATCTACTTTTTTATTTTTACTATTTTTATTATTTTTTATGTTTACTATTTTTATATAATTTTTTGATTGAACATAACTTTCATATTTTACTATTTTTACTATTTTTATATGTATTTTTTTTTTAGAATCGGTTGTAAACATTGCTTGCAACCAGATCTGTAGAATTTTTTTTTTAAATACCAAATACCATGCTGTTTACCATCATTTCAGTTTTTATACAATTCTTTACACAACCTTAATCATTAATTTTCTCATAAACCTTTGTTCTGATTCCATGTTTGTGCTTTGACATATCATATCATATCCTAACCCATTTTCAGTTGTTTAGGCTAGATATTCATAAACATTTACAGACAATATTAAACTCAATTTTCTCATTATAGAACTTCTTTATATTCTGACATTAATTAACTAATTATCCTATGAGATATATCACAGTGATTATGGGACTCAAAACCTGTAATGGCTTCATCTCTTGATTTAAACTTGTCTGGGGCCCCTCTATATATCAGGGCATATATCACACATATATCAGCTTTATTCCAACCCACAAATTAGTCACAATCACATGTATTTGAAAAAAAGATATATAGTTTAATTCAGACGTCCATCATATCTCATCTCCAGAGAATGTTTTTGTGAAGGAACCTTTTAATCATCACCCAGAGGATATCGATAATTATCGGTGCCTACATCGAAAAATGCAAGAAACTTGTACACAGATATTAGTTAATTAATTTTCAAGAGCGGTCACATAATTTTCAAAGTACCAGACTGTAATTGCAACTGTCATCGCCCATAGCAACCTATTTTAGAGACTGTCTTCAAACAAGACTTCAAAAGGGGATAATAAATACCCTTGGAAAATACTGTAATACTATGCCCACTAACAATGAGTGTGATATGGTATATCATGTGGAATAAAACCGTTTAAACGTGATATGTAAAACCGTTCTGATGTGATACCCAGAGGCCTTCATCCTTCATTTGTGACTGTGAGCACCAGGACAGTAGCAATGCACGCAAGGACTTATTCACCCTTATTCTACCATCTCGGCCATCCACCAGGCGAGGCCTGCGGCCCTGTCAATTCTCTTTTTTTCCGTGTTTGTACAATAGAATTGCAGTATCATACTCCCCCCTTGTACAAACACAAGGATAGAAAAAGGGCCGGTGGGCCGCAGAGCACAGAAGCCAGTATGACAGCGTGCAGGAGAGCATCTGGGACGGGCCCATGCTTGCTCCAGCCAGGTAGCGGGTGACACCAACTGCGTTCAGGGATAGGGGCAGGACAGGGCAAGACGGGGCAAGGCCTCGAGCATTCGGGCAGGGCCCATGCTTCCAGAGAGACCCGGGCATTGTTTAGCAAACATTTGGGCAGAACAGGAAAGAAAGAATCTTAGGAACAGGCCTGGGCATCACATGACAACAGCTAAACTGGCAAAAAGCCCTTATGTATGAAAGCATAGATCATATCACAATCAGAGTCAGTGAAAGGCAGTGAGAAATATAGACAGGTCCCCACAGATCACACAATGTATGCGATAATATCTAAATCAGTGTGAGCCACCAAAACTCCTTCTTATATATCATCGATAGTTGCCATAAACGTGTAACAAGTTGTAATACAGCAGCCTGTATTTAAAAGAAAGAAAAAAAAACTGTGTCTCAGGCTTTTTTTTTTTTTTTCAGGAGGAGGGGAATGTAAGGGGGGGGCTGGGGGAGGTAACGCTTTTAACAAATGGGCAATATCTGTCTTATAATTCTCCTGAATTAATTCTCTGTAGAAGAAGTTTTAGTGATTTATCAGATGTCTGTAATACGATCCTACTAGATCTCACAATCTTTTCTGTTACTTTAACTGCAAAATAAAGACTTAAAAAATTGCTTAGTATGTGCATCAAAGGTCTTTTCCATATGTATCAAACCTCTGGAGGAATATCCTATTATTCTCTGAGTACTATCTTTAAAATGCAACAAAGTAACTGAAATCGAATTCTCTGATAAATCAGTGTACAATCTAACAGACATAGACAGACCAACTTCAATTGTACTCAATGAATGAGCATTCTGCACAACCCATTCCAACATTTCAAACCCATGCACATGTATCTATCAAAGCAACAGTTGCCACAACCTAAATGTCTTTTACGCTCCTTGTTTTTAATTTATTTTTTAACAGCTAACATGAGATGAATAAGACATTAGGAGGGTTTTAACTATGCTGTGTAGGGAGGGGCCATCAGCACAGTGTTCTTTGAAAAGAGAAAAAAAAATCTTGAGCAGGAAACAAACAAATGTTAAACTGAGAAAAAATCTGATACTCCAAGAGGGGGGGGGTGGGGAGAAAAGGGTGGGAGGAAGCCCCCGAGAGTGAAGGAAGGGGAACACCTTGAGTTAGCAGCAGACAAGAGAAACAAGCGAACACACACACACACACACAGACTATTCCTAAAAAAGGAAGCTGTACAGAGCAGAGAAACTGAGGACAGAAACAAACATACGCACAGAATATACAGAATACGACTGTTTCAGTCCGCTGTCAATTAGAACGCCTATAACCCCAAAAACATATAACTAAAAAAACATATACATAAATGTATTTTGTCTCTATACACATATGTATAATATAGGCAAATACCCTTACCCCTAGTTCCCTAAAATCCTAGCCCCGTGCCAGGCCAAATCTTGACTATTCCGAGCCAAGCCAAATCCTAGCGCTACTCGCTAGGCCAACGCAACCCCCCAAAAACCCCTTACTTAAAAAGCCTACCACAGCCAACTCCCTTAGCGGCCGTTACCCCCTTAATGAACCCCTTAATTAAACTCCGCCTTGAATTCACTTAGTCAACGGCTTTGAACTGTCTTAGTCAAAACCCCCCCCCCCCCCCAAAAAAAAAACCTGCTCAGCTCCTCTTAGCTAAAGCCCACCTGAACTCCCTTAGCCAGGAAAAAAAAGAAATAAATAAAAATAAAACAGAAACCCCTAAAAACCAACCTCCGACAGACAGACCCATTCAAACAGACAAAACACAAAACTTCAAATGTCAAAACAGAAAACATAGACTGCAAATGCAAAACAAAACACAGAATATGACGTTTTCAGCGATATGGAACACAAAGCTGATAGGGCAACCGTGATTATATCACCCTCTTTAATCCTTACGTGCTCCTTTCGTCTGTATGGGGGTAAATATTATACACACAAGCATGCATAGATCACATCTGATCTCTATATTACATATTTGCATATACAATATTTAGTGCACCTTCTGTAAATCTGGGTGTGAATTAATATGATTTTTCATTTTATTTTTCGTCACACACAGAGTGGTAGGGCATATGCGGTACAACCGGGCCACCCTCACTACCGCACTCTGCTTCAAAACAAGGAAACTGTGCCACCGCCTTTCCATACAGATAATCGCTGAAACAGCCCCATTCAAACTAACAGAAAACATAGAACTTCAAACAGAAAACACACACATCAAACCGGTAGAAAGATGCGATGGGTTAAAAAACTTTGCTCAAGCATCTTCCCATCTTTGAATGGATGAGGCACAGCACAAAGACCGAGAGAATGGAGGGAGCCTGCACGGAAGTGGACGGCGGCAAAAAGCGCATCCATGGAGGTGATCAGCCTCAATCCAGGCAGACGCACCCATGGCATCTCGGCGTGCCATATCTTTCCATTAGAGCAAATCAAACGTTGCAGCGCCAATTAGAAAGCGATACTAAGACTCTTATTAATTAATTAATCTCCTGACAAGATCTCTCAGGGTTTGCCATTTCTACCAGTCTGATTCCAAATTACAAGAAAGCATGCAACCTCAGAGATTCACATCCTCACCTTTCAGCTTACGACCAGCAAAGAGGCCGGAATTTAGCCAGCTTTGCAGTTTTATTAAACACGAAAAATGTCTCATTATACAGATACACCCACTCTACGTGAGACCCTCATTGGCCAGTTCATACAGGCAGAAAAAAAGGCATTTGTCAGCTCATACGATCAGTCCCTTCCACAGTCTCACAAGGCAAATTCCTTTAACATCACAAAGCAAGGATTTCCTCCAACGTCTCTGAGTGAGGAGGAGGGGGAGGCTAGAGCACACATTCCTCTTGCAAAGTCCAGGTTTTCACATAAACTTTGGCTTCCTCTCAAACTTAAGGCAAGCTATTCAAGAATGCAGCAGGGGGGGGGGAATGAGAATGAAGAGTGCAGCTGTTTTTATAATAGCCCCTTATTTCTTCATAATTTCATAATTTCATATATTCAATGCTGAATTCATAATCTTCGTTAACACATGGATTCTTCATTTCAAACAGATGTGTAGTCGCATCTTCAGAACAATATCTGGACATATATTTTCAAGGAATATACACACTTCATTTCAAATGGCAACCCCTACAAGGCAATATCTGATAAATCTATTCATAACACACTACCTCCACCAGACTCGCTCTACAGCGTCACACGGCTCCGCCAATCAAAGAAAGGCAATTAGAGCTCAGCAGAACATTCAAACTCCTGCATCTCCTGTCTCCACCTCCAGGGCATGTGACACATCACCCCTTTCCCCCCTAAGCGAGGGCTCTGCAAGTTCCAATAAAGCGATGTCTAAACTAGAGGGGACAAACCCAGCTCCTAGAGTATGCTGCAGCCAAGTAGCCCAAATGGACTCAAAGCGTTCACCTGTGCCATTGCATTTCGTCACCCACTCCTCTGCCTCCCTGATTTCCTGCACCTTATTGAACCAGTCCTCAAGGCCAGGAACAGAAGCTTGCTTCCAGTAAATAGGGATTAGACGCCTGGCAGCATTCAGGAGGTACGGCAGAGCACACCCCCTGTAACGGCTGATCGGCATAGAAGGAACATGGAGAAGAAAGTGCAATGGCTGAAGTGGAACGTCCACATCCAATATGACCTTAATTTGTGCCTGAATTGCTCCCAGAAAGGACGGATCCTCGGGCATTCCCACCATATGTAGAGCAGGGTGCCATGAAGGCCACAACCCCTCCAGCAATGATCAGACACCGTAGGGTTTCTCATCCCTACTCTAGAACTTAGTAAATGAGGTAAAGTTCTGCTGACTTCCATCATTTAATCTATGTGCAAACAAATATGCTTCTTTTTTTTCCTCTCTAGCTCATTTACTAAGCAAAGTGCACGTGAAATTGCGTTGAAAGTGCACTTGGATCAGGCAGCTACGGAGCAATCAATTCGTTCAAATCTTTACCTTGTTTAGTCAAAGGTAACTCCACTTTTGTGAGGAAAAAAAATGCAAATAAAGAAAAAAATATTATAGTGCATACAATTGCGACACAAGTCATATTGTAATTGAATGTTTTTTTTAAATTACCTTTCCTTTTCAATCTGCAACTCTGTAATTTTCTGAAAATGCAATGCAATATGGCTACCTGGAGGTAATGTGTACAGAACACCACCCAGAAAAAAGAAATTCTGCTTGTGTGATTGGTTTACTGATTTTCCCAGAAGTCTGAACTAAGGTACAAGTAAGATTTCAGGCATCTCCTGCGAAAAAAATAATAAATTTGGTGAGATACTCACAGTAGGAAATCACATCTAAATGGATGCAGACTCTGCAGCTTTCCTCATTAGTACCCTGCAGGTGCACAACTGATTGATAATTATGAAAACACTCCCATTAGAACAGTTTTCCCACATGGATACAGACAAACACAGGAATTTCTTTAGAATTATAAAAGGTAGGGATCTGCACCAATGTTTGTTAACCACTTAAGACCCGGACCAAAATGCAGGTAAAGGACCTTGCCCCTTTTTGCGATTTGGCACTGCGTTGTTTTAACTGACAATTGCGCGGTCGTGCAACGTGTTTTCCAAACAAATTTGGCGTCCTTTTTTCCCCACAAATAGAGCTTTCTTTTGGTGGTATTTGATCACCTCTGTGGTTTTTATTTTTTGCGCTATAAACAAAAATAGAGCGACAATTTTGAAAAAAATGCAATATTTTTTACTTTTTGCTATAATAAATATTCTTTTTCGTGACTGCGACATTATGACCGACACTTCGGACAATTTTGACACATTTTTGGGACAATTGTCATTTTCACAGCAAAAAATGCATTTAAATTGCATTGTTTACTGTGAAAATGACAGTTGCAGTTTGGGAGTTAACCACAAGGGGGCGCTGTAGGGTTTCTGTGTTCCCTGTGTGTGTTTACAACTGTAGGGGGGTGTGGCTGTAGGTGTGACATCATCGATCGCGTCCCCCTATAACAGGGATGATGCGATCGATGCTGCGGCCACAGTGAAGCACAGGGAAGCCGTGTTTACACACGGCTCTCCCCGTTCTTCAGCTCCGGGGACCGATCACCGCACTGCAGCAGTGATCGGGTCAGCGAGTCCTGCGGTCCCGGTCACGGAGCTTCGGACCGGGTCACGGGAGTGCGCCGCGAGCACGCGCCCATGACCCACGGCTGGGTACTCTTTACTGACGTAAATATACGTGGATGTGCACAGCCGTGCCATTCTGCCGGCGTATATGTGCAGGAGGCGGTCCTTAAGCAGTTAAAATCCACATAGATCACCCAGAGGGGAATGTTTTTTTTTCAATGGTTATGATTTAAGCTTTGAAAATGAAGGATAGAAGCTAATTGGTTGCCATGCACAGCTGTTCCAGATTCTGTCTGCTCCATTTTTGATTTTTTTTTGATAATTTCCCTTAAAATAAATTAAAGAATTTTTCTGACATTTATTTGCTGCATGAAGGACTGATCCAGACAATAAGATTTTTCACAAGAAGACAAGCAATGGTAGCCCCTATACTACCTTCTTGATAGTTATACTTTAAAAAAGCTATCTCATTGCAATATTGGAATCCATAAGTAAGTCGTCTTTGCACACTTTATCTTCCTAAACTCACAGGGCCAGATTCACGTAGAATGGCCGACGGCAAAGCGTAAGCCATTTACACTACGCCGCCGCAACTTAACAGAGCAAGTGCCGTATTCACAAAGCACTTGCTCCGTAAGTTGCGGCTGCGTAGTGTAAATGGCCCGTCGTAAGACCCCGTAATTCAAAGAGGGCGGCTTGTATTTAAATTAAGCGCGCCCCCGCGTCGATCGAACTGCGCATGCGCCGGCCGCAAAGATAGCCCAGTGCGCATGCTCCAGCTCATCTCGGAAAACGTGAATGAAACCGACGTGAGCATCGTTTATGTAAATCCCTATTCGCGAACGACTTAGTAAAACAACGTAACCGACGGAAAAAGACGACGCTGACCCGACACCATACTTAATATGGCAACGACGGACCTTCGTAAACCTACCCCTCATATAGCAGGGGTAGGTTTACGCTTGCGGAAACGATGAAAACGACGATGGGGCGGCGTAAAAACGTTCTGGGAATCATCGTATTAGGCTCATTTGCATAGGCAACGTAAAGGCCACCTAGCGGCCAGCAAAGTCATTACATCTACAATCCGACGATGTAAGTGTTTTACACCTGTCGGATCTTCACTGTATTTATGCGTAAGTGATTCTATGAATCATACGCATAGATACCCAGTAAAAAAAACAGAGATACGAATGTGTTTCCTGCGATACATCGTCGTATCTCTTTTGAGAATCTGGCCCACAGTTTTTTCAAAAAAGATATATTTGGAAGTTTAAATGGAGCTAAAATAGTAACATAGCACCATAGTGTCAGTGTTTTAATATCTTAAGCTTGATTATGCATTCTGTATTACAGAAGCATTGTTTAGCATTATGAAATTTGACTACTATAACCAAAAAAGCAATCATGGACCAGCAACTTGCCTTACAGCAGTTACATAGCACAGTAAGCCAACAGTAAATCATCAAAGCAGATGGGTGCATATTTGGAGATTTGAGAATTGTGTGTTAGAATTACGTTTGGCTTCTGAGATTATGATATATTCCCAAGGCAATATTCAAAGTTTGTGGAATAAAACTACAAATCTATGTTACATTTGCTTTTAAGAAGAAAATAATATATATAGTCATTAAGGAAATGAATTGTGTTTTGGTGTACTGATAACTTCAAACACAACAGCAAAAATAAAAGTAAACATTTTATTAAGATTACATATATACATAATTTAAAAATGTTTATGATTTAATATAGAGTACATTTAGGTCTTTCCTGTTTTTAAGGTACATCAGCTTCCATTGCAGTTGTTTTTTTTTGGCACACTTGGCATTAAACAAAATGGTGCAAATAATCATGTCACTTGTCTATTGGTAATTGTGGATATAATGGCAAAGTAAAACAAAAAAAAATCACAAAAACTAAGCTTTAAAACATTAAAAAATTGCTTTTTTCCTGATATTAGGCACATGAGCTAGCATTTTGTGTAGCATCTTTTTATAAGGCTTGGTTGCAAGCTCAAAGCCCAATACAACTTCTTTCTCAACTTTTGGACTAACCATAGTATAAACATTACCCACATGTAATTCCTATTATTAGAGATACAGGGCCAGATTCACAGAGCGATTACGCCGGCATAACAGGAGATGCGCGGCGTAAGTCTAAATGTGCGCATGCGTTTTGATGCTTTGCATCCCCAAAACAAGATACGCAAGAAATCTACTTTTTTTTGTCCGGCGTAATTTTGATAGACAGGCGCATCCGTCCGCGCAAAATTGCGCTAGACACACCATTGATTTGCTATTCAAATATGCTAATGAGGGAGTTACGGGGATCCACAAAAGAACGTTGGTGCAGCGCAGGCTACGCGCTGTGCGCAACAGCTGCACGGCCTGTCTAAAATTAGACCATATGAAAGGTGGTATAAAATTAGACAATTTGTCTACATGTCAGAGAAAGCAACCCTGTTAGTGAGGAGCTGAGCAGTCACACGTGTTGCACAACAATCTGTATGCCAACATGCCAGTGGCATCCATGCTCATAGCTATACTACTGACTTCAGATGAGCAAAGAAGGAGGAGGGCACGGAGGAGGGCACGGGAGAGGATTTTTTTTTTTTTTTTTTACAAAATATTTTTCTTTGCTTTTATAAACATTTTTACAAAAAATATATACATCAATACATAACATACATACAAATTACAAACACAGTCTCACTATCTTTCAATAGCCCTTTAAAACCTTGATGGATATAATAATCTAATCTGATACAAGCCCCTCACTCTTCACTTGATATATCACACACGCATAGACATCTTTGGCATGAGTGATTCTGAGGTGTCTCGCATCTTCAGATTCACCCCTCATGTTATCCTGGAATTAAGCACAACCCTGCAGGAGGACATCACCAGCCCAACACATGACACCACCCATGACACCCATGACAGCTACATATACAATCCTAGCCCCATCCCCACAGATTTCGAATAATACATGTATGGGGACAGCTGGCTGGTTGGTGAGTGACATGGGTGGCAGGCATGACTGTCCCCCCCATGATGCTGAAATCACAAGGGGCACATGCACTACTAACATCCTCCTGTCTTATCCCTTCAGGATGATTCTGCATATGCACTGGGACCCCATCTCATGACTCCTATACGGAACCCCCCTAACCAAGGCTACCCCGTCTTCTGAGGGAAGAGCAGCCAGGAGCCAGCTCACATTAGGCATCTTTGCACGTTAAACACACACATTAATCATGGCACAATGAGAATGCATGCATGCACACCACTGTGGTCCCTAGCACCGACACATCACATCCTCATCACATTGGATTGGCAAAAGCCCACCATGCAGGACTTGTGAGCAGCAACGCCATGCCACGGCTCTAATTATGTCACTGTACATTCATACACCATTCACACGGACCTGGGGATCACTTCTCCACCACAAATGAGGATGACACCCCTTTTCCGGCAGGAATGTCACCCCCACATTCCAAAATCATACACAAACAGAACCCAAAAAAAAAAATTGACCAGCAAAAATAAAAAATGCCCAGCAAAAATATAATTTAAACAAAATAACAACAAAGAAAACACATAAAATACAAAAATCACTCTGCAAAACAGTCCCCAAATATCTCAAAGACATGTCACAAACAAACAAACAAATGCTAATAAACAAAAGCACCTTGCTGTATAGGAAGGGATACAAAGGGATGTACTTTTGCAAAGGAAGTGCGTTTGTGTCTGTCTATTTATGCTGTCTGCGTAGTTCACTAAGTTGCCCGGGTCCACTTCCAATTTCACTGATTGCGCCGTCCCCGAGTTGTGAGCATGCGCACAGAGGTGCTGACCATGGTCTGCTTCATGTGCGCATTTGCATGGGGTCACGGCTCATTTCAATGTAACACGCCCACGTCCTTCCCAATTTGAATTACTCCACCTTACGCCTCTGAAATTATGTTGCACCGGCGCTAATTTCTGCGCAAATCAAACAAGAATACGGTGATTGCGCCGCTACATTGCGGCAGTCTAACGTAAAGGAGGTGCGCTACGCCAGTCAAAAAATGCACCAATGTACGTGAATCTGGCCCACAGTTTTTTGAACTTAGACATGACACTGTACTACACATAAAATGTTTTCATCCAAGCTGACTTGAAATGGCACTCCCCTCCCCCTTCCTGAAGAGAGTCTATGATCTGTGCTCCATCCAATGCTGTTCATTTAAACAAACACTAGTATAAAAAAAGGGGGAACTTTTGTTGCCTTTAAAATATGGCGGGAATTTAACAGCACAAGTCTGTGTATCATTCAAAGTTACAAATTTCTTAAAAAACACGCACAGTTAAAATGATGCTAATCAATAAATAGGCCTTTTACACCAACAGCCCAATTAAGTATACAAACTTATATTCAGTTTTTATCCAAGTGATATGTGTTCGAATTCTCTGCAAAACTCAACGTATTTCTTGGACTTTGGTCCACTACATCAGGAGCTTAAAGGCTAAGTTCATCTTTTTTTCTAAATTCCAGCTCCCCTATGCACCAATATAGCATTAATGTACTTCTTTTGCAAAGATATAATAGCTTTCTATTAATTCTACATACACTTACTTCACTGTCTTTATCCATGTTTCCAAACATATCCATTACTTCATATCCATTACAGACTTTAGGTCATGACACAGGAAGGAGTTGACCAGCTGACCTCATTAGCCACCCACTCCCAGGTGTATGTTTTTTAAATGACATGCAATAAGTCAGTGATCACCCTTCTCCATAAATACACAGACATAGATTTTTTTTCTTACTTAAAGGGGTTGTAAAGGTAAAAGTTTTTTCATCTTAATGCATTCTATGCATTAAGGTGAAAAAACTTCTGACTATACCGGTCCCCTTGGCCCCCCGTTATACTTACCTGACCCCTCAAAAGTCCAGCGATTGGCCCCGACATCCTCTTTGCCACTCAGCCTGGCCGTTGATTGGCTAGAGCGGATGGATGGAAAGCAGCACAGCCATTGGCTGGCGCTGCTGTCAATCACATCCAATGGCATGGCACGCCGAGAGGCAGGCTATGGCCGTTCGCTGTATCACAGGAGCGCGCCCACAAGGACTCCACACAATGAAAGGGAGCTTGCATGATTATGTGTTCTTGCGGGGAGGACCAGAGACAGCCGCGGAGGGGCCCCAGAAGTCATGGATTGGGGCCACTCTGTGTAAAACTAGCTGTACAGTGGAGGTATAACATGTTTGTTATTTAAAAACATTTTTTTTTATTTACAACCTCTTTAAATTTAGCCTGGGTTCACAGTGTAGCGATGCGTTTTTTAGTTCCCATTTCCACATCGCATCTCTCCTGCAGGCAGTTCACACTGCCTTCTGTGAACCGCTGATGTGAGTGTCAATACAATGTCAATGACACCCACAGATTGCAGTGCAAACTGTGGATTCGGACAAGAATCAGATTGCATGGGTGATGGGTGAGAACACCCATGTGGTTCGATTCCAGTGCGGGAAAGAAAAAGTCCCTACACCTTTTTTGTGCAAATCCAATGTGAGTTCAGCCATTAAAATTGTATGGTTGAAAAAAAACCTCCCCTTTTTGTTATACACATTCAAATATGGATGTGGCACTGGAAGGCCAATTAATTAACCTAACCAAACATCAGTAAATAAATCAAAATCTATCTATTGAAAGGGCTTTGGGGACTGATGTTTATGAAAATCTGGTTGAAATAGCTCTGCTAGAACTCTGATCCTTCTTTCAGCAGTGATCAGTGATCAAGTGACCAATGCAGTGGCATTGGGACAAAGGGAGGTATCACAGGAAATGTATACCAGTATAGCAGAGTGCTACTTTATCACCATACTCTGATCAGCATCAGACCCCTTTTCCTACAGCTCTGGGAGGTCCCGGACATAACCAAGAAAGTAAAAATGGTTCGGCTTACCTTCCTCAACAGCTCAGATAGACCATACCCAATAAGGCAGAGGTAGACAGGCAAGTGATCTGCAGTCAGATTAGCACTTACCCAGATTACCACCTTCTCCAAAAGACCCAATGACCAATAGTAGCACCTCCCCAATTGCTTTCAGAGTACTCCAGTTCCAAAGGGATGTAAATTAGTTTTTTGGCTTTAAAGCCCTTCTGTTGTTCACCTGCTGTGTTATCGGAGCTACCCTGTACTTTCCCTGAGAAAGATCCTATCTATGAGGATAATCAAAATTAGCTGCTTATGTTCTGAACTGTTTTACTGAAGTAGTGATTTTCAGCTAGACTCTCTGTCGTTGATAAAGTCTTATAGAAATTATGCTATCTATCCATATGATACTATCTTTAAATCTCAGCGACATTGCTGTGAAAAGTCCATATTTGTGCTGTTTTCATATGGTTATGCCAATTTCATTATTCTACATTATATGTACACTTTTTTGTCATCCTAAACCGTTTTTCATTATTGCTTTTAAGTTTGAAACTGTTAAAGTCAACTAGTACCTGCAAAATGCATACATTTGCATCATTAGTAAGGAACTTCAACTAAATATGGGATCCCCATTATGGCTTAGGGTGTAAGAACTGGCCAGTCAATTACTTCTCTAAAGCAGTCTTTTTTAAGTTAGGGTAACAGTAATTAAGAGCCATGGATGGGGGAGGCTTCATCCTTAATCCTCACCTGCTCCACCTCCCTCTACCATGCCTTTTAAAAGTTGTATGTATTGTATGTGGGTATGAGAGTATGTATGTTTTTGTACACATGTATGTATGTGAGTTTATGCATTCATGTGTGTGCATGTATGTGTGTATATGTATGTGAGTTTATGTGTGTGTTTAAGTACATATGCATGTATATTAACAGACATATGTTTATGTGTGTCTGTATGTTACTTTTAATCAGTGGCGGCTGGTGTTTTTTTGTTTTTGGGGGATGGCATAAAACCCCCCCTCGCGGCACTAACACAGCCCCCCACTACCACCACCTGCTGTCCTTACCTTTAATGGGGGCGGTGAGAGAGCATGGCGGTGCTCAGCAAAAGCTGCTCCAGTCACCGGTGTCCTCTCCGATGTCTCCTCTCTCCTTCTGCCGGTGCTAGGCGTCCAATAGAATCGCCTGACGTTTTGGCCAATAGGGGAACATCTTATTTTGAAGCCTATTAGAGCCTATGACTTTAATCAGGTTCTTCTTAAAAAAAAACTGTCCACTCTAATTTATATGCCCAGTGACCCGAAAGGGACAGACACATGAATAGGGGGCGGCAGCAGCGGCTGTGGATAGATTCATGCTATGCATGAATCTATCCACTGCATATAGGGGTGGAGAGGATAGGGGGGGCGGTGCCCGGGAGCCCCTAATGGACGGGACACCCCTGCTTTTAATTCTGATCTCTACACTCTAGATGATCAGGATTGCTTTTTAGGGCTCATTCACACAAGTTGCAAGGACTGCCACCTGTCTGAAAAGCAATGCGTGTTTAATGCATGTTCTGATTGCTTTTCAGATGCATTTGATACTGCATCATTGTGGCATAACACCATGCATTGCAATGCAATGCACACTGTTGCAGGGCATTTGCAGCACGTGCCCATTCACTTGAATGGGTCATGTTCAGTGGGTTGTATTGCAGCTGCTTAAGGGAGATCAGTTGGGGTTTTTATTTTCCAATATTTTTATTCAGATAATTTTAACACGTACAGTATTAGCATAGCCATTGTAATTGGAAGTAATTGTACATTAACAAAATGTTGAGGGTTCAGTTACATTACTGATAAACATATGTGCACGTGGGACTTAATATAGCATCATCCACCTATTAGGTTTATCTAAAAAAAAGGGTCAAACTTAAACCGAACTTGCGACCCACTAGCTGAACTTCCGCGTGGTCTCAGGGACCATAATTGGTCCATAGGTCCATTGAAAGGCAAATTCAAATGGAGAGAGGAAAGAAGGAGACACATAGATATCAGAGAGAAGAATAGAGGGTAGTGAAGGGGGGTGTGCATTCCGACCCTGGAGGAAGCTCCTACCGAGCCAATCCCATCTCATTATGTAGTTTTAAGATAGTTGATCCAGGGGTCCCATATTTATATGACCATGCAACCTTAACCAGTTGGGGTTTTTATAAATGCAGCTCAACCATGTCGTTTTACTGCCCCCCAACCTTATGTGTAAATGAGTCCTTACACTGAAATGCCTTGAAACTGAAAATACTTTTAAAGGAAGCTGTGACTGAAAAAAAGGTTGAGAAACACTACTCTAGAGAAAAGCAAGATCAATTTTGCATAACAGTGGCCTGTTGTTTCAGCAATTCTATAATAGTAAACTGTTGATCTGTGATGGAAAGCTTAACATTTGTTTCTACATATTATTGTAGTATTATTAAATAAAGACTGCAAAAACTGGACATGTTTTACACAGCACATTGCTTAAACTATAATGCTCTCTAGGTAAACCAGGAATATGCAATTAGCGGACCTCCAGCTGTTGCAAAACTACTTGTAGTTCTGCAACAGTTGGAGGTCCACTAATTGCATATCCCTGCTCTAAACTTTACAAAAATCATCATGGAAGTCCAAAAAATCATTACTAACTTTTGTTACTTAAGATATTTGGTCTGAAATGAGATATTACTTTTAGTATTAGATGTGACAAAATGTTTAAAATGTAATATAAAATATATAAAATATAGATTTTACCTTATATTATATGTTATTACAATGGGTCCCATTTAGCTAATGATTTTTATTCTAAAAATGTTTTATAAAACAATTAATTATAAATTTACACTGTTGTAATCTTCTATTATCTTTCACTTTCAGCAAGTTGTCAGTCATGATTTGGCTGTTGTATGAATATCTGGCTCTCAGAATAGACTTCTTTATTGACTGCACTGGATTAGATTTTGCTTTAGATCTAAATCTCTTTAGCAATATTGAATAGTTGCTTATTCGCAGCTGATGTTATCATATAGTTATTTGCTTTTGCTATTATATTTTTAGGTTTACAGTATATGTTTATAGCCGCTTGACATATACAAAATAAATGTGAAGGCAAATGCTACACTAACAAGCTTATTTGATAACAGAATAAAAGGCAATAATGAAGTAAAAAAAATACAGTAATCAATAATAAGCAACCAGATTTCCATTTACTGGACTCAGATCAGCTAAGGCCTCGTACACACGACCGGGTTTCTCGGCAAAAACCAGCAAGAAAACTGCTTCTTGCCAAGATTCTCGTTCGTGTGTACGAGGCATTCAGGTTTCTCGTCTGGAAATCTGGCCAGAATTTCGACGAGGAAAAAAGAGTACCTGCTCCCTTTTTTCTCGTCGAGATTCTTAGCGGCCTGTTTCCTGACGAGAAACCCGAGAGTGCGTACTTACCTGTCGACGCGGAAACCCGCGCATGCTCAAAATGACTTTGACACATGTACGATAGCTTCCACGGCATAGGAAGGGTGAAGCAAGATGGTGGGGACGGCATCAAATGTGACGAGCGCATGCTCGTCATACGCGATGACGTCACTGCGTTCTTTGCTTTCAAGAGAACCGCGATTCTTTTGAAATGAAAGTCAGTACACTCCGGCGGCAAGAGTTTCTTGCCAAGAATCTCGTCAGGGAAAACAACAGGTTTTTCCTGACGAGATTCTCGGACGTGTGTACGAGGCCTAAGAGCTTCATTTTTGTTATCATGGGTCACTGAATTTTACCCAGTTATTGCATTTTGCACTGTTTTTTTTTCAAATAATACATTGAAATGTATCTTTGGAGAACTTTTTAGAGTCTTATGAGCTGTAAATGGTGCATCCTGCATGCTCAAAATCTGGTCTACACTCAATGCAATGCAACTAACAACCAGCTGGGGGTTGCAAATCCGGTGCCTGCCTTCTGCTACTTTGTGCTTCTTACTTTTGGCCCATTATTGTGATGGATTGTCTGACTAATATAAAAAGGGTATTCAGCGCTGGAACAAATAATAAATAAAACAAAAAACTATATATGCAAGCCAGCACTTGAGGATAAATTCATAAAAATCCCAAAGTAATATAGAAAAGAGAATAGTGCGGCGCAAAAGAAATAAAACTAAACATATGAAATAAAATTAATATATAACATTAATGGTGAAGTGGGGATAATGATAATGAAACACAAGTCAAAGTGTCCATGAGCACAAGTATGTGAAAATTAATGTCCTTATGGGAAGATGGAATAACTCTTCCTAGATCCAAATCCCAAGAATCCACAAAAAGAGGTGCGAGTGAGAAAATAACACCAAACAAATCCTCCACCGTGTAATGGATGGCCCCTCACCTTAACACTTCGACCTAGAATATGTCACAGAGCATGTCAGCAAATTCCAGTATCCATAGACAAACGAAAGCCATCCATAGGAAACTACATGAGCAGTGGTGCGAGTGAGAAAATAACACCAAACAAATCCTCCACCGTGTAATGGATGGCCCCTCACCTTAACACTTCAACCTAGAATAGGTCACAGAGCATGTCAGCAAATTCCAGTATCCATAGACAAACGAAAGCCATCCATAGGAAACTACATGACCAGTAGCAGGAACTAGGATCCAGGTTCCAATGCTCCCCAATAAACCAGCAAGGGAAAACAAGAGACAAGGATCTAATGCTCTCTGATAAGACCTTTTAATGCAATTTAAATGACGAAAATACACTCACATTTTAAGACACTCAAATGCCGAGTGTCAGCAATCCAGGCATAGCAATCTGCGGCAATCGTGGGTGACGTCCTGCGTGACTCCTCTCCCCGTACGTGTTACGTCCTGTGTGCGGGACATCTTCAGCGCGGGATAGGAAGTAGAAAATTAATAAAATGTACCATCATCCGGAATTTATTTAGAAAATTGGGGACCGGGGAATAGAGAGGAAGCGGCTGCTAGTACAGCTCGCACCAACTATCACCTGGACAAAAAGGTAAGTATGGAATTTCTCGGTACTGATAACAGAAATCAATTGTAGTAAAAAAATTATTTATTAAATATAAAATTATACAGCTTAAAAAACGAGACTAGGACAATCAACCTCATTGGAGATACAGTAATGGAATTGACAATGGAAGGCCGTAACGTATCTGGAAATATGAGGTAGAGTCCTAGGAAAACCTCTACCGGTTTCGCTGATAACTGCTTCTTCAGGAGGTAGTCTATACAATAGATGACAACATATAAGAAACTAGAAAGCATAAAAACATCAATAATAAAAATAATAAATTCTAGGAGATCAACAGGTGCAAGAGAACCAAAATCTGCTTACCAGGGGTCGAGGACCATGAAGGAGCTCGCTGACTGGGATCCCCCGTGGTGAACAAGGGGGAAAAAGGTAATATTCTGATGGAAGCCAGGAGAAACAGATATATTACCCCATCAAGTGCAGCATAAATAAATGACACCAGATAGTGGCAACAGAAATGGTTAAGAATGTTAGATAAAACTAAGATGTCTTACCAATGCTTGATAATAGCACTAGATTAAGGGCGGCTGGGGAGCAGGCACTCAGACAGGTATTTGAGCAGTTCACATAAGGCAAAATAGCTGATGGTAATCAGCTGTGTACCAGAGGGGGCTCGAACCCACTGAAGAACAGTGGAAGTAAAGGAGCCAAGAAGATGGAAGACTGCACTGAAAAATAAAAAATTAACAACATTCAGAGAGGGAGGCAAAAGAAAGTGAATTGGGGAAAGCTGACAGTTAGCAAGAGCTAACACTTATCGGCCAAGCAGCATCCCAGTTTTAAGCCTGTGGAGAGTCACAGAGGAGCTCACACTGCGTGCTTCCTCCATGGACTCTTAAATATGATTCCCCAATCCCGCCGTCTATAAGGATATAATAAGGATATATTACTGCAAATACACAATTAATATATGTATTTTACATCCAATAAGATTGAAAGCATGAGAAACATAAAAAATAGATTGGCAGATACACGATTGAGATGGAAGGAAGGAAGGTAGGGAAGGGAAAAAGTGGGGGGGAGAAAAAAAGTTTGTTCCACTGACTTAAAATTCACAAAAGAAAAACAAATATTCATAGACAGGGTCTGTAAGAGATCATTTCATTGAGTCCAGGGGGGGGGGGGTGGTGGCATTTAGACGCTCAATCCAGAGGGTTTCTCTCTGTAAGATTGTCCTGTCCCAGTCACCCCCTCTTGAACTCGGGGCAACTACTTCAAGTACTAGGAAGCGAACCGTCGATAGGTTGTATATCTGGTACAAACCAATGTGTCTCCCTATGGTAGTAAGTTTTCCCCCACCAGAGTCAAAAAGATGGTCACCAATCCGCTGTCTGAACTGTCGGATGGTCTTGCCGACATAAAAAGCTTGGCATTGGCAGAGCATTCGATAAATTACGCCTCTGGTTCCACAGTCAGCACGTAAACGTGAACAGAGGGTTTCTCCATTAGGTAGAACAAAGTTCTGCCCCTCTAACACCCAAGGACATCCACCGCATTTAAAGGTACCATTGGGTCCCACCTTAGGGATGGTATCGGGTGTATAGTGACTCTGGGTTAGGCGATCAGGCAAGGAGCATGCTCAGTGGAAGACCAGTTTGGGATTTGATTTAACATGTTTACATAATATATTGTGATCAGTCAAAAGATGCCAATGATTAGTAAGTATCGAGCATAGGGTATTGTGATGTCCCGAGAAGGTGGTTATGAATCTAACTGATTCCTGAGTAGGTGGAGATTTGGGGGGTTTGAAGAGCAGTGAGTGCATAGAGTGGGAATAGGCTTTATTAAATGCTTTCTTTAGATTCTTAGGAGCATAGCCTCTTAATAACAGACGTTCTCTCAAGGCATTTGTCTGCGTAAGAAAGTCGCTATCCGAAGTAAAATTCCTGCTTAAACGCAGGTATTGTGCGTACGGAATGCTACATACCAGCGGTCTGGGATGTGCACTGGTGGCATACAGTAAAGTATTGCCTGCTGTGGGCTTGCGATATAAATCAGTACTGAGAGTACCGTCAGGGATATGGCCATCATCAAGCTGAAAGGTAAACTTCAGGTTGAAATCATTATTGTCCAGGAGGTGGACAAAGGACAGGAGCTCATCTCTCGTTCCTGTCCACACTTGGAACAGGTCATCTATGTACCGATGCCACACCAGTGTCTTTTCCAAATACCGGGCCAGTAGTTCATCAGCATACAGCGATCTTTCCCAGCTGCCCAAAAAGAGGTTTGCATAAGCCGGGGCACAGGAAGTCCCCCTTGGGTCTGAAAAAATAACTGATCATTGAAGGTAAAATAATTCTTGCTGAGAACAAAAATAATAATAGCCTCAAAATGAACTCATTCAAAGGCCAAGACGTTCTCTCCTGCTCACGTAGGAAGGATCTAGCCGTACGGACGCCCAGCTCGTGGGGGATACTAGAGTAAAGCGCCTCTATATTAATGGCCATGAGCAGGGAGTCCGGAGGTTTAAAAGAAATCCTAATAGGAATTTTTTAACCATGGATTAGTATAAACAATTGGATACATATTTCCCTCTACAACATTTTTTCAA
This sequence comes from Rana kukunoris, assembly GCA_029574335.1. Taxonomy (NCBI): domain Eukaryota; kingdom Metazoa; phylum Chordata; class Amphibia; order Anura; family Ranidae; genus Rana; species Rana kukunoris. The sequence goes on from CM056049.1 coordinate 331,838,495, forward strand.
CATCTCCCTCTCTCTCTCTCTCTCTCTCTCTCTCTCTCTCTCTCTCTCTCTCTCTCTATATATATATATATATATATATATACACACAAGTAGTTTTTTTTTGTTTACTTTTACATTTTTTTACTAAAATTGTGTGTTCATTTGCAATGATAAGCTTAGAATAAAAATTAAAGTTTGTAATTTAAAGAGAAGAATGTCATATATTTAAAATGTTTTGGTACTTTTCACTCATTTTTTTTTATTTTTATAAAAAAGCAGATTATGCAATACTGACAACAAAAACAAGCTGAACGGCATATGGTATATCTAAAAGTTTAGTCTGCTATTGCATTGGCTGTATAACTATTTACTAACAAAAATACGTGTTTAATGATAGATTTCAGTTTGGACAGAATGTGTAAAATGCTTTTCTTCTGTAACCACTAAATCTATGTTTGTATTTTTGTTGCTACTGCCACATGGTCTTTTACACAATTGATTTTTCTCAAGGTTTTATTAACACAATCAATGCTTCTGTTAAATGTACCATTAGGCTCCTTCTGTGGTTTAATTTTTACCCCATTTATATTGTAATCTTGTAGGGGAAGTTAAGAAAACGTAAGTAAATTATATTTTAATATATGCTTTTTACACACATTTATAAATAATGACAGTAATATTGCAATAGCCAACAATGCAATGATTTTGTTTGTTTAGTATTTGCATTGATCAAAAAAACACATAGAAGCTAATTTATCAAATAATTAATTAGGCACAAAAACTAATCTAAAGGCCTTCTTAATATGTCAAACTAAAATAAAATCATTCTTCCTGACTAAAAAACTAAATGTGCCTATTAAATGTCAGTGCAAAATCTTTCTTTAATTACAGTATTTATTGGCGTATAACACGCACCAGCGTATAACATGCACCCCAAGTTCAAGAGGGAATTTTAAGGAAAAAAACTTTTAGGAGGGAACGTTAACCACTTAAGGACCGCGCACTGTATATATACGTCATTTTTTTAAAGATGGATATCTCGGTAACGGCAGCAGCCGCTGCCACAACCGAGATATCCATATTTTCAGTGAGTGGTCCTTTAAACAATTCGCCGCAAGATCACAGTCCGCCGCTGTCCCGCACCCTCCGCCGCTTACCAGAGCCACCGGCAGCGGTGGAGGCGATCGGGTCCTGTCTCCTGCTCGCCTGGGATACGAGTGAGGCCTCGTACACACCATCGGACATATCCGATGAAAACGGTCCGCGGACCATTTCCATCGGATATGTCCGATCGGGAGTTTGATCTGATGGCGTGTACACACCATCGGATCAAATTCCCCGCCGCCGGACGGCGCGGTGACGCGGCGGTGACGTTGACGCCGCCACGTCACCGCCACGTCACTGCCACGTCACCGCACCAGGAAGTTAAACACTTCCGCGCATGCGCCGAATCCATTCGGCGGCGGTGCGGCGGCGGTGGGGGACGACATGTCTGCTGGTAAGTGTACTAACCAGCAGACATGTCGGGCGGACAGATTCCCACCGGATAGATTTCAAAGCTTGCTTTGAAATCTGTCGGGTGGACAAATCTGTCCGCTAGCCCATACACAGGAGCGGAGATGTCTGCTGAAACGGTCCATCGGACCGTTTTCAGCGGACATATCCCCTTGTGTGTACGAGGCCTGAGGGCAAGATGTCCCCCACCCGTCTCCATAGCATAGCAGGGCAGCAACATCAAAACTTCACTTCCGCCCATGATTCTTAAAGGCATATTTTCTTGTTGTAATTTTTTCAAATGACAATTTTTTTTTTTTTTTTTTTTTGCATTTTAGTCTAAATATGAGATCTGAGGTCTTTTTGACCCCAAATCTCATATTTAAGAGGACCTATCATGCTTTTTTCTATTAAAAGGGATGTTTACATTCCTTGTAATAGGAAAAAAAGTGACCCATTTTTTTTCCATGTAAAAATTTATAAAATACATAAAAATAAATACGATTTTTTTTTTAAAGCGCCCTGTCCTGAGGAGCTTGTGTGCAGAAGCGAACGCATACGTAAGAAGCGCCCGCATATCAAAACGTTATTCAAACCACACAAGTGAGGTATCACCACAATCGTTAGAGCAAGAGCAATAATTCTAGCCCTAGACCTCCTCTGTAACTCAAAAGATGCAACCTATAGAATTTTTTAAATGTCGCCTATGGAGATTTTTAAGGGTAAAAGTTTGATGCCATTCCACAAGCGGGCGCAATTTTGAAGTGTGACATGCTCAGTGTCATTTGCAGCCTTGCCCAGTGTCATTGCATCCTTGCCCAGTGTCATTTGCAGCCTTGCCCAGTGTCATTGCAGCATTGCCAGTGTGATTTGCAGCCTTGCTCAGTGTCCTTGCAGCCTTGTCCAGTGTCATTGCAGCCTTGCCCAGTGTCCTTGCAGCATGATCGTTTAAAATTACCGCTGACGCACTGAGATAGACAGAACCGGATGTCCTGTGTACTCAGCTGTACTCGGCTCCTGTGGCATTCCCACCCTTTGGTCAGGCTTCTATGATGGACATAATGCAGGTCCAATGGCGGGACTGGGCGTGACTGCGAGCGGACCCGAGCCTAGCCGAGTACACAGCACACTCGGCTATGTGTATATCGGCGGCACTCACTCCTTTTCCCCTCACAGACAGTGGGGATTGGCGTATAACACGCACCCAGGATTTCCCCCTGATTTTAAGGGGAAAAAGTGCATGTTATACGCCGATAAATACGGTACATGCTATGTGCACTAAAAGACATGCAATACTATAGACCTTATACAGGCGGTCCCCTTTTTACAAACATCCAACTTAAAAATGACTCCTACTTACAAACGGAGAGCGACAACAGGAAGTGAGATGACATCTACGCCTAGGAGGCCGCGTAACACGATCAGACATGTCCGATGAAACATGTCCGACGGACCGTTTTCATTGGACCAGGCTGAAGTGGTCTGTTGGTCTGATGTGCGTACACACCATCGGACCAAAATCCCCTCGGACCAGAACGCGGTGACGTAGAACACAACGATGTGATGAAAAAACGAAGTTCAATGCTTCCAAGCATGCGTCGACTTGATTCTGAGCATGTGCGGGATTTTGGTCTGATGATTTCGTGTACTAACCATCGAACCTGTCCGACGGACAGGTTTCCAGCGGACAGGTTTCTAAGCATATTTGGAAACTTTTGTCCGCTGGAAAACAGTCCGATAGGCCGTACACACGATCGAACATGTCCACTGAAACTGGTCTGCGGATCAGTTTCAGCGGACGTGTTCGATCATGTGTACGTGGCCTAAGAGTTATTATGGGAAAAAGGTACCTCCACAAGGCTTGCTTCCACAACAACCCAACATTTTCAAAATCCAACTGTCCTGTCATTGGGACAGAAAGTGAGTGGAAATCTTCTGAACAGGGGCACAGACAACAAAACAAATGTTACAGGGGTGTTAACCCTTCCCTATGTTATTCAAAAAGCTTAAAAATTGTTTTTTTTTGGCTGGAGCAACACATAAAAATATACCTGTTCCGACTTACAAGCAGATTCAACTTAAGAACAATCCTACATACACAATCTTGTTTGTAACCTGGGGACCATCTGTATATGGTTTCAGATGTTCATAAAAAGGTCTTGTAAGGAGTAAATTAATAAAAGCCCAGGTTTGGTTGAAAGTTTAAACATTCAATTATATGCAGTATTGGGGTCCTGGAACACTATGGCCTCGTACACACGATCAAATCTGTCCGCTGGAAACGGTCCGCTGGACCGTTTCAGCAGACAGATTCGATCGTGTGTACGGCCGAGCCGACGGATTTGGCCACCTGACAGATTTCAAAGCATGCTTTGAAATCTATCGGGTGGGAATCCGTCCGCCCGACATGTCTGCTGGTTAGTACACTTACCAGCAGACATGTCGTCTCGCACCGCCGCCGCACCGCCGCCGAATGGATTCGGCGCATGCGCGGAAGTGTTTTACTTCCTGGTGCGGTGACGTGGCGGTGTCAACGTCACCGCCACGTCACCGACGCGTCAGCGCGCTCTCTGCTGGTGGGGATTTTGGTTTGCTCGTGTGTACACGCGAGCAAACCAAAATCCCAGCAGACAGATTTGTTCAAATCTGTCGGACGGACAGATTTGAACAAATCTGTCTGCTCGTGTGTACGAGGCCTATCTGCCTGGAGTTTGCATATTTTCCCTTGGTACACCAGTTTCCTTCTACACTCCAAAGACATGTTGGTAGGTTAATTGGCTCTTGTCTATAATGTCTATAATGGGGTAAGGAGAAAATAATACACAGGGACCAGAGCAGAGGAGTAGGCAATTCACAGCCACAGTCTTTATACTCACAAATACCCCTAATTGCTCTGAAACAGGTGACAGTCTCACAGGCACATAATAACCACAATACAATACACAATACAAAGGATCATTGTTTTCCTTAAAAGAAACACTGTCACTTTGCCTGACCAAAAACAACTTTTTTAGCAGCACCGAAAAAAAAGGCAGTTTTTAAAAACATGTCCCTTGGGGCAGGACCCGGGTCCCCAAACACCTTTTATGACAATAACTTGTATATTAACCTTTAAAATTAGCACTTTTGATTTCTTCCATAGACTTTTAAATGGCTTTCGAATTTGCCGCAAACACCCAAAATTGTTCTCTATTCGGCAAACGGGCAAACAGCCAATGTTGGATTCTAACTCATGTTCGACCTGAACATAAAGCTCATCCCTAATAAAAATGGGAGATTTTAACTACCCAGAAATTGGCTGGAGTAATGGCACTGCTGGGACAGTTAAAGGGCAACAATTTGCAAACCTATTACAGGACAATTTTATGGTCCAGTTTATTGAGGCCCCAACTAGGAATGATGCTCTGTTGGACCTGGTAATCTTAAACCATGCAGAGCTTATTACTAATGTTTAGATAAAGGAACCCCTGGGTAGCAGTGATCATAACATGATTTAATTTGATGTTAGCTGTAAGCAAGAATTACATACAGGAAAGATAAAAACACTTAACTTCAAGAGAACACATTTTCCAAGGATGAGGGCTGCTCTCCAGGACTTGGACTGGGAGGGAATATTGGCATCCATAAACACAGAACAGAAATGGGAATTCTTTAAAAAGACTGTTTGGGACTTCACAGCAAAGTATATTCCCATAGGCAATATGTTTAAAAGGCTAAAAATAAAACCTATGTGGCTCACAGTCAAAGTTAAAGTGGAGTTTCCATCCCAATTTTTTTTTTTCATTATTGTGCTCATTAGACCTAAAAAATAAAAAATAAATAAAATATTTATTTTTTTACTCATCTGGAAAATGCCTTTTGCTATGCGGTAGTACGAAATCTGCCCTTGGAATCACCTAGGATTCTGACATCTCCCTCTAATGTTCCTGGGAAATGTGTGTCATAATTTCCCAGGATGCAGTGCGCTGCCCAATTATCACTCCCCATCCAAGACTTCCAGGAAGTAAGTGCTTGTTGGCTTCACAATGTCCACAAGCAAAATGACAACCGTGAAGACATAGTTTTATAAACTATCTTTTTTGAATAACTATGCGGAGTGGCGGCGGATTGTAAAATAATAAGTGACCGGATTTATATTATAAAAACGCAGGATGAAAGGACATGCGTTTAAAAAATGCTAATTGTGGTTGGAACACAAAGCTATAAACAATAGGAAAAGAGCTTTTAAAAAATATAAAAATGAAGAAACACTAGTGTCTTTTAAATGTTACAACAATTTAACAGAATATGTAAAAAGGAAATCAAGGATGCAAAAATTCAAAATGAACGTCAGATTGCAAAAGATAGTAGGACAACCTCCCCCAAAATCTTCAAATATATTAATAGTAACAAGGTCAGGTCTGAGCATGTAGGCCCTTTACAAAATAATCTAGAGTGAGTGACTAGGGACAAAGAGAAGGCTAATTTGTTAAATAATTTCTTCAGCTCTGTGTATACAAAGGAGCATGGGGGAGTTCATGTCCATAATGGGGGTGGTATTGACACAGCCCCACATGATCCACAATGGCTCAAAAGTGATATGATCCAGAAATATCTAGTCAGAATAAAGGTGGATAAAGCTGTTGTATCTAATTTTTAGGGACTCAATAATGACAGGAATAGTATCACTGGATTGCATGGCCAATGTGGTGCCTATTAGGGTTGAGCAAACCTGAACTGTAATGTTCGGGTTCGGTACGGACTTTGGTTTTTTTTTGTACCCGAACCCGAACCCGAATAATTGGAAAAAGTTTGGGTTTGGGTTCGGAGTTCGGCTATGTTATGGCGCGCTGCATGGCAGCCAATCGCCATTTGTTTTACTGTGACTAGGAAGTGATCACAGCCATGCCTACTAATGGCATGGCTGTAATTTGCCAGTGCAGCATGTGACCCAGCATGTGACCAGCCTCTATATCTGATAGAAGCACACAGCACAGATCGTCACTCTGCTGTAGCTAGTGTAGGGAGAGGCTCCTGCTGCTGATTAAGGGACATAGTTAGTTAGGTTTATCCTGCTTTATTCTACTTTAGGTAGGTTAGGGACAGGCTGCTGCTCATTGAGGGACAGTGTCAGATAGGTTTATCCTGCTCTATTCTACTTTAGGTGGATTAGGGACAGGCTGCTGCTCATTGAGGGACAGTGTCAGATAGGTTTATCCTGCTTCACTAATCGAAAACAGCATCTGTATATTTCTGTGAGATCTGCATCTAACCGTTTAGGGACTGTGCATTACATTGTTTTAGTCTCCTTTAGGTAGGTTAGGGACAAGCTGCTGCTCATTGAGGGACAGTGTCAGATAGGTTTATCCTGCTTCACTAATCATAAACAGCACTGTATATTTCTGTGAGATCTGCATCTAACCGTTTAGGGACTGTGCATTACATCGTTTCAGTCTCCTTTAGGTAGGTTAGGGACAGGCTGCTGCTGATTGAGGGATAGTGTCAGATAGGTTTATCCTGCTTCAAAAATCTACAACAGCTCTGTTTATTTCTGAGAGATCTGCATCATATAGTTTAGGGAGAGGTTCCAGCTATCTCCTATAGGGACAGAAATATATAGGTGACTCTCTGTATATTTCACCAGCACTGCACCTCTCACCTGTGATATACTGTGTGTGTCCAATATATTCTTTAGGCCCAGGTTCCTGCTGTCTCCTATAGGCAATATAAATATATAGGTGACTCTCTGCCTATTTCACCAGCACTGCACCTCTCACCTGTGATATACTGTGTGTGTCCAGTATATTGTTTAGGCCCAGGTTCCTGCTATCTGCTATAGGGACTAGAAATATATAGGCTGCTCTCTGTATATTTCACCAGCACTGCACCTCTCACCTGTGATATACTGTGTGTGTCCAGTATATTGTTTAGGCCCAGGTTCCTGCTATCTGCTATAGGGACTAGAAATATATAGGTGACTCTCTGTATATTTCACCAGCACTGCATCTCTCACCTGTGATATTCTGTGTGTGTCCAGTATATTGTTTACGCCCAGGTTCCTGCTATCTGCTATAGGGACTAGAAATATATAGGTGACTCTCTGTATATTTCACCAGCACTCCACCTGTCCCCTGTGATATACTGTCAGTCCAGTACATTGTTTAGGGCTAGGTTCCTGCTTCTTGCTATAGGGAAATAATTATATAGGTAAATCTCTGCATATTACACCACATTACACTATTGTTGTATTTAAAAAACACCCATTAGGGCAAGATCCTACATTTGAGAAATATGAGAAAAAAACGTAAAATAAGGGACGTGGCCGCGGCCATGGTGCTGCTGGTGGAGCTCCTGTTACAGGGAGAGGATGTGGTCGATGTGTGCCAGCTACAGGCACAAGTGAAACACCTTTCTCAGGTGTGAGTAGGCGACAGAGCCTGCAGCGGTATTTGGTCGGGCCTAATCCAGCTTTACGAATGTTGAGGCCAGGAGCAGAACAGGCGGTAGTAGATTGAGTTTCTGGCAGTGACTCCAGTTCCTTCACATTGTCTCCCAACCAGTCTTGTGCTAAAAGTTCAGAGTTGGCGCCTGCAGCCAATGTCCACCATCAGTCTTTCACCTCACCCCCTTGCAAATCAGCCAAGCAGTCTGAGCCCCAAATCATGCAGCAGTCTCTTCTGCTTTTTGATGAGTCTGTTAGCATGTGTTCCCAGGGCCATCCACCTAGCCCAGCCCCAGAAGTGGAAGAGATTGAGTGCACCGATGCCCAACCACTTATATTTCAAGATGAGTACATGGGGGGACCATCACAGCACGTCTTGGATGATAATGAAACACAGTTGCCAACTGCTGGTGCTTTTTCAATTGTGCAGACCGACAAGGAGGGCAGTGGTGAAGACTGGGTGGAAGATGATGTGGAGGACGATGAGGTCCTCGACCCGACATGGAATTAACCTCATGCAGGTGACCCATGTAGTTCAGAGGAAGAGGCGGTGGTCGCACAGAGCCACCAGCACAGCAGAAGAGGTGGCAGGGTGCCAAAGCAGAGCGTCCGTCCCCTAGACAGTATGCCTGCTACTGCCCAACACAGCAAGGGACCGAGCACACCAAAGCCAGGTCCAAGGAGTTCCATAGCGTGGCAGTTCTTCACACAGTGTGCTGATGACAAGACACGAGTGGTTTGCACGTTGTGCAATCAGAGGCTGAAGCGAGGCATAACCGTTCTCAACCTGAGCATAACCTGCATGACCAGGCATCTAAGTGCAAAGCACGAGCTGCAGTGGAGTAGACACCTCAAAAACCAAGAAAGGTCTCTGGCTCCTCCTGCTTCCACTTCTGCATTAGTCTCGGGCCTCTCGGCTTCTTCATCCACCTCTGTAGTGACAGTGCCACCTGCCACCCCTCAATTAGAGGACCGGCAAGCAACATTACCAGCTGGGTCACCAAAAATCTCCACAATGCCCCATGGAAGCATTCAGCTCTCTATCTCCCAAACACTGGAGCGGAAGAGGAAGTACCCCCCTACCCACCCGCGATCCCTGGCCCTGAATGCCAGCATTTCAAAATTACTGGCCTTTGAAATGCTGGCATTCCGTCTGGTGGAGACGCAGACTTTTAAAAGCCTGATGGCATTGTCCCACAGTATGCCCAGCCGCCACTACTTTTCCAGGTGAGCCATCCCTTCCCTGCACAACCAAGTGGGGGACAAAATCAGGTGTGCACTGCGCAACGCCATCTGTGCCAAGGTCCACCTAACTACGGATACGTGGACCAGTAAGCACGGTCAGGGACATTATATCTCCCTAACAGCGCACTGGGTAAATGCAGTGGCGGCTGCGCCTGAGGCGGATAGCAGTTTGGCGCATGTCCTTCCACCACCGAGGATTGCAGGGCGCTTCAGTTTGCCTCCTGTTCCTAACTCCTCCTACTCCGCTTCCTCATCCTCTACCGCCTCCTCATCCAATCAGCGTAACAAATGCACCACCAACTTCAGCACAGCCATGGGTAAACGCCAGCAGGCAGTTTTAAAACTTTCCTGTTTGGGGGAAAAACCACACACCACGCAGGAGTTGTTGAGGGACATGGAACAACAGACCGATGAGTGCCTGGTTGTGTGCGATAAAGGGCGAAATCTCGTAGCAGCTATGGGCCTAGCCAGTTTGACGCACATCCCTTGCCTGACGCATGTGCTGAATTTGGTGGTGCAGAGGTTCCTGAAAACGTACCCCCATCTGCCACAGCTGCTGCAGAAAGTGCGGGCCGTCTGTGCGCACTTTCGGCATTATTACCCTGCTGCTGCTCGCCTGTCAGTGCTGCAGCGTAACTTCGGCCTTCCCGCTCACCGCCTCATATGTGATGTGCCCACAAGGTGGTACTCCACCTTGCACATGCTGGCCAGACTGTGCGAGCAGCAGCAGGCGATAGTGGAGTTTCAGCTGCAGCATGCACGCGTGAGTCACTCTGCGGAACAGAACCACTTCACCACCAATAACTGGGCCTCCATGCGAGACCTGTGTGCCTTGTTGCACTGTTTTGAGTACTCTACCAACATAGCCAGTGCCGATGACGCCTCTCTCAGCGTGACTATCCCAGTTCTATGCCTCCTTGAAAAAACGCTAAGGGCGATGATGGAACAGGATGTGGCACAGGAGGAGGAGGAGGAGGAGGAATCGGGTTCATTTCCAAGGCTTTCAGGGCAGTCATTCACAAGTGGCTCTGAGGGTGGGTTCGTGCACCAACAAAGGCCAGGTACACAATTCTCCAGCAAGGGCACAGTTCTGGAGGATGACGCAGTGGAGGATGAGGAGGAGGAAGACATGGAAGAGGGGAAGGAGGAACCATGTTCACAGCAGGATGGCATCCAGACCAGCTCATGGCCATCACTTGTGCGTGGCTGGGGGGATACAGAGGACACAGATGATACAACACCCACAGAGGACAGCTTTTCGTTGCCTCTGGGCAGCCTGGCACACATGAGCGATTACATGCTGCAGTGTTTCCGCAAAGACTGGCGTGTTTCGCAATTCCTGGCAGCGGGGGCACAGTGGAAGCACAAGGCGAAGACACAGGGGGAGGAAGAGGTCGCCAACGCAGCAGGGGCACCGCCAGCACCTCAAAAGGCAGGGTTAGCATGGCTGAAATGTGGAAAAGCTTTGTCAGCACGCCACAACAAACAGCACCACCAGCTGATATGGAACATTTTAGCAGGAGGCAGCATTTCAGCAACATGGTGGAGCAGTATGTGTGCACACCAGAGGCGTATCTAGCGAAAATATCGCCTATGGCAAGCGCTGAAACTGCGCCCCTGTCGAAACATTTGAAACCCATTTTTCAGATAACCTTAACAAACAAAAAAACAGCTATCAAAACTAGTGATATTTATCATCCCTTGTGATACCTTGGGTATCACTTAAGGCCTCAGTTTTCACAGAGGAGCGGGAGAAACTGATGTTCCTCCTTCTTTGTGCGCGACCAGATGGAATGGGAGAGCCTGGGAGAACAGGGGAGGGCTGTGGCTAAACGCAGCAGGGATAGCGCTGCCATTGTCCATCAGCAAAGGTGCTGAAAAGGAGATCCTGCCTATGCTCAGGAGGAGGGAAGAAGAGACCCTCAGACCCTAGTAAGTGCCTTGCTGCCCAGCCACTTAACAGTGCCCCCTTCATATGGCGCCCATGGCACTTGCTGATTAAGGTGCTGCTAATTAAACTCACTTGGTGCCTTATCGACAGTAAATTAGCCCTAGAACCTGTGTAATTACTCTGTGTTCAGGTTTAAAGGGATGAGGTAGCAACCCTAGATCTTTCTCACTCTTTTGGGGTTTACCGTAATTTTAAAAAAAAAAACCTGCTGTGTTGGCTACCTCCTCCTCCTCCACCGCCGCTTCCACCTACACCACCACATCCACCTCAACCACCTACTACATATGGACCTCGTCCTCCTAGGTCATAATGATTTTATTTTTTATTTTATTTTTTTATGTTATTTTATGTTATTTTAAGTTATTTCCCTATCCACATTTATTTTCAGAGTACTTGCCATGCTCTTCCCGACATGTTGCTGCCATTTGCAGCCCTCCAGCCCTTTCCCTTTAGTTTTTTAGAGACCTTTTTGTAGTCAAAAGTCCGGGTCCCCATTGACTTCAATGGGGTTCAGCTCAAAGTTCGGGTCGGGTTCGGGTCCCATAGACAAGTTCTTGCTAGAAGAAAAAAAAACGATTTAAGCAACAGGCAGCATGGATTTGTGAAAGACAGAAGTTGTCAGACAAACCTGATTTATTTTTATGAGGAGGTAAGTAAAACCCTGGACAGAGGGGTGGCGGTGGACGTGGTATACTTGGATTTTGCAAAAGTGTTTGATACAGTTCCGCACACACACAGCTAATGTGTAAGGTAAAGTCGACAGGCTTGGAAATATCAGTTTGTAAATGGATAGAAAACTGGCTAATCGGCTGAATTCAGAGAGTAGTAGTTAATGATTCTTACTCTGAATGGTCTAAAGTTATCAGTGGTGTACCCCAAGGTTCAGTGTTGGGACCCTTACCATTTAATACCCCCTACAGTTGTAAACACGTATTAGGTCACACTTAACCCCTACAGCGCCCCCTGTGGTTAACTCCCAAACTGCAACTGTCATTTCCACAGTAAACAATGCAATTTAAATGCATTTTTGCTGTGAAAATGACAATGGTCCCAAAAATGTGTCAAAATTGTCCGAAGTGTTCGCCATAATGTCGCAGTCACGAAAAAAATCGCTGATCGCCGCCATTAGTAGTAAAAAATATATTTTTTTAAAAATGCAATAAAACTATCCCCTATTTTGTAAACTCAATAAGATTTGCGCAAACCAACCGATAAACGCCTATTGCGATTTTTTTTACCAAAAATAGATAGAAGAATACGTATCGGCCTAAACTGAGGGGAAAAAAATTATATATTTTTGAGGGATATTTATTATAGCAAAAAGTAAAAAACATTGCATTTTTTCAAAATTGTCGCTCTATCTTTGTTCATAGCGCAAAAATAAAAACCGCAGAGGTGATCAAATACCACCAAAAGAAAGCTCTATTTGTCTGAAAAAAAGGACGCTAATTTTGCTTGGGAGCCACATTGCATGTACAATTGTCAGTTAAAGTGACGGAGTGCCGAATCGCAAAACGGTGCCTTTAGCTGCATTTTGGTCCGGGGCTTAAGTGGTTAATGTTGATAAATGTAAAGTCATGCACTTGGGGGCTAAGAATATGCATGCATCATACATGCTAGGGGGAGTACAACTGGGGGCATCTGTAGTGGAGAAGGATCTGGGGGTTTTGGTAGATCATAAGCTCAATAATAGCATGCAATTCCAAGCTGCGGTTTCCAAAGGGCAAAGTCCTTCCTTGTATTAAGAGAGGTATGGACTCCAGAGAGAGAGAGATATTATTTTGCCCCTGTTCATATCATTAGTAAGACCTCATCTGAAATATGCAGTTCAGTTTTGGGCACCATAGAAGAAAAGCCTTGGAGTGTAAGCCGCGGCGCCATCTTGGATAGGGGGAAGTGCTGCTTGATTGCTGATGGTCTGAGCCTATCAATGGTGATTCCAAATTTAGTACAGTTTTCAGCCTATTCCATCCCACTGCAAGACATCTTGACTGATCGGGCGCATGATTCCTGCTGAGGACTGCTCATGACATCCGTCATTCAAAGCCCTGTTTGACCTCTTATGGCATATGTCATCATTGGTCAACACGTTCCGGTAAGCCTGTAATCCTTATAGGTGGTGGGACGATCACGCTGAAGAAGTCACATATTTTCACGTTCAGTCACTTATTCACTTGATTCAACCACCAGATGAACTTTTTACATCCAAATTTTGGACTATCAGGTTTTTCTGGTGCAACTGTCCACTTGCACTACGTGCCAGACAGGCACAATAGTTGTTTCTTTCATTAGATGGACTCTTATGCACATTAATATATCACTGTTATATGTTGCAATCTATATTGTATGGTAATTGATTTTCACCCAGTCATTTCAGCGCTACACTTATGTATTTCTCAGTTTTGGGCACCAGTTCTGAGAAAGGATATCGGGGAACTGGAGAAAGTGCAGAGAAGGGCAACCAAACTGATAAAAGGCATGGAGAAGCTAAGCTATGAGAAAAGATTAGAGGAACTGAATTTATTCACTCTTGAGAAGAGGAGATTAAGGGGGGATCTGATCACCATGTACAACTATATAAGGGGTCCATATAGTGAACTTGGTGTTGAGTTATTCACTTTACGTTCAACACAGAGGACAAGGGGACACGCTTTATGTCTAGAGGCAAAAAAATATTTCATCTCCAAATATGGAAAGGTTTCTTCACAGTAAGAGCTGTGAAAATGTGGAAGAATAGAGTCCCTCCTAAGTTAGTTCTAGCCAGCTCAGTAGAATGCTTTAAGAAAGGCTTGGATACTTTCCTAAATGTACATAATATAACTGGGTACTAACATTTATAGGTAAAGTTGATCCAGAGAAAATCCAATTGCCTCCCGAGGGATCAGGAAGAATTTTATTCCCCTGCTGTAGCAAATTAGATCATGCTCTGCTGGGGCTTTTTGCCTTCCTCTGGATCAACTGTGGGTATAGAATTGGGTACATGGTACGATTGTACGATATATTTTTTTTATGGTTTAACTAGATGGACTTGTGTCTTTTTTTCTACCTAAAAATACGAGAATATATTCAGCGCTGGAAAAAATAAATAAAGTACCAATATATGCAAGCCAGCACTAAGAACAATTCATAAAAAGTCCCAAGTGTAAGTGAAATAAGAGTGCGGCGCAAAATAGAAACAATAATAATAACAATAATGGTGACAATAAATATACTTATAAAAATATAAATTATTTGAAAATAATGTCCATGTGCAAGGAAGTCCATAAAGCAATGAATCCACAGCCTTAAACGATTTCCAGAGTGGAAAGTGAAAAGGAACACCAAAGAATATCCTCCACCAGTGTAAGATGGACTCTCACCTCTCTGCTTTGACCCAGATGGATCTCAAAGCATATTCTGTGTAATCAGAAATCAGCTGACAGCCTCCATAGGCACACGGATGGATAGGATAAAAACCATAGATCCGGATTCAATGATTTCTCAACATTCATACCACCATGTAGGGAAGAAAGGAAAGAAATCTAGTGCTCTCTGTTGAAAAAACTATTTATTTAAAACAATGGAGACTTCACTCACATGTAGACACACTCTAAGAGCTGAGTGTCAGCATAGCGGCATGTAACAGCATACCAAACCGTCCTACTGCAATCTGCGGCGATCGTGGGTGACGTTCTGCGTTCTGCGTAAATAAATAGTTTTTTCAACAGAGAGCACTAGATTTCTTTCCTTTCTTCCCTACATGGTGGTATGAATGTTGAGAAATCATTGAATCCGGATCTATGTTTTTTTTCTACCTGACTAACTATGTAACTATGTGTGCAGTACATGCTTGCCAGCTGCTATTCCATAGTTCAATAGCCCGGAAAGATTTAAGCCCTGAAAAAAACAGCCTGCTTCAAAAAAGTTGGGCGAGGTGGGAGGGTGGGGCAAGCAGGGTCACCAGAGTTACGTAGCGTCATCACGCTGACTGGTTTCGACCGCCTATTAATGAACTTATTCAGAGCCAGTGGGTCGGATTTTAAATATCTCACCTTGAACTGACATATTAATTTACAGCCACTGTGTGTCCTCAGTGATGCTCACCACAATTCACATTACATACAAAATACATATAAAGAGCGATCCACACAATCTCAATAGGTTATAGTCTGATTAGACTATCTAAACCACCTTAGGCAAAAAAAAAAAGAGCATAGGGAAAACCAACAATAAAAAATTACACAAATGATAGAAAATTACAAAAAAATGCATAAAATTCAACCCAAAATAGCAAAAGTAGCAGCAGGGATGGACCCACCATATATCTAATCACGTAAAACCCATGCCAGTGCGTGACCACCAATGAAGAGTTTACGCTTGTAAAAAGACTGATAGATTAAACTCTGTGTTTAGTACTTTTGGCACCATAGAATCCAACAAAAAGATCCAAAATTTCTCATTCTGTAATAATATGGTCCAAAATCCTCCCTTAACCTTCAATCTATTTGTTTTCCCATTGTGGAAGTGTTTGAAATGTGCTGTCAAATAGCATTCATCCTCCTTTTTGTTTATAGTAATAATATGCTCACCTATACAGATTTTTAACTGCTTGCAGACCGCCTCCTGTATATATACGTTGGCAGAATGGCACAGCTGTGCAAAGTGCGTGCTTGTTACAGAGCTGCAGAACGGGGAGATGCCTGTGTAAAGAAGACATTTCCCTATTCTGCCTTGTGACAGGACACTGATCTACTGCTCCCGATGTCATCGGGAGCAGCTATTATTGTTGTGTCGCTGGTAGCCCAGCCCCCACACAGTTAGAATCACTCCCTAGGACACACTTAACCCCTTCCTCTTTCCCTAGTAGTTAACTCCTTCCCTGCCAGTGTCATTTACACAGTAATCAGTGCGTTTTTATAGCACTGATTGCTGTATAAATGACAATGGTCCCAAAACAGAGTCAAAGTGTCCCATGTGCCCGCCATGCTGCCATTACTAATAAAAAAATAAAAATGCCATAAAAAGTTTCCCTATTTTGTAGACATTATAACTTTTGCGCAAATGAATCAATATACGCTTATTGTGATTTTTTACCTAAAATATGTAGAAGAATACAACAGAGAATTTTTTTTAATTTTTTTTTAGGGGATATTTATTATAGCAAAAAGTAAAAAATATTGTTTTGTTTTTTTTTCAAAATTGTCGCTTGAGATGTTTGGTGCTCTCTGCATTTGTAAATGTATCTGTTTTTTCAATATACCAACAAATACTGCACCTCCAACATGTGTAAATAATAGGTTTGATAGATAGTACTGTCCATCCCCAGCCTCACCTCAGACTCTCAAATCCATTTCCCTTCTCTTTCGGAGCATGGGTCCACTGCTGCAGAGGCTGGAAGAGGTGGGTTGAGCTGAGCACTAGAAGGAGTAGGAATTTACATCTCCTGAATGCTGGGGTCTCTCTCTCTTCATTAGGTGACGTCACTGGTTGCTAGACGCCAAGAGGCCCTAACAGCCTCTTCTGGAACATTATAGGGGGCTTAGGGGGAAATTGTCAATTTTCCTCCCAACTCAGTCTTCCCCAGACATGCAGCCAGGCAGTCTGGCAGCAAATGGCCAATGTGTCCTATGGCCAGTGCAAGCCTGGTTCTAATAAACTGTGTTATATTTAGAAGCCTTTGGGACAGGCTTCTAAATATAGTTGCAGAGTTAATGTATTATTTCAGAGAACAAGAGCTATATGCTGATTGTTGTGTTGCACTATCCCCTCCAGTCAGCAAAGGGCGAACTAAAGGCAGAAAAGCCTATGGATTTCTTACGCTGAACACTGGGGTTCATTGCATTTAAAGTCTAGAAAGTAAGCCATATTGTGGAGCCTATGGACCATTTGCACTATAATTCCCAAAGAGACACAGGTGCAAGGAGGAGCAGTGGGCCGCTTTTCTGAGACTTCTCAGCTAGGATCTTTCTCTTGGTGCGTAGGGAACTGATGAGAGCACACCTGCTACATACTGATCAGACTGCTGAGAGGCCAGACCAGTGGAGATACCTGAGGCAGCTCAGCACATACTGCCGCCATCACATCTGCACTGTTGCTGGAGGGAGCTCAGAACATCCTCTCACGCGCTACTTCCCACCACTAAATCTGCAGAGGCATTCTGTGGAAAGATTGAGGGGGCCTCCTTTCTACAGAGAGTCTACAGCCACACCACAGGGACTGATGAGAGGGCACTGCACATTGTTTACACTGCTAGCAGGAACAGAGTTACTGGAGATAGGACATTAAGTATACTGTACCTACTATACTACACCTATACCACACCTGTACCTGTATAACTTTACTGCATCTTTACTTCACCTACTGTATGCTGCATGCTATTGCACCAATGCTTCTTATAAGTCCCCAAGAATAACCAACAGAAGAATAGCATAAAGGACTGCCCATCCCATAAAACCATCTTGTCAATTTTGTTCCCTTCTCCCATTTCCTTAATTTCTATTGACAGTGCAATCCAGTCAGTCTAGGCATAGCATAGTCGTAATCAATCCAGGTTGGCAGTATAGTTCTGTTGTTCAGGAAATCAAGCTTTATCACTGCTCATGGCTCACTGCTGCACTTTAGGTGACCTTGCTCCTGTTTATGCTGATCCTGATGCCAAGTGTCATTATATGCCTTCTCCTTATTACTTATCACCCTGTATCAAAACTGTGTTATTACCATTGTTAATAACCACTCCAATGCCAGATACGTTGACCCCCTTCCTGCCCAAGCCATGTTTCAGCTGTCAGCGCTGTCAGCCTTTTCTAAAGATGATGCACAAGAAAGCCCGCAAACAGTTTGCTGAAGACAAGCAAACTAAGGACATGGATTACTGGAACAATGTCCTGTGGTCTGATGAGACCCAGATACATTTATTTGGTTTAGATGGTGTCAAGCGTGTGTGGCGGCAACCAGGTGAGGAGTACAGTCAAGCATGGTGGTGGGAGTGTCATGGTCTGGGGCTGCATGAGTGCAGCTGACACTGGGGAGCTACAGTTCATTAGGGGAACCATGAATTCCAACATGTACTGTGACATACTGAAGCAGAGCATGATCCCCTCCCTCCAGAGACTTGGCCGCAGGGCAGTATTCCAACATGATAATGACCCCAAACACACCTCAAAGACAACTACTGCCTTGCTAAAGAAGCTAAGGGTAAAGGTGATGGACTAGCCAAGCATATCTTCAGTCCTTAACCCTAATGAGTATCTGTGGGGCATCCTCAAATGTAAGATGGAGGAGCGCAAGGTCTCTAATATCCACCAGCTCCGTGATGTCATCATGGAAGAGTGGAAGACGACTCCAGTGGCAATCTGTGAAGCTCTGTGAACTCCATGACCAAGAAGGTTAAGGCAGTGCTAGAAAATAATGGTGGCCACACAAAATATTGACACTTTGGGCCCAATTTGGACATTTTCACTTAGGGGTATACTCAGCGGTTTAGACATTAATGGCTGTGGGTTGAGTTATTTTGAAGAGACAGAAAAATTCAACTGTTATACGGTATACATGCTATACACTCACTACATTACATTGTAGCAAAGTGTAATTTCTTCAGTGTTGTCACATGAAAAGATATAAAAACATAGGGAGGAAGTTTAGTGACTGTAGAGAATAGTATCAAAGGGAGGTTGAGCATTGTAGTAAAAGCTGCATTTATTATGTTGGCTGTGAATTATCTTGGGATAATTCACTTGGAATTTTCAGTTAAAGCTGTAGTTGGGCTTTAAAGAAGGATGAAGATGACAGTTTTGAACCCTGCACCTTTACAGAAAGTGAATATTATTAGGCTCCATGCACACTGAAGCCCATAAACTGCACTCTATGTTAGCCTTGGGCATACATGGGCGTTTTTTAGTGTTAATGAGCAGTGGAGTTTATGGGCTTTTTTCTGAGCGCCAGAAATTTGCGTTTAAAGTGCTGTTTTTCGGCTGCAAAAAACTAAAAAAAACACAAAACGCTGAAAAAAACGAATAATAATTGTTTAAAAATGCTCATAAACGCTGCTCACCACTGGACACTAAACACTGGACACTGATAAATGCTAATAAATCCTTAGCCTTAGCCTCTACAATTAAATTCTAAAAAGTTATGTTTATTGATTTTACTTTTGTTTACTTTTGTTTTGTTTACTTTTGTTTCTTATAATAAGAAAATCTACTACACTGATCCTTATCCTTTATCATTAAAAAATAATATTTGCACCCAAACCTTCCACATAGAATAGGATGTCTCTGTGGCTTTATTACTGCAGCATTTTTCCTGTGTCAGTTATGCTTAGCTATGACATGCTGAGAGATTCTCAACATGTTATACTAAAAGCATAACTTCAACCCCTTCTCTTTTTTTTTTATAAAAAAAACTGGAGGGGGTACCTCATTTTGACAAGTACTAGCTCCCACTTCTGGTGGAATTGTCTAGGGAATTCCACCAGAAGTTCTTCCCACCCCCCAAAACCTTCTAAGAGATATCACAGGTCCTAGAAGGCTCATGCACAGGGCCGCTGTTAGAAATCATGGGGCCCCGTACAGCCTACCTGACAGGGCCCCTCCCGATCCCGCACTCGACCCCACCCCTGATTCCATGCTGTCACAAAGGGGGGGGGGGAATCAGGGAAACTGGTGAAACATGTAACATGTTCCAAAATGTGAACTTATTCTTTAGTAACCATTAATATTCTAAATGTATTAAACATATTATAAAGCAGCACATATGTCTTATTTTATAACTTTTTTCACAACTAATTTGACCTTGGCTATCCTGCCAGGAAGCTGTCACAGCGCCCCACCAATCAAAATTGAAGCTGAATGTGACAGATGTGATGTCAGCTTTTTGATGTCCATGCCCGTTCAGTATGTGTCCACATACATCACAGACTTGTGGTGGCTGTATGGGTGGCCAGATGTAAATGGACTTGGGTCCATTTACACCAGGCTAACTCTGATCTGCCACATTTGAGATACAGTCCTTTTCAATTTTGTTTTGGACCTGAATGTAGGTGGGTGTAAACGGACACACAGCAATTTACATCTGGACTCCCTAGACGTACATGGAGCTATCAAGCAGGTTTGAAGGAAAAACTAAAAAAAAATAAAAAAAACTAGGTGGATTTAATTGGAAACTTGGACTAAAAGGTTCTTAAAGGGGAGTGGTTTGGGGGTGGCAAAAATGTAGCTCAGCTGTGTGTTTTTACTGCCCCCCAAACAAAAGTGTAAAGTAGCATCTGTGTGTTTATGATGATGAGAATAATGATAGAGATCACAGCACAGCAGCTTCTCTGTGGTTCTCAGTGTCACATGGCTGTTGGGTGCTGACATTGTTACCTTATGGCTGTACTTTGGGACTATAACACAGAACATAGCAATGTCAGCATCCAATAGCCATGTGACACTGAGAACCACAGAGAACCTGCTGTGCTGTGATCTCCATCATCATCATTAGCACACAGCAGGGAGTCTGAGGACTGCACTTGCCTGAGTAGCCTGTGTGTCATCTGAAGGAGTCTGCTTGCCTGTGTATCACTGCCACAAGTTCTCCCGCTGAACTCTGAGCCTCCTCAGTCACAGTGATTGATCTCTCCCTCGGGCTTCAGCGCCGGGACTCTGATGCAGGAGGAGAGACACTTCACAAGAGAATCCATACGCCAGGGAAGGCACACAGTGAATGGCCGGAACTATTATCTGTGTAGGTGCACAGTAGGTTAAGAGCAGCATGTAGTGGGGGATTGTGTGCCTCCGCCCGAAAATGGAGAAATAGTCCCTCCTCTGCTCTCACCTCCTGGGCCCCTCTGTTGATCTGAGGGGGCCCAGGAAATGGCTATATTCCCTGGCAATAAAGTGGGTGTGGGGCTGTGGGTTATAAAGTCCTATTTTTTTTATTTTTGCTAGAAATACATTTTAGCGTTACCGGGCCCTCCGGATCGCTCCCAGCCAATGCGCGCGCCTGCCCGCCCTGTCACTTCCTCCTCCTGTGTAAACACAGGAATGAGGAAGCGATGTGATCTCTCCCTCGGTGGTTTGTTCAACCACTGCTGAGGAGAGATCACATCACAAGTAAGTCTGCACAACACTACACTGCACTAACACTACACATAAACACATTTAACCCCCGCAATCGCCCCCCCCCCTCCCCCCTGTCACAGTGTCACTGAATGCAGTAATCATACATGTATGATTACTGTATTTAGTGTCAGTGTGACAGGCAGTGTGACAGGCAGTTAGTGTTAGGTTCAGGGTAGCCCCCGTACCCCCCCTAATAAAGTTTTAACCCCTTGATCACCGCCCTAGTTAACCATTTCACTCCCTATTGCCAGCATCAGTAAGCGATCATTTTTCTGATCGCTGTATTAGTGTCGCTGTTCCCGCTAGGTAGCTATTTTTTTTTATTGCGATTTTTTTTTACTAAAGACATGTGGCTAAATACATTTTGGCCTAAATGTTTGACTAAAATTTAGTTTATTGATTTTTCTTATAACAAAAAGTAAAAAATATTGATTTTTTTTCAAAAATTTCGCTATATTTTTGTATATAGCGCAAAAAATAAAAATCGCAGAGGCGATCAAATACCACCAAAAGAAAGCTCTATTTGTGGGAAGAAAAGGACGCAAATTTTGTTTGGGAGCCACGTCGCACGACCGCGCAATTGTCTGTTAAAGCGACGCAGTGCCGAATCGCAAAAACCCCTTGGGTCATTTGGCAGCATATTGGTCCGGGTCTTAAGTGGTTATAGACAAAATTTCCTATGATTTATTTATTTTTGTATAGAGTTTCTTTTTTATCTTGCTAGGGAAAGTTTTCTTCAATGCAATTCCTGTCAGAAAGATGCAACAACAAGTGGAAAAGTTGCTGTGTATAATAACTATCTAGAAGGGACATTCCTCTCTTTGATGGCTGTCACCAGAGCAGATACCCCAGATGGAAAATTTACCCTCACTTCTTCTTTTGATGATTATTTTGCATTTCCATTCATGTTCTGTTATCTTACAATGGTCACCAGTAGGGATGAGCCCGATGTTTAAGTCGAAAGTAAGTTTGACTCAAACAACGGGTGTTTGCCTGTTCGCAGAATAGCGAACAATTTGGGATGTTCTATGGGAGAAATCAAAAGTGCTAGTTTTAAAGATTAATAAGTTATTGTCATAAAAAGTGTTTGGGGACCTGGGTCCTGCCCCAGGGGACATGTATCAATGCAAAAAAAAGTTTTTTTCGGGAGCAGTGATTTTAATAATGCTTAAAGCGGAGTTCCACCCTTAAAACCACTTTGTTTCATTACATCCAGCATACTGGCGTCAGCGCCAGTATGCTGTTTTTTTTTTTTTTTAATGCACGTACTTACTTTATATAAAATCATTGAATTCCAGGCGCACCGTGGAATGTCGCCGCTATAAGGCGTCACGCCTTCCGGAAACAGCCGATTAGCATTCGGCTTTTCTCGGCGCCTGCGCACAGACCCAGGAGCTGACTGCGCAGGCGCCGTATATAGCCGCGTCACGCCCTCCGAAAAAACCCGAACTAGGACCGGCTATTTTTGGCGCCTGCGCAGTCAGCTCCTGGGTCTGTGCGCAGGCGCCGAGAAAAGCCGAATGCTAATCGGCTGTTTCCGGAAGGCGTGACGCCTTATAGCGGCGACATTCCGCGGTGCGCCAGAAATTCAATGATTTTATATAAAGTAAGTACGTGCATTAAAAAAAAAAAAACAGCATACTGGCGCTGACGCCAGTATGCTGGATGTAATGAAACAAAGTGATTTTAAGGGTGGAACTCCGCTTTAAAGTGAAACAATAAGAGTGAAATATTCCTTTAAATTTCGTACCTGGGGGTTGTCTATAGTATGCCTGTAAAGTGGCACATTTTTCCAGTTTTTAGAACAGTCCCTGCAATGAATTATCAGGTACCGGCAATACAGATAAAAGTAATTGAAAAAAATTTCATGGGTTCCCCCGAGTCCATTAACGGACCCTTCAGGTCTGGTATGGATTTTAAGGGGAACCCTGCACCAAATGTAAAAAAAATGGCGTAGGCATCCCCCTAAAAATCCATACCAGACCCTTATCCGAGCACGCAACCTGGCAGGCCACAGGAAAAGAGGGGGATGAGAAAGTGCCCCTCTCCTGAACCATACCATGCCACGTGCCCTCAACGTGGGGAGGATGCTTTGGGGGTCTGTAACCCCCCAAAGCACCTTGTCCCTGTGTTAATGGGGACAAGGGCCTCATCCTTACAACCCTTGGTTGTGGGGGTCTGCGGGTACGGGGCTTATCGTAATCTGGAAGCCCCCTTTAACAAAGGGGACCCCCAGATTCCGCCACCATGTGAATTGGTAATGGTGTACATTGTACCTCTACCATTTCACAAAAAAAGTGTCAAAAAAGGTAAACAATTCCAGCGATGTACATCCTTTCACGACCCGGACCCACGCTACCCACCGCTACCCGCCATTACGAACCGCTACCCACACTCCTCCATAGAAGTCTCCCAGGTGAATGACGCGTTAACCGTGTGACATTTCTTTTAGCCACCCGCCCCTTTCTGACATTATGGGGGCTTCCGGTGGCCTCACTATGGTGTCACGGATGACCTTGCCCCCCTCTGGCGCGTCATGGGAAACCCTGTAATGCACCAGAGGGGGCAGGTTCACCCATGACACAACGAGGAAGCCACAGGAAACCCCTGTTATGTCAGAAAGGGGCAGGGTCACTTGTCCACGTCACGGTTGGCTCCGCCCTCACTTTTAAATGAAATATCACTTCAAAGCAAAAACGAACAATGAGAACATGAAACAGCACTGCATTAAGGTAAAGGAAGCTATTTAGCTAAAAAAAAAATCCTTTAGTGATCCTTTAAGACAGCCCTGATAATGACCACCACAACACTTTGATGTGAGTTTTCCCCCATCCCTCTATGTATTATAAGATTTTAAATCCAGTGGAAGTGCACTTGATACCGTTAGGTAAGATCATCATTGACCTTTGTTAGCAATGAAAAGATCAGCACCTTAGCAGTAGGATGAGCTGATTGCTGATAGCGGCACATTAGACTTTGCAAGGAGTTAATACGCTCTTGAGAAGCTGAAAGAGCTCATGCTGCAATATAGGTCAGGTGATGGGGGGTGTGGCTTCGTTGGGAAGGGCAGGCTGCAGCTTGCATGTTACCTCCAGTCCTGCGCTCCCCTCGGAGTTGAAGGGAAGTGTGCGGAGCCTGGGCTTTTCCAGACTTCAGCACCTGGTGGCTGGACAGCTCCCCATAGCGATACAACGAGGCTGCGGGCTGCTGGCTGCGGGCTGCTGAGGACGGCGCACCAGTGTGGATGGATGGTCAGAGAGTGAGAGCGAGCGCACACTTATAAGGATATATAGCAGCTCTGGATACATAACACACCTCTTTCTGTGTTCAATCTCCCTACTTTGTACTTGCTTGGAGGAGCAAAAAACACACAAACAGATCTGTCTCTGCTACTTAAAGTTTGCACTTCCAATATGGTGTATTAAGGTGAAGGCTGTGTCTCAAGTTTGTGTTGTGCACCTTTTTCTTGGAGGAGGTGATATTCTTCCTACTTGGATGTGGTCGTGCAGGGGGATGTTGGCTTTCCGTGGTCACAGCTTGTGAAGTTTGAAAAAGAAGGCAAAGGGAAACCTGATCAGATTTGTTCCTGCTCCACCATCCCTAAAATGGATTAATAAAAGGGTGCTTTTTTTTTTTTTTTCGGAAACCGAATTGCTCTTTGGAAAGAACTCTTGGATGTTTAGACTCCTGTCTTGCTGAGTGCACTTAGCTTGCGACCAGGGTAATTGACAGAGCTGCAAAGTAGGTAGGTACCTCTATCTCATCTGTCCCCCTTGATTTGATTGCATATGGCTAGCCTGGGCATAGGGAAATGGGTTTATATACAGCAGAGGAGTGATACATAGCATTGAATCGGATCGCATTACCCTGCTTTGATCGATGACTGGAAGGAAGGGACATGAAGGCAGAAGCACCATTCTGCCGGTAAATCATTTATAATCACTGTGTTTTTATTTATTTATTTGTGATGCTGTTTGACTGGGGGTTTGCTGCAAAGATGGAACTTGCTGAAAATGCATATTGAAGCTTCATGATGAATTAAAGGGGAGGAAGACGTTGTTGTTCTAGAGCTTTTCACATTGAATCCCTTGTTTACGTTTAAAGGGCTTCAGTTACTTTGGCTGTTGCACGTTGCCCACCCTAGATAACAGAGACATGTCACAGGTTGGATGCTCTCAGCCTGCTGAGAAAGATAAATGCATAACAGTGTCATGTAATTGTGTCGATGTTGCTTGCTGGAAGGGAGGAAAAGGCAGATCAAGAGAAAGGGGTGCTTTATAGCTTTCTACTGCCTTAAGTTATTTAAATAAGTGGGTTCTTGTTAGATTTTAAGATATAAATGCTTTACTACAATGTTCAGATGTGAAACAAATACTTACAAGTCGTGCAAGTGGCTTTATGGAGAGTAATGGATGTCTGTGTGCAGACTATTGCAGAAGAGTGTAACAGTGTAATGTACTGAGTACCATTATTTCCTCATATGTAAGCAAAGCATGTCATTTGTTCCAGCCTTTATTCAATAGACTGGGAGAGTACATGGTTCCTAATTGTTGACATATCCTCCTGAATGTCACTAACTGTCTACCCCATGGGCATTCTAGATGTGTGGAAAAAATGATGGAATGAAATCCATTCTTCAAATATATTAAAACCACTTATCACCTGCCACCGAGTTTGATACGTGCTATATATATATATATATATATATATATATATATATATATATATATATATATATAATACACACACACACATATATATATATATATATATATATATATATATATATATCTAGATATATAATAAATATATATATATATATATATATATATATATATATATATATATATATATATATATATATATATATATATATAGATAGATAGATAGATAGATAGATAGATAGATAGATAGATAGCTATACTGTACTGGCAGACTGAATCAAAAGATAAAACTTTCCAATTTGCTGTATTACACGTAAATTGTTAGTACCATGCACAATGATATTACATGGTGTATAAGTACAGTAATTTCCATCAATACAAAATAATCATGCTTTGATCAGTGTACATAGCACATCATGCTTTTTGTTTTTAAAGTACAAGTTTAATCCATGATCTAGTTTATGCTGCTTGCTTAGCACTATATCTATAGCTAAAATTAGAAGTGGATACCCCATGAAAAAGAATCTCAGGTGAAAATGAACCCTTGTCATTCTCAATATTGGTACATGTTTTGTGACTTTTGTCTAATATACCAGTTTGCAGTGATTAGCTTCAGTAAACAGAGAAAGTATTTTATATGCTGTCATGTTTTAGTAAATGGGATGCAGTCAGTGTTGGCAAGAAACACATGAAATGTACTAGATGCAGGTGTTTTTCTTCACATCTTCACAATCATTTAGCCCCATACTTGCAAAGGTTGGGAGGGATCACTGCGCTGTACGTCACAGTTTGCAATCAAAGGGTTGACAACCCATCCAGCAAACACGTCTTACATGGTGCTATAGCAATACTTATTGTGTATGTGTATACCCTCAGATTCTTGTACCTGTACATGCATTAATTATTCATAACAAAATAAAAAAAAGCTATGGTACCATACATTGGCTTTCCTGCATTATACTTGAACTGTTGTGGTTTTGGTGGTTTTATTATTAAAAAAAAAAAAAAAAACACATGCACGCATAAGCTAATATTAATATATATTCATCTATAGGTCATTAATGAGTTTGTGATGTTATTTGTCATCAACAATAAAATAGTGATTGAACAAGACATACATTTATGTGTTCATATATGGACCATTGTACTGCTTTGTATAATATATACTTTAATTAAATACTTAATTGTTTTAAATAATGCTGAAAAAGGCTGCTGTGACAGTATAATGAAGTATATGATAGAGTAACTCTAAAGGTGTAGTTAATGTAATGTAGCCTTTAAGTTAAAAATGATGTTTCTACAAGAGCTGGAAAGAAGAAAATATTAAATCACGTAACTTGAGTATCAGATTGTGAGCAGTTAATTTATTATACATATTTTGCTGGAGGTTCTCCATTTCCATATCCTCTTGTTCAGCATCTGGAGTGTCTCTGGGGATGATGAGGAACATTTCTGTAGCTTTTGGTTTCAGCTTTGAAGAAGCTGCTGTTCCAAAATCCACCAGCTGAGGGAGAGTGTGAAAAACTTTTGAATGAGCATAAAATATTAGCCTGCAGTATAGCATGGATGTTATGTGGAATAATTCCTACATTTTGTATGTTAGCTTTGTGAACAGTGCTAATAATTATGGTATAATGCTGGAAAACACAGAGCATATCGCCAACCTCATAATCTGTAATTGTTTGCGTAATTGTTTTCAAAGCTGACTTTTCTGTTATTTTATATTCATATAGCAAACTGTTAGTGTAATGCAGAGCTGCTCAATCTAAAATGTCTGATCTTGTTGTGGTTTATATTTTGAAACCAGAGAATTTTGTATCAGCAAATAAAATCATAAATATATATATATATATATATATATATATATATATATATACATATATATATATATATATATATATATATATATATATATATATATATATATATATAAATATGCCAAGTTGAGGATTTCCCTGAGTATGCAACCGTATAGATCAGCTGTTTTGATCTTGTTAATTATGTAAGGGTTTCATAAAAGCACTATACTGTGGTTTAAAATATAAATCACACTAATGATTCCTGTTTGAACAGTTATGGTTACAAAGCATCCAAGTGCATGTGTCATTCTTTTTAGCCATAGGGCTGGACAACTTGATGTCATTAAAACCATTGTGAGCAGCTGTTTTGATACATTCAGAGTCTATTTGATTTCACCCACTGTGTCTGTTTTCTACTCATTATTATTTTGTCCATCAGGTATACATTTGTGTAAACAGTGTCTGATAGTTGTATTTATAATACAAATAAAAGATCTCAAGCAGTGCAAACCAATAGAATCGTCAGCCTAAATATCGATGATCCTTTACAATTGTGCATTAAAGGAGGTATACAGTGTTCTCATGTACAAGGTGTCTGAGTAATAGCTGTTTAGTGAAGCACATAGATCTGAGTTCAATGTTCAATCATATTCTCTATTAGATTCAAAACTTTTGTTCTAAAACACATTGGGTGTTATTTACTAAAGGCAAATCCATTTTGCACTACAAGTGCAAAGTGCAGTCGCTGTAGATCTGAGGGGAAATCTGAAACGAGGGGGAGCTCTGCTGATTTTATCATCCAATCATGTGCAAGCTAAAATGCTTTTTTTATTTTCCTTGCATGTCCCCCTTGGATCTACCGTGACTGCACTTCCAAGTGCATTCTCAGTGCACTTTGCACTTGTAGTTTTCACTTGTAGTGCAAAGTGGATTTGTCTTTTGTAAATAACCCTCATTGGGAGTTATTTACAAAAGGTAAATCCACTTTTCATTGCAAATGCAAACTACAAGTGCAAAGTACAAAAGATTATATATGGGATATACTGCGCTGTGCAATTAGTGAACAAAAAAATTAGCTGCCAAACCAGCTGAAAAAAAGTGTAGCGCTTAATTTTGTGAAAAAGGCAGTTTACAACACATATCAAATGTTGTAAACATGCATATATATGAAATCTTAATTTCAGTGACACCAAGTGACTGAGTGTGATCCGTGAAAAAAATCAGGACAAAGCAGTCCTCTATTGTGACCACACACAAATAAGGCTTCATACACACGACCGTTTCCCCCGACAGAATCCATCAAGAAACTTGGTGGCAGAGCTTTTTTGCCGAGGAAAACGGTCATGTGTATGCTTTTCATCGAGAAAACTGACGTGGAACTCGACGAGGAAAAGAAGAGAACAAGTCCGCTTTTTTGTCGGGAGTCTTAATTTCCTTGTCGTGTTCCTAGTCGGGCTGGTTTTCGATGAGAAACACGTTTGTGTGTATGCTTAGAAACCCACGCATGCTCAGAATAAAGTATGAGACGGGAGCGCACCTTCGGTAAAAATAGCGTTTGTAATGGAGATAGCACATTTGTCACGCTGTAACAGACTGAAAAGTGCAAATCGTCTCTTACCAAACTTTTACCTAATACACAATAACATGAGATTAGCAAAAGCAGCGCCAAGGGTGTCGCCAGTGGAATCGAACTTCCCCTGCCATCTATGTGTTGAACATCACAGCGTTTGAGAACAAGGAGATTTGGTCTTGACTGTGTGTACGCACAGACAGCTTGTCAAGTTTCTCAACAAGCCTAACAAGGAACTCTTCGAGGAAAACAATGTATCTTTTCCGACGAGTTCCTCGGTCGTGTGTATGAGGCCTAACAGTCCAAAAGTGTAGAAAAAATGCAAGGTTGAAATGAAGAGTCCCACATGGATGTGACCCTCTCTGTGAAAGGATAGAGACACCACCACAGATATAAGGGGGAGGCTTACCTGATGGTGTTGACTTGGTGAGGTTTATACCACCCAAGTTAAAACAGGCTTATATAATCAGTCAGCAAGATGTATCCAGCTGGTCCTGAATCCACATATCAGTCGGCACCGCAAATTCCAGTAAACACCAAGAAGTGTAAATACATGTAGTCTTGTTGGAGCCAGAGATACGCTAACCACATAACATGTGTAATGGGAAAAAAAACTCACATAGTGTGATACCGTACAAGGTAGTATTTATTAAAAAGATTAAAAAATGAACACTCATATTTGGAAGAACATCATAGGCATATCACAAAGTGCAAGAGCGATGTGTGTGAATCTCGGTTGACCTCAGATGATGACTGTTTAGTTGAAAGGCGTCGGGTGGACCCATTCACACACATCGCTCTTGCACTTTGTGATATGCCTATGATGTTCTTCCAAATATGAGTGTTCATTTTTTAATCTTTTTAATAAATAC
Source organism: Rana kukunoris (assembly GCA_029574335.1). NCBI lineage: Eukaryota > Metazoa > Chordata > Amphibia > Anura > Ranidae > Rana > Rana kukunoris. Next base: position 331,868,569 of record CM056049.1, read on the forward strand.
TACCTAGTACGCTATCACACTATGTGAGTTTTTTTTACCATTACTCATGTTATGTGGTAACCGTATCTCTGGCTCCAACAAGACTACATGTATTTACACTTCTTGGTGTTTACTGGAATATGCAGTGCTGACTGATATGTGGATTCAGGACCAGCTGGATACATCTTGCTGACTGATTATATAAGCCTGTTTTGATTAGGGTGGTATAAACCTCACCAAGTGAACACCAACGGGCAAGCCTCCCCCTTATATCTGTGGTGGTGTCTCTATCCTTTCACAAAGAGTGTCATATCTATGTGGGACTCTTAATTTCAACCTTGCAGTTTTTTCTACACTTTTGGACTGTTATTTATGTGGTCACAATGGAGGACTGCTTTGTTCTGATTTATTATTTTTTTCACGGATCACACTTAGTCACTTGGTGTCACTGAAATTAAGATTTCATATATATGTATGTTTACAACATGTGATATGTGTTGTTAACTGCCTTTTTTACAAAAAAGAGTGCTACACTTTTTCATATTTACAAGTGCAAAGTGCACTTGAAAATGCACTGAAAGTGCAGATGGAAGTGCAGTCGCTGTAGATCTGAGGGGGACATGCAAGGAAAAAAAAAAAAACAGCATTTTAGCTTGCAGATGATTGGATGATAAAATCATCAAAGCTTCCCCTCATTTCAGATCTACCCCTCAGATTTACAGCGACTGCGCTTCCAAGTGCACTTTCAGTGCAATTTCAAGTGCACTTTGCACTTGTAGTGCAAAGTGGATTTGCCTTTCGGAAAAAAAAAAAACTGATAATTTGAATTAGATATAGAATCAATGGGGGGTATTTACTAAAAGCAAATACACTGTGCACTACAAGCGCAAACTACAAGTGCAAAGTACATTTGAAATGGCACTGAAAGTGCACTTGGAAGTGCAGTCGCTGTAGATCTAAAGGGAAATGAAAAGAAAATAATTTTTTTTTTATCTTGCACATGACTGGATGATAAAATCAGCACAGCTGCCCCTCATTTCAGATCTTCCCCCCAGATGTACAGCAACTGCACTTCCAAGTACACTTTGCACTTGTAGTTTGCACTTGTAGTGCAAAGTGGATTTGCCTTTCGCAAATAACCCTCATTCTGTTGGCATCATTTCATTTTTATCTTGGTCAGTTATTTTTGCACACCCTTCTAAATAATTTGCCAAAAGTTATTATTTACATTGCAGAATTCTATGGGAAACATTAACACAATGCTTTATAATGTTCATATAATCATATACAGTAAAACCTTGGTTTGCGAGCACAATTCATTCCAGAAACATGCTTGTAATCTAAAGCACTTGTATAGCAAATAATTTTTTTACAGGGTATAAAAGAGAAGAGAGGCACCTCTAAGTGTAGCAATAAAAATCTAACCATATTGCTACACTTAGAGGCTCCTCTCTTCTTTTTTATACTCAGATAGGGATGAGCTTTGTGTTCGAGTCGAACCCATGTTCGAGTCGAACATCGACTGTTCGACCGTTCGTCGAAATTTGAACAAAACTTGACGTTCGCGCAAAATTCGAGTGACGCGCCACGGCCCATAATTCACTGCGGCATTGCGTGGCCAATCACAGCGCCGTCAGTACAGAGAGCTACATTGGCCAAAGCCAGGGTAGCTTTGGTCAATTATGGATCAGAGGGTTTAGTACACACCCCACACTATAAAATTCCGCCTGCAGGTCGGCCTTGTGTAGTGTGTTCCGGCGCTGTTTAGAGAATAGATCAGTCAGAGAGAGAGAGAGAGAGAGTGTCATTTTTTCTAGGTAGAAAGAGCAGGCAGGCAGGTTAGTCAGTTAATTTTACAGTGTGTAGAGGATATATATACATCCCAGGAGTTGTACATGTATGTATACACTGTATAGCTTAGCTAGATTAGTTCTTCCTTATTCACTGCCAGGTAGTTGATTGTGCTAGCTGCATTATTCTCACGTGGTGTATTGCCTGTGTCCTCTGCAGTGTGCACCATAAAGCTACACAGGCATACTATAGACACCCAGCAGGTACAATATGTAAAGGAATTTTTCATTTTTTTTATTTTTCATTTAAGCATCATTAAAATCACTGCTCCTGGAGCAGTGATTTTAATGATGCTTAAATAAAAGAAAAATTCCTTTAAATATTGTACCTTCTGGGTTTCTATAGTATGCCTGTGAAAACGTCTTTGAGAACCTGGGTCTTGCACCAGGGAACATGTATCAATGGAATTTTTTTTTAAAAATGGTCATTTTTTCTGGAGCAGTGTTTTTAATGATGCGGCATCATTAAAATTACTGCTCCAGAAAAAACTACAGTTTTTAAAACTTTTTTCCATTGATACATGTTCCCTGTGGCAAGACCCGGGTTCTCAAAAAGGTTTTCCGACAATAACTTGCATATGGGGCTTTAAAATGAACACTTTTGAATTCGAACGTTCGAGTCCCATTGATGTCAATGGGGTTCTAAATGTTTGTGCGAACGTTCGGTCCGTTCGAAGGTTCTGGTGCGAACCGAACGCAGGGATGTTCGGTCATCCCTATACTCAGATATGACATGACGCTACTCTTATATCAAAACATCGCTTGTATATAAAGGCAACATTTATTAAAACATTTTGTTTGTCTTGCAAAACGCTCTCAAACAAAGTTCCTCTCAATCCAAGGTTTTACTGTACAGTAATTATAACATGTTCAAATGAATTGTGAGTTACAGTAGGTGACTGGGATATTGTGTCAATCTCGCTCCGTTTCTCGGCGAGATTGACCACCTACGAGCCCCATCGCGGGAGCCAGCGCCGAGCTGGCTTGCCGCGATGGAGACAAAGCCGTCATAGAAGCGACGGGAATCCGACGCGGATTCCCGCCAATTCTACACGTGGGCGGAGTTTGTTATGAATCCTGAACGAGAAATCCCCGCCGGATTTTTAAAGAAAAATCCGGCATGGGTTCCCCCCTCAGGAGCATAACGGGCCCTTAGGTCGGTTATGGGTTGTAAGGAGACCCCCTACGCCGAAAAAACGGCGTGGGGGTCCCCCCACAATCCATAACAGACCCGTATCCAAAGCACGCCGGCCGGCCGGTCAGGAAGGGAGTGGGGGCGAGCGAGCGCCCCCCCCTCCTGAGCCGTACCGGGCAGCATGCCCTCAACATGGGGGGGTCAGGTGCTCTGGGGCAGGGGGCGCACTGCGGCCCCCCACCCCAGAGCACCCTGTCCCCATGTTGATGAGGACAGGGCCCCTTCCCGACAACCCTGGCCGTTGGTTGTCGGGGTATGCGGGCGGGAGGCTTATCGGAATCTGGAAGCCCCCTTTAATAAGGGGGCCCCCAGATTCCGGCCCCCCACCCTAAGTGAATGAGTATGGGGTACATTGTACCCCTACCCATTCACCTGCAAATACAAAGTGTAAACACAAATAAAACACACAGGGTATTGAAATATTTTATTAGTTGGCCGCCGGGGGAGGGTGTGTATGATCGCTTTTATAAAAGCGCCCCCCTCCGGCGGGCTTCTGTGGGGGGTGGGTGCCGCCGTCTGGTTCTCTTCCGCCGCCGGGGGGCACTTTGATAAAAGCGCCCACCACCCGGCGGGCTTCTTTCGACGTCTTCGGCGGCGGGGGGGTCTTCTCCCACTCTCCGGGGTCTTCTCCCGCTCTCCGGGGGTCTTCTCCGCTCTCCGGGGGTCTTCTTCTTCTTCAGGACTCGCCGCCGCTATCTTCGTGTGTTAGCTCAATTACTAGCGGCGGCGGCCCCCTCTTCTGCGACGTCGGCGTCTTCTTCTTCTTCTTCTGCTGTCCAGATATTGACGCGACGCATCCTTCCGCTGTTATGCCGGGCGCGCGGCTCGCAGCGAAATATATAGGCCTATCTTGTGACGTCGCAGTCCCATCATGCTCCGGTAGGTACCACGTGCTACCTACCCACGTGATACCTACCGGAGCATGATGGGACTGCGACGTCACAAGACAGGCCTATATATTTCGCTGCGAGCCGCGCGCCCTGCATAACAGCGGAAGGATGCGTCGCGTCAACATCTGGACAGCAGAAGAAGAAGAAGAAGACGCCGACGTCGCAGAAGAGGGGGCCGCCGCCGCTAGTAATTGAGCTAACACACGAAGATAGCGGCGGCGAGTCCTGAAGAAGAAGAAGACCCCCGGAGAGCGGGAGAAGACCCCGGAGAGTGGGAGAAGACCCCCGGAGAGCGGGAGAAGACCCCGGAGAGTGGGAGAAGACCCCCCCGCCGCCGAAGACGTCGAAAGAAGCCCGCCGGGTGGTGGGCGCTTTTATCAAAGCGCCCCCCGGCGGCGGAAGAGAACCAGACGGCGGCACCCACCCCCCACAGAAGCCCGCCGGAGGGGGGCGCTTTTATAAAAGCGATCATACACACCCCCCCCCCGGCGGCCAACTAATAAAATATTTCAATACCCTGTGTGTTTTATTTGTGTTTACACTTTGTATTTGCAGGTGAATGGGTAGGGGTACAATGTACCCCATACTCATTCACTTAGGGTGGGGGGCCGGTATCTGGGGGCCCCCTTATTAAAGGGGGCTTCCAGATTCCGATAAGCCTCCCGCCCGCATACCCCGACAACCAACGGCCAGGGTTGTCGGGAAGGGGCCCTGTCCTCATCAACATGGGGACAGGGTGCTCTGGGGTGGGGGGCCGCAGTGCGCCCCCTGCCCCAGAGCACCTGACCCCCCCATGTTGAGGGCATGCTGCCCGGTACGGCTCAGGAGGGGGGGGCGCTCGCTCGCCCCCACTCCCTTCCTGACCGGCCGGCCGGCGTGCTTTGGATACGGGTCTGTTATGGATTGTGGGGGGACCCCCACGCCATTTTTTCGGCGTAGGGGGTCTCCTTACAACCCATAACCGACCTAAGGGCCCGTTATGCTCCTGAGGGGGGAACCCATGCCGGATTTTTCTTTAAAAATCCGGCGGGGATTTCTCGTTCAGGATTCATAACAAACTCCGCCCACGTGTAGAATTGGCGGGAATCCGCGTCGGATCCCCGTCGCTTCTATGACGCGCTCGCTGGAATGTGCTTTTACTATTCCAGCGAGTGCGAGATATCGGCAGCCTGTCGCCGAGATTCAGCGCGATGCTGGCGTGCTGAAAACACATTCTCGGCGGCAGGCACTGTATGAGGTTTTAAAATTCATTAACCACTTAAGGACCGCCTCCTGCACATATACGTTGTCAGAATGGCACGGCTGGGCACAAGCATCTACCTGTACGTCCTCTTTAAGTGCCCAGCCGTACCCGCGGACCCGATCACCGCCGGAGTCCTGCGATCGTTCCCTGGGGCTGAAGAACGGGGAGAGCTGTGGGTAAACACAGCTTCCCCATTCTTCACTGTGGCGCTGTCATTGATCATCTATTCCCTGATATAGGGCAAGGCGATCAATGATGATAAACGTCCAGCCCCGCCCCTCTACATTTAGAAACACATATGAGGTCACCCTTAACCCCTTCAGCGCCCCCTAGTGGTTAACTCCCAAACTGCAATTGTCATTTTCACAGTAAAGAATGCATTTTTATAGTATTTTTTGCTGTGAAAATGACAATGGTCCCAAAAATGTGTCAAAATTGTCCGATGTATCCGCCATAATGCCGCAGTCACGGAAAAAATCACTGATCGTCGCCATTAGTAGTAAAATAAAAAATATTGAGAAAAATGCAATAAAACTATCCCCTATTTTGTAAACACTATAAAGTTTGCGCAAACCAATCGATAAACGCTTATTGTGGTTTTTTTTTAACAAAAATATGTACAAGAATACGTTTCGGCCTAAACTGAGGAAAAAAAAAGTTTTTTTATATCTTTTTTGGGGGTATTTATTACAGCAAAAAGTAAACAATATTGATTTTTTTTCAAAATGGTCGCTCTATTTTTGTTTATAGCGCAAAAAATAAACCACAGAGGTAATAAAATACCACCAAAAGAAAGCTCTATTTGTGTGAAAAAAAGAATGCCAATTTTTTTTGGGAGCCACGTCGCATGACCGTGCAATTGTCAGTTAAAGTGATGCAGTGCCAAATTGCAAAAACTGGCCAGGTCCTTTACCTGCGTAATGGTCCGGGTCTTAAGTGGTTAAACATATACTTTGTTTTAAGCAGTAGATATATAGACCTAACTGTTAATAAATGGGCCAATTACAAGTGGCATAGAATGAGAAAGGCCAGAGTAGATAAGAACTGCTATTTTCATTTGTCTGCGTTGGAACTTTCTTGTCCTTTCACGAGTAACTTAGGGTCCTTTCACACGTGCGGACCGTTCGTCCGTTTTTAGACGTCCATTTTTTGACTGCAATGCTTTCCTATGGGTCCTTTCACATGCATCCGCTAACGTCCGTCTCCGTCAAGCTCCGTTTTTTTGAACGGAAGAAAACCCTATTTTTCTTCCGTCAAAAAAACGGAACGGACGAAAAACGGACGTTAGCGGACGATCCGTTTAACATCCGATCCGCTAACGTCCGTTTTTCATCAAAATATGTAATAAAAAAAAGTTCTAACAAAAAAAAAACGGATGAAAAAACGGATGAAAAAACAAATGAAAAAACACATGAAAAACTGATGAAAACGGATGAAAAACTGATGAAAAACTGATGAAAAACTGATAAAAAACTGATGAAAAACTGATCAACCGATGATAAAAAACGGACCTAAAAAACGGTCCGCACGTGTGAAAAGGGACCTTACCGGTATGTTCCTGCTGCAGAATTGTAACAGTTAATACATCACATAAAAAATGATGTATGTCAATAGTAACAAAGTCATGTAAAAAGTATTAGCACAGTCCTTGTTCTTGCAGCGTTTTTTTTTTTAATTCAGTTACACAGAGTCACCATGGGTAAATGTGAAGGATTTGTAAACATAATTATGTTCTTTCATTCAAGGCACACTTGTATTCCATCCTTGTTTGTACTTATTTGAATTTTAATTTAGTTGCTTGTTCATGTATTCTGGTCAGTTAGCTGAGAACCTTACTATATATACTATCAAGTTGCATTAATGGAAAAGTGATACATTTAATGGTTATTTAATGGTTATTTGCACAGTGTCATCAAATAGCATGTAATAGTCAATCAGAAATAAGCTGTTAAAGCAGACTATATATCATGCTGAACCACATGAACAAAAAAACCTTAAAGAAAATGTAAAATATACTTAGCTTCCAGTTACCCCATGTAGGCGCCATTAATGTAACTATGGGGGTTATTTACGAAAGGCAAATCCACTTTGCACTATAAGTGCAAACTAGTGCAGTCGCTGTAAATCTGAGGGGTAGGTCTGAAATGAGGGGAAGCTCTGCTGATTTTATTATCAAATCATGTGCAAACTAAAGTGCTGTTTTTTATTTTCCTTGCATGTCCCACTCGGATCTACAGCGACTGCACTTCCAAGTGCAATTTTAAAGCAAGTTTTTTTTTTTGCCAGCTAAAATTAATCACATTAAATAGTCCCTAAAACATATTAATAGCTCCCTAATCGCTTGCCTTATATCCTCCAGCTCATGTTGTGGCCGTATCCATCATATGTGTGGGCATGTGAAGCCCAGTTCTTTTTTCTTCCTGTTTTTTAGGGAGCGGTGCATGCTGGGTGATTTTTAGGCACAGTGATGCCCAGAGACTCCTGGAAAATGAGTGTCATCTTTTCCCAAAAGGCAATGGGGTCTTAGGACAGAAATTTCAAACCACCTAAGACCAAAATCTGCCTAGTAACAGCCGGATAGAAGTGAGTAAAAACTTTTTTTTTTTTTACATTAAAGGCAAGCTGTTAATAGAAAGTTCATTTTTAGGGTGGAACTCCGCTTTAAGTGCACTTTGCACTTGTAGTTTGCACTTATAGTGCAAAGTGGATTTGCCTTTAGTAAATAACCCCTTATGTTTCACTGCAGGATTCTGGAAAAGCTGAGGATCCAAAATCTCACAAAAAGACCCTACAGCACTTTGCAGTAGTGCACACACATGAAAGTGTATCGTTAGGTTTCTCAGGATCTTGCAAGAAGACCCAGTGATGTCATCATTACCTAGATGAGCACACTTAAAGTGGGTATAAGTATGTATTACATTCTTTTTTAGAGGCTGAAACATAAACAGATCTTGTATTTTCATGCAATGCCCACTTTTACTAACCTATCTACAGCCTTTTAAAATGTAAGGGTTATTGTACTTTGCACATAGTTGGTGGATTCCTTTATGAATGGGTCAATGTACTCCATATTAATGTTGCAGTGTTTATAGTCGATTTTGGAGATGTAAGTTGCCTAACTGCTAATAACTCTCCTACTATATTTCTGTTGCTGGTAAAACCTCTCCTGCTGTATTGATGTTGAATTGTCAGGCCTATATATTTGCTGTAGAAAAAAATAAAAATATATTTTTTTTTCATAGTATATCATGAATAATGCATTAAGTAAAAAAGGAAAAAATAAGAACAGCCACTTAGCAGCAAGAAGACTGGGAATCCAACGTGGCCAGATATAAAGCCAAGAGCTCTTAATGGCAAAGTCCCTAAGAGATTTAATAACCCAAAAGGTGGGTAGATGATACAGATTGACATTCTATTTTAAAATATATGTGAATCCTCATCTTGTAATACAACCCAGTCCATTTAAAATTCAAATGAAATGCAAAATGCCTGTGTGTGTATATACAGTATGTATATACACTCACCGGACACTTTATTAGGTACACCTTGCTAGTACCGCGTTGGACCCACTTTTGCCTTCAGAACTGCCTTAATTCTTCATAGCATAGATTCAGCAAGGTGTTGAAAACATTCCTCAGAGTTTTTGGTCCATATTGACATGATAGAATCATGCAGTTGCTGCAGATTTTCTTGGCTGCACATCCATGATGCGAATCTCCCATTTCACCCCATTTCAAAGAACCTCTATTGGATTGGAATCTGGTGACTGTGGGGGCCATTATAGTACAGTGAACTCATTGTCATGTACAAAGAAACCAGATTGAGATGATTTGAGTTTTGTGACATGGTGCGTTATTCTGCTGGAAGTGGCCACCAGAAGATGGTTACACTGTAGTCATAAAGGGATGGACATGGTCAGCAACAATACTCAGGTAGACCGTGGTATTTATACAATGCTCAATTGGTACTAAGGGGCCCAAAGTGTACCAAATATCCTCCACATCATTACACCACCACTGCCAGTTTGAACCATTGATACAAGGCAGGATAAATCCATGCTTACATGTTGTTTACACCAAATTCTGACCCTACATTTCTGAATGTCGCAGCTGAAATGCAGACTCATCAGACCAGGCAACATTTTTCCAGTCTTCTATTGTCCAATTTTTGCTGAGCCTGTGTGAATTGTAGCCTTGGTTTCCTGTTCTTATCTGACAGGAGTGGCACCCAGTGTGGTCTTCTGCTACTGTAACTCATCGTCTTCAAGGTTTGATGTGTTGTGCGTTGGTATTCTGCATACCTTTGTTGTTACAAGTTATTTGAGTTACTGTTGCCTTTATATCATCTCAAACCAGACAGCCCATTCTCCAACAAGACCTTTTTGTCCACACAACTACCACTCACTGGTTATTTTGTTTTTGGACCATTCTCTGTAAACCCTAGAAATTATTGTGCGGGGAAATCCCAGTAGATCAGCAGTTTTTTAAATAATCAGACAAGCCCATCTGGCACCAACAACCATGCCATGTTCAAAGTCGCTTAAATCCCCTTTATTCCCCATTCTGATGCTCAGTTTGAACTGATGCACCACGTCTAGATGCATTGAGTTGCTGCCATGTGGTTGGCTGATTAGGAATTTGTGTTACCAAGCAATTTAACAGATGTACCTTATAAAGTGGCTGATGAGTGTGTATGTGTATATATATATATATATATATATATATATATGTATATATATATATATATATATATATATATATATATACAATGCTGTATATTAGATTTTTTATAATGTAATTGATCACATAAACTCTGTACTAAGGGTCTCGGGGAGGCCAGAAAAACAGACCACAGCCTGCAAAAAAAACACACTGGGAAGTATATGCTTCTAGGAAGGGTCGCAAGGTATTTCACAAAAAAATTGAGAAAGAAAAGATACTTTTTAATGCAAGTACATGGTACAACATACACATATCTGGCATATAAAAAGTTGGGGTAACATATAGTTAATGTTAACACATAGATTTTTTTTTTATAGTCTAAATATTCTAGCTTTATTCTCAATGGCTGTAAAAAACTGTTTATAAAAGTGAGATTGTTGGGGTGTTTAAAGGAGAAGTATAGCCAAAGCTCGTTTGACTGCACTTCTCCTATGGATCACAGGAGTGCAATTTGTATTTCATTCCAGTGATACATCACAGTAGTGAGTCCAGGCACCACGTCATACCGACAATGGGAGTCTGGATCCACCAGGTGCCTGGACTGACACCCTACTCAGCCTCTCCGTAAGCTGCTGACAGACTGAGCCGTCTGCTCCCCACCCATCCACCACTCAGCATTCCAGTGAACGAGGAAGAAGTAGAGCAGAGAGCTGTGATAACCTGTGAGCATTCAGCGGTGTTTGATCGCTTGGTTCTCAGTGTAGAGGCTTTGGGGGACAGATGCAGCATTGGATCAGAGCAGAGGCCCTGGAAGATAAAATTGTTGTTGTTGCAATTTTTTATGTTGCACAATATTTTTGTAGCAGTTTATCAAATGCAAAGTTTAAGAAAAACGTACACATACATTTATTTTTGTGGAAAACAAATGCAATATAATACCCATTTTTTTTGGTATAGTATAAAAGATGATGTTATGCCAAGTCAATACATACCTAACATGTCACACTTTAAAATTGCTTATGTCCGTGGAATGACGCCAAACTATGGTGATTAAAAGTCTCTATATGCTTTAAAAGGTTACTAGTTTAGAGTTACACAGGAGCTCTGGAACTAAAACTATTGCTCTCACTCTGACTTTCATGATGATACCTCATAGGTGGTGTGAGCACCATGTACCTATGTACATGTTTGCATTTGTAAATGGGGGGAATGGAGGCACTTACATTTTTCTTTTAAATTTACTGTAATATTTATTTTATTTAAACTTATTTTTTTACCTTTTGCACCTTTATGTTTTTTATTTTATTTTATTTTTTTGATTGAACTTTAGTGTTATTACAAGGGATCAACAACATCCCTTGTGATAGCATGAACCATGACAGGTCCTCTTGAATAGATCTGGGGTCTGTTAGACCTCATATCTCTCCTCTTGCCTCCAATGCATCTGATCAAACTGATGTTAGTTTCATCAGATGCTCTACAAGCCGATTATGACTTATAAACAATAAACCAAAACAGGAACTGCCAAAATCCTCATTCTTCTGGCTTCTTACATCAGAGGTGAGGTGGGTATGGATGTACTTTCCCTGACTCTGCTCCCCGCAGCACACCAAGCAGTGGCAGTACTGACCTCCTTAATCACTTGGGCAGTAAGAGGAAGTAGAAGAGGACCCCTTTCTCCACCTGTAAAAGTGATTGAGCAGCTATAAAGCCATTCGGATCACTTTTACTTTTTTCAGGATCACTGGTTATAAAAAATGATATCTTGATCACTGCTAGAGCTGCAGGGATAACCAAAAAATCACCCTTCTTGTCTGAGGACATAAATATGCTTACCGTGGACTGGAAGTGGTTAAAATAGATGGACTAGATCACTGTGCAGTGCTCTTTGAGCAATGATACACAGGCTAATAATGTAGTCTGATAAATTATATACAATCATTTAGAGGCAGTTGGTTATTTATTCCATCAGCATTTCTTTACTACAGAATATATTGAAAAAAAACTGTACCAATGGTTTGATGTTTTTCAATTCACAATATCTGCTGGCATGCATTGTTTATGCCCGTTTTTAGAAAGTAAAGAGTCAGTGCTACAAGGTAGATGTTGACATCTCGTATGCCCTGTACACATGATCGGAATTCCAATCCAATGAAATTTTCCATCGGAATTCCGTTCAAGCTGGTTTGCATACACACTGTCAGACCAAATTCCGACCATCCAAAATGCGGTGAGGTAAAATACTACAATGAGCTAGAAAAATTAAGTTCAATGCTTCTGAGCATGCGTCGTCTTGATTGTGTGCATGCGTGTTTTTTTCAGAATTTCCATAAAACATGTTCTATTTCTAAACTCCGACAGAAAAAAGTCCGATGGGGCCCACACGACATTTACAAGGCATAATTCCTTCCCACTCGCCCACAGAGAATCATTTGTATATATATTCATTATTAAGCTGATCATTATTCACTTAATTGCATATATAGTCAGTGTGCATTGATAAGGCACCATTTGCAACTTGTATTTTCCTTAAAGTTGTAAGTCCTCAAGAAGATATTGTTTGAACAATCAATAACTGAAGGCAACTTCATACAGTATCCACCAGCAGCAATGACAGAGGTTGATTAGAGGGAGCAAATACAATATAACTCTAACTATAGAGTAATGGTTAACTTCAAAGTAGGCCAAAGATGAAAAAAAAAAGGCTGAAACATTGTGATCTGAAGGTTTTATAGTAGTAGAATTCAAAGGATCAGTTCTTATCCTGAAGCCATTACCTGAACAAGAGCTGAAAATGTAAACATATTTCTGTGATATTGGTGAGTCAGTGGCTGAATTATAGTTATTGCAAAGGTGGTGACTGCAACAGGGGGTCTATTTTTTCTGGAAGAGGTATAATATACCTCTTCTGTGAACTAGCACTTCAATAAAAAAACTTGATTCATACAAACAGACTGTTATGCCGCATACTCATGACCATTTTTTGCAATGTAAAAATATTTATATATGCCATTAAAAATGATTGTGTGGTCTCCAGAGCATTTTTTGTGACGTTAAAAATGGGCAATAAAAATTTAGAACATGCTCTAAATTTTCGCGTTGTTTTTCACGGTGTAAAAAATGGTCATGTGTGGGCTTTAACGACGTGAAAATAACGCACATGCTCAAAAGCAAGTTATGAGACGGGAGCGCTCGTTCTGGTAAAACTAGCATTTGTAATGGAGATAGCACATTCATCACGCTGTAACAGACTGAAAAGCGCAAATCGTCTCTCACCAAACTTTTACTAACACAAAATCAGCAAAAGCATACCCGAAGGTGGCACCATCCGAATGGAACTTCCCCTTTATAGTGCCGTTGTGCGTTTTGTACGTCACCGCTAGGGATGAGCTTTGAGTTCAAGTAGAACTCATGTTCGACTCGAACATTGCCTGTTCGCCGAACAGCGAACTATTTGGGGTGTTCGCGGCAAGTTCCTGTGCACTTTAGAACCCTCTTAAAGTCTATGGGACTTGAACGTTTGAAATCTAAAGTGCTAATTTTGAAGGCTAATATGCAAGTTATTGTGATAAAAAGTGTTTGAGGACCTGGATCCTGCCCCAGGGGACATGTATCAATGCAAAAAAAAGTTTTAAAAACTGCAGTTTTTTTGGCAGCAGTGATTTTAATAATTAATTTAAGTGAAACAATAAAATATTCCTTTAAATTTCGTACCTGGGGGGGTGTATAGTATGCCTGTAAAGTAGCGCTTGTTTCCCATGCTTAGAACTGTCCCTGCACAAAGTGTAATTTCTGAAGGAAAAAAAGTAATTTAAAATCACTCGCGGCTATAATGAATTGTCGGCTCCCGGCAATACAGAGAAAAGTCATTCATAAAAGAAAAAATGTGTGGGGGTCCACGGCATTTTTTTTTAAAATTTGGGGTGGAGTTCCCCTTAGTATCCATACCAGACCCGAAGGGTCTGGAATGGATATTTGGGGTGGGACCCCACATCATTTTTTTTTATTTGACGCAGGGTTCCCCTTAATATCCATACCAGACCCTAAGATGAGTGATTTTAAATGACTTTTTTCCTTCAGAAATTACATTTTGTGCAGGGACAGTTCTAAGCACAGAAAACAAGCGCTACTTTACAGGCATACTATACATCCCCCTAGGTACGAAATTTAAAGGAATATTTCAATTTTATTGTTTCACTTTAAGCATTATTAAAATCATTGCTCCTGAAAAACGGATGTGTTTTAAAACTGTTTTTGCATTGATACATGTCCCCTGGGTCAGGACCCGGGTCCCCAAACACTTTTTAGGACAATAACTTGCATATTAGCCTTTAAAATTAGTACTTTAGATTTCAAACGTTCGAGTACCATAGACTTTAACAGGGTTCTAAAGTTCACATGAACTTTTGGTATGTTCGCAGGTTCTAGTGCGAACTGAACCCAGGGGTGTTCTGCTCATCCCTAGTCACCGCCCTTTGCTAGAGCATTTTTTTTTAACGATCGTGTGTGGGCAAGGCAGGCTTAATAATAATCGGGTTGAAAAAAACGTTGGGCCAGATTCACATACAATTAGATTATCGTAGCGTTTCCGAAATACACTACGCCGCCGTATTTTACCTGGCTCTACGTGGAATCCAGGTAGATTTTGTCCAGTAAACGATGGCGGCGTAGTGTATTTCTCCCGGCGCAATCCATCTATGCGATTAGGGGGCGTGAAGCATTTAAAATAGGCGCGTTCCCGCGGCGATCGAACTGCGCATGCTCCGTTCCCAAATTTCCCGCCGTGCATTGTGCAAAATCACTTTGTTACGTCGTAGTAGCGTAGTTTACATACATTCCTATTCCCGAACGAGTTACGTTAAAAAAATAAAAATAAAATAAATTTGACGCGGGAACGACGGCCATACTTAACATGGGTTACGCACTGTTAGACCAGCAAAAAGCTGCTCTAACATTACGTAGCCAAAAAATGACGTAGGCGATTGCGAAGGACACTCGTACCTTCGTGGATCGCCGTAAAAACTCATTTGCATACCCCGACGGTGAAAACGACGCGGACTCCACCCAGCGGCCGCAAAAATATCGCAACGTAGATCCGAAGGCTTACGAAGACGTAAGCCTCTCGGATCAAAGCCCGAAGCCGCCGTATCATGGTTTGAGGATTCAAACTAGTGATACGGCGCGCAAAATTTGAAATTACTCCTGTCTAACACCAGTTAGACAGGCGTAATCGCTCTCTGAATCTGGGCCGTTGTTTTTTCTAGACCATTAAAAATGGACGTGTGTATGCGGCATTATGTTTGGTTTTGACAACTGTCAGCCTGTCAAATAAGGTTTACAAACATTCATGTTAAGATCTACCTCATGCCATACTATGGCTTTCGTCAAATCCCTACACACTTTTCACAAGAAGACAGAGCTTATTGCAGTCTGATCTCATTTGCCTTGAGAGTACCAAAACATTTAAAGGCCACCATTGTATGTCAGTTTTTGTAAAATTTCCCTAGGCTTTGTCTATCAATAGCTATCTGTGTGTCATAGGCTTGTCCTGGGCTGCGTCCCAAGTCAAGGCCGGTCACAGGAAGTCATTGCCGCACGTGCTCATCGCAGACTGTGTCACATTGAGGAACTCAATGAGATGCTCAGGTCTCTGGTAGCAGGGCGGGGTGCCCAGAAAAGGCAGAGTACAGCATTGTTTGTCAGGGACAGAGATCCCTCACCCAGTAGCTGATGTGCAGGCACCGTCATTGAGATTGACTGAGACTAAACATGGTGCTGGACTCGAGGGGGGATGCTGCCAGCCTCAGAGATAATCGTGCCTTGCCCATCCCCTCTCCTCCACACAGACTGTGCTGAGCCTCCATTATGCCATTCACAGCCTATAGCTCCTGCCAGCACAGGGAACTAACACCATGCCTCCTGACCACTTGGCACTCTGGACTCAACCAAGTGGTGGGGGAGGAGTGGTTGGGGAGGAGTATGTGTGTGTATATATATATATATATATATATATATATATATATATATGCAGAAAATATATGAATATGTTAACAGTATGCTTTTTGTAGAACCACACCTATTTTCAATTAATTAAAGTATATGCTCCGCCTACAATGGGTTTCTGGACACACAGAAAACAAGGTGTTTCTCCAAGTGCATTATTATCTTCCAGTCTCCATCTCCTCTTAGATTGTGTCCATCTATCCCTGCCAGTCATTGTAAGGGTCTGTCACCCTGTGTACATTACTCCTAGTCTTTGTTGATCAGTATCTGTTCTGTGTGGTCTGCTTCATTCAGTGTCTGGCAGTTATATAGGTTTTAGGATAATGTGTCATAGGGAATAAACTATCCTGCATCCATTTAGAATCTCTTTGATATGTAACCCTGTTATTAGTATGGTGTTTGCTATTGCTGACTTCTCTAATGAGAATGTTAGTTCTTTGGCTGTTGTGTTGATCCTTTGGCTTCAATGCTTTCAGAGTATCTGAACTGAAATAAGCACAGCCTTTTTGTTTTATTTTAGTTAGTGCTAAACACAGCCAAGCAACTAGCTTTTTCAGAAGAGGGCCAATAATGGCAGTCCCCATACTTTTTTCTTGACTGAGTCACTTTAACACCGTTTGAGATAATGTACTTCTTATATGGCTGAATATCTTATTTTAAGTGAGTTGGCAGATCCTTAAGCTGGCCATACACAGATTGGAATTTGGCTGATTCATAAGGTACTGGCTTAATTTAAGTCCATGCATGGCTGTTCCCATTTGCTAGGTTTTGATCTAGTGATTAGCTCATACCAGGCGCGACTGTTGGTGGTTTCAGCCAATTGACTGCAGTGCTGATCTGTGTACTTGATCAGGGAAGGAGTCCTGTTGTCAGAATACAATAGCTTAATGGGAGGATTCCCCCATCCACCTGGAATGTATGAATGGGGGAATCAGTTTGTTTTTTTGTTGGGCCAATCAAAAGCAAAAAAGATCCATATATGGACAGCATGTAAATGGACTTTCTAAGAAGCACAACAATTGTGTAGCATGCCAAACAATGACCAAGCACAGGGGAGATGCATATGTGTCATAGTCTTTGACTACATATTACCACACCTCCATATAGCACCCTCAAGTGTATTACCTCACAGTCCGTGGTCGGTGACTGAAGTTATTACCAATGGCATCTTTCAATATACTATCCCTGTTTTATACTGCTGCTTCTCTCCCTCCATATACTATGCATGTATATTCTGCATCTAGATGAACTCTGCTTTGTATTTGATTTGGAAGTTGAGAGCATCTGTGGATGCTAATTTACTTGCATGAAGCTCATTGTAAGTAAGAGCACGGATGTACTATCTTCAGCTTAGAGGTTTGAGAGTTATCATTAATGGCACATTGCAATATACTATTGCTGCTTTATACTGCGGCTTCTCTCCTTCCATATACTCTGCATCTATCTAAACTTTGCTGTGCACTCCTTTTGGAGGTGAGAGCATTCATGGATGCTAATTTATTTGCATGGACTTGCTGTGCTGTATAGCACTGCTGTTGCATTTTCAAGCTATTAGGTTGTCTTCCTGATCATATATGATATACTGTTCTGTTGAGAACAAAGGCACTGAGAGTAAATGTGGAAGCTCCTATCATTATAAAAGTTTATTGCTGATTCTCTTCTAATGCTCCACAATCAGCTGGATTACACCTGCTTTAGCTTGACAGGTTACATATATTACACTGCCTAATTATTTACAGACACTCTTCATGCTTCCAATCATTTTATCTGCCATTGATTATAGTATTTTGGAGTAAATGTGAATACATTATAAGGGGGGAGATATTTACTATGCCTGGCTAAAATACAATGCCTTCCTAGGTATATTGGGTATCAAAGTGCTATAATTGGCTATTGTGAGCTATATGCAGTTTGTGAGATGGGTGGTGTATAAAAGGAGAGCCTTTTCTCCAGCCCTCTAAGGTTTATGATTATGCTAGTTAGCATGTATTCTTAAACTACCGGTATGTTGTTTTTGGATGTGTGAATGACATCTAGACATACAGTATGTACTGAGACAATGTTGTATTTTTACCAGTGGTGGAAGGTGTTTTTTTTTTTTTAACATAAAGGTTCTAGTAATTTTGTAATTCTGTAGTCCTCATTTGACTTTAGGTTCAATTTAAGCCCCATAGGTTAACAGTATTGGTGTTTATATTGATAGATCTCTGTTTTTGTCAATTATTTGGTTGGTTTGGGATTTTGACCATTGAGTCCCACTATTCGGATTCTTCGTGAGTGGGCAAAAAACCCAGGATGTGTTAATCGTATTTATTCACTTATTTGTATTTATATTAGGTGGGGCTCAGGCATAAATGCTTTGTTGCAGCAGCAACTGCTGCAAATCCTATGCCCCTTTAAGCACTTCAAGGTGGTAAAGAATTTTCTATGGTGTGATCTTCCGTTTTCTATGATGTGTGCAAAATAAAAAACATCCAAACAGCATCAAGACGATGATGCATGAATCTGCATTATCAGATACCACAGTGTCATAGTGTCTTTCCAAGTGTTATTATCAAAAGTGATCATGAAGTGTAATTTAATAAAGATAAAAACATTTGCAGTGTCTTTTATATTTTGAATTAGTTTTTTTGTTTTTTTTTGTGTGTGCATTGGTAAGTTTGATTTTTAGGGGAGTTGTAGAGTTCAACAATTAAAAAAAGAAAAGCCTGCATGCAAATAATATTGATTTGACAATGGGTTTCTGTTAAGGGGACTTTGTTTTATTAATAACTGATAAGGCTCACCCTAATGCCGCGTACACACGGTCGTTTTTTGTGATGAAAAAATGATCGTGTGTGGGCAAAACAACGTTTAAAACAACGTTTTTAAACCCGTGCATGCTCAGAAGCAAGTTATGAGACAGGAGCTTCAATGGAACAGAGTGCCGTCGAAAGTGTCTTACGTAACCGCGCTTTGCAAGAGCATTTTCAGACAACGATGGTGTGTAGGCAACGTCGTTTTTTAAAATGAAGTTTTTTACAAGACAAAAAACGACCATGTGTACGTGGCATAAGGCTATCCCAGACATTATAGGAATCATAAACATGAAAAATCTTTTTATAATCATGCACATTTAAATCGTTTGTATCTGAATGTTTGTGCATATTGGGAACCGCGGTGGGAGGCAGGGCCGAAGCTAGGGTCACAGGCGCCTGGGTGCAGAAATATTTCTGCCACCCCACATGGGTGTGGTCATTATACGAACTCCTCCCCTTTACAAATGTTTCTATGGCAAGGACTCAACCACAGAGATGCTCCCCCCACAAAGTCTTCATTACCCTGGGATCCTTACATGATCTCTTAACAATAAACAAAATACAGGAAGAGAAGCAGAGTACTTTATTGGGACCTGGAGGGGGGGCCTCTCTGATGGACACAGAGAGGGCTTCTGTTAGAGAGTCTGTTAGAAAGCCCCCCAGACATACTACAGACATGATACAGGAGATGGTCAGAGACTGCAGACATAGTACAGGAGATGGTCAGAGATTGCAGACTTAGTACAGGAGATGGTCAGAGACTGCAGACTTAATACAGGAGACGGTCAGATACTACAGACATAATACAGGAGATGGTCAGAGACTGCAGACACAGAACAGGAGATGATCAGAGACTGCAGACATAGTAAAGGAGATGGTCAGAGACACATTAGTTCTGAACGGACACACACCTATGCTCAGAACACTAGTTATGGATGGACACAAACATGGAAAGAAGGGAGTGGAGAACTCTGCCACTTTGGCACACCCACCTTTGCAGGCGCCTGGGTGCAATGCACCCTGTGCACCCTGCCTAGGATCGGCCCTGGTGGAGGGCACTCAAAAGCCCACAGCCTTCTCTGGCATACCCTGGGGGAAAATTTTAGCTATCAGCTAGGAAAATCTAATTTTATCAATTAAACAGTTTGCCATATCTGTCAATTTAATTAGGCTTTTAGTCTATAGACACATTTTTTAAATCCTGACTCTAGACAAAGAGATGGGTTAGAACCTCGAACTGATTGCCATATATATATCGTGGTGACCTTTTTTTTTTTTGGTGTCACAAAGATAAACCCAAAGGGGGATCGTTGTCACCAATGACAACTAAACAGAGATTCTAAAACACCCCCCACTCCATCCAAAACAAAATAATGTTTTGAGGTGCCATGGGCCATGGAATGTCATAGCAACAGAAGCATTTTGGGTTTAAATAAAATAGCAAGTTCAGTGCTGATTTTGAATCTGCATCTATTTTGAAGCAAGTATATTTAGTAATATTAAATGGCACACAATGTTATATTTTACATTTTATTATTCCTTATACCAGTAAAATGCAAATAAACTGGGAAGAGAATATAATTTATAATTCCATGTAATGATGGAAGTTTTGAATAATAATTTCCTATTTAAAAGATTGATAGCTCATATATTATTCACTGCATCATTGGGAATGTACCCAGTATTAAAGTGGCATTTGTAACTGTAACATTGTTCTCAATCAAAAAAAATCATAAAATAGTAATAACAACATTAAATGTGATGAATGGTATGTCTCAAAAATCTTATTAATTTTCAGACTATGGTAATATTATAGAGTCTATTTTTGAAAATTGCATTGAAATTGCTGAACAGTTAAGAAAGATGTGTGATAAATAACGAGAAATGGTTACAAACACTGTGTAAAGCAATGTAAGTGTACTACATTTCTTGCTAAATTCTGACTGCTATATAATAGCAATACAATAGTGGACATCACTCCTTTTTTAGGTCTTTTATTATGAAAGTTATTTGTTTGTTATTTATTGGCATATTTATCTCTATCATGAGCTTGGATACCTGTAATTTAGGCATTTTAAAAACCTTCTTTGAAAGTGGCAATGCTTCCAGCATCAACATCACTGTCCCAGAACTAGCATGTGATCATTTGGTAAACGAGGGCTGCTACCAAAAGAGTTTTGGAGTTGCCCGTATTAAAGGTATATACACTCATGACACAATGTTTGCAAGAACAAGAAAAAGATGCATTATATGAAAGTGCTTTGGCTAAACAACCGTTACATCATGTTAAGCACATACTGTAGCCTTGAACATCTAGGACAGATAGCTATAACTACAATGGTCATCGTCTCTTATAACATAGAGTAAATATGAATTATATATGTAGGCTTTACGTAATTAGGGCTTACTTTTGTCCTATGTCTGTAATGCTGGGTAAGTTTAAAGATAGTAACAGTTTGCTTCTCAGCACATAGTGGCTGTAAATGTCTAGGAAAAAAAGAAAAGAAAGGAGGGCGCACCGACCTTGTGCATTACCACTTATACATTTTAATATACACAAAATAAAAAGCAATGGTCCTGCTTACAAACATTCAGTAGTAAGCGCATTAAAAACAGCTGAACCTGGACCTCACGGCACCTGCCAGTCAGACCCTAAACACCAATGTGGCTGACGCGTTTCTGGGGCGTACCCCCTTCTTCAAAGCCTAGGTGGATTGCAGACCACCTAGGCTTTGAAGAAGGGGGTACGCCCCAGAAACGCGTCAGCCACATTGGTGTTTAGGGTCTGACTGGCAGGTGCCGTGAGGTCCAGGTTCAGCTGTTTTTAATGCGCTTACTACTGAATGTTTGTAAGTAGGACCATTGCTTTTTATTTTGTGTATATTAAAATGTATAAGTGGTAATGCACAAGGTCGGTGCGCCCTCCTTTCTTTTCTTTTTTTCATTTTAGCCATATGAACACCCTTTGTTCTGTGGAGGGCTGCAAGACTTAAGACTTTGCCTTTATACCATACTGATACACCCAGTTTGGCGATACACCAGAGCGCAGGAGGATTTTTGTGGTATATAATGTCTAGGAAAAAGCCTAGCTTCCATTATACAAATGAATGCATAAAAATAAAAAAAAACACAATATAACCACTAACACAAGGTATTAGTGGTTTCACAATTTATGCTTTGTCATAAATAAAATCAACAAATAATAGTTTATTTACTGATTTTCTCTGCTGCCAAGAAACAATAAACCTAATTTAAGCAGGACATACGTAAAGTCTCCGATGTTAAAGGGGTGTTCCAGCCGCATTTTTTTTATTTTTTTAAAGTCAGCAGCTACTAACAGTGTAGCTGCTGACTTTAAATAAGGACACTTACCTTGTCCTACTTGCCCGCGCTGATGGCCCCCCCGATGCCGGTCCCACGATCGCTCCGGGTCCCGCGCCGCCATTCACACTATGGGAAACAGGCAGTGAAGCCGTACGGCTTCACTGCCCATTTCCTACTGCGCCTGCGGGAGTCTCACGCTGGCTTGTGAATGGGCGGCTGTTCTCTGAGAACACACACAGTTCCCAGAAAGCAGCGCGCCCCATTCACAAGCAGAAGAAGCAGAAGAAAAGACACCGCGGTGTGGAAGAGGCAGATTACGGACTTCCGCATAGCAGCAGGTATTTCGGGTGAGTATTTTTTTTTTCACTTTTTTTTTATTTATTTTTTTAAGCAATATGGGCAAATGTTGTTTTCCTGGGTGGAACTCCGCTTTAAGAAAATTATACAATTTGTTTCATACATTACTGTCTGTGATCCATTTAAAATCCAATTTTTGAGGAAAAACGGTTTTACTATATGTATTCGAAATGGGATCTACAGGCAGCATAGTCTAGTAACTCAGGCAAACTCCTTCTTTCACTATGTAAAGTCTGGAAGTAGATGGTTGAAGTAGAGAAAAAGTCCCAGGCCCAGAGTTTTCAATGCATAATGAATTGGGGCCACCAATGTATGCATAGTAGAAGAAAAAAAGTCCAGAGTTTTAAATAAGCACAATGAAGTGACTTCTTGGCTCTCGTGCAGGAAACGAAAATGCCCATGCCCAGTTTTCAATACATAACAGAGTGAGCTATCTTTCTTTACCAGTGACACAGTTCTTCTAATTTTTTGTCATGTTACAAAATGGACAGAAAGCAAAGGCTGGAAATTCATTTTTTCATCATTGACAAGATCCAAAGATGGCATTACAGCACATGATAATAAGCAACATATGCACATAGTATTTGCAGCAAATGACATATGGGGAACCACGGTGGTTAACCTCCCTTGCGGTATGATTATGTCTGTAATTTTGTACCAAAAGCGGTACAATTATTGTGCATGTAAATTTGGCGTTTTATACCGTAGGCCTGAAATTCTTAGGAATAACTCACTTAAATCTGTCCAAACAAGAGTCTACTATAAATAATTATAACAAATAATAATGTAATTATAATAAAAATTATTCAATAATGTAATCAAATCAAAAACACTGACATTTGCTCAGTTGCAGAATTGCCCGTCTTTACTTTTATTTTTTTTATGACAAATTTCCCTACAAGTCGCTATCGCTCAATTCTGCAAGTGATTATAATTTATTATCGCTGTTTTCTAGCTGCTCTAATCACTTTTGACATAAAGGAACACTTTTTGGCTGCTATGGACAATCTACAGTTTGCAGGCAGAAAGAACAGTTTTTATTCTATAAAAGTACATGCAGAACACTGGGCAGACCACTAGGGACAAAGAGGGTGTGTTTTTTTTACATACAGTACTGTAATCTGTAAGATTACAGTATACTGTATGTAATGTGTTTATTAACTTTTTTGAATTTGGTGCCGTTCTCTGCCCCCGTGCGTCGTAGCGTCACAGGGAACGAAGATTGGGGGCACACAGGCACTGTGTGAATCGAGCGAGGACGCCGCTGGCTCACACAGTGGGCATGCATCGCAGGATCCAGGGACAAGGTAAGTAACTTGTGCCTGTGGATGCTGCGAGGCGGCCTCGAGTCTGGCTCGGGGATACCGCTTTTGGAATTGAAATCTTACCCCGAGCCAGACTCGGGAATACCGCCAAGGGGGTTAATGAACATTTCTGTGTACTTCCCTGAAGAGATTTGTAGCATTCAGTGCACATTTTACCATATTTACCATCATACAAAAAATACTCATAACCTGTGATTAATAAATATGTCATCACAGCCACATGACTTTCTCCTTTTGCTCCCTCAAACAATAATTGAAGCAACCAATCACATTTGCCCACATTACAGGCAGAATGAGGATCTTAATGGTTGCTATGGGCATCAAGGACTGTATTGTCAATTTAATAAGAACTTTTTTTTTTTTTTTATTTGATGATGAAGGAAAAAAACATTCTGGAAGAGGGAACTTTAAAATAAGGCTATGTGTTAAACGTAAGACATTTAAAAACAAATCTGCTCTGTGAGCAATTCAACAAATGAACACAGTATAGATGGTGTCTAGCACAATGCCTTCATCTGTTTTAAAATCATTTGCCAGACATTATTGTGCCATGGCTTTGAGGTCTGAAACGCCAATTTTCAATGTTTCAAAAGCCACAAAATATGTTTGTTCAAGCTATTTTTAGCGGCGCTATACCGTCACCGCGCCTCCCGCCCCAGTGTGAAGGGGGCCTTAGTTTGGGAAGAGAGAGTGGCTGAGCAGTGGCTGCAGACAGAAATAGCAGCTGTGGAAAGAGAAAGAATAGGCGCATGTCTAGGACATCTAACATTTACAAGAATAGAGTTCCCTGCCTCAAGATGTTATGCTTAACTCCCATCACTTATCACCCCACAGCTGTGTTTCTCCTGTGTCCCCTCAACTGTCCATATGCCTGGCTAGAAGAACTGTAGTTCCCTGGCTTTGTGCTGTGTGACTGCTTAGTAGTGTTGCTCACGAATATTCGCATTGCGAATATTCGCTACGAATATTGCATATTCGAGTATTCGCGAATATCTCGAATATCGAGGCGAATATTCGCTATTTCGAATATTCGCATTTTTCAAATTTCGCAATAAATTTCGCAAAAAAATCGCAATCGCGAAATTTTGCAATAGCGAAAATTCGCATTGGCGAAAATTCGCAATTTTTTTTTATTTTTATAAAATATCACGAATATTCGATATTAACGAATATTCGCGACAGCATATGTGAAATCTCGCTTTTTTTTTTATAAAATATACCGAATATTCGTAAATATCGAATATTCGTGATATTTTATAAAAAAAAAAAAATATATAAAATCGCGAAATTTCGCATTAGCGAAAATTCGCATTGGCGAAAATTCGCAATTTTTTTTTATTTTTATTTTTTTATAAAATATCACGAATATTCGATATTAACGAATATTCGCGAATATTCTTCGAAATATTCGCGAAATATCGCGAAATCGAATATGGCGTATTCCGCTCATCACTACTGCTTAGTACACGGCAAAAGAAGCCACAGCATTCCCTGCAATAGTAATATTTGCTCAGTGTGACCTTTGGGTGAGGGTTTGTATATGAGGACAGGGAAAAGTCCTGCTATCAACTTTAATGAGCCACCTGTGTCAGTTTGGTGTCTGGGTTAAGGCACCTAGTCATGCTCCCTTAACTGAGTGCAAGGGGGATGTCGATGGAGCTTTACAGGCATACCACACTACCCCACTGCAAAATCAGGCTCACTTCTGCATAGAAACCAATGAGCTTCTAACCCCAGCTTGTTCAATTAGGCTTTGGTAATAAAACCTGGAAGTTTATTGTTTTTTACGCAAAAATTTGCCTGATTTTGTGCTTTACAGCTTAAGTAAACAAACCCAATTGTGTACTTAAAAGTGGGGTATGCCTGTACTTGTAGGTTCTGCCAGCCAGCAGGAAAGCACAACATTCCACTGAGCAGCTGCAATACAGCACAATAATTCTCTATTTAGTCATGGAACAGTATCTTGCAGATGTACAGAAATGTGTAATTTGTCTTGACTGTCATATTCAGTGCTAGCACTTGTACTGTATATTGGTGTTTCACTACTACTAACTATTTTGTGTATTTACATATGGTTTTATCATAGTGCATGATCTTACCACTTCAGGGGCACCCCATAGCAGATTTGCTGCTACAGGGTGGCTCTCCTGCCACGTACTGGATGTCCTCCGCCACTCACTGATTGTTGTAAAAACACATAGAACGAAGATCTGCCTATGCAAACCAGGCAAATCTCCATTCGGAAAGGGGGAAGGGGTGGATTTTGTGTACCTGCAAAGCAGGGAATAAAATCCATCACTTACACTAGTAAAAACACCTAATACCTAAAATTACACAACAACTCTTAAAGAAAGTGAATTTCCCTTTCTAGGGGTAGATTTCTTCTCACTTCCTGTTGTTACTGCAGCTGTTGACTTTTAATAATAGGACACTTACCTGTCTCCGAGTCCAGCAATATAGGCACCACAGCTGATGTTTCCATCAGCTGTCGGATGCATGCTGCCTCCATTGTGAGTAGGGGAACCCAGCAGTGTAGCCTTACGGCTTCACGGCAGGAACCCTACTGCACATGCGCGTGGCTCCGCTCCCCTATCCTACTGGCCCGGTGGCTGCGGAAGAAGGAGGGATTCCAAGCAGTGATATAAATATCTGCGGCTGAGGCTCCCGGAATTGGGCACAGGAAACCTGTGAAAGGCAGGTATCCTGTTCCCCCTCGAAAGGTGCCAAATGTGGCACCGGAGGAGGGAAAGGGTACAATGAGTAGAAATTCCACTTTTGGGTGGAACTCCCCTTTTCAGAAAAAAAAAAACGTGTTTTAGTATGATATTGTGTATGTATAATTTTATATTGGTACATATACTACCTAGAATTCTTTCAATACTGCTCAAGAAGCATTAAATAAAAGCAGATTTTTTTCTAGAAATGTGCTAGTACATAGTACTAATTGCTGATGTGACAGCCACTTACACAAATATTGTAAAAAAGTATAAGAATAGTGTAAAATGCACACCATTTTCCATTGTTTGTTTTTCCCAGCATGGCTTCATCTTAAGTCAATTGAAATGGTGAGATCATAAACTGAGCTCCTTTAGTGCAAACATTCTAGCGATCAATAGTTTCTAAAACAAGAGAAAATAAGATAAGGAAAATGTGACATACCATGGCTTGGTAAAATTATTTTACCAATAAGACTCTTTGAAATGGAGCTTTGCAGTTGAACATGAAAGAGTCCAATGTATTAAGTCTAATTTAGAAAGGGCTTCTAGATAATAAAGCTTTAGTGGAATATGTCATGCCAGTCATGCCTAGAATGAGCTTTGTGAGTCACTTCAGGAAATACAACCCATTTCTTGATTCTCCATTACTAAGCCCTCCATTTGCAATGGCAATACACAAAGAAAGAACTGTTGCAAATTGATATTCACCAAAGACTGCTTTCAATGGACAAGAATGATAAAGTTATATAAAGAAATTAGCATATGTGTTTTATGTACTTCTTTGTCAGAGACAGAAAAATATAGAAAAAATGAATATGAAAATGAATATGAATTCACATTTTTAGTTTATACAGGTACAACTCAAAAAAATTTGAATATCGTGCAAAGGTTCATTTATTTCACTAATGCAACTTAAAAGGTGAAACTAATATATGAGAGAGACTCATTGCATGCAACGCAAGATAATAGACATTGGCACCATCAATAAATTAGTTTTGTTTCATTCCGTTTCGTATTGGCTGAAAATTAGTATTTTGTAATTTGTGTCCAAAATTCTATTTGGGTTCGTACGAAATATGGATTTTCGTTAGATTCGTTACATTTTCGTAAAATTGCGAACATTCGTTATGATGAATTTAAAAAGAAAACCCAGAAGGTCAGCAGTGCTGCTGACTTCCTGGGTTTGCTTTTTAAATTCATCAAAACAAATGTTCATAATTGTTATGGCTTATTATCTGATTAGAGTGGGACACTTTGAGCCTAGAATATTGAACCTTTTTACAATATTCAAATTTTCGGAGATTGTGGATTTGGGGTTTTCATGAGCTGTAAGCCGTAATCATCACAATTATGACAAATCATGGCTTGAACTATCTATCTTGCTTTTTTTATGAGTCTATCTCATATATTAGTTTCACCTTTTAAGTTGCATTAATGAAATAAATTAACTTTTGCATGATTCTAATTTTTCGAGTTTCACCTGTTTTTTTATCTGAACCCTAAAACTAATAATTTCACTTTGTAAGTGTTGGTGGTGCTGTTTCTTAGTATATGCATTTCTAATGAACCTATAAATGAACCTATAAACGATGTATATTTATTTTTGCACAAAATGAGAAGACACGGTCAGTAAATTATCATAATACTAACATTCTAAACATAGGCGTGCGCACAGGGTGTGCCAGGTGTGCCCAGGCACACCCTAATCACCCTGTGCAGCACAGATTCCCCCTACTGCTCTGGCTTCCATCTTTCCCCCTGCAGCACTGCCAGCTTCCCTTCTCTCCTATTGGCTGTTGCTGCTGGGATGATTTAGGAGTGGGGAAGGGGCCAGTAAATAAGTAAATTTACCCCCCCTTTCTGAATGAACATCGTGAGTGGTCGGTAGTGTGTGCTTGGGCTTTGGGGTGCACACCCTAATGCAATAGGCTGCGCACACCTATGATCCTACATGTACATAGAGAAAGAACTGTTTGGATAATGATATTCACCAAAGACTGCTTTCAATGGACAAGTATGATAAAGTTAAATAATTAAATTAGTATATTTGTTTTGTGTACTTCTTTTCAAATATAGACAAATATGGCAAAAGATGAATAATAGAGAAATAAATAGATAGCTATATAGCTAGATAGCTAGATAGATAGCTAGATAGATAGATAGATAGATAGATAGATAGATAGATAGATAGATAGATAGATAGATAGATAGACAGATAACTTAGTAACTCAGTTGCTTAAAGTGAAACATTAAAAACACCTAATTCATTTAAATAACATGTCTGGGGGTGCCTGGGGAGGGGGTTCCTAATTCTGCCTGTGATGTACAGAAAGTGCTTACAAAAAAATTACACAGACCCATCAAAGGGTCAAAGGGTCCGTAATGTTTTTTGTAAAACCCCTGTAGTAGTCTATGTGCTTTTTTTTTTTTTTACCAGCAATTTAAATGGAGCCTTTTTTGTTTGTTGTGCCGCATACACATGACCGTTTTTCGGGATGTAAAAAATTAAATTTTTAATGGTCTAAAAAAAACAATGGGCCAGATTCAGGTACACGTAAATGTGCGCAGCGTTTTCGAAATACTCTACGCTGCCGTATTTTACCAGGCTCTAAATCGAATTCTGGTAGATTTTTGCCCGTACGATACGGCGGCGTAGTCTATTTCTTGCCGCGTAATGGAAATACGCGATTAGGGGGTGTGAAGCATTTAAATTATGCGTGTCCCCGCGGCGATCGAACTGCACATGCTCCGTTCAGAAATTTCCCGCTGTGCATTGTGCGAAATCACGTCGTTACGTCATTTTTTTGTTGAGTAGCGTCGTTTACGAACATTCCTATTCCCGGACGACTTACGTAAAAAAAAAAAAAAACGTTGATATTCGACGCGAGAATTACGGCCATACTTAACATGGGCTGTCTAATATTAGACCAGCAAAAAGCTGGTATAGTGTTATGCAAAAAAAAGACGACTAAAGATGCCGTAAGAGATTGCGATTGAAGATCGTAATTTCGGGGATAGCCGGCAAAAGCTCATTAGCATACCCGACGCGGAAAACGACGGGAAGTCCAGCCAGTGGCCGCAATTTTATTGCAGCGTAGATCCGAAGGCGTACGAACACGTAATCCAGTCGAATTGAAGCCCGCAGCCGTCTTTTCATGGTTTGAGATTTCAGACTAGCTAAAAAATGCGCGTAATTCGAAAGTACTCCAGTCTAACACCAGTTAGACAGGAGTTACGGGTCTCTGAATCTGGCCCAATGTTTTTTTCAACCTGATTATTGTTAAACCGGCCTTGTCTACACACGATCGTGAAAAAAAAAATGCTCTAGCAAACGCGGTGATATATAACACGTATGACGGCACTATAAGGGAAAGTTCCATTCAAATGGTGCCACCCTTGGGGCTGCTTTTGCTGATTTTGTGTTAGTAATAGACGATTCGTGCTTTTTAGTCTGTTAGGCCTCGTACACACGATCAGACATATCCGATGAAAACGGTCCGCGGACCATTTCCATCGGATATGTCCGATCTGGAGTTTGATCCGATGGCGTGTATACACCATCGGATCAAATTCCCCGCCGGAGGACGGCGCGGTGACGTGTTGGTGACGCGGCGGTGACGTTGACGCCGCCACGTCACGCACCAGGAAGTAAACACTTCCGCGCGCATGCGTCGGATCCATTCACAGGATACGACGCATGTGTGGGAGGATATGTCCGCTGGTTTCCCGTACTAACCAGCGGACATATCCGACGGACAGGTTTGTAGCGGCCAAATTTCAAAGCATGCTTTGAAATTTGTCCGATGGACAAATCTTTCCGCTAGCCCATACACACGATCGGAGATGTCTGCTGAAACGGTCCATCGGACCGTTTTCAGCGGACATATCCCCTCGTGTGTACGAGGCCTTACAGTGTGATGTATGTGCTATCTCCATTACAAACACTAGTTTTACCAGTATGAGCGCTCCCAACTCATAACTTGCTTCTGAGCATGCACATTTTTTTCACATCGTTAAAGCCCACACACGACCATTTTTTACGACGTTAAAAATGACAACGTTAAAAACGATGTGAAAAATTAGAGCATGTTCTAAATTTTTAATGGCCGTTTTTTACATTGTGAAAAATGCTCTGGAGTTCACACACGATTGTTTTTAATGACATTTAAAAAAAAAATACGTAATTTTTTACAACCCGCTGTAGGATATCCTACAGCAAAAAAAAAACAGGTAGAGCCCACCCCAAACCTTTTTGAGAGTTATGGATTTCAAGATGACACCTCTATAATAGAACCTTTGAGTATGGTACAGATTTTAAAGGGTGCTTATTTTGCAAGATGAAAATAAAGGCCCAGATTCACAGAGCGATTACGCCTGCGCAACAGGAGATGTGCGTGCGTAAGTCGAAATGTGCGCATGCGTTTCGTTGCGCGGCATCCACAGAACGAGATACGCTAAAAATCTACTTTTTTTTGTCCCGCGTAATTTCGTTAGACTGGCGCATCCTTCCACGCAAAAGTGCGCTAGACACACCATTGATTTGCTAGTCAAATATGCTAATGAGGGACTTACGGGGATCCACAAAACAACGTTGGGGCAGCGCAGGCGACGCAGTGTGCGCAACAGCAAAATGTCCTGTCTAAAATTAGAGCATATAAAAGCTGGTCTAAAAAGAGAAAAAAAGTCTACTTGTTAGATAAAGCAACACTGATAGTGAGGAGCTCAGCAGTCACACGTGTTGCACAACAATCTGTATGCCAACATGCCAGGGGCATCGTCGCACATAGCTATACTACTGACTTTAGATGAGCAAAGAAGGAGGAGGAGGGCACGGAGGATGGCACGGGAGAGGATATACCGCACACGCATAGACCTCTTTGGCATGAGTGATTCTGAGGTGTATCGCATCTTCAGATTCACCCCTCATGCCATCCTGGAATTAACCACAACCCTGCAGGAGGACATCACCAGCCCAACACAACGCTCACATGCAGTGCAGCCACTGGTCAAGGTCATGGCAACACTCCATGTCCTTGCCAGTGGCTCTTTTCAGCGTACAAGTGGAGTGGTGGCTGGGATGTCACAATCCTCCATGAGCAGATGTGTGCACCAGGTTTTCCCTGCAATTCTCAGACGCATGGCCAACCAAATCATCAAACCCACCACTGAGGAGCTGCGGCTGAAGGCAATGACAGATTTCTACAGAATTGCCAGATTCCCACGCACTGTGGGGGCCATTGATTGCACACATGTGGCACTACAGCCCCCCCAGGAGACAGAGCACATGTACCGCAATCGGAAGCATTGGCATTCCATCAATGTACAGGTGATAGTCGATGCCCAAGGCCTCATATGGCTTGTCCGTGCCAAACACCCAGGGTCCAGCCATGACAGCTACATATACAATCAATGCCACATCCGAATGGAATTCGATCAGAACGTGTATGGGGACACCTGGCTGGTTGGTGAGTGACATGGGTGGCAGGCATGACTATCCCCTCCCATGATGCACACATCACAAGGGGCACATGCATGACTAACATCCTCCTGTCTTTTCCCTCACAGGTGACTCTGCATATCCACTGGGACCCCATCTCATGACTCCTATCCGGAACCCCCAAACCCCAGGAGAGGAAAGATACAATCAAGCACATGCCCAAACACGAGCAGTGGTGGAGCGCACCTTTGGCCTCCTGAAGTCACGTTTCCGATGCCTGGATAAGTCTGGGGGTACCCTCTTGTATTCCCCAAACTTTGTGTGCCAGATCATCGGTGCATGTTGCATGCTGCACAACTTCGCAGTAAGAAAGGGCCTGCAGATTGACCTACGTGATGACCTGACCCCTGAACCAGACAATCCCCCCTAACCGAGGCTACCCCGTCTTCTGAGGGAAGAGCAGCCAGGAGACAGCTCATATTGGGCATCTTTGCACGTTAAACATACACATTAATCATGGCACAATGAGAATGCATGCATGCACACCACTGTGGTCCCTAGCGCACACACACCCCACATCCACATCAAATTGGATTGGCACCAGTCCACCATGCAGGACTTGTGAGCAGCAACGCCACGCCAAGGCTCCAATTATGTCACTGTACATTCATACACCATTCACACGGACCTGGGGATCACTTCTCCCTGGTCCTGGGGAACCCTTCTCCACCAAAATTGAGGGTGACACCCCTTTTCCAGCAGGAATGTCACCCCCACATTCACACAGCATTCACAACCCCCAAAAAAAAAATGACCTGCAAAAGCAAAAAATTTCCAGCAAAAAAAAAAAATATTTAAAAAAAAAAAAAAATGGGGAAAAACAAATTATTGCCCTCTGCGTGAGCCACGCCTGGGGCGCCCCCGGCCACGGCCCCGGCTTCTCAGGGGAGACTCATGGGGGAGGGGTAAAACCGGGGAAGGAGGAGCAGCCCCTGATCTCTGCCCACCTGGCGGCCTGCCCTCCAAGGCCACGGCTATTCTGTCCAGGGCAGCACCAAGTGTTGCCGTGTTGGCCTGGATAGCCAGGGTAAGGGCCCTCACATCCTGCCCAACGCCTGCTGATGTCGTCTGCAGTTCATTTAGGCAGGTTGTGAAAGCCCGGGAGTGGGAGTCCAGGTTCCCCAGCGTATCCTTGATGGAGGACAGGCTCTCCTCCATCCACACCAATGTCTGGCTGACCTGTCCCAGATGGCGGGTCTGGAGGAACTGGTCCCTTCTCAGAGTGGCGGGCAGGAGATCGGCCACCCCCCTGGTGGTCTGGGATGACATCCTGCCTCCAGCTGATGCTTGTGGCCGGGGAGAAGGGGAGGCCCTTGTGAGGGGAGCCATGTTGGGGGAGGAGGGGGGGGGCTCCCCCTTAGGGAGGCCTGCCTGCTGCCAGCCAGAGGGGAAGAGTCCTCAAAACCCAAACGTCCAGTGCCTGGCATGGACTCCTCCTCCTCATGATTCTCCTCCTCCTCATGATTCTCCTCCTCCTCATGATTCTCCTCCTCCTCTTGAACCTCCTCCGCGGACTCCGGCCTTGTTGGGGGGGCCTCATTAGGCTGCTGTCCTGGGGTTGGTGCGGTCAGGCCAGATGGCCCTGCACCCTCCTGCACATCTGTGGATGACACAAAACATTCACAGGTTGGAGGATCCACACACTTGCCACATATTCCCTTTCACCCCCTCCCCCACACATGCTACACACCTGATATTAAAAAAAAAAAATTCCCTGGCACCACGGGCTCCGGACTTGAGTCAAAGCCGGGCAGGCCCTCAACTTCATGCCGATGAAAGGTCAGGGCCACCGCACGCTCCTCCGCTGTCAGGCTAATACGGCATGATGGGCCCCCTCCTGTGCCCCTGGCATGGGCATGCATTCTGGCCAGCTTCTTTTTGACCAGACGCCGGAGGTCATTGATTTTTTTGTCAATCCCAGACCGGGTCCGTGTCTCCCCCTGCCCCGCTGAATTCACCTGGTCAGTGATCCTATCCAAAATCTCCCTCCTCCTGGCCGGGGTGGTGTTGGCACTATGTGGGCCGTGGAGGAAACGCCCATACTCGCTAATGGCCCGGGGCAAGAATCTGTTTTTCCACAACAGTAAAATTCAGCTTTCGTTTTCTCTCAGTCATCCTTCCAAAAAAAAACAGTCCCAGTCAACAAAATTCACGCACACAAACAAGCACAACCAATCACAAAAAAACACACACAGAGAGAAAACTACTCAGCAATAAACTGTCACCAAAAAACAAAACAAAAATACAGCAGGAAAAGAAACAAACACAAATATATCAATCAAACAACCAGTCTCTCAAACACTTATCAAAAACCACTTTCAAAAATCTACTAACAAACACTTGATCACACAGAACACTAATCTGACAACTACAAAACACACCGCAACGAACAACAGGACAAAAGCACTTGGTTAAATGGGAAGGGACAAAGGGATGTACTTTTGCAAAGGAAGTGAGTGTGTGTGTGTCTATTTATGCTGTTTGCGTAGTTCACAACGTTGCCCTAGTCCATTTCCAATTTCACTGATTGCGCCGCTCCCGAGTTGTGAGCATGCGCACAGCGGAGCTGACGTGGTCTCCTTCAAGCGCGCATGCGCGAGCCGGCCGGCCCTTCATTTGCATGGGATCACGGCTCATTTCAATGTAACACGCCCACGTCCTTCCCAATTTGTATTACTCCGCCTTACGCCTCTGAAAAAACGTTACGCATGCGCAATTTTCTGCGCAAAAGCTACGAGAATAGGGTGATTACGCGACAAAATTGCGCAAGTCTAACGTAAACGCGGTGCGCTACGCCGGTCCAATAATGCGCAGATGTACCTGAATCTGGGCCAAAGTGTGTAGCCCTCTAAAATCCATTCAGAGCACGTAGCCTGGCTGGTTGGGAAAGGGGGAGATAAGTGTTTTCCCCCTTTTTCAACCATGCCAAGCCACATTCCATCAACCCTCCTGCCCACGCACCTTGCCCCCATGATGATGAGGACAAGGGCTTTTTCTCCACAAATTCCACAACTCTGACTGGTGGTTGGGGGGAGAGGTCTGTGGGTGAGGGGCTTATCAGAATCTAGAAGTCCCCTTTAACAATAGAAATAAAGATGCCCAAATGTTTGACAAACCTGTTTTGGAAGAATACAAAGATCTTGAGCAAGATCCAGCCCTAGATTTGAATTGCACCTTCGACATATCCCTACTTACTTTACACAGTTACATAGTTGGTAAGGTTGAATAAAGGGGCCAGAACTAGATGGCATACTCAAATATGTGGCTGGATCAGAGTCTTGTAGTGTGGCAGAATTATCATTTTATCTCTGGAGTAAATCCCCTTTTTAATGCATACTAGTATTCTGCTGGCTTTGCTTGTAGCTTGGCATTGCATGCCACTGCTGAGACTGTCATTTACTAGGACCCCCAAATCTTTTTCCATCCTGGATTCCCAGAGATTCTCCCCCTAACAGGTAACTTGCACTCCTATTTTCTAGTACACAAATGCATAACTTCACATCTTTCAACATTAAAACTCATTTACCATGTAGTTGGCCAACCCATTATTATAGGTACTCCTGTAACGTTTACACATCTTGCTTTGAAGTTATTGCCCTTCTTGGCTTTGTATCATAAGCAAAAACTGAGATTGAGCTATTTATGCTAACCTCTATATAATGTATGAATTAATTAAACAGAATTGGTCCCAGGACAGATGCTAAGGGAACCCCACTTACCATGCCAGCCCATTCTGAGTGCTTACAACCGTTTGGACACTCCCCTGTAACATTTTTTTCTATTAAGGTACATGCCAAACAACCTTTATTTTGTTAAGTAAAGGTTTATGGGGAACTGTATCAAATGCCTTTGAAAAATCCAGCTATAACACAGCCACTGGCCTACCTTTATCTAGATGGCAGCTCACTTCCTCATAAAATGTTAACAGATTGGTCTGGCAAGAAAGATCCTTCATGAATCTATGCTGATTACTACCAATGATAATGTTTTATCAGCAAATTATTGGATATAGTCCCTTATCATCCCCTCAAATAATTTACAAATAATTATTTTTAGACTGACTGGTCTAGTTTCCAGGTATATGTCTGCCCATTTTTTAAATATTGGTACCATGCTGGCTTTTCTTCAATCAGCTGGTATCATTCCAGTCCATAAATCATCCATAAAAGTTAGGCACAATAGTCTAGCTATCACCTGACTGAGTTCCTTAAGGACTCTTGGGTGTAAGCCTGGTCCCGGTGATTTGTTTATTTTACATGTTTTAATATGATTTCTGGCACTGGCTTCTGTTAGCCAGAAGGGTACATTCTGTGGTGTGTTATTACCATTGTGATTGTTGTTTCCTAAGTTGCAGGTCTTTGTTGGTTGCAATAAGTAGGTCTAGTAATGCATTATTTCTTGTTGGTGCATTCACTAACTGACCCATGAAATTGTTCTGCAAGATATTTAGGAAATTGTGAGCCATAGATGAATGAGAGATCACAGTCGATATCTGGATAAGTGAAATCCCCCGTTTATAATAACATTGCCTTGCCTTGCTGCCATCCTTAAAGGGTTTGTAAAGGATTTTTTTTTTATCTTAATAGCTTCCTTTACCTTAATGCAGTGCTGTTTTAATGTCCTCGTTCGTTTTTGCTCTCAAGTTGCTGTAATTCCTGGTTGTCTGTTTCCTGATAACCACAGTACTGGGAGCTTTCTCTCTGTGGTCACTAATCAAGGAGGTGTGATTACTGTGTGTCTAAAACCCCACAGCACCAATCAGTTTTGTTTTCCAAACCATCACTGCCCTGTATTGACTCTGTGGCTCTATATAGCAGAGAAGCAGGAAACATGCAAAAACGAAACTAGAGGTACATTTTATGATTGATTTTTACCTATTTTTAATAGTTTTTTTAAAAGGAATCAGTTAACTATTATGTCTCTATACCCTGTAAACTGTCATTTCAGCAAAAAAAAAAATCCTTTACAACTCCTTTAACTGTGCTAGAATGTCAAACTCCTCCTCATCCCTCAGGTTAGGGGGATGAGCATCTGTCCACTATCACGTTCCCATTATTTTCCTCTCTTTGGAGCTCCAACCACAAGGATTACACCTTTTCCCTTGCTCTATTAGTAATGTTGTTTGTCACATTCACTTGCAACTCATTCTCTATGTACAGTCATTCCCCTCCCCCTTTCCTACCCTCCCTGTCCATACGGTGTAGGGAATACCCCTGAATGGTTGCCAGTCAGTCATGTGAGCTGTCAAACCATGTTTCTGAAATCCCCACAAAACCAATATATTCTGTGTAAATTAGCAGCTCCAGTTCTCCCAATTTATTAGCTAGACTTTTAGCATACGTAATGCTTGATAACAGGGAGGCTGTGCTTACCAGATACAATTTTCCCAAGTGAAAAAAGCATCTAAAAAGTATCATATATGCTTTAACACTTTAATGTAATTTTTAATATTTTGTTTCAAAATCTTTACATTTTATTAAAAGAACACCCGGTGATGATGCAATGGAAGTCCTTGTTCAGGCACTTCCTGTTGGGGTGACAGCTGCCTCAGATCTCATATCTGTGACAATTAGGGATGAGCTTCAAGTTCAAGTTGAACTCATGTTCGACATGAACATTGCCTGTTCGCATGTTCGGTGAACAACGAACAATTTGGGGTATTCGCGAAATTCGAAAAGCAGAGGAACACCCTGTTAAAGTCTATGGTAGAAAATTAAAGTGCTAATTTTAAAGGCTAATATGCAAGTTATTGTCCTAAAAAGTGTTTGGGGACCTGGGTCCTGTATCAATGCAAAAACAAGTTTTAAAAACTGCAGTTTTTTCGAGAGCAGTGATTTTAATAATGCTTAAAGTGAAACAATAAAAGTGAAATATTCCTTTAAATTTTGTACCTGGGGGTGTATAGTATGCCTGTGAAGCAGCGCATGTTTCCCGTGCTTAGAACTGTCTCTGCACATAGTGTAATTTCTGAAGGAAAAAAGTCAATTTAAATCACTCGTGGCTATAATGAATTGTCGGGCTCCAGGCAATTAGGAGAAAAGCCATTCATAAAAAAAAGCGTGAGGGTCCCCCCAAATTCAATTACCAGGCCCTTCAGGTCTGGTATGGATATTAAGGGGAACCCCACCGTCAATTTAAAAAAACAGTCCACATGCCCTCAACATTGGGAGGAGCCCTATGTCCCCATGTTGATGGGACAAGGACCTCATCCCCACAATCCTTGCCCAGTGGTTGTGGGGGTCTGTGGGCGGGGGGCTTATCAGAACCTGGAAGACCCCTTTAACAAAGAGGACCCCAGATCTCGCCCCCCTATGTGAATTGGTAATGGGGTACATTGTACCTCTACCATTTCACTAAGAACGTGTAAAGAATTGTAAAAATAAAACACACACACCATGGAAAAATTCCTTTATTAAAAAATAAAATAAAAAATCCAGCGGCGGTAATCCACTTTCGGTCCCTGCTCCAACGCTGCTGGTATCCTGCGATGGTTGATCTCCTCTCCGCTTGGGTCCAGTGATGAAAAAATCTCTTCTTCCAGGTCCGGGATCCAGAGCGCACGCATCTGAGACGGGAGACAGCCCGGCGAATGATGCGGCTTGAGCCAGTGACAGTTCTTATATAGGTTAAGTGGGGCCACCCATCACTCTGAAGCAAGGGAGAGCCTGGGCTTCCCCAGTAACGTAGTCAGAGGGTGCGTAAGAGGGGGACAGGTTATGTGATGGGTGGCCCCACCTCACCCATATAAGAGTTGTCACTGGCTTAAGCCGTGTCATTTGCCGGGTTGTCTCTGGTGGGGACAAGTGTCCGGCGATGCGTGCACTCTGGATCCCGGACCTGGAAGAAGAGATCTTCTCATCACTGGACCCTGGCGGAGAGGAGATCACCCGTCACAGGATACCGACAACGTTGGAGCGGGGACCGAGAGTGGATTTCCACCGCTGGATTTATTTATGTTTTAATAAAGGACTTTTTTCCATGGTGTGTGTTTTATTTTTACAATTCTTTACATGTTCTTAATAAAATGGTAGAGGTACAGTGTACCTCATTACCAATTCACATAGGGGGGGCTGGGATCTGGGGGTCCCGTTTGTTAAAGGGATCTTCCAGATTCCGATAAGCCCCCCGCTCGCAGACCCACACAGCCACTGGGCAAGGGTTATGGGGATGAGGCCCTTGTCCCCATCAACATGAGGACATGGTGCTTTGAGGGGTCACAGACCCCCAAAGAATCCTCCCAATGTTGAGGGCATGTGGTCTGGTACGGTTCAGGAGGGGGGTGCTCTCTCGTCCCCCCTTCTTTTCCTGCGGCTGGCCAGGTTGCGTGCTTGGATAAGGGGTCTGGTGTGGACTTTTGGGGGAACTCCATGCCATTTTTTTGGGTGGAGTTCCCCTTAAAATCCACACCAGACCTGAAAGGGTCTGGAATGGATATTTGGGGGGAACCCCAGATCATTAGTTTTTAAATTGACTGCAGGGTTACCCTTAATATCCATACCAGACCTGAAGGGCCTGGTAATTAAATGTGGGGGGGACCCTCACACTTTTTTTTATTTTTTATGAATGACTTTCCTCTGAATTGCTAGGAGCCGACAATTCATTATAGCCGCAAGTGATTTTAAATTACTTTTTTTCCTTCAGAAATTACACTTTGTCCAGAGACAGTTCCAAGCACAGGAAATATGTGCTGCTTCACAGGCATACTTTATACCCCCCTAGGTATGAAATATTTCACTTTTATTGTTTCACTCAAAGCATTATTAAAATCACTGCTCCTGAAAACTTTTTTTTTGCATTGATACATGTCCCCTGGGGCAGGACCCAGATCCCCAAACACTTTTTAGGACAATGACTTGCATATTAACCTTTAAAATTAGCACTTTAGATTTCAAACGTTCGAGTCCCATAGACTTTAACAGGGTTCTAAAGTTCACACAAACTTTTGGTCTGTTCGCAGGTTCTGGTGCGAACCGAACAGGGGGGTGTTCGGCTCATCCCTAGTGACAATATGATAGTCCACTGCCATTATCAGAAATCTAGTCCAGAGCAATGATGTGCAGTTGATACTGAAGCATGTGTATGTAGACAGGCAGTGGCTAAAAAAAGGATGCAGGAGTTCAGCAGAGATGAAAACAATGATGAAAAAGATAAAAATAGTATTAAATGGAAAAAACATACAGCAATTGTTTATGACAGTGAGTTATGCTTTAGGTTTACCTTTTTTATTTTTTTATTTAATCAGATCTTTTTTTTTTATTATATATATGCAAACACCATTGAGACAATACAGACACATTGTACAAAGAAAATCACATTAAACAAAACACAACCCAAGAAAAAAAAAAGACCCCAAACCACCGCACCTCAACAAAATCCCCCCTATCCCCCAACCCCCACCCTGCTCTTGGAGTATGTATGGGAAAAAAAAAGACAGAAAAAACAGCATCCAATATTACAAAGTATATAGTACCTATTTGTTTATATGATACCTAGGTCATGGATTGAAGCCATCTTGACCAGGTAGTATCAAATTTTCTAATGGAATTCCTTAGGGAGTATGTATGTTTTAAAAAAAATAAAATAATCCTATTGATATCTAAAATCCACTCAGATACGGTTGGCGAGTAGGGAGAGGTCCACTTAAGAGCAATCTGTCTACGGGTAACAAATAGTGCGTGTCTTATGCATGTCTTATACTGTTACCAATAGAGGAGGTATAAATAGACGTATCCCAATGGACATATAAGTGGTTCAACACGAATGTTAATATCCAATAGCCCGTTAAGGGTACCGATCACCTTCACCCAGTACCTGAAGTTTCGGACACTGCCACAAAAGATGTATTAGCGTACCTGTATTACCACATCTAGCACAGGCTGGCTCAAATTTCTATCCAATTGCATACAGAAATTGGGGAGTTCTATAGACTCCATGAAGAATAAAGATATGTGACTGTCTGTGTGAGAGAGACACCCAGGGCGAGGACTGAAGAATATAATCCCAGACCTCCTTGGGGATAGAACCATTGGGCCAGATTCAGATAGAATTAGATTATCGTAGCTTTTACCAAATACACTACGCCACCGTATTTTACCTGGCTCTCCGTGGAATCCAGGTAGATTTTGTCCAGTAAACGACGGCGGCGTAGTGTATTTCTCCCGGCGCAATCCATATATGCGATTAGGGGGCGTGAAGCATTTAAAATAGGCGCGTTCCCGCGGCGATCGAACTGCACATGCTCCGTTCCCAAATT
Source organism: Rana kukunoris (assembly GCA_029574335.1). Classification (NCBI taxonomy): domain Eukaryota; kingdom Metazoa; phylum Chordata; class Amphibia; order Anura; family Ranidae; genus Rana; species Rana kukunoris. Next base: position 331,909,661 of record CM056049.1, read on the forward strand.
TCCCGCCGTGCATTGCGCGAAATCACGTCGTTACGTCATTTTTTCTTGAGTAGCGTCGTTTACGGACATTCCTATTCCCGTACGAGTTACGTAAAAAAAAAAAAAAACATTTTAAATTCGACGCGGGAACGACGGCCATACTTAACATGGGTTACGCACTGTTAGACCAGCAAAAAGCTGGTCTAACAGTACGTAGAAAAAAATAGACGTAAGCGATTGCGAAGACCGCTCGTATCTTCGTGGATCGCCGTAAAGACTCATTTGCATATCCCGACGCATGAAAACTCCTCCCAGCGGCCGCAAAAATATTGCAGCGTAGATCCGAAGGTTACGAAGACGTAAGCCTCTCGGATCGAAGCCCGAAGCCGCCGTATCATGGTTTGAGGATTCAAACTAGTGATACGGCGCGCGAAATTTGAAATTACTCCTGTCTAACACCAGTTAGACAGGCGTAATTGCTCTGTGAATCTGGGCCAATATCTTTTTCCCAACCAGCCCTAGAGCGGATGGGAATGTTTAGTACAAACCTATCTGACAATACCCTATAAATAGCAAAAGTGAGATCTTTTTGTTGACCCTGCCTGTACTATCTTATCAAGAACAAGAATAGGGGGGGGATATCCTAGCAGATGAGAATTGGCATGTAAAGTATGTCTTAGGAGGAATTGATAGAGCCAATTAGATTGTAGAGAAAACTCTCCTTAGATATTCAAAGGATTTAAGTATACATTTTTCGTATAGCTGAGCTTGAGTTGTTATTCCTAATTTCCCCCCATCTCTGAAACCCTCTAAGGGCCAAAATTTGAGGAAGTCTATCATTTTCCCACATGAGAGCGTATCTAGTAGTATAAGAGACACCCAGTATTTTTTTTAACTGTATCCCATATTTTACATATTATTATTATTATTTTAGGTACTTATATAGTGCCATCAATTTACGCAGCACTTTACATATACATTGTACATTCACATCAGTCCCTACCCTCAAGGAGCTTACAATCTAAGGTCCCTAACTCACATTCATATACTAGGGCCAATTTTGGTCAGAAGCCAATTACCTGCATTTTTGGGGTGTTGTAGAATCTCCAATTTAATACAAGGAGTTTTGTTCCACCATATTAATCGCCTAAATATGGTATTAATCTTAATAGAGAGCCGTATGGGTATCCCGATTAGGGCATTGTGTAAAAAATAAAGAAGCTGAGGCATCCATATCATCTTAATTAGATTGATATTGCCTATTAACAACAAGGGGAGCTTATTCCAGGTTTTACTTTGATTTTGGAATCTAGAAAGTAATGGAATTATAATATCCACAATATATGACTGTTGGGAGTTAGTCAGACATAGTTATATCCAAATATTTTATAGAGGCAACCTTAAGAAGATGAGAACGTGTAGATGACAATTCATCTGGAAGGGGATCCAGAGGCATTAGCATGGATTTCTCCCAGTTTATGCCTAACCCAAAAAAACTGCCAAACTCCTTAATATATTTTATAATTGCCGGTAGGGATGAGCAGATATTGGTCAAGAAAAAAAAAGTAGATCATCTGCATATAATGATATCTTTTCCTTCGTGTCTCCCCTAATAAAAGGTTTACTTTTACGTGTTAGAACACTTTGTAAATGCTCATATCTCAGAATTACTCTAACAGGTAGCTTCCAGATTTGTAATTTTATTGATATGATTAAGTATATTTTTTAATCTACTAAAACAATCCTATAATCTTAGCTTTTAGCTAATATGCCGGCTCAAATGTTATTGAATTCAGTAATGATTCAATATACAATTTTAAATTGCATGCTTTAAAAAAAATTGCTGTTAGAGGAAGTGCTCACATTTTTTAAAGGATCAAGCATATGCTGTCAGCTCAAAATAAATATAACTAAAATTTAACAAAAATATGTTTGTAATTGGACTTGCTTTTACATGCAAATCCTACTCTTTTTATTCCCTTTCATGTTTTCCCCCCTAGCCCTTTCCCCTTTCACAAATACTTTAGTAAATAAGTCTCATGCTGTTCACTTTGTATACCCAGTCATGCAAGAAAACAGTTTTATTTATTTTTTATTTGCTTGAACATGATTAGATGATTAATATACATGCATATTTACCCTATTCACTAAGCTAAATGAGCATTTACTTAAATTAACCTCATTGTGTGTACTGAACAGTTATCTATATTTTATTAATTTGCAAAATAAGTGAGGAAATGTCATATTTTTTTACATACTGATAAATTTCTATAAGATGTTTTTTGGTTAATTAGAAAAGAAAATAGAGTTGTTTGACAGATATAAGATAATCTCTTGGGCCTGGATTCACAGAGATTGGTGCATATTTACACATAGTACGCTACGCCGGCGCAGCACGGAGAGGCATGCACTGAATTCAGCAAGCTATTGTTCCCAACTCTGCGCCGGCATAGCGTACATTTCGAAGGCGCAGGCTGGCGTAAGTGGAAGTAGGCTGGAAGTGGGCGTGATCCATGCTAATGAAGCGTGACCCCATGCAAATGATGGGCCGGGCGCCAGACAAGTACTTAAAACGAACTGCGCATGCGTCGAGACGTGGACGTATCCCGTGCGCATACGCACAACCACGTCGGAACAACTGCCTAAGATACGCCGGATAACTGTGTACACCATTAAGGTAACCTACACCCATCCAGACCCACGTCGGCTCATATTCACAGACGTCGGGTTGCGCCTAATCTATGGGGAATAACTTTACGCCGGACGTAAAACTTACACAAACCGCATATGTCATGCGCTGGGCGCAAGTACATTCGTGAATCGCTGTATTTCCCTCATTTGCATATGTGAATGCCTAATCAATGGGAGAAGCAACATACGTCCAGGCCATATTTGCGCCCATGCCACGCTGGCGTAAGTAAGATACGTCGGGGTAGGATGGCCTATTTTTAGGCGTATCTTGGTTTGTGACTGGTGCCGGGCGCATATTTTCGCTACGCCGGGAAAAGGTGAGTTACGTCGGCATAAGTGCTTTGTGAATCCGGGCCATGCTCTTTTGACTCCTAAGCCCCACACACACTAACAGTTTTCCTGCAGGTTTTTCTCTTCAGGTTTACCAAAACCATGTAGTGCAAGGGCCTGCCTGATTTCATATGAATTGAAACTCTTAGGCCATGTACACACGGGGAGACATGTCGGCTGAAACACCGTTTCCAGCGGACATGTCTCCACGGATTTTGGTCCGATGGCGTGTACACACCATCGGACGAAAATCCCCTCGGACTGAGGACGTGGTGACGTCACCACTTCAGGAAGTAAATGCATGCTTTGAAATTTGTCCGCTGGAAAAACCTGTCCGTTCGTACACACGATCGGATATGTCCGCTGAAACTGGTCGGCAGATATATTTGATCGTGTGTACGCGGCCTTAAGGTTTGACCTCATATTAGATGGTTTTGGTAAACCTGAAGAGAAAAACTTGCAGGAAAATTGATAGTGTGTATGGGGCTTAAATCTGTTAAATGAATGAGGTACTGGATTACAGCCAGCCGTTGATTGGACAATGCTTCAAAGATGGAGAAAAGGTGATGACGAGCAAATTGTTGAAGAGACTTGAGCAAGGATATGTGCACTTTAATACCAGTGACACAATGGTCTGATGTAAAGACACAATTAACACGCTTCTTATCTAGGCTACATTCCAATTTCTGACAAATACATTTTATCTGTATTGTGTACATTTCTTTACACACATAGGCTGTTTCTCTTTTAGACTTCTTCGTCATAGAATTATTTTAAGTATGTCTTTTTTTTTGTGGATACTTGATTACTTTCACTTTAAAATAGATAACCATTGTATTTTATTATTTCCTTGGTAGTGTACAGTAAACTGTTAAAATCCTTTCTCTCCTAAATTCACTCTTATGTATAATTGTGAGCATTATCTTGAAAAAATTGCCAAATTAGCTAATCTGCATAGAGTATACACTCACCAGACACTTTATTATGTACACCTGTTACATTGATTGGTAACACATATTGCTTATCGGCCAATCACAAGGCATCTAGACGTGGGGGAAAACTACTTGCTGAAATTCAAACTGAACATCAGAATGGAGAAGAAAGGGGATTTAAGTGACTTTGAATGTGGCATGATTGTTGGTGCCAGACGGTCTGGTCTGAGTATTTCAAAAACTGCTGATCTACTGGGATTTTCCCTCACAACCATCTCTAGGTTTTACAGAGAATGGTCTATAAAAGAGAACATGTCCAGGGAGTTGCATTTGAGTGGATGAAAATGCCTTGTTTATGTCAGAGGAGAATGAGATGATAGAAAGGTAACAGTAACACAAATAACCCCTCGTTACAACCAAGATATGCAGAATATCATCTCTGAATGTACAGCATTTAGAACCTTGAAGCAGATGTGCTACAGCAGCAGAAGACCACATCGAGAGCCACGCCTCTCAGCTAACAACAGGACATTGAGGCTACAATCTGCATATGCTCACCAAACTTGGGTAGAGCTGCAAAGGGATGAAAGTAATACTAGTATGCTATAGGCCCCCTAACCAGAGGGAGGTGCCAGAGGTGGACCTCCTATCACAATTTGAATTAGCGGCAAGGATGGGAAGTGTCATCATAATGGGGGACTTTTATTATCCAGACATAGACTGGGTGGAAGTAACTGTGCATTCATCTAAGGTGCGCCAGTTCCAAAATGTCTTGCAGGACAGTTTCATGGGTCAGATGGTAAATCTAGAAACAAAGCATTACTAGACCTACTGATTACCAACAATACATACCTGATCACGGATGTAAAAATACAGGGCAATTTAGAAAACAGGTCAATTAATTTTAGTATGAATCACACTAATAGGAAGCATAAGGGGAATACGAAGACACTGAATTTCGAAAGAGCTTTGCTAGAAGATACAAATTGGAATCAAATCTTAGGAACAAAGAACACAGTGAAGAAATAGGTATGCTTTAAGAGCATAATAAATACGGGCATTAGTCAGTGCATTCCAATGGGAAATACATTTAAAAAAAGCCAATAAAAGTCCTGGGTGGTTTAATTCCAATGTAAAAATGCATATAAAAGCAAAGGAGAAGGCCTTCAAAAAATACAAGGCTGAGGGATCATCATTAGCATTCCAAATTTACAAGAATGCAACAAGAAACGTAAGGGTGCAATCAGGGTGGCTAAGATAGAGAATAAAAGAAACCTACCGGAGGAGAGAAAGAAAAATCCCCAAAAATTATTTAAGTACATAAATAGTAAGAAAAGGAGGTCATATCATATTGGTCACATAAAGAATGATGGAGGGAATCTGGTTACTAAGGATGTAGAGATGGTGAAGGTATAGAATTTATTCCTCTCCTAAGTCTTCACGAGGGAGGCTTCAGTAACCAAAACTGCAATGTTTATCCTAATGACTATCATAGGAAGCACCCTAACAGAGGACAAAATTAGAAATAGACTTGAAAAACTTAAAGCGGATCTCCACCCTAAAGTGAAGATCCGCTGATCGGAACCCTCCCCCCCTCTGGTGTCACATTTGACACCTTTCAGGGGGGAGGGGGGTGCAGATACCCGTCTAAAGACAGGTATCTGCACCCACTTCCGGCCCGCAGTCTCTGGCAAAAGACGGGCTTTTCCCGTTGTATGCTGGGAACTCTCGGCTCCCAGCACACAGCGGGAGCCAATCGCGGGCGCAGCGCGACTCACGCATGCGCCGTAGGGAACCGGGCAGTGAAGCCGGAGCGCTTCACTTCCTGGTTCCCTCGCCGTGGATGGAGGGGGGAGCAGCAGAGTGATGAGCGATCGCTCATCCTCTGCTGCGGACGCCGCTGGACTCCAGGACAGGTAAGTGTCCTAATATTAAAAGTCAGCAGCTGCAGTATTTGTTGCTGCTGGCTTTTAATATTTGTTTTTGGTGAACCATCCGCTTTAACATTAATAAGTCACCAGGACCAGATGTCTTGCACCCAAGGGTCCTTAAGGAACTCAGTCAAGTAAATGCCAGACCATTGTTCCTAGTTTTTCTATGGACTGGAATGGTACCAGCTGATTGGAGAAAAGCCAATGTATATTTGAAAAAGTGCAGAGATACATCCCTGGGAATTACAGACCAGTTAGCCTAACATCAATTGTATGCAAGCTCTTGGAGGGGATGATAAGGGAGTATATACAAGATTTTAGTAATGACAACAATATCATTAGCAGTAATCAGCATGGATTAATTAAGAATTGTTCTTGCCAAACCAATCTACTAACCTTCTATGAATAGGTGAGCTGCCATCTAGATAAAGGAAGGTCTGTAGACGTGTTATATCTGGATTTTGCAAAAGCATTTGATACCGATTCCCATAAACGTTTACTGTACAAAGTAAGGTCAGTTGGCATGGACCATAGGGTAAGTACATGGACTGAAAACTGGCTACAGGGGCGAGTTCAGAGGGTAGTGATAAATGGGGAGTACTCAGAATGGACAGGGGTAGAAAGTGGGGTCCCCCAGGGTTCTGTCCTGGGACCAATCCTATTTAATTTATTCATAAACGACCTAGAGGATGGGATAAATCTCTGTATTTGCAGACGATACTATGAGAAGCAGGGCAATAACTTCTCTGCGGGATATGGAAACCTTGCAAGAAGATCTGAACAAATGAATGGGGTGGGGAACTATGTGGCAAATGTGGTTTAATGTGGAAAAATGTAAAATAATGCATTTGTATGGCAAAAATATGAATGCAATCTACTCACTAGGGGGTGAACCTCTGGTGGAATCTAGGCTGGAAAAGGACCTGGGGGTCCTAGTAGATGAGAGGCTCAACAATGGCATGCAATGCCAAACTGCTGCAAGCAAAGCAAACAGGATATTGGCATTCATTAAAAAGGGGATTAACTCCAGAGATAAAGTGATAATTCTACCACGCTACAAGACTCTGGTCTGGCCGCACCTGGAGTATGCTGTCCAATTCTGGGCATCAGTCCTCAGGAAGCATGGGCTGGAACTGGAGAGAGTCCAGAGAAGGGCAACAAAATTAATAAAGGGTCTGGAGGACAATAGTTATGAGGAAAGGTTATGAGCACTGAACTTATTCTCTCTGGAGAAGAGACGTTTGGGAATTTAATAAGACACACGGCCATTCACTTAAATTAGAAGAAAAGCAGTTGAACCTTAAACTGCATATGGAGGTCTTTACTATAAGAGCAGTAAGAATGTGGAATTCCCTTCCACAGACGGTGGTTTCAGTGGGGAGCATCAATACTTTAAAAAAAAATATTAGGTAAGAGCCTGAATGGCCACAATATACAGGGATATACAATGTAATACTGACATAAAATCACACACATAGATTGGACTTGATATACTTTTGTATTTTTTCAACCTCGCCTACTATGTAACTATATAAAAAAATTGGACTATAGAAGATTAGAAAAACGTTGCTTGGTCTGATGAGTCAATTTCCGCTATGACATTCAGATGGTAGGGTCAGAATTTGGTGTAAAAAACATGAAAGCATGGATCTAGCCTGCCATGTATGAAGGGTTCAGGCTGGTGGTAATGGTTTAATGGTGTTGGGAATATTTTCTTGGCACACTTTGGGCCCCTTAGTACCAATTGAGCATCGTTTAAACATCATGGCCTACCTGAGTATTGTTGCTGACCATGTCCATCCTTTTATGACTACAGTGTACCCATCTTCTGATGACTTTTTCCAGCAGGATAATGCACCATATTACAAAGCTCGAATCATCTCAAACTGGTATCTTGAACATGACAATAAGTTCAGCGTAATCCAATGGTCACCACAATCACCAGATCTCAATCCAATAGAACACCTTTGGGATGTGGTAGAATGGGAGATTTGCATCATGGATGTGCAGTCGACAAATCTACAGCAACTGCGTGATGCTATCATGTCAATATGGTGTTTGCAACACCTTGTTGAATCTATGCTATGAAGAATTAGGGCAGTTCTGAAAGCAAAAGGGGGTCCAACCCAGTACTAGCAAGGTGTACCTAATAAAGTGGTGAGTGTATTTAGGGAAACCACACACCTGATCCTCCAATTCCAGAAAGAAAAAAAAAAACACCTGTTTTTAGCCAATCACCTGAGAGAGTAGAAGCTAGAAAGAATTTAGAGGTAGCTACCGGACAAGCAAATGACATGCATGTCTCTGTATGCTTTGGACTTCTGTCAATCTCATCAGTTTAATATCAGTTTGAGACATTGATGAGATAATTCTGAATAAATTGACAGGTGCATTTGACCTGCAGTTGACTTGCTTTGCGTGAGTTTTGCATTCCCATAGAACAGCAGATGAAGACTACAGTTTGCAATTGAACACACTGGCCAACACCAGGCCTTTTGGAACAATGTGCTAAAGACTAATCCATCGAAGATAGAGTTGTTTGACACAAACTGAAGACAGCATTTCCGTACAAGGACCTCAAAGCAATTATGAAGCATGGTCATGGAAATATTATGGTTTGGAGATGCTTTGCTCCTTTGCGGCCTGGGCAGTAATTTAGCCAGCCCTAAATTCTGCATAATTTCAAAGTGCTTAATGAGAAGGTTGTCAAACAGTGTCTTGCAACCAACTAATGTATGATGCCTGAATTAATATACTATAGTATAATATAATCAAAGAGCTAAGTAGGCAACTGCTAACACACTCCCAGTATTAATGTGAAAACCATAAATAAAAATAAAATCAACTGCGCTATGTGATATAATCCTTTGTATAACATCAAAATATCAAAGATTGTATTGAATAGAATGTAGATGATAGACAGAAAACAATACTTGACATATATAGTGCACACATAGCAGCCTGTGGGCGGAAGAGAGGAGGACAGCCACGGAGAACATCTTCTTCTGTCTATAGAGCGCTGGGGAGTGAGGTTATGGAATATTCCTTGGCTCTTCAGGAACAGGGGAGGCAGATTTCTGAGTGGCTGTAATCCATGGTCATACTCCTGTTGATGATTGCAATATATACCTCTGTGTCCTTGTGAGTTCTGGACGTTCCTATTCCATTGATGTATTTTCTGGACATCCTTTTCATCTACCCATCAAGTTGGAGAGTGGGACCGCCACTGACTTCATGCATTATTTGATTTACATGCCCATATTGATGTCTTTCTGGTAAGCAGATCGATTGCACAGTGGTGGGGTGTGTTTCCTTTGTCTGCACACTAAAGCTTTGGGGGCGTGGCCGGACCGAGCTAAGAGATGGATGCCTGAGCTCTGAGCTCCTGCCACCTCAGGGCGAAAATCAGCTTTTTTCTACGCTTTCCGACCCCACTCTGCTCCAAAACCACGGGCACAGCTTCGAGACAATCCTCTGCCTCCCGCTCGCGTTCCCCGAGGGGACATTCCGGTGAGCTCATCCAACACATTCCGGAGATGTTCCGGACAGGCCGGGGCAACAACATGGCGGCTCCCCGGGATGGCGCGCCTCAGGGACATACTCCCCCTGTCTCCAACCTTGCCGCAGGGATCGTCCTGTCAGCGGCTCAAGCCGATCCCCTTCCAACTTCTCAACAGGGATCCGGTCCACCACACACCCTGGCTACCCCTCATCTGACCCTCCAGGATTTGAGAGCGGTGGCCACGGACATTAAAGATACACTCTCGGCCGCCATTGCTGAACTACGCTTGGACATCCGCTCCCTAGACAACAGGCTCACGGTGACGGAGCGGTCGCTCGGGGACCACGACCTAGTTCTCCAACGCTCCACACTAAAGATCGATGATCACACTCTGCTGCTTAGAGAGGTAAATCGGCACCTGGAGGACTTGGAGAACCGTGGACGGAGACATAATTTGCGCGTGAGGGGGTTGCCTGAAACCGTTGAGGGGGACCAGGTTTTGGGCTCACCCATTCAACTATTCCAGGACCTGTCCGGGATTACCCTAAAGCATAGGAGAGATCTCAGACCCCTATTGGACGTTCTGAAGTCTAGGGAAATTAAGTACAAATGGAAGTTCCCCTTCTGCTTATCAGCCTCACACCAAGGCCGCACCGCTGAAAGTGCCGGAGGATCTCCCACACTTTTGTGAAACCCTGGGTCTGCCTCTCATCGCGGTCCCAGAGTGGTATGCCGTCTACCGTAAATCTGTCGGCAGATGGTCTAAGCCCCAGGAGGATGGGATGGAGGTACAGCATACTGCTAGCCGCAGGAGGAGATCCCCATCTGGATCCCGCAGGATGACCACGGCCGCGAACTCCGGGAGGGACCGAGACCCGCTTGCATCCCCAGGAGCAAGGAAATCGCGCAGAAACCGCTAACCCGCTACTACAGGTTGACACCTCCACACCCTGAGTACACCCAGTTTGATGTGTTTTCCCCTTGTTGACTTTCATGTTTTACATTGTTGTCCTCTCGGACACCTGTTAGCCCTGATTTTTTCACTTCACTGGCCACTAGCGCGCGAGGGATCCCCCTTCGTAGGTTCAGTGACGGATACCTCGGCGCCCGCCCAGAGACTACAACACCCAGAGTGCACTTCGCCTGGTACTGGCCTCCGTGGCAGCAGGGGGAGCTGTACTACCTAGTTCGCCTGTTGTCTCCCAACGTCACGATTGAATGGGCGGAGCGCACTACGGGGATAACACCTCCTGGATGTGCCGCTAACCGGACGGATGTCGCACCCCGTCTGAGCCTTCTTACCACCGCGGTGTTGGCACCTGCCTATGGAACTGCCCCGCACGTTGACACGGACCCCTTCGACCCGATAGGCTACTCCCGCCGCTGATCCTCACCCACCCAGACTGGTTTGCGATCTCCCCACCTGTACGCCTAAGAACTCAGCGCCGTCGGGCCACGGGGTCTGGGATGGGAGGTGACTCCTTCCCGCCGACGAACTTTGCTGTTATGGACCTCTGTCTGCTGCCCGGTCCCGTGGCCTGCGGATGGCCTCCCCAGATTCTTGGGTGCATGTGTCTCCTCGGTCACTCCGAAATCCAAACACCAGACTTTGGATGACGGGGTGCAGCCACGTACCGCTCCTGGATTGCTGTCCGGACCCGGTCTCGGGAGCGGTGGGACCCTCAAACTCCCCCTCCCTCTCCTCTGAGACTGTGATAGACCCTGTGCTTCGGAGGGGAACAGCTGCTGAAAGATAGCTTTAAGTATATAAGACTGATTGCCTAAATGGGGGCCTTGCTCCGCTGCCTCGTACGGTAATGTGTTACTGTTAGTATATCCTTCTGAACTTCATCCTTACTATGTTGTTTCCTATAAATATTATTGCTGACCTACTCCTGGGTGCTGCTCCGTGTGGGCCTCCCCCCCCTGGCCCCCCCACTCGCCCCGGGCTGATATGGTTCCAAGGGATTTTTTCTCCCCAGACTGGGGCCCGGAGGGGGGGGCCTAACCGGAGTTGCACTACGCTTTGATTGCCCTTAACTACGTGGGAGCTCGGGCCTCCTTGGTGACCCCCGGTGACGGCCCTTCGCCCACTATGGTTACTGGGGTTGGAACACCAACCTGCATGCCACTATCTTTCTTCGCTCTGGGGTGGCTCACCCATGTGATACTAACACCCCCAGATACCACTGCTCTACGGTTAGGCTCTGACCAACCCCCGCGAGGGCCTATACAGGGGTGCTCGCGCACTCTTTAGGGCGCGGGTTCTCTGTTCACCCGCACTCACCGGTTACTACGGACTTTTTGCCCGGTGTGGGGACCTAATCCCCACACCTAACCGGTTCTCCCCGTCCTCTTCGCCCCCCCCTCCAACCCCCCCCCTTCCTTTTTTTTTTCTCTCCCTCTCCCTTCCTATTGACCGCCACCGTTTCCCTCCTTTACTCTCGCTATGGACGGCACCCTCCCACCCACCCCCCAGCTCCAACAACTGAAACCCCCCCCACACAGCTCAAACTGCTCTCAATTAATATCAGAGGTCTAAACACCCCGGAAAAACGCTCACAGCTATTACATGCCCTCCGATCTCATAACCCGCACGTGGTTCTCATCCAGGAGACCCACTTCCGATCCGACAATGTCCCCAAACTAGGCGACCGCCGCTTTCCCACGGTTCTTCATGCTACCAATAACGAAGCAAAATCCAGGGGGGTTTCGATCTTGTTCTCCAGGCACTGCCCATTCCAGAGCACTGAGGTGCAGAGAGATGAATTAGGAAGATATATCTTTGTCAAGGGCACACTGCAAGGCCGACCGTACATGATAGCAAACATATACGCCCCGAACACACGACAGGTGACATTCTTTCGCTCAGTACTCTTCCAACTGACTGCCTTTCAGCACGGTACGCTTATTGTGGGCGGCGACTTCAATGTCCTGCTGTCTCCTATGCTTGACACCTCAAATGGGTCCGTGCCATTAAAACACAGCTTAGTGCCTTGTCCCTTCATGACCCTTGGCGTACGCTCCACCCGAACGTGAAAGACTATACGTATTTCTCCGCTCTTCACAACAAGTATTCAAGGCTCGACCACTTCTTTCTTTCGCAGAACGACCTTATGTCCCTGACCAGTGCGACTATAGAACCCATGGTGCTTTCGGACCACCACCCTATCACAATATCATTATCACTACCAGAACACAATATCAGATCTCCCATCTGGAGATTAGATGACTCCCTTCTACTCGACCCAGATAATGCACGCTCGATAGGTGATAGCATCACACACTTCTTTACGGCTAACGACACAGAGGGTATGTCCCCGGTCACCCTATGGTCGGCGCATAAATGCGTCATCCGTGGTGAGTTTATGTCCCTGGCAGCCGCACGGCGTAAGGCTAGAAGTGCCCGCATTGCGGAGCTCTCCAACCGCGTCAAATCCCTTGAAAACGTGCACAAACGCACACTGGCGACACAGACTCACTCGGACCTGGTCAAGGCCAGGACAGACTTACTGGAGGAACTCCAGCTCATCGTGAAACGTAAATTTACTCTCACACATAAACTCTTTTACGAGTTCGGGAATAAGGCGGGCAAACTGTTGGCATCGGCACTGCAAAAAAAGAAATCCGCGCACACAATACACTCTATTACCTCCCCGATAGGTACACAGGCTAATAAAACTGAATGTATCGCTAAACACTTCATGGAATACTTTTCAGGGATTGTACAACCTGCCCAAAACTCCCAACACCCGGTCCCCCCAGGACCGTCTGGGGCTCATTGACGACTTTCTCACCAAATATGGACACTCGTCTGTCCCCCCGGGCGACTTATCCCACCTGGGTTCGCCCCTCACTATGGAGGAAGCACTTAGGGCCCTGAAGCACCTCAAGACAGGGAAAAGCCCGGGCCCGGACGGCCTGTCAACCGGGTACTACAGGGCATTTGCAGCCACCCTTCTGCCAAGAATGGTGGGGGCCTTCAATGAGCTTCCAGATGCACCCTCTATTAACACTGACATCTTAGAAGCACACGTCACCCTTCTCCCAAAACCAGGAAAGGACGCCACATTGGTCTCCAACTACCGTCCCATATCTCTCCTGAATGTGGACGTCAAACTCTATGCTAAAATCTTGGCTAACAGGTTACTCCCATTTCTCCCTGACATGGTGTCCATTGATCAAGTTGGATTTGTCCCGGGCCGCGAAGCTAGGGACAACACCATCAAGGCTATCAATGTACACTATTGGTTGACGTCGACTGGCACAGAGGGTTTTTTTTTGTCACTGGACGCGGAGAAGGCGTTCGACAGGGTGGCGTGGGACTTCATGACCGCGGCACTTGGCGCACTGGGACTTCCGAGTCGCTTCATTCACATGATTATGGCCCTGTACTCCACCCCTTCGGCAAGGATCAGGGTGAATGGTCGGCTGTCGGAAGCCTTCTCCGTAACTAATGGCACTAGGCAGGGATGTCCCCTATCCCCCATACTATTTGTCCTTACTCTAGAACCCCTGTTGCGCAGGTTGCGTGACAACCCAGATATAAAGGGAGTCACCGTCGGGCAGAAATGCTGTAAGTTGGTGGCCTACGCCGACGACGTACTGTTGTTCCTAACAAACCCGATTACCACCATACCAGTCCTCCTGAAAGACTTTGAGCTCTTCAACCGACTCTCAAACCTCCAAATAAATTTTGGCAAGTCTACGGCATTGAATGTTTCCCTTCCCAACCCGATGGTCTCCCTTTGTAAACAGAACTTCCCCTTCAGTTGGGAAGAAGAGGCTATAACGTACCTGGGAATTAAGCTCCCAAAGGATTTGAAAAAACTGTACCCTCTTAATTTCCTCCCAGTCCTGGGAACCATGGGAGATGACCTACTTAAATGGGGGAGGGGACATTTTTCATGGTTCGGCAGGGCGGCAATTCTGAAGATGAACATACTCCCTAGGATCCTGTATGTCCTCCAGGCAGTTCCAATTGGTTTACCCCCGCCTTTTTCACGTCCTTCAAAAGACATTGCAGAAACTTTTTATGGGCGGGGCGCCCCCCCGAATTGGATGGGATAAACTCATCCTTCCTAAAATGCAGGGGGGCATAGGCCTGCCCGACCTACCCCTATACCACAGGGCTAGCCAACTGACCCGCATTGTGGATTGGCACAAACATTGCCTCCACAAAGACTGGATCTCATTAGAGAATGCATATGTCCCTTTTCCCATCTCCCATCTCCCCTGGATTAATCCACTGAAGATCCCCAAAACTTGCAGGGATCACCCTCTGATTGGCCCCACCTTGGCCACTTTCAAAACAGCATGTCGATCGCTGGAGCTGACCCCTTATCCAGGTCCTATGACTCCGATCACCCAAAACCTGGACTTCCCCCCCGACATAGGATTCACTACAGGTATAGTGGAACCCCGCCAAAGCACGATTAGGGCTAACGGGTTTTTTAACGAGGGCATTCTTCTCACACATCCTGAAATGGTCGAAAAATTCCCTGACAGGCACATCCTGTTCTTCAAATATCTTCAAATCCGACACTTCTTGCACAACCCCCCAAACCAAACACACTGGCATAGAGATCTCACCTCCTTCGAAGTCATCTGTACCGAGGCAGGCCCCCAGTCGCACCTAGTCTCTAGGTTGTATACCCTCCAACTGGCTAGGGCCGCTCCAAACGTTGCCCTACACCACAAGTGGGGCACAGACTTGGAACTGGACCTATCCCCCGAAGAGTGGGATCATATATGGGAACGCATACACAAGGGGTCCATCAACGTCTCGACACAAGAGAATAGGTACAAGATCGCCTTGCAAGGGTATCGCACACCAGATAAACTTCACAAGATATTCCCGGGGGTCACCCCCACGTGCTGGAGATGCAACGCGGGGGTGGGTACCTTTCTGCACGTTTGGTGGAGCTGTCCACTGCTCCAACAATTTTGGAAACGGATCCACGATCTCATTGTCCAGATCACCACCTTTTCCCCCGATTTTACCCCGGCACAATATCTCCTGCACCACACTTCCTGTCCCAGGAGAACATACAAAAACTCACTCATGCTACAACTCATTAATGCAGCTACCCAATGCATCCCATTGAGATGGGGGTCCGCTACCCCCCCTCAGTGGAGGACTGGCACTCGCGGGTCACAAAGATAGAAGAAATGGAAAGGATCATCCATCAGGCCAAGGACACCCATGAGAAATTTAGGCTAACCTGGGCCTGCTGGACGCACTACAGGGAATCCCGGAATTCCCAGGCTGGGGACGTCTGAGATATTCCTGTTACCTGAATGAAATCCTCACTTACACCCCCCCCCCGTCCCGTCTTTATACTCGCCTAATAAACCACTCTCATTTTGTCTTCCACCCCCCCCCTTTTTTTTTCTTTCTTTCTTCATGGGACCACAGAATCACTCATCATTCGAAGCCTTGCGTGCGCAGGGTCTTGCTCGCTGCTTGGGACTCCCCACCCCGCTCACAGTGTGCTCCCTTGAGGGGTGGGCGGGTGTGGGGATTGTACCCTTGGTTCTCATAACTAACTGGTCCCACCATTGACCCTCCTTACAGCTTTGATGCTTGTCAATTAGCCCTTAACCCTTACCCTTTGAAAGATGCCTAGATAGTCCAGAGTATTTTCACGCACATACTGCACGCTAGCAGGACCTCTTGGTCTGAAGGGTATAAGCCTTCACATTGCGGATTATCTAGTTCAGGCTGCTTTATGACATCCTACATTGCATATGTATGCTTCATTTTACCAAAATGTCTGTTTATGCTTGTTTTATATTAGTCTTCTCTGGTCAACTCATGCATGACTTCTGATCTGCGACATGGTCTTACTGTACTTACTGTTCCAGTGTTCTTCTGTTATTTTTTTTTCTTTCATTGTATTTGGAAATCTTCCAATAAAAAGATATTAAAAAAAAAAAAAACTAAAGCTTTGGTGGAGGTCCTTTATATCAGCTTCATTGATGACCATACTTACTTATTTCGACTATATTATTTATATTATTATTTTTATGCTATTCACTGAAGCGCTGCACTATTGGACTTAATTATTTGTGTTTGCTTTATCTACAAACTGTGCTAGCTGCTTTTTTTCTTAATTATTTTATTTCCAGTTTAGCGCAGATATCCGTTCACCCTGTTTTTTAGACTTTATATATAGTGCATAACTTGATAAATAAAGTGCTTATCAGTGCATTTAATTGCTATATAACAATAGAATAATATATGTGAAAAAAGTCAAATTCTTAAATCATAAAGTGCTTCAGTGTGGAATGGTGTCTTATAAATGTATTTACTTTCAATGGATTTTTATTTTTTCAAATAAAGGATACAGATAAATGATGACCAAAGGCTGAAATTACAACATCAAAACATTCTAGTTCAACATCCAGAGGCGATTTACTTCGCATGTGCTGCGCTATATAAGTTTTCATTCATTCATTCATTCATTCTTCTACAAACCGGGCATAATGACAGTAACAATGACTCAATTGATTTCAAATTACCCAACTGTGGGTTGATTAAAGGAATCCAGCGAGCTTAATAACAGAGGAAGGGGCGGAAAAAGAGGTGTATATGGTGATCTTGCGCTCAGGGGAAACCTGCCTGTCCCGGACACCCCTAATGGGATCAATCTGTGTCCCAGCCAGGCGCCTCCCAATCCGCCTCCTCCTATAAAATTATTTGATGGGAAATTAGAGGGTTCGAATTTGGCTTCATTGAACCTCTAGCTCATACTAACGAAATAAGATAGGCCTATAGTGTTACCAAATTGCCCATATGAATAACCGGACGAAGAACAAAGAGCATTACCTTCTGGTCATACAACTGTCTTAAAAGAATAGAAGTAAGAAAGAGAGAGAGAAAAGTGGGGGTAAGAAAGAGGGAAAGGAAGGGAAACATGAGCCTAACTTGTACTGAAGGATGCAGGTTGCGTGGGGTGTACCCCAGTCGCCAAAGGTATACCACAGTGGGATGCCCATGATCCCCACACGGCTTCAAATTTCTGATTCGTGTTTGAAAGAATGCTGGCCAGTTTTTCCTGCACCATGATCCACGAAATCTTGCGTTTTATTTCTGCAATGGAAACCCTGGGCTGTTTCCAAGCCCTTGCGATGGTAATTTTAGCCCCGAGGAGCATAAATCGGATCAGCTTCTGATTGGGCTTGGATATACCCGGAATCCGAGCATTTAGGAGAGCTACAGAAGCCGTTCTGGGGACCGAGCAACCAGTAACTGTACAAATGAGGTTAAAAATCCTCTTCCAGATTGGTCTGATTCTGGGACATTCCCACCAGACATGCACCATCGAGCCCAGGAGCTGACAACCTCTAAAGCAGCTGGGATCTGATGATGGGTAGATGGCCGCAAGCCTGGCGGGAGTCATATACCACCTCATAAGGACCTTTAAGTTTGCTTATAAATGTATTTAAATCTTCACATTCATGCATGTGCCAAACTTGCGTCCCAGTGCTTCCATATCGGTTGTGTGCTCACCTCAATTAGTGTGACCTGACAATTAAGTTTGCTCAGACAAAGCTTTTTAGTCACCCAGGACTAATCAGATGTATTTCCTCCTTCCAATGTTCAGTCAGGAGGATCTATCCTGACTGGCTCAGCGACAGCGGGGTTGTCATGTCGGGAAGTAGCACTATTGTAGGAAAACCTCTCCCGTCCGCCACCGCAAAGCGAGTGCACAGATCCACCATTTTCTAAGCTAGCAGGAAAGAGGGTGTCAAAATAATAGCACAGGGGGTGGGCACTGCCTTGGGGAATATATACAAATGCAAAACATTTCCGTGGTGCTGGGAGCATAGATTTTTTTTAGCATTGACATTTACAAAGAAAAAACAGCACATAGACTAATGTCTAACGACTAACGTCCAACAAGTGAGTACTGGCCAATAATCCCTTTTTGGTATGGCCCCTTGTTACAGACTTTCTGTTTGTTCCTCTTTATCCAGATGAACACTTAATATTTATGCTGTATATACAGTGCCTGCCGCCGAGAATGTGTTTTCAGCACGCCAGCATCGCGCTGAATCTCGGCGACAGGCTGCCGATATCTCGCACTCGCTGGAATAGTAAAGGCACATTCCAGCGAGCGCGTCATAGAAGCGACGGGGATCCGACGCGGATTCCCGCCAATTCTACACGTGGGCGGAGTTTGTTATGAATCCTGAACGAGAAATCCCGCCGGATTTTTAAAGAAAAATCCGGCATGGGTTCCCCCCTCAGGAGCATAACGGGCCCTTAGGTCGGTTATGGGTTGTAAGGAGACCCCCCTACGCCGAAAAAACGGCCGTATCCAAAGCACGCCGGCCGGCCGGTCAGGAAGGGAGTGGGGGCGAGCGAGCGCCCCCCCCCCCTCCTGAGCCATACCGGGCAGCATGCCCTCAACATGGGGGGGTCAGGTGCTCTGGGGCAGGGGGCGCACTGCGGCCCCCCACCCCAGAGCACCCTGTCCCCATGTTGATGAGGACAGGGCCCCTTCCCGACAACCCTTGCCGTTGGTTGTCGGGGTATGCGGGCGGGAGGCTTATCGGAATCTGGAAGCCCCCTTTAATAAGGGGGCCCCCAGATACCGGCCCCCCACCCTAAGTGAATGAGTATGGGGTACATTGTACCCCTACCCATTCACCTGCAAATACAAAGTGTAAACACAAATAAAACACACAGGGTATTGAAATATTTTATTAGTTGGCCGCCGGGGGGGGGGGTGTGTATGATCGCTTTTATAAAAGCGCCCCCCTCCGGCGGGCTTCTGTGGGGGGTGGGTGCCGCCGTCTGGTTCTCTTCCGCCGCCGGGGGGCGCTTTGATAAAAGCGCCCACCACCCGGCGGGCTTCTTTCGACGTCTTCGGCGGCGGGGGGGTCTTCTCCCACTCTCCGGGGTCTTCTCCCGCTCTCCGGGTGTCTTCTCCCACTCTCCGGGGGTCTTCTCCCACTCTCCGGGGTCTTCTCCCACTCTCCGGGGGTCTTCTCCCACTCTCCGGGGTCTTCTCCCGCTCTCCGGGGGTCTTCTCCGCTCTCCGGGGGTCTTCTTCTTCTTCAGGACTCGCCGCCGCTATCTTTGTGTGTTAGCTCAATTACTAGCGGCGGCGGCCCCCTCTTCTGCGGCGGCGGCGTCTTCTTCTTCTTCTACTGTCCAGATGTTGACGCGACGCTTCCTTCCGCTGTTATGCCGGGCGCGCGGCTCGCAGCGAAGTATATAGGCCTGTCTTGTGACGTCGCAGTCCCATCATGCTCCGGTAGGTATCACGTGGGTAGGTAGCACGTGGTACCTACCGGAGCATGATGGGACTGCGACGTCACAAGACAGGCCTATATATTTCGCTGCGAGCCGCGCGCCCGGCATAACAGCGGAAGGATGCGTCGCGTCAACATCTGGACAGCAGAAGAAGAAGAAGAAGAAGACGCCGACGCCGCAGAAGAGGGGGCCGCCGCCGCTAGTAATTGAGCTAACACACGAAGATAGCGGCGGCGAGTCCTGAAGAAGAAGAAGACCCCCGGAGAGCGGGAGAAGACCCCGGAGAGTGGGAGAAGACCCCGGAGAGTGGGAGAAGACCCCCGGAGAGTGGGAGAAGACCCCCGGAGAGCGGGAGAAGACCCCGGAGAGTGGGAGAAGACCCCCCCGCCGCCGAAGACGTCGAAAGAAGCCCGCCGGATGGTGGGCGCTTTTATCAAAGCGCCCCCCGGCGGCGGAAGAGAACCAGACGGTGGCACCCACCCCCCACAGAAGCCCGCCGGAGGGGGGTGCTTTTATAAAAGCGATCATACACCCCCCCCCCCCCCCGGCGGCCAACTAATAAAATATTTCAATACCCTGTGTGTTTTATTTGTGTTTACACTTTGTATTTGCAGGTGAATGGGTAGGGGTACAATGTACCCCATACTCATTCACTTAGGGTGGGGGGCCGGTATCTGGGGGCCCCCTTATTAAAGGGGGCTTCCAGATTCCGATAAGCCTCCCGCCCGCATACCCCGACAACCAACGGCCAGGGTTGTCGGGAAGGGGCCCTGTCCTCATCAACATGGGGACAGGGTGCTCTGGGGTGGGGGGCCGCAGTGCGCCCCCTGCCCCAGAGCACCTGACCCCCCCATGTTGAGGGCATGCTGCCCGGTACGGCTCAGGAGGGGGGGGGCGCTCGCTCGCCCCCACTCCCTTCCTGACCGGCCGGCCGGCGTGCTTTGGATACGGGTCTGTTATGGATTGTGGGGGGACCCCCACGCCGTTTTTTCGGCGTAGGGGGGTCTCCTTACAACCCATAACCGACCTAAGGGCCCGTTATGCTCCTGAGGGGGGAACCCATGCCGGATTTTTCTTTAAAAATCCGGCGGGGATTTCTCGTTCAGGATTCATAACAAACTCCGCCCACGTGTAGAATTGGCGGGAATCCGCGTCGGATCCCCGTCGCTTCTATGACGCCTTTGTCTCCATCGCGGCAAGCCAGCTCGGCGCTGGCTCCCGCGATGGGGCTCGTAGGTGGTCAATCTTGCCGAGAAAGGGAGCAAGATTGACACAATATCCCAGTCACCTACTGTATATCTTTATACCCTGCTGCAGATTCCTGATACAATAGGTTCCATCTACCCCATATTTACCCAGGAAACTTCTGCAGCCTATCTTTCAATAGACACACATTATGCTCGCCTAGTGGCTTATCACATTCATCCAGACAATCCAGGTAAACCCCCCCCCCCTTCTTTCCATTTTTGTTTCTTTTTCTTTCCCTTTCTCTTTCCTGTTTGTTTGCTTCCACGTTTACCTTTTCTTTTTCTTTTTCCCTTTTATATTTTATATTATATTTTATCTCTTCTTCTCACTCACATTTCACTTCACCTTACCATCATACACTCTACAATACTCGTGTCCTCCCTGCCAGGGCCGTCTTTACCATAGGGCAAACAGGGGCAGCTGCCCAGGGCCCTGTCACTGTTGGGGGCCCAAAAAAAAAAACCTTAAAAAAAAAAAAAAAATTTTTTTTTTTTTTTTTTTTTTTTGGGTCCGGAGGTCCCCAGGGGCCCGGAGGTCGCCAGGGCCCCAGATGGCAACCCCCCTTTTTTTATTAAAAAAAAATTGTTTTATAAAACAAAACGTTTTTTATATATTTATTTTAATATATATATATATATATATATATATATATATATATATATATATATATATATATATATATATATATATATATATATATATATATATTATAAATGTTATTATTATTAAAGAACGCAGAGGTCCCCAGGGCCCCGGATGGCAACCCCCATTTAAAAAATGTTTTATATTTTTTTTCTTTTTATTTCTTTTTTCTTTTTATTTCTTTTTTATTTTATATATATATATATATAATATATTTTATTAAAAAGGCTCAGAGGTCCACAGGGCCCCAGATGGCAACCCCCCTTTTTTTATTAAAAAAAAATTGTTTTATAAAACAAAACGTTTTTTATATGTTTATTTTAATATATATATATATATATATATATATATATATATATATATATATATATATATATATATATAAATGTTATTATTATTAAAGAACGCAGAGGTCGCCAGGGCCCCAGATGGCAACCCCCCTTTTTTTATTAAAAAAAAATTGTTTTATAAAACAAAACGTTTTTTATATATTTATTTTAATATATATATATATATATATATATATATATATATATATATATATATATATTATAAATGTTATTATTATTAAAGAACGCAGAGGTCCCCAGGGCCCCGGATGGCAACCCCCCTTTAAAAAATGTTTTATATTTTTTTTCTTTTTATTTCTTTTTATTTCTTTTTATTTCTTTTTATTTCTTTTTTATTATATATATATATATATATATATATATATATATATATATATATATTTTATTAAAAAGGCTCAGAGGTCCACAGGGCCCCATGTGGCAAACACCCTTTTTTATTTTTTTTATAAATGTTTATTTTTTTATTTTTGTTTATATATTTTTTATTTTTTTTTATTAAAAGGCCCAGGGGTCCCCAGGGCCCTGGATGGCAACCCCCCCTTTTTTTTATAAATGTTTATTTTTAATATATATATTTTTTTATTATTAAAGGGCCCAGAGGTCCCGGATGGCAACCCCCCTTTTTTTGTAATTTATTTTTATAAAAAAAAAATATTAAAAGGGCTCAGAGGTCCCCAGATGGCAACCCCCTTTTAAAAAAAAATATATATTTTTTATATATATTTTTTAGTTATTTTTTTCTTTTTATTACTTTTTTTGTAAAGGGCCCCCCGCTTCTAAATTCGCTGTAGCTCCCCCGCTTCTCAATTTCAGGAGGCAGCACCCCCCCCCCGGTGCCTAAAGCTGTGTAAGGGGCCCCTGTTAAGCCCCTGTGCTGCCCACAAATCAGGCTGAAAATCATCAGCGGCACGCAGCCAGTGACAGTACTGCTTCCCTTCCCAGTGTTTTAAAATGTACAGCACCCCTGGCTTCCCTTTAGACGTGCACTTCTCCCTTCCTGCCACTGGGTGCTGCTTGTATATAAAAGTGAATTAGAATGTGATTTTATAACATCCCCAGTTTGACCTTCCCGAGGCTGACTTCTTCATGTCCTGCTACTCAAGGTATGTCACTGTTTGCTAATCTATATTGTAAATATAAGTTTTCTGTAGAGTGTGCCCAAAGTCTTTATATTTGATGATTCACTGCAGGTCTGGTCAGTGTTTTTAAAAGTTCCTGTATTTTACACATGGCATGGGATGGGGTCACAGCATCGTCTGTCCATTCTGCTTTAGCACCATGGGACCCCATGCCATACCGTGTGTAAAATACAGGAACTCTTTAAATCACAGACCAGACCTGCAGTCCAGGCTGAGTGAGGCCTCAGAGCACATGGCATTACTGTCTGTATTTAACTGCTTGATGGGCTTATTTTGGGCCTGGCTGGTTCACATGTATCTGTTTTGGCGGCCCACATTTGCACAGGCACAGCAGCCCATTCATTTGAATGGGCCGCCATGCCTGCATTTCCTGCAAAGAAAAGTGCACCTATGCCCACCAAGCAATGAAATACAGCACTGTCTGTCCATTCTGCTGTGACTTATCTGCAGTTCCCGCACTGTCAAACTTGCTGCATTTTTAGACGTTTAGGTCACGCTTTTAAAAACACAGTGCGTTTGTGTGTGCAAGAACTGCAGGTAAGTAGCATGGTGCAAAAGCAGAATGGATTTCAAGGCAACTGTATTTTTAAAATGCTGAATGCACCTTTTTTCTGCAGGAAACAAAGGCATGGCAGCCCATTCAAATCAACGGGCTGCTGTGCCTGCACAAATTAGGGCCGCTAAAAAAACACATACATGTGAACCAGCCAGGCCCAAAATAATCTGGAGGGGGGCCCAAAAAAAATGTTTGCCCAGGGCCCAAACCATATTAAAGACGGCCCTGCTCCCTGCACATCTGTCATACCCAGCACTACATATCTATTTTGTCTTCGGCTCAATCTTTATGCGCACACACCTCCAACACACAATCTCCCTTTCCTTTCCTCACATCTTTTTTGCAACCATTCCTGTCTTTGAGCAGGATCATATCACATCTCATCTTTCCTTTACCTTGTTCATTCCACCTCCCACACTTTTTCCACTCACAACTTTCTCTTGTTTCACCTATCCTACTTCCCCATTTCCACTCTCTCGCCCCTCCTCTCGTTCACTCACCCTCTTGTCCTAAAAATCCCCCCCTCTCTGTTGACTATCTATTTGCTTAGCCACCTAGGCTGCATTTACTATCATGATGGGGTATCCTTTCTTCCCCGTAGGTTTTCCTGGTCCTGCGTGGTTGATTCACCCTCTAATTGGCCGGTCACGGCCCTCCTCCCGTCCCGTCTTGTCCTGCTTGGTCCCCCCCCTCCTTTCCTCCCCCTCTCCCCTCCGGCAGTAGTGCGGGGTCCCTCTTTTGCGACCCCTCGTGGGCCTGGGAGTTGTTCTTACCTTTCCCGAGGCCTGGTCTCCATTTCCATTCTGACCCTTCCCCCTCCCTCGGGTACCACTTGGAAGTCTCCCACTCTTTACGGCATGGTCTGTGTTCAGCTATCGGTCCTGATTCTCGACATTCACCTTGGTAACTATACACACTCTTTAATCAATGTCTGTCATTATGATTGTATTCAGATTAGTATTATACACATATGTTTGTTTTTTAACAAATCTTACCATGTTGTATTTACAAACTCTTGTTTTTTCACTTAGAGCTTATGTCTGCAAACTTGCTTCCCCCTGAAGATGACCCATGTCAGCATAAGGGTCGAAACGCGTCGGAGTCTCTGCGCATAAGCTAACCTATCAATATAAATATAGTGCTCTACCCACACCTAATGATTGTTTTTTAATGTTTATACTGTACTTTTTGTATTTATGCTCCACAATGTACTATATGGTTGTTCCACCTTGGAATCAACTTGGTTTTTTAATAAATTACATAATTATTCCAATATATTATTTTTACTTAATTACTACTAGCTGCAACTCAAAGCCCCCAGGGGTAAATTCTCTTTATTTTCATAGACTAAAAAGGTAACCCAAAAATTTATAGAAGACCTTCAAGGGACTGCCACGTAGTTTTGGGGAGCTTTGAGTGTTTTTTTCTTTATTTTTTTATCCATCTCAATACGAAACACTTTCAACCCCTTATGCCTAGGTCATGTTTCAGCTTTCTGTGCTGTCATACTTTGAATGACAATTACTCAGTCATGCAACACTGTACTTATGTGCAACGTTCTTTTTTTTTTATTTAGAAAAAATATTTTTTTACAGAATATTTATAACAGAAACATGTTTGTGTTATGAAATGTTGTAAATAAGTAATTTAAGTGCAATAAATGCAAAAAATACACCCATTTGGGATAGAAAGTCATCTCATTTGCATACTTGGGTGCACTGCACACCACATTTGGATTATGCCTTTGTGTGAAAACACAAGGTAATTACCTTGGGGGATTTTTCTATTGATAAGGTTCTTTCAATAACATGTCTTTCTCATACTTTCTGTGCTCCTCCAGGGAATGGATTCCATGAAATATTTGTATACTGTCTTTATTCTTTCTTTCACACTTGAATATGGTCTTTCTGCTATGTCTTCTAACTCACATCTGTGTGCTCTTTCTATAGTCACTAATGGATACTGGCTATACTCACCTATAATAGCAGCACTACCTACAATTGATAGTTACGCATTATAGATAATTCTTCAGCTTTCTGTGTTGTCACATTTTGAATGACAATTACTCAGTCATGAAACCATTCACCTAAGTGAAATGTTAATCTATATTTTTGTTAACAGATAGAGCTTTAATTCAGTGGTATTTAATCTGAGTTTCATATAAGCAAAAGAAAAACAAAATGTTTTATATAACAGAAATGTGTGTGTTATAACATTTTGTAAATAAGTAATTTTTCCTCATACATTTAGGAGAAAATGTATACTGCTACATTTCTTTGTTAAAAATAACCCAAACCAGTGTATAATATTTAGTCTGTGTGAAAGTTAATGAGTCTACAAACTATGGTGCATATTTTTGAAAATTCATTAATCCTGATGTAATGGCTGATTATCTAATTTCTTGAGGCCCTAAAATGGCAGGTCAATATATCACCTAAATGACACCTTTTTAGAAAGAAGACAGTCCAAAGTATTTAGTAGGAGGCATTGTAAGTTTTTTAAAGTTTTTTAAAGTTGTAATATTTTGTCACAGTTTTTTGGAATGCAGACCGCCCGTTAAAGAAAAGGATACCATGGTTGTGGTAGCTAGCTGATGCCATAACAACGATACCCCTCTTCAAAGTACCGACATATAACATTGAGGGTGGTCCGTAAGTGGTTAAGAAGAGCAAGCCGTACCAGGGAAACATTGGGAGGAAGAATCTCAATATTAGAATTATTGATTTTATAGCCCAAACACTAGATCACTGAAAATTTTAAATAGCAAAGTAAGTCTTAAAAGGTATTCACTAGATAGCAATTAATAAAAATATTGCTGCTTGCATTAGATGCACTGCATAAATTAACAATTGTATGGGCTTGTGCTTGTATGCTTGGGCTTGTATATAGCAGATTAGATCAGTAGTTTCCTGTTCTAGAAATCCTTAAAATATCAGATTATATGTGGCATTTACTATTTGTAAATGCCACATTTCTTGTATCATTTTTGGGATTAAAAATAAGAACTGTGGTTTTCATTTTCTGTAAAACAGAGAGTGTTTTGTTTAATGTAGATGTATATAATTGTGAGATACCTGCAATAATTTTATTTTAGTTTAATTGTGTTCGTTTTAATATGTATCAACTTTCCCTTTTTTGTAAAGATAGTACTAAGTAAATAAATACAATACAATTGTTAATCAATACTAAATAGTGTAGTGCTCTTCTAAATAAACATTTAAATATTGTGACTTTTTATATACAGTATACGACATTAAATATATGATATATCAAATTCATTTTTCACCACTTCTTTTTGGAGCTTTGATCTTAGTATTATATGTAATCACATGGTGCATTAAAAAATGTGTTTAAAGGGGTGTTCCAGCCAAAATTGTGTTTATTAAAAGTCAGCAGCTACAAAAAGTGCTGGCTTTTAATAAACACTCACTTACCTGCTCCTGCGTTCCAGCGACGCGCCGACCGGGGCTCCGCTCCTCTCCCCCCCTCCCCAGCCGGCGTCTCCATCTCGACTGTCGGCACCCAGCCATGACAGCCTTCGGCTTCACGGCCGGGCACCCACTGCGCATGCGCGAGCCGCACTGCGCATGCGCGCGCGGCTCGCCGCTGATTGGAGAGGCGATCGCATGGGACCTCTCAGTGTCCCATGTGATCGCCTACAGGGAGGGGCTGGTGTAGGCGATTAAGGCTTAATCGCCTAACCAGCCCCTCGGCGGAAGCAGGAAGTGGGACAGAAAGTCCCACTCCTACTGAAGCCCCCACTCCCCCCCCAAAAAAATTACATGCCAAATGTGGCATGTATGGGGGTGAGGAGTGGAACAAGAGGAAGTTCCAAATTTGGGTGGAACTCCTCTTTAAATACACTGTGTTTAACACACTGCAATCCATCCAAATTTCCTTGCTTTAAAATTGTTGCGTTAATCCAGTGTATGTTGTGGTCCATCAGCCAAGTAATATATGTGCAAATAATGGCATTCCCCTCTCCACAGGATCCAAACTCACATTTTTACTGGACCTCAATTAGCCGCTTGGACCACTTTGATGAAAAAGCCAGTCGCAGATTTTCTTCTTTTTTTATATATATATCAGGGTTATGGCTGATTGCTTTAGCCATAAACCCGGTAAACCACTTGTAAACCCCAATATATATGTACACATTGTGGTCGGCAAGTGGTTAATTAGAACTGATTGACAGTGCATGTCTCATGCTGGAGGCAAGTGTCGCTATTTAACACAGCAGGGGGAAGGGTAAACTACATTTATAACAAATCAAACAGATGCTAGTAAACATTCAGTTGCCTTGTAACATTATAGGGATTTAATCCCTCAGTAAGCAAATGTTTCTAACCAACATCTGATCACACAGCCCTTCAAGGTGCTCACTGGGTCTGTATAGTTTTTATAGCTTCTCTGAGGATCCTGCATGTCATGTCATGGTGTCATCATGACACATAGACCAACAGTGCTCCTGTTGGTCTATGTGTCATGATGGATTCTCTTCAGGCTTATATCTGACTGAAAATTCACTTTAAGAGTCTTTCATTGTTTAACCCTTGCTGGTTTATGAAGACATACATTTTGAGATCTACTACCTATCTGTTGTGATCCAGCTTATCCACTTGTACGTCAGATTAACAAGCCTTCTATACTGCCCTTTTGTGACCGACACAAACACGTCTCCTGCTATATGCAGGGATTTGCATATTGACCAATATACACTTGGGGAGACCCTATGGTGCTCAGTGTGTGTGGACATCTTTGGCATTCCTGATTTTCTGTAAAGAACCTATGAATTTTTTTGGTCCCGGTATTGCTACATCCTGCTTGGTTTTCCATCATATGAGAAGCTGATTTATACCCACCACTCATACCTGGTTTCCAATGGAAGGTTGATGTCCGGATACCATCATTTCAAGTCTGTTTGACTCATTAGGTATATATATACTATATCAGGGCAATCGCCGAGTACAAGGATTTTAGTGGCCTTCATTGTGAGCCACGCTGGTTCTTCCATGGACCATCAACTGTTTATCTTATTTTATCATGTTATTTCATGTTTTGAATGTCTAAATTAAATACATTTTGTATATTTTCTTTACTTGAGTCTAATGTCTCATTTGGACACCGTTTAAAGTCCCGGGGCTTGTTGCCCTTTTTTTCCCCCATCTCCCTATTCATTGTACTCTATGGGATGTGGTGTCCATGATTGTTTTCTCCCTTGCCTACCTTTTTTATAGGTATATACTTAGTTGAGTCCACGCTTTCTGGTAAGCCTCCCAATTTCTCTCTGGTGGTGGACCTGCTATCAAAATTCACTTCATCTTTTGTCACGTTTTTGGACACTTTGAATCAACAAAATCATTTTTTTAGATTTTCTTTTCCTTTTTTTCATATCCATTCAGATATGATCATTTTGGACACTTGGTGATTAGTTTTATGTGTTGCTTCACGTAATATATTTATTAATTTATCTTATGCCACATATGATGCTTTGCAGTATTATATTGTTTATTTCTCACATAATTTTAGCGCTACACTTTTTTGTCTATAGTAGTATAGCTATGCACGACGATGCCCCTGGCATGTTGGCATACAGATTGTTGTGCAACACGTGTGACTGCTGAGCTCCTCACTAACAGTGTTGCTTTATCTAACATGTAGACGTTGTTTCTCTTTTTAGACCAGCTTTTATATGGTCTAATTTTAGACAGGACATTTTGCTGTTGCGCACACTGCGTAGCCTGCGCTGCCCCAACGTTCTTTTGTGGATCCCCGTAAGTCCCTCATTAGCATATTTGACTAGCAAATCAATGGTCTGTCTAGCGCAGTTTTGCGCGGACGGATGCGCCTGTCTAACGAAATTTCGCTGGAAAAAAAAAAGTAGATTTTTTGCGTATCTCATTTCGGGGATGCCGTGCATCGAAACGCACGCGCACATTTAGACTTACGCACGTGCATCTCCTGTTGCGCAGGCGTAATCGCTCTGTGAATCTGGGCCGTAGAGAATAGCGGATTCAAACCTGTTTGCCAGACACATCAAAACATTTGCTTTTGTCAGCTTCTAATATAATATTTGTCTCTCAATGAAAACGCATGTTTTGAGATTTAAGGGACGTGCAAATATCACATACGTTTTGCAAAACATTTAATAAACATTAGACATGGCAATTATTATGAGCACTTAATTAAGCATGTATGAAATTAATTGTAAGGGGTGCTATGCATTTAGCAAATTAACATTTTTTTCAGTACAGCAGGCATTTCATGCAGCATATTGCTAACAGTGATCAAAACAACCAACACTGCAGGAACACAAGACTTACATGTTGTACTAATTGTTGAAAATTAGGCACATAAAATAAAACAATATGTATGATTTAAGTTTTAACAGCATCTGTAAAAAGAGAATTTTATATTGGTTTTAGAATCGGGCATAGATTTTCAGACCTCACTGCAACTGCACCAGTTCTTTATGAGCTGTGCCTGTAAAGTATAATATCTTATATGTATCAGTTCACCAAGAGATCACCTGTGGTTTAAGATAAATATTGGAAAAGCTCAATCATTTTTACTTGTATACAATGAACAAATAAACAGGAGCCTTGAAAAAAAAAAAAAAAAAAAACACACGCTAAATAGTTATGGGTATATTAATGGTTGTAGTGAATAATCTT
This sequence comes from Rana kukunoris, assembly GCA_029574335.1. NCBI lineage: Eukaryota > Metazoa > Chordata > Amphibia > Anura > Ranidae > Rana > Rana kukunoris. The sequence continues at coordinate 331,939,902 of CM056049.1, forward strand.
GGTATTACACTAAAATCATACAAAATAAAAAAACAGAGATGCCATTAAAATGTAAGGGGATATATTTGTCATGTTGGCAGACGTTAACAAGGCAGCAAATACTTACATTTAACCCTATTTTGAACATACAATGCTTTTTTGAAAAGTAGAGAGTCATGGTAATCTTGATGCAATTGTACGTGATCAGATTAGTCATGTGATGCAAATCTGAGTTTTACCTATTTAAGATAAAGCAACAAGTTTTCTTTCAGCATCTATCTCTATACAGTACACTTACCTCTCCTTCACTCTTTCAAAACTTCAATCAGTGCCATCAGATAAAGGATTTACCCAGTACTTCCAGATATGATGCTGCATGTCCCATTACTGGGCTAATACAGGCTATCACCATAGGTGTGCATTAGCAATATCACTCTGTGTAGCAGCAGGAACATGTGAAAGATCTACCTCTTACCTGCTCTGCCATAAGAGAAGTGTCTAAGCTTCTCTTTCACTGCTCCGACAGGGAGATTAATATGCCAGGGTCATATATATGTAGACACACACACACATTCATGTGTAGTAAAAAAAACAAACGTACAAAGTGTCATAACATATCAATCGATATAACCTGATAGCCAGTGAAAGTATATGGTGATAAGGAAAATGAGCAATCAGACTCTGTCACAAAGTGAACAATAAATAAATGAAAAATGAATCAATAAATAAATAGTGTCTAAGAAAATATAGTATAATGTCCTTGAACAAACGAATATGATAGTATTGATAGACTAGTAGAGTGGTCTTCTCAAAAATAGCTGGTGATTAATCAATGTGTGGTTAAGGAGCATCCATAAACTGTCTTTCAGAACTCTCACCTTACTGCTACTAAGTACTGGCATGTAGCATGGGTGTATGCATATCCGGGGTATAGGTCTCACTCCTTCCCGATAATGTCCTCTCTAGCCGCCTCTTTCATTGATTACTGATACCGGTTTTAAATGGATAGTTTACCTGTAAGGGTGCTCAATGCTCCGTGAGAGCCAAGGGGAGAGAGAGAAGAAAAAGACGGCTGCTTCCAATAGTGAAGTACAATAAAAAAGGGGGATTCTTTAATGGTAGGTAAAATGGACTCTTACGTAAATAAAATAGTAGTGGTGCAAACAATGTACAGGACGCGGCGTCCACAACGCCGTCTTACGTTTCTCTGCTGGCCTCCGGCTTACGCAGGTGTCACGTGATCACGAATCCCCCTTTTTTATTGTACTTCACTATTGGAGACATCCGTCTTTTTCTTCTCTCTCTCCCCTTGGCTCTCACGGAGCATTGAGCACCCTTACAGGTTAACTATCCATTTGAAACCGGTACCAGTAATAGATGAAAAAGGCGGCTAGAGAGGACATTATCGGGAAGGAGTGAGACCTTTATCGCGAATACGCATACACCCACACTACATGCCAGTACTTAGTAGCAGTAAGGTGAGAGTTCTGGAAGACAGTTTATGAATGCTCCTTCACTACACATTGATTAATCACCAGCTATTTTTGAGAAGACCACTCTACTAGTCTATCAATGCTATCATATTCCTTTGTTCAAGGACATTATACTATATTTTCTTAGACACTATGGGGCAGATTCACATAGATGTAATCTTCCGCTGCGTAATCGAAATACGCTACGCTGCCGTCTATCACCAGACTCTACGCCGAATTCAGGTAGTTTTTTTGCGCGTACGCTATTGTATCGTATTTTTTTTCCGCCGCGCAATCGAAATACGTGAGTAGGGGGCGTGAAGCATTTAAATTAAGCGCGTCCCCGCGACGATCGAACTGCGCATGCTCTGTTCAGGAATTTCCCGCCGTGCATTGCGCGAAATCACGTCGTGACGTCATTCGTTGTTTGAGTAGCGGCGTTTACGAACATTCCTATTCCCGGACGACTTACGTTAAAAATAATAAAAGAAATCGAAAAACGTTGAAATTCGACGCGGGAACGACGGCCATACTTAACATGGGCTGTCTAATATTAGACCAGCAAAAAGCTGGTATAGTGAAACGGAAAAAAAAGATGACTAAAGGTGCCGTAAGAGATTGCGTTTGAAGAGCGAAATTTTGTGGATTCCAGGCAAAAGCTCATTAGCATACCATGAAGGTGAAAAACAACAGGAAGTCCGCCCAGTGGCCGCAATTTTCAGGCAGCGTAGATCTGAAGGCGTACTAACACGTAATAAAGTCGAAATTTAGCACGCAGGTGTCTTTTCATGGTTTGAGGATTTCGACTAGCGTAAAAACGCTCGTAAATCGAAATTACTCCTGTCTAACAACATTTACACAGGCGTAATCGCTTTGTGAATCTAGGCCTATTTATTTATTGATTCATTTTTCATTTATTTATTGTTCACTTTGTGACAGAGTCTGATTGCTCATTTTCCTTATCACCATATACTTTCACTGGCTATCAGGTTATATTAATTGATATGTTATGACACTTTGTACGTTTGTTGTGGACACAAATTTTAGTAGTTTATACTACTGTTTGGAGCGCTTATCACATTTTTTACTTCATTTTTTGTTTGTGTACTGTGAACACTTTTAGATATAGCTGCTTTGAACATCACTCATTATATATAATATATACACTTTATTATTTTTACACTGATCTACTCACAGTAGCACTAGAGTTTTTCCTTTTTTATTCAACTTTGGTTATTCACACATTCATGTGTGTTTGAGCTTTAGGGTGCACACCCTATTGCAATAGGCTGCGCACACCTATGGATATCACAGAATAAATCCATAGCCCTGTGGGAGGTTATGCTCCAATGACTCTTCGGTTACATATGGCTTTGCTTTAATTTCCAGCTGTGAGTGGCAGAGAGTGGAGGGAAGGTATGTGTATGTGTCTGTGGAGGTATGCAATACAATAAGCCTATTGCTTTGATCTCCATGGGTAGAGCAAAAAGTGACTCTAAAGCTTGATTGTAGCCAGCTTAAATATAAATACAGTATAATTGTTCACAGAAAGCCATACCTTTACCATATTGTTTCTCTTCAATTTTAAAATTATTTATTTCCACTTGAACAGATAAACAGCAAATTAAAGCATGTGCATCAATTTGCTGTATATCTGTTCAAGTGACAATGATGTTTTGTTGGAGCTGGAGCTGCCATGCTGATCTGATAAACGATATGAGAGGTGTCACAGTTGGGTGAACTGGTGACATAGTGGAATTAGACATCCTCCACCCATTTCCTGCCAACAATGCACAGTTAGATCATTATTGTGGACTTGCCAACCATTGCTATGAAATGTTGGATAGGTACCCAGTGTGAAAATCTTCCACATGTGCCCTGTCAGGAGGACATCACAAAATGTTTGACAGGGACAGTCCCCTCAAATTGGGGACTGTCCCTGTGAAATAGGGATGGATGGCAGCCATAGCATATCGAATAAGATTTGTATAAATCTTGTTCATTGTGTGCTCCCTTTAGAAGCTCATATGGATTAGCTCAAAAGGAAAACTTTGCTTTAAAGCCCATCACAGCTTAAATTAAATATTAAATATTTACTTCTTATTCAGCGCTGTCTCCCACAGACTCACCTCATCACTGATCCAGTGCCACTCCTCTTTTGGGTTAAATGACCCCTAGTGCCCACTTCCTATGAATCCTTAGCCTCTCTGCCCAGTAGAATATGCCATTCCCTATATCAGTGTTTTTCAACCTTTTTGTAGTCAAGGCACCCTTTAGAATTGTGCACAATCCTGAGTGAAACCAGTCTGAGGTACTTCTAAATCTGAGCGCTTTTTTGCGTGTTCTTTTTTATTAATCTGCTCTGTGCTCCTGAAACACACAAAAAAACTGCTGGCATTACCTGCGAATTGGACGCACCAAAATACATGGTACTGTGATACCATGCAACTAAGTGGGCTAAAGCAAACATGCAGTTGGTAAATGCATGGTGGTGACATTAAGAATTAATGGCACTTGTGCGCAACTGCAAAAGGCTACACATGTGTCGTGCAGGAAAACATGCAATTTCACACATTTTACCGCACTGCACCTAGTGTGAAAAAAAAACTAAAATTTAGTTTGTAAGGCAAATTTAAGTGGTCAGTAGGTTCTAAATCCCCCTGCTAGCACAACCTCCAACAAAAAAAATGTCCCCCTGTTTGGCATATATACCCCCTCCAAAATCCCCCCTTCTGGCACAAATCCCCCCGCCTGACACAAACCCCCCCTTGTGACACAAAACCTCCCCCCTGACACAAATTCTCCCTGCTATCCACAACCCCCCTTCCTAAATACCCCCATTTGCCCTTGTTGCAGCAAGATGACACAAAGCCCTGTACAGTCCAACTGTGAAAGAGTTCCATTGTTAAGTTTTGTGTACCGAGGGGAGGCAGAGCACATCCTGTTCCTCCTCCAAGCTCTCTCCTCCTTTATGTTGTTATCTGTACTTTTCCCAAAACTGAAAGCTATGCCTTACCTCTCCTTAGCAACCAATTATGTCTTTGGCTGATAGGACATGGGCGGGCAGCTTAGATAGTTTTCACTTTTGATGGCAAAAGTACAGGTAACAACATAGAAAAGGAGAGAGCCTGGAGGAGGAACGAGGTGTTCTCACCCTCTTTTCTGTACACAGAACTTACCACAGCAACCCTTTTATGGTCAGACTGTACAGGGCTTTGTGTCATTTTGCCACAGAAACCCTAAGGACTCTTTGTGGTACCCCAGGGTGTCGGGACACCTGGTTGAAAAACCCAGCTCTATACTATTTAGGATCACCCTTACACTGGGGTAAGAAGAGGGTCAGGAGGGCATCTGAGTTCACCAGAATGGACCCAAGTTTGTCTGAAAAAAAGGTACGTACACTATATTACCAAAATGATTGGGACGCCTGCTTTTACATGCACATGAACTTTAATGGCATCCCAGTCTTAGTCGGTAGGGTTTAATATTGAGTTGGCCCACCCTTTGCAGCTATAACAGCTTAAGTCTTCTGAGAAGGCTGTCCACAAAGTTAAGGGGTGTGTCTATGGGAATGTTTGACCATTCTGCTAGAAACACATGTGTGAGGTCAAGTACTGATGTGGATGAGAAGGCCTGGCTCACAGTCTGTGCTCTTATTCATCAAAAGTGTTCTATCAGGTTGCGATCAGGACTCTGTGGAAGCCAAGTTCCTCAATACCCAAACTTACTCATCCATGTCTTTATAGACCTTGTTTTGTGCATTGGTCCAAATCATTTGGTGGAGGGGGGGTTATGGTGTGGGGTTGTTTTTCAGGGGTTGGGCTTGGCCCCTTAGTTCCAGTGAAGGGAACTCTTAAGGCATCAGCATATCAAGACATTTTGGACAATTTCATGCTCCCAACTTTGTGGGAACAGTTTGGCGATGGCCCCTTCCTGTTCCAACATGACTATGCAGCGGTGCACAAACAAGGTCCATAAGGACATGGATAAGCGAGTTTGGGGTGGAGGAACATGACTGGCCGGCACATAGTCCTGACTTCAACCTGATAGAATATCTTTGAGATGAATTAGAGCGGAGACTGCAAGCTTTTGCAAATGCTTTTGCAAATGATTTTCAGGAAGAATGGTCAAACATTCCCATAGACACACTCTTAAACCCTTTGGACAGCCTTTGCAGAAGAGTTGAAGCTGTGATAGCTGCAAAGGGTGGAACAACTCAACGTTGAACCCCATGGACTAAGACTGGGATGCCATTAAAGTTCATATGTGTGTAATGGCAGGTGTCTCAATACTTTTGGTAATATAGTGTTTATTCAATGGGGTAGGAAGCTGTGGGTCAATTTGAGCTTTAAAATAACACATCATTTATTTATTCTATCCACCTTTGACAGAGAAAGCAAACCTTCTGAATAATGTGTATTCAGCTAAATCTGCAAACAGGCAAACACTCCTTTTTTGGGGTCTCAACTCATTGCTATTGTTTATGATATAGAAGGAAGTATACTCTAATTATATAATCAACATATTAAGGAAGATCAATGAAAATTCTAGAAGCACCAAAATATCTAATCATATAAAAATGTGTAGCCTTATGGGATTTTTCTCTTCAACAATACACACCTACATAAAGTTCCTGACAAGATATTAGAATGAAAGAATAAAGCATGTCAATTTAATATTTCATTCTCTTTCTCTGTACTTTTCAAAGGATTGATTGTTGTATTATGAATATAAAAGTAACTAATAACCCAATGCTCCCAAATTTCATAAACGAAGAACAAGCCTGTCAGAATGAATGCTCAAGCCTATAAAATTAAGCTGCTGCTTTTTAATTAGTTGCTAGACTTCAAGGCGTTCAAAATACATTTTTTGTTGACAGTCTTCTGGGAGCAACTGGCTTGTTTCAGTGTTTTTATGTAGCTTGTATAATTAACCTGTCAAAGTAAAGGCTAACTCCTCACCTCATTGTTCTGACATTGTTGCTTTTATTTGGTCATGTACAGTGCAGAATTATTACACATTTCAAGAAACATTTTTTTAAACAGCAATTATCAGGTGGGTGGCTTGGTGTATTTTAGGATATTAACAGCCTGATGAATGGATCATTAATCATCCACTGTGTATGAGATGACAAATAATCGCTGAACATTTATTGTCTGCTTTCCATTATTCTTTAAACATGGGACTCATCAGACTAGGGAAGGCATTTGCTTTTGGTCCTAAGTTGGCCATTTTACTCAGTTTCTTGCTGACTTAACAGGAATGGTCAGTTTGCCTTTTTCGACAAAATGGCTGTCAGGAGGATTATGATGTTTCTTTGGTGCATTTGAAAAAAAAAATCTGATACTTCTCTCTGAGTCTGCATTTTATCTTCATCCCTGCTGATAAGGCAATCAATCTGTGTTGAAGTAAGAAGAGAAAGGAGGTGATTATTTTGTCCCAGCTCATTCTGCAAGTACTTACGCACTATCATATAGACTACCAGTTCCACATCTATTTTTTTCTAGAAAAAAGAAAATCTCTGAATAACTGATAACAGTGTGCAGCCATCTCCAAGCAAGCTTTGTCCTCAAGATACCTCAAACAAAACAATTTTAGTTGGCTTTGCAACACTTTTTTTTTATATTTTGCCGCTTTCTAAAAAATCCATCAGTGATTTTTTTTAATAGTTTTTGTTTGATTTGTGTTTATCATTCGTTGTGATATAAAGATTACTGCAAAGCAAAATATCACTACACTCGTGAAATATTTCTCATGAAATATAATAAAATAAACACTGCTGTATTATTTCTGTTTACAAATTAAAAACCAATGAAACTACAAAACCTATAATACTAATGACCAGTTTGTAAAATATATTTATTTGTACTTGATGTTGGTATTGATCTTTGTAGATGTTATGGCTCAATATACAGTTGATTAAATGGCACTGAAAACTATGACCCCAATTTCAAAAAAGTCGAGGCACTGTGTAAAATCTACATAAAAACAGAATGCAAATCTAAAAAAACTCATATTTTATTCACAATATAAAATAGAAACATATCAAATGTGTAAGGCTGGATTCACACATATGCGGCCATGGTTTCAGTGCAGCAGTCCAGTGCTGTTCTGTTCACTGATTCAGATGTGAATTTTTACCTGAAATCACTCCTGAACCGGAGCCAAAAATGCACAGGACCCTTTTTAAAATGACATGGCTGTCCCACACATGTATGAACTGGCTCCATTAAAAAATGCTGGCCTGATTCACATGTAACGCAAATTGGATGTGGTTAAAAACACGTCTAATTCGCATATATGTGAACCAATTTTAAACCTGAGAAAATGTACCATTTATAAAAATAAGGTAATTTTGAAATAAATGGCAGTAACCAGAGGAGGGCTGGCAGCCTTAGGCCTGGGGGGCAAGTCCAGTCAAGTGGCCCATAGAGCGTGGAAAAGTGATGGATCGAGGAAAACAGTCTAAGAATTTGCATGATCACAAGAGTCCGCACAGAGGCCCCCCTTACATCAGAGCCAGCACAGAGGCCCCCCTTACATCAGAGCCAGCACAGAGGCCCCCCTTACATCAGAGCCCGCACAGAGGCCTCCCTTACATCAGGGCCCGCACAGAGGCCCCCCTTACATCAGAGCCCGCACAGAGGCCCCCCTTACATCAGAGCCCGCACAGAGGCCCCCCCTTACATCAGAGCCCGCACAGAGGCCCCCCTTACATCAGAGCCTGCACAGAGGCCCCCCCTTACATCAGAGCCCGCACAGAGGCCCCCCCCTTACATCAGAGCCCGCACAGAGGCCCCCCTTACATCAGAGCCAGCATAGAGGCCCCCCTTACATCAGAGTCGGTGGCTGTGCACAGTGTCACCAGGCTGGGGGGAGATTTCCACCCTGCCACCCCTCCCCTGGCAGTAACACATGTCAAAAAAGTTGTGACAGGGCAACAGAAACATGGCAAAGTAAGTGGCATTAACCACTTAAGGACCGCCGCATGTACATTTACGTCGGCAGAATGGCACCGACAGGCACATCAACGTATATATACGTTGGTGCCTTGGGGGGGATCGGGGGTCCGATCGGACCCCCCCCCGTACATGCGGCGGTCCGCGCGGCTGCAGGAGCGATCCGACAAGTGGGGGCGGCTATCCGTTTTCATCCGCCCCCTCCGGATCGCTCCCAGCCAATGCGCGCGCCCGCCTGACCTGTCACTTCCTCCTCCTGTGTAAACACAGGAAGGAGGAAGCGACGTGATCTCTCCCTCGGCGTTTGTTTCAAGCGCCGCTGAGGAGAGATCACTACAGAACAAGTAAGTCCTGCACCAACACTACACTACACACACACATTTAACCCCCGCGATCGCCCCCCCCCCCCCTCCCCCCTGTCACAGTGTCACTGAATGCAGTAATCATGTATGATTACTGTATTTAGTGTCAGTGTGACAGACAGTGTGACAGTCAGACAGTCAGTAGTGTCAGGGTAGCCCCCCCCACCCCCCCCAATAAAGTTTTAACCCCTTGATCACTGCCCTAGTTAACCCTTTCACTCCCTATTGCCAGCATCACTAAGCGATCATTTTTCTGATCGCTGTATTAGTGTCGCTGTTCCCGCTAGGTAGCTAATTTTTTTTTAATGCGATTTTTTTTTTACTAAAGACATGCGGCTAAATAAATTTTGGCCTAAATGTTTGACTAAAATTTAGTTTATTGGTTTTTTATTATAACAAAAAGTAAAAAATATTGATTTTTTTTCAAAAATGTCGCTCTATTTTTGTATATAGCGCAAAAAATAAAAATCGCAGAGGCGATCAAATACCACCAAAAGAAAGCTCTATTTGTGGGAAAAAAAGGACGCGAATTTTGTTTGGGAGCCACGTCGCACGACCGCGCAATTGTCTGTTAAAGCGACGCAGTGCCGAATCGCAAAAACCCCTTGGGTCATTTGCCAGCGTATTGGTCCGGGTCTTAAGTGGTTAACAAGGAAGAGCTGAAAGAACATTTTGCAACTAATTATGTTAATTGGCAACAGGTCAGTAACATGAGTATAAAGAGAGTATGTATCTCAGAAGTTAGGATATACAGAGGTTTGCTGATCTGTGAAAAGTTGCATCTAAAAATTGTCAAACAATTAAAAAATAGTGTTCCTCAATGTAAATAGCATGTATCATCATCTACAGTACATATCTTCAAAAGATTCAGAGAAATCTATGTGCATGACGGACAAACGCTACAACGCAAAATGGGTTGTGTGGCCCGATGTACTGTATTTGAAATGATTTTTGGCAGCCATGGGCGCCACATCCTTTGGACTTAGACCCCTTTCACATTGAGGAGTTTTTCAGGCGGTAAAAATAGCGCTGCTATACTGCCTAAAAAACTCCTGCCCCAGCAACCTCAATGTGAAAGCCCGAGGGCTTTCACACTGAGGTGATGCGCTGGCGGGAGAGAAAAAAATCTCCTGTCAGCAGCATCTTTGGAGCGGTGAGAGGAGCGGCATGTACGGTGGAGGAGCGGTATTAACCCTTTCACGGCCGCTAGCGGGGGTTAATACCGCTAGCGGCCGCAACTCGCGGCAATTCCAGCGCTATACTAACAGAGCCACTTCCACTGCCCCATGTGAAAGGGGCCTAAAGAGGAGAGGAACCTTCTGGTTTGTTATTACCACTCAGTTCAAAAGCTTGCAACTCTGATGGTATAGGTGTACATTAGTGTGTATGGATTGGCCAGCGTACATATCTGAAAATGCACCATCACTGCTAAAAGATATGTCCAGGTTTTAGAGCAGCATCTTTTTCAGGGAAAACTTTACATATTTCAGCAGGGCAGGGCAATGCTAAATCACACACTGCATCTATGACAACAGCATCACTTTGTAGTAGAAGAGTCTGGGTGCTTAACTGACCTGCCTACAGTCCAGACCTCAACAGTTAAAAATATTTGATGGTGAAATGAAAAATACAACAAAGACCTAGGACTGTTGAGCAGTTAGAATCCTATATCAGGTAACAATGGGACAACATTCCTGTGCCAAAACTTCAGCAACTGGTCAACTCTGTTCCCAGACTTTCAGCGTTGTTTAAAAAAAGAGGAAGCTATACTGTGGTAAACATGACCCTTTCCTAGCTTTTTTGACATGTGTTGCTGCCATCAATATCAAAATTACCTTAATTTTTCTTAAAATTGTATATGTTTTCATTTTAAATATTTTATATTTATAAAATATGGATTTATGAGATTTGCAAATCATTGCAATCTATTTTTATTTAGATTTTACAGCACCCATTTTTATTTTTGGAATTGGGATTGTACTCACCACCATACTCTTTCAGATTACAAAATCCCAATTCAACAACCAATAGTAAAATATTTAATTAGCTGCAAGATGTTTAGGATACTTTTCTCTATATATATGTCAACTCTACCTTTACCATATTTGTGCGTGTACAAAGTAAAAAGTGTACTTTAAGGAGTTGTAAAGTCTCAAGGTTTTTCACTTTAATGCATTCTATGCATTAAGGCCCTTTCACACTAACGGATCCCATGAGGGTCCGTTCCTTATATATCCGCTCGCTCATTGGGGATCGCTTCATTGATCCTTGCTGAGCCGGCAAATGACAGGGTGATCCCTGCACACTGTGCAGGGACCGCCCTGTCAGATCTCTGCTCTCCTCTATGGGGGGATCGGATGAACATGGACTGTCTGTATCATCTTTACGCTACGCCGCCGCAACTTAGAGAGGCAAGTGCTGTATTTACAAAGCACTTGCTCCCTAAGTTACGGCGGCGTAGCGTAAATGGGCAGGCGTAAGCCCGCGTAATTCAAAGTAGCAAGGCAGTGGGCGTGTTGTATTATAATAAACCGTGACCCCATGCAAATGATATGCGCATGCTCAGAATAACGTAGAATAGAATGCCTAAGATACACGTCGAACACTGCCTACGACGTGAACGTCACAGCCCCATTCAAGTACGACTTACGTAAATGGCGTAAAAACGATGGCTGTTCCGATGTCTATACCTTTGCATGGGATGCGCCACCTTTTTGGTGGTTTATCTTTACGCTAGAAAAACGCCTTACATAAACGACGTAGATTACTGCGTCGGGCGTAGGTACGTTCGTAAATCGGCGTATCTTGCTCATTTGCTCAAGATACGACGGCGTAGGAGACTTACGTCGGTCGTATCTTGGCAAAATTCAGGCGTATCTGATTTAAAGCGTTGTTTAAAAAAAAGAGGAAGCTACACTGTGGTAAACATGACCCTTTCCTAGCTTTTTTGACATGTGTTGCTGCCATCAATATCAAAATTACCTTAATTTTTCTTAAAATTGTATATGTTTTCATTTTAAATATTTTATATTTATAAAATATGGATTCATGAGATTGGACTTACGACGGCGTATCAGTAGATATGTCGGCGTAAGTCTTTGTGAATCTGGGCCATACTGTCCGCAGGTGTGAAAAGGCCCTTAAGGTAAAAAAACCTTCTGAGGTGCAGCTGCCCCCCCCCCCCCCCCCCCAGTTTCAGGAAGCATTAAAACGGAATATCTCAGAACAGTGTTTATGCTTTGGATAGAGTGTAGAAGGCTTTAAAACGTTGATGTGTTCCGAGTGTTATTTGGGGCTTCAGTATAGAAATGTTATTTTGGCAATGGTGTCATCAGGCAAGAAGTGAAGGAAAATTTGCAATAGGGACATAGACAATAATTAAAATTCAATGGGGGTCCCCCTCCTCATGTACTCTACAATGTATTTTTAATTTTTTTGTTGCTGTTGTGTATGTTCACTTTTGTCCTGTTTTACTGAAATATACACTGGAGCTTATTTTGATGTAAGTAAGGCCTTGTCTTTATAAAGTTAATGTTCATGTACCAGTGAGGTATAAGTGTTCTAAAGCAATCACTATACTATTACTCTTAAGATCAAAAAGATGTGACGGAATAAACTGCGGATAACCAGTAGAATCTGTATAGGTTTCTTTAAGGAGATAATTACGTTATTAGAGTACGTTATTAAAGTACCAACTGCTCTGGTGACTAAGCAAGTAATTACCATGTTACTATTAATGAAAGGAAAACAAAGTTTTTCAAATTGTGAAGTGGAAAGATACTGATCAAAGAAGATGCCATCATTGATCCCCCAGGCCCCCTTATTTGTATGTCCATCGCTGGTGCAGACAGATAATGAAAAAAGAAGAAAAAGTGTATTAATAACACAATAGAAGGGTTCTAGAAGCAGTGTGTATATAGTCAACGCGTATTGCTGTCTGTTTCATAAGAGGTCAATTGCATGAGTACAGAATAAAAACATCTTTTTGTTGAAATTATTTACTTAAAAGCGCCCTGCCATGAAATATGTTATATTTCAAGTGATATAAAAGGCTGTCCTCTAAAGGGGGATGTAGTTTTTTTTCTATTTTACTTTTTGCTTAGCTTGTCATGCAAGTTGTGATAGTGGATTATATTTTGTGACCTTCAGTTGTGGAGCTTTAGCATATCTGTAATACTTTAAATATTCTATATAAAATCCTGGTTGTCGTTTCAAATTTTCCTATTGTGTTCTGTGTAATTGCAGCTTTAAAAGCTATGATAACCACACCTAGCAGGAGAATAAAATCCTGTCAGATAAACTATTAGCTTAATGGTGATTTGCATTTTTGTATAAAAATAATGTAATAATACAGGAATATTGCTGAGTGTTGTGTATGTAATTTCTAAACAGATGTTTTAAAAACTTAAAAAAGCCACAAGCCAAAAGTTCTGCAAAGTAAAACAATGTCTAATTTAATCTATTGACTATTGAACCTTTTGTAAGCCCCCATTACATCAATACTTAAGGCAGGACTATAATCACTTGGCTCCAGTGATGTGGCATCCTGGAGCTCCCTGCTGGCCACTGACATCTTTAAGTAGCTGGCTTCCGGGTATCGAAACATCATTTCTGGTAACATCACTTCTGCTTCTCTGGAATGCACACTGAAGAGCAAAGCGGAGGATTCAGATACATTTTTGTTTTGCACTGAAGTCTTTTAATTTATGTAAGTGTATTATTATTTTTGTAAAGGTTAAATACAAATGTTACACTATTAGAGGCTTGTCTTCTCTCTTCCCAGATAGCAAGGATAACTTGCCACAAATGTGTGGCAATTTTAAATTGTAAGATGTTCAATCAGGTTCAAGTCTGGGCTCTGGCTGTGCCACTCAAGGACATTCACAGAGTTGTCCTGTAGCCACTCCTTTGTCATCTTGGCTGTGTGCTTAGGGTCTATGTCCTGTTGTAAGATGAACCTTCACCTCAATCTGAGGTCCAGAGCATTATGGATCAGATTTTCTTCAAGAATGTCTGTGTACATTGCTGCAATTATCTTTGCCTTGATCCTGACTAGTCTCCTAGATTCCTGCTGCTAAAAAATATCCCCACAGCATGATTTTTCTATGACCATGCTTCTCTGTAGGGATAATTTGGCCAGGTTATGAGCAGTGTCTGGTTTCCTTCAGGCCCCACGCTTGCCATTTATGACAATGAGTTCAATCTTTGTTTCATCAGACCAGACAATTTTGTTTCTCATGGTCTGAGAGTCCTTCAGGTGCCTTTTGGCAAAATCTAGGCCTTTTACTGAGGAGTGACTTCCGTCTAGGCCACTCTACCATACAGGCCGGATATATGGAGTGCTGCAGAGATGGTTGTTCTTCTGAAAGGGTTCTCCTCTCTCCACAGAGAAACACTGGAACTCTGTCAGAGTGACCATTAGGTTATTGGTCACCTACCTGACTAAGGCCCTTCTACCCCGATCAGTTTGGCAGGGCGGCCCGCTCTAGGAGTCCTGGTGTTTCCAAACTTTTTCCAATTACAAATGATGGAGGCCAATGTGCTCATTGGGACCTTCAATGTTGCAGAATTTTGTTGGTACTGTTCCCAGATCTGTGCCTCAATATAATAATATCTTGGAGGTCCACAGACAATTCCTTGAACTTTATGGCTACGTTTGTGCTCTGACATGCATTAGCTGCGGGACCTTATCTAGACAGGTGTGTGTCTTTCCAAATTATGTCCAATCAACTAAATTTACCACAGGTGGACAAGTTGTAGAAACATCTCAAGGATTATTAGTGGAAAAAGGATGCACATGAGCTAAATTTTGAGTGTCATGGCAAAGCAAAGATTTCAAACAAATTTCTTTCACATTGTCATTATGGGGTATTGTTTGTAGAATTTAATACGTTTTGGAATAAGGCTGTAACATTACAAAATGTGGAAAAGCCTTTCACATAGGATTTTGACAAGAAATGTATTTTTTCCCACTATTTTAAGAAGTGAACAATGCATGAAAAAGGATATAAACATACATAAATATACATTATACTATACAGTATATATATACATAAATATACTTTCACATACTGTGCTTTACTTGCAAAGTGATGACAGGGTCTCTTTAAAGTGGATCTCCCCTCAAAAGAAGACACTGTTTTTTCAAACTCAATTTTTCAGGGAAAAAATAAACGTTTTGGAATTTTAATGCTCAAAAACACAATAAAATACTCAAATGTTTAGTACAATTTAAAATATGGTGTTAAATAGAGTAAATAGATACAAAACACCAACAACTGCGACAAATGGCGTACATATAGGCGACACTTTGAAAGCTTTTACAGGTTACCACTTTAGATTTAGACAAGAGGTCTGGTGCTAGAATTATTGCCCATGATCTGAGGTCCGTGTTCGTGTTTGCCCGAGGGCTTTCACACTGGAGCGGTGCGATAGCAGGACTACTCCAAAAGTCCTGCTAGCATCATCTTCGATCCTCCAGTTGGAATAAAAAATAGGGTCACCACCTGTCTGTATTTGGAGGACTGGAATTATTTGAATAGCGGTGGGTATCACCTGAAATCCGCCACTCCATATGGGAGAATGGGTCTGATCAGGTCCGCCTGAAAAAACTGACAAGAGGACTTGCACAGACCACCCGTGTGAAAGGACTTTTAGCTTTAACCAACCCGTAGATTAGTCTAGTCTGAGATATTGTAATATGACAGCTTGTCTACTGCTTTAGTAAATCATCCCATGTGAATTAGAGCACCAAAGTTTGCCTCAAAGGGAAACCTGTACTGGAAAAATTGTTTTCTGGCTGCCATTATGATCCTGCTGGAGTTCTTACTTCAATTGCTTCATACTTATTCAATTTCTATGACTCGGTCAGATTGCCATGATAGCGGTCAGAAAATCATCATGTCAAACAAGTAACAGGTTTGGGAAGATTAGTAGTGACAGCTGTCATATTTTTCTCAATACAGGTTTCCTATAATTATCCTTACCTGTTACATGGTCCATTGTCTTTGCAAGATGCCATTATTTCTTTTGGTATCAACAAGAAAATTAAACGACTGTTACAGAGAGAAACGTGGGAACATTTAAAAAAAAAATCTGGCAGTGTAATCCCCAGTACATTTTTTTTGGGGGGGGGGGGGGAGATTCGACTTTTCCTTACCGATGAAATGGGTCCAATAATAAGTATTTCCTTTAAACAGTACCGTTTAATCAGATTTTGGAGGATTTTTGGATGCTCTTCCTGTTATACTAAATTCTCAATGAGAACAGATTAAAAATGTAAGTAAACAAAGATTACATTCTTCAGAGTCTTTCCTCTGAACAAATGCACAGCCGATAGTACAAAGCCAATACCTAAGCCATAATTGAACAGCTGCACTTTTAGGCTCACACCTGGATGACGACACTGCTTGCATGGAACAATTAATATACGTGATTGAGAGACGGATGGCACTGAAACAATGAGAAGTTCCTCTAATTACACATAACAGGCTTCTTGAAATGATTGATTACAGCTGCTAGAAGTTCATTGCTACTTCACTGAAATTGTCTGGAAACATAATTCAAATTACCAAACATTATAAAATGAACTGGTCTGGTGAGAAAGAAACAAAGAAACAATTCAAGAAGCAAATGTTTGTGCTCAATGTATTCTTGGGTTTGGATTGTTTTATAAGTAATCCAGATGGCGACAGTGAAAATGCCCTCAAGAGAAGAAACATACAAAACTTTTGGAAAACAAAATGCAACAAAACAAGACATATTTATATTTATACATATTTACAGAAATACATGTCATACATACAAAATAAAATGTGCTAAAGGGAAATTTGTATTAACCACTTAAGCCCCGGACCAATATGCTGCTAAATGCCCAAATGCGTTTTTACAATTCAGCACTGCGTCGCTTTAACAGACAATTGCGCGGTTGTGCGACGTGGCTCCCAAACAAAATTGGCGTCCTTTTTTCCCCATAAATAGAGCTTTCTTTTGGTGGTATTTGATCACCTCTGCGGTTTTTATTTGTTGCGCTATAAACAAAAATAGAGCGACAATTTTGAAAAAAATACAATATTTTTTACTTTTTGCTATAATAAATATCCCCCAAAAACATATATATTTTTTTTCCTCAGTTTAGGCCGATACGTATCCTTCTACCTATTTTAAATCACAATAAGCGTTTATCGATTGGTTTGCGCAAAATTTATAGCGTTTACAAAATAGGGGATAGTTTTATTGCATTTTTATTATTTTTTTTTTTTTTTACTACTAATGGCGCTGATCAGCGATTTTTTTCATGACTGTGACATTATGGCGGACACTTTGGACAATTTTGACACATTTTTGGGACCATTGTCATTTTCACAGCAAAAAATGCATTTAAATTGCATTGTTTATTGTGAAAATGACAGTTGCAGTTTGGGAGTTAACCACAGGGGGCGCTGTAGGATTTGTGTGTGTTTACAACTGTAGGGGGGTGTGGCTGTAGGTCTGACGTCATCGATCGAGTCTCCCTATAAAAGGGATCACTCGATCGATGCAGCCACCACAGTGAAGCACGGGGAAGCCGTGTTTACATACGGCTCTCCCCGTTCTTCAGCTCCGGGAAGCGATCGCGAGCGGCCGGCTAGAAACGAATAGCCGCGCCGTCGTCCCGGATCGCTCCCCGCGGGTTTCCGACTGCCGCATGTAGCGGACCCCCTACCCGCACGTATATATACATGCTTCTGCCTTAACGTTCCCTTCTGCCGACGTAAATCTACATGCGGCAGTCGGGAAGTGGTTAAACGGTATGTTTTATAGAGTAGGGCTTATTTATTAATCTTAAAATATTTATTGGAAATATTATTCCATTCTTGGAATGATTGTACTTGACATAATGAAAACACAGGTCTTGAAAAGATAATTTTTGTATGTTAATAAGCCCCTGTTCACACAGAATCCAACTTTAAAATTATGCAACTTCACTTGAAATTGTACTATTTCAAAGCCGCAGGTCAGTGTGACTTCAGGTGTGACTTGGCTGATTATTTGTGAGACTTCATGCACAGATGTCTATGCAAGTTGCACCTGAAATCACGAAAAATAGTACAGAAGCCTTTTTTTTTAAATCAGTGCAGCACCGCAAATTTAGCGTTGCACCGATTTGAACAATTCCATTGACGACAATAGGGTGGGAGTTGTCGTGCAATCTGGACCTGTCAAAACGCATGACAAGTTGCACTGATGTAAAAGGGGGCTAAAGTAAAAGTAATTTGCTTATATTTTCTCCTTGTTAGATGGACACGTTCATTTTTTGATGACATCCATGAAATAAAAAACAAAGAACAAAACAATTTTCTAATACCATCATTTAGATGTTTTTTTTTTATTTATGTTTAATGTATTTCACAAATTCTAACATGAGATGACACATATGGGGATCTGGCACAGTTATAATTAGTGATTGTTGAGATACGATGAATGTTTTGTGCGTTGGTAATTCATTATTTTCCATTTATTTTTCATTAATCTTACATGACAGATCTCTTGCTGATTTACCAACTACTGCGGGTCCCACGGACTCAATCGCCGTGGTGATACCCGTGATCGTCTCACGGTGAGGAAGAATTGGAAGCGGTGATCACTGTCTTGTCACACACAGCCCATCCCCCCCTACAGTAATAATCACTCTCTAGGGCACACTTAACCCCTACAGTGCCACCTAGTGGTTAACCCCTTCACTGCCAGTGTCATTTCCACAGTAATCAGTGCATTTTTATAGCACTGATCACTGTAAAAATGACAATGGTCCCAAAAATTTGTCAGAAGTGTCCAATGTGTCTGCTATAATGTCACAGTCATGATAAAAATTGCTGATCGCTTCCATTACTAGTAAAAAATAAAAATATTTAAAAAAATGCTATAAAACCCTTTTTTGTAGACGCTATTACTTTTGCGCAAACTGATCAATAAATGCTTATTGCAATTTTTTTTTACCAAAAATATGTAGAAGAATACGTATCAGCCTAAACTGAAGAAAAATAAAGTTTTTTATATATATTTTGGGGGATATTTATTATAGCAAAAAGTAAAATGTTTTCTCTATTTTTGTTTATAGGTGCAAAAAATAAACACTACAGAGGTGATCAAATACCACCAAAAGAAATCCCTATTTGTGGGAAAAAAAGGACGCCAATTTTGTTTGCAGGTGTTGAAGATCCCCTCCCCACTTTGAGCGTGGAATGCTAAATAATGCAACATGCTCCTAAGACCCCATTCACACCTGAGCGTTTTGTAGCTTGAAGCCTAAAGCTACAAAACGTCGGAGGGGAAAAAATCAATTATTCTCTATGGAGATGGTTCACATCTCCACTCCAAAATGCCTGAAGCCAGAAGCTCCAAAACGCCTGAAGCTCAAACAAGTTCTGGGACTTTTTTTAGGCAGATTTGGCCGTTTTTCTGCTTTTTACATTGGTGACCTTTTGACCTGTACAAAATCGCAGCAAAAACATGGTAAAAAAACGTGGCAAAAATTGTGGCAGATCGCTGTAAAATTGTGCGACTTTCTGCCTGAAAACGCCATGCTCAGGTGTGAATGGGGCCTAAATAAGATTGTACAAAGATTGTACCATTAGACTTTAATGTGTGGCCAGTTTTATAGACAGATAAAATATTTTAAGGAAAAACATAAAGAAGACATGAAAAAAGCATTAGGCCGCGTACACACGACCATTTTTCGCGATTTTTTTTAAAGTCATTAAAAACGTGTTTGGGCTCCAGAGCATTTTTGCAACGTTAAAAATGGCCGTTAAAAATTTAGAACATGCTCAAAAAATGGTCGTGTGTGGGCTTTAACAATGTGAAAATAACACGCATGATCAGAAGCAAGTTATGAGAGGGGAGCGCTCGTTCTGGTTAAACTAGCGTTCGTAATGGAGATAGCACATTCATCACGCTGTTACAGAAAGAAAAGCATGAATCAGCAAAAGCAGCCCCAAGGGTGGCACCGTCCAAATGGAACTTCCCCTTTATAGTGCTTTCATACACGCTTTTGTACATCACCGCGCTTTTCTAGAGAATTTTTTTTCACGATCGTGTGTAGGCAAGGCAGGCTTAACAATAATCGGGTTTTCTAGACCATTAAAAATGGTCGTGTGTACGCGGCATAACATATCTGTTTTACTGATTTATATTGTAATTAAAGTTGTTTTGACTACATTACATTACATTACATGGCATATATTTTTACAATTCGATTACTTGAAACTCTGTAGGAGACATAGTGAGAAATGTCACCGCTCCAAGCCCATACCCAAACCCCTAACCTCTAGGACCCCAGGTGCTGAGCCCAACCATACTCCATAAACTCTTCAGGAAAGCACAAAATGACCTTTGACTTCTTCTGCTGACTTCCAATTATGTGCAAGCAAAACATTTTTTTCCCTTCTTGTATGTGATTGGGTATGAAAAGTATAAACTGTTTTTCAAAGTGTAACTTCCCTTGAAAAGTGACCAGCCTATTTGCCTTTAGTAAATCAACCCGATTTTGTCTTGTCATGACTAAAACGCCTCTTTATTTGGCAGATACATTAATTTTCTTTAATTAATGGCTTGATGCTTTAAATATTATTATTTTATTTAGTTTAAAAACTGTAACTGTGTTTTTTATACAAATATATTTCTTCGAGACTTTTAAAACATTACAAAATAAAGATAGTATATTGACTCACTATTATGGGGAGCTCATTATCGAAAGAATGGAGACTCCTTCTTTTTTATCCAGGATGGAATATTTACTATCTACAAAGTGAACTGATAAAGGAAACAAAATGCAACCTACCAAGTTTGTCATTATCCTATATGCAACATCATAACACACCAACAAAGATCTTTTTAACCACTTAAGCCCCGGACCAATATGATGCTAAATGCCCAGAGGCGTTTTTACAATTCGGCACTGCCTCGCTTTAACAGACAATTGCGCAGTCGTGCAGTGTGGCTCCCAAACAAAATTTGCGTCCTTTTCTTCCCACAAATAAAGCTTTCTTTTGATGGTATTTGATTGGCTCTGCGATTTTTATTTTTTGCGCTATAAACAAAAATAGAGCGACATTTTTGAAAAAAATCTATATTTTTTACTGTTTGTTATAAGAAAAATCGAATAAACTAAATTTTAGTCAAACATTTAGGCCAAAATGTATTCAGCCACATGTCTTTAGTAAAAAAAAAATCGCAATATAAAAAAAATTAGCTACCTAGCGGCAACAGTGACACTAATACAGCGATCAGAAAACCGATCGCTTAGTGACACTGGCAATAGGGGGTGAAAGGGTTAACTAGGGTGGTGATCAAGGGGTTTAACCTTTATTAGGGGGGGTACAGGGCTACCCTGGACCTAACACTAACTGTCTGTCACACTTACTGTCACACTGACACTAAATGCAATGATCACTAAATATATGATCACTGCTATTAGTGACACTGTGACAGGGGGCTGGGGGGGATTGATCGGAAGGGGTTAAGTGTGCCTATGTGTACTGGTGTCAGTGTAGTGTTGGTGCGACTTACTGTGATGTCTTCTCTCCTCTCGTCGGATTGAAAAAAATGCAGAGAGGAGAGCTGACATCACTTCCTCTGCCAGTGTTTACATTACACAGGCAGAGGAAGTGCAGGGCGGAGGCTCTGCGGATTCGCTGGGAGGTAAGATGCCCGCCGCATGTAGCAGGGGGGTCCCGATCGGACCCCCGACCCGCAAGAAGGCAGGAACGTACATGTACGCCCATCTGCCTGTACGTGCCATTCTGTGGACATACATATACATGCGGCGGGCATTAAGCGGTTAACCTGCCAAACAATCATATTTTTCATCACAAATCAAGGTTAAAATAATAGCATTAAAGGTAAAGAAAAGAGTTAGAACAAACAGCTATTATACAGGAACCTAATAGACAGGACCTTGTGGTTTGTTGTGTGCCAAGGTGACTTAGTAGCCCCAGCTGAATGCTCTGAAGGAAATTGCTTATTAAGACATATTAGAGATTACTGAAAATCTCAGCTAAGAATGGCAAATGCATCTTTAGCTCATGTAATAGTGCAGCACAGAAAAACAGATATAACAAGTCTAATGGCATAATGGAATACAAATTAGTGTGGCTGAGCATTCTTGCCTAGTTAGGCAGTCCACTGTGAAGATTGTACGGCTAATATAATGTAATCTCCTGTGGACTTTAATAGACAATATTGGCAGAGATACATGGTGGCAAAGATGCTGCATGTGTTAGCTATACCTCTTTGTAATTTGGCTGTCTAGGGCAGCTTGTTTTTGCAGTATTAGATTCTCCTTACTATTGCCTTGAGAAAAGAATCTGAGCAAAAATACATATTTTAAATCCTTGAAATCCTTATTAAAAAGTGGCAACAAAAAGCAATTTCCTTATCTAATTGAGTTTACAGTCAAATATTTTTAAATTATAGCTAAAATTCAAGAAGACATATGAATATCTGAAAATGGGTTGTAACAGTATAAAAATGGAAACTTCCTTACTATGAATGTTTATACCTGTAGCTATATTTAAATCCCAACTATATACACTTCTTTTTTATTATTTTTTTAAAAATAAAAAAGTAACAATCAACTCTGACTATATTGCCTTCTCTTTGGATGCTGTTCCACACAGTAATTCCTCTCCACCACTAGATGTTGCCAGACTTTTGGGTTGAGTAATATCCTGGGTCATTTAATCCATTTCCTGGGAAATCCAGGGCTTCATTGGTCTTCCCCCTGGGAAAGTTTCACCACATTGCCCTGTTAAGTATGACAGTCTGGGGTTGAATTACTAAAGACAAATAGACTGCGCACTTTCCAAAGTGCAGCTGCACTCTGAAAGTGCAGTTGCTCCAGAGCTTAGTAAATGAGGTACGGCTTTACTTTGCAAAGAATACCCAATCACGTGCAAGGGAAATTAAAAAAAAACAGCCTTTTTGCTTGCATATGATTGGATGATGCAATTCAGCAGAACTTTTCCTCACTTACTAAGCTCTGGAGTAACTGCTCTCGCAGAGTGCAACTGCACTTTGCAAAGTGCACAGTCTATTTTCCTTTAGTACATTAACCCCTTTGCCTCATTAAAGTCTGTCTAGAGTAATGGAAAGGGGAAAAGATGAAGAGAATCTTGTATAGCACATGACAAGCCTAAGACTCCATGCACACTGAAGCTGATAAACTGCAGTTTATTGGCGTTTTGGCTTTTTTTTTTAAAGCCCACATACTGAACTCTATGTTAGCCTATGTGCTCATGCACACCTGGGCGTTTTCGAGTGTTAATGAGCTTTGGAGATTATTGGCTTTTTTTCTGAAATTTGCGTTCAAAGTGCCGTTTTTCGGCTGGAAAAAACGCTAAAAACCGCAAAATGCCAAAAAAACGCCAGCGCCAGCATTTTTAGCATTTTTTTTATCCTACTGGAAGGTAGCTTCTACTGGTACCTTCAAGTACTAGTACCTTCCAGTACTGGTACCTTCCAGTAGGATAACAAACCTAAACATACTGTATACATGATCTAGTATGTGATGAAGTTGCGACACTTCTGTTCCGACAGCTAAAAAGAGGCAGCCTACAAGGAACATTTATGTTGAAGTTTCAGAGAATGAATCTCCTATAGGAGTTCAGTGATGTCTGACAACCATTCCTTTTTTAGGTGGGTGCCCTCAGCTATAAGAGCCCTTCCAGTAGGATACCAACCCTAAACATACTGTACAGCCAGAGCTACAATGGAATGGTTTAGGTCAAAGCATATTCATGTATTAGAATGGCCCAGTCAAAGTCAAGACCTAATTAAAATTGAGAATCTGTGGCAAGACATGAAAATTGCTGATCACAGACACTCTCCATCCAATCTGACAGAGCTTGAGCTATTTTGCAAAAAAAAATGGGAAAAAATGTCACTCTCTAGATGTGCAAAGCTGGAGGAGGCATCCCCAAAAAGACTTGCCGCTGTAATTACAGCGAAAGGTGGTTCTACAAAGTATTGACTCAGGGGGGGCACACTTTTCACGTATTTATTTGTACATTTTGTTAACCATTTATCATGTTCCTTCCACTTTACAATTACATGCCACTTTGTGTTGGTCTATCACATAAAATCCCAATAAAATACATTTAAATATTTGTTTGTAACATGACAAAATGTTTCAAGGGGTCTGAATACTTTTTCAAGGTACTCTAATGCCGCATACAGATGATCGGACATTCCGACAATAAAACTGTGAATTTTTTTCTGACAGATGTTGGCTCAAACTTTCGTTGCATACACACGGTCACACAAATGTTTTCGGAAATTCCGAATGTCAAGAATGCAGTGACGTACAAGACGTATGACGAGCCAAGACAAATTAAGTTCAATAGGCAGTGCGGCTCTTTTGCTTGGTTCCGTACATTGCGTGGAATTTTGTGCGTCGGAACTGTGTACACACGATTGGAATTTCTGACAACAAAACTTGTTGTTGGAAAATTTGAGAACCAACTCTCAAATTTTTGTTGTCGGAAATTCCGACAGCAAATGTCCAATGGAGCCTACAGCTCCCATCGAACATTTGTTGTCAGAAATTACGATTGTGTGTACGCGGCATTACTCTTATAAATGTGGCATTTTGTTGGCAATGTTTTTAACAATCAATCCTAGGTTTTAAACTTTGTTATGATTATATTCATCAAAAACATAATATTATTACCTCATTGCATTGTGGAAACACAAGTAACATAAGCTGGACATTAACTCTAATGATAGTACAGTAGTTTGACTTTCTAAAATGCTGCAGCATCAATCAAAGCAAAGGGGAGGAAGTTTGCAGATATTTTCAACTTCATTGAAGATAATTGCCTTTTCTGCCAAATGACATTCCATTAAAGTCATTATCAGCTCTTTCAGTTATAGATTGAAATGTTATAGGTTTCATACTGACAGCACAGTCTGTTCCATTTTATTCAGAATGCTTTTTATTTCTTATGTACAACAATTTAAAATGGGAAAAATGATACAATTTTTAATAGATGTTTAATATCTGAAATGTAGCATTGAATACACAATATTGTCATGTACTGTAGGTGGTACATAACAAGTGATAAAATATGTGTCCTGGAATATAGATATCTTTGTTTATATAAGCAGTTTCCCATCTGGAAGTGATGAATCTGATTTTGTTGTCCCTTGAAGAAGAATCAAGTGAATTAGATGTAAAATGAATCCATGTGCCTAGTGATGTATATCTCTAAATTGTGAATATTAAAACTATCCTGCTGCTGGTGATTTTTTAACTGCCTTCTGTAATCTTACAATTCATAAATAAAATCACTTGCCTGTGCCCTGCTTCTCTAGTACATTTTAGCTTAGTCTTGAACAACAAAACTGTCTTGCTACTTTCCAGTTTTTACACTGTTGCCTCATTCCTAATAAGGGTTTTCTTTAAAAAAAAATTCTACCCACTGGTCAAAACAGTCCTATTATGGAAAAGCATGTTACTGGTCCTGAAAAAAAAGGCTTAAAAACAAACAAAATTAGAATGGGGTGTGGGCTGTATCTAAGACAAGCTGATTCAAAAGGAAAATAATGCACAATAAATTATGAATAGTTATGAATCCTGTGATTCCAGTTTTTTGGGCATTGGCCCCAATAGCAGTGTCTGGTTTCCTATGCTTCCTTTTAGTGCTATACAATTTATAGAATTTACATAACAGGATTCAAGTCACATCAGTAGGATTTACCACTAAAATCTGTTTGCTGGCTGGCAAATCAAACCTGAGCACATTTGCTTATTCCTATCCCTATCTAATACCCACTTATAAATATTTATTTTTGGATCACACATACAAAACTTCCCTACTTAGAACTGGTTCCATAAGTATTTAGATCATCACTGAATGTTAACTTCCTCCAAACAGTAAGTAAGCTGTAAGCAAAATATTGTAAATTCTTAACCACATGCAGACCAGTGCATGACGATATACGTAGACACAATGGATCGGCTAAGCTCATGGGCATACAGGTACGATTCCTTTAAGATGCGGCATTGTGGACAGTTCCTGTGGACTCTATGTCCGCAGGGATACCCGTGATCGTCTCACGGAGAGGAAAAACTGGGAAATGTTGATGTAAACAAGCATTTCCCCATTCTTCCTAGTGACAGGACACTAAGCACAGCTCCCTGAAATCGAGAGTGATCAGTGTCGTGTCACACATAGCCACGCCCCCCTACAGTTAGAACACATTCCTAGGACACACTTAACCCCTTCAGCGCCCCCTACTGGTTAACCCCTTCACTGCCAGTGTAATTTTTACAGTAATCAGTGCATTGTTATCGCTGTGTCAATGACAATGGTCCCAAAATGGCATCAAAAGTGTCCAATGTGTCCACCATAATGTCACAGTCAGGATAAAAACCACTGATTGCAGCCATCACTAGTAAAAGAAATATCATAAAAATGGCGTAAAACTACCCCCTATTTTGTAGAGGCTATGACTTTTGCGCAAACCAATCAATAGACGCTTATTGCGATTTTTTTTTTAACACAAATATTTAGAAGAATACGTATCGCCTAAACTGAGGAAAACATATTTTTTTATATATTTTTGGGGATATTTATTATAGCAAAAAGTAACAAATCTTGCTTTTTTTTTCAAAATTGACGCTCTATTTTTGTTTATAGCGCAAAAAATAAAAACCGCAGAGCTCTATTTGTGGGGAAAAAGGACAGCAATTTTGTTTGGGAGCCACGTCGCACGACCGCACAATTGTTAGTTAAAGCAATTCAGTACCGAATCGCAAAAAGTGCTCTGGTCTTTGGGCAGCCAAATGGTCCGGGGCTTAAGTGGTTAAAGGGTAACTCATCTTTCATGTGGGGAAAAAAAATGAAAATAAAGTCATATTGTAATTGAATTTTATTAAAAATTACCTTTCCTTTTCAATATGCAGCCGATGTAATTTTCTATAAATGCAAAGCAATATGGCTACATGGAGATGTTCTGTACTGAGCTTTTCCCAGAAACATAATTTACTGCTTGTGTGATTGGCTCACCAATTTTCCCAAAAGTCTGCCTAAGATACAAGTCAGATTTCAGCCATCCCCTTTAACTAAAAATAAATAACAATTTGGTGAGATATGTTTAATAGGAACACATCTAAAGGGCTGCAGGCCCAGCATCTTTCCTCATATGTGCCCGGCAGCTGCAACAGCTGACTGATAATTATGAAACCACTGCCATTAGACCCACTTCAGAGGCACAGAAAAACACACATGGATTTCTTCAGAAAAGGACAAGGTAGAAATCTGCAAAAAAGGTTGTCATAATCCTTGCAATGTACATAGCTCACCCAGAGGGGAATGTTTTTTCTCAACAAAGTGGAGTTACTCTTTAAGTTTATATCGTACGCCATGGTCCACCATTGCTTTATTTAAAGATTATAAATTGCAACAGGTCCCATTTGCTCAGTGATACAGTTAAGGACATATGTCAGCGCCTAATGTTCTTGGTGAGAAATGTTCCCAGGCTAAGCTAAAATCCTAACTTGACAATACTCAATGCCACAATAGTCATCTTATCATAACCTGCTCTCACTATGATAGATTGTCCTACACTGATCTTCCAGTTATTTTCATACATTATGTATAATTTGCTGCAGAGTACATAATTTGTTGTATATAAGTCATAAGATTTGGCATAGAACCTTTTTAAAGAATGAATACTGCCAAATTTGTTTTTTATTTAACATTTTTTCTATCCATTTTTATAAACTAATATACACTTTGCATCAACCCTTTTTTAATTCTTGGAGAAAGATTCTTACTACTGTTAAGATTATTGCTAGCTATTTACTTTACATTAAGCAAATTATACCATTTTAATAGGAAACATTATTTAGGGTGTTATAATTGTTAGAGTAGATGTGGAATTCCTGCCAGCAAAGCAGTTGCTATTTATGAAGTAGTATATACTTAAAACAGTTGAATGGAAACACGTATAAAGGAATTAAATGTGAAGAAAGATAATTATTATATTTGCATCAGGTACACTGTTATTAATTACAAAAAGGGCTATTGTATGCTTCATGATTAGGAGCCTTTACACTTATGTTGTGTTATTTTGCAGTACGATTGCTTAAGAAACAGAAAGAAAATACGGATTGAATATAAAAGAAAAAACCTGTATCATTTATGTACTAGTGACAGTAACATATTAGGGTTGACTTTGTAACATGTATACTAGGAAACATGTGTGCATTTAAATACTAAATCATATGCAAAGTAACTAAAAAAAAAAGCAAAAAAAAAATTATTTAAATAAGTACAGCTGCAGGTGTAGTCTGGTAAGGTCCAATATATTACATTTGTGCTTTTGGGTTTATATATATATATATATATATATATATATATATATATATATATATATATATATATATATATATATATATATGTGTGTGTGTGACTATATTTACAACCTCTGGATATGATATTGAGCATGTTCACTCAACTTCTTTGGTCGACCATGGCAAGGCCTTTTTGAATTGGAACCTGTCCTGTTAAACCATTGTATGGTCTTGGCCACCTTGCTGCAGCTCAGTTTCAGGGTCTTGGCAATCTTCTTAAAGCCATCTTTGTGTAGAGCAACAAATGTTTTTTTTTCAGATCCTCGGAGAGTTCTTTGCCGTGAGGTGGATGAATGAACTTCCAGTGACCAGTATGTGAGAGTGAGAGCGATAACACAGAATTTAACACACCTGCTCCCCATTCACATCTAAGACCTTGTAAAACTAACAAGTCACATGACACCGGGCAGGGGAAATGGCTAATTGGGCCCAATTTGGAAGTTTTCCCTTAGGAGTGTACTCACTTTTATACTGTTATTAAAGCTGTACACTCATTACTTTACATCGTAGCAAAGTGTAATTTTGTCATTTGTCGTATGAAAAGATATCATAAAATATTTACAAAAACGTGAGGGCAGTACTTACTTGTGAGATACTGTGTATGTATATATATATATATATATATATAGATACATATATATATGTATCTATATATATATATATATATACACACACAGTATCTCACAAAAGTGAGTACACCCCTCAAATTTTGTAAATATTTTATTATATCTTTTCATGTGACAACACGTGACACTTTGTGTAAATTAGTCAGTGTACAGCTTGTATAACAGTGTAAATTTGCTGTCCTCTCAAAATAACTCAACAAACACCCATTCATGTCTAAACCGCAGGCAACAAAAGTGAGTACACCTTTAAGTGAAAATCTCCAAATTGGGCCCAATTAGCCATTTTCCCTACCCAGAGTCATGTGACTCATTGGTGTTACAAGGTCTCAGGTGTGAATTGGAAGCAAGTGTGTTAAATTTGATGTTATCGCTCATACTGGTTACTGGAAGTTCAACAAGGCAACTCATGGAAAACTCCCTGAGGATCTGAAAAAAAAAGAATTGTTGGCCTACATAAAGATAGCCTAGGCTATAAGAACATTGCCAAGACCCTGAAACTGAGCTGAAGGATGGTGGCCAAGACCAAAGAGCATTTTAACAGGACAGGTTCCACTCAGAACTGGCATCGCCATGGTCCACTAAATAAGTTGGGTGCACATGCTCAGCGTCATATCCAGAGGTTGTCTTTGGAAAATAGACATGAGTGCTGCCAGCATTGCTGTGGAGAGTCAAGGGGTGGGGGTCAGACTGTAAGTGCTCAGACCATATGCCACACTCTGCATCAAATTGGTATACATGGCTGTTGTCCCAGAAGGAAGCCTCTTCTAAAGATGATGCACAAGAAAACCTGCAAACAGTTTTCTGAAGACAAGCAGACTAAGGACATGGATTACTGGAACCATGTCATTTGGTATGATGAGACCAAGATAAACTTATTTGGTTCAGATGGTGTCAAGTGTGTGTGACAGCAACCAGATGAAGAGTACAAAGACAAGTGTGTCTTGCCTACAGTCAAGCATTGTGGTGGGCCTGTCATGGTCTGGGGCTGCATGAGTGCTTCCGGCACTGGGGAGCTACAGTTCATTGAGGAAACCATGAAGGCCAATCTGTACTGTGACATATTGAAGCCGAGCATGATCCCCTCCATTCAGAGTGTAACAGGCGCTCCTCGCGCCGTTCTTTTCCATAATGCGTTCCACGCTGAAACGCATTATGGTGACTCGGAAAGAAAAACCACAAGGGAAACACTGCGCTTAATAAAAAAAATTCAAAATAATAAATTGACATGTACAAGTATGAGACTGTATAAAAGCAGCCAGTATCAAAAATTTGTGATACAAAAATTAAAACATAGTGGTGGGCCTATAATGTAATGAAGCCGGCGGCTGCGCGTCCCCTCCTGCTCGTGTTCGTTCAGGGTTTCCTCTCGGAATAGCGTGATGTCGTCGGTGCCGCAAGCCACGCCTACGCGTTTCGTCACCATGGACGTCGTCTGGGATTGGCTGCCAGACGACGTCCGTGGTGACGAAACGCGTAGGCATGGCTTGCGGCACCGACGACATCACGCTATTCCGAGAGGAAACCCTGAACGAACACGAGCAGGAGGGGACGCGCAGCCGCCGGCTTCATTACATTATACACCGCTGACTGTTCACCTCGTAAATGTGAGTGCAAACAGTTTTTAATACAATAAATCCTTTTGTATTCTCTGGTATCACGCTATGGTCCTTTTTTCTCTTTACATTTTCCATTTATGGAGAGAGTCAATCTAGAATCATCCAGACATTATACAGATGGTCAGGAGGGAGACCTTAAACCCCCGGGCTCAGAGTGACCAGCATAGTGGTCAGTATAGTCGGTAAGGAGACTACATCTTCACTTTGGGTGTCTCTACTGGTGAATCAAGCCTACTTATACTTTCCATTTTACACCTCCTTTGATGACCCGCAGAACTTCACTTCTGGGACTCTCTCTATTATTCAATCATCATTTCCCTTGTGGATATTTAAATGGAATAAGATCTTTTTTGTTATGTTTTTTACACAGTATTGGTGCATATGATCAGTGTGGGATTGTTTTTCAATATATCTCTATCTACACATCTTGGGTTATATTTTTCACAGTCTGGTGTAATATTATAATGTGTGAATATCCTTGCTTATAAGCTTTTTTCATATGTCCTGGTTGGTTTTCTATGGCGTTACTCAGTTTTAATACACTGTAGTTATACGTTTGTCCATCCAGTCTTCATTTTTATCCAGCGCCGCATTATGGTGACTGCACGATGATGTCATCGCCCGGCGCTGCATGCGTTCCACGGTGGAACACGGAAGTGCACCGATTTGTCAGTTTCCTTGAATTCAGTGCTTATGCACTGCACCTGTTACCTGCCTATAAAGACATTCACAGGCCATAGAAACCTTGTTCTATTATTGTCAGCCGTAACTCGGCTATGCTACATACAATGGTGCCATTGTTCCCCATGCTGAAACTTTGACCAGCCTGCAACTCCTGCATCAATGCTACTAAATCTGCTGCAACAGACTGTCATTGCCGGGGACAACCTTTGAGATCTTCCTTGCTAACACTACAGAATCCCTTGTTGCCACATTGAAGCCCTGCAAATGGATAAGTAGCAATTGTGTCACTTGTAGTTCTATAGAAACATCTGCTGCATATTTTTCACCTAAAACAATTGCTGATAATTATTATGGCTTATGACTTTTAACATACTACTTGGGATAGCCTGTTGTGCTAATGACTGCTTGCTAAGGAATATCTTAAAGGGACATCTACTCTCAAATTACCATAGCTATTTGCCTCTCATGTGCAACTATTATTACCTGAGCAATATTTGCCTCTCATATGCAACTATTATTACCTGAGCTATATTGACTCTCATATGCAACAATTAGTTGTCTCTACAACTCCTATTTACTACGTGTTTGACTGAAGTGCTATCTGCTTTTGGGCCTTGCCCTAAACGTGTTGAACATGTTCGCTCTAACTTTTCTATGCTATGGGTTGATGCTATTTTATAGCAACTCCCTTAGTGGCCTAATACATCCCTATAAGTGATATGATGTAGAGAACCCCCAAACTCCTGTTTGCCTGGAGTGACGCCTGGGGTCCCATACTGATAATCACTTGCATATAGAGGTGCATTGGAATCTTTAAAGTATATATTATAATTTTAAACACTAAGCTCCGGTCACATGTTGTAATGCGTCCATCCTTAGTAACTCAATGCCTTTCTTTATGTGAGAAAGAGATGATGTAGAGAACCCCCAAAATCCTGTTTGTCTGGAGTGACGCCTGGGGTCCAATACTGAATTCTCACATAAAGAATTGCATTGGAATCCTTGCTAACCACATTTGTGGTTATCTCCGTTCATCAGAGCTGTTAAACAGAGACTGGGCCGCAGGGCAGTATTCCAACATGATACTGACCCCAAAAGCACCTCCAAGACGACCACTGCCTTACTAAAGATGCTTAGAGTAAAGGTGATGGACTGGCCAGGCATGTCTCCAGACCTAAATCCTATTGAGAATCTGTCTGGAAGAGCGCAAGGTCTCTAACATCCACCAGCTCTGTGATGTTGTCATGGGGGAGTGGAAGAGTCCTCCAGTGGCAACCTGTGAAGCTCTGGTGAACTCCATGCCCAAGAGGGTTAAAGCAGTGCTAAAAAATAATGCTGGACACACAAAATATTGACACTTTGGGCCCAATTTGGACATTTTCACTTAGGGGTGTACTCACTTTTGTTGCCAGCGGTTTAGACATTAATGGCTGTGTGTTGAGTTTTGAGGGAACAGCAAATTTACACTGATATAGAAGCTGTACATTCACTACTTTACATTGTAACCAACTAGTGTAATTTCTTCAGCGTTGTCACATGAAAAGATATAATAAAATATTTACAAAAATGTGAGGGGTGTACTCACTTTTGTGAGATACTGTATGTATACATATGTATAGTGTGTGAATATAATATATATTATACTATAATAGTGTGAATTGTGGCATAAAACCCAGAACGGTAGAAGGAACTGTCATACCTACAGAAGGGAATTTTAACCATCAATATGTGATTTGGGCCAAAAGAAAAACAGATTATATGGGCAGATTGTTAATAGAGTGTAAAAAGTTTACTTATCTCTTCTGAATTGCTGTATAAACCCAAGCTACAGGGCAAAATTATCGTCCACGCTGGGAGTTAAGACATGTATTCACCCCCACTCTAGAACCAAAGTCTCATACACAGACTTGTTAATTTCTCATCTAGTATTCCGTTAACTGTCTCCACTCCTTAAACTCTCAGTAATACATTTTACATTTATTAAATTCAGTCTCCTTAAGCAAGTGAAGGTTATTAATATTCATTAAGTGTCAGTCATTTGTTTTGTGGGTATAACTTAATAACTTTTCAGAAGAAAGTGATTTATGCATTTTTTATAGACAGTCTTAAAGATTTGTTGGGCTTTTCAAAACTAAAAATGTGATGATGCAAATAGAATATATTCATAATAATATAATACATGCAGCATGATTAACAGAACTTAATTAAGTTTCTCAAAGGCAGCATTTTTTTGCAGTAATATATTTGTTAAATGCATATGTTAGCTGTACCAATTAAAATGTTGTGCTTTATTGGAATTTGAAAGAATTTTGGAATCTACAGAAAAGGAGGCCACAAGATATCCTGATAGTGAAATGGTTACGGAATGCATACGCATCCCGTATTAGTCATCCATTCATTCAGTCAAAATAAATCTGTTGTAAAATAAAAACACACAGACACCATGAGAAAGTAATTTATTTGAAAAGCATAAAAAAAGTGTCCCCCAATGTCAATCACACAATAACTTGCTGCCAAATAATATTTTTACATTCTTACTACGATCCACTGCCTGGTGATGTTGACATGTCACAATCTTCAGCAAAATGACAGATCATATTTGGTCAGTGACATCACCCAGGATCCCCAGGTTTGTTTACCAACACCAGCTGGTCAGGGAGCTGTACTTTAGTGTCAGAAGTGCTAGATGCACCTCTGTTCATTGTCCACAGCAAAACCTGCCCATGCCCTAACCCCACCGTCACCATGGGCCACTCGATCCACAATGTTGACAACAGCAAACCGCTCACCCACAAAACGCCATACACGCTGTCTGCCATCTGCTCTGTACAGTGAAAACTGGGATTCATCCATTGAATGTGAGCATTTGCCCACTGAAGTCAGTTACAACAAACTGCAGTCTGGCTGAGACCCCAATGAGGACAACGAGCATACAGGTGAGCTTTCCTGAGATGGTTTCTGACAGTTTGTGCAGAAATTCTTTCATTTTTCAAACCAATTGTTGCCGAAACTGTCCGTATGGCTGGTCTTTGATGTAAAGATACTAGATGTGGAGGTCCAGGGCTGCTGTGGTTACACGTTGTCGGCAGATGTGAGGTTGCCAAATTCTATGAAACGCCTTTAGAGACGGCTTATGGTAAAGAAATGAATATTAAATTCAAGGGAAACAACTCTGGTGGACATTCCTTTTATTGTGGCCAGCCTAATGGCCGTACACACGATCCGATTATCGGACAAAAATTATCGTCAGAGGAAGAATCGTACAATTTTCGGATCGTGTGTACACTTTCGAGAGCCGATTACGACAGTTCATCCGATATTATTCGATTGGACAAGCACAAAAAATGTCCTCGTACGATGCCAGATCATACGATTTTCATTTAGTCAGTACAGTTGTTGTGCGAAAATACAATACAAATACATTACAACACGTGACATCACTTCAGATTTGTTTTTCTGTCGTATAAGAATTTTCGTGACTTTAACCTCCCTGGCGGTTTTCCCGTGTCTGACACGGGGTAAAAATTTCCTGCTACTATCGTTGATCCCGTGTCAGACACAGGCTCGCCTCGCAGCATCCACAGAGACAGTTTACTTACCTTCTCCGTGGATCCAGCGATGCATCCCCGCTGTGTGAGCGAGCGGGTGCTCGCTCGATTCACACAGCGTCCCCGCGCGCCGCCGATCTCCGTTCCCTGCGACGTTACGACGCACGGGACCGAGAACGGCGCCAAATTCAAAAATGTAAACAAACACATTACATACAGTACACTGTAATCTTATAGATTACAGTACTGTATGTAAACAATACACACCCCCCCTGTCCCTAGTGGTCTGCCCAGTGTCCTACATGTCCTTTTATATAATAAAAACTTTTCTTTCTCCCTGCAAACTGTAGATTGCCCATAGCAACCAAAAGTGTCCTTTTATGGCAAAAATTGTTTTAGAGCAGCTAAAAAACAGCGATAATAAATTATAATCACTTGCAGAATTTAGCGATAACGATTTATGGGGAAATTCGTCATAAAAAAAAAAAATAATGACAGCAAAAATTCTGCAACTGAGCAAATTTCAGTTATTTTGATTTGATTACATTATTGAATAATTTTTACTATAATTATATTATTATTTGTTATAATTTTTTATAATTATTTATTATATTATAATTTTTAATAAAAAAAATAAATAAATCATACCCGGAATGCCTATTAGACTCTTTTTTAGATAGATTTAAGTAAGTACTTACTAAGAATTGCAGGCCTATAATACATAACACCACATTTCCTTGCAAAACAATTGCAACGCTTTTGGTACAAAATTCCAGACAGAATCATAACGCCAGGGAGGTTAATAACCTATTCAATTTCTACTTGCGACTATTAAACAAAAAAATTGTACGATCCGTCGTATGATATTCGGATCGTGTGTACGGGGCATTAGGCACACCTGTACAATAATCATGCTGTCTAATCAGCATCGTGATATGCCACACCTGTGAGGTGGATGGAATATCTTGGCAAAGAAGAAGTGCTCACTAACACAGATTTGGACAGATTTGTGAACAATATTTGAAAGAAATGGGCTTTTTGTGTGCATAGAAACAGTTGTAGGTCTTAAAGTTTAAATCATGATAAATAGGGGCAAACACAAAAGTGTTACATTTATAATTTTGCTCAGTGTACATATTTGTCTGGCTAAGTGCATTTTCTGCATTCAGAGAATACCTATTGACTCTGACAGAAACCTAGTTCACCTTCCTCTGTGTTGAACAGAGATTTCAAACATTGTTATCAGCTTCCCTAACTATCTTTTTTGTTTCAATAGTTTTTATTGAGATTTTCAGCTTAAACAGGGAAAATACACAAATACCAAAAATAACACCAGGAATATGCATAGTCATAAGATAAAAGCAGTAACTTTAAATCGGTCAGTACACGCAATTTCCAATAACGTTGTTGCAACAATTCAAAATAGTATAACCATCACTGTAGCAGAGGGTTTGAGCATATTTTTTCCTAACAAATGGCCATAGCCAGCCACCCACATTCTCTCTACATGGTCGCGGCAGCCAGCATCAGAAATGATTAAAGCAAAATGCCCCCTCTTGGCTCAGTTACACGTAGTATTTTACCTGAGGTATAGTGATAGAGTGCGAAACAAGTAGTAGTAGCAAAGGAAGTAGGAAGTAAGAGAGAAGAGAAAAAGAAGAGAATAGAAAGAAAAAAAAGTCAAAATATAGTACAAAGAAAGGAAGTATGTAAAGAACACTTTAACAAATAAACAGAAAATTCTAGGCCCTCGTCTCGCCAAGTCGCTCACTTCACACAGTTATTGTTAAAAGTTAACTGTTCCCTCTGTTAGAATACCAATCTTGCCACGGTCTCCATAGTATCTACACCCTCACAATTTTCCCCACCGCCGACGCATGAAGAAGTTCATAGGTGGCATGGGTTTGTACAGTACCTATGATTTCAGCGAATGGAGGAGGAGCAATGTCTTTCCAGTGCCTAAGAATGACCAGTCCCGTGGCCATAAGAATGTGTGTTATCACTGTCCTGTGTGAGACGGGTAATGAGTCAGCCCCTATGGAGAGAATAGCTAGGCCAGGGCTGAGTAAGGGGCAGTTAGGCAATAAATTAACTAGTAAATCCCCCACTTGTGACCATATGGGTTTAATTTTTGTGCACCCCCACAATATGTGGATCAGCGTCCCCCTTTCCCTACACTGTCTCCAACACTCCGGTGAAGCCCTCGGGAATATCCTAGACAGGCGATGAGGAGTGAGATACCAGCGGAGAAGCAGCTTCTGCTGAATCTCCAACAGGTTGGTGCTCTTAGTAGAAGTCAGTTGAGTGCTTATTGCTCTCTCCCATTGTTTAACAGAATAATCCGTGCCGAGCTCCCTCTCCCACGCCAAAATGTTGTGGGATTTGACCAGAACTTCCTTTTCCTGAAGCCCCCTATAGATGACCGATATACCCTTGGACTCTCTAGCTGGCTTTTGGTAAAATTGGGCTATCTTTATTGGAATAAAGGTGAGGATTTTGGGTGACTTTTTGAACCACTGGGATACCTGTAGATAATTGAACTTCTCAGTGGCTGGTAGGTCAAACCTCTGCTGAATAGTTTCAAACTCTTCCATGCAGGAATCTGTAAGTATATCTTCAAGGAGATATATACCTTTTTCCTCCCAAAGTGTGAGGTTTAAATCAGGTATTCAATTTTGAACCGCAGTTATGGGTAAATTGAGCGAGAGGGTAGGGCCCGTCCAGCCACTGGCCGTGCAGAGATGGGACCAGGCTCTTAAAGAAGCCAGGATAAGTGGAGCTAAGTTCCTGCCCAGAGACCCTCGAAAGCGAGCTGTCAGCAGAAAGTCCTTGAGATTCCCCCTCGGCACCTGCGCCCCCTCCAAGTCCTTCCATAGCGTTCTAGATGTGGGGTCGATCCAGTGGCTAAGCTGTCCTAGGATTGAAGCAAAGTAATAATCCTGCAAATGCACGTGGCCTATACCTTCCGCCGATCTATGCTTAACAAGTCTACCAAATGCACACCTAGCCTTTTTCCCTTGCCACAAAAAACTATTTAAGATGGACTGAAGGGATTTAAAGTAGACACTGGGCAGCGGTATGGGAAGAGTCCTAAAAATATAAAGAAGTTGCGGCAAAATTTGCATTTTGAAAGCCGCCAACCTTCCCAACCAGGACAGTTCGGAAAGGGCTAATTTTTGTAATTTGGATCTAAAGGAGCTCAGGAAGGGGGAGTAATTTGCGGCGATTAAGTCATCAGGGTTAGAAGTCAAAGTAATTCCTAAGTAGGTTATGCCCTCCTCCCTCCATACATAGGGAAATGTCTCCTGTAATCGTGATTTCACCTCACCCTCTACCCCTAAATTCAACACATGGGATTTTGTCTCATTTACTTTGTAGTAGGAGACTGCTGAGAAGGAATGTAACGCTGTGTGTACCATCGCCAAGGATTTGTCAACTTTAGTTAAAATCAAAATGATGTCATCAGCGAAAAGACTTATGACATGATTTTTGGTGCCAACACGGAGACCTTCAATCTGGGGGTGTGACCTAATGTATGTAGCTAAAGGCTGCAACACTAAGTTAAAGATGAGCAGGGAGAGAGGGCACCCCTGACGTGTCCCATTAGTTATCACAAAGGGAGTGGATAAAGCTCCCGCTATGTAAACTTGAGCCGTCGGTTGAGTGTACAGTGCCATGATAGCTGAGAAGACCCAACCTTCAAAACCAAACCTGCGTAAGACCTCCCCCAGAAATCCCCAGTGAACCCTGTCGAACGCCTTCTCTGCGTCCGGAGATAGGAGCAGAGAAGGCATTCCCCTACGCTCAGCTATGTGAATCAAGTTGACTAGTCTCCTAGTGGCGTCAGCGGTCTGTCTCCCCCTAGTAAAACCTGATTGGTCCATGTCTATAATGTCCGGTAGTATGTCCACTAGTCTCATGGCCAATAGTTTAGCATATATTTTGACATCGCTGTTTAACAGCGATATCGGCCTGAAGTTCTGTGGGATATTCGGAGATTTCCCCGGCTTAGGCAGGGCTATGATAGTTGCTTTGAGCATTTCCCTAGGAAATGAGGAAGACGCAGCAGCAGAGCTAAAGACCTCAGTGAGAAGTGGGCAAAGGACATCCTGAAATGTTCTATTGTATTCTCCGGTGAAGCCGTCGGGCCCCGGAGATTTATTCAGCGGTAGGGATTGGATAATTTTCTGCACTTCACACTCAGAAATGGGAGAATTGAGACACTCCAGGTGGTCCTGTGTGAGCCTGGGAAGAGCAACGCTATCAAGAAACGCATTAATAGCATCTTCAGTCAGCTGTGGAGTGATATGATCTTCTTTAAGATTATACAGCGAGCTGTAATAATCACTAAAGGCGTCTGCTATCGCCTGAGGGTGAATTTGTTTTTCCCCAGATTTGGGGTGGTATACGTATGGGATTTGAGATTTAATTCTATGGCCTTTTAATTTACTGGCCAGGAGTTTCCCTGCTTTATTGCCACTTGTGTAGTAGGCCAACTTTGTCCTCCTGGAGACCCTCTCAAAGTCCTCAAGGAACTTGAGCCTAAGTTCTGTGCTAAGACAAGTTATTTGGTTGGATAATACAGTGGACGGCTTGATCATATTTTGTTTGTCTAAGGCCTCAATTTGGGAAATGAGTTGTGCGGTCTGCTGCTGCCTTTCCCTCTTTAGCCTTGCTCCCAATTGTATCATTATGCCCCTCACAAATGCCTTATGGGCGTTCCACAAGACAAATGAATCTTCCACTGACCCCTGATTCAAGTCAAGAAATTCCACCAGCTTTTGTTCAATGTAAGACCTGGACGGACCCTCCCTGAGCAGGTAGGGATTAGCCCTCCATAAGTAAGTGGGCCCATGAACTGAAGGATTTCCCACAACGAGTTTAACTGAGGCATGGTCCGACCAGGTG
Source organism: Rana kukunoris (assembly GCA_029574335.1). Lineage (NCBI taxonomy): Eukaryota > Metazoa > Chordata > Amphibia > Anura > Ranidae > Rana > Rana kukunoris. The sequence continues at coordinate 331,979,455 of CM056049.1, forward strand.
ATACCGTTAATTGTTGCAGAGGTACATTTAAATAACAATGGCCTATCAACCAGGAAGAGATCGATTCTACTGTAAGAGCCATGCGGGTTAGAGAAGAATGTATAATCCCTATCATTGGCGTTTAGGCATCTCCACGAGTCATACAATGTAGGGAGGATTTCAAAGAAGGTGGAAGTCTTTTAAGAGCGGAGGTCATGTCTACTGAAGGGTCTGGTGTGATGTTAAAATCGCCGCACAACACTAACAGACCTCTCTGTACTGCCTTTATCTTTTTCATAAGTCTGTGGAAAAAGTTGAGTTGCCTAACATTCGGGGCATATACATTTGCCACAGTGTATGTGATGGAGTTTTTATCGCACACCAATATGATATAAAGACCTTGGGGATCAAAAATGTGGTCGTGTACGTGGAATGTCACAGAGTCCTTAACCGCTATCATCACCCCTTTCTTCTTGGAGCCAGCATTGGCAAAGTAAATGTTCGGAAATTGAGGATGTGAACATCTAGGGTGCAAGTTCTGAATGAAGTGCGTTTCTTGAACGCACAAGATATCACATTTTTGCTTCAAAGCGTCTTTCCAGAGGGACCTCCGCTTGGCCGGATGATTGAGGCCTTTAGCGTTCAAGGTGAGAAAGGTTATCGCCATATGTGCATTATAAGTGTATGCTGGTGAAAGTGGGGATGCAGGGCAACACTCACATGAGAAGGTAGTTTGGTTTCCGAAAGCAAGGCCGCTGATCTCCTTCCGGATTCCGTAGATTTCGCAGGCATTTTTCCCAGTGGGAGCTGTGTAGAGGTAGTCATTGCTGCAAGGGCAATCAGAAGGGCAAAAAACAACAGTCTAAACAAGAAGAACAAAACAGTGAAACATTGGCTTTTGGCCATGAAAAAGAAAACAAAACAAAGGGTGCGATTGTCAATCGCTCAGTAGGTAAATGGGGTGTAAAAAGAACTTGGAGCAGAGAGGTGTTTCTCTCCAGCGGGCGGTATTGCAAAGAGGAGGCCCTATCCAGATCAATTATGAGATCGAGCATTCCTACGGTCCACCGTACGCCATTCTTGGTCCACACCCCCAACGTTGTTTTTGTGGTGCGGTGGCAGTTGCGGGTCAGGGACAATCCCCCAGGTCAAAAGAGCAGCCTAGGATGACAACAATGCTTCTTAATAGTACAGTAAGGAAGCATTGTAACTCTAGGACAAATCGCGTTGTATTGGAATGATCACCAGGTGTAAATAAAGGGAAAGAGTATAAAAAAAAATCACGTGCAGTAAACGCATCTGAGGATTGGACAGGAAGTAATGCAAATCTTCCTCAGGAAGGACAAATACAGTAGCTAGATCTCGACAGAGGTTCTAATCCTTTCTCCCTTTACTAAGTATGATGTTTTTATTGTTACCAGTGTCTCTGTTCAATCCCTGTCCTCCTAACCACACAGACAGCAATGAAAACCTCTGAGAGAGGTTTTAACCATTCCACACTCCTAGAGTTGAACTTCATACTTGATATGCTGTATGTGACAAGATTTTTTGGACTTAGTAGTCATCTTAGTACTTGCTAACTGTCATTTTATACACTACTTGCACATTTTATTAAAAAGGTTATTCAAACAAGCATTATATCTGGAAGTTAAAGTGGTGGACATTTTAAATGGATTGTTGGCATTAATGGACTAGCATTATACATATAAATGTTATTATATTGATAATGGTTATTTTACTGAAATTACACAGTGCTACCCATATAACTACTCATGACTATAATAAAAGCGTTTAGCTGCTAATAGGCTATTACCAGTTCCTAATGTGAAGAAAATGTATAATGTATTTTTAGTGGGTATACATTTTGAATTACTATTGTAACATTTACTTGAAAGTGATTTTTGATGTGGTTTTCACCGACTGACATGCTTGCTATTCAAAAATTTCCTAGCTGTATTTTCATACTAATAGAGATTATTTTGGCTATCTGTATATAAGAGATTGAGCTCAGTACCCCCGCTTTAAGATTCTTATGAAAATACCAAACAGGCAGAAAAAGCTTTTTTTTGTTTTATGTTCCTGAACAGATTGTGAGATATTAACCATTTTTGCAATATTATAATATTTTGCAATGCATTACCATGAAACCTGGAAATGCATGTTCTGAGGTGTGGTGACATTCATTTTGAAAGCCATCCCAATGTCTTGTTAGAGTACTGGGCAAAGCATCTGTACTAAAGTAGTGTCCTACAATGCACATGCTGCAGGTTGTAGTGCATTAAAACAGGTATATGTTTGATATTTAGTGCACTAGGGTACATTGCCAGCCCAGTTAAAGTGAAAAAGCTGCCTTAAAGTGGTGGGTCTCAAGCATAGTAATGTGTAGCATTATCGCTGCTGTGTTAACATAACATAACCCATACCCTGGAATTCAAGACTGACTCTGGCAGATGAGGTGAAAGTATCTTTCATGCATTCTAAATTCATATAACTGTCTAGAGCTTGTATTTGAATTTGGCTAATGCGGTATCCTTATTAGCGTGTACATGAGATGCTTTTGCAAAATCTGTCTGAGACTGTTTTTTTTTTGATCGCCAAAAGAGAATTGGCCTTAAAGGGGTAGTAAACACTTGTATGATTTTTACCTACAGGTAAGCCTATACATGCATACCCCACTTTTAAGTACACAATGGGGTTTATTTACTAAAGCTGGAAAGTGCAAAATCAGGCTCACTTCTGCATAAAAACCAATGAGCTTCCAGGTTTTATTACCAAAGCTTAATTGAACAAGCTGGGGTTAGAAGTTCATTGGTTTATATGCAGAAGTGAGCCTAATTTTGTGCTTTCCCTCTTTAGTAAATAAACCCCATTGTGTACTTAAAAGTGGGGTATGCCTGTAATAAGGCTTATCTGTAGGTAAAATAAGTATTTACTAAAAGTGCACCATTTAGGAGATATTCACCCTGCATGCAGCCAGTTATGTCCCTGGTGCATGCACTCTGAAGGTCCGGCATACCTTGCCGGACCTTTAGAGCTTTATGTTAGAACCAAGGGCTCTGGCTTGCATGAGTGACGTAATTGCGGCTTCAGCCAATTAGCCAGAGGACGCATACTTGGAAGGTAAGTATTTCATAATGTGCTAGTATGCAAAGCATACTAGCACATTATGCGATTGCCTTGCAGGTGTTTATTTGTTTTCACAAACCACACAGCCACAGTTAAAACCGCTTTAATTGGCTCCACTTTTACATTGGATGCATTCAATGCAACACAATGTAAAGTAGTGCATTTCATTTGTCACAATGTAAAAGAAGGGCATTTCAGATCGGAATTTGGTTCAAGAGTCATTATCAGAACCAAAAGCATCACAAATACTTCATGAATTTTGCGCAATACATAAACACGAGATATTAATGCCTGAACAGTGACCAGCCACTTTATTAAATTCCCCCCATAGTGTTTAATCTAAACTTCAGCTACCATTTAATAGGTATTTAACATACAAACTCCATCCAGCTGAGATCATAAGTGTATGTGAACTTGTAACTACAGTGTTGCAAGCTAGTTTTGAGAGCCACTGCTCTAAAATTTTGATTCAGTTTGGAGTTTGAAGAAGTATGTTCCCAACACCATGTATACCAAAAGCAAAAGTAATCATCAGTAATTTTATACTCTGGTAAGGCGTTTTACATGAACACCACAATTAAATGCTGCAATAATATGTTAACTTTTTTGGAGACAGTCAGGAGTAACATGTCAAGTGCTAGTCCTTGCTAAACCATATATAATTTTCAATCTGATTTCAGGAAATAAAGCTGTTGGGGTGAAGAAAGGAACACACTTAGCCTAAGGCACTCTAGGTTATGATTTATTGCACAATTATTACAGAATAACAAAAAAAAATGAAATTTGCTTTAGACACCATTTGTTGGAATTTCATAAAGTGTATATTGCTGAAATATGGCCAGCTTTGCAACCAAGTATGGGAAAATAGGAAGTGTAATTTATTGTTGTGCTGTATACATGTCTATTAATAAATATATTCACCCAAGTTACCTACAAGTTTTGCCCAACATTCACACATTTCAATAGATACCAATTAAAAATCTTTCATTAAAATTGTGTGAATCTTGTAAGAAAACAAAAATAAATACTACTATGTTCTTCATAATTCCGCTTCCTCTGTATTGGAGTATTGGTTACAAAGTGTGAGCTAATTTGCCACATTAAAGTGTACGCAACCAAAAAAGAAAGAAAGAAAGAGAACACTCAATATAGTTATACAGTCCAAGTATATCTCACCATGTTTTGTCTCTTTAAAATCCCTGCAAGTTCAGAAAAATACCTGTTGTCAGTCAGAAGTCCAGCGAACTTGCAAATGACTAAACAAATCTGACTCTGGTGCAATGAAAATTCAATCAGTGTTGTCATCCCTCCCTACGTTACCTCTGTGAATTGCAGTGTATTTCCCCTTTATGATAGGAAGAGAAGTGGTTTTGTAGCCCATATTGTAGCCTAAATCATGAATGAGGATGACAATAATGTTTCTACACAGATACAGTGCAGAGAGTGAGAGTTACCTTAGTGAGTCACCTTAGTGTGTTACTGGCTGGGTGACTGGGTAAAAAGCAATGGAAATTAGGAAAAAATGCCTGAAAAAGAACATGTATCAACATATATACTGTATATACATTTTTTAGGTTTATACATACTCAATAAACGAACACAATTCATCATTACTGACAAAAGGAGGACATTGTGGTTGTGATTTGCTAAAACTGGTGCACACAGAATGTCCTGCAGCTGTGCATAGTAACCAATCAGCTTCTAGATTTTAGCCCCTATTCACATCGAAACGTTGCCCTGATGATTTTGCGGTCCCGCAGCGATTTCCAAAAGTAGCTTCTGCACTGCTTTTGGTGAATTTGGGGATGATTTTATAGACAACTGTGCATGACCCTGCCACCGAACTTGCAATGAAATGCAGGTTTGAAATTGTGCGAGTTCAGTTGTGTCAGGCTTTGGAAGAAAAAGTAATTGCTTTCAGTGTTCCAAAACAGTGTTAATAATTGACTCAGGATTAGCCAAGCCCATAACACAACTTGCAAACAACACTATGAGAATGAGGCAATGCAAAGTTTCATTATTATCCATCCATGTTTTTAATGTTTATGGAAGGCCACCAACCCTGACTTTCTGAGAGGACAATCAACCAGACAGGTTAGGCCCATAGCACATAGGGCTTCCATGGAGCTTTCATGGGTCTTCTGTGTTCTGGAACCCCATCTCTGAAAGCACAGGTCCCTAAATGCTGGTACCACCCAATACAGCATTCAGCCCTGTCCAGCATGGCTGGAAGATACACCTGTCCCTCCTGGATGCACTAAAGCACCAAGAGGGCTCCAGAAAACCTATTTGGGTCAGTACTGTTTCTCCTTGGTAACCTGAACCTAGCCTACTCTTTCTTGCATTTAGAACATCAAGTACATTTGTATGGACTTGATTATGAAAGGTCATGTGATGATATGTAAATAGTTAACCCTGAAGACGGTTGTATAACACATGCACTAACTGTGGGCAACATTATTCTGAGGTGGAGTAGATATTTAAATGCTTATTCATTCAGTACAGGTGTACTGATACTTGAAGATGTCACCTGTGACACCTGTTTTTACATATTTTATGCATATGCATATGTCTAAAATAGGGGTCACCAAAACGTTGCTAACTTTTTCACTAAAAATGTCAAATATTAACTGCAAACTTTGGGACATATGTTACATTTTACAGCATGACAGTAGCCTTTGAAAATATCAGAATTTATAACAGATGATGCGAAACTGGAAATCGACATTACTGTCTGTTGTTTAAGCAATCTATTTTTCTTATCTGTCCATTGCTAATAAAAATATGATATAGTGTATTCTTGTAAAAGGAAGAAACTTCAGTAATTATACTAATTAAACAATATCATTGTGTACTCTGTTTCTGTGTTCATTTGCTTTTTGATTTATGCTTTCAAATCTGCATCAAGGAAAAAAAGCCTTTTATTTTTAGATCATTCTGGTAATTGAGTAGTTTCTTAGATGATTTAACACACCATCAATGCTAGAAATGTAATAACTATATTATTTAAAAAAAAATCTTAGAAAATAATTTTATTAAATTGGATATGGATTTCAGGAGGAACAAAATATATTGGGATACCCCAGTGTATCTTTATATCCATCACAAAAATGCATATACAGTACTAAGTAGTAATGCATCTGCATAAAAACTTTTGAAAAAAAAAAAGTGCAAAAGAAAACAAATCTTTACTTTCAGATCCTGGTCCTCTTTTCTAGCTGCACTCGGAATTCGGATCTATGAACCTGTATTCCAAATGCATGTGTTAGTCCAAACTGCCCCCTTTGTATTACAACCTATGAAGTCTTTCACTTCATAGGTGTTTCCTGGACTAGTGGATGTAAAATGTAGTTTATTTTAGATTGGATGTTTTGTTTTTGTACATACAAAGCAAAGTTTACAGGGGAAAAAAACGTTTCCCTTGTAGAACGTCTATCCTCTTATCGGAGGATCTAATATACTTTTAACAAGTCACGAATCGTAGGAGCTCTTTTATATATACATTTAGGGTTACCAGATAGTATATCTTGAAGGTGTCTGTCTGTTAAAAGTTTATGCCAATGTCGTTTTATCATTTTTTTCTATTTTTTTTTATATTGGATATTGTGGTCAAGGGTAATTGGTACTGTGCCCTAGACTCCTGTTTTCTTCTATCTTTAATACATTTGTTGTGGTCTATATTGGCTACTTCTTTTACTTTTACTTATTGGCTATCTTGGCCTTTCTTGATAAATCTATGTCCAATTTTATTAGCTTGGGCTAGGAAGTCATCTTTATGTGTGCAATTTCATCTTAGGCGCATCAGTTGGTCTTTGGGGATATTGTAAAGCCAATTTCTGTGATGGCAACTGTCCAATGGAATGTAGCTATTTTTGTCCACATTTTTTAAATGTGTTTTTGAGATGTGCTTACATTCTTCTTACATATTTTCTAAATCCAATAAGAATATGGTCTTCTTGCTGATTTTCCAAGTTAATCTGATGTTTCTGTCATTGTTATTAAGACTTTCTAGGAAGCACACCAACTGATTCTGTTTGCTCTTCCATAAAATGAAGATGTCATCAATATATCTTTTAAAGATTACAAGTTCCATTGGTGTATTTGTAGAGACAGTTTCTTCTTCCCATGAACAGGTCTGCTACACTGGGTGCAAATTGTACTCATGGCGACTCCTGATTGTTGATGATAGTAATTCTGGTTATACCAGCAGTAGCTGTTCTTCAGGCAAAAATCAAGATAGTTGACAATATACCTTCTCTGGATACAGGGTAGTGCAGTGTGTGTTCTTAGGCCCCATTTAATAGCTTCACTTGCCTGGTGGTGGAATATTATGGTATACAGTGAGGAGACATCCTTTATTCCCTGATGAACAGTCTTTATTCCCTGGTGACGTCACATGGTCGTGACTCGTCACGCTACGCATTGGAACAGATAGGCACCAGAGGTGACATCAGAGTGCGAGCTCATGGCTTGTGGTGAATAGTCTATATATTTGTTTTTAATGTGAGTACCACAGTTGGTTTTAATAAAGTATCCTAATTTTTACATATTACACTATTGGGACCCCATTTCTTTCTCCATACTATATATACACCAACCAGGGAGGATTGTCATCCTGCCTATTAGCACAAATGAGGTTTATACATACTATTGCAAGGAGAACCACTTATCAGGATACAAGGTTCCCCAGATGATCTCCAGGCTACGCTATTTAAAAGAAGCCCTTAGCGCGATTCATTGCAGGACCCCGGTCACCATCATTCTATATGTATGCTCTTATTTTACAGCTGTAAGGTAAGGGGGCACCACTCTACACTGAGGTGTTATTGCACTAAAGAGAAAAGTCACTGTTTACACTGCTCCATTTGCACAGAGTGTTAGAGGGACTTTAGCACTCAATTTTTTTCACCTTTTATTTTATCGCCTATTCATCGTTTTAGGACATTTCTTTACCTTCTTTACCTGGACTTTATTAAGCTTGTACTGTCACCTTTGACACTAACACTTTATTTACATTCTTGTGTTATTACTTTGGATCCTAATTATGTTTACATTGTCATTTTAAGCACCCAGCACTTCACATTTATACTGTTTACACAGCATTTAATTTGTTACCACTTAGAGCGCAGCACCATTCACTATCTTTATTATAATTTATTTTGGCTATGGATCGACCATTCCAGTGTTTGCTGCATCTAGTGATTTACTCTTTCTGGTAGTGGTAGTGTTTTTTTTGTTTTCTTGCATGTCCCCCTCGGATCTACAGCTACTGCACTTCCAAGTGCACTTTCAGTGCAATTTCAAGTGGACTTTGCAGTGTAAATAATCCCCTGTGTATCCTTGGTCCATTTTTTTTTTAACTGTTTATTTAAGAAAAAAATGCAAACCTTGCAAAGAAAAAACATCCCATAGGTGTCAAATATATATATATATATATATATATATATATATATATATATCACAGCAACATTTATTTATCTATTACAGGTACTCATATAAAACTGTCAATTTATGCACTGCTTTACACATATATATTGTACATCTACATCAGTCCCAGCACTTTGCACATATATATTGTACACCCATATCAGTCCCTGCCCTCAAGGAGCCTATAATTTAATGTCCATAACTCATATTCATACAATTTATAAAGGAGCCAACTAACCTACCAGTATGTCTTTGGAGTGTTTGAGAAATCTGAAGTACCCGGAAAACAAGGAAAACATGCAAACTCTGGGCAGGTAGCGCTTTGGTTGGGATTTAAACCAAAAACCAGAGTGCTGCTAGGCAGAAGTGCTAAGCAACAAATGAATTTACAGATGACATATTATGAAATATCAAAAAACAACTTCCTGCGTATAAAAAATGTCAGCCAGAATGATCCACAATGAGGCCACTCAAGTACCCTCACAGTGGGTCAGTCCACACAATAATATGCAATACTAAAAAAACAGGAGAGTAATTCATGATACAAGTAAATGCCAGCCAATTGTATGGTGGTCCATCTTTATTTTTTTTTTATTTTTTTATTATTATACAGGACTTATATAGCTCCAAAGGTTTGCACAACACTTTACAAAATTAAGGCACACAGCACAGTTACAATAGGATTCAATACAAGAAGAATCAGAAGAACTCTGCTCATTAGAGCGTAGAATCTAAAAGGTTCAAGTTATACAAAATGTGATAACTGCGGCAGATGTTTTGATGGAGAAAATAAAAGTTTAGTTGTTAGAGCCAAGATTGGCTTCTTCAAAGAGATGTTTTTTTTAGGGATCGTCTAAAGGTGGATAGAGTTGGAGATAGTTTGACATATTGGGTTAAGGAGTTCCAATAGATTGGAGAGGCTCTGGAGATGTTCTGGAGGTGAAAATGCGATTAGGTGATGAGAGTGCTAAAAATCAAGAGGCCTTGAGAGGAGTGAAGATTCTTTAGACAAAGTTAGCTGGGGGCAGAGTTGTGGGTGGCTTTGTAGGTTGTTGTTACTATTTTAAATTACATTTGTTGGGTGAGAAGAAGCCAATGTAGGGACTGCCAGAAAGAGGTTGCAGACACTGGATGAGTCTGGCAGCAGTGTTCATGATGGACTGAAGGGGGAATAGCCTATTTAAAGGTAAGCCAATTTGAAATTACTCCTGTCTAACACCAGTTAGACAGGCGTAATTGCTCTGTGAATCTGGGTCCTACAGTTCACTTTCTTAGAACTCACTGAATGTATACCCGGGCTTTTCCCAAATTTTATATTCAAACACTCATCTGCCCATTATGTTCTAGCAAAGTCAATACAATGGTCAAACATTAAACAGCCCAATTTAATTTAAGTAAAGTTTCACTAGCAGAATAATTCTTGCTCACCTTCAGGTTATTATATTCATAAATTGATTTCCTCAATTTGCATTGTATGAAATGTTCTTATGACACTGCTTCAGCTCTGTCAAGTACATAAGGTTAACATCATGTAATGGCTTTTATATTGATTGATCAAAAGCATACAATTTCCTCATGAATAACAAAGCATGCTTCCAGATTAATTTTCAGTATATTCCACTGTGCTGGAAAAGTATGAACTATGAACATGCAACCATGTTCTGAAAGAAACAAGCTTTCTATTACTAAACTCCTTCTGGAAATGTTGGCTTCTTGGCTGTTTCTACCTTTAGTACCTTCTGAGTTATGAGTTACTTATGCATCCGAACATGCATCCAGTGAAGTCAAATGAAAGCCATATCTCCTTTTCTGCATACTTTTGTTGTGTTACTCACCTTCCTTGTATGACCTCTGCTTGGCTTCTCTATCGTAGCCAGAGTTATGGCTCTATATGGGTCAGTGTTTGAGCTTAAAACGGCAATGCAATGTTCACCTCCTCTATTTTACGGTATTGGCCACTCAGGCCAAAACAGCACATGCTGCTGAGAAAGGCAGGAGGTCTCATGACATACCAAGTGTTTTCAAGGATTCCAATAGATTAATGGAATGGCATGAAAGCTTATCAAAGCTAAGTATCAGTGGTGTGGGGGGGGGTGTTAAATTTTAAGAGAACCTGTAATTTTGAGTGATGAGATTCTCTTTCAAATTAGAAAAGTTTATAAAGATTAAAAAAGTTTATTTTTTTCCTTCTATCATATTTATTGTATGCCAGATATCATAACCTTACCTGGTATTACCTTTTTCTATGTTCTTTCTACTGAGATCTAAGAACTTTGATGTCATTTTTTCACCAATTGCATACTGTATATACTTGAGTATAAGCTGACCCGAATATAAGCCAAGGCACCTAATTTTACCACAAAAAAATTGGAAAACGTATTGACGCGAGTATAAGCCTAGGTTCTCCATCTGCATGCCTCACTGTACCTCAATTTGCCTCACTGTGTCCATGTGCATGCCTCACTGTGCCCATGCCTCACTGTGTCCTTGCTTACGCTTAACATGGGAGTATATAAAAGGGATGCCTGGCTTTGAAAAATCAGTGCTGTCACCATAGGCGTGCGCACAGGGTGTGCCCAGGCACACCATAATCATCCCATGCGCATTAGTAATATCACTCTGTGTAGCAGCAAGAACATGTGAAAGATCTACCTCTTACCTGCTCTGCCATAAGAGAAGTGTCTATGCTCTTCGGTTTCACTGCTCCGGCAGGGAAATTATTATGCCAGGGTTATATATATGTAGACACACACACATTCATGTGTGTTCGAGCTTTAGGGTGCACACCCTATTGCAATAGGCTGCGCACACCTATGGATATCACAGAATAAATCCAGAGCCCTGTGGGAGGTTATGCTCTTATGACTCTTCGGTTACATATATCTTTGCTTTAATTTCCAGCTGTGAGTGGCAGAGAGTAGAGGGAAGGTATGTTTATGTGTCTGTGGAGGTATGCAATACAATAAGCCTATTGCTTTGATCTCCATAGGTAGAGCAAAAAGTGACTCTAAAGCTTAACTATAGCCAGCTTAAATATAAATACAGTGTAATTGTTCACAGAAAGCCATACCTTTATCATATTGTTTCTCTTCAATTCTAAAATTATTTATTTCCACTTTTACAGATAAACAGCAAATTAAAGCATGTGCATCAATTTGCTGTATATATGTTCAAGTGACAATAACGTTTTGTTGGAGCTGGAGCTGCCATGCTGATCTGATAAACGATATGGGAGCTGGCACAGTTGGGTAAACTGGTGACATAGTGGAATTAGACATCCTCCACCCATTTCCTGCCAACAATCCACAGTTAGATCATTATTGTGGTTTTGCCAACCCTTGCTGTGAAATGTTAGATGCAGGACTGAATCTCAGTGGTCATGACTGTGGATTGTAAGCATTAGCAAAGGGCCTAGAAAGCTCAAATCAGGATTTACAATAGGTCATCAAGAGGAAGAACCGTTGGTGTTAGTTTCAGCCATGGAATATAATATTCTGGCTCAGTGGCAAAGCTTGTTTAAAAATCTCTGAATCAGTTGCGTAGGTAAAGAATAAAGTGGTAGGCGTCAGCTTAGGTGTCAGATATTAAGATGTCTGACACCTTACACAAAGTACAAAAGCAGGAAGTGAAAGAATTCCTGCATTCAAACCAGGAGTCATTTTCAGAACTCCCAGGTTGCACATCTCTGATTAAACATGGCATAATCATGAAACACCAGGTTTGTATTCAGCTCAAGCATTATAGTTTATCAGAAGCTCAAAAACAGACTATAGGAGACTACTATCTTGGGATAATAGAGAAGTCTAAGAGTGAGTGTTCTAGAACAATAATAATAAGATAGCTCCTCTCCCTGCACCCACTGACACATTTTAAAAACAGTGTGGATATGTGGGACTCTGGGAGTCCTTTTTTGTTCAACCTGTTTATTGAGTGAAAATACAACTATGCATGTATTCCCTGCTTAAGTCTATTGAAGCTAAACTTAATTTTTTTTCTCTGGCCTTTTCAAGTCCAATTTGCAGGATTTTGTTGAAAAAAGTATGTGGGTAGCTGAGCACAGCTATAGGAGGTATGTACAGATGCAAAAAATAAAACAACAGCTTAAAGGGCAAAGTTGATCTCATTTCAGTCTAACAAACTAGAGACTTGGGGCTAGATTCACAAAGCACTTACGCTGGAGTATCAGGAGGTGCGCCTGCGCAATTGGAAATATGCGCCTGCGTATCGTTATCCCGTATCCCCAAAACGATATACGCCATAAATCTAGACTTTTTAGACCAACGTAATTTCGTTAGACCGACGCATCGTGCGCGCAAAAAATGCGCTAGACACACCATTGATTTGCTAGGCAAATATGCAAATGAGGGAGTTATGGTGATCCACAAAAGTAAGTTTGTGCAGCGCAGGCTACGCGCTGTGCGCATCAGCTCCACGCCCTGTCTAATATTAGGCAATATAAAAGCTTGCCTAAAATTAGACAATCCGTCTACATGTCAGCTAAAGCAACACCATTAGGCCGCGTACACACGAGGGGATATGTCCGCTGAAAACGGTCCGATGGACCGTTTCAGCAGACATCTCCGCTCGTGTGTATGGGCTAGCGGACAGATTTCTCCACCCGACAGATTTCAAAGCAAGCTTTGAAATCTATCCGGTGGGGATCTGTCCACCCGACATGTCTGCTGGTTAGTACACTTACCAGCAGACATGTCGTCCCCCACCGCCGCCGCGCCGCTGCCGAATGGATTCGGCGCATGCGCGGAAGTGTTTTACTTCCTGGTGCGGTGACGTGGCGGTGACGCGGCGGCGTCAACGTCACCGCCGCGTCACCGCCACGTCACCGTGCCGTCCGGCGGCGGGGAATTTGATCCGATGGTGTGTACACGCCATCGGATCAAACTCCCGATCGGACATATCGATGGAAATGGTCCGCGGACCGTTTTCATCGGATATGTCCGATCGTGTGTATGGGGCCTTAGGGACGAGCTGAGCAGCCACACTTGCAGGACAACAATCTGTATGCCACCATGCCAGGGGCATCCATGCTCATAGCTATACTACTGACTTTAGATGAGCGCAGAAGGAGGAGGGCACGGAGGAGGGCACGGAGGAGGGTACGGGAGAGGATATATCGCACACGCATAGACATCTTTGGCATGAGTGATTCTGAGGTGTCTCGCATCTTCAGATTCACCCCTCATGCCATCATGGAATTAACCACAACCCTGCAGGAGGACATCACCAGCCCGACACATGACACCACCAATGACAGCTACATATACAATCATAGCCCCATCCCAATGGAATTCAAACAGAACATGTATGGGGACAGCTGGTTGGTGAGTGACATGGGTGGCAGGCATGACTGCCCCCCCCCCGTGATGCACACATCACAAGGGGCACATGAACTACTAGCATACTCCTGTCTTTTCCCTTCAAGGTGACTCTGCATATGCACTGGGACCCCATCTCATGACTTCTATGCGGAACCCCCCATGGTACCTGGTTGTATTCCCCAAACTTTGTATGCCAGATCATCGGTGCATGTTGCATGCTGTACAACTTTGCAGTGAGAAAGGGCCTGGAGATTGACATAAGTGATGACCTGACCCCCGAACCAGACAATTCCCCCCTAACTGAGGCTACCCTGTCTTCTGAGGGAAGAGCAGCCAGGAGACAGCTCACATTAGGCATCTTTGCATGTTAAACACACACATTAATCATGGCACAATGAGAATGCATGCATGCACACCACTGTGGTCCCTAGATCACACACACCACATTCTCATCAAATTGGATTAACACAAGCCCACCATGCAGGACTTGTGAGCAGCAACGCCACGCCACGGCTCCAATTATGTCACTGTACATTCATACATCATTCACACGGACCTGGGGATCACTTCTCCCTGGTCGTGGGGAACCCTTCTCCACCACAAATGAGGGTGACACCCCTTTTCTGGCAGGACTGTCACCCCCACAATCATAAATTATTCACAACCCCAAAAAAAATTGTCCAGCACACAAAAAAATTACCATAAAAAAAAAAAAAAACTGTTAAAAAAAAACTACTGCTGCTGACGTGACCCACGCCTGGGGCGCCCACGGCCACGGCCCCGGCCCCTCAGGGCCAACTCATGGGGGGGTAATCCGGGGAAGGAGGAGCATCCCCTGGTCTCTGCCCACCTGGCGGCCTGCCCTCCAAGGCCACGGCAATTCGAGTGAGGCCATCATTGAGCATTGCCGTATTGGCCTGGATAGCCTGGATGAGGGCCCTCACATCCTGACTGAGGGACCACACAGAGCCCTGTTGGGGGAGGAGTAGGAGGGGCTACCCCTGATGGAGGCCTGGCTGCTGCCAGCCAAAGGGGAAGACTCCTCCAAAACAAAAAAGCCATTCCCTGACAAGCCCTCCTCCTCCAACTCAAACTCCCCCTTTCTCAACCTCCTCCGAGGACTCCGGCCTTGTCTGGGGGTCTCCATCAGGCTGTTGTCCCGGGGATGGTGTGGTCAGGCCAGATGGCCCAGCACCCTCCTGCACATCTGTGGATGACACAAAACATTCACAGGTTGAAGGATTCACACACTTGCCACATATTCCCTTCCCCCCCACACACATGCTACACACCAGATATAAAAGAAAAAAAAAACTTACCTGTCCTCATGGCCTCCTGACTGGACTCAAAGCCAGGCAGCCCCTCCACTTGCTGACTGTTGAAGGTATGTGCCACTGAACGCTCCTCCTCAGTCAGCCGAACAGGGCATGGTGGGCCCCCTCCAGTGCCCCTGGCATGGGCGGCAATCTTGGCCAGCTTCCCACGGACCACACGCCGGAGGTCATTAATCTTCTTGGCGATCCCCTGGCATGTCCGGGTCTCCCCCCCAACGTGTTTACCTGGTCGGTAATTTCCTGCAATATCTGTGCCTTCCTGGCCGGGGTGGTGTTGGCACTCCCGGGGCCGTGCAGAAAACGGCCATATTGTGTAATGGCCCTGGCAAGAATGCCCTTCTCCCTTAAAGAAAAATTTAGCTTTCGTTTCCTTTCACTCATGTTCTCACAAACTGGAACCAAAACAATCACCAAAAAACAGTCACCAAAAATCAGACAGCAAAAATCAGACAGCAAAAATCAGACACCAAAAAAGCATCAAAAACAGTCACCAAACAACACTCAGCAAACCACTATCAAAAACACTATACTAAACAGTCAAGAAATATATCAAAGACAAGTCACAAACCGACAAACGCGAACACTACAGAACAAAAGCACTTTGCTGTATAGGAAGGGATACAAAGGGATGTACTTTTGCAAAGGAAGGGCGTTTGTCTCTGTCTATTTAAGCTCTCTGCGTAGCTCACTAAGTTGACCGGGCCTAGTTCCAATTTCACTGATTGCGCCGTTCCCGAGTTGTGAGCATGCGCAGAGAGGTGCTGACCATGGTCTGCTTCATGTGCGCATGAGCAATCTGGCCGGCCCTTCATTTGCATGGGGTCACGGCTCATTTCAATGAAACACCCCCACGTCCTTCCCAATTTGAATTACTCCGCCTTACGCCTCGGAAATTACCTTGCACCGGCGCAAATTTCTGCGCAAATACTACGAGGATACGGTAATTGCGCCTCTACATTGCGACGGGCTAACGTAAAGGAGGTGCGCTACTCCGGTCAAAAAATGCGACAATGTACGTGAATCTGGCCCTTGGTGTCAGTGCATAGATTTGCTTCCAAAGATCAGGAATTCAACAGGTGTGCATTCAGTGATGGTGTACAGTAGAGTCACTGGGTTAAGATGTAGTAAATATCCCAAGGGGTTTGTACTAAGGTCCATAGATGTCCAAAATTGGTTTAGCAGGGGCTATTGCCAGAAGATATGCATGGGTGTGCCTGACTCCTTGTTACATCACCAGCACATATTGGTGATTCAAAGATAAAATGTATTCAGCACCCTATAAAACCTTGATAATAACTTGTATCCCTGTTCTTGAAAACGATTAGCAATCAAAGATTTGTGGACTAGTCAAATTATATCAATATGTGCTTTCATTGAAGTGACTTGTAAGTCAAACTCCTACTGGCAGATGTATGGGGGAACATAGTCCTCCCGAGCTACAGAGGTGAATTTATCTGGTTATATATGGAGGATAGAAAAGCTATTGTTACAAAATCACTCAAAGGGGGTCAGGGGTCTGTTATAGAGGCCCATATCTGACATTGATTGTGAAAAATGGTTCAGTTGTTATGCTAACCAAATATTCAATGGAGGCTGTACAAGATATCCAGCAAAGTCACCCTAAACTGGATTTACTAGGCATCGTATCTGTCTATTATTAGAGCCAGGGTGAATGTGGGGGTTGAATAACACCAACGTCATCAGAGAAGGATAAGGAGACAGATCCTTTGGTATGAATGTTTGCGGGGATAACTGCTATTGTGGCACCTATAGTGTGATGTGCTTTGAGTGATCGGTAATGTTTAACAAGGACCCAAGGGAGATCAAATAAAACAATCAGGGAAGAATGCTGTTCTACTTGTGCCCACATGTTGGTCTGTGGTAAAATGCACCACGTCACTACCCTGGATAAATATAAGACTTTATAGTATATTTCCAAATCTGGAAGACCTATGCCTCCACTTCTCATAGGGAAAGTAAGAAAAGCATGACTTGTCCTAGCCACATTGTCACTTCAAATAAACTTGGTCAGTGCACTATGCAGAGACATACAGAAGGATTGAACGATTTAGATTGCTAGTGCTTGAATAAGATGCAAAATCTGAGGTAGTGTCATCAATGTGAAAACATTGCATCTGCCAAAACATAAAAGGGATAGCACATACTATAGTTGGAGCTCTGATCTGTCAACAGTAAGATCTGTCAACTAAATCTGATCTGTCAACTAAAGTAAGCCTAGTACATCTCCTGTGAGAAAGAATTTTTGTGGAACAAAATTTCATCTTAGGTTGGACAGGTTGATCTGAGCACCATTGGCTAGTGGATGTCACTATATTCCAGCAAGACCCGCTGATGGATAAACCACATTTTCTTTGGTAATGGTATTAACAAAGTGGTATAATTATGTTCAAGTGGACAGTACATCAAAATGCAAGGTCTACATCTTTATTAGACCCCACTACCCATGAAAAAAATCTGCAATCCACTTAAATTAAGAAATTAATATTTAAAAAAGCTGTACTTACACACTGGAGCATAGGGCGATGTCAAGAGCATTCCTGTGAGATATTGAGAACGCTGAGGACCACAGATCTTAAAATGTGCCTTTCCTACTGAGATTAGGGATTTTTTGCATTCCCAGGAGAATCTCACCAGCAGGCTCATGATGTAACCCTTATCTAGGTTCAGTGATTGGAAGACAATGCATAAAGTAATTGTACTTTTTACTTATTTTGTGGAATGCAGTGCTTTTTTTTTGGGGGGGGGGGGGGATGGGCATATGGATTAAGAAAGCGCACTTTGTATTTTAATACAAGGTCTGTTGTAAGACTAAACAGTTTGTGGAAATAAATTACAAATGGTTTCTAGTGTTTGACTTCGTTTTTTTCATTTAAATTAAGCTGATATTTTGACTTTTTTTTATTTTTTATAATTAAAATGTAAAGTGTGTATGCAAATGTACTGCTAAATTCAAATTCAAACAAACCATAAAAAAAGCAAAAGTTCTTCATAATGTTTATTTATTTATTCTCATCATTATTATTTTTTAAACAATGCATGAACGAATATTAAGCTTTATGCTGATGTGTGCATCTTATTTTACATTTCCTTTAATTAGCATTTAAAACTGGTTAAAATATTAACCAATAAATCATTGCATGATAACACTAGGATATTACATAAATCTAATTTAAATTTCCTTGAAAAGGTATGGGATATAGTGTTTTTTTAATCACATACAAAAGAAAACCTTCTACCTTATCAGAATGTGTTACACACAGTGGAGGAGAAAATGTGGTTTTATGTCAGCATTGTTTAAAAAATTGTAAAGCAGTTGTTTAAAGTAGAATTGGTGTGAAAAACCAGTTACTGTGCCTAAAAAAAAAGAAGAAATTACAGTTTACTAAGTAACACTAAGGATCATGTACTCCCTATGTCCCATGTACATATATTTTGTACTGACTTGTGCTAAAACATATTTATATTTTATTAAGATAAAGTGCAGTGTATAAAGTTCAGTAACCCGTTAAATGAGCCAGAATTTACTCATCACTGATGTGACTTCAGTAAGTCAAAATTCTTTTTTTTTGCTTTTGATTACTACTCATTGAAAATCATCAATGACAGTTTGATTTCTATTAAGTGAAATCTGCTTGGTCACAATGGGATACTATGCTTTGTGTGCCGACCCAATGGGGCATAGAATTTATATAGATTGTTTCCCTGAACCATTTTTGTATGGACGTTTATATTTAGGTCACATGCTGTCATCTAGTGACCTTTTGTGGTAATGCACTTGTTTTTTACATGTCTTTTCCCTGATGTTATGACACACTTCCTTTGTATGTAATGCTTCGTGGGATTGTACTTCCTGTGTCATGGATGCAGCTAACAGGCCACATGTAGCAGGACACATGTATTCTGCATAGTACGCTACAGACAATATTATCTTTTGACCACATAATACCACAATCTTTTCATCTGTTGTATCCTGTCATCTGATGTAACCTGATGTTTCGGAATAAAACACCTCTGTGGATGGAAATGGTATTGGTGAGTTCGAGTTATCTGATGAGGATTGTCCTCAGTGATTATATCTTATACAGGCCAGGCATAGAGGTCTCAAAAGGGATAATCGCTTCACAACAATCGAAGTCAGAATACTCTGCATGTAATTGGTGCTCTTTGGACTTTTGAACTACCCCATCTAAATGTATGTTTGTGTTTATCATAGAGTATATTTCCAGTATACCAATTGCAATACAATCTGAGGCAAATGTAATGCAAAGCTCTTAACACTAACTTTGACTGGAATATACATCGTGATAAACTAAGTATGGGCACACTATCTTCCTTTTCTGCCAATCTCTTGCCAAACTGCACTAAGCATTTTAAAAGCCAATTAACTTTCTTTGCTGCATGCTGAGAAGTTTGTCTATTGGGAGAAAAACAGTAACACTACTACTTCTTTCTGTAAGCTACTTAGATTTTAATTGTGAATACTTGCTTAGTATTTGCAAATGTGTGCACATGTCAGATATTTATATCTGATATTTATCTGCTATTGAAATATACAGAATGCTATTGATTGTTTTTTAAAATGTTATTATCCTGCTGGTTTTCATACATTTGCAGAGTTGTGTTTTATCATGAAAATTACTTTAGCACTATTTGTTCCATCCACCAGATCATTAATGAGGCAGTTTAAAAGAACCAGATCAGGTGCATATTTTTGTGGAAACCCACTGAAAGCACTTGCTTCTGACCCGTTTTTATTTTCTTATCTTTTCTTTCTTGATCAACTTTTATATCAGTTTATTATAAGAAACATAAATACTTTTGCAAAACCCAAAAATACGCCAGGGCAATTGTACCTGAATCTGGCCCGGAGATCGCAAAATCTAGTGCAACTTTGCATAGAAACCAATCAGCTTCCAACATTATTGTCAAAGATTAATTGAACAAATGGAAGTTAGAAGCTGATTGGCTACCATGCACAGCTGTACCAGGTTTTGCACTCTGAGGTTTTAATACATTAACCCCAGGCTTACCTGTAAATATGTCTAATTAATTTAACACTCAAAAATGGGATTTGGAGCAGGTGTCTTATTAATCCTAATTTTATTTAGGTTAAACTTAGCACCAATTTATTTGGTAGACATTACATTTTCCTGCAAAGCTTACCATTTAGTTTATGTGCCTCTTACGAGTTTTGTAGCTTCCTTGTTCAATATTACTTGAATACCACCTCAATTGTTACCATCTTATTATGTTTTTGCCTAATTGTTATTTAACTGCCACATTAGATACAGGCTCTTTTAGTTGTAAATTACTGAATCTAGAAGAGCTTCTCCCTAGCTGATCCCACTTTTACCTATAGGTCCTGTAAATATCCCCTATGAGTCTTAGGAGATATTTATTGTACATGCAGCTAGTGACATCACTGGTGCATGCACTCTGAAGGAATGGTCACCCGGGCCATTCCTTCAGATTCCTGCGCCATAAACAGTGGCTCCCGCGGATTCACTGGAGTGACATCATTGCGGCACTGGCCAGTGCCACAGCTGGAGTCCGCAAGCCCAGAGGGAAGACAGGTGAAGATGAAAGCTGTGTAAGCATTGATGGCTTGTCACTGGGAAGGTTTTGTTCTAAGGTAAGTTTCACACAATGTGCTAGTATGTAATGCATACTAGCACATTATGGCTTCACCTTGCACGTTAAAAAAATGTGAAGGTTTACTACAGCTTTAAATAGTTTTAATTTGTAACAGATAATTGCTTTATAAAGGGGGTGATACTGTATGTGTGTGCCTATTTACACTGTTATGGCAGGAGTAATTCTCTTGGATGCAAAAGGCATATCTTGCTGCAGCACTGCTTCCTTTAAATTTACAATGTATCAGCCAAAATGGGATATTTATTAGGGTGTCTCAAATCAGAGCCAGCCTCTAGAACTGTTGTTTCTATTCTTTATTATATTTGTGATATAGCTACATACCCCTGGAAACACATGCACCAGGAAGATTCACCTGTAGTGAATGTTAGGTAATGCCATATTGCATGCTTTATAAATATGCCCTTGTGTGTTTTTCCAGCAAAACATACATCAACAGTAAAAACTAAGTGATACTATGCCAATCAAAACTTTCCTCTATGACATGGTGCCTGGAAAGGAGGATTAATTTTATATGCCTTTTGGGTTTGTTCATGCCTTTGTAAAAGAACATACATCCGCAAGATTAGGAAGGCACAGCAGAAGTGTCTCCTGCGGGCACCCCAGGCATAAGATGCTTTGTTTGAGGATATGTCAAACAGAAGTATTGATTTGCCTCTTCATAGAATACAAGAGGGAGGCAGATTAATTATTTCCTTTGAAACCTCAAGCAAAACAAGACAATGAACATAAAAGGATATGATATAAATAATGTGTGTGTGTATATATATATATATATATATATATATATATATATATATATATAGTTTATATATATATATATATATATATATATATATATATATATATATATATATATATATATATATATTGTATTTACGTTATCCTTATTATAAACCCCTGAATTGTAAATTTTTATGCATGAGTTATTCTATTTTTTCATAGAGGTACCGCTGGCATTAGTATTGTGAGTAGTTAATTTTCCCAACATCAACCTGATCCAGCTGTGCTATGTTATTTATGAGCTGGCCCAAATATGCTGCCTGTGTATTATCTAGTCCATGAGTTTTAATTCTTTAACTGCTTGTAAGTATTGGAGTAAGCTGGAGTATTAATCCACTTGTCATATTTGCATATTTCTCAGGAACCCTGTTGGTGAGATCTGTGGGCCAGATTCACAGAGCCATTACTCCGGTCTATCTCCTGTTAGACCGGAGTAATTTCAAATTACCCGCGTCGTATCATTAGTTTGAATCCTCAAACCATGATATGGCGGATTCGGGCTTCAATCCGACAGGCTTACGTCTTCGTACGCCATCGGATCTACGCTGCAATCTTTTCCCGCCCGCTGGGTGGAGTTTGCGTCGTTTTCAGCGTCGGGGTATGCAAATTAGCTTTTTCCGGCGATCCACGAAGTTACGATTGTCCGTCGCATTCTCTTACGGCATCTGTAGTCATCTTTTTGCTGCGTAAAGTTAGGGAAGCAAAAATCTGGTCTATAGTTAGACAGCCCATGTTAAGTATGGCTGTGGTTCCCGTGTCACATTTAATTTTTTTTTTTTTTGCATAAGTCGTCCGGGAATAGGAATGTACATAAACGACGCTACTCAAAAAAAATCTGACGTAACGACGTAGTTTTGCGCAATGCACGGTGGGAAACTTTTGAAAGTAGCATGCGCAGTTCGATCGCCGCGGGGACGCGCCTAATTTAAATGCTTCACGCCCCCTAATCGCGTATTTTGATTCCACCGCGAGAAATACACTACGCCGCCGTACCTTACGGGCCGAAATCTAACAGAATTCGTCGTAGAGCCAGGTAAAATACGGCGGTGTAGTGTATGTCTGATACTCTGTGCCAGGGCAATTGTACCTGAATCTGGCCCTGTGTTCTTTAGTTTCCAGGTCTGAATGCATATTTGGCTACTATGAGTGGTTCCTGTGCTTCCTGTGTGAATTGTATTTATTTTGCGCTATAGAGAATACTATGGGAAATTCTGGAACATGGAATGGCACAAGGGAACATAAACATCCAGGTGGACAGGAAAATAGCCATGAATCTTGAAAACTACAGGCTGACAGCCTACAATGGCAGCCTATTTGGGCCAACTCACCTACTAAACCAACTTAAATATTAATTTTGTGTAAGCTAACCCACAAAGTTCAATCAAATTTTGATATAAAATGAATTTGCTAGTTTTGCATAAACTGTTATAGTGATCAGATTTTTTACGCAGGGAAGCTATGCTATATATTCTCCTTGAGGTGACTATTTTTCTGACACTTGGCCAAACACCCTCTTATGACTATTGCTTTCAAAATGGATGTGATTCTCCTGTGATTTCATCTGAACAGCACATAAAAGTAAAAGTAAAAAATAAGGCAATGCAAATCACCATGGCCCAGATTCAGAGAGCCATTACGCCTGTCTAACTGGTGTTAGACTGGAGTAATTTCAAATTACGCGCGTTTTCTAGCTAGTCGAAAACCTCAAACCATGAATAGACGGCTGCAGGCTTCAATTCGACTGGATTACGTGTTCGTACGCCTTCGGATCTACACTGCAATAAAATTGCGGCCACTGGGTGGACTTCCCGTCGTTTTCCGCGTCGGGGTATGCAAATGAGCTTTTGCCGGTGATCCCCGAAATTACGATCTTCAATCGCAATCTCTTATGGCACCTTTAGTCATCTTTTATTTGCGTAACACTATACCAGCATTTTGCTGCTCTAATATTAGACAGCCCATGTTAAGTATGGCCGTCGTTCCCGCTTCGAATTTCTACGTTTTCCGACGTCTTTTATTATTTTTAACGTAAAACGTCCGGGAATAGGAATGTTCGTAAACGACGCTACTCAAACAACGAATGACGTAACGACGTGATTTTGCGCAATGCACGGCGGGAAATTTCTGAACGGAGCATGTGCAGTTCGATCGCCGCGGGGACGCGCTTAATTTAAATGCTTCACGCCCCCTAATCTCGTATTTCGATTACGCGTCGAGAAATAGACTACGCCGCCGTAGCGTACGGGCAAAAATCTACCAGGATTCGGTGTAGAGCCTGGTAAAACACGGCAGCGTAGAGTATTTCGATTACGCAGCGCAATATTAAGTGTATGTGAATCTGGCCCCATATTTTTACTATCTCTTGTTAATAGTATGTACAAGTTATATCCGGGTTATAATTGTTGAGTAAATACAGATACAGCAATATCCTACCTCAAATGTATCTGTTTTCTGAAAGTATTTTATATTAGGCATTTCTTTACTGTTCGCTGTGTGCCAAATGTGGGACAGGTACTGTAAACTATATTTCTTGCATCTGTTACAAGTCTAATTACAAGACTTTTAGGTAGCATCAGACATGTAAATGACTATGTTGGCCAAAATAATATATTAACTGACTGACATGCAGGAATGCTGAAGCCACCAAGATGACTAAAACCAAATGTCAGATGTCTTATAACTGCCTGTACAGAAATGTCAACACTCAATTACACATCTAAAGGTTATTTCCCATTATGAAATAAATAAATTCATCCAGATCAACTGTTCTTGTCAAGATAATAGTATGGGAAAAATATATATTTTGCATAACATGTGGTCCAGTTCTATACATGCTTCAGTTATATGCAGTGGAGTCATTTTACTAAGCAACCTAGCAAGCTAAATGTTCACTTAACAGAGCAAATAAACTAAAGCTAGGGTTGGTTTGATTACATAATCATGTGTTGGGTAATTTAAAAAAAAAAACACCCTGATTATGTATTTTACTTGATTGGATTATTGTAGTGAACCAGGCACACACTCCACAATGACATTTAGGTGTTGGATGGGCTTGTCTTCACTGAAGCAATCAATTAGAGCAGCAATGAGAACACAGCACACACCGAGACACATAATATTCTTCCTTTATCAAAATCACCAGCAGGAACAAGTTTTATTCCGTCAAGTTTTGTGCTGGGCACAGTCTTCTCCTGGAGCAAGAACTGTGCCCAGAGTACAACTAAAGTGTATGTTACCCCAACATTTCAAATTTCTGATATGTGATAAATGTCTGTGTTACCATATACTTGTATTAAAAAGTATCCTGTTATCTTTTCACTGCTTCTGATCATTGGAGGAAAAACAGGCTATGCTCCCAGCATGGCCAGTAAATTGACCATGCTGAAATTGATGTGCTTCTATGGCTAGCATGGTTATCTAGCATAGTCAGTTTTAAATAGGAAAGCGGGGGAAATGGCAGGAACATCAGGTATTTCACATAAGGGAAGCAATACAAAGAGAACAGGACACTTTTTTAACACAAGTACATGATAAAACAGGCATATATAAGAAATATGACATTTTGGGGTAACATTTGCTTCAGAAATCAAAACATATGGCAGTACAGCACTAAAAAGGAGAATGTACAATTTAATTTAGGCTTTACCTTTAAACCGCTGGCACAAGAGAATGCATATTCAAGAAGAATGAGTAGTAATTTGGACTGATGAATTTTCAATATACTGTATATTTATGACATTTGACTATGATGATATATTGCATGACCTTTTGCAGGTTTTTAGTTTTTTTTCCAAATGAATGTGCAAAAATTCAATAATAATAATTAAAAAAAAAAAACACAACAAATAGGAATCCTTGGTAAAGAATAGTTCTATGCAAACATTTAAGTAATTATAAAAATACATTGTACACATCCAAAGCATACTATGCATTCTAGACAACAACATTTTTGCATTGTTTTTACAACATTTCTTTCATACTATTAATATCTTACTAATCTTATAATATCATATAATATACTATAATAATATTATATTATATTATAATATTATTATAATATTATATAACATTATAATATAATATAACATCTTATAATATCCTATTAATATTTTTTGTGGGAAAAAAATATCTTACAAAACGTGCATTGTTTAGCCAAATATTCACCTTGATTATCTAATCACATAAAAAGCAATTTTCTGTTTACAATAAGTACTCAGTTATGTGGAGATAACTTTCACATGAATAGACAGTTGAAGTGAATAGTGACAACATTTTCTGAAAGAAAACTCTCAACTCCTTTAGACTTATTTTATTATTTTGTATGAAAAAAAAAATCAAAACTGGTACATACAATCCCCCCAAAGTAAGAATAACAAATTAGAACACTGCAAGGCATATGGCAACAAACAAAAATATATATACTTTCAGTTTTCTTAATGTGCATCTGATGTAGATCAAATATCCATTCTTTCATGCAGGATCGCTTGTATATCATGGCTGTTATGAAAAGAATGTATAGTTATGCAAATGAACTCTAGTCATGATCATAACAAGTTTAATAATAGTACAAGCTTCAGCAAGAGCTAAACAAAGTGATTTTTTTTTACAGCCTGTAGAGCATAGCGTGATCTTGTGATATGTTTTGCGTGATTGAACGCAGTAGAATTCTGATACAATTACATTCCTATCCCTTACAACGTAGAACAGGAAAAACATGCATTTGACCTGGCATAATGTAAATGGACACTTTTTGAGTAAATATTTGCATAGTAAGTAAAGTTTAATTAAAAACCCATGTGGGGTAAGCTATAGTTTCACAGCTACGTTGGTGATACCTCTTATATGCCTTTGTCTAAAGCCGCGTACACACGATCGGTTCGAACCGATGAAATCGGACTGAGGTTCGGTTTCCATCGGTCCAAACCGATCGTGTGTAGGCCCCATCGGTCCGTTATCCTTCGGTCAAAAAACAGATGGCTTGCTTTAAAATTGAACCGATGGACGGCTAACCGGTGGGTCAAAACCGATCGTTAGTATGCAAAAGCATTGGTTAAAGGGCCGCGCATGCTCAGAATGAAGTCGACGCATGCTTGGAAGCATTGAACTTAATTTTTTTCAGCACGTCGTTGTGTTTACGTCACCGCATTCTGACACGATCGGATCATTAACCGATGGTGTGAAGGCACATCAGTTCATCAGTCAGCTTCATCGGTGAACCGATGAAAACGGTCCGCTTTGTATAATGTTTTGTAACTGGCTAGTTCAGTGATTTTTGCTGCTCAATTTTAATATGTTTGACAATCTCTTTTTTAATATATATTTTATTTAAAAAGTATCCATTTAAGTTAGTATAAGATTGTGTGGCTGTAGAGCATCTGAAATTGTGTTAATGTCGGAACCGCTATACCCCCTTTCACACTGGGCATGTGAGGTGTGTTGGCGGTATAGCGGCGCAATTTTTAGCGCCGCTATACCACCGTATTTACTGTAATATTCGGCCGCTAGTGGTGCGGTTTTAACCCCTGCTAGCGACCGAAAAAGAGTTAATACCACCGACAATGCACCTCTGCGGTTTCTAATTGATTTCGAAGGGAAGGAGCAGTATAGGAGCAGTAAACACCGCTCCTGCCAGTGCATCGCCTCAGTGTGAAAGCCCTCGGGCTTTCACATTGAGAATGCTGGGGCTAGAATAATTCAGGCGTTATTTATGCACTACTTTTAGCGCTAAATATGTCTCAGTGTGAAAGGGGCTTAATGCCGCTTACCCACGACCATTTTTAATGACGTGAATTTTTTTTTTTTTCGATGTCGTTTAAAGCAGCTCCAGAGCATTTTTCATGACGTGAAAAATGACTACTAAAAATTTAGAACACGCTCATTGTGAAAAATGGTCATGTGAAGGCTTTAACAACATGAGAAAAACGCGCATGCTCAGAAGCAAGTTATGAGACGGGATCGATTGTTCTGGTATAACTAGCGTTCATAATGGAGATAGCACATTTGTCATGCTGTAATGCTGTAAAGACTGAAAAGCACTAAGACTGAAAAGTGCAAATCATCTCTCACCAAACTTTTACTAACACAAAATCAGCAAACACAGCCCCAAGGGTGGCGCCATCCAAATAGAACTTCCCCTTTATAGTTCCGTCATACGTGTTGTACGTCACCGCACTTTGCTCAAACTTTGTTTTTACGTGATCGTGTGTAGGCAAGGCAGGCTTGACAAGAATCACGTTGAAAAAAATATGTTTAGGTAGTATACAGTATAATACCAACCATAATGTTATTGTTTTGTGTTATTTTTTTGTTATTTTTTTTGTGTTATTGCTTGTTATTGATTTCATCACCTTCCCCATTGTTCCTTTTTTGTTACAAAATCAGTAGTTTACCTGTGATGATCAGGTCTTGCTGTAACATATATAAATATAATTCTGAAAAAACATTAATCAGCAACTAGGCTTGTAATCCTACTACAGAGGGTTCAGTAATGCCCCGTACACACACTCAGGCTTTTGCCTAGCCAAACTCACTTTAGAATTCTGACAGAATTCCATCAGAGTAAAAGAGAAATTGTTCTCTATCTAAACTCCGATGGAATTCCTCGGGGAAAAAACTCCGATGTGGCATACACACGGTCGGAATTTCCGATGGAAAAAGTCCATCTGACTGTGTGTACGGGGCTTAAGAGATTAATATAGTCTACCGAGCTACAGACTACAGAAAAACTACCAGTTCAAACCAATGAAAACAGACTGAAGTTCAGTTTCATTGGTCCAAACTGACCGTGTGTACGCCCCATCAGTCTGTTGTCCTTCAGTCCAAAAATTTAGAACTTGTTTTAAAATTGGACCGATGGACGCCTACCGATCGGTCAAAACCGATGGTTAGTACGCAAAAGCATCGGTTCAAAACCCACGCATGCTCAGAATCAAGTCGACGCATGCTTGGAGGCATTGAACTTCATTTTTTTCTGCACGTTGTTGTGTTTTACGTCACCGCGTTCTGACACGATCGGTTTTTGAACTGAGTGTGTACGCACATCAGACCATCAAACCATCAGTCTGTGAACAGATGAAACTGAACTTCAGTCCATTTTCATCAGTTTGGACTGATCGTGTGTACAAGGCCTAAGTCATAAGAGGTGGAACTGACACCTATCTAAATTGTAATATTTAAATGGTAATTACAGAAGGAGTGGTATCTATGTATTAAGTATTTATTTCAAATAAAAGTGTCTGCGGTGAGCATGAATAAATGTTCCTTCTATGCTGACACAAAACATTATAGTGGTTAGCACTATGATTTTGTTTCATGTGGTACAGGGATAATTTTATCCCCTATTTCAAAGCTGTCTAATATACTGTATGTATATCTGTATGTGTTTTAGGGAAGTTTATGAGCTTCTTTAAAAACGGCGAGAATGAGATGAATGTAAATATTTTTGTGAAATACTGCAATATTTGTCAGTGTCAAAAATAGGAAAAAAATAAATACAGCCTTCCACGTGAAAAGATACATAATGTATAGGCTATATACATTTACTACGAATCAGCAAAATGTATGATTTGCATTATATTTATAAAAAGACTTAGTTTATTTTGCCAAGATGGGAATTGTATTCCTTAACTAGACATAATAAATCACATATTTCATGCATTTTTAGGGAATAAAAATACAAAGAACACAAGGAGAACAAACAAAAAGAGGAATGATATAAATGGAGGAGAGAATACATGAATTTGGGAATATGTGGGACTTTATGGGAGAGTCTTTATTCTCCTGACATGAATTGCAATGTGTAAGGGCACCTTGAAATGATGCTCATGTATGTTCAGTCTTCCCTTTCTGACATGAGCTCTCCAGCAAAAACTATAGTATTAGTTAGTTTGTTTTTGGTTGCTACAAAATATAATTCACAAAATAAAACTATATTTTGAAGGCTTACTTTTTCACTTGCATTAACCACTTGACCTACAGAAATGTTAACCTCCCTTCGTACCCGCCATTTTTTTGCGGTACGGCACTGCATTACTTAAGCTGACAATAGCGCAGCCGTGTGACACAGTACCCAAATAAAATATATATTTTTTCCCATAATTAGAGCTTTTTTTGGTGATATTTGATCACCCCTGCATTTTTTTTGTGCTATAGAAAAAAAAAAACAACGGTTTTAGTCAATACGTATTCCACTACATATTTTTGGTAAAAAATCCCAATAAGCACATAGTAATTGGTTTGTGCAAAAGTTATAGGCCCAGATTCAGAGAGAATTGGATTCTCGTAGCGTATCAGAAATACACTACGCCGCCGTTTCTTACCTGGCTCTACGTGGAATCCAGGTAGATTTTGTCCAGTAAACGACGGCGGCGTAGTGTATTTCTTCCGTCGCAATCCATATAGACAAGTAGGGGGCGTGAAGGATTTAAAATAGGCGCATTCCCGCGGCGATCGAACTGCGCATGCTCCGTTCGCAAATTTCCCGCCGTGCATTGCGCGAAATCACGTTGTTACGTCATTCGTTGTTTGAGTAGCGTCGTTTACGGACATTTCTATTCCCGAACGAATTACGCAAAAAAAAAAAAAATTTAAATTCGACGCGGGAACGGCGGCCATACTTAACATGGGCTACGCACCGTTAGACCAGCAAAAAGCTGGTCTAACAGTACGTAAAAAAAAACAGACGTAAGCGATTGCGAAGACCGCTCGTATCTTCGTGGATCGCCGCAAAAACACATTTGCATATCCCGACGCATGAAAACGACGCAAACTCCTCCCAGCGGCCGCAAAAATATCGCAGCGTAGATCCGAAGGCTTACGAAGACGTAAGCCTCTCGGATCGAAGCCCGAAGCCGCCGTATCATGGTTTGAGGATTCAAACTAGTGATACGGCGCGCAAAATTTGAAATTACTCCTGTCTAACACCAGTTAGACAGGCGTAATTGCTTTATGAATCTGGGCCATATTGTCTACAAACTATGGAATATTTTTATTTATTTTATTTTTATTTTTACTCGCAATCAGTGACTTAAAGCAGGCCTGCGATATTGCGGGAGACATTCTGACTCTAACTGACACTTTTTGGGAACCAGTAACACTAATAAAGTGATCAGTGTAAAAAATTGCACTGTCACTGTACTAGTCACATGGGCTGGGAAGGAGTTAACTTCAGGGTTAACTGTCTGCCCAACCAGTGTTTATGTGAACTGTTTGAGGTGCTTTTAGTAGGGGAAGAGATGGAATTTGTTCCCTGCTTTACAGGGACATAAACACCATCCATTCCCACCTGTCAAAATGGCGATCTGCCCTGTTTACATAGGCAGATCACAGTTCTGTGTCTCTGCCTGATGAGCAACAGGTGCTGGCAGACATTGAGTACCTGGCACCGAGTTAGCATGCGCGCCCCCTACCTGGAAGTGTGGGATCACATATATATGTGACCTGATTAACAGCTGCCACCCTGTGCGGATGGCACGCGGTTACATATAAAATCACAATTCCCCAGTTGTACCTCTATATCAGTTTCAGTCTAGATATTGGATAGAGGATTATTCAAGGGATTACCAAAATACAGAAGATTGCAAAATTGTACCTGGACTTTATAATTCTTACTTAACAACATAAGATTATATGACCATATTCTATTTAATCCAATGCTGATGAATGAATCAAAATGGTAAGGCATAGCAAATGCAAATATCCCCTGTTTTTTTACCTGTGTTTTCCTCTTCTTGTCTTCTTGTCCAAGATGCATGGCCTGACTTACACAGATATCATAATTGATTATGTTTCACGCAAATGTTTGCATTAGTATTGTTTTTACATATAATCTTCCATTTTCTCCTGAAGAAGCCCACAGGAACCCAAAACAGTTCTATTTTTTTTTGATTCATACACGAAATTTCCTAAATATACAATATGTAACATTTATGTTATATTTTTTTTTGCGATTCTGGGGGAAGTGATACTATATGTACTTCTGGAATCTGCATCAGCTGTTTTTAGTATTGATTTTAAGTATGTTAATACATTTTAAAATAGATGCTGTATCTATAAAATACTTAAAAATCCCATGTAGACTTGTTTTCTCTATTTAGTACAATAGTACAATAAATAACCTTCCCAAATACAAACCTTTGGGTTATTTTTATATAATCGCTTCTTCAATCAGACTTTTTACTTTTTGTTATGTGGAATAATTATAACTAACTAAGACTTGGCTCAGGTGAGCTTGGAATCAAAACTCTGTAAATACTTATTTCAGTAAGTTGCCCTCTGTCTTATAAGAACCATTATGAAATGTGGTTTGAAGAAAAATATCTGGTGGTTTCCAAGTATCCGAAATAAAAACTGCCATTTTTATTATTTTATATCATAATCAATTGTATGGTTTTAGTTAAGTACCATGTTGTCAAGCAAAACACGTGCTATAAATTATTTCTTGTAGTTATTGCTGTTGTTTTGCTAACACACTGTGAACTCTCACAGCTCAGATGAACTCATAAAAGTAAAGGTCACAGAACATTAAATAATGTAAAAAAGCTTTTGGAGTTGAACAAAAATAGGAGGAGAATATCTAAAACTGACTTTCATTGCTAGTGAACAAATACCCCTCCAAACCCAATAGACTACAAAGTGTTAAAATCAATGGGGCAGATTCACATAGATGTAATCTTCCGCTGCGTAATCGAAATACGCTACGCTGCCGTCTATCACCAGACTCTACGCCGAATTCAGGTAGTTTTTTTGCGCGTACGCTATTGTATCGTATTTTTTTTCCGCCGCGCAATCGAAATACGTGAGTAGGGGGCGTGAAGCATTTAAATTAAGCGCGTCCCCGCGACGATCGAACTGCGCATGCTCTGTTCAGGAATTTCCCGCCGTGCATTGCGCGAAATCACGTCGTGACGTCATTCGTTGTTTGAGTAGCGGCGTTTACGAACATTCCTATTCCCGGACGACTTACGTTAAAAATAATAAAAGAAATCGAAAAACGTTGAAATTCGACGCGGGGACGACGGCCATACTTAACATGGGCTGTCTAATATTAGACCAGCAAAAAGCTGGTATAGTGAAACGGAAAAAAAAGATGACTAAAGGTGCCGTAAGAGATTGCGTTTGAAGAGCGAAATTTTGTGGATTCCAGGCAAAAGCTCATTAGCATACCATGAAGGTGAAAAACAACAGGAAGTCCGCCCAGTGGCCGCAATTTTCAGGCAGCGTAGATCTGAAGGCGTACTAACACGTAATAAAGTCGAAATTTAGCACGCAGGTGTCTTTTCATGGTTTGAGGATTTCGACTAGCGTAAAAACGCTCGTAAATCGAAATTACTCCTGTCTAACAACATTTACACAGGCGTAATCGCTTTGTGAATCTAGGCCATAGGATTTAGCAAACTGCTCATTGTATTTTATAGAGGGAAACATATACAAACTGTCTTATTTTTGCAGGTAGGTCAGAAATGTTTCTCAACTTTTTTAGAACAATAATCACATCATTCAATTTGGAAAAATAGCATTAAATAGTGTTACTTAAAAAACAATTTTAATGTAAATGTCTGGCAAAATCAAAATTATGTACCTTATGTAGGTATTTTAGTAAAGGAAAAACAAATTCATTTTGTGAATCTTTTTTTCTGTAAATTGCTAGTTTGTGTTTGTTATTTTTGGGACTGTGTGTATGCAACACAAGTTTGAGCCAACATTCAGTCGACTTGATTCTGAGCATGCATGGATTTTTGACCGATGGACTTCCACACAGATGATCGTTTTTTTAGCCATATGAAAAATTTAAAACATGTTCTATTTTTTTTTCACTGATGGAAAAAAACCAATGGGGCCCACACACGATCGGTTTGTCTGATGAAAACGGTCCACCGGTCTGTTTTCATCAGACAGACCGATCGTGTAAACAGGGATTAACACCCTCATAACACATATCGTTATTTCCATTCGCTTAGCCATTGCCATTGAAATGTACTCAACCACCAACAATGGATGAAGTAATTCAAATACTGAATGAAATCTGCCTGCTCAAATATGTCTATGCCAAGGAAAATATGAAAATCCAATATTTTATAAAGAATTGGAAATCCTGGTTTCTACACCTGAAAAGTCCTTGTGAACCGAAATGACCAACCTTTTGTAAAAGCTCCATTAAACATATTTTCATCCGGCCTCATTCCTGCTAGGTTACCACCTAAATTCTGATTCCTTTACACTTTACTCTAACTTTATAATCCAGTCAACTACAGTTTGAACTCAAATCCTGTCTTCCATTTGTTGTCATATTGTACACTCATTTTATAAGCTCGACACTAAGCGTGATTTCCCTCTTTCATATAAGATCTCACTAGACCAAGTTAAGGTTTTATGAGATTTATAAATTATATACATTACTGTGTTGTTTACTTCCTTGCATCTTGTAATGCTAGTGAAACTTAATAAAAATGCTTACGTTTAAAAAAAAAAAAAACATTTTTAAGGTAACATTTCTCACTCATTTCTCAACATTTTTAGGATACATCTTACATTCAGCTTCTCTCCCCCAGCCATCACAATCCCCACCTATTACTGGCAATTGCTAACTGTCAAAATGATTATTTTGTATTACAAACAAGGAGTGACTGTCAAAAATGCAACTTCTACTGTCTAAAATGTAGTTGAAAATAGTCTGCAAGTAACAATTATTGTCTCTGTTTCAATGTTTGTACTAAAGTTTCAGAAAAAAAATAGAGCATCCAGTAGTGCAGTAAATAGTCATTAATACCTTAATCATTAGGCAAAATCCAAAATAATCACAGGAAAGTCTGCTTCATAAAAATGCAACTCTTTATTGTATGATGGTTATAAATGTTCAAGCATAATGACCAAATTAAAACAATTGAAAATAGATGCACATAGCAGCTATAAAATATATATCAGTTCCCTAATAAAATATGTAGCATGTTTCCTAAAAAAGTGCAGAATCGTGGCATGGAAGTATAGGGTTTAGGTGAGAAAGTTATGGAGAGACCTATAATAATTGCATTGTTATTTGTTTTGGCTACTTCTGTGCTATGAGAGCAGAAAGCTATATTATTTCAGAACAAAAACCACTCCTCCTCCTCCAACCAAAGGGTAGAAAGCCAGTGGTATATTTTCCTTAAACTAAATAACTCCATTGCTGGGGCTTTTTGGCTAGTTGTTTTGTTTTTGCACATAGAAAACTAGAAAATTATGGTGGACAGTTGTTTGAAGGGATGTACACCTGTATAATAGACCTCAACCATCCACCAAGAAAACAGTCTAGGATATATAGAAAAAAACTTCAAAAAATATGTGGCAGCAGAGGCAGGTGGGGGGGGGGGGGTAGAAGGCTGGCAGAACATGTGAGCATTTTTTTAGGTATGCTTCTTCAGAAGGCCAAGGTCTTTTTAGTCTATAACTGAATGACAACCAAATGACTGGCAACCAAGACAGTGCTTGAAAAATTATTGGATGTAAATTGGGTGTTTCCAGAAAAAAACCATATGGGCTGTTTTGTTTGGTTTACAGGAATTAAAGGCAGAATCTTGGTAGCTTGATATTAGCGTAGCATATTTGGAAAAGACCAAAGGGTAAATTAAGAGATAGAGATACAGTATCTCACAAATGTGAGTACACCCCTCACATTTTTGTGAATATTTTATTATATCTTTTAATG
The DNA here is from genome assembly GCA_029574335.1 of Rana kukunoris. NCBI lineage: Eukaryota > Metazoa > Chordata > Amphibia > Anura > Ranidae > Rana > Rana kukunoris. The sequence goes on from CM056049.1 coordinate 332,014,794, forward strand.
CGACAATGCATTACAATGTAAAGTGTGTACAGCTTGTATAACAGTGTAAATTTACGGTCGCCTCAAAATAAACCAACACACAGCCATTAATGTCTAAACCTCTGGCAACAAAACTAAGTGAAAATTTCCAAATGTGGGCCCAATTAGCCATTTTTTCTCTCCCCAGTGTCATGTAATTTGTTAGTGTTACAAGGTTTCAGGTGTGAATGGGGAGCAGGTGTTATACCACCCTCTCTCTCATACCGGTCACTGGAAGTTCAACATGGCACCTCGTGGCAAAGAACTCTCTGGGGATCTGAAAAAAAAATATTGTTGCTCTACATAAAGATGGCATAGGCTATAAGAAGATTGCCAAGACCCTGAAACTAAGCTGCAGTGCAGTGGCCAAGACCATACAGAAGTTTAACAGAACAGGTTCCCCTCAGAACAGGCCTCACCATGGTCGACCAAAGAAGTTGAGTGCACATCATCATACCCAGAGGTTGTCTATGGGAAATAGACATATGAGTGCTGCCAGCATTGCTGCAGAGGTTGAAGGGATGGGGGGTGTCAGCCTGTCAGTGTTTAGACCATACGCCACACAATGCATCAAATTGGTCTACACGGATGTTGTTCGAGAAGGAAGCTTCCTCCAAAGATGCACAAGGAAGCCAGCAAACAGTTTGCTGAAGACAAGCAGACTAAGGACATGGATTACCGGAACCATTTCCTGTGGTTTGATGAGACCAAGATAAACTTTTTCGGTTCAGATGGTGTAATGACAAGTATGTCTTGCCTACAGTCAAGCATGGTGGTGGGAGTGTCATGTTCTGGGGCTGCATGAGTGCTGCCAGCACTGGGGAGCTACAATTCATTGAAGGAACCATGAAGGCCAACATGCACCTTTGGAAACTGGGCCTCAGGGCAGTATTCCAACATGATAACTACCTTTAAACACACCAACCATTGTCTTGCTAAAGATGCTGAAGGTAAAGGCAAAGGTAAAGGTGATGGACTGGCCAAGCATGTCTCCAGACCTAAACCCTATTGAGCATCTGTGGGGCATCTGTGGTGGAGTGCAAGGTCTCTAACATCCAACAGCTCCATGATGTCATCATAGAGGAGTGGAAGATGACTCCAGTGGCAACCTGTAAAGCTAATGGCGGCCACATAAAATATTGACACTTTGGGCCCAATTTGGACGTTTTCACTTAGGGGTGTACTCTCTTTTGTTGCCAGTAGTTTAGACATTAATAGCTGTGTGTTATTTTGAGGGGACAGCAAATTTACACTGGTATACAAGCTGTACACTCACTACATCACATTGTAGCAAAGTGTAATTTGTTCAGTGTTGTCACATGAAAAGGTATAATAAAATATTTACAAAAATGTGAAAGGTGTACTCACATTTGTGAGATACTGTAGTTAGAGTTCTGATGTAATATAGAAGCTTAGGTGATAGGATCATCTTCACTGCTAACACTCTTCTGAACTATGACAACCTTTGTGTTAAAGTCTATAACAGGAAATTCAAATCTTTTTCTCACATAGTTGGGTTTAACAGGTACAGAACAAGATTAAAACAGTTTCAAATCAAACATAGTCTTTTATTTATACATATTTGTAAACTCTATATATATGTTTGTTATTCGATAACATATAATAATATATTACATGTTAATAATACTATTTCATTTTTAGATCTTTACATTTACCTGTATACATACAGTATATATTAACGTAAAAATGTAATCATTAACATGTTCAGTAAATCCTCTGGTAAAGTCTTTTTTTTTTTTTACAGAAAGTAATTTAGAAAGCTGTGGGTTTTTAAAGTGTTTTGATGTTCACTATAGAAGACCTCTCCATTAACAATTCAATTTTCCTGTTTGGCAACTGTTGGCTAATTTCCATCATTTCAAGGGTATTTGAGACAAAAAGTTTTAAATTAAAATTAATTGAATCTCTTGTGGTACTTATTGAAACTGGAAATTAGCCATCTAGATTAGCATTTGACACTTGACATATTTCAGTTTGACTGATGAGAATGTGTTTAAAACTGACAATCTCTATTCACACTTGCCAAAAAGAATTGTGTTTATAAATGAGTTATTGTATAAAGACCTGTAAAACATACATTTAGAGCAAAAGTTCAGTTTTTATGCCTAAAAGAACAATTACCAAAAACAACAAGTAGCCACAAAAGCAGTTGCTAGTGTGACGCAAAATAATATTTGTTTTATATACTTTTCATTTTATCCAACAAACTTTCATTTGGTCTGGGGACTGTATATTATAATATTATCAAGTTTAAGACAAAAACTTTCACAAATAAATTGTACAAAAAAATATTCTTTGTCCCAATAGAGAAATTATATTATAATGTGATCCTAATAAAATCACAATGTAAGCATAAATGTAACGCATCAATCTTTTGTTAGTGCCCTTAAATATTTTATTTTTTATTAAATGCCTAATGTCATTGGTAGGTAACATACACATTTAAAGATCTACTCAGAATGTCAGTTTTTATTAAGATCACATTTATAATATCATAAATATTTTTTTGGTCCAATACTGTTAATGCAAAGTACTTTTTCAGGTGTTTGTAATTGTTTTTAACCATTTTGCTTTTTGCTTTTTTTGTTATAATAATTAAAATGTGTCTGTAAATATTGTCCATGTCATTGTATAGATAATAGTAGTTAGTTACATTCAACTGGACTTTTTCTGCAATGTTGAAGGCATTTTATAGCTTACTGAAGCCACTTCTTCAGTTCTAATGAGCCTCAGGAAGATATCCCAGAATTTATATCCACATAGGTAGCATTGATTATTGAATTAAATTTACATGTGTCAAGGCAGTTTGGTTGTTCAAGCAGAGGATATTTTTTCTGAATATCTAGGTCATTTTTCAGGATGTCGCTAGTGGAGCAAACAATACATTTGTGGAGGGACTTGTCAAAAGCTATGTTTGTATGTTTATTTACTTTTCACATGTTTTGAAAATGAGTAGGGTACTATATATTGGTAGAGGGTGCTTCCAGATTCTGCCACTCCCCCTGCCTGTACACCCCCAAGGTTGTGGTGGGAAAGAAATTGTAGTAAAGACATGTTAATAGTGGGTCCTTACTCCTTTAAAAGTCCAAATCTAGTATAACTTTATATTCAAACCTTGTAATTTCTGCTTATTGTGATTAACGTGTAGCTGCCCCTTTAAAGTCTAGGTCCACCTCTTTTTTTCTGAATTCCAATAACGTACCTTGGTTGCAGAAAAATACAAGCTTTCTTTGATTTTGAGAACAAGGCCTTTCCTTAGCCCTTGCTGTATTTCTTAGAAAGCTTCAGAGACTTCCTGATATATAGATTTGAGACAAGGATACTAGTAAGTCACAGGAAGAAGTTTACCAGCTGATATTATTAGCAGATACATCTTGCACTAACCTCATTAAAACACACACTCTTCACCCATCAACTATGTTTGCACAGCATCCCTGGCATCCCTCCACATGTAGTCCAAAAAAGCTGCTCTCCTGCGCTTAAGTGGTATGCCTGAAGGTAAACGTCACAAACCTTAACATCAGAGCCTAGAGTCTTGTTGCCTCCACATGTGCATTTGCCTGGATTTCCCAGCATCTCTACAGACTGGCTTGGGCCACATGCCAAACTCTTGGCACCAATACACAGAGCCTGTTCACCCTGTAATTGCCACCACTCAGCTCACTGGAGCCGGCATATCTTCCAAAGTTTGGAACTGGAAGTGACGTCACAATGATGACCATGTTCGTCATATTCGGACTGTGTTGTAATGTCACTTCCGATTCCAGTCTTTGAAATACAAGCCATCTCCAGTGAGTGGAGTGGTGACAATTACAGGGTGAATAGGCTGTGTGTATTGGTGCCAAGAGACTGAACACCACCAAATATGACTGTATATCATATTTAAACATATTTGGGCACTTTTATTAAATAAATACTGATAGAGAGTTGCAAGTTGCACTAGGGAAGTATTATCCACAGAGAGGGAGAACTATCTGCCAACCAAACCATTTGAGATTCCATCCAAACCTTTGGTAAAAGTGCTTATGACCTTCCTTTTACCTAATAGGTCATGTAATTCTGTTGAGTACATTGGAGTGAAACACTTGGTGGAATACTGGTGTTATAGAAAGAAGAAGAGAAAAGATAATTACAGTACAACCTTGGATTGTGAGTAACTTGGTCTGCCAGTGTTTTACAATATAAACATGTTTTTACCTAATAATGTCTTGCAAAAAGAGTAGCGTCACATCACAACTGAGTATAAGTCTTAATTCACACTTCGTTGACTTTGGATCTGACTTGTGAGACTCCAAGTCGCATGGCAGATGAAATCCCCATTTAGTCAATGAGAGCTGTCTTAATTAGAACTACTGAAGTCGCTCTGGCTTTAGAAAAGGTCAATACTTCAATACTTCACGGCGACTTCTATCTGACTCTTCCCATAGACTTTAATGGAAGCTGTCTCCAAGACAGATCCTTATCTTAAATGATGTTGCTTCGAAGTTGCCTAAAAGTTGCCTTGAAGTTCCCTCAAAGTTGCCTGGCAAATTCATGCCAACTCTCAGATCATGGCAGTGTGAATCGCCTCTTTTCTCTTTTATACTCTTTAGCTCCTAAAGTGCTGGTTAATTTGTTATATTTTTAGTTTACAGTAAATTTCATACTGTATTTTGTATTGCTGTAATAATCTTTATATGAATAAACAGTTGTGGAACAAATCATCTGAGTTTCCATTATTTCTTATGGGTAAATTGCTTTCATATATGAGTGCTTTGGATTGCAGGCACGTTTCCGGAACTAATTATTTCTTATGGGTAAATTGCTTTCATATATGAGTGCTTTGGATTGCAGGCACGTTTCCGGAACTAATTATGCTTGCATTTCAACGTTTTACTGTACTATAGAGCATTTTTTCACACAGAATGGTGTGGCACTTTGACTGTTATAAGATATTGGTTAATATACAGTGCAGAAAATAAGTATTTGAACACCCTGCTATTTTGCAAGTTCTCCCACTTGGAAACCATGGATGGGTCTGAAATTGTCATCGTAGGTGCATGTCCACTGTGAGAGACATAATCAAAAAAAAAAATTCCAGAAATCACAATGTATGATTTTTTTAACTAAATCACAATTTATGAATTTTTAACTATTTATTTGTACAGCTGCAAAGAAGTATTTGAACACCTGTCTATCAGCTAGAATTCTGACCCTCAAAGACCTGTTAGTCTGCCTTTAAAATGTCCACCTCCACTCCATTTATTATCCTAAATTAGATGCACCTGTTTGAGGTCATTAGCTGCATAAAGACACCTGTCCACCCCATACAATCAGTAAGAATCCAACTACTAACATGGCCAAGACCAAAGAGCTATCCAAAGACACTAGAGACAAAATTGTACACCTCCGCAAGGCTGGAAAGGGCTATGGGGAAATTGCCAAGCAGCTTGGTGAAAAAAGGTCCACTGTTGGAGCAATCATTAGAAAATGGAAGAAGCTAAACATGACTGTCAATCTCCCTCGGACTGGGGCTCCATGCAAAATCTCACCTCGTGGGGTCTCAATGATCCTAAGAAAGGTGAGAAATCAGCCCAGGACTACACGGAAGGAGCTGGTCAATGACCTGAAAAGAGCTGGGACCACCGTTTCCAAGGTTACTGTTGGTAATACACTAAGACGTCATGAAATCATGCATTGCGCGGAAGGTTCCCCTGCTTAAACCAGCACATGTCAAGGCCCGTCTTAAGTTTGCCAATGACCATTTGGATGATCCAGAGGAGTCATGGGAGAAAGTCATGTGGTCAGATGAGACCAAAATAGAACTTTTTGGTCATAATTCCACTAACCGTGTTTGGAGGAAGAAGAATGATGAGTACCATCCCAAGAACACCATCCCTACTGTGAAGCATGGGGGTGGTAGCATCATGCCTTGGGGGGGTTTTTCTGCACATGGGACAGGGCGACTGCACTGTATTAAGGAGAGGATGACCGGGGCCATGTATTGCGAGATTTTGGGCAACAACCTCCTTCCCTCAGTTAGAGCTTTGAAGATGGTTCGAGGCTGGGTCTTCCAACATGACAATGACCCAAAGCACACAGCCAGGATAACCAAGGAGTGGCTCTGTAAGAAGCATATCAAGGTTCTGGCGTGGCCTAGCCAGTCTCCAGACCTAAACCCAATAGAGAATCTTTGGAGGGAGCTCAAACTCCGTTTTTCTCAGAGACAGCCCAGAAACCTGACTGATCTAGAGAAGATCTGTGTGGAGGAGTGGGCCAAAATCCCTCCTCCAGTGTGTGCAAACCTGGTGAAAAACTACAAGAAACGTTTGACCTCTGTAATTGCAAACAAAGGCTACTGTACCAAATATTAACATTGATTTTCTCAGGTGTTCAAATACTTATTTGCAGCTGTATCATACAAATAAATAGTTAAAAAAATCATACATTGTGATTTCTGGAATTTTTTTTTTTTGATTATGTCTCTCACAGTGGACATGCACCTACGATGACAATTTCAGACCCCTCCATGATTTCCAAGTGGGAGAACTTGCAAAATAGCAGGGTGTTCAAATACTTATTTTCTGCACTGTATTATGTCACATTTTTTGCATAGTTTTGCATTCTTAATGTTTTATTTTATGCATTACTAAAAGTCATTGAAATGTTTTAAGATGTGTTTGTTTCCAAAAGAAGTGTCACCTTCCACGTGCCATACATTTGACAATCCTCTGCCTCTCAGCCTAGAAAATAGCTGTTATTGGTTTTTAACATTAACCACCCTTTGACTTTCAGATTCAGTAACCAAACTAGTAATATTCGCCAAACCTGCCTCAAACCAAACTCAAATTCTGTCTTATTAAAAACACCACATGTTTTTCATTTATTTTTATGGCAAGAAAGATGCACTTTTTTACTTAGAGTAATTGTGTGATTTGATAATGCTGATATGCTCCCTATATATTAATGTGAATTGTACATTTTAGTAGTTGATTGCTCTTTAAGTGTACATCATTTCCTCAATAAACACATTTGTAATGTAATCATGGAAAAATGCCTAAAACAATTAGATAGTAGTCAATGGTTTGTGAAATTGACATGCATTGTGATGCCGTTGCCTACAATCTGTGTAAAAAAAAAATTGTCCCCCGTACAGTCCTGTACTTTTAATCTTATACCAGGCTTTTTCAAGACTTGAAGACAGTACTTTGCCTTCTGGCTGTACTGAGCATGACATAGGCAAGTACAAAGATAGTATCTGGTTGTGATAAACCTACTGGGCAAAGAGCAATTTAGCTTATCTCCTTCAAAACATGGAAATTTATAAGGAAAGTTCATCCAGCACAAATACAAAAATAAGAAGAAAATATACAAGCTTTGGAAAATCTTCACAGATGCAGTTTTCCAACATATGTCACGTCAAAAAATAAGCCGCTGAATTGCTAAATAGAACATCCTCTAGAAAGTTGCTGATAATGTCACAAGATGTTATATAAGCATAAGGACCTATTTAGTAACAGCGTCTAATGTTCAGGCAAAAATCGAATACCCATTTAGTTGCTATCAAAGTCAGTCACAAAAAAAAAAAAACATTTGAAAATAATTTTACCTCAAATATTGGGATTTTATTGGGAGATAAAATGATTTTCCCTTAATCAGGGATGATGGCAATTTACATGCCATGTCTAATTTGTTTCTAAACAATACAAAACAGTTTAGCTTGAGCCAGCTTCTTCCAATTAAATGTTGTTTTAAATTTTGACATAAAATAAATTTAAAGAGCTGTAAGATAATATAGCAAAATATTATTTTTTAATGTGTATAAAATGACTGTGCATACCATGGATAGATTACAGTAGATGTGTACAAGCGTAAATAAAAAGAAAATGTGTGATTATTGGAGAGCAATATTTCATTACACAGTGCTGGGACATACATGATTCTCACAATCAAGAACATTGCAGGCCACACCTGCACTAGGTTAATTAAAAGAACAACTCACCAATTAGAAATGAGGGAGAGTTAAATGGATTGTGTGTGTAAAGTTATTTTTGTGTTCTGTAAGGTAGAATCTTGGGGTTACCAGTACAAATCTTTAGCTCCTTAGAGCTATAAGACTCCTATTTCCTTCCTTGACATTCTTGGGAACAATCTAAAATTAACTCATTCATGGGCAACAATAATATAGAATTAAAGCATAAAGCTTACCAATATGAGCTACATTGCATGTGACAGTCCTGCATTTTGCAAGTCTGTCCCAGGCAGGTTCATTCCAGGACAATACAGTGTCCCGGAATGAAACTGACGCAGACACCCCCTGGGTCAATCTGATGCCCCCAAAAAAGAGCGCCAGATCACCGCTTTTCTCACTGACAGTATTTGTCCTGGCCGGGAAAGCCTGGAGGAGCACAATCCTCACCCCCTGCTTGTGATTGGAGAAATCATAAATCCTGCCTCTTGTGTCCAATCGCTGTGCTGTGATTCGTTACAGCACAAGCTGATTTTTGGGAAGGGAGGGTGTCCCTGAATGGTAGTTTGGAAATGTGGTCCCCCTAATGGTAACTGGTGACTGTTTACTGAAATCAGTCCTGTTAAAATTTTGGAAAGAGTGTAGAAGTTTATTTTCTATCTGTTTCCCTGCTGGGGTAATTCATCCTCTCTACCAACAACCTATGGGAAATCCAGAAACAGTGTAAGGAATATTTCAATGAGGACACATGTTCTGGTGATAACTGTGTTGGAGTGTCGCACAGTATTTCCCCTCAATCGGGAGATATGTCCTCTTCCTGTTGTGTCTTTGTTAAAAGGAAATGAAGGGAAAGCCTCAGTTGAGACACAGACATAAAAGAGACAAAAACTGGCAGAGGTTTTAACCATTCCATGCTCTATCCTAAAAAGATATTCATTGTTGTGGAACATTAATTTTAACCACCTTAGCATGCAGTAACCCTGTCTCTGGAAGAAAGAAAAATAATTGAAGCTGTACTTTGGGCAGATATAAAAGGCACTAATTAATGCAGCTCTTTAATCAATAATGTATCATTAAATTTGTTTTGAAAATGCAAGCAGTTTAAGTATCTGTGTTTGACCTAGTATGAGCCTTTTGCAGTTCTGTACAGCAGAGCTTAAGTTATTGCAGCACAAGCTGGTTTTAATATTATATCTTTTAATGGACTATTCATTTTCACCTTGGTATTTTTGGATAGAGTTCTGCTTTAACTGCAAAAGCTAAAGTTTGTGTCTGCATGCTATATAAAAAAGAATAGGGGGTATAACATATTGTATTACCCTCTAATTCATCAATTGTATGCAAAAACACATGACATTTAATTTCATGCTGGTTATTGCATTATTTAACCACTTGCTTACTGGGCACATATACCCCCTTGCTGCCCAGGCGAAATTTCAGCTTTCGGTACTGTCGCGCTTTAAATGAAAATTGCACGGTCGTGCAACGTGGCTCCCAAACAAAATTGCCGTCCTTTTTTCCCACAAATAGGGCTTTCTTTTGGTGGTATTTGATAACCTCTGCGGTTTTTATTTTTTGTGCTATAAACAAAAAAAGCATACATTTTGAAAGAAACACAATATTTTTTACTTTGTGCTATAATAAATATCCCAATAAAAAAATCAAAAAAATCTCAGTTTAGGCCGATACGTATTCTTCTACAAAGTTATAGCGGCTACAAAATAGGGGATAGAATTTTGACTTTTTAAAATATTATGGCAGACACATCAGACACTTTTGACACATTTTTGGGACCATTCGCATTGATACAGCAATCCCTGCTATAAATATGCACTGATTACTGTATACATGTGACTGGCATGGAAGGGGTTAACACTAGGGGCGAGGAAGGGGTTAAATGTGAACCCTGGGAGTGATTCTTACTGTGGGGGGAGGGGACTGACTGGGGGGGTGACCAATCTGTGTCCTTATGTACAAGGGACACAGCATCAGTCTCCTCTCCCTGACAGGACATGGAGCTCTGTGTTTACACACAGAGATCCACATCCCTGCTCTGTCACTGCCGATCCCATGTACCTGGCGGACATCGCGGCCACCAGGCATGCTCATTGGCATCTCAGTGATGCCCCGGGCGCCCCCCAGTGGCCGGAGGACCAGAGGCCATAAAAAGACGGCCTCCCGGCATTGTAAAACCACCTTGTGGCTGTCTTTTTACTATGGCCCGGGGCTGAAGAAGTTAATCTCTTTCTTTGCCAGATACTGCTTCAACAACCCTTCCTTATTTTTGATATTTTGCTATCCTTTACCAAAAAAAATCTCAATGACTTGGGCCATGAGTATTCCGATCCCCTGCTACATTGATACTAGCCCATATGACCACAAGACAGGTGTTTTAAGAGGGGGACCTAAAACAAATTGGCAAAAAAAATGTATTCTTGTTTTAACAAGTCTTATTAAAGTGTTTTCTGATGAATAACTGAATACATAAGGGAACATTTACACCACATACGGCCCAGTGTTTTTTTTTTTCTGCATCATAAACACATGGGCCCAGCCATTCACCTCTGCAGCCAAGGGTTCGGATCCCGGTCTCGGCTACATGTGAATTGAGTTTGGTGGTCTCAGCCTGGCTCCCGGTGGGTGTGCTATGCAAGGTACGCCTGTGCTTAGTAGCCCCACCCCCCCTCACAAAAACCACCACACTTGCACGCACACGAAATTGGTATAACACGCACGCACATTGGCCATGCGGTCTCCTAAAATAAAAAGAGAGGCGAAGGACCTACAGGGCTGGCTGGGTGGGCTAGACCCCCTCACTCCCTCATAGGGGGAGTCCCTCTGCCCCGTTGGGGTCCTGTTGGGCCCCAGTTGGGCTCCAAAGTGGAGCAGGTAGGGTGGGGTGAGTGGGAGGCCCCCCCTCACACCCGCCATTGCCACCAGGGGCATGGAGAAGGATGGCGATTGCCTCTGGGGGGAGGGTCTGCCTACTCACAACTCCTGCAGTCCGGCTCCTCTCTCGAGTTCACGCACAAAAAAAAAAAAGTAAAAAAAAAAAAAAAAAAAAAAAAAAAAAAAAAACACATGGGCCCAGATTCACAGAGCGATTACGCCTGCGCAACAGGAGATGCATGTGCGTAAGTCTAAATGTGCGCGTGTGTTTCGATGCACGGCATCCCCGAAACGAGATACGCAAGAAATCTACTTTTTTTTGTCCAGCGTAATTTCGATAGACTGGTGCATCCGTCCACGCAAAAGTGATTTGCTAGTCAAATATGCTAATGAGGGACTTACGGGGATCCACAAAAGAACGTTGGGGCAGCGCAGGCTACGCAGTGTGCGCAACAGCAAAATGTCCTGTCTAAAATTAGACCATATAAAAGCTGGTCTAAAAAGAGAAAAAAAGTCTACTTGTTAGATAAAGCAACACTGTTAGTGAGGAGCTCAGCATACACACGTGTTGCACAACAATCTGTATGCCAACATGCCAGGGGCATCGTCGCGCATAGCTATACTACTGACTTTAGATGAGCAAAGAAGGAGGTGGGCACGGAGGATGGCACGGGAGAGGATATACCACACCTGCATAGACCTGTTTGGCATGAGTGATTCTGAGGTGTATCGCATCTTCAGATTCACCCCTCATGCCATCCTGGAATTAACCACAACCCTGCAGGATGACATCACCAGCCCAACACAACGCTCACATGCAGTGCAGCCACTGGTCAAGGTCATGGCAACACTCCATTTCCTTGCCAGTGGCTCTTTTCAGCATACAAGTGGAGTGGTGGCTGGGATGTCACAATCCTCCATGAGCAGATGTGTGTACCAGGTTGTCCCTGCAATCCTCAGACGCATGGCCAACCAAGTCATCAAACCCACCACTGAGGACCTGCGGCTGAAGGCAATGACAGATTTCTACAGAATTGCCAGATTCCCACGCACCGTGGGGGCCATTGATTGCACAAATGTGGCACTCCAGCCCCCCCTGGAGACAGAGCACATGTACCGCAATCGGAAGCATTGGCACTCCATCAACGTACAGGTGATAGTCGATGCCCAAGGCCTCATATGGCACGTCCGTGCCAAACACCCAGGGTCCAGCCATGACAGCTACATATACAATCAATGCCACATCCGAATGAAATTCGATCAGAACGTGTATGGGGCCACCTGGCTGGTTGGTGAGTGACATGGGTGGCAGGCATGACTGCATGATGCACACATCACAAGGGGCACATGCATGACTAACATCCTCCTGTCTTTTCCCTTACAGGTGACCCCATCTCATGACTCCTATCCGGAACCCCCAAACCCCAGGAGAGGAAAGATACAATCAAGCACATGCCCAAACACGTGCAGTGGTGGAGCGCACCTTTGGCCTCCTGAAGTCACGTTTCCGATGCCTGGATAAGTCTGGGGGTACCCTCTTGTATTCCCCAAACTTCGTGTGCCAGATCATCGGTGCATGTTGCATGCTGCACAACTTCGCAGTAAGAAAGGGCCTGCAGATTGACCTACGTGATGACCTGACCCCTGAACCAGACAATCCCCCCCTAACCGAGGATACCCCGTCTTCTGAGGGAAGAACAGCCAGGAGACAGCTCACATTGGGCATCTTTGCACGTTAAACACACACATTAATCATGGCACAATGAGAATGCATGCATGCACACCACTGTGGTCCCTAGCACACACACCCCACATCCACATCAAATTGGATTGGCACCAGTCCACCATGCAGGACTTGTGAGCAGCAACGCCACGCCAAGGCTCCAATTATGTCACTGTACATTCATACACCATTCACACGGACCTGGGGATCACTTCTCCCTGGTCCTGGGGAACCCTACTCCACCTAAATTGACGGTGACACCCCTTTTCCGGCAGGAATGTCACCCCCACATTCAAACAGCATTCACAACCCAAAAAATAAATAAAAAATGACCAGCAAAATCAAAAAATTTCCAGCAAAAAAAAAAAAAAAGAGAAAAAAAGAAAAAAAAATATTGCCCTTGACGTGAGCCACGCCTGGGGCGCCCCCGGCCACGGCCCCGGCTCCTCAGGGGAGACTCATGGGGGAGGGGGAAAACCGGGGAAGAAGGAGCAGCCCCTGATCTCTGCCCACCTGGCGGCCTGCCCTCCAAGGCCACGGCTATTCTGTCCAGGGCAGCACCAAGTGTTGCCGTGTTGGCCTGGATAGCCTGGGTAAGGGCCCTCACATCCTGCCCAACGCCTGCTGATGTAGTCTGCAGTTCATTTAGGCAGTTTGTGAAAGCCCGGGAGTGGGAGTCCAGGTTCCCCAGCGTATCCTTGATGGAGGACAGGCTCTCCTCCATCCGCACCAATGTCTGGCTGACCTGTCCCAGATGGCGGGTCTGGAGGAACTGGTCCCTTCTCAGAGTGGGGGGCAGGAGATCGGCCACCCCCCTGGTCTTCTGGGACGACTTCCTGCCTCCAGCTGATGCTTGTGGCCGGGGAGAAGGGGAGGCCCTTGAGAGGGGAGCCATGTTGGGGGAGGAGGGGGGGGCTCCCCCTTAGGGAGGGCTGCCTGCTGCCAGCCAAGAGGGGAAGAGTCCTCAAAAACCAAAAGTCCAGTGCCTGACATGGACTCCTCCTCCTCATGAAACTCCTCCTCCTCAACCTCCTCCTCCTCCTCTTCAACCTCCTCCGCGGACTCCGGCCTTGTCGGGGGGGCCTCATTAGGCTGCTGTCCTGGGGATGGTGCGGTTAGGCCAGATGGCCCTGCACCCTCCTGCACATCTGTGGATGATACAAAACATTCACAGGTTGAAGGATCCACACACTTGCCACATATTCCCTTTCACCCCCTCCCCCACACATGCTACACACCTGATATTAAAAAAAAAAACTTATCTGACACCAGGGGCTCTGGACTTGAGTCAAAGCCGGGCAGGCCCTCCACTTCATGCCGATGAAAGGTCAGGGCCACCGCACGCTCCTCCGCTGTCAGCCTAATACGGCATGGTGGGCCCCCTCCTGTGCCCCTGGCATGGGCAAGCATTTTGGCCAGCTTCTGTTTGACCAGACGCCGGAGGTCATTAATCTTTTTGTCAATCTCAGACCGGGTCCGTGTCTCCCCCTCCCCTGCTGAATTTACCTGCTCAGTGATGAGGTCCAAAATCTCCCTCCTCCTGGCCGGGGTGGTGTTGGCACTGTCCGGGCCGTGGAGGAAACGCCCATAATCGCTAATGGCCCGGGCAAGAATTATTTTTTCCCCCAAAGTAAAATTTAGTTTTCGCTTTCTCTCTGTCATACTGAAAAAAAAACTCACTCCCAGTCAACAAAAATCAGTCACAAAAACAAGCACAACCAATCAAGCAAGAACACACACAAAGAGAAAACTAACACCCAAAAAATCACACAAGCACTCAGCAAAAAACAGTCACAAAAACAAACAGCAAGACTTCATCAAGAAAACAAACAAACAGAAATATATCAAACAAACAGTCTCTCAAACACTTATCAAAAAACACTTTCAAAGATCTACTAACAAACACTTGATCACACAGAACACTAATCTGACAAATACAAAACACAACGCAACGAACAACGAGACAAAAGCACTTGGTTAAATGGGAAGGGACAAAGGGATGTACTTTTGAAATGCAAGTGCGTTTGTGTCTGTCTATTTATGCTGTCTGCGTAGTCCTTACTCCATTTCCAATTTCACTGATTGCGCGGCTCCCGAGTTGTGAGCATGCGCACAGCGGAGCTGACCATGGTCTCCTTCAAGCGAGCATGCGCGAGCCGGCCGGCCCTTCATTTGCATGGGGTCACGGCTCATTTCAATGTAACACGCCCACGTCCTTCCCAATTTGTATTACTCCGCCTTACGCCTCTGAAATAACGTTACGCATGTGCAATTTTCTGTGCAAAAGCTACGAGAATAGGGTGATTACGCGGCTACATTGCGCAAGTCTAACGTAAAGGCAGTGTGCTACGCCGGTCCAATAATGCGCAGATGTACCTGAATCTGGCCCATGGACAGTAAGTTTACACCAGTGTCCTAAAGTACCCGCAACAGGCCATGTTTACAGGTTTTCCTTTATCTTGCACATGTGCTTTAAATCAGAGTCAATGGCTTGGTATTTTGGACAGCTATTTTATCTAATTTTACAAGGGTTTACATTACTTGTAATATGAAAAAATTACCCCCTTTTTTTTCAAAGGACAGTGTAAATTTTTTTAAATAAAAAGTTAAATAAATAAGAGCTTGCACACAGTATCAAACACATGTAAATTGCGGCAGCTTTTGAACACAGAGCTCAAACCACACATGTGAGATATCGCTGTGATCATTAGTATGAGAGCAATAATTCTAAATGCAATAATTTAGACTGTAACTCAAAACTGGTAACCTGTGGACATTTTTAAATGTCGCCTATGAATATTTTTAAGGTTAAGCGTTTGTCGCCATTACATGAGCGTGTGCAATTTTGAAGCTTGACATGTTGGGTATCAATTTACTCTGCATAACATTATCTTTTACAATATAAGAAAAATTGGGCTATGTTCACTGTGTATTTTTTCCCAAAAATATTGCATTTGTAAGACCGCTGCGTAAATACGGTGTGACAAAAAGTATTGCAATGACCACCATTTTATTCTCTGGGGTGTCTAAAAAAAAAATAATGTTTGGGGGGTTCTAAGTAAGTTTCTAGCAAAAAATAAATAAAAAATTTAACTTGTAAACAAAGTATGAAAAATAGGCCCAGTCCTTAAGTGGTTAACAGTCCTTAACGGTAGTGGTTGTATTAGTTTTTTTTTTTTATATTTTTTCCTCTATTTTCACCTGGTAATCCAACCAGTAACACTATACTTGTGTTAGGGTGACTCCAATATAGAATAGCAACAGAAACACACTTGGAGATCAGCAATGTCAACCTGTGGAGGGGATAATGTTATATGCACTAGAAATTTTAGATGGACTTGACTAACAATTTAAAGCAGAACTCCAGCTGACACTTTTATGTGGTTACAACAACAGTTTTTTATTTTTGTTATAAAGTCTTTACATCAATGGATTGTCTCAACCCTCTAATGGTTGAGACAAACCAACAAACCCTCACATTTTGGACAACATGATCTGTTAAATAAAGTTGAAAAATAAATGACTTACTGCCAAGATCAAGGTAAAAAAAAAAAAGAAAAGAAAAAAAAAAAAAAAAGAAAATTAATACAACCACCACAATAAACCATTTGTAAGCTGCAATATAATAAATCTTCTCTGGGATTTAGAAACTATTTTAGACTAAATTACATTTTCTGAATATACTGCTTTACCATGTCTATTTTCAGTAAAACGATATAGATCGTCATGCAACAAGTCATCTATTTATTTTTAATAAAATACACATAAAAAAGAACACAATAAGAAATACACATAAAAAAGAACACAATGAGGGTTATCTGTAAAATAAATTCTAAACTAAATGTCAACATGATAAATCAATTAATAGAATGTCCAACCTGATTTATTTGTATTTTATACATTTCTAAATGCAAAGGATAAAGGTATAGCAAAGCAGACTTCATGCCAGGCAGTATGGGATACAGTAAAACATAGAACTTACTAAGGCAGCGTGATACTGTTCTTGTGCAAGTCTGTGATGTAACAAAGCTAAAAAAGGAATAGACAAATCAAAGGAAAAAGAGAAACCTTCCTTAAGGTAAAATGTCAAGGGTTTTTTTACATTTTATATATGGAACATTTTTTAAACTGATCATGATCTGTTAGTACACCAGATGTACAGCTCAGCTTATATATATATATATATATATATTTATATTTTACAATGTAATTACAAAAGTTACAGTCAACATCCTAGACCTTTTGTGTGCTTCATCTATCTGGATTATTACAACTATTTGTCTTGCTGCCTTCTACCTCAAAAATAAATTATATATTTGCTTATTTTTGCTTTATGTTCTTTACTAAATTTGCTATAAAAGTGACTGTGTCACCAACTGCAGCAAATCAAGTTAAAGGGGTTGTAAAGGTAACAAAAAAATTCCTAAATAGCTTCCTTTACCTTAGCGCAGTCCTCCTTCACTTACCTCATCCATCAATTTTGCTTTTAAATGTCCTTATTTTTTCTGAGAAATCTTCACTTCCTGTTCTTCTGTCTGTAACTACACACAGTAATGCACGGCTTTCTCCCTGGTGTGGAGAGAGCCTCTTGAGGGGGAGGGGGCGAGCAGGAGTGTCAGGATGCCCACTAACACACAGCTCCTTTCTATATCTGCAAAGTAGAGAGTGTCCTGACCCTCCTGCTCACCCCCTCCCCCCTCAAGAGGCTTTCTCCACACCAGGGAGAAAGCCTCGCATTACTGTGTGTAGTTACAGACAGAAGAACAGGAAGTGAGGATTTCTCAGAAGAAATAAGGACATTTAAAAGCAAAATGGAAGGATGAGGTAAGTGAAGGATGACTGCACTAAGGTAAAGGAAGCTATTTAGGGAAAAAATGTTTTACCTTTACGACCCCTTTAACCAATTAAGGACCGCCTCCTGCACATATACATCGGCAGAATGGCACGGCTGGGCACATGCACGTACAGGTACATCCTGTGCTAGTGCCCAGCCGTGGGTCATGGGCGCGCACCAGCGGCGCGTTCTCGCATCCCGGTTCATAGCTCCGTGACCGGGACCGTGGGACCCGCGGACCCGATCGCTGCTGGAGTCCTGCGATCGGTCCCCGGAGCTAAAGAACGGGGAGAGCCGCGTGTAAACACGGTTTCCCCATTCTTCACTGTGGCGGCGTCATCGATCGTGTGATGCCTTTTATAGGGATACATAATCGATGATGTCACACCTACAGCCACACCCCCCTACAGTTGTAAACACACATTAGGTTACACATAAGCCCTTCAGCGCCTCCTTGTGGTTAACTCCCAAACTGCAATAAACAATGCATTTTTTGCTGTGAAAATGACAATGGTCCCAAAAATGTGTCAAAATTGTCCAAAGTGTCAGCCATAATGTTGCAGTCACGAAAAAAATTGCTGATCGCCGCCATTAGTAGTAAAAAAAAAAAGTAATTAATAAAAATGCAATAAAACTATCCCCTATTTTGTAAACGCTATAAATTTTGCGCAAACCAACAGATAAACGCTTATTGCGATTTATTTTACCAAAAATAGGTAGAAGAATACGTATCGACCTAAACTGAGGACATTTTTTTATATATATATTTTTGGGGGATATTTATTATAGCAAAAAGTAAAAAATATTGCATTTTGTCGCTCTATTTTTGTTTATAGCGCAACAAATTAAAACCACAGAGGTGATCAAATACCACCAAAAAAAAGCTCTATTTGTGGGGAAAAAAGGACGCCAATTTTTTTTGGGAGCCACATCGCATGACCGCGCAATTGTCTGGTAAAGCGACACAGTGCCGAATTGCAAAACCTGGCCGGTTCCTAAAGGTCTGGGTCTTAAGTGGTTAAGACCAGGCTCTAACAGAAGAAGATAAAAAGGGGTGTGTCCAATACCTGATCTCCTGATGGCTTTCTTTGGTTTCTTCTGCTGTATACCTCAATACAGAACACAGCATTGACATAGGCTTGAGCATCCATGGTGCACAACAGGGGACCAAGTATTCAACACTCCTGGAAGTGCCAGAAACTAGCATGGCCAGAGATCTGTAACAAAGCAAAGTTTTAAGATTCCACCCACCTGAAAGATAAGTTCCTATATTTTTCTATTACAAGCTGTTTTTAGTTCAGTTCATTACAGGTAGTTTCAGGGCCACTTTCAACAAAAACATTGGTCTATTTGCACAAAAAAGGGCCTAAATAGTGACTATATTAACAACAGTGATAAACTGAAGTTACCTTGTAGTTCCAGGACATAACTGGGTTTGATTACAAATTGATCCTAGGACTTTCAAAGCCGATATTAAGCCTTGCACCCTTGTAAGGTTTTAATCCTAGCATCTTGTAAGGCTCTATTTTTTTGGGATAGAGGAATCTATTAAATCAGCCCACAAACTAAACAACAGAAAACTGTGTGTGTGTGTCTTGGACTAGTGGGCAACAGAGGTTCTGATATATGAAAGTTGGAAAATGGATGTGGGGCAATTTGTGATTTGGAGTGAGACCTAATACCAGCTTGGTCAGGAGCTGAGTCTTTGTGCACAACCTACAGATTAGAGATGGAGAAGAGGATTAGAATAGGAGGAAATAGTCACAGTAGGAAGTAAGGCACAGTAAATGGAGGGCACTGGAGCGAGTGGTAAGGTACTATACAGGTACTGTAGGATGCAAGAAGTGGAGGAGAGAAACATTACATACCAAAAGTAAAAGAATACAGCAGAACATGAAATGGGATTAGTATGGGGTAAAAGGGAAATTCTGAAAACAGAAAACAGATCCACTATTGGGTGGGATGCTGAAAGGTTGACCACACAAATTGGAAATGTGGTCATACCTCCAGCCCTTCTGTGTTCAATCACTTTTACACGTACTGTATATAAGTATTAATGGACAGAACAAAACACAGGGGTCATTGAGTGTTAAGAGTAAGGGAAACATGGACCAATCCATGACCCTTGCATAAGGGTTTGGAGAGCAGAAATAATAGGGTTGATTTACTACAGGCAAGTAGACTGTGCACTTTTCAAAGTGCAGTTGCACTCTGCAAGTGCAGTTGCTCCAGAGATTAGTAAATTAGCAGAAGCTGCAGAGCTTAGTAAATTAGCAGAAGCTCTGCTGACTTCCATCATCCAATCATGTGCAAGCAAAAATGCTGTTTTTTTATTTTTTTCCTTGCACGTGATTGGGTATTGTTTGCAAAGTGAAATTTTACCTAATTTACAAAGCTCTGAAACAAGTTGCCTACTTGCCTTTAGTAAATCAACCCCGATATCCTTATATATGCATAGCATTCTAGCAGCACAAAAATACTTTATTCAGTTATGCTGTACTTAATATGAGAATAAGATTAAAACTTATATTTCATTTTCTGTTCCCAGTTGATTTGAATGTGTTATAAGCAGGGGATTTTTCTGCAGTGTCACTGCATTATATTATGCTTTTACTCCCATGTATCTGCTACTTGCTATGCAAAACGGCATGCAACATGACAGAGTAATATTATTAAATAATGATGAATGAATAATTGCAACATTATCCACTCTGTCTTTTGCATACAGAAATTAATGTAAAATTCTTGCACAATCCACTCTTTAATTTTAATATGTATTTGTGAAATCATGACATTTGTACACAGGCGCATTGTAAATGTTATGTTAAGTTTAATTTTGCTGTGAAATAGCTGTGAAATATGAAAGATATATGATCAGCTTGGCTTAACGTTTTCATACCTGAAATCAGCTCTTTGCATGCAGAATTTACCATTTGAGGTCAGTGATATTTCCATGCCAGGATATTACTATCTTCTTGTTTCAATGTGTAGGGAATTAAATGAGTCATGTACAGTATTTGCAAACACTACAGGCTCTTAACTTTACATAATGAATTCAAAATTTATAGTCAACTATCATCTGTAACAGAATTTGTTGTATTTGGTAGCAATATTTTTAAACGTGTCTGCCTTCATTATACACTTTTTTAAGATGATCATATTTGATATATATTGAGTTTGTCAAGGGGATTTCAGATCCCAACATGGAGGCTGATAGACGTTCTGTTTATTCATCACCATAAACACATTTCAATTTAAAAATGGCTTATACTTCAGCATAGAGATATATAAAAATATAAAAAAATATTCCGTTCTGCACAGGTATACATTTAATAATACAAGGCTCACCAGGAATTGTAATGTTCAGTCAGCAACATCTTCCAGATCACACCGTACCAAGGGTTTGAGAACTGGCCCACAGCTTATAGTTTTACTGACACATTACACAGCTAATCATTGTTATACATCTACTAGATGTCCTGGTAAAATGTTGGTTCTACAGCAAGGACTGGCAACATCCTTGGCCTAGACACCTACCCATAGTGTGTACCAGCGCTTTGCGGGCAGTTTTAACCCTTTTTCAGCCACTAGCTGGGGTTAAAAGTGCCACGCTAGCGGCTGAAAAGCGCTGCAAAAATGTTGGTAAAGCGCTGCTAAAAATAGTGGCGTTTTACTGCCGATGCCCGGGCAGCTCAGTGGGAAAAGTGCTCTTAGAGTGTATAACATGTCATTAAAGTGAATGTAAAGTCTTGTTTTTTTTTTTTCTATAAACATAACAAACATGTTATACTTACCTGCTCTGTTGCAGTGGTTTTGCACAGAGCAGCCCAAATCCTCCTCTTCTCTTGTCCCTGGCCGGAGCTCCTGGCCCCTCCCTCCTGTTGAGTGCCCCCACAGCAAGCAGCTTCCAAGCAACCAGGCCCCAACCCCTCACTCTCCTGATTATCTTACTGACTTTGATTTACAGCAGCTGGAGCAAATGGCTCAGCTTCAGTGTCTCAGCCAATCAGGAGGGAAAGTCCTGAATGGCTGAGACACTCCTTGACATCGCTTGACAGAGATGGGCTCAGGTAATGATTAGGGAGGCTGAGGGGGGATGCTGCACACAGAAGGCTTTTTTTTTATCTTAATGCATAGAATGCATTAAGATAAAAAAAAAAAAACTTCTGACTTTACAACAAATTTTAAAATATTAACCATCATAAACCTGTAAATATATCACCATTGTGCTATATGCTTTCCATGCAAACCCCATCTCATTGTATTTTAACTTTACATTAATCCTTTAAACAAATTTTTACCTGGTTATTTTGGGATTTAATATACTGGACATGCCAAAGGCAGCACTTTAGTTCCCTAGATTAACCACTTCCATACTTATTTTGGCACTCCTCTCCTACATGCAAAAATCATATTTTTTTGCTAGAAAATTACTCAGAACCCCCAAAACTATATATATATTTTTATCTCGCACGGTATTTGCGCAATCATTTTTTAAACGCCTTTTTTGGGAAAAAACAACAACATTTTGGTGAATTAAAAAAAAAAAACAGTAAAGTTAGCCCAATTTTGTTGTATAATGTGAAAGGTGAAGTTACGCCGAGTAAATAGATACCTAACATGTCACGCTTTAAAATTGTGCACACTCATTGAATGGTGCCCAACGTCAGTACTTAAAAATCTCCATAGGCGTAGTTTTTTTTTTTTTTTTTACAAGTTACAAATTTAGAGTTACAGAGGAGGTCTAGTGCTAGAATTGTTGCTGGCGCTCTAACGCACACGGTGATACCTCACATGTGTAGTTTGAATGGCGTTTACATATGTGGGCGGGACTTACGTTTGTGTTCTCTTCTGAGCGCAAGCTACTGGGGACAGGGGCGTTTAAAAAAATATATATTTTATTTTTTATTTTACTTAATTTATTTTATTTTTACATCAAAAAAATTGATCACTTTTATTCCTATTACAAGGAATGTAAACATCCCTTATAATAGGAATATTTGTGACAGGTACTCTTTATGGAGAGATGCGGGGTCAATAAGACCCCACATCTCTCCTTCAGGCTTACAAGCATTAGATCGTGAAAAAAATCACAGATCTAATGCTTTCAGCCATGATTTTGGCTGTGTTTACATTCCGGTACCCGGTCGTGATGTCATAACATCGCGCCCGGGCCTCGGACGATCATAGAAATGACTGGTGACCATCTGGTCACCAGTCATCTCTATGCTTTCCATCCAACGCCGGCGGATTGTTTCTCCGGGTCTCCGATAGCCCGGGAGAGCCCAGAGAAGCACCGGATGGTGGCGGGAGGGGGGACGTCCCCTCCCGCCGCCTACAAGAACCATCAAGCAGCAGAAATGCCGCTATGATCATTTTTATGGTGCACAGGATCGCCGGCTGAACATATGAATATCTGAATGATGCCTGTAGCTGCAGGCATCTTTCAGATATCCCCACTGAAAGTCCAGGACGTCATGTGACGTCATTGGGCGGAAAGTGGTTAACTAAGTTCAGAATTACTTCTCTAGATGTTTGATTGTTCAGTGCTCACACTAAAACTGCCAGCAGCAAGAGGAAGCCCGGCCTGTGTGGCTAGAGGGGAAGAAATAGAGCAAAGGGAGACCAAGGGTGAGATAGGAAAAATACCCAAGACACCTGACTGTATGAGTATACCATAACTCACATTGCCACATGCTACATCTCCAAACATTTACACACTACTATGTATTATACAGTACGTGTACTACACTCACAGTGTAAATGTGCAGCACTTTACTGCCTTAACACTGCTAAGTACAAAGGGTAGAACATACTTTGCTCAGATAGTAAATGCCGAATTTCCAATATTTTTACTACCTCTATATTGCATGTACACACTCAATTTTACATCCAACTCTCCCGGAGAGAGAGTTTTTGGTATCTTTAACTTTTTTGTCTTTTCATCCTTGGCAATATCTAAATACGTGATATCCAAAAATGACTCACAACATAGTTTGCACACAGAAAACTTTCCCACTTGGGAGACTAAACATCACTGTTATCAGTGAGCTTTAAACATTATGAAAAGAAAATATAAAATTACTAGCATAGCACAGAAATACCTATTAATACTGAAACAGTATGATGTGGTGTGAAGTGTGAAATGTCACACCTTCCAGTAGAGCTCCACATTACATCTTCACAATCCCACAGTTGATAGTGAATTGCAGTCCCCGGAGGAGAAACAGTATGTCAAAACCCAACAACCCTGAATACTTTAGACATTTCTTCTTTTTATACATTAATACAAAAAATATATATATATAAATGTTTGATATAAAAAGAGACAAGTGTTTTATCATGATCTAACAGAAAAGGAAACCATACCGCATGCATTGTACCTATTTGCTTTTATAAGCTACACAAAGTTAATTATTAACTGTAGGTATTTTATTTTTATTAAGCAGTGATGTGAAACTAAACGAATATATGAACGCTTATTTGTAGGTGGCAAAACTAGGTGATCTAGGAAAAGAACCAAATTTGAAGCATGAAAAATATGCAAAGCAAGAAGAGAGTTTTTTATACAGTATATTATGCACAGAACAACATATGATACTGTATAGAAACAACATTTTTTAAGTCCGTTATGTAGAAAGCTTTACAGCAACTAGAGCACAGATAATTTCTGTTATCATAAAATAAAATTCAAGGACCAGCCTAGAAGGGACTCTGACATAGTGAATCTCCATGTGATACAGAAATTATGTAGAGTAGAAGCTGTGAGTGATTCTTTGGGATCTTTATCATTGCACGTAGTACAGCTGTGGAGATGCAGAGGAACTTGATGCAGGTCATTTCCTATTGGGCTGTGTGTGTTTTTCAGAGCAGGGGGGTGAAAAACATTTCTATTAAATAGAGGTCATGATCTTCACATCATTGGCTTTGCAAAGCTCACATTGATATTAGAATGGATAACAGTATGGTAGAAACACTATGAAATGTGCCCACACAAAAACTAACCGTGTCCAATGTGATGTTCTATAATAAAAAGATCAAGTACATTTATGCACAGGGATTATAGTTTAAAGTACCACTTAAGCTTCTGTAGGTGCAAAACATTTGGTCTGTGAGGGAATCTCTTGTATGCTGGAGTTTGTTTATGAATGCAGTCATATTAGCAAAGCCCATGAAATAAAGTCTCTGGAGGTAAGGTGGTAAAGCTCCGCGGGAAATCACCAATTAATGCAAATGTATGATGATTGCTATGGAGCAGTCTATGATCAGTCTAGGCTGCCACTGAGGATTGCATTGCTGACATTTGAGAGATCTAACTGAAGTGTTTAAAGATCATTATGTCAGATAACCTTTGTTTTATAGTAGTAAACTCTCCATCCCACTGTCCCAATCCCTATGCTTGTATCAGTCTTTCCTAAATGAGTGCTGATTGCAATACAGATGCAATTATGTTGTTAGCCATTATGCATCCCAACTATGTATACAATGATGCTGATCCTTCAAACATACACCCACACACACTGATATATATATATATATATATATATATATATATATATATATATATATATATATATATATATATATATATATATATATATATATTACCAAAAGTATTGGGACATCTTCCTTTATATGCAAATGAACTTTAATGGCATGCCAGTCTTAGTCCGTAGGCTTCAATATTGAGTTGGCCCACCCTTTGCAGCTATAACAGTTTCAACTATTCTGGGAAGGCTCTCCACAAGGTTTTTAGGAGTGTGTCTATGAGAATGTTTTATCATTCTTCCATAAGTACATTTTTGAGGTCAGGCACTGATGTGGATGAGAGAGCCTTGCTCGCAGTCTACGCTCTACTTCAAAAGTGTGCTATTGTGTTGATGTCGGGACTCTTTGCAGGCCAGAAAAGTTCCTCCACCCCAAGCTCACTCATCCATGTCTTTATGGCCCTTGCTTTGTGCACTGATCCAAATAATGTGGTGAAGGGGGGATTAAGGTGTGGGGTTGTTTTTCAAGGGTTGGGCTTGGCCTCTTAGTTCCAGTGAATGGAACTCTTAAAGTGAATGTAAACCCACCACTCACCCAGTATAAACTAATGGCACAGTATTAATCTGTGCAATTATACATGACTCCTGCATGTACCCTTACCTTTTCTCTGTTACCCCCTTCAGCTGTAGGAGCCCTGCAAAACTCTGGAATTGGTGGGCGGGTCTCTTTGCCAGAGTTCATGGGCGCAGTTGTGATGTCACAAGACTACCCGCCCAACTCTATACACTCCTACTCTCTCTGCTGGCATCCTGAGTGCTGACTGCACCATGAATATCCTCCTCAGTCATGCTGATCTTTTACTGATCTCATGGATCAGGCCCCATGATGAGTAACATCCAGTCAAAACTCAGGAAAGGCACCACATGACTTCAGCATGCCCAAAAATGCTGAGGTGTAAAGCAGCCAATGCACACATCAAGGACATAATCCTAAACCTTGTGGACAGCTCTCCCAGAAGTTGAAGCTGTTATAGCTGCAAAGTGTGGGCCGATTTAATATTGAACCCTACAAACTAAGAATGGGATGTCATTAAAGTTCAGGTGCATGTAAAGCAGATGTCCCAATACCTCTGACAATATAGTGTATGTGTGTGCTTGTGTGTAGCAGAATGGCCATTTATTCACCATGCCCAAGTACGAATATGTAACACTTTACCCATATTTAATTTCCACAACCACCTGGATTCCTGGACTTGGCCAGGGAAGATATAAGGATTCCCTCTCTCAGGAGCTCAGAGAGGCCACTCCTGAAGAAGCAGAGGCAACTAGGCAAGTGATCTAGAACCTGGAGGCCCTCTGCTGTAAACATAGTTTGCATTAAAGTTGATGCAAACCCGATTCAGGAAATGTGAGCTGGGCACATATATGTGCTGTGTTTTCTTATCTTTCTTCAAAGCACTATGTCACGTAGCTTTCTCCTGCTCTGTAGCTGTTATCTGCCTGATAACTTCTGACAAGCTCTCCGAGACAGCAGACTGAAGTGTGTGTCGTGGGAGGTTGCTATAAATAGATTAGTAGAGAGCTTGACTGTATGCCAAGACAGCTGATTGGATACATACAGCTCAAGACATACAGGTATGCATGTAAAACTTATGTAGGCAGATTTGTTTCATCTCTGTGTACCATCTGAGGCTCTTCACTTCACTGGGTATATGTGAGGATTTACATCCACTTTAATTCTTTTAACTTTGCACTAGTCTTGTAAATTGCAAGTTACATTTACTTCCTGTCTGATAATTCAGCCAATTCCCTAGTCTGTTAAATATAAACCAGCTAATAAAGATCCCCTTCTTGTAGAACATCCTCAACCCCATTACAATACAGCTCTAATGTTCATTAAGTCTAGAAGAATACAACGGAGGGAAATACTTACTTGTATACATCACTTCCCCAGCAGCCAACATTCCCTTCCACAGCTCCAGTGTGGGACTGGTTGTCTTTGAATAGGGGAGGGGGTAGCTTTAAGGGACCCAAAAAGCAAAAACTTT
Source organism: Rana kukunoris (assembly GCA_029574335.1). Lineage (NCBI taxonomy): Eukaryota > Metazoa > Chordata > Amphibia > Anura > Ranidae > Rana > Rana kukunoris. Next base: position 332,041,762 of record CM056049.1, read on the forward strand.
AGCTGGAATGCTTTTTAGGATTTCCCAGATACAATGGGTTCATTTAATAAAGGCAAGTGTATACATAGAAATTAAAGGCAAAATATGTGTGTAAACATAAAAAAAAAACATTATAATTACTTTTTTTTAAAATAAGTTCTCAGCTGCATAAGAAGCTTGGGGTGGAGAAACAGTAGTACAGCGGACTTCCCAGTGAATGGCTGTGCAAAAAAGGCATGTAAGCACAAGACTGATCATTGGAGAAGATCATGCTGAGTTCCCAGCACAGCCAGAAAACTGTCCATGCTGTGCTCTCATGCCTAGGTGGTCAGTTTTTAATAGGAAAGCAGGAACACCAGGTATGTTACACATAGGAACCAATACAAAGGAACAGGATACTTACAAGCACATACCTAGAAATAGAGATGGTAATTTCCAGAAAATTTGAAGCTATGAACATTTTTATATTTTGGAAAAGGTTATAAAATAATTCAGTGTTTTATACATTGAAAATCATTTTCAGTTATTGACAATGATGATCCAAAAGTATATATTGCTCTTATAAGGCCGCGTACACACGATCAAATCTGTCTGCTGGAAACGGTCTGCCAGACCGTTTCAGCAGACAGATTTGATCGTGTGTACGAGCAAACAGACGGATTTGGCCACCCGACAGATTTCAAAGCATGCTTTGAAATCTGTCGGCTGTGAATCCATCCGCCCGACATGTCTGCTGGTTAATACGCTAACCAGCAGACATATCTGTCGCACATGTGCCGAATGGATTCGACGCATGCGCGGAAGTGTTTTACTTCCTGGTGCGGTGACGTGGCGGCGTCAATGTCACCGACACGTCAGCGCACTGTCTGCCGGCGGAGATTTTGGTTTGATCGTGTGTACACGATCAAACCAATACATCCCAGCAGACAGATTTGTTCAAATCGTTCTGTCTGACCGATTTAAACAAATCTATTTGCTAGTGTGTACGGGGCCTCAGGCCTCGTACACACGAGGCAATAGATTTGTTCAAAGCGGTCTGTCCGACCGATTTGAACAAATCTGTCTGTTTGGATTTTGGTTTGCTCGCGTGTACACACGAGCAAACCAAAATCCCCGCCAGCAGACAGTGCGCTGACGTGTCGGTGACGTGGCGGTGACGTTGACGCCGCCACGTCACCGCACCAGGAAGTAAAACACTTCCGCGCATGCGCCAAATCCATTCGGCGCCGGTGCGAGACGACATGTCTGCTGGTAAGTGTACTAACCAGCAGACATGTCGGGCGGACGGGTTCCCACCCGATAGATTTCAAATCCGTCGGCTCGCCCGTACACACGATCGAATCTGTCTGCTGGGACGGTCTAGCAGACCGTTTCCAGCAGACAGATTTGATCGTGTGTACGCGGCCTAAGAGCTTGATCAATTTTCTCCTAATTTCCAGGTGTCTTTTTAGCTACAGTATAAATTATGGTATGATGTGTTTGTGTGAAACAATGGTTTACTTCATGATGCTGCTGGTGAAGAAACACTGTGATGATCCAGAGGCAGCAGAAAGCATGTTTCTGGAATGAGGTAAAAGCTACTTACACTTTTATTATGCTCCTTATCATTTAATTCCATAAAATATTTTTGAATGTCTTTAGGGCTCCACTGGCATACAATGATGTGTTTTGTCATCCTTGTAGCATTTGGAAAATAATATTTTTCTCACAAAATTTGCAAATTTCAGCTGTGCTCTGAGTAGAAATTGCACTGGGGAAATGTTTCCAAACTTTAGGTGTTGGTCTCACCATTATACTGAGAGGAGGAAAGGAAAAACAAATTTACTGACCAGATTTTAGTGCTAATAAGTGCCCATCAGTAATGCCAATCAGTGCCCATCAGTAATACCTTTTAGTGCCTCCCCATCTGTGATGCCTATCAGTGCCATCTATCAGTGTAAACAGGTCCTAAATGAAAGCCCAGTCCCTCCCTTCTCCTCCATGCCCAGTAACTAAAAAATAACACAGTGGGTGGGATGTCACATCTGGATTGATGGATGATCCACCTCCCATAAAAACACGAGGACACGGGCTGTATTGGATTTCAAGAGGCATAAATGAGATAACACCCCTGTGTGTGTTTATGCAGATTTTTTTTTTTTTACCTCTCAACAGCATCAGTTGCAGCCTGCAGACATGCATATTGAGGTAACCGAAATTTCGAAAACTTTTACAAATACATTTATTTACCAATTTCTAAATTCATAAATAATACAGACCATGCCAAAAATGTGTTATGTTTTTTTTTTCTTCATATTTGTGATCCTTCTATCTAATTCTCCTCCCACCTGGCATCCCACTGCAACCTTCATAACACATCACTCCCCTGGAATCCTCATCCTCATCTTCATCATACCTGGCAACCCACTGCAACCTAGCTAACATCCCAGCCACTGCCATCCTTATCTTCATTACACCTGGCACCCCACTGATACCTTGCTAACACCACGCCCCTGTCATCCTCATCACATCTGGCACCCATCTGATACCTTGCTAATACCACAACCCTGTCATCATCATCACACCTGGCACCCCACTGATACCTTACTAACACCACGCCCCTGTCATCCTCATCACATCTGGCACCCATCTGATACCTTGCTAACACCACACCCCTGTCATCCTCATCACACCTGGCACCCCACTGATACCTTGCTAACACCACACCCCTGTCATCCTCATCACACCTGGCACCCCACTGATACCTTGCTAACACCACACCCTGTCATCCTCATCACACCCTGCCTTGCTAACACCACACCTGTCCTTGCTAACACCACACCCCTGTCATCCTCATCACACCTGGCACCCCACTGATACCTTGCTAACACCACACCCCTGTCATCCTCATCACACCTGGCACCCCACTGATACCTTGCTAACACCACACCCCTGTCATCCTCATCACACCTGGCACCCCACTGATACCTTGCTAACACCACACCCCTGTCATCCTCATCACACCTGGCACCCCACTGATACCTTGCTAACACCACACCCCTGTCATCCTCATCACACCTGGCACCCCACTGATACCTTGCTAACACCACACCCCTGTCATCCTCATCACACCTGGCACCCCACTGATACCTTGCTAACACCACACCCCTGTCATCCTCATCACACCTGGCACCCCACTGATACCTTGCTAACACCACACCCCTGTCATCCTCATCACACCTGGCACCCCACTGATACCTTGCTAACACCACACCCCCCCTGTCATCCTCATCACACCTGGCACCCCACTGATACCTTGCTAACACCACACCCCTGTCATCCTCATCACACCTGGCACCCCCACTGATACCTTGCTAACACCAAAACCCCTGTCATCCTCATCACACTGGCACCCCACTGATACCTTGCTAACACCACACCCCTGTCATCCTCATCACATCTGGCACCCCACTGATACCTTGCTAACACCACACCCCTGTCATCCTCATCACACCTGGCACCCCACTGATACCTTGCTAACACCACACCCCTGTCATCCTCATCACACCTGGCACCCCACTGATACCTTGCTAACACCACACCCCTGTCATCCTCATCACAACCTGGCACCCCACTGATACCTTGCTAACACCACACCCCTGTCATCCTCATCACACCTGGCACCCCACTGATACCTTGCTAACACCACACCCCTGTCATCCTCATCACACCTGGCACCCCACTGATACCTTGCTAACACCACACCCCTGTCATCCTCATCACACCTGGCACCCATCTGATACCTTGCTAATACCACAACCCTGTCATCCTCATCACACCTGGCACCCCACTGATACCTTGCTAACACCACGCCCCTGTCATCCTCATCACATCTGGCACCCATCTGATACCTTGCTAACACCACACCCCTGTCATCCTCATCACACCTGGCACCCCACTGATACCTTGCTAACACCACACCCCTGTCATCCTCATCACACCTGGCACCCCACTGATACCTTGCTAACACCACACCCCTGTCATCCTCATCACACCTGGCACCCCACTGATACCTTGCTAACACCACACCCCTGTCATCCTCATCACACCTGGCACCCCACTGATACCTTGCTAACACCACACCCCTGTCATCCTCATCACACCTGGCACCCCACTGATACCTTGCTAACACCACACCCCTGTCATCCTCATCACACCTGGCACCCATCTGATACCTTGCTAACACCACACCCCGTCCCCTGTCCTTGCTATCCTCATCACACCTGGCACCCCACTGATACCTTGCTAACACCACACCCCTGTCATCCTCATCACACCTGGCACCCCACTGATACCTTGCTAACACCACACCCCTGTCATCCTCATCATCCTCATCCCTGGCACCCCACTGATACCTTGCTAACACCACACCCCTGTCATCCTCATCACACCTGGAACCCCACTGATACCTTGCTAACACCACCCCCTGTCATCCTCATCACACCTGGAACCCCACTGATACCTTGCTAACACCACTGTGAAAATTATGTCTCCAGCAGATTATGTGCACACCTTCACCAGCCGTTATACTTGCTCACCTCATACATGAGTCAGAAATATTTAAAACAATTCAGCTATGGTATCATCTCAACCACATCAGACCAGCTACTCTGTGTCCACTTTTCAATCAGTAGCCTCCCAGGGGGATTGCAAGAAAGATCTCTCATATATACAGTACTGCCCCACTACTTTTCTCCTTCCTCCACACCAGTGTTATTACTCAGTATTCCTGATAGGATATGGCTCCACATTCATGCAACAATAAATAGAGGATATATAGTGCTCTCCATTTGCAACATTTATTAAAATGCCCCAATTAAAAAAAAAAAACACTTACAAGATATTCAGTTAAAACCAGCTCTGTATAGTTCTGCTCACCACTGTGACTGCGTGACCTCACGAACTCGGCTCCTCCCCTCTATATGCATATCACTCTCCGATTGTGCTTTCTCTGATTGGGAACCTGATGCACGTTGCCAGATGGCACGATCATCGCTGACCACACGCGATCGCGTGCATGAGTGCCAGCACGGGGAAAAATAGTCTGTTTTCTTATATTTTCTCTTTCCATTCATGTCAATGCATTCTGTTGTTTATCCACAGAATAAAATACTTCAGATTTACAAAGGTGTAAGGGATTCTTCATATTTTTTCTTAGTTCTCCATTTATCCACTGCTAGATTTTTTGAGGCTCTGGTGACCTCTATGTCATTAGTGATGGGCCGAAAAAACCTTGGTTCAGTACGAACATGGAAAAGGTTCAGACCTGAGCCGTGAACCCTATTAAAGAACCCAAACTTAAAAAAAATCAAAAGTCCCTATTTTGAAGGCTTGTATGCAAGTTATTGGCCAACAAAAAGGGTATGAGTTCCCGGGTAGTCCTGGGCACCCATACCCCATAGTTTTTAAAGGAGCTACACTTTTAATGATGCTTAAAGTGAAACAATAGAAATTAATCCCTTTAAATATAGTTCCTGGGATCCCCTTAGTCTGCCTGTAAAATGGCACATCTGTACCATGTATAGAACCTGCTGCAGCAAAACTGACATATATAAAGAAAAAAATTACATTTAAATTGCTGGTAATACAATACCATTGCTGGCAATACAAAAAAAAAAAATAAAATAAAACAGCATGGGGGTCCCCCAATCCATACTAGGCCCTTTGGGGCTGGTATGGATTTTAAGGAGAACCCCACAACAAAATAAAAAAAATGGCATGTGGTTACGCTCAAAATCCATACCCTTATTTGAGCTTGCAGGGTTAAAGTGCCATATGCCCCATCAGACCTAGGACCAGGAAGAATCTGACCATGTTTAATGTCACACCCATATTTAAGGTGTAACATGGTCACATCTTGAATCATGTGGTGATCTGATTCTTCCTGGAGTTCCTACAGTGCCTAGGGTTCCTCTTTATTCCTTTTTTTTTTGCAATATATCATACAACAGAATGTAGTATGCTATTAAAAATAACCAAGTACAATCTTTAAGGGTTTCAACATGTGGAACACACACACACACACACTATATATATATATATATATATATATATATATATATATTATATATATATATATATATATATATATATATACATACAGTTGTGGCCAAAAGTTTTTAGAATGACACAAATATTAGTGTTTACAAAGTTTGCTGCTAAACTGCTTTTAGATCTTTGTTTCAGTTGTTTCTGTGATGTAGTGAAATATAATTACACGCACTTCATACGTTTCAAAGGCTTTTATAGACAATTACATGACATTTATGCAAAGAGTCAGTATTTGCACTGTTGGCCCTTCTTTTTCAGGACCTCTGCAATTTGACTGGGCATGCTCTCAATCAACTTCTGGGCCAATTCCTGACTGATAGCAACCCATTCTTTCATAATCACTTCTTGGAGTTTGTCAGAATTAGTGGGGTTTTTTTTCCACCCACCTCTTGAGGATTGACCACAAGTTCTCAATGGGATTAAGATCTGGGGAGTTTCCAGACCATGGACCCTAAATGTCAACCTAAATGTTTTGGTCCCCGAGCCACTTACAGTGCCTGCCGCCGAGAATGTGTTTGTTAGCACGCCAGCATCGCGCTGAATCTCGGCGACAGGCTGCCGATATCTCGCACTCGCTGGAATAGTAAAAGCACATTCCAGCGAGTGCGTCATAGAAGCGACGGGGATCCGATGTGGATTCCCGGCAATTCTACACGTGGGCGGAGTTTGTTATGAATCCTGAAGGAGAAATCCCCGCCGGATTTTTAAAGAAAAATCCGGCATGGGTTCCCCCCTCAGGAGCATAACGGGCCCTTAGGTCTGTTATGGGTTGTAAGGAGACCCCCTACGCCGAAAAAATGGCGTGGGGGTCCCCCCACAATCCATAACAGACCCGTATCCAAAGCACGCCGGCCGGCCGGTCAGGAAGGGAGTGGGGGCGAGCGAGTGCCCCCCCCCCCCCTGAGCCGTACCGGGCAGCATGCCCTCAACATGGGGGGGTTAGGTGCTCTGGGGCAGGGGGCGCACTGCGGCCCCCCACCCCAGAGCACCCTGTCCCCATGTTGATGAGGACAGGGCCCCTTCCCGACAACCCTGGCCGTTGGTTGTCGGGGTATGCGGGCGGGAGGCTTATCGGAATCTGGAAGCCCCTTTAATAAGGGGGCCCCCAGATACCGGCCCCCCACCCTAAGTGAATGAGTATGGGGTACATTGTACCCCTACCCATTCACCTGCAAATAAAAAGTGTAAACACAAATAAACCACACAGGGTATTGAAATATTTTATTAGTTGGCCGCCGGGGGGGGGGGTGTGTATGATCGCTTTTATAAAAGCGCCCCCCTCCGGCGGGCTTCTGTGGGGGGTGGGTGCCGCCGTCTGGTTCTCTTCCGCCGCCGGGGGGGGGGGGGGGGGCGCTTTGATAAAAGCGCCCACCACCCGGCGGGCTTCTTTCGACGTCTTCGGCGGGTGGGGGGTCTTCTCCCACTCTCCGGGGTCTTCTCCTGCTCTCCGGGGGTCTTCTCCGCTCTCCGGGGGTCTTCTCCGCTCTCCGGGGGTCTTCTTCTTCTTTAGGACTCGCCGCAGCTAACTTTGTGTGTTAGCTCAATTACTAGCGGCGGCGAGCCCCCTCCTCTGTGACGTCGTCTTCTTCTTCTTCTGTTCTCCAGATGTTGACGCGACGCTTCCTTCCGCTGTTATGCCGGGCGCGCGGCTCGCAGCGAGTTATATAGGCCTGTCTTGTGACGTCGCAGTCCCATCATGCTCCGGTAGGTACCACGTGCTACCTACCGGAGCATGATGGGACTGCGACGTCACAAGACAGGCCTATATAACTCGCTGCGAGCCGCGCGCCCGGCATAACAGCGGAAGGAAGCGTCGCGTCAACATCTGGAGAACAGAAGAAGAAGAAGACGACGTCACAGAGGAGGGGGCTCGCCGCCGCTAGTAATTGAGCTAACACACAAAGTTAGCGGCGGCGAGTCCTGAAGAAGAAGAAGACCCCCGGAGAGCGGAGAAGACCCCCGGAGAGCGGAGAAGACCCCCGGAGAGCAGGAGAAGACCCCAGAGAGTGGGAGAAGCGCCCCCCCCCCAGCGGCGGAAGAGAACCAGACGGCGGCACCCACCCCCCACAGAAGCCTGCCGGAGGGGGGCGCTTTTATAAAAGCGATCATACACACCCCCCCCCCGGCGGCCAACTAATAAAATATTTCAATACCCTGTGTGGTTTATTTGTGTTTACACTTTTTATTTGCAGGTGAATGGGTAGGGGTACAATGTACCCCATACTCATTCACTTAGGGTGGGGGGCCGGTATCTGGGGGCCCCCTTATTAAAGGGGGCTTCCAGATTCCGATAAGCCTCCCGCCCGCATACCCCGACAACCAACGGCCAGGGTTGTCGGGAAGGGGCCCTGTCCTCATCAACATGGGGACAGGGTGCTCTGGGGTGGGGGGCCGCAGTGCGCCCCCTGCCCCAGAGCACCTAACCCCCCCATGTTGAGGGCATGCTGCCCGGTACGGCTCAGGGGGGGGGGGGGGCGCTCGCTCGCCCCCACTCCCTTCCTGACCGGCCGGCCGGCGTGCTTTGGATACGGGTCTGTTATGGATTGTGGGGGGACCCCCACGCCGTTTTTTCGGCGTAGGGGGTCTCCTTACAACCCATAACAGACCTAAGGGCCTGTTATGCTCCTGAGGGGGGAACCCATGCCGGATTTTTCTTTAAAAATCCGGCGGGGATTTCTCCTTCAGGATTCATAACAAACTCCGCCCACGTGTAGAATTGGCGGGAATCCGCGTCGGATCCCCGTCGCTTCTATGACGGCTTTGTCTCCATCGCGGCAAGCCAGCTCGGCGCTGGCTCCCGCGATGGGGCTCGTAGGTGGTCAATCTCGCCGAGAAAGGGAGCGAGATTGACACAATATCCCAGTCACCTACTGTAGTTATCACTTTTGGCTTATGGCAGGGTGCTCCATCGTGCTGGAAAATGCATTGTTCTTCACCAAACTGTTGTTGGATTGTTGGAAGAAGTTGCTGTTGGAGGGTGTTTTGGTACCATTCTTTATTCATGGCTGTGTTTTTGGGCAAAATTGTGAGTGAGCCTACTCCCTTGGATGAGAAGCAACCCCACACATGAATGGTCTCAGGATGCTTTACTGTTGGCATGACACAGGACTAATGGCAGCGCTCACCTTTTCTTCTCTGGACAAGCCTTTTTCCTGATGCCCCAAACAATCGGAAAGAGGCTTCATCAGAGAATATAACTTTGCCCCAGTCCTCAGCAGACCATTCACCATATTTTCTGCAGAAGATCAATCTGTCCCTGATGTTTTTTTGTAGAGAAGTGGCTTCTTTGCTGCCCTTCTTGACACCAGGCCATCTTCCAAAAGTCTTCCCCTCACTGTGCGTGCAGATGCGCTCACATCTGCCTGCTGCCATTCCTGAGAAAGCTCTGCACTGGTGGCACTCCGATCCCGCAGCTGAATCCTCTTTAGAAGACGGTCCTGGTGCTTGCTGGACTTACTTGGGCACCCTGAAGCCTTCAAATGCAGTGGAAATTTTTTATGGGACTAAGTTAATTTTCATGGCAAAGAGGAACTTTGCAATTATTTGCAATTCGTCTGATCACTCTTCATAACATTCTGGAGTATATGCAATTTCCCATCTCAAAAACTGAGGCAGCAGACTTGGTGAAAATTTGTATTTGTGTCATACTCAAAACTTTTGGCCATGGCTATATATATATATATATATATATATATATATATATATATACACTTTGTGATTTATGTGTACTGACCCTTATGTTTAAGACTGTGCTGCTGTTATTACTTATCACTTTCACGTATTGTAACCTTATATGGCCTCAGCATACAACCTTGACCTAAAATTGCTGGCTGTATTTTTTTTATACACTAATGAAAAATGAGAATGATTTAAGGCATTTAGCATAGTACCTGCAAAGGTGAAAAGTAGGTTATATGGTGCCGTTACTTTAAATGTTTTCATCAACTCACTAATCTATTGTTCTATCTGTTCTGACATGAAAGTGCTGCACCTAGACAAAAGATCCACTATTAGCTGTTTTCCTTAATCTAAACATGTGTAGTCTTTTATGAGCATTTTATGAGCATTTAACAGAAGGTAGCCCAATTCCATTTAATGAAGATTAGACACCAAGGGCCAGATTCACAAAGCTAGTACGCCCGTGTATCTCCTGATAGACCGGCGTACTTTCAAATTACCCACGTCGTATCATAAGTTTGAATCCTCAAACCATGATACGACGGCTTCGGGCTTCGATCCGACAGGCTTACGTCTTTGTACGCCTTCGGATCTACGCTGCAATCTTTTTGCGCCCGCTGGGTGGAGTTTGCGTTGTTTTCCGCGTCGGGTATGCAAATTAGCTTGTTTATGTCGACCCACAAAGTTACGATCGGCCGTCGCATTCTCTAACGTCGTCGCTAGTCGGCTTTTTCCAGCGTAAAGTTAAAGCTGCTATTATCCGGTCTATAGTTAGACATGCCATGTTAAGTATGGCCGTCGTTCCCGTGTCGAATTTTCAATTTTTTTTTTTTTGCGTAAGTCGTCCGTGTATAGGAATGTACGTAAATTACGCTACTAAAAAAAAAATTACGTTACGACGTAATTTCGCACAATGCACGGCGGGAAATTTCTGAACGGAGCATGCGCAGTTCGATCGCCGCGGGGACGCGCCAAATTTAAATGATTCACGCCCACTAATCGCGTAGTTTGATTCCGCCGCGAGAAATACACTACGCCGCCATACGTTACGGGCCCAAATCTTCCTGGATTCGACTTAGGGCCAGGTAAAATACGGCGGCGTAGTGTATCTCTAATACACTGTGCCAGGGAAATTCTCTGTGGATCTGGCCCCAAGTTTTTTTTTTGGCTGGGTTCACATCTAAGTCGCATGTCTGGGGCATCCTGTTCACCTTTTCAGGTCTGATTTCAGCCCAAATTGTGATCTGACAGAAAAATCACCATTTTAAATGTGCATTTTAACCACAGACATATCAGTGGGAAAGGGCTTCATGTTAGTGCAATGGTGAATAGAGGAAGCTGTGAGGCCCCTTTCATATATGTGCAGTGCTTTAAAATAAATTAATATATGTGTGTTAAAGAGATGCAATCACTTCCTATTAAAAAGAAACCGACGGGCTAATTTAATAAAGGCAACAAAAATTGGAAGGAGGAAAGTTGCATTCTGCAAGGGAATTTTCATCAGATGCTTAACGAATGTGGTAAAATGTCATCATACAAAAATACCCAATTGTGTGCAAGGAAAATAAAAATAATAACAAAAAGTATTTTTGCTTCTCAGGCCGCGTACACACGATCAAACATGTCTGCTGAAACTGGTCCGCAGACCAGTTTCAGCAGACATATCCAATCGTGTGTACGGCCTAGCGGACAGGTTTCCAAAGTTTTAAAACATGCTTTAAAACTTGTCCACTGGAAACCTGTCCGTCGGACATGTCCACTGTCCTAACCAGCGGACCGAAATCCCGCGCATGCATCGAATGGATTTGACGCATGCGTGGAAGCATTTTACTTCCTGGTTTGGTGACGTGGCGGCATCAACGTCACCGCCACGTCACCGCGCTGTCTGTCCGCGGGGATTTTGGTTTGATCGTGTGTACACACATCAGACCAAAATATCCCAGGAGACATGTCCGATGTCGGTTATGTCTCCTCGTGTGTACGCGGCCTTACATGATGGGATGATGAAGGTCATCAGAGATTCACCTCAATCAATAAGCCCTGGTGAACGTTCCAATGCAAAATGAACAGCCTACAGTATTTGCTTTTAGCAATTTAACCCCACGGAAAAGTCTCCAAAAACCCACTGATATCTTCCTTTTTTCGCACTTCCCACTGCTTATTTTTCTAGTTTAGTCGACAACGGCTGACACTGGGTATTTTGAAGGTGGCTGCAACAGAGAAAGGAGCATCAGGGGATCACTGGAGAAGTGCCTATTATTAGGTTGTGGGGATTTTTCATGCTGACTCCCTAAATGGACACAGTGACAATGTCCTGTTAACATGCATTATTTTGTGCATAAACATGTATTGCATTTTGAATTGGATGCCAGCTCACCACAACTCACAAAAAACATACATACATTTTTTTTTTTTTTTTGCAGCACACCCAAATGCATAGGTGTTTCCCATCTGTGGCATAATGGCACACTGAAAAACGTATGCATTTATGTGCACTGGTAAGGTGCATGGGGGGTACCACGAGTGTAAAGGCAGTCTCCAGATTTTTAGTGCAAGTTACTTATTTTTTTTTTTTAAACTTTATAAAAAGGCATAGTTTACATATAACTAGTATTTTTTTTTTAATTAAATAAAGTGTTGTGTTTAAGATTTGGTAGGACATTTGTAAGTTGTGTTTGTATGTGCTAATAATGACCTTAGTGTACTTTTTATTAAAAATATTGTTTTGATAAACATTTTATTAACTATCGTGGGGCATACAAAATCAGTAGCAACATCTTTTTACTCTATCTGTATGAACACATCTACTCCTTTAGTAAATCAACCGTGTTATCACAACTATCATAGATTAAATGTCTATCTTTCAGTTTTAGCTTTGTAACATGCAAATACAGTAGGTGTCAACCTGCTTTCCTAGCATGGCGATTTCACTTTGATATCACAATTTGAACAGAGCTAATTCATGAAAAGTAGGGGGAAAGAGGAAACACTCATATGTTAGCTTGTAACAATCTTTGTGGGCAGATACTGAGGTGCCTAGCACAATGTTAACTGAAAAATTCTTAAATTATGTCGTAGCAGAGTATAAGCAGGTAGAAATCTATTGTTATTCATTTACAGATATACTTGTCATTCTTTTAGGCACCATTAAATGTCCCTATGCTTCCATTTAATTAGGTGTAGTGGGATAGACGTGCATTTTAGGGATAGCCCCCCCCCCCCATATGGTTGCTGGGCTGCACTCCATACCAGTTAACTAAGGAATATTCAAACTGACACTAAACTTTGGTTTAAGTAAAAAATCTATTCAAGCATGTATTCTTCTTTTTTTTTTCCAAATAACAATTTTTATTTATGTAAAACAGTTCACAAGGTACAATCAAATGCAGGCGACAAAAGACCAAAGCAGACACTTATCCAGGAGTACAATTATTTCCCTTGCCCTAAAAGGGTAGAGGGGGAGTTAAGCTTCCAGCCAATAGGGCCCAATTCTAAGAGCTAGCTTTTCTAACAGTCATGTCAACAAACTATGCTTATCAAACCGTTTTCTATACTCTGGTGTCAACAGTGACACCAACACAGCAGGTTGTATAAGAGGAGAGGGGAGTCAAGAAGAAAGAGGAAGGAAAGAAAGAGAGAGGGGATTCAAGTTACCGTGTCTGTTGCCTCGTCCGCCCCTGGCGTATCCTCCCGCCGATGCCACTCACTCCAGACCTCGTTGTGGGCATCCATGCCATTGCGTATCCTAGCCGTCATTCGCTCCATCAACTCCACGTCCTTGACCCTAGCGTAGAGGGCTTCTTGGGATGGGGGTGTGGATTTTTTCCAACTGAGGGCTATCAAGCATCTAGCCGCCGTTAATATATGCCTAAGTAGTTTTTCGTACGGCTTGGCCAATCGGGGTTGGGAGATGCCTAGCAAGAATAGTTTAGGGGTTAGCAGTTGTTGCGTGGACTGCCAAAACGGGGTAATAAGGGGGCACGTCCAGGAGATGTGGAAGAGAGAGCCTCTGTCCTGGTGGCATCGCCAGCATCGGTCAGAGGTGGAGGGAAATATTTTGTGGAGTATGTCTGGGGTTTGGTACCAAAAAAACAGGACTTTATACGAGTTTTCTTTATACAAGGTACATAGAGATGATTTAGCAGCCTGCCTCCAGACGGCCTGCCAGGCCTCCATTGGCAGTGACTCTCCTAGCTCCCTCTCCCACCTCAGCATATACGCATGTTTCCCCCGCCCCAGCCAATCATACGCATTCAGCAGCCGGTAGATGTCTGTGATCAACCCTCGTCTGTGGCGCCCCTCCAGGACAATACGTTCAAATGGGGACGGTTGTGAAAATTGGAGCCTTGGGGCTATTGTCTGGGCATAATGTCTTATTTGTAAATAGCTATAAAATACCTGTCTGGGCAGATCGTGTTTTGCCTGGAGCTCCGAGAATGTTAGCAGCTTGCGGGACCTAGGGTCTACCAAGTGTCCAAAATGGAATAAGTCCCGAGAGACCCAGGGCCAAGACATCTGGTGAGCTAGGCTGTCCGGTATTTTGGGGTTGCAGACAAAAGAGTTCAGCAAGGAGCACTCGGACTTGAGCGCTATCTCTCGGGATATCTTGCGCCAGAGCCCTCGAAGTAAAGACATCAAACCTAACAGGTCAGGCTCCACCTTCACATCTGCATCCCACAGGAGGCTATTTGGGTGGACCGGGGCTAGCCATATTTTTTCTATTTCCGTCCACTTATTAAAGGACCTCTGGGGGAACCAGGAGACTATTGCGCGTAGCTGGGTAGCCTGGTAATATCTAACGAGGTTAGGGAAAGCCAGACCCTCATCCCCCCGCAACAAGCATGTATTCTTAACTCAAATGTATCTTCTATTGGTTTCAACTTCTTCTAAATCTCATAATTCCTTGTTTGCTGCTGTGATCCATCTTCCTGATAGAGGGTGGCTATGTTTGTACTCCATGGTCCCGCTGGATGTTGGAACATAGCCATCCTCTCTTGCTTACTCTTGAGATGAACTACAGACTATGGACTATGGTATCTGTAGTGTGCATTGTGCATTGCACCTGACCACAACTAACCTGTACTGTTTGTTCTAAACAAACAGAAGTGAAGGGGGAAAAGAGAGGTTCGGTATCTTGGAGAATAAAGATAGCAACAAGTGCTACTTTAAGCACAGGTGGCTAAAGCCATAGGATGTTTGTGCAGGAGGGTGGCATGCCAAAGAATACAAGAGAGGACCCCTTCTTTTTATTGCAAAAACGGTGTGTGAAGTTAATGCTGGGTGGTTCCAAATGACCTTCATGCAAATGGACAACTGAAGAAGTCAAATAAATCCTTTTTATTTAAAAGGCCTTACCAAAGGATGCCATTTGAGTGCTTATAGTGCTGGTGCATGCTTCCATTTTATGGGAGAGTTTAGAACACTTCTATGGAGAAAGGAAGGGGAAATCTGAACTATAATGTATATCCTTAGTGGAGAACAGTATAGGTCAGGACAACTTTGCAAATGTGTCGGCATGGGACTCTCTATTAGAGTTTAGCTGTTTGAAATGTTATACAGGTCTGTGCCACAGAAGCAACAAATGTCCCTATAGATATTGGAGGGTGGGTTATTATTGATCATGGATTTGTATATGAACACTAGTTTTGGCTACAGAGAGAGAGTGAGCTTAAATGGGTCACTAAAGGATTTTTTTTTTAGCTAAATAGCTTCCTTTACCTTACTGCAGTTCTGTTTTCATGTCCTCATTGTTCGTTTTTGCTATGATGTTGCTGTAATCCTTCTCAGTTCTGGACAATTCCTGGTTGTCTGTTTCCTGATGAAAAAAGTCATGGGAGCTTCTCTCTGTGGTCACTAATCAAGGAGGTGTGATTACTGTGTGTCTAAGCCCTGGTTCACACTGATGCTACTTTGAAATCGCACTACTTTACTTGAAGTAGCGCGATTTCAAAGTAGCAAGGTCAGCGCGATTTCAGGTGCTACTTGATAGACATTTGTGTGGCTTCATACACAGATGTCTATAGAAATCGCACCTGAAATTGGCAAAAGTAGTGCAGGAACTACTTTTGCAAATCGGTGCCGCGCCGCAAAATCGATGTCGCACCGATTGGAACAGTGCCATTTCCGCCAATAGGCTGCAACTTGTCATGCGATTTGATCTCTCAAATCGCATTAAAAATCGCTCCAATGTGAACGTAGGCTTAAACCCCTCAGAACCAATCACTTTAGTTTTATAAACCATCACTGCCGTCTATTGGCTCTGTGTCTCTGTACATCACAGAAGCATAAAAAAGCATGCAAAACAAAACTGAAACTGCAAGTACATTATATGATTGGTTTTTATCTATTTTTAATCATTTTTAAAAGAAATGAGTTAACTATTATGTCTCTATACCCTGTAAACAGTCATTTCAGCAAAAACATTTTTTTCCTTTACAACTCTTTTAACAGTAGGGCCGTATCCTGGTTAGAGGGGGGGGGGGGGCTTGTCCAGGGTTCCCTAGGGGGGGGGGTGAAGTCTATGTGTTTTGTCCTGTGTGGGAAGAAGGAACTCTGAGACTTTCCATGGAAAAGGATTACAGCGGTATCACGTTGTCTGCCCCAAGCTAGAGATGATGGAGTTAAACCCCTACATGGTTCCAATGGTATTCTGTAATATAGGTTTTAGAGACGTAAGAAATGAATTAAACTAAAATATACATTTCTAAACATGTCTTCTGCTAACACTAAATAAGCATCATACCAATGAAAAAATGTATAACAAATGGGATATAACCTCATTGCAAAAGCTTCTGAAATCTTTTGTGGTTCCTTTCAGTTTGGTTTAATTTAGTCAGCTCAGTTTTTAACCTTTCAAAAAAAGATTTTCTTATTACAATTACATGTGTGCTCCGCTATAAGAAAAAAAAATTGCTTGGATACCAATAGTGCTTGTGCTGAAAACAAAGGTAAGAATAGCCCAGCTGCCAATGAGCAGCTGGGTATTGTATTGTAAAATGCTGTAACCTTCCTTTTCCTTGACTTGCAAAACAACAGATAACGTGCAGTGCATTGTATGGAGTGTAATTTTTCTTTATAATTTAATACATGTAGAGGATTCAAGGACTGTGCTGCTGGTTATTGATCACACACTGTTTTTCCTTAGTTCACTTTGCACAGTAATCATGGCATTACAATAGAACACTGCTCAGAAGCAGATACAATAAAATGAAATTTATGAAAATGGATGATTCTAGAAAAATGCAAATGTTTACAAATATTTATTTTAGATATAAAACACTGTACAATTAGACTTGTGATACGACAGTTAAGATTCCACAATACAATATAACCTGAGGGTCTTTAGTAAAATTGAGCATGTTCAATGTTAAAAGAGAAGCAATGCTCTTATGGGTAATATATTCATTGGGCCGGATTCAGATACATTGGTGTATCTTTAGAGCGGCGTAGCGTATCTGATATGCGCTACGCCAACATAACATAGAGAGGCAAGAACAGTATTCAGAAAGCACTTGCTCCTTTTGTTGGGCCAGCGTAACGTAAATGTGCCGGCGTAAGCTCGCCTAATTCAAAGTAGCAAGGATGTGGGCGTGATGTATTAAAATGAAGCATGACCCCATGTAAATGAAGGGCCGCACGAACGGTGCATGCGCGTGCATGCTCAGAATCACGTCGCATATACTCCCTAAGATACGACAGCTCAATGCCTACGACATGAACGTAACCTACGCCCAGCCCCATTCACGTACAACTTACGTAAACAACAAAAACTTTGACGGCTGTTCCGACGTCCACACCATTACCTGCGCCTCATATAGCAGGGGTAAAGTTACGCCGGACGTACGCCTTACGTAAACGGCGTAGATTACTGCGACGGGCGCAAGTACGTTTGTGAATCGGCGTATATAGGTCATTTACATATTTGACGTGTAAATCAATGGAAGCGCCCCTTGCGGCCAACGTAAATATGCGACCAAGATCCAACGGCGTAGGAGACTTACGTCCGTCGGATGAGGCCGAAATTCAGGCGTATCTTCACTTAAGAATAAGGCGCATAGATACGATGGCGCATCTGTGGACTTACGCAGCGTATCAATAGATACGTTGGCGTTGGTCATTTCTGAATCCCGGCCAATGTCTACAGATATAATCTTACTTCGTATAAAAATTAACTTGAATTGAATTCTCTCTTATATAAACAGTTCAGGTACAGAAGTAGTTCTGCAAGCAATATGTGAATACAGTGGCTTTTCAACCCTGGTTGAATGATGTCTGACATTTATTAATGGTTACTTTCCTGATTTTTGTGTCAACAAGCTAATCTTCTACCTTGCCCTGGAATACATTTTTTAGGACCTTGGATGTTATATTAAAACGGACTCCTTCACCAGAGCAACTCCTTGAAATATTTAGCATGTTAAAGCAAACCTGTCAGCCAGAATAAAATATTCTACCAAAATATAGGCACCGCAAACTACATTTTTATTACCCGTTTCAGCTAGAAAAGCCTCATCTGTGTGCTTCTCTAAATTAATTTTGCCTTTTCTAGTAAGAAAGGCATCAGCGTACCCATACTCTGAACTATACAGTGCTGTATACAGGGCAAAACAAACACAGGTGGTACATTTCTACAATGCATTTCCATTTTCCCATGTTTTAGCCCTAAAGACAAATTCCAACAAATACCTGCTTATATGCCAGAATCCAGTGAGCTCCTAACTTCCTGTTTGAATAAATAAAACAGAGAGGTTGATTTACTAAAGGCAAATATACTGTGAACCGCAAGTGCACTTTAAGTGCATTTGCTCTAGATCTAAGGGGGACCTCTGAAATGAAGGGAATCTCTTCTGGTTTCTATCATCCAGTCAAGTACAGACAAAAATGCTGCTTTTTTATTTTCCTTGCGTGTGATTGGGTATTCTTTGCAAAGTGAAGTTTTTACTTTATTTACTAAGCTCGGGAGCAAGTGCTCTTGCAGTGCACAGTATATTTGCCTTTAGTAAATCAACTCCATTGTCTTTGCTGCTCTAAAATCCCCTCTAATCAATCCTTGCGTGTTAGGCCTTGTACACACGATCAGTCCAAACCGATGAAAACGGACTGAAGTTCATTTTCATCGGTTCGTGGTCTGATGTGCATACATACCATTAGTTCAAAAACCAATCGTGTCAGAACGCGGTGACTAAAAACACAACGACGTGCTAAAAAAAACAAAATTCAATGCTTCCAAGCATGCGTCGACTTGATTGTGAGCATGCGTGGGTTTTGAACCAATGCTTTTGCGTACTAACCATCGGTTTTGATCGATGGTTAGGCGTCCATCAGTCCAATTTTAAAGCAAGTTTTAAAACTTTGGACTGAAGGACAAAAGACTGATGGGCCATACACACGGTCGGTTTGGACTGATGAAACTGAACTTCAGTCCATTTTCATCGGTTTGGACTGATCGTGTGTACAGGGTCTTAGACTACAGAATTTTGAGTATCCTTGTCTTCTCTGTCCCTCTTCACAAGCATACATTTAAAGGGGTTGTAAAGGTTCATTTTTTTATTTTCTAAATAGGTTCCTTTAAGCTAGTGCATTGTTGGTTCACTTAGCTTTTCCTTCCATTTCCCTTCTAAATGTTTTTTTTTTCTTTGTCTGAATTTCTCACTTCCTGTTTCTCCTCAGTAAACTTGCCCCCATCATCCGAGCCGTGGTTAGTCAGCCAGAACAGCTTACTGAACAGCTTACTGAGGAGGAACAGGAAGTGAGAAATTCAGATAAAGAAAACAAAGAAAAAAAAACATTTAGAAGGGAATCGAAAGAAAAGGTAAGTGAACCAACAATGCACTAGCTTAAAGGAACCTATTTAGAAAATAAAAAACAAACCTTTATAAACCCTTTAATTGTTTCCCAGTAAAACAAAGTTGCTGCCTTGACTCTCAAGAGCTTGAGAATGTTTACACAATAAATTACGTGAAGATTCACTTCAGCAATGCAATCCTGTAAAAAGCAAATCCCAGAATATTTATTTCATCTGCACATGATTGGATAATTGAAGTAAATATATACAATGTTTATTGTATGAACATCCTCAAGTCCTTTAGGAAATCAGACTCTGTTGGGCTCTTGGAAGATGTAGTTCAGGAGGTGTGTCTGTGCCAATAGGAGCTGAGTTCCCAACAGCTGCCACTACAAGGTAAATAGTGGTTCTCACTATTGGCACAAGGTAAAGGAAAAATATTGCTGTGGCACAATCAAGTGGTAAGGCTTAGTACAGAAAATTTTGCAACAATGGAACACTAGGTTCAGATGAGCGCACAAAAAAAAAGCATTTCTGGCTAACCAATTTAAAACATGCATCCATTTCAGCATTGCTTAGAAAATATAGTTTAGATTTGGATAAAGGCCAAATAATGACATGAAATTCAAATATTTAAATGTTATCCTATAAGAAAATAATCTAGTCCATTTACACATTTCATTATTGAAACGTTTTGACTAATGTTTCCTTACAGATCTTAAGATAAACATCAAATTTTTCAAATCTTTCAAAATATGTATACTGATCTGGGATATATTTGAAGCCCATTATCCCCTGTTTGCCCCTCTCTCCTATTGGAGTACCCTGAACACTTAAAAAAAAATCTTTATACTTAGCTTATTATCACCTGTCTTCAGTCTGGTTCAATGACGTTAAGGTTTTTTTTCCATCCTATTCTTCCTAAATGCTGCATAATTCTCATGTGGGTATAGGGAGGGGGGTGGAGCAATGAGGCTCTCACAGGAAGTGAGTTGAATGATACTGGGCAATGAGGAATGTATTTGTTATTGTGAAGATATAAATATAGGGGGGCGCTCAACTACAGTGCAATACCTAGTGGATACTAATCTGCAATTGTTGAAAATACCAAATTACCAAGTGTAACTTGTATTAAATATACATTAAAGTGTTTATGCCAAGTCCATTGTCATAGTGAATCACCACTCATTGAGCTGTAATACAAATAAAAATAAAATATGCACAAAACTATATAGTCCCAATATATGAGTTGCAATGGACAACTGTGAAATATATCTTGCTTAAGGTGATAAAGATCCTTCACCAAACATTGATAGCTGCCATCACCCAAAGTGCACAGATACTGATTGCCTTTCCCAGAACTACCTGACCTCTTTGGTGGGAAAGAGAGTCAAATAAAGCTTTTTCAGGGTTGTGCCTGCATACATGCCGCTATGACAGGAAATTTGATCGATTGCCTCTCCCTTGGAGTTACTGGTTAGATATGTAAAAAAAGGAATAGGAAATGCCCATCGCATAATACTGTTTTATTAAAGTTAAAATGATGTTAAAAAAAATGGCCTCTTACATTAAAATGTGTTTACCCGCCACTGGTGCTGCAGACTTCTCTGAGTACTGCTGTATTTTCGCTCCACTCTCACCTCCATGGTGGCATGCATTCCACCGGACTTTAATAGCACCTAACAGCATCGTAGATGCGTCAGGCAAACACGTGACCAGGTACCGCCGCCGACGTACGTTTCGTTGGTTTACGTCTTTGGGGGCTATGTTGATTATTTGAAATAAATTCAAACATTTGTTTTCAGTGTCTTTAACATCTTTCTAGTCTACAAGCCTAATTGCTCCTTTGACTAATTTAAACTTTGCTTTTTCTAAAAGTTTCTGTCCAAAACGAAATACTAGATTCACTCACAACATATTGTGGTAACTGCTGCCCTTAGATTATTATTCAGATTATTATTTAGATTATACATTTCAGATTTGATATGGTTGCTGTCTACTGGAAATACAAAATGTTTTTAGAGTTTTGATTTCACTTTTAACCCCTTTAGTTGGCTCAATTTCTGTTGGTAAAGACATTGCAAAGTGAATAAAACGTTTGGATAGTTGAAATTAACCTCTGCTTACTGTGTTTTTAGTTTTCCAACAGCATTGCATTGGAACACCAGCATTGTCATTTTTGTAAATTGATTTTAAAAAGTCAATGGTGTTGATTAACTAAAGGCAACAAAGCAAGTAAAATTGTACTTTAAGAAGAAAAGAAAAAACAAAATTGTTTCTTGCACAAGATTGGATTATGGAAATTAGCAGAGTTTCATCTCATTTACTAGTGGAAAAATCCCCTTGCAGAGTGCAACTGACCTTGCAAAGTGATCAGTAAAATTAACTTTTAGTAAATCAACCCCAACAAGTACATTGCTAAAAACGAAAATAGGTAGATATAAGTCACCCCTCTAATAAGGTATAGAGATGGATCCGTGTCCTCTCAGGGAAACCCAGGTGTCGGCAATGCACGAAGCAATTGTAGAAAGAAAATGTTTGGACAGCCGCACTCTGGGAAAACCTTCTCGGTTGTCTTTATTTGGAAAAAGTAATCAAACACTGCACATCACAGCAAAAATAGGGGCATAAAGCTGTATGCCTCTATTTTTGCTGTGATGTGTGGTGCTTGATTACTTTTACCAAATAAAGGCAACCGAGAAGATTTTTCCAGAGTGCGGCTGTCCAAACATTTTCTTTCTACAGTTCCAACAAGTCCATTACTGTTATAATGCTCCTCAATTATATTTAGATATGCTGTGGGAGGTTTACTAAACTGGTGAACACAGAATCTGATGCAACTGTGCATGGTAACCTATCTGCTTCTAGGTTTTATTGTCAAAGCCTAAATAAACAAGCTGAAGTTAGAAGCTGATTGGTTATTATGCCAGATTCTATGTGCACCAGTTTTAGCAAATCCCGCCCATTAATTCCATGCAGTTACATAGATATCTTTATTTATAACCTATCCAAAACAAGACTTTACAAAGAGACAAACCCCCTTTTTTTTGGGGGGGGATGTTCTTTCCATATTTATCATAAACTAATCACTGTGATCCTGCCAGGTTTAATTGTTGTGTTTTCTATTTAAAGTGGTAGTAAAGTCTTTAAGAAAAAGAAAAAAAAGTTTCCACCTGCAAGACAGTATCATAATGTGCTAGTATGCTCTGCATATATACTACATGTATATATATTATTACTATTATTATATTTCCTGCACTGTATATATACAGGCATACCCCACTTTTAAGTACACAATGGGGTTTATTTACTAAATCTGAAAAACGCAAAAATCAGGCTCACTTTTGCATATAAACCAATGAGATTCTAACCTCGGCTTATTCACCCAGTAATAAAACCTGGAAGATCATTAGTTTATATGCAGAAGTGAGCCTGATTTGTCATTTTCCATCTTTATTAAATAAACTCCATTGTGTACTTAAAAGTGGGGTATGCCTGTATATATATTCTACACTGACTGCACGCCACTAACTAACCTGCCTTATCTAGCTCAAGTTCTCTCAATCTCCTCCACGTATCACACTACACACAGCCACCTTGTAAGCAGCCTTATATAGAGCGGAGCATGGACTTAGCCCCCTGAGTCATGATTGGCCAAAGGCTCTTCAAGCAGATTGTGCTGTGATTGGCCAAAACATGCAGGGCAGGTGCATGCTTTGGCCAATCTGTGATCTTGCAGTGCATTATAGGGCACTCCACAACTCTTTTTTTCCGCAAATGCCCCATATATTCAGTTTGTCTGCGGACAAACAAACACCTGATTTTCAAGTCAAACTTACTTTGATTCAAAGATCGGAACCATCCCTACCTACTGTACCACCTTTTCTCACCGATTTTTCAAATAAGTAACATCTGCATTAGTGACCAGAGAGTTTTAGGACCAATTCACTAGGAGGTAAATTAGTTTTAAAAGCCTCCAATTCAGATTATTACAAGCACTTGCTGTACTAACATAGGCATGTTTATTTGTAGATAGCATTTTTTTTCCAGCTTCCAGGTTGTTAAAGCTTTTTATTTATTTGCGGACTCAAGCTGCCTTCTGTTGACCTATCAGAAAAATGATGTTCTCATTTTCTCCTATTAGTGAAATGTATTTGAAAAGCTCTCCTAATTTTTCAGACAGCACTGCTTAGGCTAAAATTCCCTGTACAAATTTATCTATCTTTAATAAACCCTTTTCTTGTTGCTTTTAAGCTTGGTTACACGTAACAAATCACCCCTAACAACCAATCCATAAATACATTTTGGCAACAAATAAAAGCGTTTTATAGTGGTGTGCATACTGTTCTGCAGTGAAACATGGGTATAATAATAGTGTGATTTGATAGAGATGGCCAAAATATTAAATTATGATAATATGATACTCTAACAAGATCAAAAACCAAATACCAATAAATAGCCAAAAATGTCAATCCTGACATTATAGCAGGCTAAAAATGGGAACTCGTAACATTATCTAGGCATCAAATGGGTAGTTTTCACATGCTCAACAAACAGGTAATCATTAGGCCTCATGCCCACAGACGTTTTTACAGCCACTTTTATGAGCGTTTTTTGCAGCTTAAAAAGTTTTTCATGTTAGCCTATGGTCTCATGCCCACCATGACAATTTTGAGCTGTAAATGGATGAGCCGTTTTTAAGCTGCAAAAAAAAACAAACAGGACCAGTGCATTCTGAAGCTCCAGCGTTAGAGCTGTAAAGATGTCAGACGCGGGCAAAGAGTGTTAAACGCAATTTAACGAGGCTTAACGACTAAACAATTTGCGTGAGGTTCCCCCCAGGATGATACTAGACCTAGATACTATAAGGGTCTGGTATGGACCTTAAGTGGAATCCCCCACACCAAAAAAAACGGTGTGGGGGTTCCCCCAGGATCCATACCAGACCCTTATCCGAGCATGTAGCCTGGCAAGTCAGGAAAGGGGTTTGAGCGAGTTCCCTCCCTCCTAGACCATACCAGGCCACATGCCCTTAACATGGGGGGGTTGGTGCTTTGGGGCAGGGGGGCACTGCCGGGCACTGCGCCCCCCACCCCAAAGCACCTTGTCCCCATGTTGATGAGGACAAGGGCCTCTTTCCGACTACCCTGGTCGTTGGTTGTCAGGGTCTGCGGGCAGGGGGCTTATTGGAATCTGGGAGCCCCCTTTAATAAGGGGGCCCCTAGATCCCGGTCCCCCCAACCTATGTGAATGAGTATGGGGTAAACTAGACAGGTTTTTAAAGTTATTTATTAGGTAGCCCTGAGGGGTCTTCTTCCGACTTTGGGGGTTTCTCCAACTTCTCTGCTCTCTCAACGTCTTCTCCCGCTCTCCGGTGCCCTCTTTGCATTCTCTGGTTCTTCTCTCGCTCTCCGGGCTAATCCGCTATCTTCTTCCAGCTGTTTTACTAGCCGAGGCCACGATTTATATAGGCATGGTCACAATATGATGTCACCCGGTGACCCCCCTCTTATTACGTCAAAGTCCCATCATGCTCCAGGCGGTGACATCATAAGAGGTGGGGTCAACAGGTGACATCACCCGGTGACCACGCCCCATGTCTATATAAATAGTTCCAGACCGCGCACACGCCATTACAGCAGGAGAGATAATCGAGTCAACATCAGAAGAGAAGAGGGAAGAAGACGACAGGGAAGACTGGGCCAGCGCTAGTAAAAGAGCTGGAAGAAGATAGCGGGTTAGCCCGGCAGAAGGCAGAAAGCACCAGAGTGCGAGAGAAGAATTGGAGAGCGCAGAGAAGGCACCGGAGAGCAGAAGAAGACGCTGGAGAGAGCGGAGAAGTCGGAAGAGACCCCCTAAGTTGGAAGAAGACCCCTGGAGTAGGATGAAGACCCACAGAGCTGCCTAATAAATTACTTTAAAAACCTAGTGTGTTTTTTTTGACACTTTATCCCCCCAGGTGAATGGGTAGGGGTACGATGTACCCCATACTCAGTCACACAGGACTGGGGGCTGGGATCTGGGGGGCCCCTTATTAAATGGGGCTCACAGATTCCGATAAGCTCCCCGCCCGCAGACCCCAACAACCAATGGCCAGGGTTGTCGGGAAGAGGCCCTTGTCCTCATCAACATTGGGACAAGGTGCTTTGGGGTGGGGCGGGCAGTGCCCCCTGCCCCAAAGCACCAGCCCCTCCCATATTGAGGGCATGTGGCCTGGTTTGGTCTAGGAGGGGGGGCGCTCGCTCGCCCACTTTGCTGACCTGTCGGGCTACGTGCTCGGATAAGGGTCTGGTATGGATCCTGGGGGAACCCCCACAACGTTTTTTTGGTGTGGGGGATTCCCCTTAAGATCCATACCAGACCGGAGGGTCTGGTATCATCCTGGGGAAACCTCACGCAAATTATTTTTTACATTGGGCATGTCTTATAATACGTAGGAAAAAAATGAACAACTGTTGCAATACGTGGGCAACAATCTTGACAATATATTGTAAACAATTAGCAGTGAGAAACAGGCAACTGTAACAATACACACAACAAATATGAGCAAAAGTGACACTACAGAGGCAACAAACAGGAAGCGATTACAATATTTTGGCAATTAATGGGCAGCTGTTAAAATACACAGGAAACAAACCAGAAATCATGGCAAATCATTACATCATGTGAGCAACATATGTGAGCGCCCTTGACAACATACGGGCAACAATACATCTTGATATGCAGCTCATCCCTTTCCCGTTTTTAATACATACCACAGGACATTACAAGTGTTCCTAGTGATATTTTGGACTTACAGACCACCTGTCCTATGTGCCGCAAAACATGTCAATGCCACTTATTGAAATTATGTTGTCAATTAGTCACTGCTTATTTTATTAATGTAAAGCAAGCAATAGTGATACGTCACTTCTATTTTGCTACATTATTTGTAAGCTAAAATAATATTTTCAAACTTAACACTGTAAATTAACCATTTACATTTTTCAGAGCACAGGAATGGGATTTTGAAGTACATGAAAGATGTTTTAATTTTTAAATGTCTTCAAAGTGTCTACATAACTTCTGTAAATAGTTTTCATAAAACTGAATATATCGGCAGAAAACTAAATTCACGTTTACAACACACTGCAGAGTTAGAAAATGTAAACGTGTGAAGTATGCCCTTTAATATATGAAATCTTTAAAAGCATTTGAAAGTCTACAAACATTCATGGAACAGAAGAAGCCAGTTATAATGCATTTGTTCCAGTTACGGTCGGAGCTTAGGATACATTGGTGAACCACTTATTGGCAAAGCTTTGGATTCAGTGGTAAGTTTTATTATAGCCTCCAACATGTTTTTAATAGCTGTAACACGTTCTATACTGAGGGCACAAGCAAATCATGTACTATTCACAAAAACACAATGTACCTATGTATTATAGCTAAATGTTATTTGTAGTTTTAAAATAAAATTACATACATATACTTTTCATGTCATTAATTCTAACAAGTAAATTTAATGAGTGAACTGCTATTTATTCAGTAACTATTATAAATGTGCTTAAAGTGATCCTGTAAACCATTACTTCTAAAAACAAAAAATTCTGCCAAAGAGAAGGCACTGCTATTATCGTAATTAGTTGTATAACCCCTCTCATCTGTGTTCTGTTTTAAATTTTGTTTCAACCTTCTATGGTGGAGTCTTCTCATGTGGAAAAATGTTGCAATGGGCTCAGGGAGAAGGCAATTCTCAGAGCCAGGAAACACAGATTTCACTAGGATTCAATGCAAGTCAGAAAGTAAAGACCAGCAATTATTGTGCTAGATGGGGGAGAGGGGTTGGGACAGCCATCTGAACAAAATACAGAACAGGTCAGGATGTGGAACTCCTTGGACCCCTTTTACACTGGGGCGTTTTTCAGGGACTTTAGCGTTAAAAAAAGCACCTGAAAGAAAAATCCTGCAGGCAGCTTCTTTGCAACTCTTTAGGAGTGTTGAATACACCGCTCCTAAAGCGCCCCTTCCCATTGAGGAGTTTTTTTAACTCCAAAGTGCCTGAAAAATGCCCCAGTGTGTCTAAGTGGTTCTTCACCAGCATTTTTTGGCACTGGAAGTGTGAAAGGGCTCTGAAAGCACTCAGGCTTTCACATTGGGATTGCAGATGAGGCTTCTTTCAAGCCCCTTTCACACTGAGGAGTTTTTCATGCGTTTTAGTGCTAAAAAATACCGCCTACATACCGCCTGAAAAACTCCAGCCCTGCAGTCTCGCTTGCAGGACTGCTCCAAAAGTCCTGCTAGCAGCATCTTTGGAGTGGTAAAGGAGCGGTGTGTTTACCGCTCTTCCACCGCTACTTCCTATTGAAAGCAATGGGAAACCACGGTAATACCACCGGCAATGTGCCTTTCTGGTGGTATTAACCCTTTTTCGGCCACTAGCAGGGATTAAAACTGCACCGCTAGCGGCCGAATACCACTGCAATTCCGCTGCAATTTTGACGGTATAGCACTGCTAAAATTAGCGCCGCTATACCGTCAGTGCACCTCCCACCCCAGTGTGAAAGGGGCCTTAATGGTTGACTAATAACAAAACCTGACTGCAATAAACCCAGAATAATACAAAAATAAATAAAATATGAGTACCGTATTTATCGGCTTATACCGCGCACTTTTTTGCCCTGAAAATCACAGACGTACAGGACGTGAGCGCGAGAGTAGCCGAGCCTACCCGACTATACACAAGTGTACTGTGCTCGGTATATGCGGGCGCAGTATTCTAAATCGGCGCGGGAAAGCGGGTATCGAGCGGGTAGGACGCCGGACCCGACAAAGAGGACACCCGAAGCCGCAGAAGGACACCGGACCCGACGAAGAGGACACCCGAAGCCGCAGAAGGACGCCGGACCCGACGAAGAGGACACCAGAAGCCGCAGACGGACACTGGACCCGACGAGGCCGCCGATGGACACCGCGCAAGACACCAAAACTGTAAGTACAAAAATCTTTTTTCCACAGGAATGCGGGTCCACTTTAGGGGTGCGCACTATACGCCGGAGCGCGCAATACCCCGATAAATACGGTATCTAAAAAAATGGAGCAAAATGAAATATAAATATATATTTGTGTACTGCAAATGTAATAAGTTATCGCTAATCACTGACATGTGTTTTCACCTCCAAACCATATACTGTATACAAATAGTGCAGCACAACCCAAATCATCCAAACCCTCCATAAATGACATATAATGTTATATCAAATATACACAATTTAAATAAATGATCAAAATGTTTATATTTTATGATCACTTATATGAATTGTGTATATTTATTAGAAAATTATATGGTATTTATGGAGGGTTGGGATGATTTGAGCTGTGCTGCACTTTTGCATAAGTTTACACCTGCACAGTACATTTATGCAGTTTGATGCTATATCTGATTTATTGCACAGCCTATTAGAGCTCATTCACATGTCTTTTGATTATGAAGAATGAAGCAAAGCTCATTAGTATGTCTACAGTGTTTTTGATGCATTTTTAAAGCTTTGAATAGGCATCAATCTTGTTAAATGCCCATGAAAGTGTTGTTGTTTTTTTTTTTTTTTTAGGGTTAAGTGCTTAAAGAGAAAGTGATGTAGTATGTATCAGAAATGATTTGCTTTGAGTCATAGTTACCGTAGGTTATGGTGTGATAGCTGGTATTTTTGTGAATTTTCTGCAAGATAACTTCATATACTTTCATCTCTTTGACACTTTGCTTGGTCCAGCTCAAGATGATCATGGAAAGATTGTCATGGTCACTTACTGGCACGGTCATTTTCTGGCACTGAAAATTAATGGCACGGTCACTTGCTGGCACCAGAACTTTATGGTACAATCACTTGCTGGCACCAAAACGTACTGGCACCAAAACTTTCTGGCATGGTCACTTGCTTGCACTGACACTTCCTGGCAGATTCGCTTGCTGGCACCATCACTTGCTGTAGTGGTTGCTTGCTGGTACCAATTCTTATTTTATTCTACTGGATTTTTATATTCATTCGTTACTAAGAACACTCAAATCACATCCAAGTGGAAAAGAAAGGGATTTGGCTGACCTGTTCAGCAAAGCAGTTAGAGGGAGGCAGTAATCGACTACGGTCAGCTTTGTTAAACAAAAACTGAAAGTTGTAAACTAATTGATATTTTTTTTTCATTATTGAGATTATTTTATTTAGCATTTTCCATTATATTTACAAATAATCGCTTAAACAGATGTGCTTCCAAAGCACCTTTATTTCAGAGTGTGCTGGGCTTTTTGGATTAAGGACCCAGCACAGAAAAAAAGATTATTCAGGCTGTTCACAGCAAAGCAGTGAGCTGCACAGAAGATATATGTGTACATAAAAAATAAAGACAACTGTTTAACCACTTGCTGACCGAGCTATATCCAAAAGATCGCTACAGTGCAGTTGATCAGTTCTGATATGGTGTCAATAGATATCCTTTCTAGAACCCTGTTTGCTCCGCACAGCTGATCACAAATCAGGGTAATGGGCCAATCACAGTGGCCCTTTACATTGTGATCAGCTGTGTCCAATCACAGCTGTTCACATGTAAGCAGACTCATTTATCAGCAGGCCTTTCCTCCCACACCATGTCTGTAGGAGGAAAGGAGAACCATTAACCAGTACGGTAATAAATTGGATCAATACAACTAACAGGTTATTATTATACATCGCAAAATGACTGAAATTTGTTAGAATTGTGCTGTTTCCAAGAGCAGAATACTAACGCACTATACAGTCTAGAGGAGAAACAGGGGGAGATTTACTAGGACTTGCTTGGGTTTTAGTAGACGAGTGCGGACTTGTGTACACACGATCGGATAATCAGACAACACACAATTGTTGGCAGACAATTTTAAAGCATGCTATCCTACATTTGTTGGTGGAAAATCTGACAACAATTGTCCGATGGAGCATACAAAAGGTTGGATTTTCCGACAACAACCTGTCATCACACAATTCCCGTTGGATAATTTGATCGTGTGTACGAGGCTTTAGTCTCACCGTGCTCTGGTGTGAGTCTGGCACTCATAATTCCATAAGGTTACTTCCTGATTAATGATATGCAGAAGGTTCATTGAATAGGGTCAGTGCATTTCAGTGCATTTCAGTTTTAGTTAAAGGAACACAAGGTAAATTAATTATAATGCCGCGTACACACGATCAGAATTTCCAACAAGAAAAGTTTGATGTGAGCTTTTAGTCACAAATTACGTAGGCCCCATCAGACTTTTTCTGTCCAAATTTCTGACAGCAAAAATTGGAGAGCTGGTTCTCTGGTTTTTGTCGGAAATGTAGATCGTCTGTATGCAATTCCGACACACAAAAAAACGTGAATGTTCTGATTCAAGCAGAAGAGCCTATTGAACTTCATTTTTCTCGGCTTGTCATACGTGTTGTACATCACCACGTTCTTGATGATCTGAATTTCAGACAGCATTTTTGTAACCGTGTGTATGTAACACAAGTTTGAGCCAAAATTTGGTCGGAAAAAAATCCACGGTTTTCTTGTCAGAATTTCAGCTCTTGTGTACGCGGCATTACTTTTATGCGCATGCATTGTATTTAAATGTTCTAAGTAATACAGGTATCATTATTTTTTCTTGGCGATTTAGACCCCATTCACACCTAAGCATTTTGTAGCTTGAAGCCTGAAGCTACAAAACACTGAAGGGGAAAAACTTTATTATTCTCTATGGAGATGGTTCACATCTCCACTCCAAAATGCCTGAAGCTAGAAGCTCCAAAACGCCTGAAGCTCAAACAAGTTCTGGGACTTTTTTTTAGGCAGATTTGGGCGTTTTTCTGCTTTTTACATTGGTGACCTTTTGACTTGTACAAAATCGCTGCAAAAATCGCAGTAAAATTGCGTGACTTTCTGCCTGAAAACGCTAAGCTCAGGTGTGAATGGGGCCTGAGATGCAAACAAGGCTTTCTTTTCAATATATTGTCTTGAAAAAATATTTTTTCTGTATCCAAAGAATATATCCAAACTAATAACATACACTGGAGTTGATTTACTAAAACTGGAGTGTACAACATCTGGTGCAGCTGTGCATGGTAGCCAATCAGTGTTTAACTTCAGCTTGTTCAGTTAAGCGTTGACCAAAAAAAATGAAAAATGAAAG
Source organism: Rana kukunoris (assembly GCA_029574335.1). Classification (NCBI taxonomy): domain Eukaryota; kingdom Metazoa; phylum Chordata; class Amphibia; order Anura; family Ranidae; genus Rana; species Rana kukunoris. The sequence continues at coordinate 332,073,450 of CM056049.1, forward strand.
CTAATTGGTTTCTTTGCAGAGGTGCACCACATTTTGCACTTTGTTTTAGTAAATCAGTCCTACTGTTTCCTTTTTGACCAGTATTAGTTTAAAAGCGCCACTGTAGATAAAAAGTATACATTTTATTCTCTATCTTATTCTGTTTCCAATGACACTAAAATTATGATTCTGGTACAAAGCAAGGTTAATTACAAAACAATGACTTTTTTAATTTTTATTTCTTAACTTGTTACACAAATTAAATACTGAACATCACAAATAAAAAGGAAAAAACGTTTACTGAACATCACAAATAAAAAGGAAAACATGTTAACCTCCCTGGCGGTAATCCCGAGCGAGGCTCGTGGTGAAATTTCAATACCAAAACCGGTGACCCCGAGCCAGACTCTGGATAGCATTGCAGGATCCAGGCAAAATTACTTACCCTGTCCCCTGGATCATGCTATGTCTACCCGCTGTGTGTGCGAGCTGTGAGTCCTCCGCTCAAATCACACAGTGCCGAGTGCCAAGCTCTATTCCCTGCGAGCGTTGCAACGTACGGAGACAGAGTTAGGCGCCAAATAAAAAAAAATTAAAACACAGTATACATACAGTACACTGAAATCTTACAGAATACAGTGCTGTATAAAATAATTTTGCTTTTAAATGTCCTTATTTCTTCTGAGAAATCCTCACTTCCTGTACTTCTGTCTGTAACTACACACAGTAATGCGAGGCTTTCTCCCTGGTGAGGAGAAAGCCTCTTGGGGGGGTGAGCAGGCGTGTTAGGACACCCACTAACACACAGCTCATTTCTCTTTCTGCAAATTAGAGAGTGTCCTGACCCTCCTGCTCGCCCCCTCCCCCCTCAAGAGGCTTTCTCCACACCAGGGAGAAAGCCTTGCATTACTGTGTGTAGTTACAGACAGAAGAACAGGAAGTGAGGATTTATCAGAAGAAATAAAGACATTTAAAAGCAAAATTGAAGAATGAGGTAAGTGAAAGAGGACTGCACTAAGGTAAAGGACGCTATTTAAGGGATTTTTTTTTACCTTTTACAACCACTTTAAGGCACATGCACTGTTCTCTTTGTGAGTGAGATTGCACTCTGCAAGGGAATTTTCCCCTGAGCTTAGTAAATGTGGTGAAGCTTCACTTTGCAAAGAATACCCCCATGATCTTTGATGACTTTTTTGGGTGTGTGTATCATTCCAAGTGTTATTAACTGGTTAAAGAACTGAAGAAATAAAGATAGAATTGGCATTAGCTATATTAGTGACTGTGTCACACAACATCAAAGAGAAGCCAATCTGTTCTCTCTGTTATTGGGCAACAAAAAAGAGAAAGCCCAATGGACCAGGTCAGGTGGATCTGGAACATGGATGGCAATTTGATATGTTCATTGTTCATTATTGTTCATTATTCATGTTCACAAAATCCAACAATCGTTTAATGTACTTCCTGGGATCCGTGTTATTTAACTTTCCCACTCTCTCTGTACCCAGTGTAACCAATCCCATTTAAAATTTTAAAGAAAGCTTGACTCTGATTGATGTCTGTGAGAAAATAATTAGTGCAAAAGTTCCTGTGTGTAGTGCAGTTGGTGTGTTTGAGAATAGCTCTACTGTTTGTATTTCAAGGTTACATTTTCAAATCTGACTTGAGTGGACCTTTAAGGGGGATTAATAACTGCGCAGTTGAATAAAGATAGAATTGTATAATAGCTTGCATATTTCTCTTCCGGGTATTAGTATTGAGGAATGAAATGTTGATATGCTTTTTAGCTACAACAAGAACTCATTCTCACCACGGGAAACATAATTCACTTGGTCAATAATCATTTAAGTGAAATGTTATTTGACAGCTGCTAGTTTTGCAGTAAATTTTTAGGCTTGCATGAACATTGCAGATTTGTTTTCCCTCAAAGCACTATATTTTGCAAACATAAACATATCCATAGCCTATACACACTCTTATGGCGCGTATACATGATCGGAAATTTCGATGGAATAAAATCCGATGGAATTTTCCGTCGTAATTCCGATGAATCTGACTTCCATCAGTCTTTCCTACACACTGTCAGACTAAATTCTGACCGGTGACGTAAAACACTACGACAAGCTGAGAAAAATTAAGTTCAATGCTTTTGAGCATGAGTCGACTTGATTGTGAGCATGCATGGATTTTTTTCCGACGGAATTCCACACAGACGGTCGGAATTTCCTATAGGATTTTTTTCCATCGGAAGAATTTAAAACATGTTCTATTTTTTTACTCCGATGGAAAAAAGTCTGATGGGGCCCACACACGATCAGAATTTCCGATGAAACAAGTCCATCTGAAAATCTGATTGTGTGTACGCGACATAACTATGTAGAAATCATATTGATGTATACAATACCATTTTGGGGGAAATTGATTTGCCTAAAGTTGGCCATACAGCCTGATAATGGTAAGGGATATGTGTTGTTGTGACAGCATTAGCCATGCAGTGCTTGATATTATTTGTAGAGATATCCCTATTCTGACAATATATTTATCAAAAATTGTACACTTTTATTCTGATATACTAAATCTGCTCCTGCACCACATCTCTACCATGTCCATATAGCAGCTGGGTTGAGGAGAAAAAGAAGGACAGACTCCTGTCATTGATCTTGCCAAGAGATGCATGTAATAGGTTGTAGATACAGTAAGTGAATGCTAAGGGGATAATACTGAAGAGGACTCAAGAGTCTTAAAGAAAAGCTAAAATATATACTACTAAGCAAACAATGTATGTAATTATTCATCGATTAAATTCCATTGTAGAATTTAAAAAAAAAACACCCTTTAATAGACAACACCATATAATTATTTTGCCTGTGCCCTGGATTTTCCTTTTCATTCAGAGTCAAAGCCACTAGCAGAGTCCTAGGCATCAAACACCTCCACATGCTGTGGTTCCTTCTTCCAGCCTCTCTACAATACTACATGTGAGGGTGTGATCACTACAGCAAACCGGAAGTGACGAGTGCATTCAATGACAGCTGACTCCAATCAGGAAGTGAACACAGACACTGTGTATGTAACACGGGCCTGTATGGGGACAGTGGAATGGTGACTACACTGTGGGGGTTATTTATTTAAAGTGGAGTTCCACCCTGAAAAAAATTTTTCCTCCAAAAATATAAAAAAATATATAAAAAAAAAATGTTTTACCTACCCGAAATAGCTGTTGCTATGCGGAAGACCCGAATCTGCCTCTTCATCCTCCGCGGTGGATTCTCTTCCTCCTCCTACACTTAGTTACTTCTTGTGAATGTGGCGCGCTGCATTCTGGGAACTGTGTGTATCCCAGAAAGCAGCCGGCCCATTCACAAATCGCCGCGCTGCTTGCGCATGCACAGTAGGAAACGGGCAGTGAAGCCGCATGGCTTTACTGCCTGTTTCCCTTACTGTGGACGGCGGTGCCTGGAGCTGCCAGGATCGAGGATCGGCCTCGGCGGGGGCCGACATCGCTGGTGACTAGGACAGGTAAGTGTCCTTATTAAAAGTCAGCAGCTACAGTGTTAGCAGCTGCTGGCTTTTAATTTCTCCACTTTAAGGCAAATCCACTTTGCACTTGAAAGTGCAGTCATTGTAGATCTGAGGGGGACATACAAGGAAAATAAAAAAAAAAACAGTGTTTTTGCTTCCACTTGATTGGATGATAAAATCAGCAGAGCTTCCCCTTGTTTCAGAACTTCCCCTCAGATCTAAAGCGATCTACAGCGAGTGCACTTGTAGTTTTTTTATTAAACAGGATTACGCTATATTGGCATTTCTTGTATTTTATGACCCTGACTGGAGTACAATAGACATGTGCACACTGAAATATTTTGTTTTGGATTTTCAAGTGATTGGGTAACTGAAGTGACTCTTCATGCATTTTGCTGTGCGAACATTCTCAAATCCTTTCGTAAATCAGCCTTCATTCGTTGTTCTCATTATGTTCAAAATGTATTTGTTGGTATTTTTCACACAGAAACCAAACAGCCTTTATTAAAACCAAGTGTGAATGCCTAATATACAATTGTGTATTTTTAAATTATTTACTGTATTTATTATTTATGTACTGGCACACATTTATATTATTTATTCTTTCTACATCTTTATTGGTCAACAAATCTGCTCACTTTTCTGCACCAGTTTACTTTATAAGGCTAAGCTGTTACACAAATGCATTTATTTTCATTTGGATAGCTGTAAAAACACTCTAGCAGAGGCTGTGAGATGTGAAGCAAGGAAGCAGAAAACATGTTTATACATTTTTAATGCTATGTTTCATCTAATGTATTTAAAAAAGGTTTAAAAAGCATAGCAGTATGATTTAATGTACCTTATGTAGATAAATGTCTTATTCATTTGTCTACAACTGTGTAAACCGCTAGTGTAATTTGGTTGAAGAAAATGTTGCTTTTTCATTTATTATTAGAATGGATTAGAGTAGATTTACACATTTTGAATTATTTATTTGACAAATTATTTTCCAATTCCACCTTAAAATTATTTTACACAAGTCAGTCATCACAGCGGATTAGTGACAATAAAACTGAATAGGGACAATTACACCGATAGAATTGTAGCTGCAGAAAGTATGTTTTAGGTATTTACTATATATTATTTAATTGCATATTCTTTTTTTTTCCCCATGACTATTATTGATTAGCTAAAACAAGCATACACATTTAAAGGGGTTGTAAAGGTACAATTTTTTTCCCTAAATAGCTTCCTTTACCTTAGTGCAGTCCTCCTTCACTTACCTCATCCTTCGATTTTGCTTTTAACCACTTGCTTACTGGGCACATAAACCCCCTTCGTGCCCAGGCGAAATTTCAGCTTCCGGCACTGCATCACTTTAACTGACAATTGCGTGGTCGTGCGACGTGGCTCCCAAACAAAATTGGCATCCTTTTTCCCCACAAATAGAGCTTTATTTTGGTGGTATTTGAACAAAAAAACAATTTAAAATATATATATATTTTTTACTTGTTGCAAATAAATATCCCAATTTTTTATTTTTTTATATTTTTTTCTCAGTTAAGGCCGATACGCATTCTTCTACGTATTTTTGTAAAAAAAAAAAAAAATCGCAATAAGCGACTGCTTTGCGCAAAAGTTATAGCGCCTACAAAATACGGGACAGAATTCTGATTTTTTTTTATATTTTTTTTTTACTAATAATGGCGGCGATCTGCAATTTTTATTGGGACTGCGACATTACGGCGGACACATCGAACACTTTTGACACATTTTTTGCGCCATTCACATTTATACAGCGACCAGTGCTATAAATATGCACTAATTACTGTATAAATGTGACTAGCATTGAAGGGGTTAACACTAGGGGTGGGGAAGGGGTTAAATGTGTATCATGAAAAGAGAGAGAGAAGAGTTCCCCAAATGGGCTTTTAGGCAGCAATATAAAAAAATATAGAAGTATTGTATAGGTTATATAAAACAGTATTTATTGCCAAAATCCCCGATAGCCACATGAGTTAGAACAAGTTGGAACATTTGTATAAATAAAATAAAGGTCAACATTCCTGAATACAGTATGCATAGATAATACATATACAGTTTTGTATCGTTGAGCCCCGACGCGTTTCGACCAATCCGGTCTCTTCAGGGGGCAAAAATGTTTCTAGAAAATAATAATATTATGGTCTAAGTTCAAAGTAAGTACATGACAGCATATAAAACAATAGAATGGTATAATGATATAGTTACCACTGAATCAGGAAATGGATAACATAAAAAGCCACTGTGAGGTTCGGAGGGGCCTGACTGCCCCCGCCCATCCAAAACGGCGGAGGGGCCTGCCCCAGGGAACCTGCAAGGAGCCACACAAAGAGCACCCGCCAGGAGCAACGGAGGGGCAGCCACCTGCAGAGGGGCTCAACGATACAAAACTGTATATGTATTATCTATGCATACTGTATTCAGGAATGTTGACCTTTATTTTATTTATACAAATGTTCCAACTTGTTCTAACTCATGTGGTTATCGGGGATTTTGGCAATAAATACTGTTTTATATAACCTATACAATACTTCTATATTTTTTTATATTGCTGCCTAAAAGCCCATTTGGGGAAACCTTCTCTCTCTCTTTTTTGCAATTTCGGGGCGAGCAGCTTAATTATGTTCTCAATATGTGTCCTTTCTCTTTCGCATTAACATTTGGGGGCCAAAACCCCCCTTCTCCCCGGACACATTGAGATTGACATTAATTGTGTGTTTTTCCATGTTCAGCTTTAACCCCTGCATACCTAACCCATGACTCACATCTCTGGTGTATCATACATCAGTTTGGTGTTTAGGTCTTCAGAAGGTTTATTTTACCTTCTGTTTTTTTGGGGGGACTGTACCCCTAATCCCCCCTCTTTTGCTCGCTTCGGAAGTAACTGCAAGACAGACTTCTGTATTCTAGCATGTTCAAATATTCTTACCGAATATTTGTCCTAATTAACCACTTAAGGACCCCCGCACGCACATATACGGCCACAGAATGGCACGTACAGGCACAAGGGCGTAAATTTACGTCCCCGCCTTCGTGCGGTTCGGGGGTCCCATCGGGACCCCCTCCGCGGCGTGCGGGGGTCCCCCTGCCTCTGGGAGCGATCGCCGACGAGCGGGCGGATGTCCGTGATTTCCGCCCCCCCCGCGATCGCTCCCAGCCAATGGGAGCGCGCTCCCATCGTGTCAGTTCCTCCTCCTGTGTTTACACAGGAAGGAGGAAATGATGTAATCTCTCATCGCAGCGCTGTTTCCCAGCGCTGCTGATGAGAGAAGACATCACAAGTAAGTGTGCACCAACACAACACTGACACACACTCACATAGGCATATTAACCCCTTGTGATCGCCCCCCCACCCCCCTGTCACAGTGTCACTGAATGCAGTGATCTAATCACTGCATTTAGTGTCAGTGTGACAGGCAGTGTAAAAAACAGTTAGTGTTAGGTTCAGGATAGCCCCCCCACCCCCCCTAATAAAGTTTTAACCCCTGATCACCGCCCTAGTTAACCCTTTCACTCCCTATTGCCAGCGTCACTAAGCGATAATTTTTCTGATCGCTGTATTAGTGTCGCTGTTCCCGCTAGGTAGCTATTTTTTTTTATTGCAATTTTTTTTTTTTACTAAAGACATGTGGCTGAATTAATTTTGGCCTAAATGTTTTACTAAAATTTAGTTTATTTGATTTTTTTTATAACAAAAAGTAAAAAAATGTTGTTTTCTTTCAAAATTGTGGCTCTATTTTAGTTTATAGCGCAAAAAATAAAAATCGCAGAGGCGATCAAATACCACCGAAAGAAAGCTCTATTTGTGGGAAGAAAAGGACGCAAATTTTGTTTGGGAGCCACGTCGCACGACCGCGCAATTGTCTGTTAAAGCGACGCAGTGCCGAATCGCAAAAACACCTTGGGTCATTTACCAGCGTATTGGTCCGGGTCTTAAGTGGTTAAATCATATCCAACAAGCTTGAGGTTTATAGCCATGGTGCTAACACGCTATTTATGTCTATACATTATCTATATAATATGCCTGTATAAAATACCCCCTTCCCCTCTTTTTGAGGTTCAGTACATGGATGTCAACTGTCACACATGGTTTTTATAGTGTATTGTGGCCGCTTGTGTTCTCCGGCGGGGCATGGCTAAACCCTTCTACCCTCATGGGGGATGGGGCCGGGCCCTTGGTTACTTCCCGGCTGGGGGAGGGGGGACAGTCCCTGTCCCCCTTCCCATTGCTCGTGGGGTGCTGGAGCTAGTCCCCGGACGCCCCATTGAGCTTCTCCCAGCTGGTGGTGTTCCTTGGATCCTCCCCGTTCAAGCCGCGGCGCAGCGCGCAAGCGCGCTCCTGGGCGTGCGTGCAGCGTTTTGACGCCGCGCTGCTGTGTCAGGTATGACGACTTTGTCGGGGTTGGTTAGCTCTCCGGGAACGCCAGGGAAGCCACACGTGGGCTGCCATTTCGGCGGCCTTAAGCCTCCCCATGGCTCAATGGAGGGAGGCAGTCCACCTGCATGTGATCATTTGATCACCACACCCACAAAGGGGCATATATAAGGAGCAGCTCATCAGGGAACCATCACAAGGTTCCATGTAGGCCAGATTGGATGCTAATGCATCTCTGTCCCTATTTTCTGGCATTGTGTCCTTTCCTAGAATGCATAACTGCAGTCTGGGTTCCATAACTACTTTATCCAACCTCAACCCTTGATTTTATCAGGTAAATATCTCACTTATTTATGCATTTTAAGATCCTTTCACTCTTCACCACACTCACTCACACCATCCCCCATTTCATTGAGGGACTAATCATCCACCTTCCTATTTTCTATTTCACTTTCACCATATTGTTTCTCACTTCAACTTTCACTCTTATTTCACACACTTATTTCACCATTGGTTTGTCCTATTTTGGCAATCACCCACCTTATCAGTTTACACTCACTATCTCATTCACTTGTATTCACTGATTCTCATTACAGCAATTTTTCACCTAATTTATACTCCCAATTATCTTACTCGTATTGGACCCCTAAGTATGCCTTTACTCTCCCTATATATGTTGGCAATTGGCATTTGCCCTTAGCCCTTGTACCATTATATTACCTTAATATATGTACCCATACAATTAATTGGCTGTATTTCAGCAATTAACTTTTTAACCAACCTACCCGAAATAATTATTTCCACTAATCATGGGCTTTATGGGTGTTCCTCTGCAGGTGGCTGCCCCTCCGTTGCTCCTGGCGGGTGCTCTTTGTGTGGCTCCTTGCAGGTTCCCTGGGGCAGGCCCCTCCGCCGTTTTGGATGGGCGGGGGCAGTCAGGCCCCTCCGAACCTCACAGTGGCTTTTTATGTTATCCATTTCCTGATTCAGTGGTAACTATATTATTATACCATTCTATTGTTTTATATGCTGTCATGTACTTACTTTGAACTTATACCATAATATTATTATTTTCTAGAAACATTTTTGCCCCCTGAAGAGACCGGATTGGTCGAAACGCGTCGGGGCTCAACGATACAAAACTGTATATGTATTATCTATGCATACTGTATTTAGGAATGTTGACCTTTATTTTATTTATACAAATGTTCCAACTTGTTCTAACTCATGTGGTTATCGGGGATTTTGGCAATAAATACTGTTTTATATAACCTATACAATACTTCTATATTTTTTTATATTGCTGCCTAAAAGCCCATTTGGGGAACCCTTCTCTCTCTCTTTTTTGCAATTTCGGGGCGAGCAGCTTAATTATGTTCTCAATATGTGTCCTTTCTCTTTCAAATGTGTATCATGGGTGTGTTCTAACTGTGTAGGGGGAGGGGGTGACTGGGGGAGGTGACCGATGCTGTGTCCCTATGTACAAGGGACACAGATCGGTCTCCTCTCTCCCTGACAGGACGTGGAGCTCTGTGTTTACACACAGAGCTCCACGCCCCTGCTCTGTCACCGCCGATCGCATATACCTGGCGGACACCACGGCCGCCGGGTACACGCATCGAATCCTCGGCGATGCAACGGCACTGTTTTTCCCCACTGCACGCCACCCAGTGGCGCCCGCGGGGGATACAACAACATTGACATCCAAAGACGTGACCCCGGCAGCTCAGGTCCGCGCTGTTGACGTCTTTTGTCAATAGCGCGGATCTGAACTGGTTAAATGTCCTTATTTCTTCTGAGAAATGCTCACTTCCTGTTCTTCTGTCTGTAACTCCACACAGTAATGCAAGACTTTCTCCCTGGTGTGAGAAAAATAAAAATAAACCGCGCTAATGGCCAATAAACATAAAATGCATTAAATAATATGTGGACCACACCGATGAATTAATGTGATATATGCAAGGTTGAAAAAACAATCCAAAAAACAAAAACAAACATTATTGAGTGTCCATAAAACACAAAAAGGCCTTTGTAGTCCAAAGTGAGAGGGCTAGCAAGGTTCCATACACAACCAATTGTGAATAATAAATTATAAACAACAAAAGTCTAGAGGAAATAAAACATAACATCCACCCTGGTGAAGCCGAATCCCAATATGAGTCAGCAGGATATTGGTTAACACTGATGTGACATGCAGCTGAAGACCTCCACCACACACATATGCAAGTCTGCTTACCAAATGTAAATGGTCCCTGGCTGAGAGGAGACCAAAACAGCATACAGGATCAGGATCAGATCAGATTTCTCCCTGGTGTGGAGTGTTGTGCTCGTCCCCTCCCTTGGACTACAGGAGAGTCAGGACGCTCTCTACGTTGCAGATAGAGAAAGGATCTGTGTGTTAGTGGGCGTTCTGACTCTCCGGTAGTCCAAGGGAGGGGGCGAGCATGACACTCCACACCAGGGAGAAAGCCTCGCATTACTGTGTGGAGTTACAGACAGAAGAACAGGAAGTGAGCATTTCTCAGAAGAAATAAGGACATTTAAAAGCAAAACAGAAGGATGAGGTAAGTGAAGGAGGACTATACTAAGGTAAAGGAAGCTATTTAGGAAAAAAAAGTTTACCTTTACAACCCCTTTAACCCCTTCCCTACCGAGTCATTGTAAAATGACGTCGGCGGGAACCCTTCCTCCCTCCGGGTGGACATCATATGACGTCCTTGCCTTCTTGGGCGGCTAGGGGGCGCGTGCGCCCAATCCGCATTGCTCGGGACCCGGTTTGTGTACCTGGCGGCCGCGATGTTGGCCGGGCACCCACGATTGCCCGCAATCATGGCAGGATGATGGATCTGTGTGTGTAAATACACAGATCCATGTCCTGTCAGCAGTGAGGAGACCGATGTGTGTTCCCGGTACCGAGGAACACACATCGGTCTCCTCCCCTTGTGAGTCCCCTCCCCCATACAGTTAGAACACACTTTAGGGAACATATTAACCCCTTCAGCCAGTCACATTTACACAGTAATCAGTGCGGTTTTATAGCAATAATCGCTGTATTAATGTCACTGTTCTCAAAAATGTGTCAAAAGTGTCCGATATGTCCGCCGCATTGTCATGGTCACAATAAAAATCGCAGATCACCGCCATTACTAGTAAAAAAAAATGCCATAATTCTATTCCCTATTTTGTAGATGCTTTTGCGCAAACCGATTAATTCCCCTTTTGCAATTTGTTTAACCAAAAATATGTAGAAGCATACGTATCGCCTAAACTGAGAATAAAAAAAAATATATATATTTTAATTATGATATTTATTAAATCAAAACGTAAAAGATATTGTGTTTTTTCAAAATTGTCGCTCTACTTTTGTTTATATAGCAAAAAATAAAAACCGCAGGGGTGATCAAATACCACCAAATAAAAGCTCTATGTGGGAAACAAAGGGCGTCAATTTTGTTTGGGAGCCACGTCGCACGACCGCACAATTGTCATTCAAAGTGTGACAGCGCTGAAAACTAAAAACTGGGCAGGAAGGGGATGAAAATGCCCTGTATTGAAGTGGTTAAGGGAGCATGCTGCTATTTAACCACTTAAGGACCCGCTCATGTACATTTACGTCGGTACTTTAAAGATGGATATCTCGGTAACGGCAGAACCGAGGTATCCATCTTTAGTGTGAGCGGTCCTGTACACGATAACAGCAGTCTCCGCAGCGGATTCGCCGCGAGATCACCGTTATCGGTGGCGGGAGAGGGCCCCCCCTCCCGCCGCTCTCCCGCGCCCTCCGGCTCTTACCGTTGCTGTCGGTAGCGGCGGCGGCGATCGGGTCTGTTCGGCGGCTGACTGGGGATGCAAGTGAGGGAAAAATGTCCTTCACCCGTCCCTATAGCTCTGATGGGCTGAAGTGATGTCAAAACGTCAGTCCCGCCCAGCGTCTTAGGCCCCATACACACGAACAGACAGATTTGTTCAAATCCGTCGGGCAGACTGATTTGAACAAATCTGTCTGCTGGGGACGTATTGGTTTGATCGTGTACACACGATCAAACCAAAATCCCCACCGGCAGACGGCATGGTGACGTGGTGGCCACGTCACCGCACCAGGAAGTAAATCACTTCCACACTTGCGTCAAATCCATTCGGCGCGTGTGCAAGAAGACATGTCTTGCTGGTTAGCGTACTGACCAGCAGACATGTCGGGCGGACAGGTTCCCAGCCGACAGATTTGAAAGCATGCTTTCAAATCTGTCGGCTGGCCAAATCTGTCTGCTCGCCCGTACACACAATCAAATCTGTCTGCTGGGACGGTCTGGCAGACCGTTTCTAGCAGACAGATTTGGTCGTGTGTACGCGGCCTTAAAGAAACATTTTTTTTTGTCATTTGAAAAAATGACAGTTTCCAAAAATTCTTTTTTTTTTTGCATTTTAGTCTAAATATGAGATCTGAGGTCTGAGGTCTTTGTGACCCCATTTCTCATATTTAAGAGGACCTGTCATGCTTTTTTCTATTACAAGGGATGTTTACATTCCTTGTAATAGGAATAAAAGTGATCACATTTTTTTTCAGTGTAAAAAGTAATAAAATAAATAAAAATAAATAAGAAAACAAAAAAAAATATGTTTAAAGCGCCCTGTCCCGACAAGCTTGCGCGCATAATCGAACGCATACGCGAGTAGCACCTGCATATGAAAACGGTGTTCAAATCACACAAGTGAGGTATCGCTGCAATCGTTGGAGCGAGAGCAATAATTCTAGCCCTAGACCTCCTCTGTATCTCAAAAAATGCAACCTATAGAATTTTTTAAACGTCGCCTATAGAGATTTTTAAGGGTAAAAGTTTGACTCCATGCCACGAGCGGGCGCAATTTTTAAGCGCAGCATGTTGGGTATCATTTTACTCGGCGTAACATTATCTTTCACAATATATAAAAAAATTGGGCCAAATTTATTGTTTTCTTATTTTTTAATTAAAAAAAGTGAGCTTGTAAGACCGCTGCGCAAATACGGTGTGACACAAAGTATTGCAATGGCCACTATTTTATTCTCTAGGGTGTTAGAAACAAATATATAATGTTTGGGGGTTTTAAGTAATTTTCTAGCAGAAAAAACAGTTTTGGTCTTGCAAACACCAAATCACACCAAGGATGCAATGTACTGCGATGCATGCATTTTTGTGTGCTGCACCACATGGTAGATTCAAAACAAACAAATTCTACAGAAGCATTGTGTTGTGCTGCAGTGTGTTGCAGCATCTTTGCATTTTGTACACGTATTGAAACACCATTTATAATGAATGAACAGGTGTAACATGCATTACTTTGCAACCCTACCCCACCGTATAAAATTCAAAATGCTAACCATAACATACAAGGTCATTCACAACATCGCCCTATCTACATCATCAACCTCATCTGCAGATATCGCCCAAATCGTCCCCTCCGTTCCTCCCAGGACCTCCTGCTCTCTAGCTCCCTTGTTACTTCCTCCCATGCTCGCCTTCAGGACTTCTCCAGAGCCTTTCCCATCCTCTGGAACTCCCTGCCCCAGTATGTCCAATCAGCCCCTACCCTGTCCACCTTTAGAAGATCTCTGACTACTCATTTATTCAGCAAAGCCTATCCCACACCCGCATAACAACTGTCCCCGAGCCATCCCATCAAATCATTCTCTGCAGCTATTACTTTTTGTACCACCACCCCCTCCCTTTAGAATGTAAGCTCTACAAGCAGGGCCCTCCTGTACCTTTTGTATTGAACTGTACTGTAATTGTGTTGTCCCCCTATACATTGTAAAGCGCTGCATAAACTGTTGGCGCTAAATAAATTGTGTATAATAATAATAATAATTATAATTCCATGCTGTGAATGGTGTTTTAATGTAGGGTGTATTGGTATAACAAGAACATAAAATGGCGATGTTGCATTGGATGATTGCTAAAGTGGATGGCTAGGCATCCATTAAAAGGCATGTAATTAATAGACATGTGCAGACTGGAATATTTTGTTTTGTTTTTTTGTTTTCGTTTGGAAAATACATTTATTTAGTTACTCCCCAAAATCGTTTTGATTTATTTTGTTTCGTTGGAGAATAGCTTTCGTCCGAATATCCAATAATACTTGGTTTCTGGCGAATGGTCAAAAGAATATTCGACGGAACGTTGAATCTTTACGTCGAATCGTACATTTCCGTTCGAATATTCCGCCTACAAGAATTCTAATACTGTATGACTAGTGATGTCGAATCTATTTTCTCATAAATCGAAATCTAATCTCTGTAATGTCGAATCTATTATTTCTATAGTGTCGAATCTTTTCCCTATAATGTCCAATCTTTTCCCTATAATGTCCAATCTCTCTATATCGAATTTTTACCGCAGCGAAAACGAAAATAAAGCATTTTTTATGTCGGATCTTTCGGTTTTCGTTTCTTGCGCTTTCGTTATCGTTTGTTAAAACGATAACGAAAAAAATGGATTTTCGGAACGAAAACGAATGCACATGTCTAGTAATTAATATATTTGTTCCCACATGATCTGATGACTCATAGGATGAGAAGGACTCAATGCTTTGGTCAGGACATAGGCATCGTACACACGACCGAGATTCTCGTCGTAAATGAAACTTAGTTTTCCTCGACGAGGTTCTTGTCAGGCTTGTCGAGAATCTTGACAAGCTGTCTTTGCGTACACACTGTCAAGACAAAATCTTGTCGTTCTCAAACGTGGTGACGTACAACACATTCGACGACACTATAAAGAGGAAGTTTGCTTCCACCAGCGACACCCTTGGGGCTGCTTTTGCTAATCTCATGTTACTGCGTGTTAGGTAAAAGTTTGGTGAGATGATTCGCGCTTTTCAGTCTGTTACAGCGTGACGAAGGTGCTATCTCCATTACAAACTTTTACTGAAGGTGCTCTCTAGTCTCATACTTTATTCTGAGCATGCGCAGGTTTCTAAGCATACACACGAACGTGTTTCTCGTCGTAAACCAGCCTGACTATAAACACGACGAGGAAATTGAGACTCCCAATGAGAAAAAAGACAACATGTTCTCTTTTTTTTTCCTCGAGTTCCACAACAGTTTTCTCAGCGAAAAACATACACATGACCGTTTTCCTCTGCAAAAAAGCTCTGCCACCAATTTTCTTGATGGATTTTGTCGAGGAAAATGGTCATGTGTATGAGGCCATACAGTACTAAATTAATAAAAAATATTCAATATATGAACTTACGCTTTTTTTTATTTCATAATATAATGACCATCTGTGTTCACTTGGGCTATTCAGTGAGCAAGCCAAGTGAACTCATCTACTCCTTTGGTAAATGAATATCAATGTGCATCTTTTTATCACAAACTACTTCTTCAGGTTTAATGTTTGATTTCTCACTATACAGGGGGAACAAACTTACAAAACCTGTTGGAGGTACTGTTTATATAACACATAACACACAGAGAAATCTGCAGTGCCTTAAGCTAAATGCCCAGAAGGCACAGCAAGAGCATCTGTATTAATTGCAGCTTCTGGGACTGCAGCTGTTGGCATGCTATAGAGACTGTATCTGCGTCTGTTATGTACTGTGTAAATACTACATAGGTCCCATACTGGAAAGAGACTTATGTCATGTACTGTGAGATACAATGTACTTTAATTGAAGATGTGTGCCAAAAACACATTGTTTATTTCCAATAATAATGCTACTTTATCCATATTCTTCACTACAAAACCTTTGTATATACACTTGTTAATTCTGAACAGACACATACATACAGTATGGCCCGGATTCACAATGCACTTACGCCGACGTATCTCCAGATACGCCGCGTAAGTACAAATATGCGCCGTCGTATCTGTGCGCCGAACCCACAAGCTTAGATACGCCTAAAAACAGACTTCATCCCACCGACGTAACTTGCCTACGCCAGCGTAGAGTGGGCGCATATTTACACTGGACGCATGTGGCGCTCCCATTAATTTTCGATTCAAATATGCAAATGAGGGAGATACGCCGATTTACAAACGTACTTGCGCCCCCCGATTTACGCGGTTTGCGTAAGTTTTATGTTTGGCGTGAAGTAATTCCCCATAGATGAGGCGCAACCCATGCAAAGGTATGGACCAGGGAACACAAGCCTACGTATTTTACGCTGGACGTCTGTGAATATGGGCCGACGTGGGTCTGGCTGGGCGTAGGTTACGTTAACGGAGTACACAGTGATGCGGCGTATCTTAGGCAGTTGTTTTGACGTGGTTGTATTAATGCGCATGGGGATACATCCATGTCCCAACACATGCGCAGTTCATTTTAAGTACTTGTCTGGCGCCCGGCCCATCATTTGCATGGGGTCACGCTTCATTAACATGGATCACTCCCACTTCCAGCCCACTTCCACCTACTTCCACTTACGCCGGCTTACGCCTACAAAATATACGCTACGTCAGCGCAGAGTTGGGAGCATTTGCTTTGTGAATTCCATGCTTGCCTCTCCGAGCTGCGCCGGTGTAGCTTAAAAGAGATATGTTACGGCGGCATAAATAGGCACCGATGTATGTGAATCCGGGCCTATATGTTTAATAGACCAATTCATTATTCTTTCACTTTGTAAAAGTACATCTGAAAAGTGAAGGCATACTCATGGAGCCTGACGGACCCTTATTTTCAAGGACTGTCTCCTTTTGAAAAAAAAAAAAAACACTCTCTCCTCCTGACTTGTCCCTCCTTTTAGTCTTTTTACAAGAATAGGTAATCAGCCAAATGATCAGGCAAAGAGTTAGGCCGGCAATACACGGTTCGAATCTCGGCCGGATCAGCAGAAAACGGCTGTGATTCAAACCGTTACTTTGCAGGCTGAATGTACCAAGTTGATTGACCAACTTGGGCACGACCTGCCTGCCGGATTCTCTTATGATCATTTGTGAGGCCTCGTACACACGACTGAGGAACTTGTCGTAAATGAAACATCGTTTTCCTCGATGAGTTCCTTGTTAGGCTTGTTGAGAATCTTGTCAAGCTTTCTTTGCGTACACACTGTCAAGACAAAATCTTGTTGTTCTCAAACGCAGTGACGTACAACATGTACGACGGCACTATAAAGGGGAAGTTTGATTCCACTGGCACCACTCTTGGGGCTGCTTTTGCTAATCTCATGTTACTGCATGTTATGTAAAGGTTTGGTGAGAGACGATTCGCGCTTTCCAGTCTGTTACAGCGTGACAAATGTGCTATCTCCATTACGAACGCTACTTTTACCGAAGGTGCGCTCCCGTCTCATACTTTGTTCTGAGCATGTGCGGGTTTCTAAGCATACACACGAATGTGTTTCTCGTCGTAAACCAGCCCGACGGGAAACACGACGAGGAAATTGAGACTCCCGACGAGGAAGAGAGAACTTGTTTTCTCGACGAAAAACATACACACGACCATTTTCCTCTGCAAAATAGGTCTGCCTCCAAGTTTCTTGATGGATTCTTTGATGGAAATTTTTTTTAATTCAATTATCTCTGGTAATGCATTAGGTGTGCACGCCTTCAATTTCTGTTTTTCTTGTAACTATAGCTTGCAGTTTACTGAAAAGGAGCAAAGTTAGAAGAAATAATGCAAAATTGATTTAGAATGGACGCATAGACTGCAGAACAATATTTGGTCTACATTTCTTTTAAACAATAAAATGTATATACATAACATAGAGAAAATACCTTTATATTTAGCTCTCCATTTAGAAAAAAAAAATAACTCAAAAAAATAACTCCCTGCTACTATATATTTAATGTTGAAAACTCCAGCTTTCTGACATACACATTAAATATAATTTGTATCCATTTAGAGATGACAGCTGCAGGAGGACTTACTTATACACAGGCTATACAAAGGGTCATGTGTAAACTGTATACCTACTTGATACATACATGTGCAGTAATTGGTGACTAGACACAGTATGTATCATTAGGCTAGCACTTTAAACAAAATGCAGCTAACTGTAGGGATGTACTTCTTTTCACTGGGTAAATGCTAACATAATTGATACCTAAAGCCGTCAACTTCTGCTTTGCAGGATAAGTATTATCAGGGTCAAAGTGCTGAAAACCCAGAAGATTTTTATAGAAAGACCATTCAGAAAATTGTTTTCAGTGGTCATTTTTTTATGAAGTGACCTACTTCCTTTAAACCATCAGTATATCATGGCTACACATCTCATTGCTAATTAGAAGAGCATTTTAAAATAGCATTCCTTATAAAATGGTAATATATATGTTGCTATATTAGCAAATAATTTTAAATGAACTTTACTTGTCTGCAAAAAACTATTCAACCTTATAACTGTACTTCAGTAAAACTGGGAAAAATAAATGATCATTAACCACTTCCTGCCGGCCGTACGACTTTGTACGGCCGCAGTGTGGATGCCAATTGCCGGGAGGCCGTCTATATACGGCCTCCAGCCACTGGGGGGCGCGCGTGCCTGCCGCATCACTAAGATGGCGATGTGCGTGCCTGGCGGCCGCGATGTCCTCCAGGCACCCGTGATCGGTGTGTTACAGAGACAAGGATGTGGATCTGTGTGTGTAAAAAAAGTCAATTTTCAGCCGATGGCTTTTCTTCCAGGTGGTAGTTCTGTAAGTGTCCATGTTTTAGTGTCAGGCCGTGTACACACGGCAGAGAACCTCGACGGGCAGAACACATCGTTCCGCCCGTCGAGGTTCTCTGCCGGCCGTCGAAATCGGCGACCCGCCCATCGGGAATGGCAACCAGCCATTCATCCAGGCGGGCCGTTGAGCAAAAAGAGAGCGTGCTCTCTTTTCGCTCGACGGGATTCCCGACGGGCGGGGCGAGCGCTCTGTGTACACACGGCCGAGGTCCTCGCTGGAATGCAGCTTCCAGCGAGGTTCTCGCTGGTTTTCAGCGAGAACCTCGGTCGTGTGTACGCCGCTTCATGCATGGATTTTATCTCTTCCTCAGCAGCTTTTATCCATTTAGTTGCTTCTTGTTCTGAAAGTTGAGATATGTCTTCTCAGTTTACAGGTTCGTTGATACTGGCAGTACTTGCTTTGTATGAGAGATGTATAGGTGGTTTACCATTGTTTTCTCTTGTTGAATGTCTCAGTTTTGTGTCTGAGCCTTCTTGTATCTGCTCTTCAGTACTGGTTGAGTCTACACTCACTTCAACTGGTGAAGGGGGCTGGAGGAGGGCTGATATGACAGGAGACTGCAGAGATCCATGTGTATTCATCTAGAGAGGAGAAATGTGCATGCAAGCAGTGGTGTGTGTGTGTGTGTGTCTGTCTGTATATGTGTGTGTGTGAGTGTATGTGTTGTGTTTGTGTGCCTCTGTGTGTGTGTGTGTGTGTGTGTAAGTCCATTAAGTGAACAAGCAGCAGCTTCAGCTGCCCACAGTTAAAATGGCTGCAGCCAGACTTAGTGAAGGGAGATGTCTGCAGCATATTTGGCAAGTACCAATTCACAGTGTATATAAATTAATATTCAAAGTGGTTGGAGGGAAGCTTCAGAATGGCAAAGATGTTTTTATTACAAATTATGTGAGCAGACTGCAGTTCCTCTTTAAAGATATATACTATGATTCTGTACTTGCCAAATATGCTGCAGAAATCTCCCTCCACTAAGTCTGGCTGCATCCATTTTAACTGTTGTCAGCTGAAGCTGCTGCCTGTTTACTTCCTGGATTTACACAGACACACACCTCCAGATCTGCAGCTCTCATTGGCCCTCTTATGACTCACCCACCCCTCCCTTCTAGCAAACTCTCAGGCTGCGTACACACGATCAGACAGATGGTGTGTACGGCCCATCGGAACGTTATCTGTCGGACCAAAGTTTTAAAACTTGCTTTAAAATCTGTCTGATGGACACCTGTCCGTCGGACCAAAACAATGGTTAGTACACAAAAGCATCGGACCAAAAACCCACGCATGCTCAGAATCAAGTCGACGCATGCTTGGAAGCATTGAACTTCGTTTTTTCAGCACGTCGTTGTGTTCTACGTCACCACGTTCTGGCCTGATCGTATTTTTGGCCCGATGATGTGTACGCACATCAGACCATCAGACAACTTCAGCGTGGTCCGATGAAAACGGTCCGTCGGACCATTCTCATCGGACCGGTCTGATCGTGTGTATGTGGCCTCACACAATTGGAATTTCTGATGAAAAAAGTCAGACGGAATTTTTACATTGGATATTCCGACCGTGTGTGGTTGCCATTGGACTTTTTTCCATTGGAGTTTATTTTTTCTATCCTATCGGAAATCCTATTGGAAATTCAGATCGTCTGTGTGGAACTCCGAAGGAGAAAAAAACATGCATGCTCAGAATCAAGTCGAAGCATGCTCGGAAGCATTGAACTTAATTTTTTCTTGGCTCGTTGTAGTGTTTTACGTCACCGTGTTTTGGACGGTCGGATATTGGTCTGACAGTGTGTATGCAAGACAGCTTGAACGGAATTATGATGGCAAATTCCATCGGATTTTATCCCATCGCAAATTCCCATTGTGTGTACAGGGCATAAGAGAGAGAGCTGTGCATGATGTCATAAGCCATGTCATAAGCCTAAGCTAATGACCAGACAAGAAACAGGAAGTGGGCTGTGTAAGGTATTTACTGGCAAATGTTTTACTATCCAAAGAAGATTTAATAGATGAAAAGATAAAAAAAAAATACTGAAGGTTCGCTTTAATACAAGCAATTCATGCATTCTCCTATTGCAGTTAGACCCCATATATATATATAAAAAAATACAGACTTCAGCAATAGGGCTTTCAACCATCTCCATTTTTTTTTATCAAAGCTTTTATATAAATAAAAAAACTAAAAATCCAATATGCTGCATACCAGTACTTACATATTAGCTATCTTTCTTGTTCAGGTTTTTCTGTTTATATTCCCTAACTTTTAGGGCCAATTCACACATGAAAGGACAGCTGCACACAGTAAAATGCAGCGGTTTACTGTCTGGCAGCTGTGAGTTCTGACTGCAGTGATGCAGCAGTAGGGGGCAGTGTGGTGCATGATTCAGCACATTACACATTTCTCTATTTTATTCTATTTTTTCAAACTTTATTTGAAGTGCACCAAAGTGACACTTTATGTTACGGTACAACAGCGCTGTATGTTATGCTTCTGTGCAGTGACATGCGATCCTGTCCTACTGTGATAAAATGCAGCATGTCTTCATTTTATCACAGATCACTGCAGAACAGTTTTAGGCTGTGTTTTGGTGTGAATAGGACATGCAAAACTATTCTTTTTTTGTGTGTCCTCACTTGTGTATGGGTTATTTGGCCCTTAAGGTCACAAGAAAAGACAAGGTCTGCATTTCTGACAAGGTCAATTCATATTTTGCTTCTAGTTTATTGTAGCTAGGTTTAATATGAATGTTTCTCTCTTCATTTTGCACCAAAACACTTGCATTTCTTTTTTGAAAGATTTCCATGCCTTGATCTTCTCTGTTGTGCATTGCCCAAACTTCCAGTTGGGCAGTGCACACTGTACAATTGTATTCATGCATTTAGATAATGTGTACCATGATTTTTTTGTGTAGCTGTAACACTATGCATTTGCACCCTAAACATGGCGTAGTTAAATAACGCTTTAAACAACATGTTTGTTGGATGCCCTTAGCCCCCATATTGGCCCTTCTGTGCCTGCTGGTCATAGTTCAAGTGCCTTGAATTCATTATGATTTAAAACAAATCTCACACCCATAGAATTTGCCTTGTACACAAACCTCTTTTCTAGGGCTTTTTTCAGGGGGAACTTGGGGGAACTCAGTTCCAGCATCTTTGGCTCAGACCCTTTGGTGTCTGCTCTCCACAATCACTTGTAAACGCAGAAGTCCGGTTTCTGTGTATACAAGTGACAGCTCTGCACTCTGTGTGTAACCCCCTAAACTCTGCAATATGTATGTAATGCAATCCTGGTATTTAATGCCCCTTTAACCACTTCAGCCCCGAGCCTGTTTTTCAGATTCGGTGCTTACAAGACTAAAACAGTTTTTTTTGCTAGAAAATTATTTAAAACCCCCAAACATTATATATTTTTTTCTAACACCCTAGAGAATAAAATGGCGGTCATTGCAATACTTTTTCTCACACCGTATTTGCGCAGCGGTCTTACAAGCGCACTTTTTTTGGAAAAAATTCACTTTCTTAAATTAAAAAATAAGACAACAATAAATTTGGCCCAATTTTTTTATATATTGTGAAAGATGAGGTTACGCCGAGTAAAATGATACCCAACATGTCACGCTTAAAAATTGCGCCCGCTCGTGGCATGGCGTCAAACTTTTACCCTTAAAAATCTCGATAGGCGACGTTTAAAAAATTCTACAGGTTGCATTTTTTGAGATGCAGAGGAGGTCTAGGGCTAGAATTATTGCTCTCGCTCTAACGATCGCGGCGATACCTCACTTGTGTGGTTTGAACACCGTTTTCATATGCGGGCGCTACTCGCGTATGCGTTTGCTTCTGCGCGCGAGCTCGTCGGGACAGGGCACTTTAAAAAAAAAATTTTTTGGTTTTCGTTTTTATTTCTATTTATTTTATAATGTTTAACACTGAAAAAAAAAAATTATCACTTTTATTCCTATTACAAGGAATGTAAACATCCCTTGTAATAGAAAAAAGCATGACAGGTCCTCTTATATATGAGATCTGGGGTCAAAAAGACCTCAGATCTCATATTCAGGCTTAAATGCAAAAAAAAAAAAGAAAAAAAAAAAAGTCAAAATGTAAACAAATTAAATGTCTCTTTAAGACGCTGGGCGGAAATGACGTTTTGACGTCACTTCCGCCCAGCAGAGGTATGGGGACGTCTGAGGGACATTTTTTCCCTCAGTCGCATCCCCGGACAGCCAGCAAGAGGACCCGATCGCCTCCGCCGCTACCGACGGCTACGGTAAGCGGCGGAGGGCGCGGGAGAGCGGCGGGAGGGGGGGGGCACCCTCTCCCGCCGCTGGTAACGGCGATCTCGCGGCGAATCCGCCGCGATGACCGCCGTTATCGTTAACAGGACCACCCCACGAAGAGATGGATATCTCGGTTGTGGCAGCAGCTGCTGCCGTTACCGAGATATCCATTTTCAAAAAAATGACGTCTTTGGACGTGGGGCTGGTCAGAAGTGGTTAAGACCCTTCTACTGTTTGTGAAATCTGAACGGGGTCAAGGTTGCGTTTCTGCACCTATTTTCTGAGAAATAAAGCTCTGTACATACCTATTTTTTTCCAATTTCCCTCCACTAATTAAAAACATTTGTCATATTATCAAGATTCTATGTTGCCATTCATGATGATTTTACAGTATGTTTTCTTTCATTTCAATGTCCCTCCAGAACTGATATTTCCGTTTTTGGTAGATGTTGGAGAGTTAAAATTGGCAAAACAGTTGGTGGGGCAGGTAAATATATATTTTTATTAATTATCATTACTTTTTTTACAAGTACTGGACTTGTATTTACACTTTGGGGCTATCCTGTAAAATTACATATACATTCATTCTGCACAAATAGGGGAAACAATTGAATGTTATTAGGCTATTTTCTTTTCAGTCAAATGTCATACATTTATACAGGAACATACCAAATTTGGTATTTAGATAATCCTAGGAAATAAACACGTATTTGCTATTATTGTAAACACCATCTAGTGGCCATAATGCAGTATTTTCCTGATCCATTCCATTCTGTAGGGATGAATACATTTCGACCTGGAGAGAAGATATTCTAATAACATTTGGTGTTATCCCCATTTTCACAGAATGGATGTGCATGCAGTTTTGCAGTAACTGTGCATTTTCTTTTTTTATGAAACTTTTTTGTCATGAAACATATGTGCATATGTGTTGTTAAGGCAGGTTATGACATGTTTTCATAGTTTTCGTAGTTTTCATGCACTGACTCACAGTTTAACCACTTCAGCTCCAGGAAGGATTTACCCCCTTAATGACCAGGCCATTTTTTGTGATACAACACTGTGTCGCTTTAACTGACACTTGCGTGCAGTGTTGTACACAAACAAAATGTATGTCCTTTTTTCCCCACAAATAGAGATTTCTTTTGGTGGTATTTCATCACCTCTGCGGTTTTTATTTTTTGCGCTATAAACAGAACAAGAGCGACAATTTTGAAAAAAAATATATATTTTTTTACTTTTTGCTATAATAAATATCCCCCCAAAAAAACAAAAAACAAACAAAAAAAACAAAAATCTTCATCAAATTAGGCCAATATGTATTTTTCTACATATTTTTGGTAAAATAAAATCGGAATGAGCGTATATTGATTGGTTAACATAAAAATGATAGTGTCTACAAAACAGGGGGATACATTTATGGCATTTTTTTTTAGTAATGGCGGTGATCAGTGTTTTTTAGCAGGACTGCGACATTGCAGCGGACAGATTGGACACTTTTGTGACTTTTTTGGGACCAGTGACATTTATACAGCTATCAGTGCTAAAAATAACCACTGATTACTGTATAAATGACACTGGCAGGGAAGGGGTTAACACCAGGGGGCGATCAAGGGGTTCATTGTTCCTTAGGGAGGTGTTTCTAACTGTGGGATGAGTGAACTGACTAGGAGAAGTGAGAGATTGTTGTTCCTAATCACTAGGGACAGCAGATTTTTTTCTCCTCCTCTGTCAGAACAAAGATCTACCGTATTTTTCACCTTATAAGACGCACTTTTTCTTCCCCAAAACGGGGGGGGGGGGGAAAGTTGGTACAACTTATAAGGCGAATACACGGTTTCGCCTGACCGATCCGCGTCCCACGGAGCGCACCGCCGCCATGGCCTTAGGAAAGACTGCAGCTTTGGCCTAGCTCCAGAGCGGTAGGCCATCTTTGTACACCCGGCGCGCTGACGTCATCACTGCTCTGCTCGTGGATCTGTTTATCCCTAGCAGAGCACGCACCGCGATCTTGCCATGCACCTGCAACAACAGTGAGTTGTGGGGGCAATGTTACTGGCTATAATTACTATGTGGGGGCAATGTTACTGGCTGCTATTACTAATGTGGGAGAACTGTTACTGGCTGTTATTACTATGTGGGGACAATGTTACTGACTGCTATTACTAATGTGGGGGCAATGTTACTGGCTATTACTAATGTGGGGGCAATGTTACTGGCTATTTCTAATGTGGGGGTGGTGCGATGGGGTTGAAGGGTAGGGGGGGCAAATATTTTACTACAGTATTTGGTTCATAATGTTTTTTTTCTACATTTTCCTCCTTTAAAATTGGGTGCGTCTTATATGCCGGAGCGTCTTATACGGCGAAAAATACAGTATTTGTTTATATTGGCAGATCCCTGTTCTGGCTCTCTGTGAGGCGATCATGGGTGTGCGGCGGACATCGTGACCGCCTGGCATGCACATTGGCTCCGGCGTTGCACGCGCGCACCTGCTATTGCTTTTAAAACGGCTGACGTTCACCTATGTGTACGCAGCCGTGCGAACCTGCCGCAGTATAATGACGCCAGCTGGTCAACAAGCAGTTAGTTAATGAACATCAGTTTGAATTCCGTTGTCCTCTAAGCATTTTGCATTTCCTTTTCCCCCCAAAATAAAACCCACAAGCTTTATTTGTTGGCAAGCTATTATACTGCATTAATATGTAAAAAATAAAAACACATGCTATCTGCATTTTACTGTATTATCATTCATTTCTGTAGGCCTTGACAACATGCAGAAAAAGTCATTTATATGCATTATTTATAACACACTACACTGCAGAGCTGAAATTTGAGTGGGCCTGGATGATTTGTATGAAATTCTTTGTTTGCTTTGGTGTGAGAGTTGACTGCAATATACCCCATAGAGCTGAAATATGACTTAGTGCTGAAAATGTTAACCAAAATGCTCTACAACATTTGATGCATCAAGGTTTCTAATGTAATCAGACAGAAGAACAATTCCCAATATACAATACCACACATTTATAACGTATTGCTATAACTCAAACGGAATGTTCTGAAGAATGAGAAATATAATCAGAAAAAATATTACATTGTACAGTATCCACAAGTATCAGAGACACGCAAAAGAAAATATTTGAATAGTCAAAGTCATCTTGCAGATTACAGCTAATAGAAAAAAATTTGGTATAGAAATTGCAAATCTATTTTTTTTCTTGTAATAAATGGATTTTTCAGGCTCATCTAAGCCCCTTTTTTTCAGTAAATCCAGCCAGAAGCTACCTACTGTGCCTATTGCAAACAGTTAGGGAGTTCATCTGAGCATGCAATGTAATAATCTTCAAAAGGGGGAAATCATGCATAGCAAATTTAGCCTTTCGGATATTCATTTCAGAACTCAGTGAAAATTAAGCCAGGATTTCATAACAGTATATGCAAACACCTAAGTTACATGTAGTCACACCAAAATATCTTTACATCAATCTGACAAGATACATATAAGTTTGGAAATGTAGTGCCATTTATTTTTTAAGTTAGAGTATATTTTAACATACCTTAGAATGTTTTAGATAAAAATAATATAATATCCCATTATTATGTTGTTTTTCTTTATCAGACCATATAAAGCCCCATACACACGGTCAGACTTTTGGCCAACCAACTTCAAAATCTGCAACTTTTCAAATTTGTCTGATCGTGTGTACGCTGCATCAGACCAACTTTTCAGGTTTCATCCAACAAAAAGTTGGGTCTGCGAACGGACCAACTTTTCGGCAACAAAAATCTGATGGTGCTTTGTGTGACCGTGTGTACAGCAATCCAACCAACTTTTGTACAAAGTGCAAATACGCATGCTCAGAACCAATGTTAAAATCAACCAACAATAGCAGAAGTTAACCAAAGGGTGGCGGTAAAGAGCAGAAAAAAGCAGAAAAACCACGTGATGATGGGAAAGTTTTAGAAAAGTTTGCAGAAAAGTCTGACTGTGTGTATGCTATGGGTGTGACCGGACAAATCAATTAGGACAAAAATCCAAGGGAAATTTTGTTGGATGTCCTACCGTGTGTATGGGCCTTTAGAGATTATTACTGTGGGTATTCTGTTCATTGTGCTGAGTAGTGAATTGGGTTCAGTTGACAGCACAGGTGTTATTTATTGACCACTAGCCACCCGGTGGCCGACTATTTACGGCCGCAAGGTGGCTCTAATCTGCCGGGAGGCCGTAATATCGCAGTCGTGACAAAAATCGCAGATCAATGCCATTACTAGTAAAAAAATTAAAAAAATAATAACCAAAAATGTAATAGTTACATAGTTACATAGTTACATAGTTAGTCAGGTTGAAAAAAGACACAATTCCATCCAGTTCAACCATAAAAAAATAAAAAATAATAAACAAACAAAATAAAACACAGTACATCCCATACACCCAACTCCATACCCACAGTTGATCCAGAGGAAGGCAAAAAACCCCAGCAGAGCATGATCCAATTTGCTACCGGAGGGGAAAAAATTCCTTCCTGATCCCCCGAGAGGCAATCGGATTTACCCTGGATCAACTTTACCTACAGAACTTAGTACTCAGTTATATTATGTGTATTTAGGAAAGAATCCAGGCCCTTCTTAAAGCAATCTACTGAGCTGGTCAGAACCACCTCTGGAGGGAGTCTGTTCCACATTTTCACAGCTCTTAATGTGAAGAAACCTTTCCGTATTTGGAGGTGAAATCTCTTTTCCTCCAGACGTGAAGAGTGCCCCCTTGTCCTCAGCGTTGACCTTAAAGTGAATAACTCAACACCAAGTTCACTATATGGACCTCTTATATATTTGTACATGTTGATCATATCCCCCCTTATTCTCCTCTTCTCAAGAGTGAATAAATTCAGTTTTTCTAATCTTTCCTCATAGCTGAGCTCCTCCATGCCTCTTATCAGTTTAGTTGCCCTTCTATGCACTTTCTCCAGTTCTCCGATATCCTTTTTGAGAACTGATGCCCAAAACTGGACTGCATATTCCAGATGAGGTCTTACTAATGATTTGTACAGGGGCAAAATGATATCTCTATTTCTGGAGTCCATACCTCTCTTAATACAAGAAAGGACTTTGCTTGCTTTGGAAACCGCAGCTTGGCATTGCATGCCATTATTGAGCTTATGATCAACTAAAACCCCCAGATCCTTCTCCACTACAGATCCCCCCAGTTGAACTCCCCCAAAGCATGTATGATGAATGCATATTCTTAGCCCCCAAGTGCATAACTTTACATTTATCAACATTAAACCTCATCTGCCACATAGTCGTCGAATTAGACAGAGCATTGAGGTCGGCTTGTAAATTGGAGACATCCTGCAAGGACGTTATTCCACTGCATAGCTTGGTGTCATATGTAAAAACAGAAATGTTACTTTTGATCTCAGACCCAATATCATTTATAAATATATTGAAAAGTAAGGGACCCAACACTGAACCTTGGGGTACACCGCTGATAACCTTGGACCATTCAGAGTAAGAATCATTAACCACAACTCTCTGAATCCTGTCTTTCAGCCAGTTTTCTATCCATTTACAAACTGATATATCTAATCCTGTAGACCTTACCTTACACATGAGCCGTGTGTGGGGAACTGTATCGAACGCTTTTGCAAAATCCAAGTATACCACGTCCACTGCCACGCCTCTGTCCATGGTTTTACTTACCTCTTCATAAAAGGAAATCAGGTTTGTCTGACAACTTCTGTCTTTCATGAATCCATGCTTTCTGCTGCTTAAATAGTTTGTTTCCAGCAAGAACTCATAAATGTGGTCTTTTATTAAACGTTCCAGTATCTTCCCAACTATAGAAGTTAAACTAACAGGTCTATAGTTACTTGGTAAAGACTTTGTTTCCTTTTTAAATATAGGCACATCATTGGCTCTACGCCAATCCAGTGGTACTATTCCTGTCATTAATGAGTCCCTAAATATTAGATACAGTGGCTTTGAAATTTCAGAGCTCAATTCTTTTAGGATCCGTGGGTGGATGCCATCTGGTCCAGGTGCTTTATCCACCTTTATTCTGTCTAAATATTTCTGGACCATATCACTTTTGAGCCATTGTGGATTTGGGGCTGTGTCACTCCCACCCCCATTATGGACATGAGCTCCCCCATACTCCCATACTCCATTGTATACACAGAGCTGAAGAAAGCATTCAATAAATTTGCCTTCTCTATGTCCTCAGTCACCCACTCTAGATTATTTTGTAAAGGGCCTACATGCTCAGACTTGACCTTTTTACTATTAATATATTTAAAGAATTTTTGGGGTTTGTCCTACTATCTTTTGCAATCTGTCGTTCATTTTGAATTTTTGCATCCTTGATTTCCTTTTTACATATTCTATTATATTATTTGTACCATTTAAACAACACTAGTGTTCCTTCATTTTTATATTTTTTAAAAGCTATTTTCTTATTTTTTAACTTTGACCGTGAGCCACATAGGTTTTATCCTTAGCCTTTTAAACGTATTGCCCATGGGAATATACTTTGCAGTGAGGTTCCAAAGAGTCTTTATGAAGAATTCCCATTTCTGTTCTGTGTTCATCTGTGCCAATATTCCCTCCCAGTCCAAGCCCTGGAGAGCAGTCCTCATGCTTTGAAAATGTGCTCTCTTGAAATTAAGTGTTTTTAATTTTCCTGTATGTATTTCTTACTTATAGTTAATATTAAATGAAATCATGTTATGATCACTGCTACCCAGGTGTTCCTTTATCTGAACATTAGTAATAAGCTCTGCATGGTTTGAGATTACCAAGTCCAACAGAGCATCATTCCTACTTGGGGCCTCAATAAACTGAACCATAAAATTGTCCTGCAATAGGTTTTTAAATTTTTGTCCTTTAACTGTCCCAGAAATTCCATTATTCCAGTCAATTTCTGGGTAGTTAAAATTCCCCATTATTATCACCGTCCCAGCCCTGGCAGCCCTTTCCATCTGTGCAAGGAGCCGAGTCTCCACCTCCTAATTAACATTGGGTGGTCTATAACAAACTCCAATGATTAACTTTGAACTACGCACATCTGTATGCAGTTCCACCCATAATGCTTCAACTTCATCACACTCTCCATCAACCAGGTCCTCTTTCACGCTTGCTTTGAGGTCACTTCTCACATAGAGACAGACGCCTCCACCTTTCCTTTTTACCCTGTCTTTCCGAAAGAGAGCATAGCCAGGAATATTAATAGCCCAGTCATGTGAGGATTGAAGCCAAGTTTCAGCAATACCGATTACATCATAGCTCTCCTCATGCACCAGAGCTTCCAACTCACCTGTTTTGCTTGGAAGGCTTCTGGCATTGGTGAACAAACACTTAAATGTATTGTTACATTTTTCGCTGGTGTTTTTCATATAATTTTTAGTAGTGCAAATGGCACTATAATTTCCAATGGCTGTTTGCAACATGGGAACTTTCTTGTCACCTGCCATAACCCCACCTCCATCTATCCCCATTCCACTCTCCATTAATGTCTGACCCCTAACTGACCTGTGTGCCCAATGTAGTTCTAGTTCACCCTCCCCCCTCAAGTCTAGTTTAAATACTCCTCCAGCATTCCCCTAAACCTCTCCCCAAGCACAGCAGACCCCCTTCAATTCAAGTCCAAACCATCTTTAGCATATAGGTTGCACCCCAATGAAAAGTCATCCCAGTGCTCTAGAAACTAGTAATGTTTCTATCCCCTATTTTGTAGGCGTTATAACATTTGCGCAAACCAATTACTATACGCTTATTGCGATTTTTTTTTACCAAAAATATGTAGAAGAATATGTAATCGGACTAAACGGATTTTTATTTTATTTTAAATGGGATATTTATTATAGCAAAAAATAAAAAATATTGTGTTTTTTTCAAAATTGTCTATTGTCTCTATTTTTGTTTATAGCGCCAAAAAAAAAAAAAAACTGCATAGGTGAACAACTATCACCAAAAGAAAGTTCTATTTGTGGGAAAATTTGTGGGATTACCCGGTAATACCCTGCAATACTCCCCAATACCCGTAAATACTCCGCAATACTCCACAATACCCGTAAATACTCTGCAATACTCCGCAATACCCTGCAATACTCTGCAATAACCACTTCCCAAAGCCGGCCATCATATGACGTCCTTGACTTTGTGCAGGGATATCTGAATGATGGGTGCAGCTACAGGCATTATTCAGATATCAGCTTTTTTAGCCGGCAATTCCCTAAACCATAAGAACAACAGCTGTTCTTCCACTTGATTGTTCTTACGGGAGGCGAGAGGGGACATCCCCCTCTCCCGCTGTCCTCCGGTGCTTCTACCGACTCACCGTTACGATCGAAGCCAGGATTCTTTTTTTTATTTTTTTATTTCAGGCTTGGCAGCCTAGAGGTGAGATGTGGGGTCTTATTGACCCCATATCTCACTGTAAAGAGGACCTGTCATGCCATATTCCTATTACAAGGGATGTTTGTCAAGTGGTTAATCTCCCTGGCGGTATAATTCTTTCAGATTTTAGGTGCTGAAAGCGCTACCATTATTTGCAAGGAAATTTGGTGTTTTATACTGTAGGCCTGTAATTCTTAGGAATAACAAGAGTCTAATAGGCATCCCGGGTATGATTTTTTTTTTTTTTTTTTTTATTAAAAATTATAATATAATAAATAATTATAAAAAATTATAACAAATAATAATATAATTATAGTAAAAATTATTCAATAGTGTAATCAAATCAAAATCACTGAAATTTGCTCAGTTGCAGAATAAGATTCTATAAGATTACAGTGTAATGTATGTATAGTGTTTGTTTACATTTTTTAATTTGGCGCCATTCTCCGTCCCCGTGCGTCGTAACGTCGCAGGGAACGGAGATCGGCGGCGCGTGGGGGCGCTGTGTGAATCGAGCGAGCACCCGCTCGCTCACACAGCGCGGATGCATCGCTGGATCCATGGAGAAGGTAAGTAAACAGTCTCTGTGGATGCTGCGAGGCGAGCCCGAGTCTGACTCGGGGTTACCGATCGTAGCACAGAAATCTTACCCCGAGTCAGACTCGGGAACACCGCCAGGGAGGTTAACAGAAGTCAATGCAAGCCAATAGAATCACAAAAAAAGGTATCTATTTTAGTATCAGAGCATTTGCTTAGCATTTGCATTTGCTAGTTTATATGTCTCTTCTGTCTGTTATTAGAGTATATTAGATATTTTGTTTCTTTACCATATAGCTGGTTATTTATTATGATAGTCCTTAGTTTCAGCCCTAGTTCTTAGATTAGGAAACTGGCAGGAATTAAAACCAAGTCTGATCTGGTGTTCCTTTATACTGAGTGCAGGCCTGAGCTGGGAGTCAGTCATGCATGTGACAGCTTCCTGAACAGAGATGTATCCTCTGCCTCATTTAGCTGTGGGCCAGGAGAGTCCCCAGCTGAAAGAAAAAACTTAAACAAAAGGGCTGATGTCATTATCCACATATGGGCAATGCACATATTTGGGAAATGACTTGTCACTGGGTGGGTGGAGGCTGATCAGGAACAGAGAGACTAGTTCCCTATAGGAGAGAAAGAGATGTCACCAGCACACCAAGATCTCCTAAATGGGTCAAAAGCTTTATTAACCACTTTAGCCCCGGGCCATATTGCTGTCCAAAGACCAGAGCACTTTTTGTGATTCGGCACTGCGTCGCTTTAACTGACAATTGCGCGGTCGTGCGACGTGGCTACCAAACAAAATTGGCGTCCTTTTTTTCCCACAAATAGAGCTTTCTTTTGGTGGTATTTGATCATCTCTGCGTTTTTTTATTTTTTGCGCTATAAACAAAAATAGAGCGACTATTTTGAAGTTTAGGCCGATACGTATTCTTCTACATATTTTCCGTAAAAAAAAATCGCAATTAGCGTTTATTGATTAGTTAGCGCAAAATTTATAGCGTTTACAAAAAAGGGGGTCGTTTTATGGCATTTTTATTAATATTTTTTTTTTACTAGTAATGGCGGCGATCAGCGTTTTTTTTTCGGTACTCCAATATTATGGCGGACACATCGGACACTTTTGACACATTTTTGGGACCATTGGCATTTTTATAGCGATCAATGCTATAAAAATGCACTGGATTACTATAAATGCCATTGGCAGTGAAGGGGTTAACACTGGGGGGCAGGGAAGGGGTTAAGTGTGTTCCTATTTGTGTTCTAACTGTATGGGGGGGTGGACTCACTAGGGGAAATCACTGATCTTCTGTTCATACATTGTATGAACAGAAAATCAGCGTTTCCCCCACTGACAAGAACGAGAGGTATGTGTTTACACACATACCTCCCGTTCCCCGCTCTGTAACGAGCAATCGCGGATGCCCGGCGGCTATCGTACCTGCCGGGCACGCGCACGGGACTCGGGGGCGTGCGGGGGGTGCGCGTCCCGGCTGCCGGTGGTGCGTGTGCACCCCCTAGTGGCCGAAAAGGAGAGGACGTAGATCTACATGCTCCAGCGAGACCGAGCCACCGTCCCGCAGTAATATGATGGTGGGCGGTCAGGAACTAGTTAAGCAATCACATCATTACAGCAAAGAAAAACATTTCAGAGCCACATAGGACCCAATAAGGGACCCACACAGGACCCAATAAGACCCCTTCATCAGGCATGTGCCTGATGAAGGAGTCCTGCGTGGCTCTGAAATATTGTTATTTTTTGCTGTAATGATGTGATTGCTGAATAAAGCTTTGGATCCATTTTGGAGATCCTCGTGTGCTAGTTGCATCTCTCTCTCTCTCTCTCTGACTATTCACGGTTCCAGCTGGTGTTTGCCTTAGCACCCACTTACATACACAGCCATCTTTACAGTAACATGGAATGGTGAGTTAGTTACCCCATTAGTTCTGCTCCACTGCTCAGCAGTGGGAGCATTCAAAAGCCACTATTGGACCAAAAAGAATATGCTCACTGCCATGATCTGTAAATCTTTTGATCTCTCAGTTCCAAAACAGGTCCCACCCACCCCTAGTAGTGGCCTAGGATGTAATCTTATTGGCTTGCAAAACTTACTTCCTTTGGATAAATAAAAGAAGGTCCTGAAAACAACATATGTTTACTGTTCAAGACCTACTTTTTCAAAGTAGCATCATACAAAAAATGCATTACCTTGCACCAACGGGAAAAGCCAAACCTTTTTATGACTGCCTTCAAATCCTGCTAGACAGTATTAGATACAGCAGAGTCAGATTTTAAACAGAACCTGAATGTAAAAGAAAAACAACTACTTTGTAACAAGTAGAGTACAGTATATGAACCAAGACCAACAAATCTGATGTAGTGTACTACTGTAATTTGGATCCAATTATTATGACTCTTTTCTAATGAACTAAAATTGGAATAAAGCTTCTGATATGCAAGAATCCTGAAGCATAGTAATGCACTGTACACACGATCAAATTGTCTGATGAAAACGAACCGATGGATTTTTTCATCAGATATCCATTGAAGCTGACTTTCATCAGTCTTGCCTACACACCATCAGTTAAAAATCTGATCGTGTCAAATGAGGTGACGTAAAACACAACGATGTGCATAGAAAAATAGAGTTCAATGCTTCCGAGCATGCGTCGACTTGATTCTCAGCATGCTTGGATTTCCCCACAGACAATCGTTTTTTTCTATCGTTTTTTTAACCATACAAAAAATTTACCGATGGGAAAAAAACTGATGGGGCCCACACACGATCGGTTAATCCGATTAAAACGGTCCATCAGTCCATTTTCATCAGACGAACCGATCGTGTGTACAGGGCATAACTCATTCCACATTAGTCTTGGTTCATATGCTGGAAACAAAGCAATGATTGTTCCCAAAGTCTTTTGTGGAGATCTTCTTTGAGTAGAGAACCTAAATGTGTTGCATAACTTTGCACAAACAAGGACTCTGTGAGATTTTTGGCTCTCCATAGCTAACATAATGCAGTTTCAGAAATAGGCAGAAATATGATCCCACATTCATCAAACCCGTCTAATGCAGATTTATTAGCCTGGAAAACGTCACTTCATCAGCATAGGTAAAAGAAGGCCTTTACATGTGAAATGTGCTTCTTCATGGGATTCTTCAGGGATTTTGTTGTGCTGAGTTGCTCCATATCTATACTTGAACTGTTTCAAATGCATGCAAAAAAGGAAGAGCACAGCACTCTTTCTATTGTTCAACCTTGGTAATAGATGTATGCTTACATTGACTGTAGCAGATGGTGCTGCACAAATCACAGTTTGGTTAGTGGCAGTTTAGCAATATGTCGGGGGGGGGGGGGGGGGGGTCCCTGTACTGTTCCCACTGATGGGTGAGCACTGAGCCACATGGGCTTGCTAGGCAACAATTATGTCACTACCAATATTTCAATACCCCAGTGGGGGATGTGTGTTTGGTTCTGCACAGTCATTTATGTATACATTAATGACCAATGAATACTTTAGGTTAAAAAAAAAATTCTTGCACATATACAAACAACACAATACAAATACTTATACAGAACAAGACAAAAAAAATAATAAATGAAAATACATTTATTTTAACCCCTTCCTTACCGGGCCATAGGGATTTGACAGCCGCAGCAACCCCTCGTCGATGAGAGTGGACGTCTTATGACGTCCTTTGTTCTCGGCGTTCTAGGGCGCGCGCGCACCCGCGGCACCACTCGCGATCCCGCTGATCACGGCAGGAGTGTGGATCTGTGTGTGTAAACACACAGATCCACCTCCTGTCAGCAGTGAGGAGACCGATGTGTGCTCCCAGTACAGAGGAAACCATATACGATTATTGCGTTTTTTTTACCAAAAATACGTAGAAGAATACGCATCGGTCTAAACTGAGGGAAATTTTTTTTTTATATTTATTAAATAAAAAAGTAAAAAATATTGTTTTTTTTTTTTTAAATGTCGCTCTTCTTTTGTTTATAGCGCAAAAAATTAAAACTGCAGAGATGATCAAATACCACTAAAAGAAAGCTCTATTTGTGTGGGGAAAAAAACATAATGACTTAATTTGGTTACAACGTTGCATGACCGCGCAATTGTCATTCAAAGTGCAACAGCGCTGAAAACTAAAAATTGGTCTAGGCAGGAAGGGGGTAAATAGATAAATACATTTAACAATAACAATAATTTGTTCGGGTATATAGCAGTCATTGCTGAGAAATGTTTATTGTAACATTACAGAACAATCAGTAATTAAATTAAGTTTTGCACCATAGACCCAAAATAGTGCAGCAACACTACTGACAGAATCAGAAAGAACATCCACACTAGTAGACACTACATACAATATGGAGAGGATAGAAGACCAGATCTTACTGAATTTATTCAGACCCCCCCTGGGCTTACAGTATAAATAAGTCGTTCTCTATCCAGCACAGCATTTACAGCCATGTTGCGAGTTGTTAGTATGAACCTGTGCATCCCAAAGACAATGGCTTATTTGACTGATGTGATTTTTCAATAATAAATAAGTGTATATGTTTGCAACGGAGTGCGATGACATCTCATCATTTTACTGTTTAACCATCAATGTGCATAAATCCTAAAGCACATTAAACTAACAGACAAAACTAAATGCTGGCTGAGCCTTGTGGGGTATTGTTACTGGCATGATTTTAAGCAGTTGGTCTGGAAAGTGGAAAGAATTATTGGTTTGAGGCACAGTTATAAGACCCTGTTCTTTTTGTCCCGGTCTATAGGTGTGTATAAACACTGAAGTAGGCACAAATAAAAATTATTGTTTTACTTGAATGTTTTAAACAGGGTGCATTAAAAAGAGTGTATTTCCAGATATATTTTTCTGGAGAAAAGGTAGACCCTTATATAAATCATAAAACACTCGGGCACTTTTTATTTTCCTTCATATTTTTTTGTTATCTGTGTTTGAAGTTTAGACATTGTTTAAATCAAATGGTGATGCTCAGAAGTGTCTTTCAGTATAACAATTAAGGATATGATGTTGACATTGATGTGACCCACCAACAGGGAATGAGGAGGGCTATATCAAACTATAAACAATGATCAGTAAAGACCACAGCACCAGTGACTGTGAGGGTGAACTATGCTGATACGTCTCAATTATTGCCCATAATCTAAGCTATTGTAATAAATGTGGTCCCTTTATGAGGCTACAAATTGCCTAATTGTACTCTTGGAGTAGATATATGGCTGTATATTCTTCAGTAATGTTACTGAAGCATGTTATGTAGAAATGATGGATCATCTTTGATTATACTCCTTGCTAATAACAATTGCTAATGCAGCTCTGTCTAGTTTTAATTATATTTCTATCTGCTTATGGTTTTACCTATGTCTAAGAATGCCTTTAAAACATTACATTAGTAAGTATATCAAGATAGATTTTTTGGTACTCATAAGTTTGGTTGACTCACTTGACGCTAAAAACAAATAGCTTAAATACAAGAAGTTTCCTACATTTGTAGTGAAATTGGTTCAACAAAAAACCTTTACATCAGATATGTATCAACTTCAAAATACAGCTTTACTCTCCTCAGTGAAAATTCATTACGAATCATGGAAAAATGTATTTAAAATATTGTAAGTTTACCTCTGTTAGTATTGATAACACTCAACAATTTTTTTTCTAAATAAGCATGCAATAAATATTGTATCATGAAAACCCCTGTGGTTGGCACCTTCCCTCTCAGATATGAAATATTATTTGCAGCCAGGGGCCCACGCCAACCAACTATTCCACTCACAGCTTCTAACAACTTTGAAAAAGGCTGGAAAGTGAGCAACATGAATCTGAATCAGACACAGACTGTATAAATGATTTACTGGCAAATGCAAACGCAGCAGCTCTTGGATAGGTGCTTGTTCTACATTAACATTCTTGCCAAGAATTCTTAATAAAACTTGCAGGACTCTCCAATAACTCACTTCTTCTAATTTATATGGCTTTACCTAATGTTGCATATCTCAACAAATATTTGGGAGTAGACTTGGGAATAGCCAAGCATTAATAGCACTTTCCAGTTGTATAGGGAATCTTTTTTAGGATAATAATTTTAGCTTGAGCAATAAAGAATAATGACAAGGTATTAAGTTATAGTAAGATCTTGCCCGAGTTGTCTGTATAGTGCTTCATAAAAAAATAAAAAATATATATTTTTCTTGCTGTCAAACTTTTAGAAATATACATACAGTATATGTACTTTCTTAAAAATAATGTTTCAGTTCATGTTTCTGTATTTTATTTATTATATTATGTTATGCTACTAAAAATAATCATAATGTAAGACTTTAAAAGTGATGTTTAAAAACTGTTAAAGTGAATGAAAAAAAAGCAATCTAATGCACATAAATTACAGAAATTGCTGTTTGATGTACCAACAAGTTTTCCACATTGATTGCTAAATGGGGGATCAGCTTCATTATAACTACCTTAGCAGTGTTGTAATTAAAAAAAGCTGCAGAGTCTGCATCCCTTTAGGCAAGGATGAGCCATAAAAGTATCTCACTAAAATGAAATTCCTGTTAAAGGGGATATCTGGAACTTGATTTCCTCTGTGTGCATACAAGATTCCTAAATAGGTTCTGTACACACGCAGTGTTTAAAATGCTCCCAGGTTGCCATATACCAAGAAAGAACCACCTGAGAATTTTAAATAATCATAGCAGGCTGAAAAATTAAATACAAAGGTAAGTTTATTAACACAGAGGAACTCAAGAAGCGCTGACTATATTTAAAGTGTCACCTTGTCTAATGCCACTGCAGTTTTACGGCTGTAACCAGATTTACAAGTAGATTAGGTACATATGTGCCCATAGGCACTGGCAACAGAGACAAAGAAGTCGCTATGTATGTACAGTTATTCCCATGCATATTTTCCCCATCTTGGTTAGGAACACAGTAATCTCACTGTTACATATTATCATTATATTTTAAGCAAGGCTAGGATAAATGAAATATTCTGCATAAAGGAGGTAATTCTAAAAGAAGAGTGTTGTGTTGAGCACCAAAATGTGTATTCTTGCAGGCTCACATCCATCCCCATGTTTTAAACTCAGTCTGTATTAAAACTTTTAATGTTTATGGGGTCCACATGGCTCTACCAATCCCTGGAAATTTAGAAAAATTCAAACATGCTCCACATCGGTGTGGCATCTGATGCGCATTTGCACATAACTGCAGTTTAATTTAAGTCATAAAAAATATATGAAAGATAGCATCCTTTGCTTCCATACAGACATTAATCTCTACACCCCCCCCCCCCCAAGATGGTGCCCTGCATATACAGGGTGGGTAATTTATATGGATACACCTTAATAAAATGGGAATGGTTGGTGATATTAACTTCCTGTTTGTGGCACCTTAGTATATATGAGGGGGAAAACTTTTCAAGATGGGTGGTGACCATGGAGGCCATTTTGAAGTTGGCTATTTTGAATCCAACTTTTGTTTTTTCAATAGAAGAGGGTCATGTGACACATCAAACTTATTGGGAATTTCATAACTTTATTCTTTCATAAGTTATTTACAAGTTTCTGACCACTTATAAAATGTGTTCAATGTGCTGCCCATTGTGTTGGATTGTCAATGCAACCCTCTTCTCCCACTCTTCACACACTGATAGCAACACCGCAGGAGATGTTTCTTCATTAGTGACAGATTTCATGCATCCACATTTTGGAAAATCCAACACTGAACCAGTTTCACAAAACCTAGCAAGCAGTTTGCTAACTGTAGCATGGGAGATGGGTGGTCTCGTAGGCTGTCTTGCATTGAAATCTGCTGCAATGACCAGGTTACTGCGTTCACCAGACATCAACACAATTTCTATCCGCTCTGCACGTGTTAATCTCGGCGACATATCAATGGCTGTAAGCAAAGAGAAGCTTGTAAATAACTCATGAAAGAATAAAGTTATGTTAAAACCAAGCACACCATTGTTTTTCTTGTGAAATTCCCAATAAGTTTGATGTGTCACATGACCCTTTTCCTATTGAAAAAAAACAAAAGTTGGATTCAAAATGTCCGACTTCAAAATGGCCTCCATGGTCACCACCCATCTTGAAAAGTTTCCCCCCTCATATATACGAATGTGCCACAAACAGGAAGTTAATATCACCAACCATTCCCATTTTGTTAAGGTGTATCCATATAAATGGCCCATCCTGTAGTAAGTATATGATCTTTGGCATCAAAAGGAAAAGCACATTTTCTAAGATCAACAAAATTCACAAAACTGTCCTTATATTTCCAGAGAAAAGCCATAATCTGTGCGCCAATAATAATTTATTTTTCTGTTTTGTTCAGTCGAGAAGTTAATTTGAAAATGGAGGACTTCAAGCAGATCTCAATATATCTTCCCGTATTTACAGCGTAGTAATGCAGATTGCTTTTTTTTTTATTGTTAAATGTTATGAAGCAATCAGCTCCTTGGAATCTGATCATGCTACACACTTCTCCATAGGACTTGTAGCACACTGCTGTGAAAATAATGCTTCTGCATTGTGTTTCTATTGAGAAGAAACTGATGACACAAGGGATATCACTTCCTCCGAGTACAGAAGCCAGGACCAATGTTTTTTTTTTTTTCTTAAGCTTTGTTACTTCTTTCTTTGCAGCAATAGATCACACATCTGTGAAAGAAATGTGCATCTGCATATTTTATTTTTATTAGTACAGTAAAACAAGGACTGTACATACAGCAAGAACATCTAAGATAAAACACAGCAGCAGGGACTGGACAACATTCGATCCATCTATAAGCATGATAATTGTAGCTAAGTTGATCCATCGAAATGCTTAGGTACAACCAGCATGTCGGATTTCTAGCATGCAATTATTGCCAGCGGCTATATGTATTCCTGTCCCTCATCCCATGTTTGCAGGAAAGGAGATTGCATAATCTATGGCCTGCCTTATGCCGCGTACACACGATCATTTTTTTGTGATGAAAAAAAACGACGTTTCAAGTGATGAAACAAAACAAAGTTTTTCAAACTTTATTTTCCAAAACGACGTTGCATACACACCATCGTTTTTCCAAAATGCTCTAGCAAAGCGTGGTGACTTACACCACGTTCGACGGCACTCTGTTCCATTAAAACTCTGTCTCATAACTTGCCTCTGAGCATGAGCGGCTTTAAAAACGTTGTTTTCAACATCGTTTTGCCCACACACCATCACTTTTTATGACACAAAAAACAACGTTTTGAAAAACGACACAAAAAATTCAAGCATGTTCAAATTTTTTTTTGGTCGTTTTTTTGAAGACATAAAACAACGTTTTGCCCACACACTGTGGCCCAGATTCACGTACATCGGCGGATTATTGGACCGGCGTAGCGCACCACTTTTCCGTTAGACTTGCGCAATCTAGCCGCGTAATCCCGCGATTCACGTAGCTTTTGCGCAAGAGATTGCGCAAGCGTAAGGTTTTTTCCTGAGGCGTAAGGAGGAGTAATACAAATTGGGAGGGACGTGGGCGTGTTACATTGAAATGAGCCGTGACCCCATGCAAATGAAGGGCCGGCCGACTCGCGCATGCGCGCGTGAAGGAAACCATGTCAGCTCCGTTGTGCGCATGCTCACAACTCGGGAGCGGCGCAATCAGTGAAATTGGAAATGGACTAGGGCAACGTTGTGAACTACGCAGACAGCATAAATCGACACACACAAACGCACTTCCATTGCAAAAGTACATCCCTTTGTGTCCCTTCCCATTGAATCAAGTGCTTTTGCTCTGTTGTTCGTTAGAGTGTGTTTTGTAGTTGTCAGATTAGTGTTCTGTGTGATCTAGTGCTTGTTGGTATTTTTGTGAAAGTGAGTTTTGATAAGTGTTTGAGACTGTTTGTTTGATTGATAGATTTCTGAGCGTTTGTTTTCTTGCTTTATTTTTTCATCTGATTTTTTTGTGACTGTTTCTTGCTGAGTGCTAGTGTGATTTTTGGGTGTTCTTTTTCTCTTTGTGTGTGTTCTTGCCTGATTGGTTGTGCTTGTATTTGTGACAGATTTTTGGTGACTGCTAGTGAGTTTGTTTGGAAGTATGACTGAGAGAAAAAGAAAGCTTAATTTTACAGTGGGGGAAAAAAGAATTCTTGCCCGGGCCATTAGCGAGTATGGGCGTTTTCTCCACGGCCCGCAGAGTGCCACCACCACCCTGGCCAGGAGGAGGGAGATATTGGATATGATCACGGAGCAGGTCAATTCATCGGGGGAGGGGGAGACACGGACCCGGTCTGGGATTGAAAAGAAAATAAATGACCTCCGGCGTGAGGTGAAAAAAAAATGGCCGCAATAAATGCCCATGCCAGGGGCACAGGAGGGGGCCCACCATGCCGGATTAGATTTACAGCGACGGAGCGTGTGGTGGCCCTGACCTTTCACCGGCATGAAGTGGAGGGCCTGCCAGGCTTTGACACAAGTCCGGTCCCCGCGGTGCCAGGTAAGGTTTTTATTTCTCTCAGGTGTGTAGCATGTGTGGGGGAGGGGGTGAAAGGGAATATGTGGCAAGTGTGTGGATCCTCCAACCTGTGAATGGTTTGTGTCATCCACAGCTGTGCAGGAGGGTGCAGGGCCATCTGGCCTGACCGCTCCAACGCCAGGACAGCAGCCTAATGAGGCCCCCCCAACAAGGCCAGAGTCCGCGGAGGAGGAACAAGAGGAGGAGGATGATCATGCGGAGGACGATCATGAGGAGGAGGAGAATCATGAGGAGGAGGAGTCCATGGCAGGCACTGGACAATTGGTTTCTGCGGACTCTTCCCCTCTGGCTGCAAGAAGCCTGCCCTCCCTAAGGGGGAGCCCCCCCCCCTCCTCCCCCAACATGGCTCCCCTCACAAGTGCCTCCCCTTCTCCCCGGCCACAACCATCAGCTGGAGCCAGGAGGTCATCCCAGAGCACCAGGGGGGCGCCCAATCTCCTGCCCGCCAGTCTGAGAAGGAACCTGGCCACCCAGACCCGCCTTCTGAGACAGCTCTGCCAGACTATGGGGCGGGTGGATCAGAGCCTGTCCTCCATCAACGATAGGCTGGGTAACCTGGACTCCCACTCCTGGGCCTCCACAACCTGCCTAAATGACCTGCAAACTACAGCAGCAGGCGTTGGGCAGGATGTGAGGGCCCTTACCCAGGCTATCCAGGGCAACACGGCAACACTTGGTGCTGCCCTGGACAGAATAGCCGTGGCCTTGGAGGGCAGGCCGCCAGGTGGGCAGATCTCAGGGGCTGCTCCTCCTTCCCCGGCTTTT
This sequence comes from Rana kukunoris, assembly GCA_029574335.1. Classification (NCBI taxonomy): domain Eukaryota; kingdom Metazoa; phylum Chordata; class Amphibia; order Anura; family Ranidae; genus Rana; species Rana kukunoris. Next base: position 332,116,497 of record CM056049.1, read on the forward strand.
CCCCTCCCCCATGCGTCTCCCCTGAGGGTCCGGGGCCGTGGCCGGGGGCGCCCCAGGCGTGGCTCAGGCAGAGGGCATTAATTTTTTTTCCCCCTTTTTTTGGTTTGAAAGCATTTTTATTTTTGTTCTCTGCCTTTTTTTTTTCTATGCATTTTTTTTTCTATGCATTTTTTTTTTTTTTTGCTGACATTTTTGGCATTTTTTGGGTTGTGAATGATGTTTGAATGTGGGGGTGACATTCCTGCTGGAAAAGGGGTGTCATCCTCAATTTGGGTGGAGAAGGGTTCCCCAGGACCAGGGAGAAGTGATTCCCAGGTCCGTGTGAATGGTGTATGAATGTACAGTGACATAATTGGAGCCTTGACGTGGCGTTACTGCTCACCAGTCTTGCATGGTGGACTGGTGCCAATCCAATTTGATGAGGATGTGGGGTGTGTGTGCTAGGGACCATAGTGGTGTGCATGCATGCATTCTCATTGTGCCATGATTAATGTGTGTGTTTAACGTGCAAAGATGCATAATGTGAGCTGGCATGAGATGGGGTCATGAGATGGGGTTCCAGTTCATATGCAGAGTCACCTTGAAGGGAAAAGACAGGAGGATGTTAGTCATGCATGTGCCACTTGTAAGGTGTGCATCACGGGAGGGGATAGTCATGCCTGACTCCCATGTCACTCACCAACCAGCCAGCTGTCCCCATACATGTTCTGTTCGAAATCTGTGGGGAAGGGGCTCTGATTGTATATGTAGCTGTCATGGGTGTCATGGGTGGTGCCATGTGTTGGGCTGCTGATGTCCTCCTGCAGGGTTGTGGTTAATTCCAGGATGGCATGAGGGGTGAATCTGAAGATGCCAAACACCTCAGAATCACTCATGCCAAAGATGTCTATGCGTGTGTGATATATCAAGTGAAGAGTGAGGGGCTTGTATCAGATAAGAATATTGTATTAGATTAATTTAAATTGTAAATTTTATATAAGCAAATAAAAAAAAATAAAAAACATCTCCCGTGCCCTCCTTAGTGCCATCCTCCGTGCCCTCCTCCTTCTTTGTTCATCTAAAGTCAGTAGTATAGCTATGCGCGACGATGCCCCTGGCATGTTGGCATACAGATTGTTGGGCAACACGTGTGACTGCTGAACTCCTCACTAACAGTGTTGCTTTATCTGACAATTAGACTTTTTTTCAAAATTTAGACCAGCTTTTAGGTCCTCTAACTTTAGACAGGACATTTTGCTGTTGCGCACATCGCGTAGCCTGCGCAGCAACTGCGTTTTTTTGTGAATCCCCGTAACTCCCTCATTAGCATATTTGACTAGCAAATCAATGGTGTGTCTAGCGCAGTTTTGCGCGAAGGGAAGCGAAGGTCTAACTCAATTACGCCGGACCAAAAAACGTAGATTTCTGGCGTATATTGTTTTGTGAATCGCGTGCAACTATACGCACGCGCACATTTAGACTTACGCACGCGCAACAGCAGTTGCGCACGCGTAATCGCTTTGTGAATCTGGGCCTGTGATTTTAAGTGACGTTTTTGAAAACTTCGTTTTTTTTCATCACAAAAAATGATCGTGTGTACGCGGCATTAGAGTACACTAGAGAACTATAGGATTTGCCATTGCTGGTCTTAATCACATGTTAATTACCTGGCGTGACACACCCAGAACAATCATGCTGCAAATCATTTATATGTGTTGTACCACGCTAATCACAAAAACAGTGACATAATATAAATACATACGAAAATGTAATACAATAAACAAATGAAAATAAAAACTGACAATGAGTCCAAATAGATATTCGAAAAGTGTCCAATGCTTGAAGTTCAAATATTCTTCTTAAATGTTACAAGGTGAAAAAAAAAAGAAAAACAAGACATGCTTCCCACACCAGTATGATGAAGTCACTTACCAGATATGTTTGAACAGAGATTAAAATGGTCATACAAGCATGTTGTACCTCTAATGCCGCGTACACACGGTCGTTTTTTGTCTTGTAAAAAAACAAAGTTTTTTCTCATGAAAAAAAACAAAGTTTTTCAAACTTCATTTTAAAAAACGACGTTGCCTACACACCATCATTTTCTGAAAATGCTCTTGCAAAGCGCGGTTACGTACAACACATACAACGGCACTCTGTTCCATTCAAGCTTGAGTGATAACTTGCTTCTGAGAATGCGTTGTTTTAAACGTCGTTTTGCCCACACGATAATTTTTTATAACACCAAAAACGACATTCTTAAAAATGACATAAATAATTGAAGCATGTTCGAATTTTTATTTTTTTTGGTCGTTTTTCAGAAGACATAAAACAACGTTTTGCCCACACACAATCATTTTAAATGACGTTTTTTAAAACGTTGTTTTATTTCATCTCAAAAAACGACCGTGTGTACGCAGCATAAGGGTTAATGGCTCCACTAGCAAGATACATCAGCAGGAATGCCAACCGTCTCCACATCAATACCAGCAGACAGGGTCTCACACTATAAAACGGCATGAAAAAATAAATAAATCTCCATAGTGTAAAACCACTATAGCGCATATTTATTAAAAATCTAAATGCAAACTCACATATAAACTCTTGTATGACAGTGTTTAAGAGACCCAAGTGCTTCTGTATGTGAATCACTTTTCGGTCTGATCACCGATTGTATGTGCAACATTGTCACGTCCTAAATGGGCTGCCTTACACTTGACAAAGTAGCTCATGGGACATTTAGGCATGTTGAGATTTGTACATTTCTTACTGCACATTTTGCTGCATTTGTTGCTTATTTCTTCACATGGCAAAATGTGTGTTTGCTACTGCACTGATGGGTGGTGTAGTGGCACTGTGTGGCACTGCTGGGCACAGAAAGAAATGACACTCACTTTTGTAATCTCTTCTCTCCTCACACGCTGTATCGGTGTGAGGAAATAAGAGAGTAAGACCTTAGGGTGACCTTTTTGATCGCTCCCTCCTTGGAGGGAGCGATCATGTGGTGAAGAGCCGCTATCATTGGTTCTTCACCGTGATCCATATTGCGCTGGGTCCCGTGGACCCGGCGAGCACGGACACTTCCGCGAGCGCGCCCCAGGGGGCGCGCAAATTCAGGGATGTGCACGGGGACGTCCCATGGAAGTCCTCCCAGAACAACTCGACCGCGCTGTAGCAGTATTTTTGCTATAGCGCGGTCGGCAAGAAGTTAAGGACACTGACCTATGTCCTATTTATTTATGCATTACAACTTTACATCAGTAAGTTATTACGATTAACCAAGGAAATATGCTACATTAAGTTATTTCAGGTTATTTATTTATTTTAAATAATGTATTTTATTGTTTCATAACAGAAGAAATACTGTAATTGAGTGTTAGGATCCCTACATAATAAAGCAATGACTGTATTATATGAACATCATTAGCAATTGCAATTCATTTTTTAAAGTATTTACATTTTTAATTCAATTATATACATATTGTATTGTTTATTTAGTCTAACGTGAACTCACAATGCTACCAGAGTAATGGCCTTGAGTTAGCTCTTAGAAATGCCAAACAATTGAATAAATGTTCACAAAGGTCTTAGCAATTGAAGTATCTAGTGATTATTTAGATAAATGCTAATTAAAAAAGCCTTGTGTGAATACCAGAGCAGTTCAAAAACCTACAATGTCTATAAAAAGAAACTAAAATGTAATGTGTTTGATATCATACATGTTCTTCCTCCACCACCCTCTGGTTGTGAGGTGGATTAAAAAAAAACTTCTTGAACAAATTTTTACAATGATAACATTAAAGGGTTACTATAGGGAAAAAAAATGTTTTCTTTAAAATAACAAACATGTTATACTTCTCTCCACTGTACAGTTTGTTTTGCACAGAGTGGCCCCGATCCACGTCTTCTGGGGTCCCTCGGCGGCTGTCTCTGGTCCTCTCCGCAAGAACTCACCACAGTCATGCGAGAGAGCTTGCATGGTAGTGAGTCCTTGCGGGCGCGCTCCCATGATACAGCAAGCAGCCATAGCCGCTCACTGTATAACTCAGCAACGTCCCTTGGTGTGCCGCGTCACTCGATATGATTGACAACACCGCCAGCCAATGGCTGCGCTGCTCTCAATCCATCCGCTCTGGTCAATCAGCGGCCAGGCTTAGCGGCTAAGAGGATCTCGGGACCGAGTGCGGGACTTTCGAGGGGTCAGGTAAGTAAAACGGGGGCTCGGGGGGGGGGGGGGCGGCATCATCAGATGTGTTTTCACCTTAACCACTTTCCCACCGCGCCATAAGCATTTTACTGCTACGGCGCGGCAGGGTTATCTTGGGACGACGTCCCTGGGACGTCGTCCTTCACTTTCACGATTGCGCGTCCCCTGGGACGTGCTCGCGAAAGTGTCCGTGCTCGCCGGGTCTAGAAGACCCGGCGCATCACGGATCACGGTAAATTGCCGCTGATCGCGGCCGTTTACCACGTGATCGCGCCGTCAAATGACGGCGCGATCACTTGTAAACAAACCGGCGTCATTTGATGACGCCGGTTCCTCCCTCTCCTCCCTCTCCTCTCTGTACAGTGTGCGAGGAGAGGGGGGGGGAGCGGGGTGTCAGCAGCTGAGCTGTGGCTGGATCTGTGACAAATGCAGTCACAGATCCAGCCATCCCTCAAAACATCCCAGCTCTGCAATCCCCCCAGTACCCAGCAATCCCCCCAGTACCCAGCAACCCCCCAGTACCCAGCAATCCCCCCAGTACCCAGCAACCCCCCAGTACCCAGCAATCCCCCCAGTACCCAGCAATCCTCCCAGTACCCAGCAATCCCCCCAGTACCCAGCAATCCCCCCAGTACTCAACAATACCCCAGTACTCAACAATACCCCAGTACTCCAGTACTCAACAATACCCCAATACTCGGCAATACCCCAGTACTCGGCAATACCCCAATACTCCAGTACTCAGCAATACCCCAGTACTCAACAATACCCCAGTACTCAACAATACCCCAGTATTCCAGTACTCAACAATACCCCAATACTCGGCAATACTCCAGTACTCGGCAATACCCCAATACTCGGCAATACCCCAGTACTCGGCAATACCCCAATACTCCAGTACTCAACAATACCCCAATACTCGGCAATACCCCAATACTCGGCAATACCCCAATACTCCAGTACTCAACAATACCCCAATACTCGGCAATACCCCAGTACCCAGCAATCCCCCCAGTACCCAGCAATCCCCCCAGTACTCAACAATACCCCAGTACTCAACAATACCCCAGTACTCAACAATACCCCAGTACTCCAGTACTCAACAATACCCCAATACTCGGCAATACCCCAGTACTCGGCAATACCCCAATACTCCAGTACTCAACAATACCCCAGTACTCAACAATACCCCAGTACTCAACAATACCCCAGTACTCCAGTACTCAACAATACCCCAATACTCGGCAATACTCCAGTACTCGGCAATACCCCAATACTCGGCAATACCCCAGTACTCGGCAATACCCCAATACTCCAGTACTCAACAATACCCCAATACTCGGCAATACCCCAATACTCGGCAATACCCCAATACTCCAGTACTCAACAATACCCCAATACTCGGCAATACCCCATTACTCAACAATACCCCAGTACTCAACAATACCCCAGTACTCAACAATACCCCAGTACTCCAGTACTCAACAATACCCCAATACTCGGCAATACTCCAGTACTCGGCAATACCCCAATACTCGGCAATACCCCAGTACTCGGCAATACCCCAATACTCCAGTACTCAACAATACCCCAATACTCGGCAATACCCCAATACTCGGCAATACCCCAATACTCCAGTACTCAACAATACCCCAATACTCGGCAATACCCCAGTACTCGGCAATACCCCAGTACTCGGCAATACCCCAATACTCGGCAATACCCCAGTACTCGGCAATACCCCAGTACTCTGCAATACCCCAGTACTCCGCAATACTCCAATACTCGGCAATACCCCAGTACTCGGCAATACCCCAATACTCGGCAATACCCCAATACCCTGCATGATACTTTGCAATACCCCAATACTCTGCAATACCGCCTATGGGGATTTTTAAGTAGCGAAGTTTGGCGCCATTCCACGAGTGTGCGCAATTTTGAAGTGTGACATGTTGGGTATCTATTTACTCGGCGTAACTTCATCTTTCACATTATGAAAAAAAATTGGGCTAACTTTACTGTTTTGTTTTGTTTTAAGCACAAAACAGTTTTTTTTTTTAAAAACACGCGTTCAATAAATTTCTGCGAAAATACCGTGCGAGATAAAAAGTTGTAACGGCCGCCATTGTATTCTCTAGGGTCTTTGCTAAAAAAGCATATATAATGTTTTGGGGTTCTATGTAATTTTCTAGCAAATAAATTATGATTTTCCATGTAGGAGAGAAATGTCAGAATTGGTCTGGGTGTTCCAGAACGCCTGATGGCGTTCCCTGCATGTTGGGCCTCTGTATGTGGCCACGCTGTGTAAAAGTCCCACACATGGGGTATCGCAATACTCGGGAGGAATAGCAGAATGTGTTTTGGGGTGTAATTTGTGGTATGCATATGCTGTGTGTGAGAAATAACCTGCTAATATGACAGAAACAATTTTTTTTTTTTTTTTTTTACAGAATTTTCAGTCGTTTTTCTTTTATAGCGCAAAAAATAAAAAACCCAGAGGTGATCAAATACCACCAAAAGAAAGCTCTATTTGTGTGAAAAAAAGGACAACAATTTCAAATGGGTAGAATGTTGTATGACTGAGTAATTGTCATTCAAATTGTGAGAGCACCGAAAGCTGAAAATTGGTCTGGTTAGGAAGGGTGTTTAAGTGCCCAGTGGTCAAGTGGTTAATGCATAGATTGCATTAAAGTAGATGTCCGCTGAAAAAATAAAAAATAAAAGCCAGCAGCTACAAATACTGCAGCTGCTGACTTTTAATATTAGGACACTTATCTGTCCTGGAGTCCAGCACCGTCCGCAGTGCTCCGGCTTCACTGCCTGGTTCCCTACGGCGCATGCACGATTCGCGCTACGCCTGCCGATTGGCTCCAGCTGTGTTCTGGGAGCCGAGTGTTCCCAGAACACAACGGGGGGGGGGGGGGGGGGTGGGAGGTGACGTCATGCCCGCAGTTTACCCAAGACTGTGTGGCCGGAAATGGGTGCAGATACCTGTCTTTAGACAGGTATCTGCACCCCCTCCCCCTGAAAGGTGTCAAATGTGACACCAGAGGGGTGAGGGTTCCGATCAGCGGGAGTTCCACTTTAGGGTGGAGCTCCGCTTTAAGGTGATTTTTTTTTCTTTACAACTCCTTTAAATGATGTCTCACTAAGGCTCATCAAACATTTTGTCAAGTTCATTTTAAAGGCTAAGTCCACATTTGTAAGCATGCTTTCTGTTAAACCCATGTTTATGGTGTAACATGAAACACAAACGAATTCCCCAGTGACCCCACCTTCAAACTGCCCCTTATCATTTACACAAGTCACAGGGTTCTATTTCTTAATCCTCCACTTCTTCTTCCTTAACCACTTGTCCTCTGCCCACCGTCAAATGATGGCGGGCGGAGGACTCCATTATCCTGACATCACGTCATATGACGTGATGTCCTTTTAAAGCCTCGGGCGGGCGGGCGCGTGCGACGCCGGCGGCGCGTGCGTGCACCCGCCGCTCTGCTGGGATCCCGTGCGAGTGCCCGGCGGCAACGATCGCCGCCGGGCACACACGATTGCTCAGTAACTGAGCGGGGACGTGGAGCTCTGTATGTAAACACAGAGCTCCACGTCCTGTCAGGGAGAGAGGAGACCGTTGCTGTGTCCCTTGTACATAGGGACACACTCGGTCACCTCCCCCAGTCACCCCCCCTCCCCCACAGTTAGAACACTCATAGGACACACATTTAACCCCTTCCCCGCCCCCTAGTGGTTAACCCCTTCACTGCCAGTCACATTTATACAGTAATCAATGCATATTTATAGCATTGTTCACTGTATAAATGTAAATGGTCCCAAAAATGTCAGAAAAGTGTCCGAAGTGTCCGCCATAACGTCGCAGTCCCAATAAAGAAATCGCAGATCGCCGCCATTAATAGTAAAAAAAAAATGCCATAAACTATCCCCTATTTTGTAAACACTATATAGAAGAATATGTATCGGCCTAAACTGAGGAAAAAATTTTTTTTTTTATATATTTTTTGGGTTATTTATTACAGCAAAAAGTAAAAAAGATTGCATTTTTTTAAAAATTGACGCTCTATTTTTGTTTATAGCGCAAAAAATAAAAACCGCAGAGGTGATCAAATACCACCAAAAGAAAGCTCTATTTGTGGGAAAAAAAGGACGCCAATTTTGTTTGGGAGCCACGTCGCACGACCGCGCAATTGTCAGTTAAAGTGACGCAGTGCCGGAAGCTTAAATTTTGTCTGGGCAGGAAGGGGGTGTAGGTGCACAGTAGGCAAGTGGTTAAAGGAGTTGTAAAGGAAAAAAAAAATGTTTGCTGAAATTACAGTTTACAGGGTATAGAGACATAATAGTTAACTGATTCATTTTAACCACTTCAATACAGTGCACTTAAACCCCCTTCTTACCCAGACCAATTTTCAGCTTTCGGTGCTCTCACACTTTAAATGACAATTACTCAGTCATGCAACACTGTACCCAAATAAAAATTGCGTCCTTTTTTTCACACAAATAGAGCTTTCTTTTGGTGGTATTTAATCACTCGTGGGTTTTTTATTTTTTGCGCTATAAATAAAAAAAGACGGTAGATTTTGTGAAAAAATTGCATTTTTCTTTTTCTGTCATAAAATTTAGCAAATTTGTATTTTTTCTTCATAAACGGGTGACAGGGTAGGTCACTGGTGGGTGACAGGGCAGGTCACAGAAGGGTGACGGTGACAGGGTGCGGTCACTGATGGGTGACGGTTGCACCGTTGATGGCAGTCTATTTATGTGACAGGTGCACTTTATGGGTAAATGTTGGGTGACTGGTGACAATTGGGGGGAGGACAGATGTGGTGTGTGTGCAGACACTACAGTAACACAGAACTGTAACTCACTGCTTCTAGCTCTTCTCTCCTCACACTAACAGTTAGTTACAACTCTTTGTTTACACTTAGTGATCAGAGCTGATCACGTGGTACACAGCCCTGACCAATGGCTGTGTACCATTGTTGGTGACAGGCAGGGTTCCCGACGGGCACGCGTGGCGTGATCGCGATCGCGAACACGCACCGTGAACTATGGTGGTGTTGCCATGCGTGATCAGCCGTGACTTCATCACGGCCGATCATGTGGTTAACAGCCGCTACGCCGCTACCGACAGTACAGGGATGCGCGCACGCGATCGCGCGCATTCCCTATTTGAATGACTGGACGTCATATGACGTGCAGTCAGGAGATTGGAGTCCTCCGCCTGCCGTCATTTGACGGTGGGCGGTGGACAAGTGGTTAAAAACAATTAAAAATAGATAAAAATGTACCTGTAGTTTTTTAGTTTCGTTTTTGCATGTTATCCTGTATCTGTGCTATACAGAGTCATAGAGCAGTGATGGTTTGGAAAACTAAACTAGAAGGAAACAGACAACCAGGAAGTGTCCAGAACAGAGGAGAATTACAGCAACATCAGAGCAAAAAATGAACAATGAGGACATGAAACCAGTAAGGTAAAGGAAGCTATTTAGCTTAAAAAACTAAATTCCTTTAGTGACCCTTTAATCAATTTTACATTTGAATTCGGTGCAGTTGTGTGTGTCTCCACTTGCACAGCTGAATCATCCATTTACAGATCCATTCACAGGAATCTGTGAATGAAAACCTGCAAGTTTCAAACTTCCACAGCGGCAGTGCGCCTCATACATCTCAGTGAAGCACAAGCACAGTGATGTTTTTTTTTGTAGTCTATTAATTACTTCCTCTATACCTATAACGGCTAGTTCACACCTCCATACAGACCTGCAGCTAGGGAAAGAGTCATCAGAGCTTTTACATTGCACCTGCAATGCACTAATCCTGGTTGCAAAGCAAATAATTGATGAATGTCCATGTTGCACTATGATTCACCTCTTGACAATGATGGTGGTGCTAGCAGCCTTGGAAAATCAGCAAAGTTAATATTTTGGATGTAGACTAAACATTTGTAAATTAGTCACTACAATATTGTTTGTGTACCTGAGGACATGTTACTGGTTGCATAAAAACAGTGCTGATTGTGTCTCTGTAAACATATTTTTGGATTTGTCAGTTTCTTGCTAATTGCATCTATGAAGATATGTCTTATTGGGAGTTATTTACGAAAGCCAAATCCACTTTGCACTACAAGTACAAACTACAAGTGCAAAGTGCACTTGAAATTGCACTGAAAATGCACTTGGAAGTGCAGTCGCTGTAAATCTGAGGGGTAGATCTGAAATGAGGGGAAGCGCTGCTGATTTTATCATCCAATCATGTGCAAGCTAAAATGCTGTTTTTATTTCCCTTGCATGTCCCCCTCGGATCTACAGCGACTGCACTTCCAAGTGCACTTTTAGTGCAAAGTGGATTTGCCTTTAGTAAATAACCCCCAGTGTGCTACTACAGTTCTGATTTAGTCTTTGAGGATGCTTCGTCTTGTGTTCTTGTTAGAAATATTATATCGAGATTTTAGGGATTCTATAGCATAGATCTGTAGAAAACCATGAAAAATGATACAGTAATGAGGACATGTTGTAAATGTAAGTGAGTGAGCATTATCCACTTGTCAGGCTGTAGTCTTGAAAAAACGTCCGCCTTAGAAAAATAGTTATGGGGGGGCGTGGTCTAGCCGAGCACGGGAATGGCAGCTTGAAAGGAAGGCTCCCACCGTTACGGACTTTGAGCGGACATCATTTGCGCCGGTAAGGGGACTGATCATCCCGTATATACAGACACCGGTCCCTGAACCTCAAGGAATTTTTTGATACCACTCCTAAACCCCGGAGGGGTTTTATTGCGGAGATATCGCTGTATGAACTTGAGGTCCCGCTCTTACAATGTCTGACCCGCAAGGATTCCCCATAGGGATAAATGGAGCCCAAAACGCAGGCATAGGTCCGGTCCCCCAGAGTGGCGACCAGGGACTTTAAGCCCAAAAAGACTTTTCACAGACCCCCAGCCTTAGTGACCTTCACTCGGTGGCAGCGGATATAAAATCTACCCTTGCAGCTGCCATAGCAGAATTGAGTTTAGACGTACGCGCAGTTACAGCGCGCGTACATGATGTAGAAAAAGTAACTGCGCAACAAGGAGCAGCACTGCGTCATGTCAACAGCAAAACAGACAATAATACACTGCGCCTCAGGGAAATGAATCGCCAATTAGAGGAATTGGAAAATCGCAGCAGACGTCATAATGTGAGACTTAGGGGACTGCCCGAATCGGTGGAAATAGATCAACTTACCCCGGTAGTTACTGGGATTTTCAATAACTTGTTGGGTCGCCCTCCACTTACCGTCATTAAGATGGAACGTATACACAGGGCAATCAGACCGAGAGGCAAACCAACGGATCCCCCCAGAGACATAATTTGCCATGTGGATGATTTCCAACTCAAAGAAGGGATTCTCAGAAATGCTAGGCTACGACCTAAATATTCTTTTGAGGGTCACCCCATCTCTTTTTACCAAGATCTATCCCCTATCACTTTGCAAAATAGAAGAGACCTGAGACCATTATTGGACAAACTGCGCGATAAGGGAATTATATATAAATGGAAGTTTCCGTTTGGCGTACAGGCCACTTATCAGGGACACACAGCAACTCTGAGAGTCCCGGAAGAACTCCAATCTTTCTGCAGAGCAATGGACTTGCAACCAATAGATCTCCCCAATTGGTACGCCGAATTTCGTGTCAACATCCCTGCCAAAAATAAGTCTAACTTTGACTCAATGGAAGTGACTCAATCAAGATTCCGGAGACAACGATCCCAATCAAATGAAGACCATTCCACATCCTCTGCTGATCCGAATTCCATTCCTCCCACGACGTCACTACCAAAAGCCAGAAAATCAAGGAAGGAATACTGACTTGCAATTCAGTTCCGTTTTCCCCTTTAATATTTAGCTTGTACTCACCCCCTTTTTTTTTTTTTTTTTTTTTTTTTTTAAACCCGCCTAATCTCTTTATTTCATCAAGGGCATAGTGGTGAGTCACAGACCTTTCCTTAATCTTACTGTAATCCCCATAACGTGGATCGTTCATAGTTGCTTGTAACTTTAGGTCAATGAATTGTCTTGTTTTGCTATCAATCAAATGTTAGGTATGACAAATATGTTTATTATATTTCAATTTAACTCCGTTTAGAAATGTTCTATGGTATAAATTGTGGAGAATATGTGACTTCCTTACTAAGCAGCTGCAGTATTTAATGATGATTTGAATATAAAATATCATCAACAGGGTCATATTTTCTGCACAATATCACATTCTATTAGTATGACTTTTTGACTACTTGTGGTATCACAATGTTAACAATGTATCCGCCTTAATTGCTTATGAAAAATTTGCAGCAGACACGTCTGTGGCGGTGGGCAGACAGATAATTTGAGTTGTTACTTTTGTGCTTGGTTGTTCTTTTCACCCCCCAAGTAGCAATTATCTCTGTCTATTTGTCCTTTTTGGGTTAGGACAGAGGGTTATTGCTACATTTGATCCCTTTTTTAACCTTCCCTCCGTGAGGAGGATTTTTGGTTAATTCGTTTCACGTTTCTTTTTCTTTTTACAATTTTTTACGGAGTGAGATATATATTCTCACTCCCCGTCCCTTTCACCCACCCCTCCTCTCCCTTAATTTTTTCCTGGTTCTTCTGAATTCTATTATTTCATATTCCTTTAGATTTAAGAATGTCTTCCTTCACTGGCGGTGTGGGTGTCGCACACCGAAAAATTAAATTGTACTCTATTAACACTAAAGGCCTTAATGTGCCAGAGAAGAGGTCTAAATTATTGTTATTAATTAAGAAATCCAAATCTGATATAATATTTTTACAAGAAACGCACTTTAGAACTGATAACTGTCCCACATTCACGGATAAAAGATTTCCTCATATATTTCACGCAACAAACCCTAGATCCAAGAGTGGGGGTGTCTCTATATTGATATCGAAACACTGTCCCATCCAAATCCTAGATACAAAAATAGACATTGAAGGCAGGTTCCTGTTCATAAAGGGAACACTTTACAACAAACCTATAACTTTAGGTAATGTTTATGCTCCCAACAGACTACAAGCCTCTTTCTTTACAAGTGTAATAGACTCCCTAGAAGCTTTCGCTACTGGCATGATAATTTTGGGTGGAGATTTTAATTTAGCCCTCAACCCCATTCTCGACACCTCATCTGGCAATTCCAAGACCTCATACAGAACACTGAATTTGGTTAAAAAATTATTCCATCGTCTTTCATTACATGATTCCTGGCGCACTCTAAACCCTTCCTCAAAGGACTACACTTTCTACTCTTCCCCACATAACACATACTCCAGACTGGACTATTTTTTTGTTACACAAGCAGACTTGGAATCACTGGATGGTACTTCTATTGAACCTATGGTATTGTCGGACCACAACCCGATCTCTATGTGTTTGACTTTTGATGACAAACCTACCCTACGGAAACCTTGGAGATTAGACAATTCGTTGCTGACTGATGCGAATGTAATCCAAAAAATTGAATCCTTACTTTCTTTTTACTTTAAGGAAAACTTGACCGATGATATAAATCAACATACTACATGGTTGGCCCATAAGTGTGTGGTCAGAGGAGAATTCATTTCCTTAATAGCTAAGAGAAATAAAGAGAGACGAGAACTCATTAAAACTTTGACAGACCGAATAGAAAGTTTAGAAAGAACTCACAAACAATCTCTTGCTACTGATGTACTCGCTGAACTTTCTAGTACACGTAAGGAATTGCTTGAGATATTGGATAAAAAAATTAAGAGAAATAAAATCTACTCACAGAAATTCTTCTATGAATACGGCAATAAAACCGGTAAGCTATTGGCTAATTCCCTGAATGCCTCTCGTAGAAAATTTTTTCAAATATAGTTTTTATTGTCAATTTTCACATAAAACAGAGTAATGTAAACAGTTAGCAAGCGGTCTAAACGCTTTACAATATAGACATAGTATGCAACAAATAGGAACATAGAGATTGTCATTGTAACATTGGTAACCTTAGTAGTGCAGCAACATTCATATATCTACCATCCAGGTAACATTTGGAATTATTGAAGCGGTGAAGTTTCATATTAAAGCTTATATTGTTTCTTACCGTGCAACATCGGGGGGCGTGTGAAGGGCAGAACCACTCAAGCACCCCTCTAAGGGAGCAAGACTGTGCTCGAGTATTCCACCCCACCAGGTCCCGTTTGGGGGTCATAGGTTGGGTAGTTAGTCAGGAGGGCGAGTAGGACATTTATCAACGTTACAGGTTAAACATTTTGACAAAGGAAGGAGATTCCGTCCAGTCCTTCCACTGTTGCCATAAGTGGAGCTGCATCAGTCTGTCCCCCTGTTTCAAAGCTAGAGTCGTCTCGTAAATGAAATGTTCCTGTGTGGTGCGGATAACATCTACCACCGTGGGAGGGTCAGGGTCCTTCCACTTCCTTGTGATGCTAAGGCGGGCTGCCAGGAGTATATGTACTATGATGTACCGCATCGGGTTAGGGAGCCGGTCGATGTCTAGGGATAGAAGAGCCATTGATGGGCATTCTTCTAGTGAAATGTCAGTGACTGCAGATATAAGGTTAAAGACAGAGTGCCAGTAACGTTTGAGTTTGGGACATTTCCAGAATGTGTGTATCAAATCACCACTCTGTCCACAGTTCCTCCAGCAGGAGGCGGACAGCGTTGCGCTAAACTTAGACATTCTGTCGGGGGTCAGATACCACCGGTGAGTTAGTTTGAATGCGAGTTCCCATAGAGAGGAGCAACATGTGGCTTTGTAGGTGGATAAACAGGCCTTCTCCCATTTGAGAAGCGAGAAGGTTTGTCCTAGATCTTTTTCCCAGCGTGCAAGGGCTGCTGAGCTGGTAAAGGTAGTCTTTTGGTGCAGAATGTTGTAGAACAAGGATATTCCCTTCTTTCTAGTTGTGGGGGATTTAAAGAAGATCCAAGCTATCTGAGGGATCTTCCACGAGAGAGATTTGAGCTTGGCAAGGCAGTGTTGGGTGCGAATGTACAGATACCTATCAGTTTGTGGGAGAAGGTATTCTTTTAAGAGCACGGGGAATGTTTTAGTTTTACCCTCGGCAATAAGGTCTGAGACGTATGCAATACCTTTGTGTTTCCATCCCGTGTAGGAAGAGGATTCAATGAGATGTCTCAACGTGTCAATAGGAATGGGCCAGGTCGCTAGGTTGGGGTGAGTGCTCGTAAGTTTAGAGAACTTGGACCAGGTTTTGATGGATGCTACTATGGGGGGTGACATCTGAGCGAAGTGAGTTTTGCCTAATAATGACGCGAACAGCCAGGCCTGTATGTTTTTTCCCGGGATGAATGATGCTTCCATCTGTCCCCATGTTGTGGATGGGGAGGGGTTTGTAAACCAATCTTTTGATTGTACTAAAATAGAGGCCATATAATAGTCCTGGAAATCGACGTATCCCAAGCCCCCAGCTAAACGGTGCTTAATTAGTTGGGAGTGGCCGCATCTAGCTTTTTTACCTTTCCAAACAAATTTGGACAAGATTGTCTGAAGAGATTTGAAGTAGTTGAGTGGGATAGGGATAGGGATAGTTCTAAACAAGTACAATATTTGGGGTAGGTGGAACATTTTGAACGCCGCTAGTCGGCCCATCCATGAGAACTCGAAGGACGCCAGCCTGGTAAGATCAGCCTGTAGTTGTAATCTTAACGGTAGATAATTAGACGCGAATAACGATTTGGTGGATTTAGTCAGTTGGATGCCCAGATAAATCAAACTGTGATCTGCCCAAGCATATGGGAATTGGAGTTTGATTTGTTGACTAGTGGGTGTATCTAAACCTAGGTCCAGTATGTAAGATTTGGCTTCATTGACCTTGTAATAAGAGACATCGCCGAACCAGGCTAGCGTCTTCTGGATCTCAGGGATAGAGCGGGTAGGGTTTGTGACCATAAGGATCACGTCGTCCGCGAACAGGCTTATTTTGTGTTCTTGATCTGCTAGGGGAATGCCAGATATGGCCGGGTTAGACCGAATTCTTTCTGCCAGGGGTTCCATGACAAGGTTGAAAATAATGGGTGATAGTGGACATCCCTGCCTTGTACCGTTGGAGATTTGTAGAGGTGCGGAGAGGGCATCTGCAGAGAAGACCTGCGCAGTGGGATTGGAGTACAGGGCCATTATAGCATCACGGATTGTACCTTTAATGCCAAATTTTGACAGGACCGCTGAGATATAATCCCAGTGGACCCTGTCAAAGGCCTTTTCGGCGTCTAGGGATAGTAGTAGTGCTGGGGTTTTAGTGGTTTCTACATGGTGAATGATGTTAATCATCCGTCTTGTGGCATCAGAGGCCTGCCGACCTTTAGTGAATCCTGATTGATTCGGGGAGATAAGGATTGGGAGTAAATCTTCTAATCTTTTGGCAATCATTTTTGCAAATAATTTTACATCGAGGTTAAGTAAGGAGATGGGACGAAAGTTTTTCGGGGTGGTGGGTTCCTTTCCCGGTTTGGGTAGGGTCACCACCAAGGCTTTGAGCATTTCGGGAGGGAACGACGAGGATGTCGCAGCTGAGTTGAAAACTTGGCATAGTGTAGGAGCTAGAATGTCTTTAAACTGTTTGTAGTATTCCCCAGTGAAGCCGTCGGGGCCTGGTGATTTAGAGTTGGGCAATGTTTTTATGGCTGATATGATTTCAGTGATTGAGAAGGGGGAGTTTAGGTCTGCCAGCTGTTGGGGAGTTATAGAAGGGAGATTTAGGGGATCTAGAAAGTCATGGATCATCTCAGGAGAGGGTTGGGCTGTAGTCGGGTCCGCTGCTAAGTTATACAGGTCCGCATAATACGCACTAAAGGCGTTTGCTATTTCTTGGGGTTTGAGGAGCTTTTCGTTAGTGTGAGGATGCTGTATGTAAGGGATTTTTGTTTTAGCCCTGTGACCTTTAACCCTTTGAGCCATCGCTTTGCCTGCCTTATTGCCCGTCGAGTATAAGGTGGATTTAAACATCTTATAAGCGTTAACATGTTTATCAAGAAGGAGTGTCCTCAATTCCTGGCGGAGGGAGAATATCTTAGATTGTAAGAGTGGGGAGGGATTTAGTTTATTCAGGGATTCAGTCACGGTTATCTCATTCGTCAGTTCGTCTATGCGTTGGGTTCTTTTTTTTTTAGCTCTAGCCCCCATTTGGAGAAATGAACCTCTGATGACCGCCTTGTGAGCGTTCCATACCACCAGCGGGTCGGACACTGACCCCTGATTAAGGAGAAGTAATCTTCCAATTTCTGTTTAATGGAGTTGGAGTAGCATGGTGTTTGAAGTAGGTGGTTGTTAACCCTCCAAATATAGGAATTAGGATGACGAGCGTCATCGGTGACAGTAATGCTAACAGGAGCGTGGTCCGACCAGGTGGTGGCATGTATAGAGGAGTCTAAAATTTTGTGTAGCAATCGGCTGTCAGTCATAAACAAATCGATACGTGAGTAGGTGTTGTGACGCGGCGAAAGGAACGTGTAATCCCTTTCACTCGCATGACAGCACCTCCAAACATCATACAAGTCATTAGCATTAATGAAAGTTTCTAGAGGTGAAGAACAGCGTTTGTTGCCAGCAGTGGAGTCCATTACGGGATTTGGTACCATATTGAAGTCGCCACAGATCATCAAATGGCCTTGTTGTACTTTGCGGGCCGCTCGCAAGGTTTTTCTGAGAAAAGGCATTTGGCCATGGTTCGGGGAGTAGATCGAGACCAGGGTGTAGGTGACGTTATTGAGGATGCAGACCAGGATAATGTATCGCCCGTCCGGGTCGATAACCGAGGTCAATAGTTGAAAAATAACAGTGTTCTTGACGGCAATCATAACTCCTCGTTGTTTTTTAGAGAAGGATGACTGGAAAACATGGGGGAATTGCCTATGCTGGCATTTGGGGGAGGCCCCCGTAGCAAAGTGTGTCTCTTGGACACACAATACATCACATTTATAGTCGAGTGCGGATTTCCAAAGAGAGGAGCGTTTTACAGGGTGATTCAGCCCTTTAGCATTGAGGGAAAGAACAGTGATCCCCATTGTGGGTGGGTGGTGGTGTGGCGTGGGTGTAGTTACTCACAGTTGTGGATGGTGATGCAATAGTCCAGATGGCAGAAGGTGGTGGTGGCTGTGATGGGGGGTAGACGTGCTTCTGTACAAGGAGATTTTCAGATGTTGAGCCTTCTAGGAAATAAAATGTATTAGTACAGAATTTTAATGAGATTACAAAAAAAAAAAAAAAAAAAAAAAAGTCCCAGGGCAGTCCAAGCCTGGTTACTGCACCAATGGAATATCAACTTGCGTGTAACAATATGAGCAATGGGGGATAGGAGGATAAGAAAAAAAAGTCTATAACTGCAGAACAAAGAAAAATAAAACAAGCACAAATTCGTCAGCAAGAACCGCTCATAAGAGCAGCTGACTAGTAATGGGGAAAGTTCAGCGAGCAGGTATACAATCGCATAGCCGGACCGGACCAGGTCATACGTTGTATGTAGTAGTAGTATAGGGCTGGTTGATCAACGGTGGGTGGTCTTCTTTTTCTCCCGATCAGACCCGAACGTGAACGGATTAGGAGGGCCATGAGGGCCTGGGTGGTTAGGAGAGGGGTCAGGCAGGATGCCCCATGAGTGTAGCAGCTTCATTCCTCCTTCCAGTGTGGAGATGGTGTGTGGCACGCCATTGTGCGTGACCAGAATGGTCGCTGGATGGCGCCATTTGTAGACAATCTTGTGGTTATGCATGGCTTTGGTTATGGTTTTCAGTTGTCTCCTCAATTGCAGCGTGTACTGGGACAGGTCGGCATATAGTTGGATGTCAGAGTACGGAGCTGGGAGCGGAGATAGTTCTCTGGCTTTCATAAGGATCTGTTCTTTTGCCTGGTAGAAGTGTACACGAAGTAGAACATCGCGGGGGACGTCTGCCTCAAGGTGGCGCGGTTTGGGGATGCGGTGTATGCGATCGATCGTTAATTCGATCGGGGAGAGGTCTGGCAGCATAGTGGAAAATAGCGTGGCGGCAAAGTTGTGCAGGTCTTTAGGTTGGACTGATTCAGGGACCCCACGCATTTTGACATTATTGCGTCTGGACCTGTCCTCTAAATCTGCGAGTTTTGCTTTGATCCAGAGGGAGTCCTCTTTCTGATCATTACATGCATCCACCAGATCATTAACCGTCTCCGTGCATTCCTCCATCTTGCTTTCTATAAACTGTACCCTATTGTCCATGTGTTTCATTTCTAATGAGAATCTGTTAATCAGTGATGATAGATTGGTCATAAGGGAAGATTGTAGTGACATGAGCATGTCCTTCATAGTGGTGTCCAGCACTGGTTGGCCAGATGTTGGGAATTGAGCTATGGAGGATTGCAGTGAGGAGATTGCAGAAGGGTTGTGTAGGCCTGTACTCACTGTGTCTGAGGCCTGGTTGGAGGCGTCCAGTCGCATCCTCGACTTCGCGGGGCTCTGCGTTATCGGGGTAGCAGGGGAGTCGTCCTGGGGCACATGAGAGTGGAGTCCTGATCTTGGATGTTGTGGATGCAGGTCCGGGGAGTCTCCGTAGGACAGCGATTGCCTGCTTGCCGCTCCGTCGGCGCCATCTTGGCCTCTGCGGCGCGGCTGGAAGGAGAAGGCCTCCAGCCGCTTCAGCCCCTTTTCCTGAACCCTCTTGCGGGACATCGTTGCGGCGGAGTGATGGGAGGGTGATCGGGCAGACACTATGTGGCAGCTGCGGCGATGGTCGCCCTGTTTCGTCGCTTTGGTCCGGTCGGGTCAGCGGAGCTCACGGCTCAAGCGTCCATCTTCATGCGCGCGCAAGCCACGCCTGTATGCCTCTCGTAGAAAATTTGACAATATCCACTCTATTACTGACGCCAACGGGAATAAACTCACAAGCACTTCTGATATTGCCAAGCAATTCCAATTATATTATTCCGCCTTGTATAATCTGAAGACTAAAGGAACTGTTGGGAGTGATCAATCTAGAAAAGACTTAATAGTTGACTTCCTCAAATCCTACAGCCCCAAACCGATTACCCCTGACATAGCAAAGGATTTGGACAGGCCATTGGACGTATCCGAAGCCCTTACCGCTCTACAACAGCTTAATGTGGGAAAAAGCCCCGGACCTGACGGTTTTTCTGTTAACTACTACAAAACGTTTAAAGACTCCCTAATTCCCCATTTTATATCAACTTTTAATTCCATGCCAGCCCAATGGACATCTTCCACCGACCTCCTTGAAGCCCATATTGTAATGATTCCCAAACCCAATAAAGACAGAAACTGTGTATCTAATTACAGGCCCATATCTCTCCTTAATGTGGATATTAAGCTATACGCTAAAATTCTAGCGAATCGCCTTCTACCTCTTTTAAACAATTTGATCTCATTGGACCAAGTGGGTTTTACCCCGGGTAGGGAGGCCAGGGATAATACCATTAAAGCCCTATGTATTCAAAACTGGCTCCTAGAGTCAGGATATCCGGGATTCATGCTCTCTCTTGACGCAGAGAAGGCCTTCGACAGGATTGCCTGGGACTACATGCACGCAGCTCTGGAGTCTCTTGGACTCCGTGATCGTATGTTGCAATTTATTAAACTCCTATACTCATCACCTATTGCAAAGATCAAAATTAATGGGCATCTGTCGGAGGCTTTCTCTGTGGCAAATGGAACGCGTCAGGGTTGTCCACTTTCTCCAATCATCTTTATCCTAATATTAGAACCTTTCCTCTGTAAGCTCCGTGCCAACCATGACATAGTAGGTATCACGATAAGGAATAAAATATACAAGGTAGCAGCTTTTGCTGACGACGTTTTATTATTCCTGACAAATCCCATTATTACTCTTCCCAACTTGTTAAAAGATTTTTCGATGTTTGGTGATATATCCAATTTAAAAATAAATTTAACGAAATCCAGAGCACTCAATATCTCGTTACCCGCTGATACAGTGACACTATGTAAACAAAACTTCCCTTTCATATGGGTAGACAAAAACTTATCATATCTTGGAGTCAATTTATCTTCCGACATTAAGCACTTATACAATGACAATTTCCTACCCTTACTAAATACAATCCGTTCTGACTTACTGAAATGGGATAAGGGAATGTTTTCCTGGTTCGGGCGCGCAAATATCCTTAAAATGAATGTTCTGCCTAGATTCTTGTATTTATTCCAGACCCTTCCTATCTCCATTCCAGGAACTTTTTTCAAATCATTCAAAAGTATTTTCTTGAATTTTATATGGGGAGGTAAACAACCAAGAATCAAATGGGATAAATTAGTCACACCTAAACTCATGGGAGGCATTGGAGTTCCAGATTTGCACAAATACTATTGGGCGAGTCACTTATGCAGAATAGTTGATTGGCATGTTCATTCCCACTCCAAAGATTGGATAGATTTGGAAGAGATTTCTTGCCTATTGTCAGTACCCATTAGACACCTACCGTGGACCCTACCAAAAAAAATCCCACGTAGCGCCAAATCTCATCCAATAACGGGATCTTCCCTAAAGATTTTTAGATATTTATGCAAATCAATTAATTTATCCTCTATATATGGACCTATGACTCCAATCATCCATAGTCTTGAGATACCTCTCCCAGAACACAATACATCTCGCGCAGACAACTCTCCAACATTAAATCTTAGGGCTCCAGATTTCTTCGAAAATCACTCCCCCATCTCTATTGACTCCTTTAGATTGATTGACCCAGACTGTAGTATTTCAGACTTTAATTTTCACAAAATCACTGAGTTTCTCTCAAAAAAGAATCCCATAGGTGGATGGAATAGACACAAGACAAGGTTCGAAACTATTTGTCTAAGAGATTCCCCTCAGAAGCACCTGATCTCTCTTATGTATGCCCTTCTAAATTCAAACATTGACCCTCAGGTGGACAGTAATAATCTTAAATGGGAATTGGAGCTCCAGGTTTCTATATCTTCTGATCAATGGGCAACCATTTTCAGGAGAATACACAAAGGATCATTGAATATCCTAACACAGGAGAATGGCTACAAAATTTACTCAAGATGGTACAGAACCCCTTCTCTTATTCACAAATTCGACCCCAACACCTCTCCCTTATGTTGGAGATGTAATAATTCTCCTGGTACTCTTCTACATATATGGTGGGAATGTTCTGCAATAATTGATTTCTGGAAAGAGGTTCATAGACTAATAACTCAAATCACCACCTTCACTCCAGATTTCACTCCTGGTCAATACTTACTACACCTCTCTAGCCTCTCTCACTCCACATATAATTCCACTATACTCATACATTTAATTAATGCGGCAAGAATGTGTATTCCCATCAAGTGGAGACAGTCGGCCTCGCCAACCGTTGTAGACTGGATACGCAGAGTCAATCACATTGCTAGCATGGAGGAATTAATACACCAGTCTAGAGACTCCTCTGATACATACCTTGATAAATGGGCTTGTTGGTCACACTTCACGACATCAGCCGAGTATACTCTGATTTTGCATCCATGAAAGATTGTTCTTAAAATTTCGAATTCATTCATTATTGTATTATAATTTATATGTTTTTTTTTTTTTTTAACCTTTTTATTGAGCTGTCCTGAATTAGGAGGATAATGCCAGAAGTAACCTTTTTAATTGCCTGGCACATCCCTTCCTATCCCATTCCTACCCTTTTCCCCTTATATTGCTTGTTTAATAACCCTAATTGACAATGCAGTTTGTGGAATGTTTGATTCCTTTTAGTATATATATTCTGATACGTATTTGTCAAATTTTGCTTTACACGTTTATTGTACATGTTATTTTAATATGAATGTTTGTAACCTTATATTTCAAAAAACCTAATAAACATATTTCAAAAAAAAAAAAAAAAGAAAAATAGTTATGCTCTGACAACTGAGAAAGAAAATGCAAGAGGCTAATTTCTAACATTCACATTTTGTGGTTAACAGTGTAAGACTTGAAAAAGTGCTATTGTACATGTAGAGAACAGGCTCAGTGTGCCCCTCTTTCTCAGTGAGGACAGATTAAAGGGGTTGCATTGGTACAATTTTTTTTCCTAAATAGCTTCCTTTACCTTAGTGCAGTCCTCCTTCACTTACCTCATCTTTCGATTTTGCTTTTAAATGTCCTTATTTCTTCTGAGAAATCCTCACTTCCTGTTCTTCTGTCTGTAACTCCACACAGTAATGTGAAGCTTTCTCCCTGGTGTGGAGTGTCATACTCGCCCCCTCCCTTGGACTACAGGAGAGTCAGGACGCCCACTAACACACAGCTCCTTTTTCTATCTGCAACGTAGAAAGAATCCTGACTCTCCTTTAGTCCAAGGGAGGGGGCGAGCGCGACACTCCACACCAGGGAGAAAGCCTCACATTACTGTGTGGAGTTACAGACAGAAGAACAGGAAGTAAGGATTTCTCAGAAGAAATAAGACATTTAAAAGCAAAATCGAAGGATGAGGTAAGTGAAGGAGGACTGCACTAAGGTAAAGGAAGCTTATTAGGAAAAAAAAATTGTACCTTTACAACCCCTTTAAGCTTCTTCTCATTTCAAATTGTTTATAATAGCATGCAGTCTGCCTCAGGCCTGCTCCAAAGAAATGCCTACTCTGCTAAAAAAATATTTTTAAAATAATTATTTTTAGGTATGCTGCATGAATGGGAACAAGCAAAAGCAGAAATACAATTTAAAGACATTAGTTTCTACGTATTGCTCAAATTATTTAGCACTGAGAGTGTAGAAAGGCCGCACAATATAAATATTGTGTTATACCAGCCTGTTTTATCACTTTAAATTCTCCCAAATGTATTAGAATTATATTGCCAGGTGGGAAATTGCATCTCAGGATGCTGATTTCCTATTTCCTGAAGGTGCTGCTTTTTTCTCTAATGCAGGTTCATAGCAATGAAACATTCCACAGCTCTCCATTTGGATGAGATTACCAAAGTGCTAACCACAAGCACCTCATGTCCATGCTCTTGCGCTATCTATTTTATACAAGGACAGCAGGGTTGCCAACTGTCAGTAAATTTACAAACAGTTTGTAAAATCCGTTTGCATCTGTCCATAAATGTCCATCACGGACATACAGACTACACGTCCATAATGGACATTTATGGACAGATGCAAAAATTACGAATTTTGCAAACTGTTTGTAAATTTACTGAAAGTTGGCAACCCTGAAGGACAGGGTCAGAGAGATGTGTTAGTCTAACTATGCCCCAGCTATTGGAGCAACTGTCATGCTGTGTCTATTGCAACAAGTAGCTACCTCTTTGGGGCCACCCAAAGTGGCCAAAAAACTAAATATCCAAAGTCGCATGAGCTTCCAACACCTTTAGGCTTGGAACTTAGAGCTATTATGTAACAGCTGCAAGAAAAGCTTGCTACCGCTCTTTTAAAAAAGCTGACAATATATTGCGTCCAATATTGAGTTGCCCACCCTTTGCAGCTATAACAGCTTCAACTCTTCTGGGAAGGCTCTCCACAAGGTTTAGGAGTGTGTCAATGGGATTGTTTAATCATTCTTCCAGAAGCGCATTTGTGATGTCAGGCATTGATATGGACAAGAAGGTCTGGCTCGCAGTCTCCACTCTTATTTATCCTAAAGGTGTTCTATTGGGTTAAGTTCAGGACTATGTGCAAGCCAGTCACATTTCTGCACTCAAATCTCTCTCATCCATGTCTTTATGGGCCTTGTTTGTGCAGTCATTTTGGAACAGGAAGGGGCCATCCCCAAACTGTTCCCACAAAGTTGGGAGCATGAAATTGTCCAAAATGTCTTGGTATGTGGACATCTTAAGAGTCCCCTTCACTGGAGCTAAGGGGCCAAGCCCAACCCCTGAGTCCTGACCTCAACCCGATAGAACACCTTTGGGATGAATTAGAGTGGAGACTGCAAGCCAGGCCTTCTTCCCAACATCAGCGCTTGACCTAACAAATGCACTTCTGGAAGAATAATCAAACATTCCCATTGACACATTCCTAAATCTTGTGGACAGCCTTCCTAGAAGAGTTGAAGCGGTTATTGCTAAAATGGGTGGGCAAACTCAATATTGAACCCACAGACTAAGACTGGGATGACATTAAAGGGGTTGTAAAGGTTTGTTTTTTATTTTCTAAATAGGTTCCTTTAAGCTAGTGCATTGCTGGTTCACTTACCATTTCCTTTGATTTCCCTTCTAAATGTTTATTTACTTTGTCTGAATTTCTCACTTCCTGTTTCTCCTCAGTAAACTTCACACCATCATCCGAGCATTGTTTAGTCAGCCAGAACAGCTTACTGAGGAGGAACAGGAAGTGAGAAATTCAGACAAAGAAAAAAAAACATTTAGAAGGGAAATTGAAGGAAAAGATAAGTGAACCAACAATGCACTAGCTTAAAGGAATCTATTTATAAAACAAAACACAAACCTTTACAACCCCTTTAAAGTGGATGTAAACCCATTTTTTTTAATGAAGACTGGTACCTTAGAGTACATGATATCATGTCATCAGAGAAATAGGTGTCCGTTTCTTCCCTGTGCTGTGAGTGACATTTCTTCCCTGTGCTGTGCTGTGAGTGACAGCTCATTTTCTTATCTCATGCACGAGCAGACCCAGTTTCACATCCCCCTCACACAGTCTGTGTTCTAAGAGTGTGGCAAATGCGCAGGAGCTGCTCCTTACAAGGCACTAGAGCGTGGTTTAATTAATCATTTATTTTTCAACATTTAAGTTTTTTTTTGTCTTAAAATGAGCAGCTCCTGATATTGCCAAATAGCCATTTGCGTGGGTAAGGGAAGTCCTTCTACTGCACAGGAGTCACATGGGGCCATGAGCATGCTCTGCTTCTGCCCAGAACGCACTGGGTGTCTCCTGTGCACACACTTCTTATGATAACAAGCGCAAGGTTCATCCTTGCGATGCTGGCTGGCCAAGGGGAGTGTAGAGGTAGGCAGGGAATCGGAGTATAGACCCATCCGTCAAATCCGGATATCTGAAGGGCTCTGTGTGAAGAAGGGAGTTATTTTTTTTGTTCAATAGATTTTTGTTAAGATTTTTCATATATAACAGAGGTAAGTAGACAAGTAAACATACAGAAATACAAACAACAGTATCTGTTAAGACAGCCCTCAAAATTTCCACTCGCCTACTAGCATTTGGCGAGTGGATTTAAGCTGGGGGCGAGTGATGAAAGGGCTACATGACCAATCTCCCTCCAATCTGTGCCTACACTTAGAGTCCCGATGAGATTGGCGGCCGAAGAGGAAAGGTGCATGCTTGGGAAAAGTAGTCTGGTCAGCCATGCACAGGCAGAGCAGTACACATGTGCTCTCCTTACAATTCTCATTAAGCCATGGGACCTAACAGTATGACCTCTCTGAGCCTGCCCCCCTCCCCCGACCAATGTAGCTGGAGGGCAGAAAGTAATAAGTGAGGTGGAGGATTGCGAAAATTACCACTCCGGTGCAGCACTCACTGAAAGTTGCCCTGACATGAGAGCGGCAGCCTTCCTGTTTGTGCAATTTTCTTCTCCTTGTGCTCTATGGAAGTGTCCAACAGTTCAGCCTGAGCGCTGTGAACAGAATGGTCTCAATGTGTGTGGTGTCAGTGTGCGCTGTGCTATGGTGTCAATGGCTGTGCAGTTGTGTAGATCTCAGTGCTGGATTGTAGTCCCTTCCGCTGGCTGCAGCTCCTCTCCTCACTGCCAGCCTGAATAAAAGGGGAAAGTGGGGACATGCAAGCGTGGAGCTGCGCACACAGGCTCCTAATGATGAGATGAATGGGAGAGAGATAGGGGGATGGATGGGAGTTGCAGAGGAGACAGCAAGAGAATGGGGAAGAGACCCAGTTCTAGTGCCCTGTCCCTCTGGTCTGCCCCCAGTGCCCTGTCCCTCCGTTCTGACCCCAGTGCCTTGTCCCATTTTGTTAAAGTTGTTGTTGGTAATATTTAATTTTGTAACTTGAGTCTGCATAAAACATTTAACAGTGTCATTCCATGAGATAATCTACGAGGGCATGTTTACGGGTGCAATTAGGCGCAGGGCAGTGTATGAATTAGGTGGGACAACTGGTGGCGAGTAACGCTTGAGGCCTGGCTAGTAGCTCAGGACTTGAAATTTTGAGCCCTGTGTTAAGTAATGTTAAATTGTTTCATTAACCATCTATATATACCTATATATGAAGTAATATAACAATACAGTATGGATAGTACTATCGTTATGCGATTTATTCGATTTTTCGGCATAGGACGGAGGTAGGAGAGTTGACTACCATACCAGACACCCCCGTTGGTGCAATACTGTGCCCTAGTTGGAGACAACCTCATCCCTTTTATAATGTATAACTTAATTGTGCAAGTCTATATTTCCAAAGTAACTCAAGTAGTAAACTTTAATCCATTGAAGAACAATAGAATTCCTAGCTAGCGATGTTAGGAGCTAAGAGCCTTGGCAATTCCTGGGGAGCTAGTCCAGTTCATCCATGATTGCCAAGGGAGTGGATTTTGACAGGTAGGGATACATGCAGAAGGCATGTATACATATATACTTCAGTATGATAGCAAGAGTTTAGAATAATGAGTGGTGGATTTACATCCACTTTAAAGTTAATGTGCATGTAAAGGCAGGTGTCCCAATACTTTGGTAATACAAATACTTATATAAACAGTTAGTATGTTTACAAAATGCTGCATCAAATATTAGCAGTATTAACTGCACTTTCATACTATACATATACAAGGGTTCTTAAAGAAGTTTCCACACTTTTTTATACGTTTTGCGGCCATCTTCACCAAAGTGTGTCGACTCTTAAACTAAACTGCAAGGTCAGAAGGCTTTCTAGACAGACTACTCACATGCCACTCTCAGGCATGACCAATTACTACTCCTCCTGCCCTCATCGTTTCCAACAAAAATATAGAAATGTGGAAACGTTTTCAGGATCCCTCGCATAACAGATAACAATTGACTACTTCAAGAAAAGTACAAGAGTTAAAAGTTAAAAACATTACACTGATTACTGCACCATTCATCCATAACATTTGATTCTATGTATTGTTAATTGCATATATACTGTATTAATGCAAAGGGCAGTTAGGTGCTTCGCAGTTAAAAGGATTGTGTGTTTGTACAAAGCTAACCACAGTCTTCATCACATGCTTTTTCATGCTAGGAATGCATATGTGTATTTGAATGTGCTCATGCACATAGCCATTCACTGACAATGAACAATTGATCTTCACCCGTTCTATATGCCAATGGTATAATTTTGACCTCCATAAATCAGCTTTGCTGTATCACCATTTTGTGAAACAATTATTTTTAATTCTTATATATTCTACACAGATTAACTGAGCTAGTAATGAAGAAAATACAAGATTGTATATATTACTAAAACACTTAGTGGATTGCTTATGCAGATTACTATATTAAAATGTTCCATAGACAGAATGTAGTGATATATTCTGCCTTGGACTTAAACCAATAATTCATTTTATTTTAGGTATTATTAGGTCTAGGTTATACCACTCGTAAGAGGTTTTATATCTACCAACTAAAATGTCAAGTTTAAGAATAAATTGAAAAATGTGCAGTTGAAGGGATGAAAATCTTATTAAAGATTTAAAATAAAAGACGGTGTATTGTGTTGGGTGACAGGGCTTGAAAAAGGAATATGAGATAAGCTTTTGTATGCATGCTTGTCTGCTGACATAAAAGGTTCTTCCTTGCCATACATATGCTGATTATTTTGTTTTGCCTTATAGAGAAGGCTACATAATATACTGTACATATATTTTTGTATATATATATATATATATATATATATATATATATATATATATATATATATATATATATGTATGTGTGTGTATATATATATATATATATATATATATATATATATATATTTTTTATATCACTATCAAACACTTATTATTACACGTGTAATTTTCTTACTATCCTTCTTCTGATCTCAAGTCTTAAGATGGATGTTTTTGATTATAGAGCCTCCAAGGTTGTCGATACTGAAGGCGTTTTTAAAATGTATAATGATAAAGAGAGCGATATGAAAGGTCTTTTTATTAGACTTAAGAACCTTACCATTACTGAGATTCACACTCAGTGGGACATAGCTTTTCTCAATACATATATTAAACTTAACATGGTTCCTAGGAGCTTGAGATGGCAGGTGAGCCCTCAAAATGGCGATCTAGAACTACAAGAGTGGTTTTGGTATTTTAATGAAGCTGGGGTAAACTTTTTACGCTTCTTGGTAACAAGAAAAACCACCAAACTAGAAAAATTAGACATTGAGATCAAAGCACTCAAGGAAACCCTATCACCCTGTAAAGAGAGTGATGAGTACAAAGAAAGATCTTCCAGTCTTCTGGGGATTCTTGATAAAGAAGAGAAGGAACAAAAAAATAAAAAAATAAAAAAGTACAATAGAGACTTTGGGGACTATCAGGCTAGTCTAGTTTTTGAATGGCAGAAAAAACTAGCGGCCGAACAACAGAATGAGGCAAACTCTAAAATGGAAGCTGTAGCACAGGGTGACAACACTCCTGTAATAGCAGCAACCTACTCACAACCATCATTGCCCAACAAGGATCAGACTAAGACCCCCAAATTTCAAAAAGTGGGGAAAAAGACGAAGAAGATGAACAATCATTCACCAATTAGGACATCAGGTCCCTCAAAAAATTACTCACAAGGTAATAACTCAGGACGGAATAAAGTGACATATGGAAATTATGGAACCAATCCAGATCGGAATAATGGTCCCCAAGATTATCACCACTATAGGGATTCCCCTAATAGAGGGACCCATGGAGAGGGAATGGTAACCAACACAACTATGACCCCTATTCGGAACATAGATCCTACCAGGACTCTCGCCAATTTGCAAATAGATCTAGAGAGGATCTTGAGTATGACAGTGACATAGACACTAGGAACCGTTTCTATCCATTAAGAGACCGTGAAGGCCCAAGAAACGTTGTACCTACTGACTATGAACAGACTAGACAAATCCAAGAACTCTATCGACTAGGACCATCAAGAGATTTTCCTCCAGGCCAATGGGAAAAAAATTCAAGCGAACATTGGGGTTTTCCCAAACCCAATCAAGGGCTAAAACGACCTGTAGAAGGCAAAGAGGGAGCAGAGGAGGGAGGAGAACAAAGTGTAAAAAAATCGAGAACGTGAACAGTGATGGCATTTATAATCTTAGCTCTCATGTTCTAACCCAATCAAAAATTATTTTGCTAGACAAAGGACTTAAATATGCCCCTCCAAGGAAGCTTAACAAATTTCAAACATATATGGACATCCATCAATATATACGCAAAGTGAACATCAAACGTTACTTTGCTGGTGTACCAATGAAAGATACAGTTGCTGTTCAAACAACTGTCCAACATTCAGGACTTTCCAATGCCTCTACTTGGAACCCCCCTGGTACGTTGGCTCCTTCCTTAAAAGTCTTTAGGGATGTTATGTTAAGAGATTTAGACAAGATTAAAGTTCTTAATCAGAAATTGGATCCTAAATTAGAAATTGGTCTAGACACTCTTTGTACCAATAAAGAGGTTGTTATCCGTCCAGCGGATAAGGGGGGGGGGGGTAGTAATTATGGATCGCACCACCTACATTGATGGGATTAAAACTATTGACACATACACCCCTTTATTGGGGAATCCTATCATTGAATATAGGAATTCATTGGAACTATTAGTTTCAAAGGGTGTGGAGAAAGGGATCCTTAATGAAAAAGAAAAACTATTTTTAGTGCCCAAGGCTCTGAGGGTTCCTATTTTATATAGCCTCCCGAAAATTCACAAGAGTCTTACTTGCCCCCCTGGACGCCCTATCATTAGTGGCATAAATTCCATCACGTCCAGGGTGGGAAAATATATAGACCACTTTCTCCAGCCTTTAGTTCAGAAAATGCCGTCATACCTCAAAGACTCCAAACAGGTTATCAATATGTTGTCCCTACTAAAGGCTGATAACAATGTATGGATGGTGACAGCTCACGTCAAGTCATTGTACACTATCATCCCTCATGATTTGGGTATCCAAGCTGTTAAATATTTCCTTGACCTTTCTTCCAATTTACTACCACAGCAGAGGGATTTCATCATGGAAGCATTGGAGTACGCGGCAAGCCACAATTACTTTTGGTTTGATCACAACTATTATAGACAAACCCGTGGAGTCGCTATGGGCGCCAAGTACGCGCCGAGCTTGGCCAATTTGTTCATGGCCAAATGGGAGGAGGACGTCATCTATAGTGACCAGAGTCCCCACATAGCTTTGTGGGCTAGGTATATTGATGACGTCCTCCTCTTGTGGACAGGCAGCAAGTTGCAATTAGACTCCTTCATCTCATTTCTTAATGACAATGAGCGAGGCATCTGTCTGTCCTTTGAAGCTAGTCAAGAGTCCATTATTTTTTGGATCTCACCATCACCAAAGAAAATGATTCTTTTCTAACAAAAACCTATTTCAAAAAGACAGATCGAAATTCTTTCATCCCCATAGGGAGTTGTCACCATGCAAATTAGTTGAAATCTGTCCCAAAAAGCCAGTTCATCAGAATGAGAAGAAATTGTTCGACTTTGAACGAATACAAAACACAAGCTGGCATCCTTAAAACCAGATTATTAGAAAAAAGTTTATGACCCCTTAACACTGGAAAATATTTTCAATGAGGTAGCTGAATTAGATAGATGCACATTGTTGGACTCTATCCCCAAGCCCAATAACACCAAACCTTTGGTGCCATTTATTACTACCTATTCCAGTCAACATTATGCCATAAAACAACTTATCATGAAACATTGGCACCTACTATCAAATGATAGGGTCATTAACACTTTCTTACCAAACACCCCTCAGGTCATCTTTAGAGGCGCATCCTCATTACGCGATAAAGTAGCCCCAAATGTGGTGGATCCTCCCACTAAGAAGGTGTCTTTCTTCCAACGAGACATCAAGGGGTACCACCAATGTAGGAATTGCCAGGTTTGTATATTTAATAAGATCAAATCCAAAAAAAACTTACCTTTTATTTCAACAAGCACCTCAAAAGAACATAAGATCGAGCCTTTCATTACTTGTAGTTCAACAGGGGTTGTTTACCTCTTACAATGTCCGTGCGGATTACAATATATTGGCAGGACCAAAAGAGAAATGAAAGTAAGATTAGGTGAACACATCACCAACATTAGATCTGGGTATTCACAACACTCAGTATCCAGCCATTACGACCAATGTCATAATCGCAACCCTGAGGGAACTCACTTCATGGGGATAGACAAGTTCGAACCCCATTGGAGAGGTAGTTCGTTAGTGAGAGAACTATCCAGGCTCGAAATGGCCTGGATATATCGGATCCGTACCTACATTCCATATGGACTCAATGTAGACACAGACGTAAACGCTTTCATTGACAATGGTTAGTCGTATATGTAATATTCTGATATTTGTGAACTTGCTCTGAATTTTGGCTACCCTCCCCCCCTTTTTCTTATCCACACATTTATATAGAAATTACATTTCATCAAACAGTCCCCTTAGAACATTATGATTCTTTCTTTTATTTATATTTTTATATAAGTATTTTTTTTAATGTTTTTTATGGAATAATTTGTTGTTGTTCTGCCACAATTATGCGTATGGCTATGCGCATTTTTTACAACATACATCTTTTCCAATTAATACATTTTGCTATAAGTGCTATTCATTTAGCTTGCAACCTATGTGTCACTATGTACACTT
This sequence comes from Rana kukunoris, assembly GCA_029574335.1. Lineage (NCBI taxonomy): Eukaryota > Metazoa > Chordata > Amphibia > Anura > Ranidae > Rana > Rana kukunoris. Next base: position 332,149,461 of record CM056049.1, read on the forward strand.
TTATGTGACCCCTTGCCTATATAATTTTTTCTATTATATAGAAATGAACTATAAATATCTTCTTCGGGTATTAGATCTCTTTTTGCTATCCCAATTTTCATCAGCCTAGTATTGGCAGGGATCCCATAAATGTGAGTGTATTTTACATTTTAATAAATAATTTTTTAGACGTTATTACGCCATGTCAATGTTTTCCTTCTGGGTGGTCATGCATTTGGAGGAACGCTAATTTGGCTATAAGGATAAGAAGATACAGACAGAGTGACAGAATTCCTGGATTTCTTGTGCTGGTTTATATTGAATCCATGCGTTGCTGATCTCGCTAGAGGTCTGATCTTTCTGGTAAGCAGTTATAACCATAAGTGGTGGAGGACAACCTTTATCAATCTGGCTGTTACACACAATCTCCTTGGAGCTGTTCAACACCCATTCGGACTTCTTTTTGTTGTCTTTCACATTTTTCTCTGAACTTTGGGATTTGTTTCTATCCTACACAGACTTTTGATTTATTTTCAATGGTTCATTTATCAAATTTTGCACTGGTGTATTTGTGCACTAGTTAAATAGTATTTTGTTATATTTATGCAGCATATTTGTTTTTATTATTGATGCAGCGCAGCTTTTTTCTTATTCTATATTGCTATTTATGTTTATATCTGACATATTAGCTGCAGCAGCATTTATTCATTATTTATTTAATTTCACAGTTTATTCATCTAGACCTGCGCAGTATTTTTTCCATGTAAATATATATATATATATATATATATATATATATATATATATATATATATATATATATATACAGAGCTTTTTTTCTCAGAAAATAGGTGCCGGAATTCAACCACGACTTCAGATTTCACAAACAGTAGAAGGGTCTTAAAGGGGCATTAAATGCCAGAATTGCATTACATACAGAGTGCAGAGTTCAGGGGGTTACAAAGCTGTCACTTGTACAGTACACACAGAAACCAGACTTCAGTGTTTACAAGTGATTGTAGTGAGCAGGCACCAAAAGGTCTGAGCCAGAGGTGGTGGAACTGAGTTCTCCCAAGTTCCCTCTGAAAAAAAGCCCTGTATATATATATAATATATATTTGCGTTCTGATCACACATTTTTATTTAACCCATTATTGTTGTATTAAAAACATTCATTAAATAGATAGCTGTGCAAAGACTTGCAGATGATATTGCAGATGATATTGAATGAAAATGTGGTAAGGGCATTTGTTGGATTGGGATTGGATTATTATGGGCCTTTATTAAAATCAGATCACCACTGCTGCAATGCTGTCTTCTCAGGCACAGGGTTTACAAGGTGATAAAGTAGCAGTGCTGTGGAAGAAGTGGGCATTGACAATTTAGTTAAGAGCCATGGCTAATTTACTTAGCAATCATCATTTTATACAATAGATGATGTACAAGATTTTAAAATAAATGACTAGTTTAGAATAAAAATTCCTAAATCCTAAACAGATTACATGTTAACGGAACTTTCTTATACCAGGTCATACTTGGAGCTCACAGTGCATCTGTAATATTTTAAAATGTAGCAAATACTCAATCCAGGGTTGCTAACAAGTGTTAGCTTGTGAGCCCAAAGCTTTGGCTGTTTCATGCAATATGTCTAATGCAGCTATTGTAGAAGAGACACGTGTGGCTATTTGAATGGCTATCTGAATTCAGTTTGAATTAGGCTGCCTGCAGTTTGATTAGAATGTCCTCCAACCTCCCGCGTATACACTAGCTGTGGTCATAATGTGTGCATTTTGCTTTTTGTCCTGATCACAGTGCAAAACATCTCAATAGGAGGAGCCTACAGAAAAACCAACAAGTAGAGCAACGATTCTCAACCAGTGTGCCGTGAAGAGTCCCCAGGTGTGCCGCGGCAAAATGACCCCAAATATTGGCAGCTATGTCTGCTATCTTGATGTAACACTACTGCTGGGCACTTCGTTATCATTTGTCTTTACAGCAGTGCCGGTCTGCTGTGTAAAACTCACTTCCCGACACTCGGGAAGCTGTGCTGGCTGTGCGGGCCTCCCGACTGCATCTTGCCAAGCGAATACGTCATTGGTTGCTATGGGAGGGTCGGACGCACGCACTGCTTCTGTGATGTGAGAGCCGCGGGTACCATCCTGAACTCTGCCTGGCACGCTTTTCCCTGAGGGGGAAGAAGAAAGAGTAGAGCCACCGTGACCAACACTGCTCCCCTGCCTGCAGACATGGCCACTCGCTCAGAGAGAGAAGGCCCTGAAGCTGAATGAGCAGCACCAGGCCATCCTGGCCAAGGGTAAGGTGGTGAGGGGGGCTCTGCTATGAATAACCAGCTGTCACAGTCACTGACACCCCACATCCTCCATTCATGGCTACAGCACTCTGGATCTGATTGGTTGTTGTGCAACTCTGACAGTTCTTCTTTCAGTGTATGTGTGCATGTGTACACATGTCTGTTAGTGTGTGTGTGTGACAAAAGTAGTTCTGATGGTACAGGAATAGGGGGGTCATAATTAAAAGTAACATACATACAGACAGATGTGCACACACACAAACAAGCACATGTACAAACACACACTGTGTACCATTCACCCTGGGTATACCAGTTGCAGCCACAGCATGTTTACACCCCCAGCTGTTGCCTCTGCAGCTAAAGGGGCAAAAGTTGGGGGTGGTAAAAACAGCTCAACCATGTGGTTTTACTGCCCCTCCAGCCTGACGTGTGAACAAGCTCTTGGTTCTGTTTGGATGCGTGCTGCGTGTAGGGCAGCCCATTCATTTCCCTACCCGCTGTAATGCGGGGAAAGAAGTCCCCGACCATTTTTTTTAAATTGTGCCACAACAAAAGCAACCCATGTTTGCCGATGGATGGGGCACCATTAAGAATTAATGGCACCCCTAAAGAGCAGAGCAGTTGTCTGTGTGTCAAGAACAAGCACAATTTTGCACGTGTTCCGCAACACACAGCGACGAGAACCAAGTCTTGGACAGGGGTGCCTCAAGACTGAAAATACTTTTCAAGGGCGCCCCGACTGGAAAAAGGTTGAGAAACACTGAAGTAGAGTATTGATAGTAAATCCATGTGTGTCATAAAATTAGTTTTCTTAAACAGCCTGAAGGGATGTTCTGCCTCTACCTTACAGTTGACGTAAATGATCACCAAACTTTAAGGTAAGTTTGGGTCTCTAACCCCCACATCCCCCCATACTTCATTGTGACCTAAAGAGCAACATGGTGACAGCATCAGCTGCGGCCAGTGAAGAAGTTAATTGATTGATCAGCGGTACTTGGTATATTTGGGATTGAGAGATTAGGAAGGGAAGTTAACCTCAGCTTACCCCCAAAATACTGTTATCCTAAGTGAGCTCCAATTTTGTAGATAAAAAAAAATGCAAATCCAAATAAAATATATATGCAATTGCTAAACAAGCCATGTTATAATTTAATCTTAATAAAAAATTACCTTTCATATTCAAACTTCGGCCATTGTAATTTGCTGTAACATTCACTCTGTAACATAGCAATCTGCATGCATTCAGTGGATGCACAAAATGCCCCCAGAAATGTTATTCCCTACTCACTATTTATTTCTGCACTAAGATACAAGTAAAATTTTAAGCACCCTGCAACATAAATTTCATTTTTGTGTCCCCCGGGTCTTAGGAACGGCACCCTTTCGACGCCAGAAGACAGGCGCCCACTCGTGATGGGAGACTGCTTTAGGGGGGACAGTTCAAAAGCTTCCTAGCTATCAGAGATGATAATGACCTTCCGAGACTCCGCAGGTGGACATATTTCCAGGTCCGTAGTTATGCTACCAATACATCCAGAGCACCTGACTTTTCTAGAGCACAGACAGATTTAGAGGCAGTGTGTGTTGAGGGCTCTCAATGCAACAAGGCGACGTCACTTGCTTATGCTTGGTTGCAAAATTCCTGTATTGATAATGTGGACAGATTTCGCCAGACCTGGTCTCGTGCACTGCGTATGGATATTACCGACGATCAGTGGGCCATAGCTTGCAAACTAGCACACAAGTGCTCAATTAGCACCAAAACGCAGGAAACCTCGTACAAGCTTTTGTCGCATTGGTACGCCACTCCAGACAAGCTAAAAAGATGGTACCCCAACTGCTCTGATCTTTGTTGGAGGTGCGGTGAGGAAACAGGAACCCTTGTACATATATGGTGGGAGTGTAGGATTCTGGGTCCCTTCTGGAACAAGGTTAGGGAGGTGGTGAGGCAGATCACGGAGACCAAACTTGACCTCTCTGCAGCGTGCTGTCTGCTACACATCACTAACTTCTCATTTAACTGATACCAACAATCTTTGACAAAGCATTTATTGAATGCGGCCAAATCCTTGATACCTCTCAGGTGGAAGAGTGTTACTCCCCCGTCCATACAGGACTGGCTGAGGAAGGTATCGGAGGTCTGTTACATGGAAGATACTCTTGCTCAGACTTCCGAGGACGCTAAGAAGTACCTTGACACGTGGTCTCCGTGGTTTGTTTTCAAAGTCTCAAGTGTATATGACTCTCTGATGCGTTAGCACTGGAGAGGATGAACTGTAATACCTGTACCTGTCCATCTACCGTATATGGTCATGACTGGGAAACGATAGGACCCGTCTGATAATAACATAGCCCATGGTCCTAATCTGCTGGGAGTCACCTACTGAATACGTCACCCCCCCCCCCTCTACCTCCATTTCTTCCCCTTTCCTTTTCTTTCCTGTATCTTTTAGGCTTTCTATCTCTCTTACTTACTGCAGTTTGCAGTCAAGGCGGCTGTATAGTGGTTTACTACACTGCAGATGGTCGTGCTGATATGGTCTGTATCACTTTATTGACTTAATGTGGCTAATCTGCTGCACGCCATGTGTCTCTTGAGACATAGCATGTTAAGATAGAGATGCCTACAATGTAAACCTCTACTGCTGTTGAATTTGACCCTTTTTACTTGGATTGTTAAGTACAAGGCTTTTTGTAAGGTGCCTACGCTTTGCTCTGTATTGCATTATTATCCTTAATAAACCTTTGATGTTAAAAAAATTTTTTTTATTTTTGTGATATACTCCCCAAGAGTTAAGTACTTCTAAAGGGATGCTGACACTGCAGCTTTTCTCATTAGAACACTTAGGCCTCGTACACACGATCAAATCTGTCTGCTGGAAACGGTCTGCTAGACCGTTTCAGCAGACAGATTCGATCGTGTGTACGGGCGGGCCGACGGATTTGGCCACCCGACAGATTTAAAAGCATGCTTTGAAATCTATCGGGTGGGAACCCGTGCGCCCGACATGTCTGCTGGTTAGTACACTTACCAGCAGACATGTTGTCTCGCACCGGTGCCGAATGATTTCGGCGCATGCGCGGAAGTGTTTTGCTTCCTGGTGCGGTGACGTGGCGGCGTCAACGTCACTGCCATGTCAGCGCGCTGTCTGCTGGCGGGGATTTTGGTTTGCTCGTGTGTACACGCGAGCAAACCAAAATGACAGCAGACAGATTTGTTCAAATCGGTCGGACAGACCGTTTTGAACAAATCTATTGCCTCGTGTGTACGAGGCCTAAGAGTATACTGGGTGATAATAATGTACGCATCCCTCCTCCTATTTAGATTTAGTCTGTGAGTGACAAGGCGAAACAAACATAAAAAGCAAAAGCTAGGAATCTGCGGCAAAGTTTATTAAAATCCCTGCAATGTATATTTATTACTCAAAGGAGATTTATTTTTCTTAAAGCGGAGCTGCAGTCGTCTTTGTGTTTATTTAAAGTCATCAGTTACAAAAATTGTAGCTGCTGACTTTTACAAAAGACACACTCACCTATCCCACGATAAAGCCATGTGCCCGAACCCTCGATTTTATCCCTCTCCACTCGCCGATACTGGCATTAAAGCAGGTGCGCACTGTGCATGCGAGAGTCGTGCTGCGCCTCCCAAATTCTCAGGAAATATTCTGGGATCTATGACGTGTCCCAGAAGATTGCAATGAGGGAGGGGAGAATTTCCGCTTTTGTCGCTTAGGCAATCCGAGTGGAAGTAGGAGTGAGTACCTGTCAAAATTAGGTACCCAATCCCCCCCAAAAAAATGCCAAATGTGGCATAGGAGAGGGAGAGGAGTGCTTAAAGCTGAACTTCCCCTTTTGGGTGGAGCTCTGCTTTAATAAACATGGAGTTAATATTTGAGTGATTAGAGTGTTACTAAAAATAGATTTAGTTATAAAGTTGAGGAGACAGCATGGCTAATGCCAATCCTTTGATCTGCAATGGGGGGTTGAGTTACTAAAGGCAGGAGTTTTAAATGGGATTTCTCCAGAGCTTAATGCACGAGGTAAGGCTCTGCTGAATTCCATCATCCAATCATGTGGAAGCAAAAAGTTTTCTTGTTTTTATTTCCTTACACATGATTGGGTATATTTTGCAAAGTGAATTTCCTTTGTTAATCGCAACCTCCCTTGCAGAATAAACAGCCATTTTTTTTTCCCTAAGTAATTGAACCCTACTATCTGTTGAATCTCATCTGCTAAATATAGTTGGATCAAATGGCATAAAAATAGTTGGAGCATTTGAAAAAAAAAACATAAGAAGCTTGTGAACAGATATGAATATATAAATAAACATATAAATAAAAGCAATGGTCAGGCTTTTACGTTACACCACCAGGGTATAACTAATCATGAAATGCAGTGATCAGGCCATTTCTTTCAGGTACTGGCAGTGCATGTGCTATCAAAATACGAAAACACAACTCAGCATTTCAATGCCCTTTTCAGACATATATATTTAGAGTTATGTAGGTTGATTTTACTTGTTCTTGTGCAATGTCAGCATTGTACTAGCCACGAATAAGAGAAAATCGGAGTTGCAGGTGCAACAGCATAGCAGCTGACTGATTCGAAAACAAGCGACTGCTGAACTAATTGGTTTGTCATCTCTAAACAGAAGTGGTTGGAATTTGATAGAACCATTACATCAATTCTTTTTTTTTCTCTTTGATGTTCACACTTCTTAAATCTCCAAAGCAGCTGGCCTTCTACTGTTTACTTTTAAGAATCTTTGAAGAGTTCTATTATGTCCTGTAATGGGGGAAATGTTTTCCTACGTACACAATTAGGTTATTGACATAAATGGCATGACTAAAAAGAGCATGTATGGAGACATCACGTTCTTATAACATAGACATACTTGTTGTAATTGCCCCCCATTAAAAGAAAAAAAAGGTTTGCGTGTAAACACATAATAGGCTTTTGAAGTCCAGCTTCAGACAAACTATTTTACTGCTTAGGATTGACTGAAAAAAGGCTATAACCTCTCCTGAGTGAGTTCATATTGTTCTGTTCTGCTCTATAACAGGGAACAGACGATCAGTGTCACTGCCACAGAGAAGAACGGGGAAGGTGTGTCCACGACTGGACACTTAAAGGGCAATGTACCTATACGTGCCTGTGTCCAGCCGTGCCATTTTGCTGATGTATATAGCGTTAGGCGGTCCTTAAGTGGTTACATTTCGTACCTGAGGATGTCTATAGTATGCCTGTAAAGTAGCGCATGTTTCCTGTGTTTATAACAGTCTCTGCACAAAATTACATTTCTAAAGGGCATTTAAAACTACAAACTAAAGCTATAATGAATTGTCGGGTCTGGGCAATACAAATAAAAGTCATTGAAAAAAACGGCATGGGTTCCCCCCTTAGTCCGTTACCAGGCCCTTTGGGTCTGGTATGAATATTAAGGGAACCCCAAACCAAAAAAAAATGCATGGTGTCCCACCAAATTCCATATCAGGCCCTTCAGGTCTGGTATGGATATTAAGGGGAACCCTGAACCAAATAATAAAAAAAATGGCATGGGGTTCCCTTCAAAAATCCATACCAGACCCTTTAGGTCTGGTGTGAATTTCATGGGGAACCCCGCTCCAAAATGTTAAAAAAATGTTGTGGGGTTCCCCCCAGAAATTCATACCAAACCCCTGCCCCAAAGCACCCACTCCCCATGTTGAGGGCATGTGGCCTGGTACGGCTCTGGAGGGGGGCCTCTAGCTCTTCCCCAAGCCCTTTCCTGACCAGCCGGGCTGCGTGCTCCGATAAGTGTCTGTTTTTTTCGTCATAGGGGGGTTCGCCTTAAAATCCATACCAGACATAAAGGCCTGGTGTGCTCCTGAAGGGGAACCCATGCCGGTTTTTTATTTAAAATTTGGCGTGGAGTTCCCCCTCATGACTCATACCAAACACAGTACCTGGAATTGGTGGGAATCCAAGTCGGATCCCCATCGCTTCTTTCTCGCGCTCGCTAAGATGAACAGTATTCTCGCGGGTAGGTACTGTATGTGTCCATATGTATCCTATGTGTTTTTGGATGTTTATCAGCAGTGGAGTTTAGGCTGTCTGAACGCCCTAAAATCGTGTTTTGGCATTGTTTTTCTGACCACAAAAAAAAGATAAAAAAATGTAAACTCTGATAAACATTGATAAATGCTCAAAAACGTGGCTCACCTGTGTTTTTTAATGTTTTTGATTCATTGAAAAAAAAAAAAAAAAAATATATATATATATATATATATATATATATATATATATATATATATATATAAACGCAGAAAACACAAATAAACACTATTGCAAATACACTACAAAACTTTGAAAGACTCACTGCAAAGCTACTGGAATTTTTTATAACATGATTTTAATGTCCAGTGTGCATGGAGCCCTAAAGTGAATTAAACCCAGCATAAAGAACAAGAAAAGTGCTACAGTGCTACTTTCATAAGGAATAGGAACAGATCCTGAGAATTTAAGCCAGCATACAGAACAAGAGGCTTGTTACTGTGCCACATCTAAACATACAGTATATAATAAGAACAGAGACTCAGAAGTATGCAGTGTCTATACATAGTGGTACTGTAATTTGTTAATGCAAAATAAGAAAAGATACAGAGAGTTATAAAAAAAATAAAAAAATAAAAAATCCTAGGTCAAAAATATTGTGCAAACAATCAGCCACATAATCAACTGTGATATCAGTCGTGAACAATAATATTAAAAAAATCAGCACTCAAACTTTAAAATACATATAAAGTGCAAAGTGCAAAATTCCAAATGTGGTGCAAATATGTATCCATATATTAACACACCAATGCAAATATGAAATAAAAATACTTTTCTTGGAACAAGTATAATACATTGGTATAGAAAAGTCCATTCAGTGTACATAAACAACGTGAAAAAAAGTTGAAAAAGTGGCAATGAGAATGAATGTTGAGATCCACTAACAATCGACATACGCCTCTTACCAGCTGTAGTGGACCAATCACTATAATGGTCATTAGTGCATATGGAAACACAAGGAATACCGACATCAGAGGCAGGCAATGGTTATACAGCAACAGCTCCCAATTCTACACTCTACCGCCTACTCTCTGCCTGCTGTCACCTTGAGGTGACATTTAGCTCAGGGCAAAAATGTAGTACCACTCAAATCCTTTTGAACGGGATTCCCCAGAGCATGAACACATAGACATAATCCAATTTGGAATGTTGTCCTAACCAGGAAATGGTTAGTTTCCCACTATTGAGCTCACACACTTAGCAAGCATTAGTCTCTTATGCCTGCCATAGACGGTTTGAATCTCAACTGGTCCCTGCTGAACCTTGTATGGGCAAGCTGAATGTACATAAGTTGATTGATTGATAAACTTGGGTCCAACTATCCTGTTGGATTTTAAATGTGATTATTGCCAGTGGCTATTATAGTGTTACACTGTGTTCTCCCAGTGTAGACAGCTCACTGCGTCCCCCATGTGGGAAAGGCAAAATAGCTGTGCAGCAGGGATTCCCCCACCAACACTGACTGTGTTGGGGGAATTCAGCAAGTCTCTTTCCAGCAACCCATGGTTGCAGGAAAGAAAATCGCTCCGTATATATCCGGCTTTAGACACAGAACACAAATTTATGTTCAAGATTAACTCCCCCTATTAGTAAATAATGACAGTCCAGCTTGGATTGCATATTAACCAGATGCATGCTTTAATGTACATTTCCAACAATCACAGAAGCTTCCTTTTCTTCTCATTTATTTATGTGGCACAGATTTTCATAACATTTCGAACAGCTAGGATCTAATGGAGAGACCTATGTCTACACATTTGCATAAGTCTTCTGACTGATGCTATTCCCTCCCCCTACTTGAAGGAAAGCATGCCCCAGCACTATAAGCACTCATATGCTGTACTTTGGTGTGCCCTCTTTGACTTCTCCAGCAATCCATCTGTATGAAGATTATTTGGCACCACCCACCTGATCTTAAATTACAAAAAATAAATAAAAGTTGAACTAACACCCTACTAACATCCACCACTCTCCACTAGAAGCAGAGGCGAGAACAGAGTGATCAGCTGTGTTTGATCGCTCAGTTGCCCATTGTAGAGGCCACGGGGGACAGATGCAGCATCATATCAATGCTGCATCCACCGAGGTGAGTCAGTGTGGATTTCTTTTGTTTTGTCATGGAACATAAAAACGGTTTTCTTTATGCATTGTCCATATTTATAATATTGTTGTCAACCATTTAGGATTGAGAACAGTGCATTATACATTTAGTTCCTTTTGGTAGTAAGAAAAAAAAAGAAAAAAAAAAAGAGACTGGTAAAAAATTTAGATATTTCAATAGGATGTGGGAAAAAGGGCTTGGGTCAGATCTCTTGTGATGGACAGGGATACAGGAAGATGTGTACAAGATGCAGGAAAACTGGTAAGAGATGTAGACAACTGACTGATTACACTAATTCGAGGGTGAATTGACAAGGCTATTAAAGTAACATATACCCAGTGAAGATCATGGCATTTACTAAACTGCATATTTATTATCTAGACAGCCATATCCAAGAAAAGAAATAGAATGCGTATTTTCACATTCATTATTAGGATAACTGTGAGAACATGCATAATATGTTTACATGCCCAGTAGCTATTTGACTGTCAACCTATTTTTCATCTTTTATTCCTTTGTTTGTAGTAAGAAGGATTGACTTCTTAAATGCTTCTACATGATAATTTAAAGCAGCATGCTAACTTTGGGTTTTCCTATGGTATGCATTTTTTTTTTCTTTTGTAGAATGCATTTGGCAGTGCAAAGCTAGGCTGATTGTAAGTGTGATCCTCTAAGGACTTGTATTCTGTATTTTTTGCTCCAGGATTGGATCCATCCTGTGTGGGCATTCACAAGGCATGTCTGGCAGCTGCAAGGCCCAGGTGCCAAGCTCTACAATGTTTTTTTGTGTTGCAACAGCATCTGGGTCCTTGGCTGACGTTCTTGATGATCTGTAAGAACTCTTGTTTAGCTATGATGCAGTAAGCAGTGATTGCATTCCATTACATGAAGGCTTTAATAAAAAGGTTTGTCTACTTTATATTCTTGTACTAGACTGAGAACTCAAGGCACTAGCAGCTTTGAACATTACATCACTCACTCGCAAACAAAGTAACACATTCTGCTGTGTATATATGCTAAGCCAGCTCTTTGATCATACTGTGCGCTCATCCCTGCATCTCTCCATCTGTCAAGTGACTGCACATACTACTTCTTTTTCCCCATGAGTCACTGTTCCCTGGAACAAAACTGCTCTTCATTACGTGTTTCACTTGTTGGCTCAAAAATAGCTACCTTGATTCCATATACTGTACCTTGCCTAGAGATTATATAACTTTTGGAAATGATGCATGTGATCGCAGCTTGTAAAAGTTATGATGACATGCAAAATCAAATATAATAATCCACAGAATCAGTGAAGTGAAAGTGAATATAAATAATTTAAAAACAAATGTAATTTTCACTATAAACAAATACATTATGAGAACTGCAGGGTCAACTGCCTCTTGTGGTTAAATGAATGGCGTGTTACAAATCCTAAAACAGAACATTTCAACTAGAGAAACTTAAAAGAAAAAAGTTGATTTTTCACACTGGCAGCAAAATTATGATTTTTTTTAAATGTTCAAAGTATAGTAACCCAGGGCAGCCAAATATTGATCACTTTTTCTTCAACTTGAATCTGATTGTTAGTTTGTTTTTGCATATTGTCTTTTTTCTTATTACTTATTTTGATTATGCAATATAGAGCACTTTGTAGAATTTGTTTCTTTAAGTAAACGGCATAAGAAAGTTACATTCTTTTTTTTTTTTTTTTTTCTCAAAGATTTTTATTTGTCATGTAAAGGTTACAAGTGACAGTATGACAATAACAGACTACAAAACATGTGAGTACAGGTAACGTGTCACTGTGAACATACAATCTGACTGCTTTGCTGTGATGCAAAGTGGGATGGAGGGGGACCTATCCTCTACTGATCGGTATACCTGCGTAAACTGCAAACCAAAAAAGAAAATAAACCAATACAAAGCGTAACATCATTGATACAGTTCGGGGAGGATGGGGGAGGAAGACAGTTGGGCGGGATTTTAACATATATCTGATGTAACAGGGGCTTCCGGATCATTGGGGTTCTACCCAGCATCCGCCCACCCCTAAAGGGGACACACTGTGGGCGGGAGGGTACTACCGTAGGAGGTGAATCATGGGGGGTCATGCTAGACCTGGAACAGTGTGCACTATGAGGGGTGGGGTAGGGGAAGGGGTGTGAGTGGGGGGGGGGGGGGGTACCTCGGCCAATGAGTTCATGGGGGGCTCGTTCCAGACAGCCCGGACAAGAGAATAGGGGGTGTACAGGGGGACGGGGGTTGTAGGGATTTCTTATAGTGGGTCCAGCAAGACCAGGTGAGCCTGAACTTGTTACATTCTTAATTTGCATACAAATTAACTAAAAAAAAAAAGCAGCGCTCTATTGGTAGGAGCAAAAACAAATATATATATATATATATATATATATATATATATATATATATATATACCACGGACTTGATTCGAAGTTTATTGTTTTTTCGTCTTTTGATTCCTGCTCCCCATTTCTACAGTGGTTGGCACCTGAAATTTATTCTGGTCAAAACATTGTAAATGTAACATAGTAAATTAACAGTGTATTTCTACTATCCATTGTTTTTGCTCTCCCGTTTTGATTTTTTTTTGTCCTTCTTCTAAGGAAAAACTTATCTGCCCAAACTTCTCAGGTTCCAAAAAATGTTCCTGTTCCTTGTACTCGTCTTGCACGGTTTCATAATTGAAATTGCTAGGTGTTACCATGCAGACTTTCTGCTGCAAACACAGACACTTCATTTGTGAGAGCACCACTACCCAGCTTATCTATGGTAGTGCCAGGCTTGAGCAAAAGTGAAATTTCAGTTGATATTTATTAATGTGAATTCACTTGTCATTCATTAAAGTTAGTGTTGTCACACCCTATGCCTCACCTTTTTAGTACATTTTAGCATATTCCAAGGCAGTCTGCTCATTAACAGGAGGTGATCGTGAAGGACTTGTGAAGAGATCTATGTATGAGTTTTAACTCATCTGGGAGGTGAGCATGCAATTTTACTGGTGGTGGTGTACACTTGTGTTGGATCCTTTTGAGGACGAAAATCACTGTGGTGAAAGTGTGTGGAATCACTGATTATAAGAAGAATTTCCTGCTTTAGTGGATTATTTATTGTTTATGTTCATGATTCAATATTAATATATATTTTATCATCATTTAATTTGGTTTATATACACAGCGCTACATTCATTTACTATAACAATAAATGTATATGTGACTGTTCTCCTGCTTTCCTCTACCTTCCCCCTTTACATCTAATTTCTGTCCCTACACCCATGGTTTGTGATTCATTCCCTTTGCTCTTCCTCCTTCTGTCTAAAATTCTATCTTATATACTGCTTTGTTGTCCCCACTCTCTTCGTTGCCTACCAAAGAGCTGGACCAACTGACACTGTTCTATGTACTTTCTATTGCAAAAGGCCCCCTTTTTACTGTTCATGATTTCATATGTAATGCTAGTCTCCCCTAAACACCCATCCTTCTCCTATTGGCTTTGATACCACTCTATTCCTTTAATCTTACCTGTCCCAAAAAATGTCCCACCCCCTCCCTCTTGAGGTTCCCATTATACCCTGCTGTGTCCATCCTGGCCTCTAGAACCACTCTCATCACACATGTCCCTATTGTCCTCACTGTCCTCTCCTTCATCCCTACTCAATGGCAGGCTTATGTCTCTCCCCCAATTTTCCTGTCTGAAAACAGTAACCTGACATTTGGTGGAAAAACAGAAAAAAGATGGAAATGTTTGAGAGTGTAGAAGACATTTATGTCATTTGATTTTTCAGTACACACCTGGGTTGATTAACTAAAGGCAATAAGGTTGTTCACTTTACAGTGGGGTTATCACTTTGCTTTTTCTGTCAGCTTAGGGAATGATGTGAAGCTCTGCTGATTTTTCTCTTTCAATCATGAGCAAGCATAACACAGTTATTATTTTTTTTGCATGTGATTGGGTATTTCTTGCAAAGTCAATTTTCATTACATTCAATCAGTTAATGGGGTAATCCCCTTGTGAAATGAACAGGCTATTTGTGCTTAGTAAATCAACACCACTGGGTGTTGCTAGAAATCTGTTTCAATCTGTAATTTTTTCCAATGTACATTAGAAGATAAATGGAAAAATCTAATTGGCTGTCACTTTTGATACAGAACCTATTGACAAGTAGCTGCATGTGCCTGACCCTTGTCCCAACCCTGGGCATATAAGTTAACCTGACACCGCACAGATATTGGATTACTGCAGTTTCAGTAGTATTTTAAAGTTTTATTTTCCTGTCACTTCTAAAAGGCCTAAGACAGAGCATTGTTTTTCACTTTACAAAAAAACCTAAACGGGGACATAAGAAATTAACACAATTAAGAAGACCTGTCTTATAAAGAGATCTGGAAGGCTACGAAGATCACATAAATCAAAACTTAGAATGATGGTTTAGCTAGTGGGTAGCATATTATCATTATCATTGTTTTCAAAGTCAGAAAAAGATAGACCATTAAAAGTGCAAGTTTGTTAAAATGAATCACTAGGTTAGGCTTGAACATAGAAGACATATAGATAAGGGGGTAGATTCACATAGATCAGCGGATCTTTTGATCCGCGTGATCTATCTTTTTTACGATCCGCCAGCGCCAGTTTTTGAGGCAAGTGCTGTATTCAGAAAGCACTTGCCTCGTAAGTTGCCCTGGCGGATCGTAAATCCCCCGGCGGAATGCAAATTCCGCGGCTAGGGGGAGTTTACTATTTAAATCAGGTGCGTCCCCGCGCTGATCGTACTGCGCATGCGCCGCCGGCTAAATTTCCCAGCGCGCATTGCTCCAAATGATGTCGCAAGGACGTCATTGGTTTCGAGGTTAACGCAATTTGCGTATGGCCGTATTCGCGAACGACTTACGTAAACGACGTAAAAAATACAAAACTCGACGCGGGAACGACGGCCATACTTAACATAGGATATGCCGCACTTACCCCCCATATAGCAGGGGTAACTATCCGCCGGAAAAAGCCGAACGCAAACGACTTAAAAAAAAAAGCGACGGCCGGGCGTTCGGTTCTGACTCGGTGGTTCTACACATTTGCATATTCGTCGCGTAGAATAACGGAAGCGCCACCTAGCGGACGGCAGGAGATTGCAGCCTAAGATCCGACAGTGTAAGTCACTTACACCTGTCGGCTCTAAGGGAGATCTATGCGGAACCTGATTTGAGGAATCAGCCGCATAGATCCGAGCGTCGGATCTCACAGATACGACGGTGTATCAGTAGTTACACCGTCGTATCTCTATGTGAATCTACCCCAAGATCTGCCTCAAACAGGGAGTTTGAGAAAAATGCCCAACCTGGGCTATATTTCCACCTACATGTCCTCTGCTTGCAAGTGGTTTAAGCTATGTCTGTGTACTCTCGTGTAAAAAAAAAAAACAAGTATGTAAACTGTATGGAAATAGTTAACGTGTTCATTATATCTTAACAGGCAAGCATCAGATAGTCATTTAAACAGTTTATACAGGTGAAATAAGCAAAAAAAAAAAAAACGACAAGGAATTTTAGCATTTTAAATAATTCATTCAACAAAAAATATCAATGTAATGTACTGTGAAAAAAAAAAGTTAAGCCTTTTGCATAACTGCCTACCAGTCTTTGGCATCAACTCAGTGAGTCCTTTAGCATAATGTTTGTGTGTTTCTTTGCATGAACTGTCCATTTAAAATCCCCCTATAACATTTAATAGAGATTCAAATAAGGGCTTTGAATAGGCTGCTCCATGACCCTCCATTTTTTTATTAAACCATTATTTTCAAATCACTTTCAGCATTTCATTTTCCAGTTCAGCTTCAGCTTGGCAGACATATGGCCTCACATGTTCATCAAGCACACTGATATGATGCAGATTTCATATCTGGCATGAACTCTGTGGGTGCGATCATTGGAGGACGTCATATGATGCCCTCCCAGAACTGGTGAGCCATGCTGTAGCTGTCATTCGGCAATAGCACGGTAGGCAAGTGGTAATATTCTGCTTTATTTGACTTCAATGGAGATTCAGAACCTGAGCTTTGTGTTCTGCGAACATGTCTCAAACTGAACCCAGGTACGTTAAACTCATGCCTATTTAGTAGTTAATAGTTTCTTCTTCTAAAATCCTGTTTTTGATTGGTTGGTTGTACACTGTTTCTTTGCCCAAATTGTTTTGATTCATCAATCCACATCTTATTGTTCGATAATGTCTGATCTCTTTCTATATGTTCAATGTCAAACTGTAGTCGTGTTTTATTGTTCATTTGCCAGATTGATAAGCATTTACAACCTTCTCCCTGAGAGCTTTTGATCTTGACAAAGATAACACAAGGCCATAGGTATCTTAGGTTAAAATAATACAGGTTACACCTGTATACTCCCAAAGGAGGTCCTAGTGACTGCCACCAAGTCGGAAACACCTGATCTCATGGATTTTAACCACTTAAGGACCGCCTACTGCACATTTACGTCGGCAGAATGGCACGGCTGGGCACATCAACGTATATATACGTTGATTTTAGTACCCAGCCGTGGGTCACGGGCGCGCGCCCGCGACCCGGTCTGAAGCTCCGGGACCGGGACCGCGGGATTCGCGGACCCGATCGCCGCTGGAGTGCGGCGATCCGTCCCTGGAGCGGAAGAACGGGGAGAGCCGTGTGTACACACGGCTTCCCCGTGCTTCTCTGTGGCCGCAGCATCGATCGCGTCATCCCTGTAATAGGGGGACGCGATCGATGACGTCACACCTACAGCCACACCCCCCTACAGTTGTAAACAAACACACATAGGCACACATCCCCTACAGCGCCACCTGTGGTTAACTCCCAAACTGCAGCTGTCATTTCCACAGTAAACAATGCAATTTAAATGCATTTTTTGCTGTGAAAATGACAATTGTCCCAAAAATGTGTCAAAATTGTCCGAAGTGTCCGCCATATTGTCGCAGTCACGAAAAAAATCGCTGATCGCCGCTATTAGTAGTAAAAAAAAAATTGTTAATAAAAATGCAATAAAACTATCCCTTATTTTGTAAACGCTATAAAATTTTGCAAAAACCGACCGATAAACGCTTATTGCGATTTTTTTTACCAAAATACGTAGAAGAATACGTATCGGCCTAAACTGAGGAAAAAAAATGTTTTTTTATATATTTTTGGGGGATATTTATTATAGCAAAAAGTAAAAAATATTGCATTTTTTTTAAATTGTCGCTCTATTTTGTTAATAGCGCAAAAAATAAAAACCGCAGAGGTGATCAAATACCACCAAAAGAAAGCTCTATTTGTGGGGAAAAAAGGACGCCAATTTTGTTTGGGAGCCACGTCGCACGACCGCGCAATTGTCAGTTAAAACGACGCAGTGCCGAATCGCAAAAAGGGGCAAGGTCCTTTACCTACATTTTGGTCCGGGTCTTAAGTGGTTAAATGGTGGTAAATGTAAGGGTGTATTTACTTCATGTGTATTATTTAAGGTGTCATTTGTTCAGGTATATCACCTTTATGTGTAGACCCTGTTTAAATGAACATCTCATATTTGTTTTCTCAAATATGATGAACAAAAATGTGAAATCATGCTGGTACTTGCATAGCTACAGTGTGAACCCAGGCTAAAGGAGAAATAATTATTTTCCAAAACAAAGTTTAGAAATTGATTCAAAACTCAGTGGCAGAGTAAGGCCACATCTCTGAATCTATTTACTGTTGAATGAGTTACTACCTGTACTGCAAGCCTATTCCAAGCATTAACCTCCCTGGCGGTATTCCCGAGCGTGACTCGGGGTTAACATTCAGTGCCAGAAGCGGTAACCCCGAGTCACGCTCGGGGTGCATTTTTTTTTCCCCCAAAAATTCCTGGCGATCCGGCGGGGGTTTCCCGCTGGATCGCCGGTCAGACTAGCCTCCCTGGCGGTCTTCACGTGTGTGGCACGGGGTGAGATTTTTAAGCTAATATCGGTAACCCCGTGCCACACACGCGCTTACCTCGCTGGATGCAGAAAAAGTTTACTTACCTTTTCTCTGCGATCCAGCGATGAATCCCCGCAGTACACGGCGGGCGGATGTCCGCCTGATGCTGTGTGTTCCGCCGATTCCCTTCCCTGCGAGCGTCGCGACGTAGGGGGGGAACGGCGCCAAATTTAAAAAAGTAAACAAACACTATACATACAGTACACTGTAATCTTATAGATTACAGTACTGTATGTAAAAATACACACCCCCCATGTCCCTAGTGGTCTGCCCTGTACACTACATGTCATTTTGTATAATAAAAACTTTTCTTTCTCCCTGCAAACTGTAGATTGCCCATAGCAACCAAAAGTGTCCCTTTATGGCAAAAATTGTTTTAGAGCAGCTAAAAAACAGCGATAATAAATCAGAATCACTTGCAGAATTTAGCGATAGCGATTTATGGGAAATTCGTCATAAAAAAAAAAAAAAAATGACAGCAAAAATTCTGCAACTGAGCAAATTTCAGTGATTTTGATTTGATTACATTATTGAATAATTTTTACTATAATTATATTATCATTTGTGATCATTTTTTATAATTATTTATTATATTATAATTTTTAATTAAAAAAAAAAAAAAAAATCATACCCGGGATGCCTATTAGACTCTTGTTTGAATAGATTTAAGTGAGTTATTCCTAAGAATTACAAGCCTACAGTATAAAACGCCAAATTCCCTTGCAAATAATGGTACCGCTTTTAGCACCTAAAATCTTAAAGAATCATACCGCCAGGGAGGTTAACTACTCTTTAAGTAAAACAATACTTTCTAAGATTAGTTTTGAAGTTTCCTCCTGCCAGTTTGAGGTTAGGTCCCTGTGTTAAAAGGATTCTTGACTCAGGTCAATTCCTCACTAACAGGGTGCACTCTAATGAGTTTTCCTAAACAAGGAGGTAGCTGCTGTATATTTTTAGTGTACTGTCATCAGTCGGCTTTTCACCCAGCAGCAGACTTAGTGCAGAGGAGAGAATGTGAGAGAACCTTAAACACCAATCGAGTCACATATAAAAAGGTATTTGAACATAGAAGAGTAGTAAATACGGTCTGGCTACCAGGTAAAATGTGGGTCTATAAATAGAGATTTGTAGATCAAAATCACAAGACACAGGACAGGACAGAACTTAAGATTCTGAGAAAAAAAAAGTTTGATTTCTTTATATCATGCACAACCTCTCACTATGTGTAGGTAAATAACCAATGTAACACATACACACTATCCAGCCAGTGCCTCCCAATAGCTATATATATATATATATATATATATATATATATACTGTATTTATTGGCGTATAACACTCACTTTTTTACCCTGAAAAAAGAGGGTAAACTGTGCCTGCGTGTTATACGCAGGGGGCTGTGAAATTATGTTTTCCTGAAACTTTTCTCTTAAAGTTAGGGTGCGTGTTATACGCCTGTGCATGTTATACGCAGATAAATACGGTATATATATATATATATATATATATATATTTACAGTAAAAAAAATGTTCTTTGCATTTTGATGACAAGCTGCACTGTAGATTTCAGCATCATGCTGAGATTTGCAATTTTCTGCCTTTCATTTGTGTTATTGGCAGTTTGAAATAAACTGTGTTCATGGCCCATGGCATGCTCTGTGCTATTTAAATCATTTAAAATACAGAGATAAGAGAGACACCCACACAAATGCTTTTTTCTCTTTCCACCTCTGGAAAAAAATCTAGAAGTTAAAATGCATAAATATTTATACTTAACCAATATGAATAACATTAGACCCTGCTGAAAAACAACTTCACCCTCTCTGAGATACTTCTTTGTGTGCAAATGTTTCCTTGGATGAAAATGAGAGAAATAGTTTAATCTAAACATTTACCTATATAAATGTGCAGTAACTGAAAAGTTTCTTGTATGTTTGCATACAGAAGAAAACTTGCATAAATATGATGCAAAGTAACTTTCCATTTGGACTATGGGCTGGAACGAGTACTGAACCCCAGAAACAAATCTATTCATCACAAGCTGGTTTATCCAAAACATGGTAATTTGCCACATATCTTACAAATCTGAAACAATTGGATGTTTTCCCAGAAAAATACCAATTTGCTCTGCCAGGTGAGCATATTTGTTGATGAGCTTCCATAGCTATATAGTGCATGCCAGAAGCGTAACTAGAAGCTTCACACGCCTGTGTAAATAAACATGAAGGGTCCCCTGACCCCCCCTTTAATTAGAACTCTGGGCTTCTTGCTCTGGGAGGGCATCAATGTACATCCTCCCAGAACCCTGCCCTTAGCGTGCCCCCTGGGGCACGTATCCAGCATGCTATCAGTGCCACATATCAGTGCTTATCAAGGCTGCCCATTAATGCCCATCAGTGAGCCTATCAGTGCTGTACATCAGTGCTGTCTATCAGTGCCTCCTCAGCAGAATTCTGAGATGAGAGCTTCACTCTCATACAGACCAACAAAGGCTGACAGTTCCCCTCACTCCTCCCTAACACGGATGGGTGAGAAGAGAGCCAATCTGCTCCTTCTCCTCCCATCCCTCTCCTCCTGTGTGTGGGAAGTGTGAAATAAGCTGAATTTGGTCATTCATAGGCTTCACACTTCCCTTGGTGCACACAGGAGTACTGTAGAGGGGCAGGAAGAGAAGGATCAGATCGGCTCTCTCCTCTACCATCCATTTGAGGGAGGAGGGAGGTGGAACTGTCAGTGCAGGCTCTGGGCTGTATGAGATAGACACTGTCAGTTCAGCGCCTTGTTGCCAGCAACCCCACTGGGGCCCCCAACAGTGGCAGAATGCCAGGGCCTGGTCCCAAGTGCAACCTTTGCGATCCTGTGTCATGGAAGGCATTCCAGCACCAGTGACAATGTCAGCAGATTCCAATCCCGGCGCGTGCGCGGTGGTGCGCGCATGCACGCGTTGGCCCGCGTTTGCGCGCATGTGCAGGCCGGTGGGTGCGCGCTGACGGCATTTGGCGCCAAAGCTCCCTATTTAAACAGCTTGATCCCTTACCAACTTGCTGTCCAGTCTACAGCGTTTCCCTGGAGAATCTCGCACTCGCATACCTGTTGTATCCTGATCACCTGACCCGGTTTCCTCTGACCTCTCCTGCCAGCAACCTGCCTCTGATCCCGGCTACGTCTGACCACTGCACCTGCTCTGCCCCGGGCTCTGTTCTCCACCCGCCAGTGATACCGACCCGGCCTGAACTTTGACTACCCCTTTTGGACTTTACTCTGGGTTCTAACCTACCCGCCTGTGTTTGACCCGGTCTGCCTCACCTTCTTGATTCCTGTCCCTCAAGTGCCGCACCTCTTCTCCAGCTTGCCTCCAGCATCCTGCCAGGACCTTGGTGCAACTTCCTGCTGTCGCATCCGGCCGCTACTCAGCTTACCACCTAGTCCTGAGTCAGAGGCTTACGAGAGGCCTCTCCCTGCACATTGGGCTCCACTACCAGGTACGTGACATCCTGGTAGTTCCGCCACTGGCCATGCCCTTTATCCAGAGTGCAAATCCTCTCCTCATCCTTATTAAGGTTATTGAGGATGCTCATAGCATTATGATATGCACCTCAGAGTTGTTTTCATATGGAAGTAGACTGGAAAATAGCCCAGATTTCTTCTTTATCAGTCCATATAGGCATTTTATAGCAGATAGATGCTGCCTGGAGGTTTAGATTCATTAAATAAACAGCAGCAGTGTAGATAGATCAGTTATGCATCCTGTGCAGGTGCACAGTCATTTTTAAAGTCATGTGGCCTAATACAAGGAGAGGCTGACCCTCCTGTAACAAGCTCTAGAATTTCAGTGGCCAGATGATAAAAGTGCCTGGGGTAAGTTCAAGGTCTGTGGGTGGTGCCTAATGGGGTTTCATAATTTTGACACAGAGTCTGTAGATACCAGAATACCCAGAGGAGCTCCTTTTTCAGGAGAAGTAGCCAAAAACACTAGTATGATTAACACTTTTCTCACTGAACACCTATGAATGGGGGCACATAATTGAACAACAAGGTCATGACCTTCTGCTCCCTTCTAGACTTACATGTGTAGTTAGTTAAGAAAAACTTTAAACAGTCTCAATAGCTCTGATGGGGCAACTCCCACACAAGAAAGGCTTCCCTAGATAAGCACTCAACTGTAGTTCAAACCATAGAAATATAGTAAGGAGTGCCATAACAAAACTGGATGAAAGAGTCCACAATAATTTGAACTGTTGATTAAAAAAAGTCAAATAAAACAGCCAATGCATTTTGGATCAACACCATTCACACTTTACCAGGGATCAACACAGCATAACACTTGAATAGACAGAACCAATATTGAACTCTCCACATGGATTAACAATTTAACAGCAGTGGAGCTCAAGGGCTTGAAGATTTGAGTTGTAATATCTGTAATCTGTGGGACCTCAATCTATGAGTGACGGTCTTTCCCTGTGAAAAGTATGTGAGGTCATGGCAACAAAAGTGATGTAACAGAATAATGGTTCTGACTGTAAAAAACTATTGACATGTATGTGCTAAGTGCCATTAGATTACGGGGCAAGTAAAATGTCATTGGGGGATTCACTAAAACTAGAACATGCATTATTTTGTGTATCTTTACACCAATCAGCTTCCAGTGTTTTTGTCAAGGCTTAAAAGCTGAAGCTAGAAGCTGATTTGTCTACCATATTCTAAGCATACCAGTTTCAATATATCGCCCCCACTGTATAATAAAATGTGTCTAAAACCAGAACAGAATTAAACTGAAATGTGGGAACCCCACCAATCTGTTGTTGGGTCCTCAATTTGTAAAAAAAAAGTAAAGTAGCTCTGTGGTAAAGCATCAAACTGCAATGCTGGCAAAACAAAAAAGTCTAGAAAAGAGCAAGCAATTAACCATAAAATAATCTCTAATTAACCTTTGAAAATTAGCAAGTTCTCTATGAATAATGTGCCAGTAATGCTACTAAACAATCAAATTGCAGGAAGAGCAATCACCTCATTACAAGCACATTATAAATAAATTTGATTTGAAGTGAGGTAGAAAAAAGCCTGACACATAAATATAGTGCCTGATTGTAATCAGGGATGAATCCATGTGTAGCCTTTAAGTGAAAAACATTGCATTGTTTGCCTTAAAGAAGAACTCCTGTATAGGAATTAAGTAAGCTGCAAGCTTGTTTAAACAGGAGTGCTGTCAGAGATCATGGAACAGGCCTGGACCCAGATGTTTTATCATAGCTGTTGACCTAGTCTTTGTTGTAGGGGTTCTGGCAACAGCTCTTGCATGAACAAAGCATGTAGACAAGCACTGTTTGTAGGCTTTCTTTTGAAATAGATTGTAACAATGTTATTGTTACAATTATTTTTAACATAATTTATTTTAAAAGCAGATAAATTTTTTTTTTATCACCCCATATTGTCAGTTAAACAAGTCTAGCGAGTGAAAAAAGAGTGTGTACCTACTAATAAAACCTTTATTAACCCTTAGGCCCCGTTCACAGCTGACCGATTTTCTGCTTGAAGTTTCTGATTCTAAAATGCTCAACAAGCCAAATATTATTAATAATAAATAGCCCCTGTTCACATATGAGCGTTCTGTCACCTGTAGCAAAATGCCTGTTGCTCAGAAAAGTACATGAGCTTCTTTTTGGCAGATTACAAACATTTTTGGCCCCATAGACTTCAATAGAAATGCCTGAAAACGTGACATGTGACAGCAGCTCTCCATCCATAATTAGATATGTGCAGAGTGGAAAAATTAGAATTTGTTCAATTTTCATAAAATGCCATTTTATTTATTATTTTACACATTTTTAGAATGATTCTAATTTGGATTGGTGGAAAAATTATCGACCGATTCAAATTCTGTGTGAAGAATAGCTTTGTTAAGCTGGTCAGGTGATGCTGGCAATGGAAAATACAGAGAAAAAAACAGCATGGGCCCCTCCCCCCAATCCATACCAGGCCCTTCAGGCCTAGTATAGATGTTAAGGGGTAGCCCAAGCCAAAATGTAAAAAAATGACAGCCCCCCCAAAATCCATGCCAGACCCTTACCTGGCAGGCCAATGGTCTCTTACCCACAACTAGGGATGAGCTTTGAGTTTGAGTAGAACTCATGTTCGACTCGAACATTGCCTGTTCGCCAAACAGCGAACTATTTAGGGTGTTCGCGGCAAGTTCGAGTGAACTTCAGAACCCTGTTAAAGTCTATGGGACTCGAACGTTTGAAATCTAAAGTGCTAATTTTAAAGGCTAATATGCAAGTTATTGTCCTAAAAAGTGTTTGGGGACCCGGGCCTTGCCCCAGGGGACATGTATCAATGCAAAAAAAAGTTTTAAAAACTGCAGTTTTTTTTGCAGCAGTGATTTTAATAATTCCTTTAAGTGAAACAATAAAAGTGAAATATTCCTTTAAATTTTATACCTGGGGGGGTGTACAGTATGCCTGTAAAGTAGCGCTTGTTTCCCATGCTTAGAACTGTCCCTGCACAAATTGTCATTTCTGAAGGAAAAAAAGTAATTTAAAATCATTCGCGGCTATAATGAATTGTCGGCTCCCGGCAATACAGAGAAAAGTCATTCATAAAAAAAAAATGTGTGGGGGTCCACGGCATTTTTTTTTCAATTTGAGGTGGAGTTCCCCTTAAAATCCATAGCAGACCTGAAGGATCTGGAATGGATATTTGGGGGGAACCCCACATAATTTTTTTTTTATTTGATGCAGGGTTCCCCTTAACCACTTGCCGACCAGCCGCCGCAGTTATACGGCGGCAGGTCGGCACTCCTGCGCGAGAGCCCGTAGCTCTACGTCGCGCTTTTCGCGGCCACTAGGGGGCGCGTGCGCGCCGCCGGCGGCCCGCGCGCGCGCCCCCCGCTCGCCCCCGAGTCCCGTGCGTGTGCCCGGCGGGCGCGATCGCCGCCGGGCACACGCGATCGCTCGTTACAGAGCGGGGAACGGGAGCTGTGTGTGAAAACACACAGCGCTCGTTCCTGTCAGCGGGGGAAACGCTGATTTTCTGTTCATACAATGTATGAACAGAAGATCAGTGATTCCCCCTAGTGAGGCCACCCCCGCCCCCTAGTGTTAACCCCTTCACTGCCAATGGCATTTTTATAGTAATCCAATGCATTTTTATAGCATTGATCGCTAAAAAAATGCCAATGGTCCCAAAAATGTGTCAAAAGTGTCCGAAGTGTCCGCCATAATATCGCAGTACCGAAAAAAAACGCTGATCGCCGCCATTACTAGTAAAAAAAAAAATAATAATAAAAATGCCATAAAACTACCCCCTATTTTGTAAACGCTATAACTTTTGCGCAAACCAATCAATAAACGCTAATTGCGATTTTTTTTACGAAAAATATGTAGAAGAATACGTATCGGCCTAAACTGAGGGAAAAATATTTTTTTATATATATTTTTGGGGATATTTATTATAGAAAAAAGTAAAAAATATTGCATTTTTTTCAAAATAGTCGCTCTGTTTTTGTTTATAGCGCAAAAAATAAAAACCGCAGAGATGATCAAATACCACCAAAAGAAAGCTCTATTTGTGGGAAAAAAAGGACGCCAATTTTGTTTGGGAGCCACGTCGCACGACCGCGCAATTGTCAGTTAAAGCGACGCAGCGCCGAATCTCAAAAAGTGCTCTGGTCTTTGGACAGCAATATGGTCCGGGGCTGAAGTGGTTAATATCCATACCCTAAGATGAGTGATCTTAAATAACTTTTTTCCTTCAGAAATGACATTTTGTGCAGGGACAGTTCTAAGCACAAGAAACAAGCACTACTCTACAGGCATACTATACACCCGCCTAGGTATGAAATTTAAAGGAATATTTCAATTTTATTGTTTCACTTTAAGCATTATTAACCACTTGCTTACTGGGCACATATACCCCCTTCCTGCCCAGGCGAAATTTCAGCTTTCAGCACTGCGTCGCTTTAAATTAAAATTGCGCGGTCGCGCGACGTGTCTTACAAACAAAATTGACGTCCTTTTTTTCCCCACAAATAGAGCTTTCTTTTGGTGGTATTTGATCACCTCTGCGTTTTTTGTTTTTTTTGCGCTATAAACAAAAAAGAGCGACAATTTTGAAAAAAAGCGAACAATATTTTTTACTTTTTGCTATAATAAAAATCCAATTTTTTAAAAAATATATATATTTTTTTCTCAGTTTAGGCCGATATGTATTCTACATATTTTTGGTAAAAAAAAAGAATCGCAATAAGCGTATAGTAATTAGTTAGAGTGGCTAGGAAATAAGGGATTTTTTTTTTTTTTTACTAGTAATACGGCGATCTGCGAATTTTGTCAGGACTGCGATATTGCGACGGACACATCGGACACTTTTGACACATTTTTGGGACCATTTACATTTATACAGCGATCAGTGCTATAAAAACGCACTAATTACTGTATAAATGTGACTGGCAGTGAAGGGGTTAACACTAGGGGGTGAGGAAGGGGTTAAATGTGAGTCCTGGGTGTGTTCTAACTGTGTGGGGGGAGGGGGGTGACTGGGGGAGGTGACCGATGCTGTCTCCCTATGTACAAGAGAAACAGCATCTGTCTCCTCTCACTGACAGGACGTGGAGCTCTGTGTTTACACACAGAGCTTCACGTCCCTGCTCTAAAACTGCCGATCAGCGGGTACCTGGTGGACATCGCGACCGCCAGGCACGCGCATCGGCATCTCGGGGACGCACGCGCCCCCCAGTGGCCGGAGAACACGATGCCGCCAATTGACGGCAGCTTGGATATTCAGATCCACTAAGCTGCCGTCAATTGACGATAAGCGGGCCGCAAGTGGTTAAAATCACTGCTCCTGAAAAAAACGTCAGTTTTTTTAAACTTTTTTTGCATCGATTCATGTCCCCTGGGGCAGGACCCAGGTCCCCAAACACTTTTTAGGACAATAACTTGCATATTAGCTTTTAAATGTAGTACTTTAGATTTCAAACGTTCGAGTCCCATAGACTTTAACAGGGTTCTAAAGTTCACACAAACTTTTGGTCTGTTCGCAGGTTCTGGTGCGAACCGAACCCAGGGGTGTTCGGCTCATCCCTACCCACAACACTGGGCTGTAGTTGTGGGGGTCTAGAGGCAGGGGGCTTATAATAATCTGGAAGCTCCCTTTAATAAGGGGGCCCCCAGATCCTGCCCCCCGTGTGAACGAATTTGGGGTACATTTTACTCTCGTTCACCCAAAAAATAGTAAAAAGTGAATAAAGACACAAGAGTTTTTGACAATTACTTTATTTAAAAATAAAAAACAATGTCCCCCGATGTAGATCCATCTCAGGCCGTTCGACGCACTGTGGAACCGACAAAAAGAAAAGAAAAAAAGTTCAGTTTGTGATGAAAGTAGGGCTGTGCAAATTAAAGATTAATCGATTAATTAAAAGTAAATTTTTTTGATTGATTAAAATCTTTTTGATCGTTTAAAATTCTTTTGATTGGTACTCACCTCTCCGCCGGCTTCTGGGCCTTCAGGGAGTTCCGTCGGAGATCCGGTAACGTCACGGACACCGGCAGGGCTTGCCGTGTCCATCTGAAGGGCTCCTTTGCTGTGTCTTCATATCTGCATGCCGGCGGGACCTTACTCTCTGCCACACGCAAGGGCTGTTACACTTCCCTCTATCACTTCCCTCTATAAACCTTGGATTCTACAACCATCCACTGGGAGTTGTGATAGTTCCCTTCATACCGACTGACTAATGTTAACCTCTCCTCATCTGGATTCAGCAGTGGTATCGTTGTACACATTTTTATACCAGTATCATACTTGGCTGCATGTTTTTATGACTGATTTTGCTACCGTTTGGTATTACTCGCACCATTTTTACAGTTTATGTAGCTACATCGATTTTTTTTCTCCAGTGCAATATTTATTCGGTTACCTACTTGAAGACTATAAAAGTTTTAATGCTATTCCCATCAAGCGCTGCCTTTGTGTGTTTTTTGTATCCTGCTATCCATTTTTACAGTGGTTGGTAGCTGCACTGGGAATCGGCCTGCAAGGAGATCAGCTAAAAGTAGTTGGGGGGGCGGAGCTAGCCGGAGACCGAGATGGCCTCGCTGTAACGGAGCTCCGGATCCAGCGGATGATCAGCAGCTATTAGCACACGATCCAGCGAGGATTCTACCACACTACCGTGGCGTTCTACCTCCCTACAGGCAGAGGAACACGTTGGGAACATGGGTCGGTGAAAGAAGGAGGGGAACCGTCCCCTCAAGCTCACAGAGTTCTTCTCCATAGGCCCAAAGCAAGATGGCGCCGGCGCGTCTTCCACACCAATGCCTGGGCACTCGCAAACTTCTCCCCAGACGGGTAAAGCCACCAAGAGAAGTAGCCCACCTAAAAACCGGACATCTCCTCCAGCTACCCCATCCTCAGGGAGCCCAGAGAAGGCGAGATTCCGGCTGGACGCTGCGGAGGCCTGCCACGAGGTGAGCTCTCACTCAGACTCATGCCTGATTCTATTGACTTGTTCCCCACTGCTGACAAACCTGTGCTAGACACAGTGCTGAAGGATATGTTAGTCTCACTTAGAAGCTCCCTCCACTCTGACATGGTTTCATGTGTACACAAGTTCAGTTCTGACCTGAGGCATGTAGCTGATAGGGTCACACATGTGGAAGAGAAGATGGGGGAGTACGCTTCCACTATCAACGCTTTAGTAGATGCTAATGAAAATAATGAGGGTGACATTGAGGTGCTGAGAGCAAAGATGGCTGAAATGGAGGATAGATCCAGGAAGAACAACATAAAAATAAGAGGGATCCCTGAGTCTGTTAAGCAGCAGGAGCTCCGCAGCTATGTTACTCAGCTATGCACCACAACTCTACCTGACATGTCTGAATTGGACTTTACTATAGACAGAATACACAGGCTTCCCAAACCCTCTTATCTCTCTGATAATGTCCCCAGGGATGTGATCCTTAGACTTCATTTCTTTCACACTAAAGAGAAGCTCATGGCACTTTCGCGCCAAACAGACACGATTCCTGCGCAATACGCCAATCTTCAGTTCTACACTGATCTATCGCAATACACGCTGCAGAAGCGTAGGAATCTCGCTACGATCACGAAAGCCCTCAGGAATCATAAGTTGACCTATAAATGGGGCTTCCCAACGAAACTGATAGTTACAAAAGATGACAAAGACTTTGTGATGGACTCCCTGGAAAAAGGGCTAGATATGCTGCAAGCTTGGGGAATAGTTCCTGATCCACAACAAACCCCACACCGACATACCAACAAAGGAACCCTGGATCAAGAATGGCGTACTGTGGATCGTAAAAATGCTCGCTCACACAACTGAGATGGATTGTGTTTGACTGTGATGTATTTCCCGCTGGAAGAGAACTTTTTACTTTTTTCTTTTCTCTCTCAGCTCCAAGTTCAACCTTTTCCCCCGGTTTACATCTGAGTGACCGAGAGTCACACCCCTGCACTTTTTTCTAGGCTTTTGGCCGTTGTTGTTTTGTTATGTTTTTTTTGTTTCAACAGCTCTGCTTTGCCCTGCTGGCCGGCCTCGCCATGACGTCCACCCTTTTCCAGTTTGAGTCAATCTGGACACCTCTGCCACATCCATGCTCCACCCCTTCACCACCATCTGCCTCCTCGGAGACCCGGTTCTCATCTTTTGTAAGTGCCTTGTTTTGTAACTGCCTCTTTAACCACTTAAGGACCGCCGCATGTACATTTACGTCGGCAGAATGGCACCGACAGGCACATCAACGTATATATACGTTGGTGCCTTGGGGGGGATCGGGGGTCCGATCGGACCCCCCCCCCGTACATGCGGCGGTCCGCTTGGCTGCAGGAGCGATCCGACAAGTGGGGGCGGCTATCCATTTTCACCCGCCCCCTCCGGATCGCTCCCAGCCAATGCGCGCGCCCGCCCGCCCTGTCACTTCCTCCTCCTGTGTAAACACAGGAAGGAGGAAGCGACGTGATCTCTCCCTCGGCGTTTGTTTCAAGCGCCGCTGAGGAGAGATCACAACACACCAAGTAAGTCTGCACCAACAGCACACTTACACACAGACACAAACACATTTAACCCCCGCGATCGCCCCCCCCCTCCCCCCTGTCACAGTGTCACTGAATGCAGTAATCATACATGTATGATTACTGTATTTAGTGTCAGTGTGACAGACAGTGTGACAGTCAGTCAGTGTTAGTGTCAGCCCCCCCACCCCCCCAATAAAGTTTTAACCCCTTGATCACTGCCCTAGTTAACCCTTTCACTCCCTATTGCCAGCGTCACTAAGCGATCATTTTTCTGATCGCTGTATTAGTGTCGCTGTTCCCGCTAGGTAGCTAATTTTTTTTAATGCGATTTTTTTTTTACTAAAGACATGTGGCTAATTAAATTTTGGCCTAAATGTTTGACTAAAATTTAGTTTATTGTTTTTTTATTATAACAAAAAGTAAAAAATATTGATTTTTTTTCAAAAATGTCGCTCTATTTTTGTATATAGCGCAAAAAATAAAAATCGCAGAGGCGATCAAATACCACCAAAAGAAAGCTCTATTTGTGGGAAAAAAAGGACGCGAATTTTGTTTGGGAGCCACGTCGCACGACAATTGTCTGTTAAAGCGACGCAGTGCCGAATCGCAAAAACCCCTTGGGTCATTTGCCAGCGTATTGGTCCGGGTCTTAAGTGGTTAAGCACTTTCCTTACGCAGTCCCATGGCGGTGAATTTTCTTACTTTAAACTCAAAGGGTCTGAACCATCCAGCCAAAAGGAGGTCCCTATGGAAAGACGCTCTGCAGTACAAATGTGATATATTATGTGTACAAGAGACGCACTTTAGACATACCGCAGACCCCAAATGCACCCACCCAAAATTCCCCCACATATTCATGGCGAATGCAGAGTCCAAAAAGAGAGGGGTGATGGTGGCAGTGAAAGACTCTGTAGCTTTTCGCCTTCTTCACAGTGTAGCAGAACCACAAGGGCGTTATCTCATTCTGGTATGTGGGATCAATTCTGTTGTATATACTGTGGCCAATATATATGCTCCAAATACTAGACAAATTAACTTTTTCCACATGATTATGAAAAAGATGCGAAAAGTGCAGAAAGGGGCGTTGGTGGTGTGTGGTGATTTCAACGCCACCTCAAATCCATCGATAGACATGACTTCCTCTCCTAAGAGACTCCCTCCCTCGCTGAACGCCTCCATACGCTCTCACGAGCTATATGACACATGGCGATGCCTTAACGCAAATGAAAAAGACTTCATCTTTTTTTCCACAGCTCATGGCTCTTATAGCAGGATTGATATGATTTTGGTGGATAGATCGTTACTATTTAAGTGTACTACTGCTAAGATCAATAGCATCACCTGGTCGGACCACGCTCCAGTGAGCTTGGCGGTGGGGGACCCTTCCCTCCACAGTCATGCCTACCTATGGAGAGCTAATTCCTATCTGCTAAAGGCAGGTCCATCCTGATCTTGCATTGAATTAAAATTAAAATAATTTTTTGAACTGAATCAGGGGTCAGTTGAGGACCTGTTTGTCTTGTGGAATGCCCATAAGGCTTTTATGCGAGGAATTATGATACAACTGGGGGCAAGACTTAAGAGGGAGAGGCAACAGCAGACCGTTCAGCTCATATCCCAAATTGACACCTTAGACAGACAGAATATGGCCCATCCCCCTCTTCTTTATCGCACCAGATCTCTCAGCTCCGCACGGAGCTCAGGCTCAAATTCCTTGAGGACTTTGAGAAGGCCTCTAGGAGGCTAAAGCTTTCCTATTACACAAGTGGTAACAGGGCTGGGAAGCTCCTGGCTAATAAAGTGAAGGGTCATAGAATCAAATCCCAGATATCCCATATATTGGAACCCAACATCCTAATCAAACAAACTCACCCTCAGGCAATAGCAGATACATTCAGCCGATACTACAGCTCGCTGTACAACCTCAAAGACGATCAGTCGGTCCCGCAGCCCACAGAATCTGCAATTTTAGCCTTCCTTGATAAAATAGACCTTCCTCAACTTACGCAAGTTCAACTTGCACACCTTAATTCCCCATAACAGACTTGTAAGTCGGGAACATTATTAAATCCTTACCACTCAATAAGTCGCCGGGCCCTGATGGTTATACGGGGGAGTACTAGGACATACTTTCCCCACATCTCGCTGGGGTTTTCGGTTCTGCTGCTGCGTCTTCCT
The DNA here is from genome assembly GCA_029574335.1 of Rana kukunoris. Taxonomy (NCBI): domain Eukaryota; kingdom Metazoa; phylum Chordata; class Amphibia; order Anura; family Ranidae; genus Rana; species Rana kukunoris. The sequence continues at coordinate 332,182,131 of CM056049.1, forward strand.
TATTTCCCCAAGAGATGCTCAAGGCCACAATTATAGCTTTACCAAAACCGGGGAAGGCTCCAGACGTCCCACAGAACTTTAGACCGATATCGCTACTAAATAATGATGTAAAAATATACACAAAGCTGTTGGCTTGCAGTGGCGTCTATCCTTCCAGATCTCATAGACATTGACCAGTCCGGGTTTACTAAGGGTAGGCAGACAGCAGACGCTACTAGACGCTTGATCAACCTGATACATCTTGCAGGACGTAAGGGAACGCCTTCTCTGCTCCTATCCTTGGATACAGAGAAGGCGTTCAATAGGATCCATTGGGGGTTCCTGGCTGGGGTGTTGCGGAAGTTTGGATTCCACGGGTGGGTGTTCTCGGCCATTATGGCCCTCTAAACATGACCATCGGCCCAGGTATATATTGTGGGAGCTCTATCGGCCCCATTTGAGATCACGAATGGCACACGCCAAGGGTTCACGAATGGCACACGCCAAGGGTGCCCACTTTCACCGCTCATCTTCAATTTAATGATGGAGCCCCTGGCCACTAGCATAAGATCACACCCCAAATTACTGGATTGCCGATAGGCCCAAAAAAACACGTCATAAGCTTATTCGCTGACGACGTTATTTTAATTTTATCTGAAGTGGAGTCGTCTATGGCTGCTGCTCAATCAGTTTTGCAGGATTTTTCTGAGGTGTCTTACTATAAAGTGAATGAAATGAAATCACACATGTTAAATTTAGGGGTGAACTCTAAAACAAAGATTTCCTTACGTGTGGAGTGATAAAGGCATAACGTACTTGGGGATAACGCTGACGCCCAATACAGAGGACTTGATGGCCGCTAACTATACTCCCTTTCTAAACACCCTTAAAGCTAAACTACAGAAATTGGCCCATTCTGAACTGTCCTGGATGGGGAGATTGGCAGCTTTCAAGATGCTAATATTACCTCAGCTTCTGTATATATTTAGGACCCTCCAAAATCCCATACTGGGGGTATACTTTAAATCTATTCAAGGTATTCTAAATAGTTTCCTATGTCAGGGCAAAAGAGCACGGTGTGCTTTTGGGAGGATAATCAAAAACAAGACGGCGGGGGGAATAGGACATGTACACTTACAGGATTATTACTTCGCCTCCATCCTGGCCCAACTATCACACTGGTTCAACCCCGAATCTAGAGTATTGTGGAAAGATCTAGAGCAAAGACAGGTCCCGAGAGGGAGTTTAGAGGACTTTTTGAGATCAGCCACTATTACCAGGTCCCTGGATAAGAGATACGCTCCCACGATCCTGGCAACTCTGAGGGCCTGGTCCCATCTGTGTGCAACTAATGATTGGACGGGATCCACAGAACTGTCTAAGTTCCCAATTACTGCAATACATAACCTAATCCCAGATATTAACCTGGTTATCTGGAAGGAAAGTGGTATACATTTTCTAGAAGACATTATGGTGGGCTCTAGGATGATGCCATTTGAAACACTTCAAAAGAGGTTTCACCTCTTTAATACTGACAGGTATGAATACGTCCAAATTTCTCAGTTACTCAGAAAGAATTCCATTACTCCTACGCACCTTCCAGTCAAAATAGCTAAATTCTTTCGTCATCCGAATACTGGATCTAAGGGCATAACAGTAATGTACAGGGGACTTCAAGAAAAAGATATTATGGTTAAAACCCCAAACATTCTAGCTTGGGAAAGGGACTTTGGGTCGGAATATTCGACCCACTCCTGGGAAAGAGCTATAAAAATCCAGATTGCCTCCACCAAAAGTACAAACCTTCTGGAGATGCACCAAAAGTTACTCCTTAGGTGGTATCTTACCCCTCACCGCCTGGCTAAAATGTTCCCAAATGCTTCGGCAAGTTGCTGGAGACTGTGTGGAGGGAGGGGTACACTCTACCATATACTATGGGAATGCCCGATCATTATTCCACTGTGGTCCCAAGTTGGACTCACACTTAACAGAGTCTTAGATCTCTCCTCTCTGCTGGATCCAGCTATGGCGATCCTCTCAATAGGTATTGACCTGATTCCTACCTCTCAGAGAACTGTATATGCACACATCCTCTTAGCTACTCGCCTTGTCATTCTTAGGCATTGGAAGTCTATAGCCCCTCCCTCGATATCAGAGGTCCTATCTACAATACAGACCCACAGTATATATGAAAGGCTTCAGGCATCCGCGTCAGGAAATTCTGAGAAGGTGTCCAACCTATGGGCTCCATGGTTAGAATGGAAATCCAACAACCAGACAGTTTGACTATCTACAACTTAATGCGTGGAGGGGTCAGGGCCAGTTAGGGCATGTACTGTTTTACTGTTCTATTGTTCTAAGTTATTTGTTTCTTTCATTTTCTTTATCTCCTTTTAAGTTGCTTTAAAATCTTCCTTATAACTTCTCAAGAGCATACGACCTATATCGCTTATGGAGGGACAGCTAAATACATCTGGTGGGATGGGATCAGGGAAGGATCATAGAAAGTTGGGATCATCTAATGACGCTGGTCTCCACGACCATGGTGTAGGATCGTGTTGGACTAGCCATACTACCCCACTGCGCTACCCTGTGAATATCCTACTGCTCTCTTATGCAATGCGATACTAGATGTTGATATGAAACGTGGTACTTTAAAAATGTTATGCTTCTTAGGAAATACTGAGCATTGTCAGATAGTACCTTGCATTTTATATGTATGCTTATACTTTGTTTGTGCATGTTTCTCATGAAAAATTTCAATAAAAGTCTATTGAAACTAAAAGTAGTTGGATCTGTGGGTTATAATTAATCAAAATTAGTCGATTAATCGCTTAAAAAAAAACGATTAATCGAACACCAAAATTTTGATCAGTAACAGCCCTAGATGAAAGCTAACCCCCGACTGCCTGTTTCTCCATGTGACATTTCTTAAATAGCTAAGGGGGATTCAACCGATGACATCAGTGTGTGAACCTGCCCCCATGTGACATCACTGACCCAGAATGCAGCGGTCGGTGACTTCACAAGGGGCAGGGTCACTCACTGACATCATCAGGTAAATCCACCCCTTAACTATTTAAGAAATGTCACACAGAGGAGCAGGCAGTCAGCATTTAGCTTTCTTTGTGGGTGGAACTTTTTTTTGTGTCTGGCAGCGTGAGTGATGATGGATCGGGGGACATTGTTTTAATAAAGGAATTGTGTCTTTTTCACCTTTTGCACTTTTTTGGTGAAGGGCTTCCAGATTCCAATAAGCCCCCACCAGCAGACCCCCCACGACCACAGCCCAGGGTTGTGGGGAAGAGGCCCTTTTTTAAATGTTGCCATGGGGTTCCTTTAAAATTCATAACAGACCTGGAGGGTAAATTAGTTACCCCAAAGAGTCCTAATTAAGGTCTTCCTCCCTCTCTCCCTTTAGCTATGATATTTCTGCTTTAAAATATTTTCTTGTTTTTACAATTTATATTTTAATGTGTTTGTAAACCTGTACATATACCTAGTAAAGTGACTAGGATTAGGTGATACACAGAGATTGCCTGCATAAATTTGCAGCTGTGTATCTGCTTCCACTTCTTCTGTGGATTGATGTGCAAACTCAAAGAGGAAAGGATTTCATCTTAGCACAGCAGCAGAGGGTTGAGAACTGAAATCTTCACAGAGCTGAAAGCTCTGGCCCTAATTTGACAAAAGGGACACATCCCCCTTCACACAGTAGGGAGAAGAAGCACAACTGTGCTTCTGATGATCTTGTCATCTCTACTTCTTTCCAAGTTCCCTGTGTTACCCGGGCACCTAGGTGTGCTCCCATCCTATGCCGCTTGCGTCCGTAGTTATTATTCGGGTAATTGGTAAGGCCCACAACCATCCTTTGTTTATGTTTTCTGCACTCTTCTACCACCACAGATATCTTTTTACCTTTGTTGGTATCAGAACTTGTGTGTCTAAGGCCGCGTACACACGATCAAATTTATCTGCTGAAACTGGTCCACCGACCAGTTTCAGCGGACATATCCGATCGTGTGTACGACCTAGCGGACAGGTTTGTCCAGCGGACAAATTTCAAAGCATGCTTTGAAATTTGTCCGCTACAAACCTGTCCGTCCGACATGTCCGCTGGTTAGTACGCCTAACCAGCGGACAGAAATCTCCCGCATGCTTTGAATGGATTCGACGCATGCGTGGAAGTATTTTACTTCCTGGAGTGGTGACATGGCGGCGTCAATGTCACTGCCACGTCACCGCATCCTCAGCCAGAGGGGATTTTCATCCGATGGTGTGTACATGCCATCGGACCAAATTCCGACGAGACGTGTCCGCTGGAATTGGTCCGTCGGACATGTTTGAGCAGACATGTCTCATCGTCTGTACGTGGCCTAAGGACTCTTGTTTGTGGTCCCATACCTTTTTAGTATGAACATCTGTAGGGGTCAAAAATGTAAACCTGCCCATTGCACTGCCAGGATTGTCGATGTTAGTAATCCCAAGGTCGACATTACTCGTCTTTTTGAGTATGGTTGATTGGCTTGTAATGATTTCATCACTTCTTGGATCTTTTGTATTTTCTCACTTTTTGATGTGCTGAATCTAGTATGTACCCTAAGTATACAATTTGCTGAGTGGGTTTTGGATTGGATTTTTCTTTGTTTACCAACCAACCAAGACTATCTAGGAATGTCTGTGTTTATATCAGGTTCTCTAGTAACCTTAGGGGAGAATCTGAAAATAGAAGAAGATCGTCTAGATAGACGATGATGGATATTCCCCTGACTGGAAGTGTCGCCAGGGCCTCTGCCACAATAAAAATTTGAGGCGAGGAGGAAAGGCCGAAGGGTAGAGCCTGAAATTTAAGCTGCACCATTTCCTTCTTTGTTCTTATTGTTTGTTATTAGGAACTTTTGGCAGCTCTGATTAATCGGAATTTGTAAATACGCATTGTTTAAATCCAGGGAAGCCATATAGCAGTTTGGAGGTAATAGGGCTTTTACCAAGTATATGGAGTCCACCCTGAATCGTTTGTATACTATGGATAGGTTTAGAGGTTTGAGTTTGAGTATCGGCCTGACCTTCCCCAAGGGTTTCTGTACTCCAGATATATGGGAGTAGAAACTCTGACCTCTTTCTTCTATTGGTACTCTGGAAATTACTTTCTGTTTTCTGAGTTCTTTTATGGCTTTCATTAAACCCTTAGCCTTTTCTGTTTTTTGGGAGTTTGTGATGTAAAACCTGTTTGGGGGTGATCTTGAAAACTCCCGTTTCCTATCGTTTTTAGTATAAACTGATTGGAGGATATATTTTTCCATTGTGAGAGGAAGTCCCCCAGTCTCCCTCCCACTGTGACTCTTTTGTCATGGTTTGTTGCGGGTTTGCTCAGGAGGACGAAGAATCGCCCCTCATTTACCCTTTCCTCTCTATACCCAAGTTATTTTTTGGTTTCTGGTCTTGGGTGATCTAAAGCGGGACCTTATGTCCCCCCTTTGTCTCCTTTTGTTTTGTTGTGGCTGTCCCCAGGCTGGTTTATGCTTCAGCGGAAATGCTTTTTTCTTATCCGCCGTGCGATCTAGCACTGCCATATCTTTAACTACAGGGCTCTCCTTGCGGAATCAGATAGAGCAAAGGATTCCGCTGAGGCATCTGTGATATAAGTGATGCCTCACAGGAGCATGTTGAAAGAGGATAGGATCTGCTCCTTTGCAGTTCCCTCCTCGATGTGAGCTTGTATCTGAGTAAGCCAAAACTCTACATTTCGAGCCACTACAGTGACTGCCATAGCTGGTTTTAGGCTTCCCACCATGGAGTCCCATGACTTCTTTAAAAGGGAGTCCATCCTTTTGTCCATGGCATTAGACAGAACCCCCATGTCCTCAAAGGCTAAGTCTGTGTCTCGAGACTTGGGACAATGCAGCATCAAGTTTTGGGGTCTTATTCCAAACTGACGCAGGAATATCTGTAAAGGGAAACCTCCTTTTTAACGCTTTTGAAAAAAATGGGTTCCTTTCTGGATCCTGCCATTCCTTTTTTATTGCCTCTACTAGAACCTCATGTACTGGAAATTTTTAAATTTCCTGTTCTCCTAGGCCTTCATACATTTGGTCCTGTAGTAATAGGGTTTTCTTTTCGGTTTGCATACCTAGTGTGGTATAAATGTGGCCTCCAAGAGATTGTCCACCTCTTTCAGTGACAATTTGAACTGGAATGGCTTTCTGGAATCCCCTTTCAGTGCTTCTCCCTCTGAATCTTGGGAGCTAGAGGCTGCACTATCCGACTCCTCTAGGATCTCTTCCCTGGAGACAACTTGAGCGCCTGCACTAGTGGATGGTACCGCTTGCATTTTTGGTAATTCTATTTTTGCAAGAGGAGTAGTCTGCGGCTGCAGGATCTGAAACCCCTCAAAAAAGGTTTTGAAGGATCCAAACATACTATCCAGTTCATTCACCGATGCCGCTAACTCACTGCCCTGCTCGGTGTTATGTTACTGTACTAATTTGTTAATAAACTCTCTACAGAGTGTTTTTCCCCAGGAGTCCCTAAGTGTGGTTTTGCAAGAGAGACACCTCCTCTTAGAGCTAGGAGGAGGTCTGGGTTTGTCTGCTCTGTTCTGAAAGACATAAGAAACTAACAAGCATTAAAGAATTACTTTATATCCATTTACCTACAGTAAGTGTAGGTGCGCAGCCATTTTCATGTGGGTTTGCCTCACCAGGGGCCCATGATCCTCCCTCAGGCACCAGAGAAACTCTTTACTTACCCCCTTTAGTCCCATGGGAAAGGGGGGATTCTGGTAAGGGAAGCTAAACCCTAGGTTCCCTTTACCTTAGTGTGGCTGGAGCTGGCCTCAGTTGGAGCAGTCTGGTCCCTTCCTTCTGTCTTTGAAAAATTGGTGCCACCACCGGAGCTTTTGCTGTTTCTACAGCAGTTGTAGCCCCTCTCCAGCCTATGCCTGGTTAATCTTGAGGTTTAGTACATCTGAAGAGTACATCTGAAACCAGAAGTGACATTACTTCCAGTTTTACTGTTTGCAAGCGAGATCCAGGCATTGATTTGGCTCAGTCTCACTGCAATCTCTCTCCCCTAGTCGGCGCTTTTGTTCCCGGTGAGTGCAGGACAGCCTGGGAATCACGAGGGGAGAGGTGCTCCTTATGCACCACCTTACATAGGTTAAGCCTCTCACCTCCACCACCAGACCTATATGAAAGATGGATCACAGTGCACTTTTTCCCTCCAGGGTAATTATTCCATAAATTCCTTAGATGCTCCACCTGAAACTGAACCACTATGTGTGCTCCACTTTAAAACATTTAGCCTCTTGCCTCCAATACACCCCCCCCCCCCCTATATTGTTATGCTTTTTTGCTGCATTTGCATGCCATCATCCTCTTTCTTTAAATATTATTTATTGATATTTTTATCTTCAAAGGAAAAAAGTTACAGAATCACAATACTGTATGTGATTGCCACAGAAAAAAAACTATTTAAATATGGTAACGTACAGATAAGACTCTCTTCTACACAAACATTGCAGATAGAAGCAAGTTATGCCATTGGGCTAATGAAAAGGCTTGGATGGATGTGGATCTTCCGAAGGGCCGCCTTATCCCAAAAAGGAATGGGGTGAAGGAGCTCCAGGAACGGGGATGTACTACTAAACATGTGACATGGTTAAGTACATAAAAAAAAAAAAAAAAACAAGAAAGAAAGAAAAAAGAAAGGGGCGTCTGGAACAAAAAAAAACTTGTATTGGGAGCAAACAGAATAGAAAACATAAAGTAACATGCAACAGCACTCTCTTAAACATGGGGTATCTGAGCAGTGCTATCAGCACTTAGAGCGGTGCTCCACATTGTCTACACCAGGTCACAGTGAGTAAATCAGCTTCTGAAAGCACTTAAATAGACTGAGGGTTTAAGATTACTTTAATTGCATAATTATTCTAATGATTAATTTTTTGTATGCTAATTTCAGCACCCCACCAAGTATTTTTCAAACACCATCACAGCAGCAGTAAGAATTTTTTTTTTTTTTAGACCCACTCCTAATGCATAAAGATAGACAGTATTCTAATGACATATGGAAGTAATGTAGTGGCTACATGCAGGAAAAAAAAAAAAGAATCTACATCTGGCACTTGCCACAATGACACTCAGTACCATCAAACTTTTTCTTTATCTTTTTTATGTGCTTAAAGATGTCTTTAGAAAACCGCATTTCATTCTACTGCATGAGCATTCAGCCAGAACACTTTGTTACAGAAGACTGAAACAAAACCTTCACTTATTATTTTAGTGAGTTTTGAAATTAACAAAGCATTTTATGGCACATCTCTAAATCCTAAAAGAAAATGTTTCCATATGCTGCTGGATACAGATTAAGTAGATTTTGTTTCACATTCTGCAGAGCACAGTTATCACAAAATGTCACAATAATAACCTCTTCAATTTATAGGAAAAGGTTGTGATAATATTTCTAAGTAATGCTAATTGCTGGGCCATGTCTGCTAAATGTTTCAGAAAAAAAATAGCTTGATGTACTGTTAATACTGCACATAGCGAGTGAAATTTTGCAGATGTATAAGGTTACTTGAAAGGCACATGAGTATTTTTTTATCATTTTTCATGGATTTATAGTGTGAAGAGGAACTTCATGAAATATCAAAAAGCTTAAGTTACTAAAATGAGAAATACAGTACAAAGCTAACAAGTGTAAATTCCTAAGGCCATAAACAGGAAAACCTGATAACAAGAGCACACTACCAAACTCAACATGACTGTACTCATATAGACAGTATTTGGATGTAGTAAATCAGGGTTATTTTACTTACTATAGAGGAAAAAAGACAATTGCTTGAAGCATATCTAAACAATAACAACTACGGTACTTTTTTATTTGCTCTGTTTTGGTCTGGTAAACATACACACGTAAGTGCTTTTTATATCTGTTCAATAAGTATAAAAAGTATCTACAGTATTAGTCTTGTCAGTCATGTCAGAAATCTTACAGGCTGATAATTTCCCACATATTCTGCTTGGACTAACAGCTATCAGCCTATATTATAGAGAAGAGAAGAGGCAGAGATGTTTTGTAGTCCTATTGTAATTCCTGGCCTAGAGTGACAACACTGATCACGCAGATCAGATATGTAAGAACATCTCTGTAAACTGTAAAAATCTAACTTGACATATTTGTGTGCTTGTTCCATTGTGCTTCATTACTAGTGTAGCGCTCTGCTCCTGTTGATCAAGCTCTGTTGTAAATTAGAGGGGGTCTGAGCTGTTACTTGGCTCAGACTAATGTGATTTAAGGGAAATTTTTCCTCTGTTTCAGCCATGGTTGTGCAGAGAGTCCCACCATTGTTTGCCTGGAGGTGTCTTTACCATGCTGGGGAAGGGTACTTAAGGCACAGACGCCATTGGTGCGGGGTCTGTTGTTCGCGCCTCGTGGCCCGCCTGGCCTGAGGTGCGTGTCCTGAATCCTGACTCTGGGACCAAGTTGGTCCGGGGTCTCGGCTTTGCATAGTAGGCCTAGTAGTCAGACTGGGGCCTGCTTTCTGAAGAGGTGATCCTGTGCTGTCTGTCCTGCGGGAGGAAGCCACTTGATGAAGGAAGCTAGGGGAGGACCTATCATGGAGAGGGCCATGCAAGAGGCTGGTACTTTGGAGAAGGCCTGGAAACGTCATCAAAGGATGCACCATACACTGAGAGGCTTGACAGTGGTCGTCTGTCGGATTTAAGTTCTACAGAAGTTAAGCTGTAGAGATCCGGGTGCTGAATCCTGTGGCAGGGGATTCTGGACCCAAAGTGTCTCCTCATAAAGGAAGGTCTGTGGCAGAGACTGTACTTTATTCTGTGTGTCATCCCGGCTGCTAGGCCAGTGAGAGGGACCTATCCGGGTGAGCAATACCCACTCTGGCTAGAGTGGTGACAAGAACTGTTTGCTGGAAGCAGGAATGTTTCTTATTTATGATTATACACCTGAACCTACCTACCCTTCCACCCCATTACTTATTTTATACTAAAGTTCTGCAAATAAATCTTGGAAAAAGTGCATTGTGTGGACATTGAAATTTATCAGACTCTCCTTTTACCCTGGACAGCGAGAAGATAGAGGCAACGTGCCACCCAAAATACTCAGCAGCTCCTTTGAGGGTAGTGCTACACTAGCATCACAATGCTTATAAATACAGGTACTTATGTTTGGACTCAGTCTACATCTTCTTTCAGAAATAAAGCTATAACACTATTATGTTTCAGGATATAGGCCAGGATGAACAAAGACCGGGATGGTGCTTGACAAATCCACATAATTCAGGCATATGTCAAGAGGTGTGGTATAGCTCACATCAAAAAATAGATGCAGAGACTCACAAAAGGCTTTGTTGTATAGCAGTAGTCTGTCTCATACTGGGCTGCTTGATCAGCATGAATACTCCAAGCCCATTCTTGCCTGGACAGGGAATGGTTCCACTAAGTACACTGAAATACACTTGTCCCAGGGATCCTATGGGTATCCTGAGACTATGGAAGCTTCTATTATTCACCCCTTAGCATGGGTCCACCCCTTTAGAGACATGCAGTCTAATTTATATTGTTCAGCTGTGCTTCCACATTTCCATTGCATGGTTTACAGACATGAGTCCCACAGCAGCCCACACTCCCACAAGCCTGTAACAAGATGCACATATTCCATAAAGTTCTGCTCCTAGCCTTGCCTGCTGTTCCCTTAAGGGACAGCTCTTAAATAGGTCCTTACAGCCTACCTCCTTGCCCCTGCTTTTCAGTATTAGGAACGTACATTGACAAAACCAGGATCTTGCTGCAGCATAAAAAAGTAAAACAGTAATATAGTAATATAACACCTATAGTATGTAAAATTGCATTTGCATTCCTCAGTCATTATTATTGTGAGTGATACCAGTAAAAGCAGCAAATGGGCAAGGTGGAAGGATTCAGAAAAGGTTCTTATTAACAGATAACCTATTTATTCTGGTCTAGGATGATGTACCTTTACCCCTTATAAACCAATATGAAGAAAACATATGCATAACAAAGTCTTTAATGTAACTAACTATTAGACATGTGCATTTCGTTTAGTTTCTAATTAGTTTTTTAACGAAAATTCGTAAATTCGTAATTTCCGAATTTTCGTATTAACAAATTTTTTATTTCCGAATTTTCGGACTTCCGAAAATTTCGAATTTCCGAATTTCGGATTTTTCGGAATTCCGAAAATTCGAATTTACGAATTTTCGTATTTCCGAAAATTCGAATTTACGAATTTTCGTATTTCCGAAAATTCCCAATTTCCGAATTTTCGGAAATACGAAAATTCGAATTTTAGAATTTTCGTATTTCCGAAAATTCCAATTTCCGAATTTTGTAATTTTCGAATTTTGAATTTCCAAATTTTAGTATTTCCGATTTGTTTAATTTCCGAATTTTCGTATTTCCGAATTTCGTATTTTCGATTTTTTTAATTTTCGAATTTCGAATTTTTCATTTTTCGAAAATTCGAATTATTAATTTTCTATTTTTCGAATATTCTAATTTTTCATATTCAAATTTTTCATTTTCGAATTTTCAAATTTCGGATTTCGAATATTCGAATTTTCGAATTTTTTTATTTTTCGAAATGTCGAATCTTTCATTTTCTAAATTTCTAAATTTCGAATTTTTCAATTTTCGAATTTCGAATTTTTCATTTTCGAAATTTCGAATTTTCAAATTTTTCATTTTCGAAATTTAGCATTTTTGAATTTCCAATTTTTGAATTTTCGAATTTTCGCATTTCGAATTTTTTCTATTTCGAATTTTTTCATTTTTCGAAATTTCGAATATCCCAATTTTCAATTTTTTTATTTTTCGAATCTTTCATTTTCGAAAATGAAAAATTCGAAAAATAAAAAATTTGAAAATGAAATATCGAATATTCGAATTAGAGAATTCGAAAATTGAAAAAATTAGAAAATTCCAATTTCCGAATTTTGAATTTCCAAATTTTTGTATTTCCGAATTGTTTAATTTCCGAATTTTCGTATTTCCGATTTTCGGAAATACGAACATTTTTAGTTTTTTTTTAATTTTCGATTTTTTTTAATTGTCGAATTTTTTAATTTTCAAATGTTTGAATTTTCAAAATTCCGAATTTTCGAATTTCGAATTTTTCATTTTTCGAAAATTCGAATTATTAATTTTCTATTTTTCGAATATTCAAATTTTTCATATTCAAATTTTTCATTTTCGAATTTTCAAATTTCGAATAGTCGATTTTCGAATATTCGAATTTTCGATTTTTTTCTTTTTCGAAATGTCGAATCTTTCATTTTCGAAATTTCTCGAATTTTCGAAATTTCTCGAATTTTCGAAATTTCTCGAATTTTCGAAATTTCTCGAATTTTCGAAATTTCTCGAATTTTCGAAATTTCTCGAATTTTCGAATTTTTCATTTTTGAATTTGTCATTTTCGAAATTTTGCATTTTTGAATTTCGAATTTTTCATTTTCGAATTTTTCGAAATTTCGAATTTCCCAATTTCCCAATTTTTTATTTTTCGAATTTTTCATTTTCGAAAATTAAAAATTCGAAAAATTTGAAAATTCGAAAATTAAAAATTCGAAAATTAAATAATTCGAATATTCGAATTAGAGAATTCGAAAATTTAAAACATTTGAAAATTCGAATTTTCGAATTATTTCATTTTCGAATTTTCGAAATTTCTAATTTTCGAATTTCGAATTTTCACATTTTTTATTTTTCGAATTTTCGAAAAATAAAAAAATTACGAAAATTCAAATATTCTAAATTTCGAAATTGTAACATTAAAAAATCTAAAGTTCGAAAATCTAAAATTCAAAAATGGGAAATTTCTGAATTTTTCGAATTTTTTAATTTCCGAAAAAAAAAATTTCATTTTCGTTTCATTCGTTTTTTTCCCGGAAATTTCGTTTTTTCCGTTTTATTCGTTTTTTTGCATTTTCGGAAATCCGAAAATTCCGAATTTTCGAATTTCCCGAATTTACGAAAAAAGCAAAAAAACGAATAAAACGGAAAAAAAATATTTGTTCGATCTTCCCGAATTTACGAAAAAATAAAAAAAACGAATGAAACAAAAACGAAAATTTTTTTTTTTTTTAATTTCCCGAATTTCCGAATTTCCGAAAAAATTAAAAAAACGAAAATAACATAAACGAAAAAAACGAATTTTTTGGCAGTGCACATGTCTACTAACTATCATACATGCAGATGATAGAAGTAATATTTGCAGATACAGTTTTCTGTTTTTTTCTCTCGTTTTTCTAGCAGCAGATTTCACACTTCTTGGCCTAGAGTTGAAACGGGACCTCTGCTGTGTTAGGCAGAGTCTCTTCTTGCTGAGCCACCTGGAATGCTGGACTGGTCCTTGACAATTCCTTGAATGATCCTGCCTTGAACCTTGTTTGTCTTGAACCTTGAACTTCTTGCTACTCTGTCACGTACCTAGTGGTTGAGCCCGAATTGCAGAGGGAGGCCTCCCTTATGGCTCCCACTCGTAAGGTAACAGGAATCTCAGCAGTGAGAAGTGGTACGAGTGCCTGGCACGATCAACAGCGGATGAAGTCAGTCTAGAATTTCAGGAATCCCTTGCAAGAGACAGGAGACAGGAACAGGGGAGCAGGCTGAACCGGGAACCAGGAACAGGCTGGAACAGCTGACAGATTAGGAGACTGGAACCGGAGTACTGGACTGGAACCAGGAAGATACTGGAACAGCTGACAAGTTAGCAGACTGGAACAGGAGTATTGGACTGGAACCAGGAACAGACGGGAACACACTAAGAGCAATCAGACAGGCCTAGTCGGATATCGAGCGGGCAGCAGAGGAACCAGAGGAACAGGCAGGAGAGTAGTCAAAAGCAGGCCGGAGGTCAGGTGCAGGTGGATAGCTGGGAAAGTCACAGGTAAGTTGGGTATTCACAGGTTTAAGGCACACATAACACTGTAAGGCAGACAGCAAAGTTTTTATGTGACAGACAGGCTTAAATGGCCTGCCTGCCACCAACAGGGGTGCGCGTGCACGTTCCCGTGCATGCGCACGTGTGGACATGCACAATGGCACCCTCCGATCACGCGTCAGTGAGCCTGGGACACCTGTTACTGGCAGGATCTTCCTGACATCCTCCGACATTGCATCACAAATCTTAATGTGTTTCATGATTATTCATTCACTTCATCAGGGGTTGATGCTACTGGTAGGGTGTCTACAAAAAGTAAATATATTTTTAAGAATATAAAGAAAAAATAATATTATGATAAGAAATACATCCTACCAAAAGGGTAGATACCAATCCAATCAATAATGGCAAATAATACAAGCAAACACTTTTAAATCAGCTTCAAGAGTAAGTTTATTTTTACAGCACATGCAGATTGTTGCCACCAAGGGTATTTGTCCCAGGAGCTGTGGGGATATAATGAGGATATAAAGATATGGCGATAAATCAAAAATATGGTGATTAATCGAAAATCCCCCTTTTAGAATATGGAAAAATAATAAAAAATAAAGGAACAGGGAATTGGAAGACTAGGAACAAGTTGGGACTTTATGTGGAGTGCGCAGTTTGGGGAAAAACAGCCATCAATAATATTGTACATATAATTATTTTAATTAGGTAAGGTAAACAGTAATTACATTAAATTAATAATGATTGGTAATATTAAAGACCATAAATATATAATAAGACAAAATTTGATGATGTTTGTAAAATTCCCATGAAATAAAATTGATCAACACATATAAAGTATTAGGGTACAAATTTTACATAGACACGACTACACATTTGGAATTAGCCTCAAACCTCCCTGGGTGGCAAGGTAAGGTTAGAAAGAGATCCTAGGGTGGTAGCACCTCAATCTAAGTTCCACCAGTAAAATTGCATGTCACATATTCTATGGGCCACGACATGTTCCTAGACACAGCACGCCTGTCTGTAAGTTTACTATAGGATCGGTCTTCATCTTGTTTGAGATATATATATCAATCTCTCTGCCATATGTTAATTATTATGGACCCTTATTATATTTTTTACATTCTTTGTATTTCATTTTAGATATGCACCACGCGCTTGCTCCTGACGAGTGGTAACATCAAAACCACGAAACGCGTAGAGCTCATCTTAAGCAGCGGCAGCATCTATGTGTCCTTTTAAATCCCATATGTGACATGCAATTTTACTGGTGGCACTTAGATTGAGGTGCTACCACCCTATTGATGGCTGTTTTTCCCCAAACTGCGCACTCCACATAAAGTCCCAACGTGTTCCTAGTATTCCAATTCCCTGTTGCTTTATTTTTTATTATTTTTTCACCAGACCGGGACGGAGGCACATGTTCCCTTTTCGGCCATGACCTCACTCAAAATCCCAAATGTTTCTTTCTTTCCCCTTTTAGAATATGTCTCATAGTTCACGATATATAGGGGTTTATTTACTAAAGGCAAATCCACTTTGCACTACAAGTGCACTGAAAGTGCACTTGGAAGTGCAGTCCCTTTAGATCTGAGGGCTAGATCTGTAATGAGGAGAAGCTCTGCTGATTTTATTATCCAATCATGTGCAAAATAAAATGCTGTTTTATAGTTTCCTTTCATGTCCCTCTCAGATCTACAGCGACTGCACTTCCAAGTGCACTTTCAACTGCACTTGTAGTGCAAAGTGGATTTGCCTTCAGTAAATAACACCCATAGTATCCACAATTAGGACATAAATCAGTGATAAGAGGAGCAAAGATCCTAAATGTAGGTTAGTACAAAATGCTAAATAAAAGAAAATGAAAATAGATAGAATTAGTATAATGACTGATAGAGCTCAAAGAGAAATGCTTACACCCATACATCACCCATACAATGTGCCAGATAGTACAACAATATACACTCCATGAACAGTGTAACCAAAAAGGCCTCTACAATGATCTATTCCTAACAGAATGCTGAAAGAGAGATAGACTGAACATAACTTCTTTTTTTTTTTTCATAATAAATTTTATTGGTGAACAGGGTAAGGTTTACATTACATTTGAACAGTTGAACAAGGAGCCTGAGATTGAACAGGAGATCTTACAGTAGAAACAAACAGAACCAGCATTCATTCAAGAATACACAAAAGAAAATACAACATTTGTCGGTATAATAAACAATTTTCTTGACGTGAGCAAAACTTTTGACAGGTTAAATGAATATCTATGTTTCCAATGGTAATCATGTGTACGTTGCATTACATACAGGTGGAAATTGCGGGTGGAGGCAGGGGTGGGCCAGTCCAAGAAGAACTGGCCAACTTTGCGCAACTATTACCTTTGAACAATTCAGATGTTAAGGCTGGTCAGCTGCTGGTACTGATTGGAAAAAAAACGTAGTAGGGGAAGTGGTTGAGTTCGACTGGGGACTCCTCAAGGGGAGGGGGGAGGGATGGGCGTGGGTAAGGGAGAGGAAGGGGAAAAGGAGAGGAAGATGAAAGGTCATAGTAAGGGAGGAAGGGGGAGTAGAGAAGAAAAAAAAAAAAAGGAAGGAAAAAAGGAGAAAACGTATAAAGGTCATATGTAGAGAGCATTAGAGTGAGCAGAGATCCATAAGTAGGATCAAGGGGATGGAGGGGTAAGTGGAGCGGGGCAGGCCAGGGGAGGGGGATACCTCCCAGTCTCCGCCACCGGATCCCAGGTGCTGGGTTATGGTGAATACAAAAGGTTATATGTCTTAAAGCTAACTGATTATCCGTCTATCGGAATGTGACAAGAAATATCCCCCCTCAGTCTTCCCTTGTGTAGGGGAGGGAGGCAAGGTGTTGCATAGTTTGCTTGGGTTAGAGTGTAAAAAGTCATTGTACAATTACCAGGGGTTTCAATCGTCTGGAGGTGGATGGTGTCCATTTGTTTGGGTCATCAACAGTTTATAGTTGTCTGTGGTGCGGAAGTGGGTCCAGCAGGCCCATGTGTGGGAGAATTTGGTTGGACGATCTTTGGCTATAGAGATTAACTCTTCCATTTCTGCGATTTTTTCAACACGTTTCAGCCATTTGAGAATGGTTGGGACATGTGCCGTTCCCCAATGTAATGGGATGCACAGCTTGGCGGCGTTTAATAGGGGTGGTATTAGCGTTTTGCAGTAATGCTGAGCTGGCATGTCTGAGTGGTGTAGAAGAAGCTGTGCTGCTGTGTGTTCTAAAGTGTATGTAGAGATTTGCGATGTCGTTTCTCGAACTTGAGTCCAGAACGGCTGGATTAGGGGGCAGGACCACCAGATGTGCTCTAGAGTACCTGTGCCATTGGAACATCTCCAGCATTTGTCCGAAAGGGCTGGATTATATTTGTTGAGGATGACCGGTGTTCTGTACCAGCGTGTCAAGACTTTATAATTGTTTTCCTGTATCGAGACATTGAGAGAGCCTTTATGGGCTATTGTAGATATGCGTTCCCATTGTGCTTCTGTGATTTCTATCTGTATGTCTCTTTCCCAGCTTACGCAAGCTTTGTTAGTCTTAAGTATGCTATCTGAGGAGAGTATATTGTGAATGTTAGATATCATGTGTTGCTGTGGTGCAGAGTGGGAGCATAGCTGTTCGAATGTCGTGAGACGGCGAGAGACAGAGGATGTGTGGTCAGCTTCTTTCAGGAAATGTCTGATCTGGAAGTATGTCCAGAGAGGAAAAGCAGCATTTTCCGTGTTGGCTGGTAACTGTTAGTAATTTCTTTCTTTGTAATCAATCAAAATCGAGGTGTTTGAAAGTGAAGATCATTTAATCCAAAATGCAGGAATACATTTTTGTGATGCTTACAAAGTGAGAGAGAAAGCAAAAAAAGAGCTGAGAAGAAGGTAACACCCACCCCATCCTTTACAGTGAAAACAACGATAACACTTCTTATTGGCTAGTTTAGCTAAGGAAGATCTGTCTGTACCTGGCACAGACTGGCACTTTATTTCCAGACAGAACTTCCTGTACAATCTGTTATCTATATATTACGTATGGGGTTAGTAAGAACAAAAGAATATAACAAGTTGGTAACATGTGCTCCGAAGCAATGTTAGAAGAATGAGTGTCACCTCCATTTTAAATAGACACACAAACAAAACTTTTCTAACATTTTCCCTCCTCTTGTGTCTATTTTATCTCACCACATTGGTATAATAGTCCCCTTGTTGTACACTTTCGGACTGTATGTCATTAAGTTGAGCTTCAATGTCCGTATAGGTCTCCTCAGAGGTGGAAAGTATTTGATACATTGTTCTTGAGATTGCAATTTTAATCAGTCTTTGTGAAAGTCCTCGAATACAGGGAATACAGCAGCATCCGCTAGGGACCAGAACAATCAAAACCACAGCAAATTAGATCAAACATGATGTGATAAGTCCAGTTTATGAATGGATCGTTAATACCTGAGTTTTCTGCCAATTCATTCGATTGAGTAGTTAGTCCTTCCAGGGCTTTGGTCACGGTTCCCCAGGAGCTGTATTATTAGGGATAAAGTGCAACACATGCTACCAAACATTTTGTATGGCCATTCGGTTCTGCTAGACCTTTTTTTTTTTTTTACAGTATCTTTGCTATAGTTTACAAATTGTTGTTGGTTTAAGTGTATATATACATATATACACACACACACACACACATTTTATATACATATATATATATACATACACATATATTACAGTCAATATTTTTATTTATAGTCACCCACCAGAGAAGAGACTCCAACCCAGCTGTTAACTGATTCCTGGCCTTAAAGTGGAGTTCCACCCATTTTTTTTTATGTTTGTCTGTGGTGCATGCCCTAATCTCATAGTGTTCAGAATGGACAATTTTTATTTATTTTGTTGCTTGTAAATACCTTTATTTTGTAGTCCTTCATTACTTCCTCCTTCTTATTAGCCTAGGCTATTTGCAAGGGTTTCTGGGATAGGCATCATGTTTCCCAGTAGTCCTTGCAAACCTGACTGAATCCTATTAGATTGCTTGTGCAGCACTGAGCATGCGCGAGATATGCAAAGCTAAAATCCAGGAAGTCATACAGTCTGGCTTCATGATGCCCACACTTAAGATGGCCACGGTCTATTTCTAGATTATAAACTAAATCTAAATGCTGTAACAACCCAACAAAACGGACCTTAGTTTACAGACTAACTTTACTAGAATACATTACGCTTGTGAAATTGTGGGTGGAACTCCCCTTTAAACTTTTTTCGCGAGGAACCCCAATATTTAAGTGGATCTGAGAGTTAAATGACCCTTTGGGAGAAGTTTTCCTCTGATACCAGTGGTGACTTTTAGTTTACGGGTGTTCTGATCAGAGGCATAACTAGCTGGACCATAGGACAATCCCCTCAAGCATTGGCTGGTATTTTAGTTCAGTTGCCTATATTAAATAACTACATAACAAATAAAATGATTATATATTACAACAGTCTGATGTGGAAAATACAACCCTGTCTTAGGTGGGCCCCCAAACAAAATCTTATAAGGCTCAAGTTCTCTGACCTGTAAAGTTGGGGTACTCCTGATGTTGTAAAGAACCTGAGGAAACAGTTGGCCAGTGTTTCTTTACTAACCCATCTACCCTTTTCCTGCATTGATATAGCTGGCCTGCTTTTACTGACTATACTATACCTTTCTACCTTCCCTGAACTCTGAGGATGATGGGAGCATGAAAGGCCTGCTCAATTGCCAAATCCTTGCATGTAATTTGCGTGATCTGTCCAGTGGGGCGTGTTCCTCTGTCATTCTCTAAAGTTTCAAAGACTCCAAAGCGGCATATTACTTCAGAAAGGATCTTCTCTGTTGTCTTGGCATTTTCTTTAGCCACCAGTCAGACTTCTATCCAACTTTGAAACATTTCTATGCACAGCAAAACATTGATATTGGCCTGATTTGAGCAATTGGATTTAATAAATATGTAGTCTTTGGAAAAGGAATAGTGACTTGGCCAAATGTCTTTGTGTTACTCTGGTCTGTTTTCCTGAGTTATTTTTAGTACAGATTATGCACCCCTCAACAAAGTCTTGATATGCATTTCTGGAGTATCAAATAAACCATCCAGGTTTGCTTATGTTTCTCTCCATTGCCTTACGGCATACATGACTCAGTCCATGAGTGCAGATTCTTGCAAGTTCTTTTACTTTCAGTATTTGTTCTCTTCTTGTTTATCTGCTACAGGCTTCTCCTTCTTTGCAAAATCAATGATTAGGGTCACGATTGCTTCCATTGGTGGTTCAGCAGTCTTCCTAGCAGTATGATCAGACACCCATTTCCTTTTCCTTCCACGGGTTGTCCTTCAGTATGTGTGTTGACCTTCAGGGTAGCTACTTCCTTTGGAAGGGTGACTGGTTCAAAAAGTTCTTAAACATATTTCCAGTTTTGAATTGATTTTCTTGCAGCAATTGTAAAACTTCTGTTCTATTTTATGGGCCCATAATCATGGACTACTTTGACAGCATGCTTGCTATCAGTGTAGATGTTGGCTGTTTGATCCTTTGCGGTCTCACAGACCCTCATGAGTGGTACCAGTTTGGCAACCAGCGCTGAAAGTAACGAAGGAGTAGTTGGGTCTTGACTCAATCACTTCCTCCAATTCCGTCATCGCATATGCCATTCTTGGGACTCCATCTTTGTACAGGTGTGAACCCTCTGCAAACAGGATCAGATCAGAATTCTCAAGAGGAGTGTCCTTCACTGGGAAGATTTGCTGCATTTCTTCTTCCATAAGTCTTAAGCAGATGTGGTCATCCTCCACTTTGAGGAAAAAGCTGGCAGGCTTGATTGTAGTACATCTTTTCACTTCTATTTCTCCTAATTCAAGCAGTATTGCTTTATAACATTCATTCCAAAGCATGTCTTCTTTGCCTTCGTCACCATCCTTTTTCTTCATGTAGCTGGTCTCTGGTATCGGGTAAACAAACGTTTGCTCCTCATCCTCCCCGCTAAACTTAATAATGTGATTTAGCTCAGTAGGGTCAGAAATGGATGCGACCATAAAATCACCATCCAAACAAAGTCTATCAACAATCAACTAAAATTCCCTGGACTTGCCCATTCTAGAGGTTCTTTCTTTTTCCAGTTTCTGCCTCCCTATATGGACGTCTCCCCTAGAGTCACCAGTAGACCCAAGATAATTTCTGTCCCTCTCATTCTAATGTGTTCGAATGGATATTACGGTGTGGGGAACTTTCCTTTCCGGGGTATTATGCCTCCCTGAGCATTGTGTTTTGCACATATAAGGCATTGAGAACAAAAAGTTTTTGAGTAGTTGGTGAAACCATAGGCTGTACATACTTAATTCAACATCTCAGTCATCCCCCTGTTTGACACATGAGTTACTCCATGTGTCAACACTACTGCATACCTAAATAGGGATTTTGGCAATACCGGTTTTCCTTTCAGGTGATGTATAAATGTTATCTATTATTGTGAAACCTTTTGTTTTCCAATATTGTTTCTTCCCGGGAGGTGCATTCTGCTGCATATCAGTACAGTCATGTTTATGATCATCAATAAAAAGTGGTAGCAGTGTGGATAGATTTTATATGCAGGCATACCCCACTCCCAAGCACACAATGCGGTCCACCCACTAAAGCCAGAAAGCACAAAATCAGGCCCACCCCCACACAAAAAAACAACGAGCCTCCAGGCCCAATTGAACAAGCTGGAGTTAGAAGCCCACTGTCCTCCGCACAGAAGTGAGCCCAACCCCGCGCCTCCCCAACCCCAGCAAATAAACCGATACTACATGTGGTACATTGTGTGTGTCAGCAGGTGATATAGCACTATAGATGCTGAGGCCTTAACTGCTTTGGTTGCAGCTACCACTGCCTGTACACAGGGTAGAAGTACTCTAGTTACACTGTCTCATTTTGTAGAATAGTAAGCGATCGGCCTCTGGCGCTCACTATGTAACTGTGTAAGTACCGATGTCATGTGACCCTCCCTTGAGTCCACTGTTTGTTAAAAAGGTTTGTCTTTTTTTTTCCCTCTGCCAATCAGTACCCATCTAAGTTGGCATCTATTCAGTAAGGCAGTCAACCTATTTCTTAAGTCTAGGCTATCTGGAGGCAATGGATTGCCTCGCTCCTGTCCGCTTGTCCTCCTCTGGGGTACAGGACTTCTATCAAGGGGTATTCCTCACCACTATACCACATGATACCTCATAGGAGGTTTACCTAATCTCTTGGACCCTGCTGGGGCACCCAGTGCATGGATTATGGCGTTGGTTAAAGTTTCAAGGATCGATCTGTTCATCTCTGAGGCTATGCTACTATCTGGAGAGTTTAAGGAAGTAGGATTGGGGTCTTGGTCAGAGGCGGTTCCTCTGACAGGGGTGGATGTCACAGGGAGGGTGGTACTCTGGGCAGTGGCTTGCTATTGCTATGGCAGTGGCTATTGTAAGGAGGTGGTCTTTGGGTGCAACAAATGAAATCTTCATCTTTGTCCACCAGGGGCATTTGGGCTTGGCATTTTTCTTTTGTTCTCTTTCCCTGTGCTCTGATCCTAGCGTGTTCAAGCCAGTGTTCTGCCATTTCTAACCCATACCTTTTTTTCTTTCTGGGACCCAACAATCGAAGTTTATTCACCAAATCCTGACATCCGTTAACAGTTAATTTACCATTTAATCCAAATTTTGTTTCCCATTTAGCACAGTACTGAACAGATTTAGGTTCTATACTACGCATACATTTCTTATCTCCTTCAGACAGCACTACTAGGAACATAACAGCAACTTACAACCCAGGGCAATGGACACCTTTAAAGTAATCAAAAACATCCTCCACTTTTCCTTGTCTCATATCCAGCAATCCTCATTAATAATTCTACAACATTCTGTCTACTTTCTTCATAGTGCAATTCACTTTCACATTTTCTTTTAAACCATTTCCCTTTAATAAATAAACTTGCCTTTCTCCACTTTCATGTTCAGTAGCCTAGAATGGAGAGCTAAACATTTTAAAGAATTAGAATCCTAGAGTTACATAACAAAAACTAACAATTTTAACTAGGATTTCACGTCGCCACATAATTAAACATTTCTTAGATATTCAGAACTATCTGGCTGCTTTTCACAGGAATTTGAAGGGAGGGGGGGAGGAAACTGCATAAGATAGCAGGCTCATCTCATCAGTTTTATGCTTCTCAAACACACACACATATATATATATATATATATATATATATATATATATATATATAAACAATGGCATTGCCTGATCTAATTCTCTAACTTTGACAGGCTTATAATTAATTAGTTAGTTTCATCACGTTGCATACTTTCAAAAATGCACATTGTACATTTTTAATCAACTCTGTCATAAAAATTAGCATACACAGAAACCCAAGTGGATCATAACTCCTTCTGGTACTAGATCAGCTCTGTTTTGGTCCAGCCTATAATAGTCTTGGTGTCATCCTAACCACTGTCCGTATCTGTCTGTCATTTCTGTCAGAGGACTTAATTTACTTGTGCCATTTTTCCTACCTCTCCCTTTATCGAGAGGTCCATGGGAGAACCATACTCCCATTCTTAGAGTCCTCACTTTGAGTCTCTAACAATTTGTGGGTCGTCACCCAAAAATGTATATATATTCTCCGGGCTACACACAGTAGCCGTCAAATGGCACTTGTAATACTTGACCACACAGGCATATCACGTAGCCATGCAGGCTATTATACAACTACAGTCCTCTGTGCATACCTTCTCACAAGTCTCATAAATCTATTGACACCCCAAGCATATAAACAAAACATTAGCAATCCACCAACAATGATTACTATTGACTATTAGTTCTGCAACAAGTAAAGGAGTTATTTGGCTCAAACTGTGTAACATCAGCATTACTCTTCACCATATCACCAACAGAAAGGTTAAACATAAGAAAGAAGTTCCTAAAACACACACAGAATAAGGTTAACTTTGTGGTCTTCCTAGATCACTCCGCCAACTAGCGCTTAAACCATCAAACATTCAACCTCATACGACGTCAGGCAATCAACCTCTGACGTTTTGGTATACCACAAATCTTTTTTTTATCTGTCCGGACAGCGGGCGACGTTTATATTACCTTAGGCAACGTCCCCAGATGCCTCTGTCTTCGAGCACTAGATTATCTAGAGTATTATACGATCAATACCAGTGTCGGTACCACAATTCACATTTCACATAAACAAAACACACAGAACAAACCAGAAAGAAGAGAAGAGACTTAGAAAAGAGTGAGAAGCAATTTAAATGATCTTACCCTCTCAAACACCAGAAGACTAAGTCAATTCAGGTTCAGAACCAGATGGTGGATTTGGGTCGAATCCGGTGCCAAGCAGTCCCTGTTTAACACTAACGTGAGTGGGGTTTCTCAGTGAGATTTTGAGGTCCAATACTCACTGGATTCTGTCGGTACCGGTGTCAACCCAAGGGCTCCAGCCATTGGTTCCCGGTCAGAAGGACCAAAATGTTAGTAATTTCTTTCTTTGTAATCAATCAAAATCGAGGTGTTTGAAAGTGAAGATCATTTAATCCAAAATGCAGGAATACATTTTTGTGATGCTTACAAAGTGAGAGAGAAAGCAAAAAAAGAGCTGAGAAGAAGGTAACACCCACCCCATCCTTTACAGTGAAAACAACGATAACACTTCTTATTGGCTAGTTTAGCTAAGGAAGATCTGTCTGTACCTGGCACAGACTGGCACTTTATTTCCAGACAGAACTTCCTGTACAATCTGTTATCTATATATTACGTATGGGGTTAGTAAGAACAAAAGAATATAACAAGTTGGTAACATGTGCTCCGAAGCAATGTTAGAAGAATGAGTGTCACCTCCATTTTAAATAGACACACAAACAAAACTTTTCTAACAGTAACGCAGAGCGGTCTAGGAAAGTACCTAAGTGGTAGAAGTGATGTGCTAAGACTTCTGAGCGTTGCCAAGTGTCTGCCAGGAAATTTGTGGACATACCAGGTGGGAATTCTGGGTTGAGCTTTACTGAGGTAAGGGGCCCCGGAGTAGAGGAAATATGTAACTTTCGGCAGGCTTCCTTAAAGCACCGGAGTGTTGGGGCAATGAGAGGGTGGTCATTTAGACTCCTCGGGGTGTGTTTGTGTGAGGTCCAAGGTATGGATCGTAGTGGCAGGGGGGAGAAGGTGTGTTCAAGAGAAACCCAATCTTTGCTGTGGTTATGAATTGACCAGTCTACAATTCTAGCAAGGTGGCACGCCCAATAGTATCTCTTGAGGTCTGGCAGCCCAATGCCACCCTTCGTTTTCGGTTTCGTTAGTAGTTCGTAGGCTACTCTAGGTCTTTTCTGTCTCCATAAGAATTTAGTGCAAAGTCGTTTGTAAGTGAGAAAAAAGGAAGGGGGGAGTTTGATGGGCAGGGCTTGTAGGATATACAGGATGCGGGGGAGTACATTCATTTTTAGAATAGCTGCTCTTCCAAACCATGAGAAATGCGGTTTATTCCATTTACTTAGGTCATTTGTGATGGTCTTGAGGATGGGTAAATAATTTTTGGAGAATAAGTCTGAAAATCTAGTTGTGAGATAGATCCCTAGATGTTTAATCTGATCATGTTTCCATTCAAAGGGGAAATTGTTTTTACACTGCAGAACCGCTCCCTGTGAGAGGGAGATATTTAGAGCTTGGGATTTAGCAAAGTTTATCTTAAAATTGGAAATTACTTGGAATGACTTCAGTTCTTTTAAAAGATTTGGAATGGACGTGTGGGGATCTTTTAGGAAGAGCAGTATGTCGTCTGCGAAGGCGGCTATTTTGTAGGTTCGGTCTGCGATGTGAAAACCTCCGATATTGTCATTTGATCTAAGACCCTGGAGGAAGGGTTCAAGGGTTAGGACGAATAAGATTGGGGAGAGTGGGCATCCTTGTCTTGTCCCGTTGCTAATAGTGAAGGCGTTCGACAGGTGGCCCTTTACTCTGACCCTGGCAGTTGGGGTAGTATATAGGGCCATGATGGCAAGGAGCATTCGATCATGGAGGCCAATATGCTTCAGGACTGCTTCCAGATAATCCCATGCCAGCCTGTCGAACGCCTTCTCTGCATCTAATGACAGAAAAAAAACCTCTTGTTTATGTGTCGTAATCCAGTGGTGTATATTCAGGGCCTTGATTGTGTTATCCCTGGCTTCTCTACCAGGGATAAATCCGACTTGGTCTTTCCCTATCAGGGACGGCAGGAGGGGTGCCAGACGTGTGGCCAAGATCTTGACGTATAACTTAATGTCTACATTTAATAGGGAGATTGGTCTATAGTTACTAACTGATGTGGGGTCCTTCACTTCTTTCGGAATTAGGGTGATATGGGCTTCTAGCATTCTATTAAAGGGGAGGGTGGGGGAAGTTAGGGAATTGAAAGTCTTAACAATGTGCGGGGATATAACGTCCGTAAAGGTCTTATAATATGCAGCTGTAAGCCCATCAGGGCCCGGACTTTTGCCATTTTTAAGCGATTTGATTGCCAGTTTTAATTCTTCTTCCGAGATGGGGTGTTCTAGTTTGTGTGCCTCATCACTGTTTAAGCGTTTGTGGCAGAACTTGTCAAGGAAAGACTCGATTAAAGTGTGACGGGCTTCAAGGTTCTTATTATTTGTCACCTGTTTAGGGAGATTATATAAGTTTGAGTAGTAGGTCTCGAATTGCGCTGCTATGTCCGTCGGTGTAATGAGGGCCTTTCCCTGAGGGTCTCTGATAGTGTGGATAGTAGCCTGGGCTTTTTTGGCTTGGAGAGCTTTCGCTAAGTATTTTCCGCATTTATTGCCGAATTCGTAGAAGAGCTTTTGATGCAAGACAAATTTGCGTCTCGTTTTGCGATTCAACTCTTCACGTAGGAGTTTCCTAATTTGGGTAAGTTCATGGTAAGTCTGTTGCACTCGGGAATGTTTTTGGGTAAGTTCAAGGGCTTTGATCTTGTCGAGTAAGTCTGTAATTACACGTTGTTGGATTTTTCGCCGGGCTGCCTTAAGGGCAATGAATTTTCCCCTGACTACACATTTGTGGGCTTCCCATTGGGTGAGTGGGGCTGTCTCGGATGTGTCGTTTTCTACAAAGAATGTACGTATGCAGTTACGCATGTCTTCGACCACCTCTTCTGAGGTAAGTAAGGTCGAGTCAAGGCGCCAGATACTCTTGTGGGAGCGTTCCTCAGGGAAGGTCAGGGTCATCGTAATCGGATGGTGATCTGATAGTGTCATTGGTTCGATGGTGGCAGCGGAGAGAAAGGGGATGTCATTCTGGGATAGGAACAGGTAATCAATTCTGGAGTATTTGTTATGGGGGGCTGAAAAAAAGATAAAATCTTTTACGTCAGGGTGCAGAGCGCGCCAGGTGTCATGTAAGAGAAGATCCTGGATCTGTAGCTTAATTTGTTTAAGTGCTTTGTATGGTAGGGAGGTTGCTCCCGAGGAGGTGTCCAAAATTGGGAATAGTGCAACATTGAAGTCTCCCCCTAGAATGGTCAATCCGGATTGAAATTCTGAGAGCAGGCTCGAGATGGATCTAAAGAAGCTTACTTGAGCAGTATTGGGGCTGTAAATGTTAGCTAGGGTAACAGGTCTCCCTTGGATACGGCCCTTGAGGAAGACATATCTTCCCTCTGTGTCTATGAGTGAGTCTATGGGTTGCCAGTCAAGGTTTTTGGAAAGTAAAATTGAGACCCCTTTGGTTTTGGCAAGATAGTTAGTGGCATGGTATGCTGTTGGGAATAGATGGTTGGCAAGCTTTGAGATTTTGGTTGTGCGAAAGTGTGTTTCTTGTAAGAACACTATGTTTGCCTTCATTTTTGCCATCAGATCAAGAGCTTGGCTACGTTTCTCTGGAACGTTGAGGCCCTTTGTGTTCAGTGATACTATTTTAAGCATAGGGGTCTTTTTTTGTGTGGAGCATATGTGTGACATGGTGAGACGAATGTGTGGTTATGCGTGTAGCAGAGGACAGTCAGATGAGAGGCGGTTGTTCCTTCGTGTAGGAACACGAATACTGAGGGAGGGGTAAAGTCTAGGATCGCTTTGTGTTAGAAAGGAGGCGGCGGAGGCGGAGACTGTGAGGTAGCAGGGGGGAGAGGAGAGGAGGCGGGAGTGTAGTGGAGAAGGGGAGAGAGGTAGGGGAGGGGGAGAAGGAGAAAAGAGGGGGAAGAGAAGGGGAAATAGAGCAGAGGGAGAAAGAAAGAGAGAAGGGAAGAAAGAAAGAAAGGAAAGAAAGAAAGAAAGAAAGAAAGAAAGAAAGAAAGAAAGAAAGAAAGAAAGAAAGAAAGAAAGAAAGAAAGAAAGAAAGAAAGAAAGAAAGAAAGAAAGAAAGAAAGAAAGAAGGAAAGGAAGAAAGAGGGAATAGAAGAAAGAGGGAAAGGAAGAAAGAGGGAAAGGAAGAAAGAAAGAAAGAAAGAAAGAAAGAAAGAGAAAGAAAGAAAGAAAGAAAGAAGGAAAGGAAGAAAGAGGGAAAGGAAGAAAGAGGGAAAGGAAGAGAAAAGGAAAGAGAGAGAAAATAGTAGGCTAGGGAATAAGAGTCAACAAAATGTACAAGTTACCGGAGTTTGGGAGGTGACAGGTGACCTCCCCCAATATATAGAAGTGTCCGGTAGGGTGCGACAGGAGCAAGTACGTCCCTGTCTCGTGGAGTGGTGGTATGAACCGGTGTAGAACGGTTAAGAGTCAGTATCTCTCGTCCACAGGAGATTTATGTTGCAGGGTATATGGATGAGCCAATAAGCGTAGCAATACTTAAGATGGCTGCGTATCTAGACTCCGGGAAGTCAAGCATTAAGAAATATATGAGGTCGATCAGCATGCAGGTTAGGCAGGTATAAACATTCCAAAAGCATAGAATCAAAAGAAATTAAAAAAAAAAAAAATAATAATAAAAAAATATAAAAAAAAACATAATATCTAGTAGTGTGATAGAGCCCAGAATGATAACATGAGTTCCTCTTCACCTAGTGTTTGACACCCGAATCAGGGAAGAGGGGCACCTATGACCATAAGGTCTAACAGCATATCATTCCACTTGAGTAGAAAACAAAAAACAAAAACAAAAACAGCAAAGACAGAATCTAAATATAACAGCCTGTATCAGAGAGCAGCATCTCCCGCGTGATTGTACCTGGTCTGGTAACATCTAAAATCGTGTCAGATCGGTTATCTAAGGTGAGCCAGCATAGGCCGGACCCAGAGTGACATAAAATTAAATGCGGTTAAAGCTCCAACCGGTACAAGGAGACAGCTTCCTGCAGTTCCCGTTTTTGGGTTGGCAGGAGTAAACATCTATTTCTTGGGAGTGATCGATATGGACGCTTTGACAATCACCAAGAGGAGTTTTTGCCCTCTGATACAGTTTAACCTGAAATTAACTTTCCCCCTTGCCTCCCCCCAGGTGAGGCCTTCAAGAGAGAGCTAGAGTCGTGCCGAGGAGTCAATATTGAAGGGTTAGACCTTTTGCCCAATTAGGGGGCGTATGTAAGTAATAGTGAGGCACTTCAAGTTCGGCTGGGATAAAGGCCAGAAAAGTAAGTTAGGTCCGTGGCCCTCAGCATGAGGGGGATTTGGTTTTTGCGTGGCAACACCCCCCCTCTATGGCGATATACATAAAAGCAGAGAACAAAGAACAGTAGCAGTCTCTGGGTCTTAAATCTAGACAGGCCTAGTGCCAGCAACAAGGGGGGCCTGAGTGTGAAAGACCTTTAGGAGCAAGATGCAATGGAGGCTAGCTGGGATGGGGTGGGGAAGGGAAGGATCAGATGGCTAGGGAGGGGGACAAGGGGAACCATCAAGCTTCAAGGGTGGGTCGGTCGGAGACCTGGGGTAGTTCTCCAAGGGAGCAAAAAACTTACGGATCCTGAGAGGTTGTAGTCAATAGATCCGACTCGTAATGCCGGGGATTGTAGAGTAGGGCAGTCATGGATATCTGAGGCTGGCAGATATTGGGGGGAAAAGGGGCGAGTTGTCGTTCAATGTACTCACAAGAGTATGTCCTCAAGGTGTAAAGGAGGGCATGGAGATCATCAGCTCCTCAGGCTGGTCGCGGCGAGCTCTCCTGTGAGCTGGTGATGCTGTTGGGCTGTCTTGAGGAGCAATCTGGGGATCCGAGATGTCGGGTTCCCTTGGCGAGTTGTGTCTGCGGCGACCTAATTGAAAGTCATCACGGACTGGGATAGTATCAGTGGAGGTAGATCTTCTCATGTGTGGCGGGCGAAGAGTGGTGTACCAATCTGGGACGTCAATGCGGGGAAGGTGCAGTGCTTGAAAGAAGGCAGGCAAATCTTCCGGCAGGCGCAGGTTCGCTGTGCGACCTTGAGAGGAGGCAGAGAGGCAGAAGGGGAACTTCCACCGATATTGAATACCTTTAGAGCGTAGGAGGTCCAGAAGGGGACGCAGGTCTCTCCTATTCTGGAGCGTAATAGGCGATAGATCTTGGAACAATTTAATTTCTGCTCCCATATATGATAGGGAGCGACGGTCTCTGGCCCTGTGTAGAATTTCTTCTTTCAGTTTAAAGTTTACGAGACATCCAATCACATCCCTGGGGGGATCGGTCTCTCTGCTCCTTGGCTTTAGAGCTCTGTGCAAGCGTTCAAACTCAATAGGTGTTTCAGGGGGTCTGCCAAGAAGATCATTGAAGATGGCAATAGTGACTTGTAGTAATTTGTGCATTTTCAACAGATTAAGGGATTCCTCTTACACGAATATTGTGGCGACGCCCCCTGTTGTCCAGGTCCTCTAAGTGCCTTTGGATGTCTCTGAGTTGCCTATCATTAGAGTGGGAAGAGGCCTGCAGTTGCTGGATAGCAGTGTCATGGCGGGCAGTTGCTTCCTCCACGTCATCCAGCCTCACTGTCATTGCCTGCACATCTCTCCTAAGGTCCGTTATGGCAGAGAACAGTGTGGCCTTAATATCTTCTGCCACTGAACGGAGATCCTGCATGCACAGGGGCTGTGGGGCATCAGCAGTGGTGGCCATGGTTTGGGGCTGGGTGCGTCTCCTACCCGTCGGGCTGAGGCTGGAGGAACGTGCAGCGCTCGAGTAGGCCCGATTTGAAGCCGGGGCCTCGTGTACTTGGGTCCGGAAGATGTCCGGGATTACTCGTCCGTTTTGCACTCCGGTTCCTCTGGGAGAGCGGGACCTGGTTGGGGAGGCGTTCCTGGAGGTTTTCCCCATTTAGCAGCGGCGGATGGCTCGGCTAGCAGCTCCGATTATCTCCTGTGGACGGGAGCTCGGGAATCAGGCGGCCATTCAGGTCCGGTGCCAAGCCACGCCCCCATAACTTCTTATTTGGGTAAATAGAATTCAGATTACATAAATTCATCCTGATGAATGTAGTTTGGGTTTCTCTTTCTACTCTATATGTCCTAGCTAGATATCTTCATATAGGGATTTTGAGAGGCTGTATCGTAATGTCTATTCATAGATTCATAATTAGCTCAATTAATGTAAATGCCAAAATGCAATCAAAACTATTAAGTACAGAATACTGACAAAGTAGCTGATTACATTTGATCACAGGAGATATGCCATCTGATTAGACTTTAATATGAAAGTACAGTGCAAATATAAAATAACCTAATGTGTAATCAACATTTCTGACCTTATACAAAATCTTGTATTAAACAGTTTTGTCTAGAAATTGGGCATATCTGCCAACTTGGAAATCAGATGAAAATGTTAATTTCCAAATTGTATTTGGGGAAATATAAAGTGGATCTGAGGCAATTCCCATATCTTTGAATGTACTGTGGGCTTGGATGAAGAACTTAAAACAAAGATTTGTTTCTATTCCAAATTTCAAGCTGAACTCCACTAAAATAACTAAATACATGGATTAACTGTAAATGATATGTGTCTTACCTGCCAAATTATTTGTTATTCTGTTAACTCAGTCCTGAGATTTACACAGTTCTGCCCCACAGCACAGCCATGTCTAGCAATGTAGAAGACCCAATCTTTCTCTGCTGCTGTTGCACTTTTACATACTGGTCCTCTTCGAACACCAAATCTGTGATTGGATAGTTAAAAGAATAGCATCAGACTTATGAACCTAATCCGATGTATTAATTATTACACAGCTGCATTCAATTGATAGCTTTATATTTGACTGAAGTTCAGCTTTAAAAAACATGAGGAAAGTTCTCTATGAATCTCCAGTTTGCAAAACATGTGATTGTGTCTGCTATGTGGCTATGTCCAGGGCAATCTGGCTGTATTTATAATGATTTATGTAGACAGCAGCAATTTTTATTAAATTAATATATGCATTTTTTATAGTGTTTGGGCACCCTCATTAGATGACTATGGAAGCAATTACTATGTTTAGTTATACCAATTTTCAGAATGGCAAAAATCACAGGTTTTTTTTTTATTATTATTCCCTTCATTAAATTGATGAGGTATTGTTACTTGGGACATGGTCCTGGTCATCTGGTCACAGGCAAGATTTCTGTGACTACTTTTTTCCATTTCGTAGCAAAGAGTGGTTTAATATGTAAAAACACAAAATGTTTACATTTTGTTGGAATAGTCTTGTTTTAGATGGTTATTCTGTTAAAACATAAAACAGTTGTTTTTCACTGAAATGCACAGCAGGTTAATTATCAGTAATGCTTACTCCCTAGAGTTATGGTAGCTGACGACTACATTTTGTACTTTTTGAGTAATGATGTTGTAATGAAGCATCTGCATATGGCTATTTTGTTTTTCTTTCATTTTTTAGCACAGTGCAGGATATTTTTTTAGGACAGGAATTAAAAAATGACTGAAGCTACATTTTAGAAAGAGTATTAAAAAAAAGAATCATATACATTTCATGCAGTAATCACACTGCAGATATCATAGTAAGTAAAGTTAAAAAGAAATATCAAACGCCACCAAACTGACAGCTTCCAGTTTATCCTCACAGTAGGGGCAAACAAATCCCTTCTTGACCCTGTCAGTTACAGTTGGATTAACTCCCTGGGATTGTTCATTCTACTGATGAATTATACTAATTATAGTTGGACGTGCCATTTAAGTTCACCTATATCTCCACCTTGTTTGAGAAGTCTTATGATAAGTATTAAATAACATACACTAGTTTAATGTTACCCTTTTAATTAGAATGTTTGCCAAAGTGTTAGATTGTGGCATTTAAAAAAAATGCCTAAGCGCAATCAATGTTACTTGCTCTCAGACTGTCTTTCCAAGATATTCTTAAATTTAAAGTCTATGAAATAGAATGTAGAACATAGGAGAAAGAAATAATCAATCCTTTGATTCATTCAGCTATTGTGTAATTGGAGCTTGAGCTATTGAGTGCAGAAAAAAAAAATGATATTTTTTAGCAAAGCTTGGTAAATGTTAAAAGTTGCTTGTTGGATCTTAGTAAATGTTAATATATTTTATGTAAAATGTCATGTTTTCCTGACAAAATAATACCATTTACCTTTTTTTTAAGACACATATATGCAAAACGCTATGCATACACTTAAAGTGAAAAACCAATGCACTACCAGTACTGTTACAAGTAAAATAGTGTGTAGTCATTTGTGGGCAGCTGTCCATTATTGCAAGTGCAAGAGAAAAAGCCCAACAATTCTGGTAAACCATCTCCTAAAAAAAAAAACAGCTTGGCTTGTGCTAGATAGGACTGTGTCAGTTGCTTTGGAGATTCCAAATGATTTTGCAATGGGACTTGAATATCTATAGCTAACCTTTAAATCCTGACCTCACTTTTTGGTAAGTATCTTATTATAAAATAAGGTCCATAAATAGCACTCGCACACATGTTTAAAGCAACAGGCTTACTGATGCAAAACCAACTATTTAATTAAAATATTTTATGGATCATATTATTGGCATGTTATCTGCTCTTAGCTTGGTTAGTCTGAAAAAAATGAATAATGAAAAATGTGCTCCACTGATTAACAATGCAGTCTGAGTGAATTTGTTGGTAGTAAGAAATACATGTTATATCTTCACAAAGATACCAGCCCGTCACACCAGACACCAGCTACTTTATTAAGTTATATAAAATCAATGTTGCACTGTCAATAAATAGTGGTACAATGAAAACCTTTTATCTCAATGTGCTGTTTTCCAAAAAATAGATACCATTACAGTCCTTTGTATAGTCCACAAAACATAATATGTGTTAAGGTGAGAAGAAATATCCAGAACACCAACAAGTCCATTTAGTGAACAAAAATAGAGTAGTGTCCATTCAAAACAACAACAGGTGTGACACCTTGTGCTCCCCAAGGTATATTTTAGTAAAGGCAGGACCTCGACAAAGCAAGGAATTTCGGTGAAGTTTTCAGCACACATGGAGAGTGTACAACTAATGCTTATTCCAATATGCCTATTTAATATTTAATATTTCTTGTTGTAAATAGATCTATATTAAAGGAAAGCCATTCACTTCCTTTTTTTTCTATTGTAGCTGCCCCACATAACTATTTTCACCAACTTTAGGGGAGACTCCAGAATGTTGATTGACAATCCCTTCCAATTTCATCCTCCACACCTATGTCATCATCCTCCAGTGGGGCAGATCTGGCTGGGATATTGATAGAGGTGTTTCTCCCTGCTATTCATTCCATGTGACACACATTCTACAAAGTAAAAGGGGGTCTGTCTAGTACGGGAAAACTCTTCAAACTTGTTTATGTGCCTTATAAAAAACTGTTAACAGATCCTAGGTTGTTCCTCCCTCAAATCGTTCAGTGCAGCCAGAAGCAAGCATGAAATGCCATATGACTGCAAAAAAAAGCATATAGGAATCTTTTGTTTTGTTTTTCTGCTGCCTAATGTAACAGGCGCTCTTCGTCGCCGTAATGCGTTCATCGCCCGGTGCCGCATGCGTTCCACCGTGGTGCACGGAATCACCCCTGCGCATCAACACTGCGCTGGAATCAGCACAGCACCTCTCTCCTGCCTATAAAGGCATTCGGGTTCCATTCAAACGCTGTTCTATTATTGTCGGCCGTAGCTGGCTTGGCTACTATTGAAACTACAGCTACCATCCTTCCCTGGACTGGAGGCCATCCCACTCCTGGAGCTGCACTGCCAACCTTGAGAGAGTTGCTGCTGACACCCCAAGCTATCCCCCACCAGGAGTCCCTGCACTAAAGAACCCTTGCTGTTAAGAAATTACAACACAGTACCTCTGCAAAACTGATAAGTAACAACTCCTTTAGAACTTACCTGTTTCACTTATTGCCGTTACCGACGTACTGTATTTAAATCTAGCTTTATTTATTACTAACCTACTGCTTGGGATTACTTAGTGCACCTTCAGATGCTCGCTGTGAAATATCTTACAGGGACATACACTCTGGAAACCATCTGAGCTATAGTTGCCTCTCTCAAGAACATTCCATTTGAGTACAGTATTTTCTTATGCTACGTGCTTGACATTCATTGTTACTTGTATACAGGCTTCCACCCTTAAATACTGAACATATTACAACATACCTTCTAACCTTAGGCAAAAAAAAGGTATAATGAACAACTCCTTCCTTAAGTAGCCCAATGCATTCCTTTATTTAAAGTGATATGATGTAGAGAACCCCTAAACTCCTGTTCTCTGATTGGAGTGACGCCTGGGGTCCCGTACTGATAATCACTTGCATAAGAGAAGTGCATTAGAATCCTTAAGGCACTTGTGCTCGTTGATATTTATTGTAATCTTTCTATGCTAGAGGTTGGAGGCATGTTGTAATACCTCCACCCTTAGTAGCTCATCACATTCCTATATGTAAGAGAGATGTGGTGACCCCCTGAAAATCCTGTTCTCTGATTGGAGTGACGCCTGGGGACCAGTACTGAATTCTCACATAACATAGTGAGGTGCATTAAAATCTTTTGCTAACCGCAGTTGTGGTTCACTTCGTTCACCGTAGTTGGTGACACCTAACAACAAAAATTGAGAACTATATTGGGAAATGAAGAACATACAGTATATATATATTGTGGTTATAGTGAGTTTAATATCTTGTTAGGTTCCAGTTGGTCATGTACACAAAAGGAAATTTGCTAAAAGAATGTGAAGAACCACAGGTTCTTGGGAGTATGTGCCTACAGGCTGTTTTAGTTATGTATCTTTATTATCTGCCCATCTTAATTAACCTGTGACTAGGATTGTGTTGGGGGTTGTAACTGGGGAGTAGCTGCTTGATGTTTCCCATCTGCTGCACTTTGATACTTACCCTCCCCTACTCTCGTTTCTACATCCTCCTTGTTTTCTTACTACCTTTATTTAAACCTTTACCCCTTCCCTTCATCTCTCTATACCACTAACCCATAGCTCTTGTTTTATTACATTTCCTTATCTCCTTCTCCCCCCTGCATATGTCCTCTTATGGACTGAGTGACATGGGAAGGAAAATATCTGTTATTTTTGTTTATTGTTTTTTTTCTGATATTATTAGTGTATTTTCCAGCACTGGGCTTATTTGTTTAATATCTGTTTGTGTACACCTTCTTTTCTTGCTTAAATTCAATAAAATGTCTTTAAAAAAAAAAGAATGTGAATATTCACTTCAGTTATCCAATCATGTGAAAAACAAATCCCTATTTACTTAACCACTTAAGGACCCCCGCACGCACATTCGGCCACAGAATACAGCACAAGGGCGTAAATATCCCCGCCTGATGCGGTGGGTCCCATCGGGACCCCCTCCGCGGCGTGTGGGGGTCCCCCTACCTCTGGAGCGATCCGGGATGCGGGCGGATGTCCGTGATATCCGCCCCCCCCCGCGATCACTCCCAGCCAATGAGCGCGCTCCCAGCCTTCACTTCCTCCTCCTGTGTTTACACAGGAAGGAGGAAATTTTCTCTCATGCAGCGCTGTTTCCCAGAGAAGACATCACAAGTGGTGCAAAACAACACTGACACACACTCACATAGGCATTTAACCCCTTGTGAGCCCCCCCCACCCCCCTACAGTTCACAATGCAGTGATTTACCTGCATTTAGTGTCAGTGTGAAGATTAAAAAACTTAGTGTTAGGTTCAATAGCCCCCCCACCCCCCCTCCCCCTGAACCGCCCTATTAACCCTTTCACTCCCTATTGCCAGCATACAAGCGATCATTTTTCTGTCGCTGTAAGTGCCGCTGTTCCCGCTAGGTAGCTATTTTTTTTTATTCTTTTTTTTTTTACTAAAGACATGTGGCATAAATTTTGGCTAAATGTTTGACAAAATTTAGTATTTGATTTTTTTTTTACAAAAAGTAAAATATAGTGTTTTTTTTTCAAAAATTCGCTTATTTTTGTATATAGCGCAAAAAATAAAAATCGGAGGTGATCAATACACCAAAAGAAAGCTATTTGTGGGAAGAAAAGAATGCAATTTTGTTTGGGAGCCACGTCGCAGACCGCGCAATGTCTGTTAGCGACGCAGTGCAATCGCAAAAACACCTCATTTACCAGCGTATTGGTCCGGGTCTTAAGTGGTTAATTATTCTGCTTATGATTGGGTTTCAAAGTGAACAGGAATTTGCTTTTCATGTGATTGGAAAATTGTTTTTAGTATTCACACAATTTACCTTGTAAAGATTCTCAACTCAACATTAGTACATCAGTCAAAAATATTTTTGTCATCTTCAAAAAGTATACATGATTTTAATATTAGGCAATACACTACAATTAAAGTGTAGTGCAATAACTCCTAACAAACATGTTATACTTACCTCATCTGTGCAGTTGGTTGTGCACAGAGCCACCTGAATTCTCCACTTCATAGTTCTCTCTTTGCTGCCCCTGGTCCATTCCTCCTATCGAGTTTTCCAACAGTCAGAAGCTTTCCTATGGGGGCACTAGAGCCGAGTCACAGCTCTGTGTGTCCATTCAGACATGGAGGCTGAGCCGGCCACACACCCCTTTCTCCCCTTATTGGCTGACTGACTTTGATTGACAGCCATGGGATTCAATGGTGCCACTGCTGTGTCTCAGCCAATCAGAAGGAGTGTCCTGGACAGCTTAGACATTCATGGACATCTCTGGGGAGAGATGGGGCTCAGATAAGTACTTAGGGGGGTGCTGGGGTAGCTGCTACACAAGTTTTTTTTTTTATATATCTTAATGTATAGAATGTATTAAGATAATAAACAAACTTCTGCCTTTACAACTCATTTAAGCTGTGTACACTTTATATACTCAAGAGTAATAAAAAACAAAACAAAAAAAAACACAGGAACACAAGCTCACACAATTACTAAGATTCACCTTGCTAAATCAGCATGACATCAGGCAAGTACTATTTCTCAGGTTTTTTAACCCCTTTACCTATGGTCCATGCTAAGGGGAAGCAGCCAGTGGATAATCAACAGCATAATACTTTTGAAAATAATGTATCTGTTATCCCTACCATGAGTACATCATGGTGAATGACAACTTTCTACAGAAAAGCTAATGGAAAACCAGGAGATTAACGTTTTTCTTTATAGGAAAACACATAACAGGAAGACAGAATACAATGTGTTAAAGGAGATATACTGTGTATTTAGCTAGTTTGTTTATTTAATCCCTGTATCATTTGAAGCATTAGCCATGAAATGGGCACAAGAATACAGCTCAGGGAACAAAAACACATGAATTCACCAAGACAGACCAACAATTCAGGGAAGGTATCGATTTCATTTAGATGAAGACAGAAAATAAAGTAATTTGGTTATCCACTGAAATGTGTTTCTTTAAAAATAGCAAAGTGAAAATGATCCAGGGTGGAAATTTAAAATCTCATCATATCCACATTTTTACTATATGCAGTCATTATAAGATCAGTTTAATTGCCCCCAAATGCAAATCATAGGTGCGCACTAGTGTTGCTCACGAATATTCGCATTGCGAATATTCGCTACGAATATTGCATATTCGAGTATTCGCGAATAACTCGAATATTGCGGCGAATATTCGCTATGGCAAATATTCGTATTTTTTCAAATTTATTTTTAAAACAGATCACATCCTAGTGATCTCCATCGACGTCTAAAAGCATTGCTGGTATGATTAGAGAGAGACCCTGGGCCGAGTAGCTGATGCGATTCTTTTATGTTGCCGAAAATTTGCATTGCGAATTTTCGGCAACATAAAAGAATCGCATCAGCTACTCGGCCCTTCTTTTGCATCAGAGCCAATCAGAATAACTCGAATATTCGGCAAAAGGAATATTGCGCGATATTCCTTTTGCCGAATATTCGAGTTATTCTGATTGGCTCTGATGCAAAAGAAGGGCGGAGAAGATAATCGCGCAATATTCCTTTTGCTGAATATTCGAGTTATTCTGATTGGCTCTGATGCGCCCTTCTTTTGCATCAGAGCCAATCACAATAACTCGAATATTCGGCAAACTGAATATTGCGCGATTATCTTCTCCGCCCTTTGTTTTGCATCAGAGCCAATCAGAATAACTCGAATATTCGGCAAAAGGAATATTGCGCGATATTCCTTTTGCCGAATATTCGAGTTATTCTGATTGGCTCTGATGCAAAAGAAGGGCAGAGAAGATAATCGCGCAATATTCCTTTTGCCGAATATTCGAGTTATTCTGATTGGCTCTGATGCGCCCTTCTTTTGCATTAGAGCCAATCAGAATAACTCCAATATTCGGCAAACGGAATATTCCGCGATTATCTTCTCCGCCCTTCTTTTGCATCAGAGCCAATCAGAATAACTCGAATATTCGGCAAAAGGAATATTGTGCGATATTCATTTTGCCGAATATTCGAGTTATTCTGATTGGCTCTGATGCAAAAAAAGGGCGGAGAAGATAATCGTGCAATATTCCTTTTGCCGAATATTCGAGTTATTCTGATTGGCTCTGATGCGCCCTTCTTTTGCATCAGAGCCAATCAGAATAACTCGAATATTCGGCAAACGGAATATTGCGCGATTATCTTCTCCGCCCTTCTTTTGCATCATAGCCAATCAGAATAACTTGAATATTCGGCGAAAGGAATATTGCGCGATATTCCTTTTGCTGAATATTCGAGTTATTCTGATTGGCTCTGATGCAAAAGAAGGGCGGAGAAGATAATCGCGCAATAGGAATATTGCGCGATTATCTTCTCCGCCCTTCTTTTGCCCCCTTATTCTCCTTTCTTTTAAGTAGAGTTAGTGTAGAGTTAGGCCTTGTACACACGAGGGAATGTATCCGGTCGGAAACATCCGACGGATATTTCCCAGCGGATAAGTCAAATTTGTCCGTTGGTCTGATGAGCGTACACACCATCGGACCGAAATCCCAGCGGACCAGAACGCGGGCACGTAAACCACGTACAACGTCACTATAAAGGGGAATGACGAAGCCATCGGCGCCGCCCTCTGTTCCGCTTCTGCTAGTTCGGTGTTAGCGAAGGTTTGGTTAGAGCTGATTCGTGCTTTTCAGTCTCCGCGCTTAACAGGTCGTATTTTCAGGTTCAGTGTGTGCTTGTGGGCTCGTATTTGTCATTCAGTGTCGCCGTACGCGGCGTTTCTGCTTTGCAGTGCCGTCCTGTACGGTCGTATCTGTTTGACGTGCGATCTTTGCAGGTCTTGCTGGATTTGGGGGTGCTTTCTGTTTGAGTGTGTTCTTGACTGACCAGCCGGCCGGTTTGAAGCCATGATGGAGCAGCAGCGCAACTTTTCACGAGTTCGTGCTGTTTATGGGTTTTGTTCTGGAGTCTGTGTGCATTCCAGTGATTTGGACAGGAACAGTAGGAGGAGGAGTTCCTGGGCCAAGAATTGGTTGCGGCAGCGTAATCGATTCTCTCATATGTCTCTGCTTAGGGAGATCCGGGAGAATAATCCTGATGACTTCAGGAACTTTCTCCGTATGACGGACCCCGTTTTCCACCGTCTGCTGGATCTCCTGTCCCCCTATATCACGAGGCAGGACACTGTGATGCGCCAAGCCATTCCGGCTGAGCAGAGGCTTATTGCCACGTTGCGGTACCTGGCGACTGGGAGGAGCCTGCAGGACCTCAAGTTCTCAACAGGCATCTCTCCCCAGGCGCTTGGGATCATCATACCGGAGACGTGTTCTGCCATCATACAAGTCATGCAGGAGGAGTTTATTAAGGTAAGTTTCCTCCTTTAACATCACAATCTGTGTCTTTAATAATGTTTGCATATTTTTCTCACCTTTTTGTGTTGGTTTTCCTAGTCACCATGATTGTAATATGCTGTGTGCTTAATGTTCCCTTTTCTCCCCATGCATGTTGTTAAGCTTTCCAGGTTAATATGGTTTGGCCTACCTGCATATTTTTACCTTCAACACTACTAACCTGTCCAGCATCATCTCCTAGGGACAAAAACACCTTTTTTTTTTTATTTGGTGTCCTGCTCCATTGTAGTTCAACTCCCTCCCTCTAAAAAAGTGTATTGCCCCATCAGCGTGATGTGGAGTCTGATAATAATTGTCTCTAGATTTGTTGCCCTAAATACTCTCTATACACTAATTTTTGGAAATGTTAATACCGTGATGTTGCAGAATGATTTTTTTTTACTAGTGTTTGCAATGTTGTTTCTGTGCCAAAGTGCTAATTTGTTTTTTTGCTTTTGTCCCCACAGTTTCCCTCCACGCCGCAGGAATGGCAGACTGTGGCTGCCCACTTTGCCCAGCGTTGTGATTTTCCAAACTGCGGAGGGGCAATTGATGGGAAGCACGTCCGCATAGTGCCGCCACCTCTTTCGGGCTCGTACTATTATAACTACAAAGGTTTTCATAGTATCGTGTTGATGGCGGTGGTGTCGGCAGACTACGAATTTTTGTATGTGGACGTGGGGAAGAATGGCCGGCTGTCTGATGGGGGAGTGTTCGCGCGGACCGAATTTTACAGGCGTCTACAAACTGGTGGTCTTGAACTGCCACCGGATGAAGACAATGTGGAAGGACTTCCGTTTGTTTTTTTAGCGGACGAGGCTTTTGGACTTGGACCTCACCTCATGCGGCCTTTTCCCCAGAGGACCCTCACCCCGGAGAGGAGAGTCTTCAATTTCCGGCTGGCCAGGGCCCGGAGGGTAGTCGAGAATGCCTTTGGGATACTCGCCAGCCGGTTCCGCCTGTTCCAGACAGCGATACATCTGGCGGAATATAAATTTAACTCTGTTATTTTGGCCTGCTGCATATTGCATAATTTTTTACGCAGGCATTCCCAGACGTACCTACCCAACATCGGTGCTGAGGCAGGACTACCCTCAGATACCCTTCCTGGGCTGGACACTGGTCGCGCTGGCTCGGTCACCCAATCTGCTCGTGAGGTACGCGACAAATATGTTGAGTACTTTATGGGTCGGGGGGCCATAGCTATGCCAGATTAATATTTCTTTATAATTCGGCCCCCAAAATAAAGAAATATTACCAATAAATAATAAATAATTTGACCATTGGACTTTATACAGTTGTTTGTCATTATTGCTTTTTCTCTTTTTATCTGTCTTCCAGGTTCTGAAACTAGTGCATTTCTTGTGCCCAATTTAGTTAGCAGGTTTTAGTAAATACACACAATTGCACATTCTAGTCACTCTTCTACAAACTGGGTATTGAGGTTAGAAATAAGAAGCCACTGGTGTGTGTGTGTTTTTAAAAGTTTTTTTTATTTGTTTTTTATTTACGAACATTTTTGTGTTTTAATTAGAAAACTTGGTTTAGAAAGTATTTCTTTATTCAAAAAATATTTTCTGGTTTTGACAAACATATCTAACAATCGAACTTACAAAGTTCAACCTTTTATTTGGCATAACAAACCCAGACAACATGGTCTTAGGTCACGCCGGAATCCCCCAAAATTTGAGGATGCACACATGCTGTGTGTGTGTGATGGTGTTTTTTCACATGAGATCCCATGCGAAATGTTCACATGTGCTATCTGCCATCATGGGTGATCAATGTATGTGCTTTGTGGGTGCAACCCCTTTCTGTCACCTACTTGATAAGTAAGGAAGGGGTTGCACCCACAAAGCACATACAATTAATGCCCTGTGCTGGCAGATCGCACATGTGAACAGACATTGGGGTTTATTTACTAAACAGTCCAAACTCCGGCTTATTTGTGCATATAAGCCAATCAGCTTCTAAATTAAGCTTAGTCAATTAAGACTTCGCATCCAAACATGGAAGATGATTGTTTTATATGCCAAGTGATGCTGCTTTTGCCCCTTATAGCTTCAGTAAATAAACCCGTGTGTGTGTGTGCCTCCTCAAATTTTGGGGGATATTAAACGAACATTATACAACATCTTTGAGAGTGGGGTGGTTAGGGGTGAGGGCAGGGGGG
The DNA here is from genome assembly GCA_029574335.1 of Rana kukunoris. NCBI lineage: Eukaryota > Metazoa > Chordata > Amphibia > Anura > Ranidae > Rana > Rana kukunoris. Next base: position 332,225,330 of record CM056049.1, read on the forward strand.
GCATGGGGGGCAGCTGGGGGGGATAGTCTTCTATATACGTCCCAAAATATCGAGCATGTTTTTGAAGTTTTGGTCCATCACCACCATCCTTTCCCTCATATTGGCCAGATCGGTGCTGCACTCCATTATCTGCTGTATTAGGATTTGTGCACTTGCACGAGAAAAAATAGGAGCGACAGATGTGCTAATCCCATCTTCATCCCCTAAAAATGCCAAAGGAAAAACACAACATTGTAAGTAAGTAAGGTCCAGGCCTATCTACATCTCTTTTTCCCTGCAAAGCTGGGGTGTCACTGACCTGTTGTACTGACAAGTTCAACATCTTCTACAACTTCTCCTTCTTCTTCAACTTCTCCTTCCTCCACCAATCCGCCTTCCTCCTCCAATCCGCCTTCCTCCACTAATCCGCCAAATTCCACCAAACGGCCTTCCTCCTCCAATCCGCCTTCCTCCACTAATCCGCCAAATTCCACCAAACCGCCTTCCTCCACCAATCCGCCAAATTCCACCAAACCGCCTTCCTCCACCAATCCGCCTTCCTCCACCAATCCACCTTCCTCCTCTCTCCCTTCCTCCTCTCCTTCTTCCTCCTCTCCTTCTTCATCATCCTCCTGCTCAACAATTTTTTCGGGCCGTTTGGGAGACAGTGTGGGCCTCCCTGACTCCTCATAGCGCTGTCCTCTTCTTTCCCCTAAAAAAAAAAAAAAAAAAAAAACATCAGCAAACAGATCTTTTTGGAGGGACTAATTTGCAAACATTGCTTAGAAGTGGCGTTACAATTCTAGTTTTGGCCTTATTACAGCACAAACCATGTTCCTTTTTTTTGCTAGCTGATGTCTCCCTAGCTGCGATATAATGAGGCTTTTTGGGGAAGTGACACACATGGCTGGCCTCCTGAATAAGTCTTTTTTGGAGTCCCTTCTCCTAAACTCCAAATTACTATTTTATGTGGGTAGACAGGTTTTCTAAATTACAGATGTCCAAACAGCTGTATATTAAGTTATCTCAGCACTGTGTGAATTACTGAATCCTGATTGCCTTTTTAAAGAAACTTATTAGTTTGCACAAACACATCATATTTTCAACATTGTTTCTGAAAACGATGTTTTTCGCCAAATAGCCTCGTCCAGGTGTGATGTTCCTGGAACCGCGGATTGAGGATAAACGATGTGATTGGAACGATGTTGACTACGATCGTGGCAAGTCGTCGGATTTATATTAGACAAACATTACTAAATTTACAAGGCAGGGTTTAAAAAATACAAGCAGGCCAACGAGGCAGATGGCGAAATATACATGGCAAAACATTTCCGACAAAAATAGGCACTCCAAAGACATTTTAAAGTACTTACTTTTTTCTATGATTCTTTTTATTTTGCGATACTGCTCTGGCTCGCGCAGTTTTAAGTCGGACCAGCGTTTCCGGAGCTGCTCTTTGGACCTGGTGACCCCAAACATCTCATAAAGTTTCCTTGCTGCCTTATCCATAATTTTAGACTTCCTCCGGTTAGGGGTGCTGTATGGGCCATGCTCACCATCATAGTCCTTCCGTCGCAGGATGGACACCAACTCCACCATCTCTTGTAGAGACATGTTTGTGGCCTTGTAACGTTTTGGCCTGGATCGGGACGTTCCGGCCTGTGTCCCTTCCTGATCCCGATCAGAGGCTAATGTGCGCTCGTGTGACATCGCCATATTTTCCAATCAACGTTGCAGATGGGCGTGGAAAGCAGAAATTGGTACGTCATGGGCGGAGACGAGGGTGGCGTTTCTTGATTGCGTGGGGAATATAATGGAAACGACGTGATTACGTAGGTTACGCGGAGATTACTCGAGCGGAAACGAGGAGAGAGAGAGACGAAGGTAAATGCAAACATCGGATCAGGCATATAATTTGAACAGGCATGGGGGATGGAGCTTTTAGATGTTGTTTGCACCCTTTTTAGGCCACTGTTATTTATGTATTTTGGGGCCCACCATAACATTTAGAGAGTAAAGTGCTTGGACACATCACTTCATCAAGATATATGTAGAGAATGCTCTTTCCTCTTTATTTGTATTTTTGAGTATGCTGTCAGATCATGCCAGTAGTGTTGTGTATTGGTTGGACAGAGATAAGTAGGTAGTGTTTTCTGCCATCAATGCTGAGGGGCATGATAGCTACACATGAACTAGTGCCTTGAGGTGAATGCTAGCATTCATATTCATGGTGGATGTGTTCTTAACTACATGCTACAACTTGCAACATGGACTCTGAATGCCAACTTTTTGGGGGTTACAACATTGCGGCAGAGCAGGCCAGCTATGTAGCAGCATAAGACACTGTGTTTGTATAAAGTAGATGCTCTAAAATGAATGAATGTGCACATATTTTAAGAATGACAAAGCTGAGCCTTTGTAAAGTTGTGCTTTGTGTTTGATTGGCAATTTCTATTCTAGACATTACTATTGAGAAGCTTCATTTCGATAAGCAGCCAAAAAGAATGGATTTGCTGAAAGGGAAGGAGGCTACAATGGAATTAATAGCCCGATATCGGGATATGCCCCTTCTTTGGGACACCAGACACACCCATTATTTGGACACTGGAAAGAGAGAGGCAGCACTTGATGAAATTGCGACATACCTGCACACTTGGGTGCCAAGTTGCACAGGCGACATGGTGAAGGACAAATTCAGTAACCTCAGGAGAAGCTACAGGAATGTCTATAAAAAACGGAAATATCCAAAATCAGGATCAGCAGCAGCTAAGAAGAAGGAACCCAAGCTCTGGTACTACAAAGAGCTCAGTTTTTTGAATGATGAACTGGATGGCAGGGCTTCGGTTTCAACACTTCCTCCCAGCGGAACTTCCCCGGATCCCAGGAGCCCTGCAGAATCAGAAGCAGGGCTGGCTGACATGGAGCCAGATCTGGCCATCTTCAGTGAGGTCTAGTATTTTCAAAACTAGTTTTGTGCTGCTATTTATTTTGAATTTGTGAGTTGATCTTGTAAACAAAAAACAAACAGGGATGCCAAATGCAGGGGTCAGAAGGACAGTCTGTTTAATTGAAATTAATACTAACTAAAAAAGTCTAGAGAAATAAAATGTGTGTGCTTGATTGTGCCAAAAATTACAACATGTTGCCTTTTTTATACACAGGAAGAAGAGACCAGCCAGGAGGTGGCAGCTCCTGAGGCCCATGTCAGCCAGGCGGAAGGGGTGAGTGGCAGCCAGGAGGAGGCCGGGTCAAGTGAGGTGCAGCAGGTCCCCAGGCCCAGGCTGAGCACAATCAGCCAAGTTCCTCCCCTCCAAATGAGGCCACCAGCTGCAAAGAGGCGCAGAAGGGAGGTGCATGATGAAAGCCTTCAGGTCATCCGGGAGGCTGCCGAAATCATGAGAGCCCCCTCAACCCAACGGAATGCTATAGCGCATTTGTGGCCAATGAGCTGAACCAAGGGGGGGAGGAGCAAAAAAGCCTGGCCAAGGACATTATAAATCAGGTCCTGGCCAGGATGAAAAGGAACGAGCTGACCAGGGACACTGTGCTGTGGGATCCAGCTTGGCCTGCTCCCCATCATCCTCATCCTCCTCCTGCCACATCAGCCCCACCTGCAAGGTTCCGTGGACGGACCCGTGGAAGTTTCGCTGGAAGGAAGTCTGCTAGGAAGTCGAGAAGATGAATCCCTGCCATCCAGTTTATTGTCCAAAAAACTGAGCTCGTTGTAGTAGCACAGCTTGGGTTCCTTTGTTCATGTGCTGCTGATCCTGATTTTTGATATTGACTCCTGAGGTTACCTAATTTGTCCTTCATCATGTTGTAATTGCCAAGTATGCATGTATGTTGCAATCTCATCAAGTGCTGCCGTTCTGGTGATTTATAATTTATTTTTTGGCCGGAAATAAATGGCTTTTGTATTTACTTTCAAACCTTGTCTATTGTGTTTAATACTGTGGTGAGTAAGCATCAGACATTTGGCAAACAAAATGTGGCATTTGCAAAGGACCCAAACTCCTTTTAGGGGGGGGGGGGACCTTTTATGTTTGAACTTGGTAAACCCCAAAGAAGCGTCCATTTTTGTGAAAAAAATAAAAATAAAGGATGAAACAAGAAAAAAAAAAAAATTTGAAATATTCCAAACACGTTAAATCCAAATCTTAAAAAAAAAAAAAATACTCAACATTAAGTCCAAAGAGAAATTTTTAAAATGTGGAGAACATAAACAAATGTGGGGACATCTGGCAAGCAAACTGTGTCAAATAGAAAAATAAATAATGAAAATGCAAGCTAGCAATATGTGACATCTGGACAAAAGAACGGGTTCATTCTAGCAAGAGAAGAAAGCACAAAAAAACGATCGAAACGGAACACTATATAGAGAGTTTAGGTGACGAATGTGCCAGGTCCCAAACAAACGCGAGTTTTACCTGAACGAGTGCTCCCGTCCCATCGTTTTGACTGAGCATGCGCGGGTTTTTTGTCCGAGGCTTTTGTGTACTAACGAGCGGACATATCCGACGGACATGGGTCCGGCGGAAATATTTCAAAGCATGCTTTGGAATTTTTCCGCTGGAAAAATCCGTCCGAAACGGTCCGTTTGACCATACAAACGACCGGATCTTTCGGATGAAATGGTCCGTCGGACCAGTTTCAGCGGATTTATTCCCTCGTGTGTACAAGGCCTTAGTGTTTAGTGCATATTAGTTTAGTAATACAGGAAATGATCTCCGTTTATGAGAATTTCGCAATCATTTTCACATTAGCAAAATTTCGCATTAGCGAAATTTCGCAATTTTTTTTTGGGATAAAATATCACGAATATTCGATATTAGCGAATATTCTTCTATATATTTGCGCAATATCGCGAAATCGAATATGGCGTATTCCGCTCAACACTAGTGCGCACATCCAGCCATTTTTTTTTTTTTTTGTTTGTAATGCCAGATTGACAATATATCCAGTTCCCTGGTACTTAGATTGAAACACATAGAGAAATGTAGACTTTTTGCTTAGTTGTTTGTAGCCTCAATATTTTCTAAATCACTGACCTGGAACACATATGCAAAGCAAAACAAAGTTAAAAATTCTTTTTTGGATGCTCGTTCTTGTAGCGGTGCACTGCCACGAGTTTCAAAAGATACACACATCACCCTGCTGCCTGACCCCCATTCATCCATCTTGAGACAATGAACAGTCATTTACGTTGCTTTGCTGTATTTTATTTGCGGGACACAACTTGGATAGGATAGGGATGATATAAGATGCCCATAGCACATTGGTAGAACTATTAATTGAAAGACTCAGTCCTGATAATAAGGCACAGCTATCGTTCACAGTCTGTTGCCCTCTGCTTTTCTTCACTGCAGACTGTTGCTCCTCCTCTTCTGCACTGACTCCTGCAGAGTATCACTTCTCCTCTATAAATCCTTTGCTGCAAACCCGTTAGTTTTATATTTCACTGTCACTATGAAAAGTCACTCTGTATAACTCCTCAGCTTGCTCTAAGTCACTCAAATGCTGGCACTGAGCAAGAAGTGCCTGCAACACCTCCCCCCGACGGCCCAGTACTTTAGCAACACATGACGAAAGATGAACTACGAGGCCCGAATAGTCCAATTTTGCAGATGCTGCGTTCCCCGGTCACAGCGACCCACACTATGTGTAAAGTCTTTTCCTGAACTGCTGCGTTCCCTGGCCACAAAAGTCTACACTATCCTCAATTGCTTCCTCCGGTTCCATTATTTGCTTTAGTGTACACACTGACCTTCTCCATGCCCCGGTCCATGGAGGAAACACAGTTCAGTTTCACAGTCCAGCAATTCCTCTAATCCTTCCTCTCCTCTCTTGAATTCCTCATGCCTGTGAGAAATAAGTCTTCCCCATGACTCCCCCTTAGCACATGGCAGGCCCCAGGCTGGGGACTGCCTTAGAGCAACTAGCTAGTGCGCCATCTTCCTTTCTCCAATGACTCCCCTTCAGCAGCATGTGACCTCAGCTTATATGGGAGGCCTGTTCCCTGCAAGTACCAAATGGGGATTGCCAGAGATCCTCACATGAGCTGCCTGTCACTCAGAACTTCAAGTCCAGACCCTTTTCCAGAACATACTGACTGAAAGCAGAGGAGGTGTTTTAGACCCTGAGCACAAGTGGTAACACTCACTGCTATACTAATCACTCCCAATCCCATATCAAAACAAGCCTAAATTTACCTGTCATTTATACCTGAAACATAGAAAACCTCATTCTAGCACCTACCAAAAGGTAGAGGGTGCTACATTCTGATAACTCAAAAAGGACCAAATCCACTGGATTAGCACAGCAGGAAGTGCATACATATTTTCCAAAGGTGAATTTAGCATTGGCAGCCTTAATATTTCTTCAGTTCAGGTTCCTTTAAAATGGAGTTAAAGAAGTCTGTGTTGGTTCACAACAACTGATCACCTTCATTCTCCAGCTCTCACTCCAGTACAGGCTTAAAATTGATTGGAGACAGTAAGGCATAATAGCCGAGTTCATGCTAGATAGTGGTAGTAGGTACCCTGGCAGATCTAGGCAGTTTATCCCACTGATCAAACATCATCCATTCCACATGATCACTTTTAAGCCCCATACAAATGGTCCGAATGTTGGGAGACGATGGGGTCGGTTAAAAAAAAAAAAGTCAAACATTTGGTCAGTGTGTATGTTAGTCTATCCGACAGAAGCCTGCCATTTCCCTCGGCTTCTGATGGCAGAGAGCACTGATCAGAGTGTTCTGGAGAGTGGGTTGTCCCCCTGTTAGAACACAATAGCTCAGCAGGGGAGATCATTGAACTAACCTTGCATGGTTAGCACAGCAGCTCCGACCGAAGCCAGCAGTTTTCATTAACACATTCAATGAGGGAACCTATGCAAAAACAAAAAAATGCACTACACATCTTACATATCACCTTGCACACCAGAGTGAGAGTAATTATTTTAAGCCCGTTATTCATGGCTAAAATGATGATCTGTAGCAGCTTTATGATGTTGTCTTTGTAAAATTTGGAGTACAAAAGTTTTTTGCTGTTTTCGCATCATGTCAGCTTTAATTTAAGTGTAGCACTACCCCCGAAGGAGCCACTGGTTATTTTTGGGCCTGTACTCTGCTTTAACACCCCCCCCCCCAATAATTTGGTCTCACTCCCCTTTACACAGCTGTGGTAAAGTGCTGATATGAAGCTCAATGATAGAAAGACAAGTAATCAGACACAGATTACATTTACTTTACCTGTGTTGTCACCCGGGCATACACCGTGGCACCTGCTTGGAGAATTAACAAGCCTCACAACAGATTGTGTTAAAGCAAAGGGTAGCTTTACTAGAACAGATTTTATCATTAACATGAAATCACAGTGTACAACAATGAAACATGAGGCTATAAGTAGCAACTGCCTGAGAACCACCTCTATTGGCCTAACAGGGGCGTCTCCAAGTGGGACTAATGTTCAGGCAACAAACTCAGCACTGAGCACCTTCCCACTTCCAGCACACCATGCAGACACTATGAAACCTACTTTGCGACACACAGCATTTAGCAAGAATAATATAGCACAGTATAATGAACTCAAAATTCCTCCTTACAGTCTCTAGTAAATGGTAGCAACACTGCAAGGCCTTGCAAAGAGAACACAGTCTAGTCTCTGGTCTTCTTTCTTCTGCTAGCAATTGTAAAACAGCAATTGTAATCCAAAAGGCTCTCTGATGAATGGGTAGTGTAGAACAACATAGAACTGTAGTTTAAACTGTGAAAGGTATCTGTGCACTCCTTCCTAGAAGCACACCAGCAGCAGCAGTCACCAAACAATAAATTCAGGCTTGAGGCCTATGCACATGAATGAATGAATGAATGAAAAACTTATATAGCGCTGCACATGCAAACTAAATCGCCTATGGGCGCTAGTTGTTCCTGTCTCTCTAGACATCAAAAGAGCAGAGTTTTGATCTGTCTTCTGAAGGTCAGGTGGTTTTCCTCCAACCAAATTGGTTGCTAAAGCGTTCCATAGTCTAGGACCTTGTACCACAAACCTTCTTTCTCCCTTGGACTTGTATCTGGCTTTGGGTATCTGGACCAGATTTTGGTCGGTGGATCGCAAAATGCGTTTGGAGTTGTGGGCTTTTATCTTTTCGCATAGATATTGAGGAGCCTTCCCATGGATGCACTTATGCGTCAGACAGAGCTTTAAAAGCAATGCTGTCCTTAATGGCAACCAGTGCAGGGTTCTTAATGAAGGTGAGATTGAGCATTTGCATAGTCCAGTCTGGAGTTCACAATTGTTCCCACCACGACTGCTACGTCTTCTTTGGGAATAAATGGAATAAATGGAATAAGTCTGGAATAAGTCTGCGTAGTAGGTGTAGCAGATGGTGAGATCCGCTGACTACTGACCCTATTTGTGCGTCCATTGTCATGTAGGTGTAATAAAATGACCCCGAGACTTTTGACTTTGGAGCTAGGGGTGATGATTTTTGTTACTCTATTGAGCTGAACTGTCTCATGGGACTACAGGTCCCAGCAGCACTATGCAGACAGTCTAGGTGTGTGACAAACAGTACAAAGCTCTGGGAATGAGCCCTCTCACCACACGATGTCCAGGCAGATGGATGCTTCTGCTCCACGGGATCTCTGTCTGTTTGCAGCAATCACAATGTCAAGTTGTTCTTCTTCACAGACGATCAGGAGTTCTCGGTTACCTCCCCAAGGATAGCTAGTTTGTTTCAGCACAAAGTAGGCCAGAGCTCTGTGAGACACACACAGAGCTCTCCTGGCAGGCCATATGTCACCTGAGCAAGAGACCTAAAATGGCCACCACAAGGCTTTTAATCTCGTTCCCAGCATGCACTTCAGCCCCAAGTGTTCATGGGTAGGCTATTTGCATAATCCCTCATCATGTTCTTGAAAAAACAATAAAACCATAACTGAAGTCCATTTCACATTTTGGCCACTAGATGGTGCCAAATACCAATTTATAGAATTAGTCATGAAATATCATTACACAATATTAGCACACGAGTCAAAAATGCCCCCGCTACATAAGGTTAAAGTACAAGATAGCTTATTAATACACAACAATATCATTTGGTAACATTAAATATGTATATTTTTTAAGTGTTAAAACTGTTAACAATCCTTCTCATTCAGGCCTTTCCTTGGCTCAGTGGGTGGCAGGTATGGACTGAAGTCCTTCGCAGCTGTGTGTTTTGATGGTTCCTCAATGTCCACTAATCCTTACGTACCCTTGTTTACCTCTAACAATTGTCCACCTTAGGGCTCCAGTGTGGCAATTCGTAGAAGTAGAATGTCCAGAAATAGGCTGAAAGCAATTCTGTGCAATTCAAAAAGTGCTCACAATGATAGCCGTGTTGAACATCCCCTAATGTGCTCCCAGTTGTTGTATTAGGCATAGATACCTGTAAGAGAAAAGCCTGCCAATTCACTGCATGCTATTCCCTGCTTAAGGCTTGAATAGCATTCCTGTCATTGTGTCGGCTGCCATAGTGTTCAGGTCATCTTCTGCTCCTCTAGTTTTCTCAACTAGAACTGCAAAGTATTTTTGAATGTTTTACCGGTTTACTTCTCATTGACTCAAAGCACGAAACTGTCTCACAGACTATCCGTGTCCTGCTAGTTATGTTGTGCCCGCCAAGCGGGACAAAGGCCCAGACATTTTACACTACTGCTTATTCTGTGTTGTCTTGTCATACAGCCTAGATGCTTACACTAGTTCCCTAACAGTAGTGGATTTCCTTGACCCGCCAGGCAAGCACAACCCTGAACTACGTGCTTAACTCTGTATTTTACCATTGTCTCAGATCTCCATACTCTCAAGCAGATAAGGCTGTTTGTCTGTCAGCTCCTATCACCGACTTCTCTCTCAAGACACTCTCAACCCCAAACAGCGGTCCATTTCTCTTATCTCTCTAGCATGTCCTTCGATCCTGATCCCACCGCTGACACCCTCCGACACCCCGATACTAGCGGGAATCCACGATATTGGACCGGCGTAAGACACCTCGCCGGGCTTCGGAACACCACCCCTACCGTTCATGGTTAGTCACTACCTCCCACTGACTCCCCTTGCTACCTCCCACCAGTACCCACTCCCACCCCTTTTGGCTACCCTTGCCCGCTACATACCTTCCTGCTGAACTCCATCCTAGGGAACAGACCCCACAAACGCTCCATTCCTGCCACCTGTTGCGGCTCTCGGAACCTCAGTCTGGGACACCCCATCACCCACTAGACTCCATTGCAATGGCTCCTACGCCCCCGCAACCCAGCGGACGTTCACTAAAACTCATCTCCCTTAATGCCAGGGGCCTCAATACTCCGGAGCGCCGCTCGAAACTTTTACATGTCATGCACCACCACAGAGCGGACATTGTCCTCGTTCAGGAGACACATTTTCGCACGGATGCGACTCCTAAAGTACAGAATTACCACTATCCCACAGTTTTTCACGCTACCACCTCAGTTTCGAAGTCTAAGGGAGTCTCCATTCTTTTCGCAAAAACTTGCTCTTTCCAACTTACAGACTCCTTGATTGATAAGGACGGGAGATATGTGTTCTTGAAAGGGTTGCTGAATGGTCGACCTGACACATTGGCCAACCTTTACGCCCCTAACTCCCGACAGGTACCTTTCTTCAAATCCGTCACCAATGCTCTTTCGTCCTTTCAAGAAGGTATGCTTGTTGTAGGGGGAGATTTTAACATCCCCCTCGACCCCCTACTCGATACATCTACAGGGACGTCTTCCCTGACATATGCGGCCCTCAAGTCTATCAAGACCCAATTCCAAATGCTTCTCCTCCACGACACCTGGCGCACCCTAAATCCTAATGGGAAAGATTTCACCTTTTACTCGAACCCCCATAACAAATATTCCAGGATTGATTACTTCTTTTTGTCGCAAACTGACCTCCCTGCCCTAAGCAAAGCCTCTATTGACCCCCTGTTCCTCTCTGACCATCACCCGATTTCAATGACTTTAGCGCTCCACGAGACACGACACACGGCCCACTCGTGGAGACTGGACCCCTCGTTGCTCACCGACCCCACGATCGTAGCGGATGTCGAGCACCACATAAAACAGTACTTTTTGGAGAACAAACCGACCGACCCGTCGGCTACCACGACATGGGAAGCACACAAATGTGTCATCCGCGGAATCCTGATGGCGGCGGCCGCTAAACGTAAGCGTGAACACCGTCAACGATTTACGGAACTTACGACCAAAATTCATAGACTTGAGACAGCGCATAAGCGCTCGTTGGCTACGTCCGCCCTGCTATCGCTCCAAGCGGCTCGGAACGACCTACTGGAACTCCTAGATAAACAGATTAAATGCAAATATATACTCTCGCAAAAAATCTTTTACGAATTTGGGAAAAAGGCTGGGCGCCTACTGGCCAGAGCACTACAGACCAAGAAAGCCTCAAACACGGTACATTCGTTAACTGACACTACGGGCCGGAAACTCTTCTCCACACCGGACATAGCGAAACACTTCGTGTCGTACTACTCTAAACTTTATAATCTCCACCCTCCGGACTCTCCCACTGAATCGACCGCACGACTGGAGGCCGTACAAACTTTCTTGTCTGACTATAGTCCGCAACCCATCTCGACTTCGATGGCCAATACTCTAAACTCACCTCTGACTGTGACTGAAGCACTGGCGGCTCTAAAACAAATGAAGCCCGGAAAGAGCCCGGGCCCAGACGGACTAACAGTAGGTTATTACAAATCGTTTGCCCACTTGCTTACATCCCACTTTGTCTCAGCCTTTGACTCCCTGGACCCTTCCCAAACCCCCCCTAGGGACATGCTCTCTGCCCACATCTCAGTAATACCCAAACCTGGAAAAGACCCTTCCTTAGTGACAAATTATAGAGCTATCTCCCTGCTAAACGTTGATTTGAAATGGTACGCCAAGATGCTGGCTAACCATCTCCTCCCCCTTCTGCCAGAACTAATAAATCTAGACCAAGTAGGCTTCGTCCCTGGCAGGGAAGCTAGAGACAATACCCTTAAAGCCATCTCCGTCCACCACTGGTTCACGTCGCATAAGCGACCTAAATTTATTCTGTCCCTTGATGCGGAGAAGGCGTTTGACAGAGTGGCCTGGGACTATATGCGGGAAGTGCTTACTTTTATAGGACTCCCACAGCATATGCTCCAACTCATTCTCGCACTTTACGCCTTGCCCACTGCCCGGGTACGCGTCAATGGCCACCTGTCAGACGCCTTCTCCATCACCAACGGAACCAGACAGGGATGCCTCTTATCCCCGCTCATCTTTATCTTGACACTTGAACCATTCCTGCGACGCCTAAGAGCTAACACGACTGTAAGGCCTCGTGCACACGATCAAATCTGTCTGCTGGAAACGGTCTGCTAGACCGTTTCAGCAGACAGATTCGATCGTGTGTACGGGCTAACAGACGGATTTGGCCACCCGACAGATTTCAAAGCATGCTTTGAAATCTGTCGGCTGGGAACCCGTCCACCCGACATGTCTGCTGGTTAGTATGCTAACCAGCAGACATGTCTTCTCGCACATGCGCCGAATGGTTTTGACGCATGCGCGGAAGTGTTTTACTTCCTGGTGCGGTGATGTGGCGGCGTCAACGTCACCGCCACGTCACCGACACGTCATCGCGCTGTCTGCTGGCTGGGATTTAGGTTTGCTTGTGTGTACACGCGAGCAAACCAAAATCCTAGCAGACAGATTTGTTCAAATCTGTCGGACAGACAGATTTGAACAAATCTGTCTGCTCGTGTGTACGAGGCCTAAGGGGAATTGACATTGACCACCAAACATATAAAGTTGCGGCTTATGCCGACGATATTCTCCTATTCCTAACAGACCCTGTCACTTCTCTACCGAACCTCCTGGCAGACCTTAAAACGTTTCACGACTTAGTCAAATCCTATGCACTTAACGTAACCCTCCCCCAGAATATTGTTACGCGATGTCAACTAAACTTTCCTTTTAAGTGGACCACAAGCTCGATTCCTTACCTCGGCATTCAACTTCCTTCCTCCCTCTCAGACCTGTACTCCGTCAACTATCTCCCGCTTTTGCAAAAGATTCAGAAGAATCTTAAGAGTTGGTCCACGGGCCTCTTTACATGGTTCGGTAGGGCGGCCGCGATAAAAATGAACATCCTACCCCGTCTCCTCTACCTTTTTCAAACACTCCCGATCAAGCTCCCCCGGGCCTTTTTCTCCACCTACCGGACGGCTTGCACCCACTTTATCTGGAATGGGCAACGACCCCAGATAAGCTATGCCAAACTCACCACTCCCAAACTCAAAGGAGGCATTGGCCTCCCAGACCTAGACAAATACTGTCAAGCTTGCCACCTTGCCAGGATAGCCGACTGGAATCTCCATAATTCTTCTAAGGCCTGGGTGGCCCTGGAACACGCTTTCTGTCCCTTCCCATTATCCCAAGCGCCCTGGGTCAAACCAGGTTTACTCCCTCCCTCATGCCGAACTCATCCATTAATCTTGCCGACCTTATCCACTTTCACGGGGGCATGCTGCAAATATCAAATCTCCTCCCTTCTGGGCCCGATGACCCCACTCAGACTTAACCCTGACTTCCCCCCCTGGACACTCTCCCTCCTTCCTAGCAGATATTTGGCCACATGCCCATGTGTGAGCAACACACTTTTTCACGTCCAATCGCTTTCTTCCTTATGAGACACTACAGTCCACGATAGAGTTTGGCTCCTTTCCCTTTTGGACATATGTTCAAATACGACACTTTCTCGAGACTCCCCGCACTAAACCGCAGTGGTCGCTCCATCTCACCCCCTTTGAAACAATATGCACGGGCTCTCAGCCTCTGGCTCATTTAATATCCCTCTTGTACGCTCTCCTATTCCCAGACTGCAACCCCAAAACCAACTGGGCCAGTAGGAAGTGGGAAACGGACCTATCCATTGATCTTACAGAAAACAAATGGGAAGCAATGCTCTCATGCATCCACAAAGGCACTATAAATGTACACGCCCAGGAAAATGCATACAAGGTATTCTCGCGATGGTACCGGACCCCTGCGAAGCTCCATTCCATATCTGCTTCCATCTCCCCACTTTGTTGGAGGTGTGGCACTGAAATTGGCTCCCTGGTGCATGTCTGGTGGTCATGTACCAAGCTGCAGTATTTCTGGAAAGACGTCCATCGCATCACCAGGGACATCTCCACGCTCGACTTACACTTTAAACCCGAACTGTTCTTATTACACCACTCTCACCTACCCCCGATAAACTATTTCAGCTCCCTTGCGATGCACCTAGTGAATGCGGCAAAACTGTGCATCCCTGCGAAATGGCGAGTCCGAGAACTGCCTACTCTGATACACCAAGCCCGAGACACGCAATCTAAATTCACTGAACAATGGGCGTGTTGGGTGCACTTCACTACCACAGACAGTTACAAACAGACCATGTCCTAGGCGACTTCCGAGAGCTGCGACAGGAACCTTTTTCTATCATTTAGGGGGCAAAAAACAGGAGCCTCCTTTCATTTCACACTTATACACCTACAATTGTCGACCCCCTCTTCCCGCTCCCTTGTCACCCGACTTATCATCCCTGGTAGTTACTAACCCTCCCCCGTTTGATAGGTCGGAGCTCAGGGACATCCTGTCTCTGTGTCTCTTCCCTAATATAATACCTCTAACCACCAACTGCCTTTCCCTGAAGGCACTCACCACACGCTCCCGTAGATTTTGTATTTGCTGTACCCATACCAGTGGGTAGCTCCCATGCACCGCTGCGTCCTACCCCACTTAACCTAAAGGACGAAACACCCCTGATGACCCTCGCTTACATTGACACCCTCACAGACTACAGACCGACTACTTGATCCCCCGTCTCTTGTAGTCGTCGAACCACTTGGTTCCCCATTGATTCTCCCTATGCATCACTTTGTTATGACCTAACTTCTATGCCTTTACAGTTATGATTCACAAGTTATTGTAGTTTATGAATGATCTTCTTTGCAACGGCTGCGTCCGCAAATGCTGAACACTTGACTATTTACTGTGCTGTTACCATGTATATGCTGTATTCATTGTACTCAATAAACTCTTGAAACAAAAAAAAGAACTGCAAAGGCACTGTACAATAATGCTAAAGATCCCAGAGTGTTAGGTCACATCGCAACTTGTCTTGTGACTATATTCATAATCTGAATGTTCTTGGGTTTGGTCCAAACCATGTTCTGAGTTTCTTTTAATCCAACATGCAAACCGTTAAATGCACCAAAGCCTGCTCCTGTCATACAGCAGCCTCCAATTATGAAAAAAGCCAGTTCAAATCTTCCTCAAGAGTTGTTGCTACCAGTAAGCAAAATTAACTCTTCTGTGTTAAATACCTTGGATCCACGTTTACATTTGGAGAGAGGGGGCTTAATCCTGTTAATGGTACCCCAGCCAGGTCTGTATGCAGATAAACTGGCAACCCTCCAAAGACACTGCTGAACCCTCCCTGGCCCCCGGGATGGTTGTTGCTATCCATCTCCCTCGAAGCTTGGCTGTGTGTTTCTAGATCCCCTGCCTGACCTCTCCACAGCCACCGTAAAAGAGCACAAGTGCAGTTGTAAAGCTTGTCATGTTAGGTATCTCTCTACTTGGCACAACCTCATCTTTTATATTTCACCAAAAATTGGGCAAAAGATTGTGTTTGTATGCCCTAAAGTTAACTTAAAAATGTTGCACTTGATAAATTGCTGTTGTAATATAGTGTAATATAGGAAAATGGAACTTACACCATTTTAGTCTCTGATTTTAGAACATGCTATAGTGTCTTCAGGCCTATAATGATTTATGTATACAAAAATAAAAAAAATTGCTCTGGCAATAAAAATGGTTAATCAAATCAACCTCATAATATTGAGAAAGTAGGGTAGGATGACACCCAGGCAATCATAAATTTCAGGAGAGGTCAACAACAGCAGCTCCCATGTTTTTCTCATGCAAATTATCATTGAAGGGTGTTTCCAATTGAAGTCTGTTAGGCTGGCCATGGATGTTTTGAATCTCGGCCGGTTAAGTAGGGACTGGCCAATAGGGAGCTGTGGTGGCTCAACGTGATTGGCACTGCGCTGACAAGCCATTCACCTCTGCAGCCAAGGGTTCGGATCCCGGTCTCGGCTACATGTGAATTGAGTTTGGTGGTCTCAGCCCGGCTCCCGGTGGGTGTGCTATGCAAGGTACGCCTGTGCTTAGTACGCCCACCCCCCCCCCACAAAAACCACCACACTTGCACGCACACGAAATTGGTTTAAAAAACACATGCACTTTGGCCATGCGGTCTCTTAAAATAAAGAGAGGCGAAGGACCTACGGGGCTGGCTGGGTGGGCTAGGCCCCCTCACTCCCTCATAGGGGGAGTCCCTCTGCCCCATTGGGGTCCCGTTGGGACAGGTAGGGCGGGGTGAGTGGGAGGCCCCCCTTCACACCCGCCATTGCCACCAGGGGCATGGAGAAGGATGGCGATTGCCTCCGGGGGGAGGGTCTGCCTACTCCCAACTCCTACAGTCCGGCTCCTCTCTCTCGAGTTCACGCACAAAAAAATACACTTAAAAAAAAAAAAAAAAAAAGTAGGGACTGGCCAAGATCTGAAACCATGAATGCACCCAAATTGTTCGAACGTTCAGCTTTCGTACAAGCAGGCTTCCAGCGTTTTCATTGGATAATTGCTAGCGGCTGTTATAAAATGCAATGGCTCGGTGGGAAGGATTCGCCTGTCAACACTACCTGTGTTGATAGGGGAATCAAGCTAATTTTATCCGTGGTAGCAAGAAAGAAATTCTCTCCTTGTATGGTCTAAATTAGTGAAGAATCAGCTTCAGCTATAACTTGCTGCTGAGCAAGAAAACTTCTTACTACTTTGTTTAAAAGGGAAATAAAATCAGTGATTCTGAATTATTAATAAGAAAGTTCTTAACTAAAGAAAATAACCAAAAAAAAAAACAACCCCCCCCCCCCCCTAACTTGACACGCTTTGTCGCATAATTTCATGTAGAGCAACTATAGAAATTATCAGAGAGATTCTTGATCCTGTGTTATAAACAAGAAAGAAATAGTTGCTTTAAATCCTGCCTGGGGCAGAATGAGGAGTGAGGAAGTTACAATGATTTTGTATTTTTATGCATACATTGCTGTCTCTGGTTAATGAGGCAAACCAAATTCATATTCTGTAGGGAAAGCAGAAGCTATTTTATTCACATGAAATTTTTAACACATTTTTCTATGAAGCTTCTTTTTCTTTTTTTTTTCTTTATTCTTCTGTATACATATGAACTGAAAAATCTGCTTTCCCTTGTGCCTTTTATTGCAGTGTCTTAATATATTTATAACTGCTCTAATAAGCATACACGGTGGTAAGATATGATAGGGTTTCACAGTAACTAACAGTGCGTAAGAATAATGTAGCTCATGTGTATCTCATGTGTATCTCTTGTAGCTCATGCATATCCTGCTCAATAAAATTGTGTTTGATAAAGCACTTTGTGTCCTAAACCATTGTCATTTCTGTAAAATAAATAATTAGAATTTTACCTTTTTTTCATATATATTTTTTTTATATATTGATACTGCATGTCTCTTGCTGGTTCTTTGCACTCACTTCCTCTCTAAATTCATGTACCACATTGCTGACTTTATGGCCAAAGGGCTTATTATTATTATTATTATTATAGGTATTTATAAATTGTTTAAATCCCAACCACAGCACTACCAGAGTTTGCATGCTGTCTCTGTGCCTGAGTTGAGTGGGTTTCCTCACGGTACTCCGGTTTCCTCCTACACTCCAAAGACATGCCAGTGGGATAATTGGCTCCTGTCAAAATTGGCCCTAGTATGTGTATGTATTATTGTGAGTTAGGGTCCTTAAATTGTGAGCTCCTTGAGCAGCGTTTTTACATATTGTAAATTCACATCAAGGAGCCCTTAAGTAGCTTAAAGTCTTAGGTTCTTAACTCACATGCATACATACAAATACTAGGGCCAATTTAGATCGGAGCCAATTAACCTACCAGCATGTATTTGGAGTGTGGGAAGAAACTGGAGGTAATTCACACAAACACAGAGAGAACAGTCAAACTCCATTCAGGTAATGTCCTGTTTGGGATTTGAACAATGGATCCTAGTGCTGCAAGGCAGAAGTGCTAACCATTAATGATGATCTTAATGGTGCTTATGGACAGCCATGCCTGTACAATGTTTGTTACAGTGGTCACTTGTTGTCCCTATCAGTAGCAGTGGCGGCTGGTGCTTAATTTTTTTTTTGGGGGGGGGGGGCGCAAACACACTGTGCCATCAAACCCAGCCACTGTGGCCTCAAATGCAGCCACTGTGCCCATCAAATGCAGCCACTGTGCCCATCCAACGCAACCACTGTGCCATCAAATGCAGCCACTGTGCCCATCAAACTCAGCCACTGTGCCCATCAAATGCAGCCACTGTGCCATAAAATGCAGCCACTGTGCCCATCAAACGCAGCCAACATGCCCATCAAATGCCGCCACTGTGCCCAATGAATGCCGTCACTGTGCCCATCCAACGTAGCCACTGTGCCCCATCAAATGCTACCAGTGAGCCATCAAATGCTGCCATTTGGTTTTCTAACACAGCTGGGTGAACTGTGAGCTACCCTTTTTGACACCTATTAGAGCCTATGACTCTAATCAGGTTCTTAAAAAAAAACATTGCTATAAGTCAGCCCCCCCCCCCCCCGCGCCTGAAAAGGGACCGGGCTCCTATATAGGGGGTGGCAGCGGCGGCCATAGATAAATTCATGCTATGCATGAATCCATCTATTGGTGATAGAGGGGGTGGCAGGACAGAGGGGGCGGTGCCCATGCACCCTTTTGGAAGCACCGCCACTGTGTGTATTAAGGAAACAACACAGATGACAAGCACAACAATAAAATACAAACATTCACTACACCAAAGAATATCAAACCCATAAACCCTGTAAAGTATATACAACTAAGCAAATCCACCTAAACTAACTAATCTATATACAGATTTCAGAATACATAGGGCAGATCAGGACAAGACTGGAATGAGCCAAAATGGGGAGAATGTAAACAGGTACAAGCAAGCAGGAGCAGGATCAGGAGCCAGAACAGGATTACAGGTTACCAAGAGCATGTCACATAAGGTACACAGGCAAAACACTGAATCAGTATGGAACAGTAGATGAAGGACAAAATACCCTCCTAGCAGCTAGCATCCATTGAGGAATAATTGCTAGAATTTGCTGGCTGCTGGGAGACACCCACTCGTGAACATTGAGATTGAATCTTTCAGGTCTGAAAACCACCATGCCACCAGTAGGTGATCCAGTTCCTGATACCCCCATCCCCACTGTCCCACCTGTAAAATAGTTCCAGAAATGTTGGGATGATGCCTGTCTCTGGAGTAAAGAACAAGAGCTGCCGTTGTCACTTCCGGTTATCCCATGCCCTGGGGAAACAGGAAGTGATGTTGTAACTACGATAGAAATCACCGCCCATGTCCTAGGGCGGTGCCAATGTCTATCATGCCCTGGACTAAATACATACTACGGACGCCGCGCCAGAAGCTGTTCGGCGGGATGGACTGCTCCGCAAAGCAGGTTTAAAGCCTGAAAAAGGAGCGCCTCATCTGAAATCCAATGCACCTGAACACAGTGCACTTAAGGATCTTTTTTTTCATTTTTCTTCTTAAAGGGACATTCTGCCACTGTTCAGTAGCCTGTGCGACAGGATGTAAATGCAGGAGAGAGTGCTAGTTGAGTGACAGTTTTGAGTCAGTTGATATCAAATCCAAGTTGGCAGCACCCAGCAGCAGTCTCATGATGTTTGGATGTCTACACAAGGGAGGGTTTTACAGCTCCAGCCAATGAACTTTATAGCCACACACATCTGTATTTGCCAATCATGCCTGCAGAGCACTACGTTTTTGGACAGAGGCCTCTCTTGGCTGGCAGATCTACAGACTTCCGGCGGTGAGCATTTCTCTAACAGAACGGATATTTAGCAGCACTTTACTTTACACTTAGTGGAGCAGATACTTGTCAGGCCCCATTCACATCTTCACATATTTTTTTGAGCGTTTCACTCATCAGGCATAGGGAAACCGATTTACTTGAAACGTCCACCTGAGGAGGTGGGTGGTAGTGATCTGCTGGAAGGTGAAAGGGCAGATGCAAGGTGTGTGCTAAGGTCTTTCTAGGAACTAATGGAGACGTTTTTATACAGCCAGCTTGACACTGACATAAGGGCTTTGTAGGATAAATATAAAGCTTTTTTTTTTTTTTTTTTTTTTTTTTTTTGCAAAAGCAATACATTATTGGTATATTGGTACATTGGGGAGATAGAATTTAGAAAAAAAAAGAAAATATTCACTAAAAGTATCAATATGAAACAAATTATACTCTATGGTGTTAGCTATGAAAGTAGCATGTATCCGTGAATAATTGTGCATATGATCATTTGATCCCTAATTCATGCTACTCTATAGGATTTAATCTTTAACATTGTTTGGCACACTTATCGATTGCATGATTAATTCACATGTCTATCCACAAACAATGATAAGTCAGTAAATTCAATAAGTTAGTAATAATTTCATTAAAAGATAGGTGTGGGAATTTGAAAAACCAAACAGTAATACTCACCTAGGTGTATGCAGCATCCGCCCTACGCTGTCTCTAACACTGAGAACAAAGCGATCAAAGCCTGCTGATCACTCAGTTATTGGTAGCCAGTAAGCAGACAGCTGGTGACTGTCAAACACTGGCTCTTTGCTCTACCCCTCCAGTGCTCACTGTCTCAGGCTCCCAGCGGCTTATTGAATAACATTTTTTTTTCCATTTCCATAAATCTTTAAGCAATAAGCACTGGACTGAGAAGCTAAGATAATTTATAAATGAGCAGAAAAGACTCAATCCAACAGGATTTTATAAATCTGGTACTGTCTGCTGACTCTTACATCACTACTGTGTCCTGTGGTGACATGAGCGCTGATGCATGGAACCACAGCAAACAGCAGGAAACCAGGCATCAAGTGTGCTGGATGCAAATATTCTGCTGGAGGCCTTGATTTGCAAGAGAGCTATCATCTTAGGAATGAGCAGCTGGATAGGTGAGTATTAATAATCTTTTGTTGTATGCTGATTTTGGCATACATTTTTTTTTGTAGTGACAGAGTGACTTTAATAGCACTACTTAAAAAATTGTTGTTTTTTAGGTTATGTTTCAGATCTAAGCAGCTTTAGTATTTTAAGCTATAATACATAGTGGGGTTTATTTAAAAAAAAGTAATCATCAGACAGCCCTAAAGATGTATTTCTCTAATCAAAGTGCCCAGTGTGTGGTGTTGGCAAGGCTCTGCAACATACTATGGATGTAAACATAGCAAAATGCTTTTAAAGTCAAACCAGTCTGAGGTTTATTTTTCCATGCTAAGTACCTACAGTGTGCTAAGGACATACGTGCTAAGTACTGTGCAAATATTTCTAAAAAGATGACACCATCATGTAGGGCCAATGACTAAGATGATGGTTGCTGCATGGTTTATTTAATTTAGGCTGGTGCAAGAAATGTTTGAGGTCTAGGTGTCTCTTGTAACTGTCCCAGGATGACCAAATCTTTAGCAATTCATCATTTTACCTATGACCTCATTTACATGGGTGTAAGGAAGCAAACCAGTGCAGGGACAAGGTAATCTAGAGCCCAGGGCGAACAAGCCAAACTGCCCCCCCCCCCCCAAGATGTGTGAGCATTATGTATCAGCAAAATTCCCCCCACAAAAACACTGAGCACTAATATGCAAATGTACCTCCTAAACATTAATCCCCCCTCCTTCCAGTACAAATCTTTGCCCCCCCCCAAAAAAAATCACTCCTCCTAGCACAAATAATCTACCCCTAAAATTTCCCCTCCTAGTATACATCTCCCCCCCACTTTAAATTCCCCCCTCCCAGCACAAATTCCTGAAAAATCCCCCCTTGCTACCATGAATCTTCTTCCCCCCTCATAACACAAATCCCCCTAAATCAACTTTCTTACTCCCCCCATCCAAATTTTCACAATTTCACAATATACCACAGCGCCAGACACCCGCCCCCCCCCCTTGCCCACCACTTGTCCTGGCCCTGATCCAAACCCCTAGGCAAAGTGTCATCTTCACCCAAGTGGGAGGCAGAGGCATTCTATGCAGTCATGCACAGCACAAACTATACAGACTATACATCTGTTTGGGACTGATGCACAGATCAGAAAGCAGGTAGGCAGAATGCAGACAGGGATTAAGTCTACCCTGGGATTCATGGTCTACACAGTGCATTAACATGTTTGTTTCAAGCTTACATACAACACATCATCCTAATATATATATAGTATTATCAAACAAAGATGAAAAGCAGTTACACAAGACACAGAAACATTTTAAATCTCACTTTGTTTAAAACGATGATTAATCACACATTGGAGTTTAGCTTTTGCTTGTTTTTAATAATCTTATTTTGCTAAATGGTTCTTATCTGTATTACTGTATTCTCTCCACAAGTGAAAATAAAAGAGCAACAGCATCCTTATACATAAAAAGGAAGTTAGTGAATCATTTTTAGTGCACTGCAACATGGCATCATCCCATTTTAATATGGATAATTATGTTCTTATGTATAATTAATTTTGTCAGAAAAAATACCTAGAATGCAATCTGAAATATGTAACTTGTAAATCTACTCTCCGTCAAGTGGTAATTAATTTTTATAATCCGTAATCAGTATGACTTTAATAAAAGGTAAAGCTTATTACATCTGTGGTTAACCCCAATGGACACAGAGGCTTGAGCAAGTTACTGATACGTTGACTGAAAAGCTAATTACCAAGCAGAAGTACTGAAGAATTAAGCCTATCTATCTGTTTTTCAATTAAGTTGATGCTATTTTTATTGTCTCCTTTCTATCTTGGATGTTTCCATATAATATTAAGTCCTCATTGCCCAAAGCCATAAATAAAATTTACCTGCTTTTGATCTAGGAACAATTTCCAAGTATTTCATACTGCAATTATTATTTTTTCTTTATTTTACTAATTAAAAACAAAAAGTATGCTAGCCCGTAATACCAGCCAGGGTGGTTTCCCTCTGGTTGGAGTATGGTTGCATCATCAATGGTCCTTTGCAGATAGCCTCACATTTGTACAAGTGAGGAAATGCATATCTCAGCAACTGATGATCTAAATCTGAATAGTATTGTTTAGGTCACAGAGTAGTCATACCGAATATCTAAATTTTCAAAATTTGACTTAATTTTTTTTTAGAATATGTAAAAAAAAAGCTAATATAGAGCAAGGAAATTTCATAACAATAGGGGCTGTCATTCTTCATATGTATCAGTTCTCAGCATACTCTACTTTTGTCTTTCCTGCTTCCGCATAACCACAAGTCTGACCCTAAAGTTATTCTACTGTTGTCTGGCCTGTCTCTGAACTCTGTCCTGTCATTTTGTTTATTTGGCAGATTCACTTGCAACTACCTATAAGGCTGAATTGTTTTCAAAGTGCCCTTTCACTTTGATTGGTTGAGTGTAACACATCTGGTGTGAATGAACCTTAGAAAAACAATTATGACTGTAACTGCTCAGGAAACCTTGTCAGTGGTATAATTTGCCAAAAGCCTTACTGCTGCCACTTTTGCTGATCAGCTCATGTATATTGTATATAGCTATAAGAATACATATATTTAAATATAGTGGTCATTTGATTGCAGAGAGCTATACTCACATTTATAAGAAAGCTCCCCACGTTTCATCAAATAAAAAGATGTACATATTAAAGATAATTTTAAGAGAATGTTATTACCAATTTTTGTGTTCTAAAAGTCCTTTTGTTCTTGATGACAGGGAGATACAAAGGTCCTTTTGCTTGTCAAGTGTATAAACTGTGCTGATGACATTTCAATGGCTTGGCAGGAAATAGAATGTAAGTTTTAAGTCGTTTTTTTTTTTTTTTTTTTGAGTGAGACTGATCTGGTCTGACATTTAGATAAAGAGAACACAAGAGCATGACACTATTTATCCATTCTTCAGAGTGCATAATTATTAATGTATACAGTGCTTATTTAATCTCTTCTTCCAGAGAAAAAAAATGTTTTAACTATATAAATAATACCCTTACTCTTGAATGTATACATTATGTATGTATGTATGTGTGTGTGTATATATATATATATACACTATGTATGCAGTATATACTGTTGTGTGAAAAATATTTGCCCCCTTCCTGATTTTTTTGGGGGCATATTTCTTATAAATTCTTTATTTTTTACACGTTTCACGTTACAGTTTTTCACATTCTTATACTATCTAATTATATCAACCAAAATATTATCATCTTATATTTTCTATCTCCTTAATACTTCATTAATTCAATGTGAGTTCTCTTTTCCTCTTTAACCTCCACCTCTTTTCTCAGTACTACCCTCCTCCCTCCCAAAAAAATAATATATATGTATTTCTCACACTTCAATAATTCATATCATTAAACCAATTATAATATTACACAAAGATAACCCGAATAAATCCAAGATGTAATTTTTAAGTTCTTCTTTCATTTATTAAAGAAACATTTTTCAAACTTGCCTGGCCCTATGTAAAAAAATGTATTTACCCCCTCTCATGCTGAATCATGAATTTCACTTGCCACACCCAGGCCTGATAACTGCCAGACATGTTGAATCAAAAAATCATATAAATTGAAGCTGTCTGACAAACTGAAGCATGCAAACAGATCAAAAAAGGCCACGCATCATGCCACAATCTAAAAAAAATTCAAGAACAGATTACAAACATAGTAATTTACATGTATTAGTCTAGAAAGGGTCTCAAAGTCATTTCTAAGGCTTTGGAAGTCCAGTGGACCACGGGGAGATCCATTATCCACAAATGGAGATAACTTGGAGCAGTGGTGAACCTTCTCAAGAGTGGCCGGCCCCTTAAAAAGTACTCCAAGAGCATTACAATGACTCATCCAGTAGGTCATAAAAGAACCCTGAACAACATCTAAAGAACTGCAGGCCTAACTTGCCTTAGGTAAGATCAATGTTCATGATTTAACAATAAGCATCCATGGCATGGCATACATTGGAGAGTTCCAAGGTCAAAGCCACTGCTGACCAAAAACAACACAAAGGCTCATCTCACATTTACCAAAAAACATCTTGATTATCCCCAAGACTTTTAGGCAAATACTGTGAAGTGATGAGACAAAAATTTACCTTTTTGGAAGGTGTGCATTCCGTTACATCTGGCATAAAACTAATACCACATTTCATAACAAGAAAATTATACCAACAGTCAGACATGGTGGTGGTTGCGTGATGGTCTGGGGCTGCTTTACATTTTCGAGACCTGGACGAATTGTGAGCTCTAACAGAAAATCCTAAAGTAGAATGTCCGGCCAACAGTGTGTGACCTCAAACGCAAGTGACAATGATCCAAAATACAACAGCAAGTCTACCTCCAAATGGTACAAACAAAGCAAAATTTAGGTTTTGCAGTGGCCTAGTCAAAGCCCGAACCTAAATCCAATTGAGATGCTGTATCATGACCTTACACAGGCCGTTCATGATGGAAAACCCTTCAATGTGGCTGAATTAAAACAATTCTGCAAAGAAGAGTGGGCCAAAATGGCTCCACAGCAATGTGAAAGACTCATTGCCAGTTATTGCAAACACTTGATTGCAGTTGTTGCCACAAAGGGTGATACAACCAGTTATTAGGTTTAGGGGGCAATTACTTTTTTTACATAAAGCCAGGCAGGTTTGGACAGCTTTTTTGCCTTAATGAAACCATCATTTAAAAACTGCATTTTGTATTTACTCAGGTTATCATTGTGTA
This sequence comes from Rana kukunoris, assembly GCA_029574335.1. Lineage (NCBI taxonomy): Eukaryota > Metazoa > Chordata > Amphibia > Anura > Ranidae > Rana > Rana kukunoris. The sequence goes on from CM056049.1 coordinate 332,251,239, forward strand.
ACAATAAAATGTGTTTGATGATCATTTAAGTGACAAATGTAAAAAACAAAAAACAAAGTGGGCAAATACTTTTCACACAACTGTGAAATTTTTGTTTTCCTTATAATTTTAGTAATACATATAATTAAATATTTACATGGTTTTAAAATTGTGACATTTTAATATGTGTTTCTATATTTTTAGTACTGTTAGTACCGACATGTTTCTTTGCAGCCATATCCTGTAGTACTTGTGATTTTCAGTTTTGCAATATTGTGTCACCTCCCATGATTGTCACTGTTTGCTCAAGGCCTTTATATATATATACAGTACAGACCAAATTTTGGACACACCTTCTCATTCCAATTTTTTTCTTTATTTTCATGACTATGAAAATTGTAGATTCACATTGAAGGCATCAAATCTATGAATTAACATATGTGGAATTATTTACATAACAAAAAAGTGTGAAACAACTGAAAATATGTCATATTCTAGGTTCTTCAAAGTAGCCACCTTTTGCTTTGATTACTGCTTTGCACACTCTTGGCATTCTCTTGATGAGCTTCAAGAGGTAGTCACCTGAAAATGGTCTTCCAACAGTCTTGAAGGAGTTCCCAGAGATGCTTAGCACGTGTTGGCCCTTTTGCCTTCACTCTGCGGTCCAGCTCACCACAAACCATCTCGATTGTGTTCAGGTCCAGTGACTGTGGAGGCCAGGTCATCTGGCACAGCACCCCATCACTCTCCTTCTTGATCAAATATCCCTTACACAGCCTGGTGGTGTGTTTGGGGTCATTGTCCTGTTGTCCTGTTGAAAAATAAATGATGGTCCAACTAAACGCAAACCGGATGGAATAGCATGCCGCTGCAAGATGCTGTGGTAGCCATGCTGGTTCAGTATGCCTTCAATTTTAAATAAATCCCCAACAGTGTCACCAGCAAAGCACCCCCACACCATCACACCTCCACCTCCATGCTTCACGGTGGGAACCAGGCATGTAGAGTCCACCCGTTCACCTTTTCTGCGTCGCACAAAGACTCGGTGGTTGGAAGCAAAGATCTCAAGTTTGGAATCATCAGACCAAAGCACATATTTCCACTGGTCTAATGTCCATTTCTTGTGTTCTTTAGCCCAAACAAGTCTCTTCTGCTTGTTGCCTTTCTTTAGCAGTGGTTTCCTAGCAGATATTCTACCATGAAGGCCTGATTCACACAGTCTCCTCTTAACAGTTGTTCTAGAGATGTGTCTGCTGCAAAAGGTGGCTACTTTGAAGAACCTAGAATATGACATATTTCACATATTTCACACTTTTTTGTTATGTATATAATTCCACATGTGTTAATTCATAGTTTTGATGCCTTCAGTGTGACTCTTCAATTTCCATAGTCATGAACATAAAGAAAACTGTTTGAATGAGAAGGTGTGTCCAAACTTTTGGTCTGTACTGTATATATATATATATATATACAGTATATATATATATATATATATATATATATATATATATATATATATTTATATATATATATATATATATATATATATATACCGTATTTGCCGGCATATAAGGCGACTGGGCGTATAAGACGACCCCCTATTTTTTAATTGAAAACATAGATTTTGGCCTATACTCGCCGTATAAGACTACCCCCCTTCCAAGGCAACACCATTTAACTACTTAAGATCCGCGCTACAGCCGAATGACGGCTCTAGCGCAGATCTAAATTGTCAACAAGCCGTCAATTGACGGCTTGTCACTAGCTGCTTCCCGGCGCGCGCTCCAGAGCGCGCTGCGGGGAAACACTGTGTTGCCCGTGTCCCCTGGACACAGCCAATCACAGATCGCCGCGAACGGCCAATCAGAGTGGCCGTTTGCGATGCGATCTGTGCGGCCAATGAGAGATGATCTCACAGATCATCTCTCATTGCCGTTTTACATAGAGACAGCGTTCTGTCTCTGGAGAGCAGGAGACGGATCTGTGTCTCTTGTACATAGAGACACAGATCGGTCACCTCCCCAGTCACCCCCCCTCCCCCCACAGTTAGAACACTATGCAGGGAATACATTTAACCCCTTCCTCACCCCCTAGTGTTAACCCCTTCAATGCCAGTCACATTTATACAGTAATTAGTGCATTTTTATAGCACCGATCACAGTATAAATGTGAATGACGCCAAAAATGTGTCAAAAGTGTCCGATGTGTCCGCCATAACGTCGCAGTCCCAATAAAAATCGCAGATCGCCGCCATTTCTAGTAAAAAAAAAATAATAAAAAATAATAATTCTGTCCCCTATTTTGTAGGCACTATAAATTTTGCGCAAACCAGACGCTTATTGCGATTTTTTTTTTTTACCAAAAATATGTAGAACAATACGCATCGCTCTAAACTGAAAAAAAAAAAATTTTTTTTTTAATTGGGATATTTATTATAGCAACAAGTAAAAAATATTGTATTTTTTTCAAAATTGTCGCTCTTTTTTGTTTATAGCGCAAAAAATAAAAACCGCAGAGGTGATCAAATACCGCCAAAAGAAAGCTCTACTTGTGGGGGGAAAAAGAACATCAATTTTGTTTGGAAGCCACGTCGCACGACCACGCAATTGTCAGTTAAAGCGACGCAGTGCCGGAAGCTGAAATATCACCTGGGCAGGAGGGGGGTATAAGTGCCCAGTAAGCAAGTGGTTAAAAAACATGGATTCCACCACATATTCACCATCGACCTAAGTGTAGGCACATGAGCATACACAATAATCATCGCTATTCCAACAATCTTTAGTTGACTGACTGACCACAATGCACAGGGAATTATTAAATGAGCGATCCCAACACTATGAGCCCTCAGATTCTTATTTACAGTCATGGGGACTCACTGGCATTGTCCTAGCCAATTCCTCAATCAACATTGATCTCAATGACACCTACTACATAGTTGCCCACTTCCACTCTGTCCTATCTAGTTACGCTGGATGTGCGGTAATACTGTATGTAGCTTTGGCTACATAAAGTGTACACCGTGGAGCCAATCCCGGTAAACAATGTATTCTATTAATGAATACAAAGCCTGCACGGATTGGCAGAGGCTGCAACATCATCAGCCCTCTAATCTTTGACTCTCAAAGCCAATCTGAGCAGGCTACTGTATATAGCTTGCTTGGATTGGCAGGCTCTATATTCACTAATAGAATACATTGCTCGCTGGGATTGGCTCAGCAGTGTATACTGTATGTAGCCGTAGCTACATACAGTATTACCGCACATCCAGTGGGCTGACATCCAGTGTGCAGCATTTTATACCCGGCGTATAAGACGACCCCTGATTTTTGGGCATTTTTTTTAAGTGTAAAAGGTAGTCTTATACGCCAGAAAATACAGTATATATTTATATTCGTACTGATTTTATTGGTTCATAGCATACTACTAGATTGTTTGCATTGCAGCATCACTCTGCTATTTGAGTTGTGTAACACAGCATTTTATTTTTAAGTCATCTTTGCCAGTCACTTAGCAACTAATCGACAATCTTTTATTGGACTACTGAATCAGGAAATGTGCATGCACAGTAGCAACTTTCAGCTTATAGAATACACTTCTGGCTTTGAGTGGAAACTATGACAAAGACAGTGTTCCCCTACCTATCCAAACACTTATGGCTGCAGCATTTCTGTATCCCATCCTGAATACAGGGCAATTAGAAGTAGGAGACTGTTTTTTTCTTTTTCTTTGTCTATTCCAATTTTTATATGTTGGCTTTATGTAGTTATCTGTCATTTTGATGTTGACGTTCAGAGACCCAGGGAATAACTTTGCAATCAGTTGGTGGTGGTCTTTGTTAATTACCCACTAGTCTCCTACTATTTGTTTGCATATATATATATATATATATATATATATATATGTATTTATATGTGTGTGTGTGTGTGTGTATATAAATATATATATACCATATTTTCCGGCGTATGAGACAACTTTTGGCATGTAAAAAAATGCCTTAAAACTCGGGGGTCGTCTTATAAGCCGGGTACCTGTGTGTTCAGACCGCAGCCGTCCAATATTCAAATATTCAAAATCCGCGCTCCTCCATGCTGTTCCCTGATAGGCGGGACACTCATTTTTCTAGCAGAGCCTCTGTTTCAGTGTTTCGCCTATCACAGATGCCTTCTCATCCTCGGTCTCGGACGAGAGGACATCCGTGATAGGCAGAACACTGAACAGAGGCTCTGCTGGGAAAATTAGTGTTCCACCTATCACGGAACAGCATGGAGGAGGAGGCGCGGCTTTTGAATAATGGACGCCCGCAGCCTGACAAACGGTACAAACAGGAGAAGGTAGGGAGATCGTGACAGTGAGGTCGGCAATGGCACAGTGGGCCATATGTAATGACACAGTGGGGCATATGTAATGGCACAGCGGGGCTTGTGTAATGACACAGCGGGGCATGTGTAATGGCACAGTGAGGCATGTGTAATGGCACAGTGAGGCATGTGTAATGGCACAGGGGGGCATGTGTAATGGCACAGTGAGGCATGTTTAATGGCACATTGGGGCATGTGTAATGGCACAGTGAAGCATGTGTAATGGCACAGTGGGGCATGTGTAATGGCACAGTGAGGCATGTGTAATGAGACAGTGAGGCATGTAATGTAATGGCACAGTGAGATTTGAGAAAAGCTGAAAAAAGCCTGTTTCTGTCAGCGGTTGTTCCTGTCAACGGTCGTTCTGGCTACCCCTCAGCTTCCAGACAGACTAGTAGGAAGGGGTTAGTCTTATATGGCGAGTATATCCCAAAACCAAAATTTTAGCTGGAAAATTAGGGGGTCGTCTCATACGCCCAGTTGTCTTATACACCGGCAAATACGGTATATATATATATATATATATATATATATATATACCGTATTTGCCGGCATATAAGACAACTGGGCGTATGAGATATATATGTGTGTGTATATATATATATATAAATACATATCTATATATAAAACTCAACGTGTGTGTATGTATGTATGTTCCAGCATCACGTCCAAACGGCTAAAGATATTAACATGAAACTTGGCACACATGTTACTTATATGTCAGCAACAAACATAGGATAGGTGGTTTAACCCTTACGCACCCCCATTTGCCATGGTCGGGGTTTTTCTTTAAAGTCCCATTCAACTCTATGGGAAAGGGTTTTTCTTTAAAGTCCCATTCAACTCTATGGGAAATACATGTTACTTCATAACTTCCAAACGGCGGTTTTTGTTTCAAGTCCCATGCAAGTATATGGGACGGTGGTCTCTTCATCACAGCTCAGCCACAGCTACCGATGTCATCACAGGTCCTTCAACCACAATCTCTTCATCACAGCTCAGACACACCTACCGATTTCAACACAGGTCCTTTTACCACAATCTCTTCATCACAGTTTAGCCACACCTACTGATGTCATCACAGGTCTTTTTACCACACTCTCTTTATCACAGCTTAGCCACACCTATCTCTTCATCACAGCTTAGCCACACCTACTAATGTCATCACAGGTCCTTTAACCACAGTTTTTTTTTTTTTATCACAGCTCAGCTACACCTTACTCCACAAGCTCTGCACTGCATCTTCAGGTCAGTATGTGGGCTGGCTTGCAAACCATGCTCATGCCACTAACCATGCCCTCTCCACACCCCTCTCACAAGCCACACCCCTTCTAATTTCTGCCCTTTTTTTATGAGGGCTACCTCAGTAACTTTTTCAATTTTATGTTGAAAAATGTGATACAGTACATTTCAATTGTGACTTGCAAGTTTATTAACATTTTTGTTTGTGGATTATTTTAAAGTGTGAAAATGCCTCAATTAAACATTGTGTTATTTATTATTTATTTATTTATATTTATATAACTATGATTTTCCTCCCCAAAAGGTTAAGATAGGAAGACCGGGCAACGCCGGGTATTCAGCTAGTATATATATATATATATGTGTGTGTGTGTGTATTTTTCACCTCTGGCTCACTTTGATAATGAGCGTCTGCATAATCTTAAAATGTTGATGGTGTTATAAAACTTCTAAAATTTAACTTCATAAATTGTCACCCTGGCGCAAGTTGGTGTGCAAGCTCTCTTCTGTCATTTAACTGTTTGCCTAGACACTTAGCTTTTCAAGCAGGTGTAGCAGTAGTGGATCACCCCATTTTTGGAAATTCAGAAAGGGTTTTATTTCCTTATAATATAGCAGAGCTATTGCAAAAATATACTCATTGCAAGCTCCTTGTTGTCTCACATTTAGGATGTACATTATGGTATTTAAAAATATCAGCGCTGACAAGTTTTGCAATTGTTACAGTTAGAATAAAACGTACCTTGGAATTTATACATTTTATTGGTGATAAAGCAAGTAGAGAGGAAATTACACAACATTGGCTTCTGGAAACAAAAATAACCACTGCACATGTGAGGCCTGGAGCTCATACCAAACAAACTAAGATTAACCACTTGCTTACTGGGCACATATACCCCCTTCCTGCCCAGGCTAAATTTCAGCTTTTGGCACTGCGTCACTTTAACTGACAATTGCACGGTCATGTGATGTGGCTCCCAAACAAAATTGGGGTCCTTTTTTCCTACAAATAGAGCTTTCTTTTGGTGGTATTTGATCACCTCTGTTTTTTTTTTTTTTTCGCTATAAACAGAAAAAGAGCGACAATTTGGAAAAAAACACAATATTTTTTACTTTTTGCTATAATAAATATCCCAATAAAAAAAAAAAATCTCAGTTTAGGCCGATACGTATTCTTCTACATATTTTTGGTAAAAAAAAAAAAAAAGATTGCAATAAGCGTATAGTGATTGGTTTGTGCAAAAGTTATAGCGGCTACAAAATAGGGGATAGAAATATGATTTTTTTTATTATTATTTTTTACTAGTAATGGCGGCGATCTGCGATTTTTTTTTATTGTGGCTGCGACATTATGGCGGACACAATGGACACTTTTGACACATTTTTGGAACCATTCACATTTATACAGTGAACAGTGCTATAAATATGCACTGATTACTGTATAAATGTGACTGGTAGGGAAGGGGCTAACACTAGGGGGCGATGAAGGGGTTAAATGTTTACCCTACTAGTGATTCTAACTGTGGGGGGGAGGGGAATGACTGGGGGAGGTGACCGATCTGTGTCCCTATGTACAAGGGACACAGCATCGGTCTCCTGTCTCTGACAGGATGTGGAGCTCTGTGTTTACACACACAGATCCACATCCTTGTCTGTATAACGGGTGATCGCGGGTACGTGGCGGACATCGCGGCCACCAGCCATGCGCATCGGCACTGCAGTGATGCGCCGGGTTCGTGCGCGCCACAGTGGCTGGAGGAGCCGAGGACATCAATAGACATGCTCCCGGCATTGTAGAGCCACCTTGTGGCCGTCATTGTACAATGCCAGGGCTCCAAGAGGTTAAAGAGACTCTGTTGCTATTTTAAATATCTAAGAAAAAGGGCCTGTGTACAAAGAAAATAATTAATACTTACCTGTCTATCAGGCCACATGACCTAGTGCTGAACAGTTTTTTGTATCTGACAATTCAGTGTTTCATGACTTCTTTATCATGTGTTTCAATAAGGCATGGCAAATGCTCGTTGTGCTTGCGTTACTATTTAGGCTGTGTTTGCATCTGTGCATTTCTGAAGGCACAGAAACCTACAATGAAAACACACGTTTTGCCATGTGTTTCTATAATGTGTGGCAAACACATTTCGAGCTTGCATTACCATTTAGGCTGCTTTTGCATCTGCTGTTTCCAAACATGAAGCAACTCACACAGAAAAGGTGTGCTTTGGCATGTGTTTCAGAAACGTTCTGCAAATCTGCATTGCACTTGTGTCTCCAGAATAGCAACGCGAGGGCAAATCATTTTTGCAGCACGTTTTTAAAATGCGTGGCAGAGCCTCTGTACGTTTGGAAATGCACAAATGTCAATGCACCCTTTAATGACAGTGGGGACGAATGTTTCCACTACGCTCAGGTGTTAATTGAATCTGTTTCGAAGGACAGTTTTTTTTTAGGCAGCAAGTCGCATAGGAATACTTGTTTGTGTTTTTTTGCTTCATTTTGGTGCATTTCAGTGCAGAAAAAATGCAGCATGGAACTGACTGCACTGGTGTGAACTATGCCATTGAAAACCATATAACTTACTATCCATGCATTTTTGATGCAGAACAAAAAATGCACTGGGCTGCATGTGGTATGAACTGGCCCTTGAAACAAGACACAAATGCTTAGCTGGAGTACATTAATTTGCTGAAGTATACTCAATAGTAAATACACTACTGTGAGGGTACAGGTTTTTATATTTAAATGCACAATCATCCACAGTGTTATTTTGTTACAAACACAGAACCACAAAAACCTTACTGCAACAACCATCTGAAATTATTAACTTGGCAATCCTAATGACTTTTTTCACTGTATGGGGGAACTAATTGGTCTTCCCCTTCTTCTCCTTATCCTTCTTTTTCTCTTTTTCCTTTTCCTTTTCTTTCTCTTACCTACACTACCTTGATTATTTAGTCAATCAGTACGACTTGAGCACTGCCTGTTCACTCTCCTGCCACATGTTCATCCCCACATAACAACATTCTATTCTCATCTGTCCAGGAGGCTCTATAGTGGAGTGCCCATTTACTCACCATGATCAGCTGCAGACACAGGCCATATTAACTACACTAACTCATAGTAGGGAACACCTCCCCAGAGCCCTATAATTCCAATGGGGTAGCCCTATGTAGAGCCTGTGGTCCCTCCAACTGTTCACCTGTGCTACTAGAACCACCCTGGAGTTCACTGAGATGGAAACGATCTATGATAATTGCAAATAACGATGTTCTGTACTGTTTTATTGAAGTAGTGATTCTCAGCTTGACTTTCTGTTGCTGTAGTGTCTTTTACTGAATATACTATGGAGCCACAAGATACCATGATCAAGTCAGAAACATTGTTGAGAAGAGACCTTGTTTGTCCAACCTTCATAATCTGTTTTGCATTGATCTGCATTGTATGCATGCTACTTACATATCTGACCCTGTTTTGAATTATTGATTCTACTTTGAACCTGTTTAGTTAAACTCTTTCATCATTTGGCCAATCACATATCCTGTTACAACCCACGTTCATAATTCTGGCATAAACTTTAGTCATGTCTCTTATCCTCGGCCACAGTACATCTGCATCTCATGGACTCTGTCTCTCTCTCGCTCTATAGATAAATAAATTGACTGTGAAGCCACAACTGTGTTTCTACACCAGCAAATTTCTGAACATTGTATAGGCTGCCAAAACATTAGCACATCTTAACTGGCTGCTCTACTGACCAATGAGGTTAACAAAATTATAATTGAAGTATCCTAAAGCCCAGGTTCACACTGGGTATGATTTGGTACGCTTTGAGACGCTTTGAGGTCAAAACGCATCTCAAATCGGTGTTATTTGCCGGCAAAAGTCGGCAATGGCACCGTCCTAATCGGTGCGTTGCCGCATCTGCTGCGCTGCACCGATTTAAAAAAGTAGTTCCTGTACTACTTTTTGAAATTTCGGGCCGCGATTTACATTGATATCTGTGGCCGAAATCGGGACTGCCAGCGGGAGTGAAATCGTGCGAGTTCAGCTGAACTTGCACGGCTTCTCTTCCGCAGCCCAGTGTGAACCTGGGCATAAAGAAAGCAGGATCTTACCTTGTCCAACAGTTAAATAGCAGGTCTCTCTACTGGCAGCTATGGCTATTGTGATGACCACTGATCACTGCAGAACATATTAGCAATGTAAGGTTGGTGAAAGGAAACAGTGGCCAACAGGAGACACGCCATTCCACACACCTGGAAATGTGAAATAGGATTGGTGCTGAGAGCCTCGCTACAGAGTGATCTTTTAACAATCAGGTAACCAAACACATAAGCATAATTCTAATTTCTTCATACAGTAGGATACTGCCATTGTCATTTTCTTAACCTCCTGATAGGGTGTCTTTAAAAATGAACACTCAATAATATAAAAACATTTTAGTTTTTACACCACATTGGTACTCTAAATTAATCACAATGACAATGCAAAATTACTAAATCTAAATACACCATTTATTGGTTTGCAATCATCAATAAATCACCAAAATACCATCAATAAATCACGTTCATTGAACTGACATGCAGTATATGGTATTTGCTAAATGTTGTGTTCATGGCATTTTTTTCTCATCATTTTGATTTTATAATGTAAAACATGATCACCAATTCATAATTGGCATTTTTGACAATTCTTATAAAAAACATTTTTGAGTTGGGTAACAATTCTATTAAAAAACATGGATCATTGGTAAATTCTGACTTTCTCAAAGCAGCAAACTGTAATTATTGAAGCTGTGTCTTAATTTAATTCATAGTCATCAATTTTGTCAAAGCAAATCATTTCCAGTACAAAAAAAATTGTTGTTCATATTTATTCAGTCTAGAAAAATTAATGTTGGCATTACACAATGATTCATGAACACCCATCATATTTATGAAAAGTTTATGCTAATCTTCTACTGCATATGGTCGGATGCAAGAGGAAATGTCAAAATTAAACTATTCTTTCCCTCTCCATCCACAGACTTCTGATTCCAATATGAAACATAATAATGATAACACCATTAGGTCAGAAATGTATGTGACAAGGAAACTGCTTTGCAGTAAAGCTTTATTTGTTAAAAGAAAACATTGCGTACAAGAAAACAGAGAAATTGCCTGTCAGTGAATATGTTTAATATTTTTCCTGCACAGGAATATGATAAAGAGTTGACTGAATTTTATTTATGTATATTTCAGTTGACAATGTTTTACAAATACAGCAATTTAGATGCAGCCCTTTATTATTAATGTACATGTTTTTCTCTCTTCTTTGTTTATTCCAACATTTTATTGAAATTAAATTATTGGAATGCTGGTACAAGGAATACAACACGGGCTGAGGTTTTGGGCATTCAAATTACAATTCCTTCTAAATAGGTGCAACTGAGAGCTCTTTGCTGATTTGTTTGGCACAAAGAGTAATGACATTTTTCAGGGCTTTGACATTAACCTTACCCGTAGTAAACTTTCCCCTCCTGGAACTCCAAACTCAACACTATTCCTTCTTGCAACCATAGCAGAATCTCTGATTCAAATGTAAAGCAGACCCTAATTTTGGAAGCTATGCCCAAAAAAAATGAATGCAAAAGCCAAAGAACTAGACACCGTTATTGCCTGCCCATTACACCCATTACTGACCTAATTTGCCTGCACTGATTCTCTGTGTGAAGGTGACAATCATGGCAGAGGAGCAGGCCTTTGCTTCCTCATACATGATGACTAGTGATTTTATGACTGGCAGGGAAATATTGAAGAAGCAGAAAGAGATTTTATGAAGTCCATATTTCTGTCTAGTAATAAACACAGAAGCTTAGTATTAACATAACTAAATCTCACTCCAAAAATTATGAGGCTGCCTATCACAGTCAACAGTGTCTTAGATCTTACACTACAGATATACAACTATAAGGCTCTAGGCACAGGAGTACCTAGGCACAGAAAGTGCTTCAGGAGAATTTCAAGAAGTACAAACAAACATTTTCAGAGTACTGCTAAGGCACAGTTAACAATTCTAGAGGCTCTCTATAACGAAGCAAAAGTCACTTTTTGAGTCAAAGTCCACTTTAACCCTTTGTATGTATATTCATCTCCTCTGTCTCCATTAATCCTCCACATCAAAAACCAACCTTTCCTTAATGTTAAGATCCAGATCCCAGAACCACTATCTATTGTTTTCAAAGCACAGCATAAACACTTTTTTTGAGACTGTGCTTAAAGGCTGCAGCCTACTCTCAACATTTTACAGCATCATTCAGGATAATGAAAAAAAGAGCAAATCTGCTATAATAAATATCATTCTTTAAGGCCGATGATTTATTTATCACAATAAGTATTTTGCGCATTTAGCACCTACAAAATGCTAATTATGATTTTTTTTTTTTATATTTTTTTTTTACTTGGCGGCGATCATCAGATTATGTTTTTATACAGGGACAAATTCAAAATGTGACAAAATAGTGAGGAAGGGGTTAAATGTATTGCCTGGGTGTGTTCTATAAAGTCATGCTGTCTCCCTAACAAGAGAAACAGCATTGATAAAGTATCTATTTTCTAATGCTTTAAAGGAGTTGTAAAGTCATGAGGTTTTGTATCTTAATGCATTAAGATAAAAAAACTTTATGATTTATTTATGTATTTATTTTTGCAGTGTACAAATTCAACAAAATAGCAGCAAATTGATAAAGTATCTATTTTCTAATGCTTTAAAGGAGTTGTAAAGTCATGAGGTTTTGTATCTTAATGCATTAAGATAAAAAAAACTTCAGTGTACAGCAGCCCCCCATAGCCCCCCTAATACTTCCCTGAGACCACTCTCCCTCCAGTGATGCCCACAAGTGTCTTGGCCATCTGAGACTCTCCCTCCTTATTGGCTGAGACACAGCAGTGGTGCCATTGGCTATCACTGCTGTCAATCAATGTCAGTTAGCCAATCAGTAGAGAGATGGAGTGGGACTGGGCTGCAGCTCGAAATGTCTGAATGGACACAGGGATCTTTCACTCGGCTTGTGTGCCCCATAGCAAGCTGCTTGCTGTAGGGGCACTTGACAGGACGGAGAGACCAGAAGAGCCCAAGAATAACCCAAGAAGTGGAGGATTCATGCTGCTCTGTGCAAAACCACTACAACAGAGCAGGTAAGTATAACATGTTTGTTATTTTTTATTTAAAAAACAAACAAAAAAAACAAGACTTTACAATCACTTTAAACATTTAAAAAGGAGACATGTTTTTTTTTTTTTTAAACTGCACAAACTTGGAGTTGTAAAAATGTTGAGACATGTTGTACATGTATATAGTTTACAAAAAATAACTACATTTGGTAATTACCTTACTCCCTGTTAATTTACTTTTACTGTTATAGCAATTCCAAACATAATCAACCAGCTTTCCATCACATAAATGACCAAATAGATAAAGACAACCAATCGCCAACCTTTGCAATCCAAACTGTAAATACATGCATCGTGCCTATACAAAGCATTTATATAAGTATTCATACTTGTGCAAATGCTCTGGTACCTGAAACCGATACCTCTGTGGTGTATTTTGATCCCATACAAATAACTACATGTGATTTGAACAGGAATGTGGTGCAATTCCTGTCCAAATCAAATGCGGTTTCCTCTCCTGTGTGAACCCAGGCTTGTCATAGTGACTTCACACATAAACGGTGCTAGATGCATTATGCGATTCAGATAGGATTCGTACCACATTCCTGTTCAAATCAAATAAGGGTCTTTACAGTGTGATTTAAGCTCATTCATGTTATATGGACTCAAATCACACTACAAAGGTGTCAGTACTTGGTGTCGGCAAGTACTTGACCTGCAGTATCGTTACTCGTATCGATACTCATACTCACCGGTAAAAATATTTTATTGGTGCAGCCCTAATTTTTAGTTTCGAGTTTAATGCTGCTTTAAAAAGGTAAAACATAACAAAGTTATATTTTGCACCTTTTAGCGCCAATTCTTAAAAAAGTAGCAAATCACAAGTCATTTAATAAATAAGGCATTATTCCTCTGTTGTTATAAAATATTTGTATGTGGTAAACTACAAAAACAATATTTTACACAGTAAGCCTCCTCAAAGTAGTGGTGAGCATGACCACAATATCCAAATAAACAGGCTGGTGCTGGAGTAATTAGTTTAAAGTGCTTTACATGATAAGTTTTACTTTTCTTAGTTAGGATTTTATTGCAGTGACTCATAATAAAATACATGTTTAACAGCTGCTAACTGCCAGAATTTCCATTATGTTAAATCTATTTTCTTTAGCTAGAAAATGTTAGTGATAAATGTTCCAATAAGCTATTATTGTCTAAAATGACTGCAAACAAATGAAGCTTACTAAACCTGGGCAGAAGGGCACCAACTCAATAGAAAGGGACTCAAACTGAACAACTGCCGCCTTGTAACCAGGGTTATCAGGTATAGATTTTGAGAATAGCCCAACAGCAGTTGAAAACTGAATACAATTCAACATAGACAAAAAAAGTATATGATTAAGGTATTAAAGCGGATATCGATGCAATTATATTTCCCGAAGAATTTTCTAAATCAGTAATAATTTTGACTTTGGCTGGACAAAGAATGCAAAATATGATATTTATTTCTCTATAAAGTTTTTTTTTTTTTTGTTGCATAAACGGTTAATTGAAATTTCACAGGGTTACAGAAGAAAAAAAAGGGGTAATATGAGGTTACAAAGTCACAAGCACATGCAATAACAGTGGAGCTCAGACTGGGAAAACCCAGAAGTTGAGCAAGATAAAGGAAAAAATAAAATCGAATGAACCATTTCTAAACAGTAATAATACATTCCTCTGTGTGGTAGGGAAGGTCATATACATCCCTCATGGACCTTGGCCAGTCAATTGAGTGGGCAGGGGGAAAAGAGGGAGAGGGGAAGGGGAGAGATAAAAAAAAGAAAAAGGGGGGATGGTTGGATGGATGGGGTGGGTTGAGAATAAGGACAGGCAAGGGAGAGGGGGTAAGGACATCAACAACTGCCCTCTCTATTGTCTAGAAGTCAAATCAGTAAGAAAATATCACACCATCAGTGTAACACAGGGGTGCATTTCTGAGTCAATCATTAAATAGTCCTCTGGTAAGTCACGCTGCGCCACGTGTAAGCTCCTTGAATAGTCAAGAGCTTTTAAAGGCCATCCATTTAGATCTTGTGTAAAGTGATGTCGATCAGCTCCTCCATTTCTGCCACACGATTCGCTGAAACCATTTTATCACTGAAGGCAAAGATGTTGATCACCAGTGTACTGGAACACACAGCGTTGACCATATGCATTACAATCGATTTGTAGTAGCGGTTTTTAGAGATGTTAGACAGTGGATATTGCAGTGGATATTGTGCTGGAGAGAACTCGAGCGGGAGAGAAGATACCTTTGTGATTACATCATGTACCTTATGCCAAAATGTCTGTAGTGACGTGCAGCTCCACCACTAGTGGAGGAACCTACCTGTCTCCCTTCCACAGCACCAGCACCGGTCAGAAACGGAGGGGGAAAATGTGTGAGTCAGGTTGGGGTTCTATACCAGCGTGTTTGCAGTTTATTGCCATTTTCCTGGATGGAGATATTCAAGGACCCCTTGTTGATGTAGAGATTTATACAGTCCCAGTCATCCTTGTCTATCTCTGATCCCAAAGCAAATTCACAGTAAGTGTGATCTGAGTGTTGAAGTGCAGAGTGGTTTCTGAACAGGGAGGTGTAGATAGTCAATATGACATGGCTCTGGGGAGACGTGTGGGAGTAAAGTGATTCCAGTGTCGTAGGGGACTTGGTAAAACTCGAGGAAGTGTTTAAGTTGCATATAGGACCAAAATGGAAAGGTACCTGTGTTTGAAATCTCTGCACGTTCTGTTTGCTGCATATAACAGCCTCTGCAGAAAAAATGTTGGGCCAACATCTCCTCATACAGCCATTCTGCCTTAATGAAGACTCCAGATATGCCCATAGGAAAATCTGGGTTGCCGCTAACTGGGGTGATGGAGCATAATTTGGCTTAGACCAAATGTATAGCACAGGTTCTATGAAATGCGTGAAGATTGCCAGGGATGGGTCAAAGCATTTAGAGACACATGGTCCCTGGTCAGCCATGGGACATAGTGTAAGTCAGAATTTTTTTCAACAATAAATTTTTATTTGGTTTTTCAAAAAGAACATACAAACTTGCAAGCAATTAGCCTGTAATGCACCACATGAGAACTTTACACAGTATACAAGGAGTACAGACATCACTGTATGTAGCGTGGTACAAGGCGTAACTTCTAAGATAGCATTCAACAGAAAGACTAGTTAAATGGGTCAAACGTTATCCCATACACGGTACACCATTGGTAACGGTGTTAGGCCTTCTCCTGGACACCCCTTGCAGGATCACTACTGTGTCCAGGTTCCAGGCCCTATCCCTCTCCCCCGAGGTTAGACCCAGACAAGCTATAAGTTTAGGTTAATACTAGTACTAGTGGTGTAGGAATAGAAACAGAACATTTATCAAAGATATATACAGCTTATCCTAACATTCCTAAGTAGCTAGCTTAACAGTCTGGGGGCAAAGGAAGTAGCGGGTTCGTTTTGAACCAGTGTAACCACGGGTGCCATAGTCGGAGAATCTTGTCTCTGTTTTTGTTCCTAAGCGCCAATGTGTGTTCGTAGGTAAAGTGTAGGTGGGTAGTTTGTATAACTTCTCCCAGGGTTGGTGGGGATGGGTTTTTCCACTTTCTAGCGATATTCAGGTTCGCTGAGAGTAGAACGTGGGCCAATGTATGTTTCAGGTGTTTCGGGTATTGGTCTAGGTCAAGAAGCAAGACTGCCAAACTGGGTGTCGGAGCTATCTGGAGCTGGGATATCTCAGACAGTAGTCTGAATACGGATTCCCAGAAGCGAGATAAGGAAGGACAGCTCCAAAATATATGGAGCATGTCCCCCTTCACTCCACAATTCCTCCAACATCGATTGTCCTGGGAGGGTCCATATCTAGATATTTTATCTGGGGTCAAGTACCACCTTTGTGCTATTTTAATAGACATTTCCCACAGGGTAGAGCAGGACGTAACGTCATAAGTTAAATTGCAGGCCGTGTCCCATTGTTTTGTTGTAAATGTACGTCCCAGGTCCGATTCCCACTGGAGCAAGGGAGTTATTTTAGAAAAGACATTTTTTTGTTGGAGAATGTTGTAGAAAAGAGTTATTCCTTTAAGGATGGGTTTAGAGCTACTAAGAAAAAGCCAGGCCGGGCGGGGAATAGTACGTTCCCATGAGGGCGATTCATGGAGGTATTGTCGTGTCCTTAGGTAGAGGTAGAGGTCTGAGTTAGGGATGTGATAGGTCTTTTGTAGGTCAGGGAAAGATTTGATGTCGTTACCACTGAAGAGATCGTTAATGTGTAAAATGCCCTTCTCTCTCCATTTTAAGAAGGAGATCAGGTTAATGTTGTGTTGTAGTGCCAGGATGGGGATTTTTAGCTTGAGCACATCAGGGTGGTCGTGGCTGAGGTCTACAAACTTGTTCCACACTCGGATTGTAGCCCTCATAGTGGGAGGGACGGAGGAT
Source organism: Rana kukunoris (assembly GCA_029574335.1). NCBI lineage: Eukaryota > Metazoa > Chordata > Amphibia > Anura > Ranidae > Rana > Rana kukunoris. The sequence continues at coordinate 332,268,431 of CM056049.1, forward strand.
GGGATTTTAGATGAAAGGGAGGTAGAGAGTAGCCATGTGGATAAGTCTCCACCAGGTACAAAGGTGGATTCTATTTGTCCCCAGATGGTGTGTGGAGAAGGCACAAACCACTCTCTGGCCTGGGTGAGCACCGAGGCCATATAGTAGTCCTGGAAGTCTACATATCCGGTGCCTCCGGCTTTTCGGTGCTTGATCAATCTGGGGTGCGCGCATTTAGATTTTTTGCCTTGCCAGATGAAGGAGGACAGAATTGTTTGTAGAGATCTAAAGTAGTAGAGGGGGATGACAATAGGAAGAGTCCTAAATAGATATAAGATTTGGGGGAGATGAAACATTTTAAACGCCGCTAGGCGGCCCAACCAAGACAGCTCCTGAGACGCGAGCCTGCGCAGAGTCTCCTGTAATTTGTCGCGGAAAGTGATGTAATTGTGCTTAAAGAGCAGTTTGGTAGTATTGGTCAACTGAACTCCAAGATAAGTTATGGCTTGGTCTGTCCATGTATATGGAAACTGTTGCTGCAGTAGTAAGCTCGTTGGAGAGTTAACCCCTAGGTTTAAGATATGAGATTTGGATTCATTGATTTTGTAGTAAGAGACTCTGCTGAACTGCTGATAGGGAAGTGTTGGGGTTGGTCAACATCAAGATTACGTCATCCGCAAAAAGGCAAATTTTGTGTTCCTGGCTTCCTACAGTTAGTCCTGTGATATTTGTATTAGAGCGTATATGTTGTGCAAGGGGTTCCATTGCGAGGTTGAAAATCAGGGGGGATAGGGGGCACCCTTGTCGGGTTCCGTTAGAAATAAGAAATGGGGACGATAAGGAATCAGCGGAATATACCTGGGCAGAGGGGGTAGAGTATAGGGCCATAATAGCGCTATTGATTGGACCCGAAAAGCTGAATTTCAATAATGTTGAGGAAAGGTATCCCCAATGCACCCTGTCAAATGCTTTTTCAGCGTCCAGGGACAGGAGAACAGAGGGGGTACCCGAGCACCCCGCTTGGTGGATAATATCAATCATCCTCCTCGTATCGTCTGAGGCTTGACGGCCCTTTGTGAAGCCGGATTGATCAATATGGATAAGAAAAGGGAGGATGTTGATTAGTCTATTGGCAATAGTTTTTGCATAGAGTTTGACATCTACGTTGAGTAGAGAAATGGGGCGGAAGTTTTGGGGCGATGTCGGGTCCTTGCCGGGTTTAGGAAGTGTAACTATTATTGCTTTAAGCATTTCTTGGGGGAAGGAAGAAGAGGCTACGGCGGAGTTGAAGACTTTGCATAGATTGGGGGCCAGAATGTGATGACATTTTTTGTAGTATTCACCAGTAAACCCGTCTGGGCCTGGAGACTTGGAGTTGGGGAGGCAATGAATAGTTTGTGTTATTTCATCTGCCGTAAAGGGGGCGTTAAGATAGTTCAGCTGTGTAGGTGAGAGTGAGGGAAGGTTGACATGCGCTAAAAATCTCTCTATGTCATCTTGGGAAGGTTGTGTTGCGTCTGCGTTTTTTCCTATATTATACAGGTCAGCATAGTATGTGCTGAAAGCATTGGCTATCTCATGAGGTTTAAGTAATTTGCTCTTAGTATGGGGATGGAAGAGGAAAGGGATTTTAGACTTGAGTCTGTGTCCTCGAATTTTTAGGGCCATCATTCTACCTGCTTTGTTACCCGTGGCATATGTAGAGGCTTTCAGTTTGGTGTAGGTTTTTTCATGGGATTCTAATAGGAGGGCACGCAATTCCTGGCGTAATTTAAAAATTTTGGTTTGAAGGATGGGAGAAGGATGGGATTTATTTTGGGTTTCAGTGGCGTCTATGTCGGTAGTGAGTTCGTCAATTTTCCGTGACCTGTGTTTTTTTGGCCCTGGCGCCTAATTGAATAAGAATACCTCTGGCAACGGCCTTGTGGGCATTCCACACAACCACCGGGTCGGGCAACGACTGGGAGTTTAAGGAAAAATAATCTATCAGTTGTTGTTGGATGGAGCTTACAGAGGTAGCGTTGTAAAGAAGAGAGTTATTAACCCTCCAAAGAAAGGATTTGGGAACTTGTAAGTGGGCATCGATAGTGATGCTGATAGGGGCGTGGTCCGACCAGGTGGCCGTGTGTATCACTGAAGCCGAGATTCTCTGCAGCAAGACTTTATCAGACAAGAATATATCGATTCGTGAGTAGGTGCTGTGATGCGGCGACAAGAAAGTATAGTCTCGTTCGCTCGCGTGACAGCACCTCCACACATCGAACAAGTCATTGGAGAAAAGAAACCTAGCTAATGGAGATACACGTCTTTTGGCTCCAGTAGTGGAGTCCAGTTCGTAATCCGGGACCATGTTAAAGTCGCCGCACACAAGTAGGTGGCCCTGTTGGACACCTCTCATGGTTTTTAGGAGCGCTTTAAAAAAGGACATCTGTCGTTGATTTGGGGCATATAGCGATACCAAAGTATATTGGATATTGTTAATTTTACAAATCAAAATAATGTATCTGCTTTCAGGATCTATCGTACAACTCTGGAGTTCAAAGGTAACAGTGTTACGGATAGCTATTAGGACTCCTCTCTGTTTCTTCTTGAATGAGGTAGAAAAGACATGGGGGAATAGTCTATGTTTGCAAACAGGGGAAAGGTCCTGGGCGAAATGAGTCTCCTGCACACATAGCACGTCACAGTTGTGTGACACAGCAGATTTCCACATGGATGAACGTTTGGCTGGGTGGTTCAGTCCCTTTGCGTTTAGGGAGAGGATCGATATGGACATGTTGGCAGGTAGGAGTGTAACAGGTGCTGTTCAGTTACTCACGGTTGGCAGTACCAGTATTGTGGGATCCCCCGGAAGAAGTTTGCGCTTCAAGTCGTGTAGTAGTCTCTGGTAGCTCGGTCCGTAGTATACAGGCGCTGGTAAGTCAAAGTTGTCAGGATGCACTGCTTAGCACGTGATGTCCTGTTTCAGGGTCCGTAGTGGTGCAGAAGAGCCGATCAACAAAAGGCAGTCAAATGAAGGAAGGAAACAAAAATGAAAAAGAAAAATGACAGAAAAAACGTGTGCTAGTCTATAACAACAACACTTCAGCACAATATAACTTCAAGAATGTGCTGAGTTAACTGGGGGGAAAGTTCACGCTCTGTAGAGAAACGAGCAATCAGCCGGACCGGACCTAAAATGTTATCTCGTTGTAAATTCGGACAGGTACTTGCTAGTTAGTGTGCCTTGTGAGCACCGCTTTGGGAACCTGCGTGAAAGGGTTAGATTTTCCAGCAGAGGCGCGGTTAGTTTCCTGGGTTTCTGGTATAATGCCCCAGGAATGTAGGAGCTTCATCCCTCCTTCCATCGTGGAGATGGAGTGGGGGATGCCGTTATGAGTGACAAGAATAGTGGCTGGATGGCGCCATTTATAAGTGATCTTGTGATTGGCAAGGGCTTTGGTCACTGTTTTCAACTGTCTCCTCAGTTGTAGAGTATGCTGGGACAGGTCAGCGAATAATTGAATTCCTGTGAATGGTGCAGGGAGATTACTGAGTTCCCGAGCTCTGTAGAGGATTTGTTCCTTTGCTTGAAAGAAATGTATGCAGAGAAGTACGTCTCTGGGGACTGTGTCTTCCAGGTGGCATGGTTTGGGTATTCTATGGATGCGGTCAATGGTTAGCTCTATAGGAGTCAGGTCTGGCAGCAGGGTGGAGAACATGGTGCTGGCGTACTAATGGAGGTCTGTTGGGGGGACCGATTCTGGCACCCCACGAATTTTAATGTTATTACGGCGTGAGCGGTCTTCAAGATCCGCCAGCTTGGACTTAATCCAGGCCGTGTCCTCCTTTTGTGACATACACTCTTCCACCAGGCCATTTACTGTATCAGTACATTCCTCCATCTTGTCTTCAATGTAATGTACCCTATCCCCCAAGTACCTCATGTCATCTGTGAATTTGTGGATCAGGGATGAGAGGTTAGACATGAGGGAGGACTGTAGGGTCATCAGCATGTCCTTCATTGTAGTGTCAAGGACAGGTTGCCCTGAGGTGGGGAATGCAGCAATGGAGGATTGTAGGGAGGAGATGGCATGAGCGTTGTGCAATGCTGTACTCACTGCGGTCCCGTTCTGTGTGTTTGTATCCAGGCGCATCCGTGCCTTTGCAGGGCTCTGTGTCACCGGGGACAGTAGAGGAGACTGGGTGAGGAGGGGGGAGGAAATCCCTCCCTCCGCGTCTTGTGGATCACTGCTTGGGAGATCCGTATAGGCGGCGGAGCGCCGCGTGTCAGCTCCGGCGGCGCCATCTTGCTTCTTCTCCCTGCGCTCTGGCATGAACGAAAGTGCTGTGAGCTTTTGGAGGTTTCTCTCCTCCTTACTTTAGCGGGACATTGCTCCTGCAGTGTCCGCAGAGCTGTTGAGTGTAGCGCGGGTCTTTGGGGTGACAGGAAACCTGCCCGTTTGCTATGAATGTCCGGCCGGCTTCAGGGAGCTCTAAGCTGAAGCTGCCATTTCTCTTGCGCGCAAGCCACGCCCCCCTCGTGTAAGTCAGAATTTGAGAAGCAGACAAAGAGGGATGGGCCCATGGGTCCCGTGTAATGGCCTCTAGGTCAAGCAACAGAGCTCACTCATTAACTGCCCCAGACCTCCAAATTGGAGTGTGGTGCTCAAAAGCTAGTGACGCCAAAGCCTTGGGTCACCTATCATGAGAGGACGGACCTCCCTCCATAGGAGAAGCCCTGGTATTCGACCTAGGACCCCTATGATGGTGAGGATCTGGGACCCCGGTCGGTGATCATAGCATCTGGGCCTCTCTGGGATGAATTGGAAGAAGACCTGCAACTTTTCTGCCTATGGCGCCAGGATTGTGGGTCAACTCTTGCTGAGTGGGGTTCCTTGGTTCTGTTTGTAGGAATGAGCTAAACCAATCTGGTTTGGATACTACAGGGATGCCCAAGGTGTCACAGAAAGCTTGGAGCTCTGTTGAAATGCGTGGGGAGGCCGTGCAATTACCTACCGTTGCTGTCAGGAAGAAGAATTTCCAGCAGTATATGATATGCCTGTCCCTAAGACACTGAGAAGGGGGCACAATGCTCTTCTGTGCTGCAGTGTGATACCCGTCAAGTCCTGAAAGATCTGAATGGGGTGGCCATCATGTTGTAGCTTCCCCTGGTTGCGTGCATGGCGCAATATAGCCTCCTTCTGAGTAAAGCTGACAAGGCAGCATACTATATCAGTGTCATGGCCTCTAGGTCTTAGCGCCCTGTGACAGCGCTCCATTTCTATGGGAGCATCTGATGGTCTGCCCAGTAAGGTGTTGCAAAGTGCCCATACTACCTGCTGTAACTGAGGTCCTTCCACTGATTCCCTGACCCCTGTTGTCAAGGTCTTCAATTTGACAATGCATGTTGAGCAGGTGTTGGTCATGGACGCTGGTTACTTGCTGTATTTGTCATATATGTCATGGCTGCCTATTCCATGTGTTTAAGGCAGGAGACCACAGATCCGAGATAGCAGGTATATGCATGTTTTTTATGTCCATTGCTACCAGTTGAAGGTCAGCTGGGCTGAGGAGCGGTGAAGGCTGGGGACTATGAGCAGCGTTGCTTGGATGTCCCATGGAATTCAGTGTGCTGGTGTGACTTGCAGCAGCGTCGTCTGAGGCATGAGGGCCTTCGATTCAGCTTGCTGGGTCCAGAATATTGCCGGAATAGTGCAGTTGAGCTGTGTGGTCGACGCTGCCTGTGAGCAGGTGTTGGGGAGCTTCTCCCTGCCATCTCCCTTCTCTATCAGTGAAGCCAGTCTGCTTATGATGGCTTCATTTGCAGCCCTAGCAGTCAGAGTTAAGCTGCCATCCCGTTCTGGTGCTAGGCCACGTCCCGTAAAAGTTTAAAATCGTGTCAATATTATTAATTAGTCATTAAAATAGTTACAAATGTCTGGAGGTACATGGTTTGCACTTATTACAGTATAAGTATGTCTTGTTAAAGACAATTTTTTGGCCTCACTTTAGATCCTGACAGTGTCCCTGCACACATATGACTTATTGATGGGTTTTAAATGCTTTCAATTTTGTGTGCTGCTTTTGTATATATATGTATGTTTTTATGTTACAACATAATTATTAACATCTTTGGTCCCACACATTGTTTAAAAACAGTGCAGGAATAGCAGCATTTTCAGTGGTTTCTGTATCCCCCGTTGGTTTTAGAGCTAGAACCACTGGCTGAACAGCCAGGCTAAGCATTAAGCCTTAAAGTCTTACTAAACCCAGTAATATAACAATTGTTTATCCACCAACCCCCCCCCCCCCCCCACCCCCACAGTGCCTTCAGCTTAACAAGCAGTACAGGTGTGTTAACTCTTCCTATGCTATCCAAAAAACATACCAAATATTTTTTGGGCCGGAGTTATACTTAAAAAATGTACCTGTTCCAACTTACAAACAAATTCAACTTAAGATCAAACCTACAGACTCTATCTTGTTTGTAACCTGGGGACTGCCTATTGACTCCTCCTTATCCTTTGGCCCAAACTGCTCCTCTTCCCCTTCCCACAATTGTCCACCCTCCTCCCTTTCCTTGGACCCCCACTACATTGTCACAGCATCTTCCTCCTCTGGCTTACCTTTTTAGGGCTCATTTCCACTGGCGTTTTTACAGCCACTTTTCTGGGCGTTTTTTGCAGCTTAAAAACGCCTGTCCATGTTAGTCTATGGCCTCATGCCCACCATGACGTTTTTGAGCTGTAGATGGCTAAGCTGCAAAAAAAACGCGGGACCAGGGCGTTCTGAAGCTCCAACAATAGAGCTGTAAAAACGCTAGGCATTAAAAAACTCTCAAAAACGCACAAAAACGCACAAAAACGAGCAAAAACGCTCAAAAACGCGGCGGCGGCGTTTTTAAAGCTCCAGCTCAAAAACATTTTTTTTTTCTAAAGTAAACATGGACAGGCGTTTTTTAAGCTGTAAAAAACGCTCAGAAAAGTGACTGTAAAAACGCCAGTGGAAATGAAGCCTTATGCTAACAACTAATCCCTGTCCTATTTACAATCTCCCAATAATGTTTTTGTAGTTGTTTTGATCTATTGTTAATTTGTTTTCTCAGTTTACATTTTTTTGCTGTTATAAATAATCTCTCCTTTACACATTTCCCTAATATATGCATTTTTTTATTTGAATTAAGGTAGAAAGGGGTCATTTGGGTTTATTTACCAAACAACTTAAAAGCTTACTTTGCAAATGATTTCCAATAATGGTCATGGAAAATATAACAATTAGAATTAGTGCTACCACATTACTGGATGATTCACTATGCTCCTGGATAATTTCTCTTAACTTTATGAATTAGCAGAATGTGTGCTAACTTCAATTGTCTTGTACATGGCTGTTTTTTAAGTGTAATGTTAATGCAAACTCATTTTCACTTGATTCATTAATATAAAAAAATAACTTTACATTGTTCTACTCTACCTTAGTAAATCACTACCAGCAGAGCCGCAACTACAATTAATGGTACCAAATAGAAACATTTTTATGAACCACTCCCAGCAACCCATTCGGGTTGCACCTGAAAGTGTCATTTGGGACAATAATGTAACCAATCATAAAATGTTAGCTTCCCCCCTGTGCAAAGCCCCCCCCCCAAAAAAAAAAAAAGACAAGGGACCAGGTCTGGTACAGGAACATGGGCAATAATGCATGTTCACTGCCCCCCTCCTTTCCTAGCCAACCATGCTGCATGCCTGAAAAAAGGTCATGTTAGATTTTTTTTTTTTTTTTCAAAAAGTTTTTATTATAATTTTCAAAAAACAAAAAACAAAATATACATACAGTAGAAGCATGGGCAGAAGGGTTTGTAAGGAAAAAAAGAAAAAACAAAGAAGGGGAGAGAGAGGGTGGAAAGAGAGAAAAGAAAAGAAGAGTAAAGAGAGGGAAGAAGGACGACATAAGGGGGAGAACATGAGCGAGGGGAGAGAGGTGGGAAAAGGCATGGACAGCTGCAGAGCGAGTAACATTGTAACATTGATGAGAAGGCAGGGTACCTATCTAACATACAAACAGAAAAACTAAGGTATAAATATTCCCAACCCCCATAGGGAGGGGGCGAGGGGAGGTTGATAACCCTGCTATGATATTGAACTGGTGGGATCTAAGAGAAGCGCGTATAAGCTGGGCATGCAGTGAAAAATATGAGACAAAGAGGTCCAACAGCATTAGGTATAGTGCAGCTCCATGATGAGGGGGGCAATGTCAAAATCCAGCGTGAGGGGGGGGTGTGGGGGCACCGATGGGTGGCTGAAGTTGTGCTGGTGAGGAGGGGGATGGGGGGGGGCAGTGACCATGATGTCCGAAGCGCCTAAGAAGAGGCGGTGGATGAAGAAATGGAAGGTGATGGGTCTCCATCTGGGGATGGGGGTGGAGGAGACTTGTAGTACGTGAAGGAAGATTGTTCAAAGGTGACTATGTCATCTTGGGGTAGCGTTGAGCTCATGAAATGCCGCCAGATTGAGAGGAAATGAGACCTTGCAGTGTCTCGTGTGAAGTCGGTGGTGGCTCGTTCTCTGTAGAGGAGGAGAAGGAGGTCTCGTTGGAGCTGAGTGACGGATGGGGGGTGTGAGGAGATCCAATCTCTCAGGGTCGCCCTGCGTGCGACAAGGAAACAGAGTAGAGGCCAGTCCTTACAAGTCCGCAGAGTGGGTGAGGGGGTTGATGTGGTGGAGACATCCTGCTGTGATCTCTGGAGCAGGAGAGGGTCCCAATAGCTGAAGATGAGGAGGAGAGGATCTTTAGGCAGTTTCAATAGGGTGACTTTGAAGATGTAGGCAAGGACTTGGTCCCAGAAGGCTGAAATAAAAGAGCATGACCAGAAGCGGTGAGCCAGGGATGGCTTGGGGTGGTGACACAGCGGGCACATGCTGCTTCTTGGGTCTTTCGGTGAGTGAAGAAAGGGGATGTGAGCCCGATGGAGGATCTTTAGTTGGCTTTCCCTCCAGATTTCGTTTGGGGTGAGACACATAACTGTGTTGTAGCCTTGGAGTAGTTTGTGGGTCAGATCGTCCTCGGGGAAGTCCTTGCCCCAGTTGGATGCGGAGGTGTCAGACAGTTGAGGTGAGGTTCCGATGAACAGGGGTTTGTATATGTCAGAGATTTTGTATGAACCATCCGAGAGCAGCCAATCCGTGAAAGAGGGGGAGAAGCGTCTACATGGTTTGTTGCAGGATGAACGTAGGTAGGTGGCGCATTGCCAGTAGTGGAAGGCGTGCGACTTGGGTAATTTGAAGGCTTCGGCTGTGGTTGCAAAGGATAAAGGTCGGCCAGTCGAGACGTCACATAGAGAGGCAAAAAGCGTGAGCCCCTTTTCCTGCCACAATTGGAAGGGTTTATGCCCCGCGGGGAAACTGGGGTTGCCTTGGATGGGGAGGTGCCGTGACATGAAGGGGGATAGCCCGAGCAGTTTCCTGGTTTCCCTCCAGGAAATGACCGTGTCCCTGAGTAACAGGTTGTGTTGGAGACTGGGAGGGATTGACTTCCATTTGCAGTGCAGGAGAGCCGCCAGGGAGAGGGGACGCACCATTTCAGACTCAAGAGAGTAGTTTGAGTATCTAAAGGCTTGAGATAACCAGTCCAAACCAAATCTTAATAAACATGCTAGATTTTAAAGCCTAACATTGGGAAGACTAGCACCGCCCTCGCGCCTGGGGAGAAAAAGTTTTTTCAAAGCTATACGTGGCCTTTTGCCGTGCCAGATAAAATTAAAAATAGCCGATTCAATGAGTTTAACATCTTTGTGGCGTAAGAGTAATGGGATAGTCTGCAATGCATATAGTAGCCTGGCAAAACTGACCATTTTGACTAGATGGCATCTATCCAGGAGCGAGAGCGGCAGATCCGACCAGTTCAATAGTTCTTGAGATATTTTGGCAATCAGAGGGGGGTAATTCAGGTGATACAGAGATGAGGGTAGTTAGCCTATTTTTATGCCGAGGTAGGTAATGTGAGAGGAGGCGACAGTAAAGATGGAGTGTCGTGACCAGGGTAGGTTGGGTAGAGTGCCCAAAGGGAGAATTTTACTCTTGGAGTAATTTATTCGGAGGCCCGAGCAGAGTCTAAACTTGTAAAAAATTGTTTTGATGGTAAGCATATCAGAGGAGGGGTCTGCTGAGAAAATGAGGACATCATCTGCAAAAAGTGAGGAGCGAATTTCGTGTGTGCCAGGATTAATGCCATGGAGGGGTGCTACTTGGATGAGATGCCTGGAAAGGGGTTCTAAGGCTAAGTTAAAAAGGAGTGGGGAAGGGGGGCAGCCCTGCCGCGTCCCCTTGTGGAGACAGAATTCTTCTGAGAGTATTCCAGCAGCCACCAGGATCGCCGAGGGGGATGTGTACATGGCGTCAATAAGATGGCAGAAGGGACCAGAGAAGCCCATTTTAGCCATGGATAGGGAAAGCCATTTGAAACTCACATTATCGAAGGCTTTCTCCGCGTCCAAGGTGATGATGGCAAAGTCGCCTTCTGGGTGTTGTTTGGCGTGTTCCAAGGCCATCATAACTTTACAAATATTTAAAGTGGCTGTCATGCCCTTCACAAAACCTGACTGCGCCGGGTGGATTAGGCAGGGGATAATGTCTGCGAGTCTATTTGCAATGATTTTGGAGAGGATCTTTACATCTAGATTCAGTAGGGATATTGGTCTGTATGAACCTGGCTCGAGGGGATCTTTTCCTTTTTTTGATAATAATTTGATAATATCCTGGTTTCCTGAAGGGAGGTAGGGGCCGCCGGACCACACGCCGCTGTACACCTTATGCAGGGTGGGTTCTACAATACTTTGCAGGGTCTTGTAGAATTCGCTTGTGAAGCCATCTGGGCCCGGGTGGCCGAGATCTCGGTAGTGGAGATAGGGGCGTTAAGGGCTTCTAATTGAGAGGGAGTGATTTTGGGGATTGCTAGGTTTTCTAGGAAGGCGGTCGCCTCGGTTCTGTCAATGGGATCTGGGGCGTACAGGGCCGAGAAGAATTGGAGCATCGCTTTATTTATTGCCGGAGGTGTGGTGAGGATGGAGCCACTGGGGTCTCTCAAAGACGTAATATGGTAGGGACTAAATGAGCCTTTACAGAGTCTGGCGAGCAGTTTACCTGATGTGTTCCCGAATTTGTTGAGGGTGGAATCTAAGTTTGCCTTTTTAACCGTTTCTAGAGTGTCTCCCCAGGCGTCGAAGGATCTCTTAGCTGCGTGCCATTTGCCTCTGTTGTCAGGGGAGTCAGTTGTGTAAAGGCCACTTTGTGCTTGGTGCAGCCGGGAACTGGCCATTTTGTATTGTGACAGGGTGTTTCTTTTGAAGGAGGTAGCATAGGATATGATCCGACCCCTGAGGAAGGCCTTACCGGCATCCCTGAAGAGGTTTGGGTCGTCCATATGGGGGGCATTCGTCGAGGAATATTCCGCCCATGCATTCTCCATGTAGCATTGAAAATCATAGTGATTGTTGAGATAGGAGGGGAAACGCAAAATTTTCGGGTGAGGGGGGAGGTCGAGGTTGTCAAGCGAGACTGAAATCAGGGCGTGGTCAGACACGGCGATGTCAAGTATGTCAGAAGCGCATACTAAGGGAACTAGGTCGTCCGAGGCAAAGAAGTAGTCAATTCTAGTGAAAATTGCATGGGGATTGGAATAAAAGGTAAATTCCCTGTCGGCTGGGTGGGCTAGACGCCAGAGGTCAGGAAGGTAGAGTGAGTTCATTGTGGAGGCGAAAAGTGAAGGGTTGGGAGGGGCAGAGCCTGGATTGGACCGTTTGGGGGAAGACCTGTCGTCTATTTGATGTAAGGTGTCATTGAAGTCACCCCCAATCAGGTGGGGGAGGTGGGAAGTTTGCAATAGCCATGTAGACAATTTTGCAGTAGAAGTCCTTACCAGGGCTATTTGGAGCATAAACATTTGTTATAATAAGTTCTTTGGAGCCTATCTTAACATGGGCGCATAGAAGTCTGCCCTGAGTATCTGAGTTGACCGTGATGACCAAGCATGCAAGGTTTTTATGTATCAGTATGAGGACACCAGCCCTGTGGCCAATGGCCTCAGAGCCTAGGACCGTGCCTACCCAGAGTTTTTTCATGCGTGGGAAATCGGATGCGGAGAGGTGGGTCTCATGCAGTAGAGCAATATCTGTTTTTAGTCTTTTTAGGTGTCTGAGGATTTTCATTCTTTTGGGGACCTGAGTCCCTTCACGTTCCATGAAAGTACTTTCATGTTATTGGTTTGGGAAAGGGGGTCTGAGGCGAATTTTTAGGATGGGTATCGCGCGACTCAGCTCCAGAGGTGGTCACCGTGGGTGCGGGAGATGGGCTATGTAGGACACATGAAGGGGGGGAGCGTAGGGTAGGGATTTGTAGGTGCCAAAAGGAGGGGGGGGAAGAAGGGGGGGGGGGCAAAAGGAGGGTCTGGAAAGGAAAAGGAAATAACATAAACAACAAAATCAACATTGAGAACTTCGCTTTTTTCCACATGGAGTCACTGTACGAGGCAGCTCCCCTGTCACGACCTTGGTGACATGGGACCCAGGAGCCCTGAAGTAGGGCGCAGGCGTCGTGCGGCTGACATGGTGCGCAGCGGGGTGCGATGGGGGCAGCCTTTGTAAACCGTACAGTGAACCCAGGAGGCGCTGGCGTTGAAATCAGTAACAAAATAGTCGGATACATAACATCAGCTACTATATAACATGGGGGGGGGTGAGAGAGAGGGGAAGCATGGCTGACAACACTGCAATTCGAGGAGAGACATCAAATATATACATGGAACATGACAGAGGGTAGAAGGTAGCAAACGTTAATAAAGGTGACTTTTAAGTGATCCGCCGTTGGTACTAAGCAAGGATACTGTGCACCAGAAAGAAAAACATTGTTCAAAAGTCTGACCTGTCTGGAAGGCGAGGAGGAGAGGGCCAAAACAGAGACCCCGGGGCAGCAGGTGCCAGGGCAAATCACGGTCTGCTGGGGCCCAAGAGTGTAGCTCACTTGGGACAGGCGTAGAGGGCAAAGCCATGGTGGAATTCAGAGAGCGTGGAGCACGTTATTTTGTGGTGGCCTGGTTCGGGTCAAGGCCTGAGGGCCTGAAGCGTTTTGGGGAGTCCTTCCTTGGGCTTCTTTGATCCAAGGAGCGATTTAGTGGAGGGGCTTTGGAGGGCGTCTGGAGGTGGGGGGACGCGTGCCACGGCCGCAGGAAGGCTTCGGCTTCAGAGGGATCCTGAAAGGTCAGCTGGTCTCCGTTCGGGGCCTTAAGGCGTAGTATGGCTGGGAAGGCCAGGGTGAACTTTATTTGTTGCTTAAAGAGTTCTGTGCAGATTGGTTGAAAGGCCTTTCTTTTCTTTGATACCTCGATAGAATAGTCAGAAAACACTAGGAGTTTTATGCCGTCGATTTGAAGCTGGCGGGCTTGACGGAATGTATGCAATATGAGAGATTTGTCAGCATAATTGAGGTTACATAGTTACATAGTTACATAGTTAGTCAGGTTGAAAAAAGACACAAGTCCATCCAGTTCAACCATAAAAATAAATAAAAATAAAACAAAGTAAAACACAGTACATCCTCCCATACACCCAACTCCATACCCACAGTTGATCCAGAGGAAGGCAAAAAACCCCAGCAGAGCGATGATCCAATTTGCTACCGGAGGGGAAAAAATTCCTTCCTGATCCCCCGAAAGGCAATCGGATTTACCCCGGATCAACTTTACCTACAAAACTTAGTACTCAGTTATATTATGTGCATTTAGGAAAGAATCCAGGCCTCTCTTAAAGCAATCTACTGAGCTGGCCAGAACCACCTCTGGAGGGAGTCTGTTCCACATTTTCACAGCTCTTACTGTGAAGAAACCTTTCCGTATTTGGAGGTGAAATCTCTTTTCCTCCAGACGTAAAGAGTGCCCCCTTGTCCTCAGTGTTGACCTTAAAGTGAATAACTCAACACCAAGTTCACTATATGGACCTCTTATGTATTTGTACATGTTGATCATATCCCCCCTTATTCTCCTCTTCTCAAGAGTGAATACATTCAGTTCCTCTAATCTTTCCTCATAGCTGAGCTCCTCCATGCCTCTTATCAGTTTGGTTGCCCTTCTCTGCACTTTCTCCAGTTCTCCAATATCCTTTTTGAGAACTGGTGCCCAAAACTGGACTGCATATTCCAGATGAGGTCTTACTAATGATTTGTACAGGGGCAAAATGATATCTCTATCTCTGGAGTCCATACCTCTCTTAATACAAGAAAGGACTTTGCTCGCTTTGGAAACCGCAGCTTGGCATTGCATGCCATTATTGAGCTTATGATCAACTAAAACACCCAGATCCTTTTCCACTACAGATCCCCCCAGTTGAACTCCCCCTAGCATGTATGATGCATGAATATTCTTAGCCCCCAAGTGCATAACTTTACATTTATCAACATTAAACCTCATCTGCCACTTAGTCGCCCAATTAGACAGAGTATTGAGGTCGGCTTGTAAATTGGAGACATCCTGTAAGGACATTATTCCACTGCATAGCTTGGTGTCATCTGCAAAAACAGAAATGTTACTTTTGATCTCAGACCCAATATCATTTATAAATATATTGAAAAGTAAGGGACCCAACACTGAACCTTGGGGTACACCGCTGATAACCTTGGACCATTCAGAGTGAGGCCCCATACACACGATCGGATATATCCGATGAAAACGGTCCACGGACCATTTCCATCGGATATGTCCGATCGGGACTTTGATCCGATGGCGTGTACACACCATCGGATCAAATTCCCCGCCGCCGGACGGCGCGGTGACGTAGTGGTGACGCGGCGGTGACGTTGACGCCGCCGCGTCACCGCCACGTCACCGCACCAGGAAGTAAAACACTTCCGCGCATGCGCCGAATCCATTCGGCAGCGGCGCGGCGGTGGTGGGAGCCGACATGTCTGCTGGTAAGTGTACTAACCAGCAGACATGTCGGGCGGACAGATTCCCACCGGATAGATTTCAAAGCTTGCTTTGAAATCTGTCGGGTGGACAAATCTGTCCGCTAGCCCATACACACGAGCGGAGATGTCTGCTGAAACGGTCCATCGGACCGTTTTCAGCGGACATATCCCCTCGTGTGTACGCGGCCTAAGAATCATTAACCACAACTCTCTGAATTCTGTCTTTCAGCCAGTTTTCTATCCATTTACAAACTGATATATCTAATCCTGTAGACCTTACCTTACACATGAGCCGTGTGTGGGGAACTGTATCGAACGCTTTTGCAAAATCCAAGTATACCACGTCCACTGCCACGCCTCTGTCCAGGGTTTTACTTACCTCTTCATAAAAGGAAATCAGGTTTGTCTGACAACTTCTGTCCTTCATGAATCCATGCTGTCTGCTGCTTAAATAGTTTGTTTCCAGCAAGAACTCATCCATGTGGTCTTTTATTAAACGTTCCAGTATCTTTCCAACTATAGAAGTTAAACTAACAGGTCTATAGTTACTAGGTAAAGACTTTGTTCCCTTTTTAAATATGGGCACCACATTGGCTTTATGCCAATCCAGTGGTACTATGCCTGTCATTAATGAGTCCCTAAATATTAGATACAGTGGCTTTGAAATTTCAGAGCTCAATTCTTTTAGGATCCGTGGGTGGATGCCATCTGGTCCAGGTGCTTTATCCACCTTTATTCTGTCTAAATATTTCTGGACCATATCACTTTTGAGCCATTGTGGATTTGGGGCTGTGTCACTCCCACCCCTTATATCGACATGAGCTCCCCCATTCTCCATTGTATACACAGAGCTGAAGAAAGCATTTAATAAATTTGCCTTCTCTATGTCCTCAGTCACCCACTCTAGATTATTTTGTAAAGGGCCTACATGCTCAGACTTGACCTTTTTACTATTAATATATTTAAAGAATTTTTTGGGGTTTGTCCTACTATCTTTTGCAATCTGTCGTTCATTTTAAATTTTTGCATCCTTGATTTCCTTTTTACATATTCTATTATATTCTTTGTAACATTTAAACGACACTAGTGTTCCTTCATTTTTATATTTTTTAAAAGCTATTTTCTTATTGTTTATAGCTTTTTTAACTTTAACCGTGAGCCACATAGGTTTTATCTGTAGCCTTGTAGGTATTTGGCAATGATCGGGCGTGGGGACTTGCGGTCCGAATTGAAGGCCCCCATGCGGTGGGCGCGTTCTACCGTGCATGGGCCTGGAAGGCCCAGAGCTTCTGGGATGCGGTGGGAGCAGAAGTCCGATAGTGCAGATGATTGGAGCGATTCGGGGACCCCCACAAACCTCAGGTTGCTCCGTCAGGATCTATTTTCCAAATCATCTAGTTTCTGCAGAATATATTGATTGGTCTTATCTTGGGCGTGCTCTAGAGCTTGGGCCTGGTAGAGGTCTTCCTCAGCGTTATATAGGCGGTGCTCTAGTTCGTTTAGCCTAGTGCCATGTTCCCCTAGTTGGGCCTTAAATTGCGCCATCCCGGCGTTCACGGGCTTCTCCACTGATGCCGCGATCATGGGGGTCAGCAGGGCGGCTACCGCTTGGGCGATCCGCTCCGTAGTGCTATCCCCCGTGTCCTGTGGCAGGGATGCGAGTGGGGAAGGAGGGGTGGATGTGTCACCGCTTACTTCCATCGCGGCCTGCTGCGGTGGTGTCCGCGGAGCGGAGTAGGCTGAGACCGGGGCCTCGATTTGCGTCTGGGCCGGCGCCGGCTGTGTCGTCTAGGCCAAGTTGGTGCGGGTGCCCGTTTTCCATGGTGATGGGGGGACGTGCCCAGAGGTGGAGGGGGATCGGAGGGCTTCTCGGGCCGGTTTGAAGGCAGGTTTTGGGTCGTGCTGCGGGAGCTACAGTGGAGAGCAGCTACTCCATGTGGCACCGGAACCGGAAGTATGTTAGAATTTTAAGGGGAACTCAATGTTGTTTGTTCAAAAAAAGTCTTTCTTCAATATATGCTCTTCTACTCTTAACTGTGAGGGCTTCCAATGTATTTTACTAAAAATGTAATGTGTTGAGAATATAAAAATAAATCCCTGCACTAGTTTATCATTTCACAATTGAAATGGACCCCACTCATATTGACATGACTCTAAAGCACAGCAGTATATTATGAAAATATGTACTGCTTGATGTTGGCGTAGAGAGGCCTAGGATACCAGCACATACTAGAAATGAAAAGGGATGCAAATTCAAGCCAAACCACATAAGGACAGCTTATATGAACAGTCTCTTCACTGGCTCTCCTTCATAGCCCTTCAGAAAATAAAGGGTTTACAATAAAAGACACGAGAGGAATAACTGCTCCTCTTTTTTAAACCAAACTATTTAATTATACTTATTATTATGGTCATATTAAAGAATACGTTCATCTTTAAAAGCATGTTACATGTTTATATAAAAAACAAAAAAACACTAAACAAATATTACCAATACAAAAAAAAATGAAATGGTTAGATCCAAAAGAGATTCCCGGAAAACTGTTGGAAGTATGATTGTATATCTAGCCAAAAATAACAGAAAGACTCATGCTAAAACTCAATTCTGTACTCAAAGGCAATTAAAACACAGGTAACCAAATATGGTTAGTAGACTTATTTTTTCAACATTTCAATATTTATGTACTGTAGCAACAATATAGAGAATATAAATTAGTATAAAAGTAATATATGGTTAGGGAAAAAAGTTAGGAAAAAAGGAGGGAAAGGGTCCAAGAAATAGGAAAACTAAAACAAACAATTAATTGATGAAGATATCAAAACTAGGGGTTCCAAATTTTCTCTGGTAAATTGGCATGTAAAATACTGAACATGTTTTATGAGCCCTAAACCTCTAATCAAAAAAAAATGTTTTTAATTAATGTTAGGCCGCGTACACACGGAAGGACATGTCCGCTCAAACATGTCCGACAGACCGTTTCCAGCGAACATGTCTCCTCCGGATTTTCGTCCGACGGTGTGTACACACTATCGGATGAAAATCCCCTCGGGCTGAGGACGCGGTGACGTGGCGGTGACGTTGACGCCGCCACGTCACCACTCCAGGAAGTAAAATAATTCTAAGCATGCTTTGAAATTTGTCCGCTGGGGAAACATGTCCGCTAGCCCGTACACACGATCGGAGATGTCTGCTGAAACAGTCCGTCGGACCAGTTTCAGCAGATAAATTTGATCGTGTGTACACGGCCTTAGAGTGTTTTGGTATACCTGGAAATGATTCATTGAAAAGGACATAGATTTTTAGTAATATTAACCACTTCCTGACGGCCGTACGACTATATACGGCCGCAAAGTGGTTCTAAATCTCTGACCCGCCATCTTTTTATGGTCTCCGCTCCTCTGGGCCACTGGGGGGCGCGCGAGTGCCGCTAGGGGCGCGCACATGCCCGCTGCATCACTGAGATGCCGATGCGCGTGCCTGGCGGTGGCGATATCTGCCAGCCACTCGTGGTCGGCGGTTACAGAGACATGGACGTGGATCTGTGTGTGTAAACACACAGATCCATGTCCTGTCAGGGAGAGAGGAGACCGATCTGTGTCCCTTGTACATAGAGACATAGATCAGTCACCTCCCCCAGTCACCCCCTTCCCCCCACAGTTAGAACACAATGCAGGGTACACATTTAACCCCTCCCTCACCCCTAGTGTTAACCCCTTCAATGCCAGTCACATTTATACAGTAATTAATGCATATTTATAGCACTGATCACTGTATAAATGTGATTGGCGCCAAAAATGTGTCAAAAGTGTCCGACATGTCCGCCATAATGTCCAGTCCCAATAAAAATTGCAGATTACTAGTAAAAAAATAAATAATAAAAAATAATAATAATTCTGTGCCCTATTATGTAAGCACTATAACTTTTGCGCAAAACAAAGGCTTATTGCAATTTTTTTTTTTTTTTACAAAAATATGTAGAAGAAAACGTATCGGCTTAAACTGAGAATTTTTTTTTTTTTAATTGGGCTATTTATTATAGCAACAAGTAAAAAATATTGAATTTGTTTTCAAAATTGTCGCTCTATTTTTGTTTATAGCGCAGAAAATAAAAAAAGGTGATAAATTACCACCAAAAGAAAGCTCTATTTGTGGGGAAAAAATGACGTCAATTTTGTTTGGGTGCTCCGTCGCACGACCGCGCAATTGTCAGTTAAAGCAACGCAGTGCCGGAAGCTGAAATTTCACCTGGGCAGGAGGGGGTTATATGTTCCCAGTAAGCAAGTGGTTAAAGTTGATAACAGAGGCAATATAACCATGTATTTTTTTTAGAAGTGTTTACTATTTGGACACTGCCACTAAATATGGTACAGTGTTCTTTGGTGGCCACATTGTCTAAAACTGAAATTTCCGATTCCCACTTTTCCATGTATGGTAGTTTGGATAAAGTAGTAGTAAATTGAGTATATAGTAAGAAAGTACTCCCTTTATGCCCTGGTACCCTGGTGAAGTGTGCTGGTAAAGAATCAATGTTCAAAAGAAGCAATAGCAAAAATTACCTTTTTTTTTTGGATTGTGTATATAAACTGCATAGTTTGATTACATCTAAAGGTTTCACATTAAGGAATCTTAAAAGTATTAATCAAATGCTCCCTTTCAAGAATACCTTTATGTTTGATAAAACTATCTATTATTCATACCTTTATCTATCCCTTATTTAAACATACTGTAGTCATGTCCATAGAAAATTATTTATGCGACATATTCAATGAGTAATATTATAACTGGTCTTTGTTTAGGTGTGAAGGTCTCTAGGGAGCGATCTACCTGCTCAGGACTGAGTAAGATTATGTTATTTAGTTATTGCCATAAAGTGAAGATGGTTGGGATAGTTTGTTACCCGTAATTTACATTTTTGAGATTTACTAACTCTCTGATATGATTTGGTTAATGAAAGTTCTTAAATAAACATAAATCTATTGGTAAATAGAATAAAGTTGTAAAGCTAACAAACATCAATCTATCTAGTTGCAGAAAAAAATAAAAATAAACAAAGGAATTATCCACTTAAGCCCTGGACCATTATGCAGCTAAAGGACCTGGCCCCTTTTTGCAATTCGGAACTGTGTTGTTCTAACTGACAATTGCGCAGTCGTGCAACAAACAAAATTAGCATCCTTCTTTTCCCACTAACAGAGCTTTCTTTTGGTGGTATTTGATCGCCTCTGCGTTTTTTTATTTTTTGCACTATAAACAAAAATGGAGCGACAATTTTGAAAAAAAAAAATTTTTACTTTTTGCTATAATAAATATCCCCAAAAAATATATAAAAAAAGTTTTTTTTTACCTCAGTTTAGGGCGATACATATTCTTCTACATATTTTTGGTAAAAAAAATTGCAATACGTTTTTATTGATTGGTTTGAGCAAAATTTATAGCGTCTACCAAATAGGGGATAGTTTTATTGCATTCTTATTAATATTTTTTTCTAGTAATGACGGCAATCTGCGATTTTTATCGTGACTGCAACATTATGGCGGACACATCTGACACTTTTGACACAGGGAACAGACGATCAGTGTCAGTCTCACTAGGAAGCATGGGGAGAGGTTTGTTTACACTTACCTCTCCTTGTTCTTCCTCTCTGTGACCCGATCGCGGGACACCAGCGGCGATCGGGTACGTGACCCATGGCTGGACTCTTAAAGGGGGCGTACATTTACGCCCTTGTGCCCAGCCGTGCCATTCTGCAGACGTATATCTATGTGTGGCGGTCCTCAAGCCTCAAGTCCTCTGTTATAGAACATACTATAACAGAATATTAATACACAAACAGTGAGATAGACAACACATAAGATAAGCATGTATACATGTGCCAAAGAGAAGTCCAATATTTACCAGCTGTGTAGCATGGAGTCCCCTATGATACTCTTCAGATTGCTCTCTCTTTTATATATCCAAGACTTGATCTGATATAGACCTACAGTGCTTCCATTAGAATTATTGGGCCCCATACAGCCTCCCTGATAGGGCTTTCCCGCAAAAATATCAAAACAATATTTTCACAAAAAATACACAAATCTTTATTAGCAGACAAAAACATAATATAACTTACAACATTCCTGCTAAATCTAAATGATAAAACTGTACTAATTTGATAAATAAAGCTCACTGTGTAAATGAGATCTTGGGGCTCATTTACATGGGCACTGTGGCTTGTACAATGTTAATCAGTGTTTTTTTTTTTAATCAAATCCATCTATTCAAATCTGGCACATTTCATTCAGGATTGGGCAATTTTGCCATCCCCTGTATTTAGCATTACTTAGCCCCTCACTAGCACATCCCTTTTTAGAGGGAAAATGTATTATACAAGGTCATAGTCTTTTTGGCGGGAGAATTAAGTATGCAAAGCCGTATTGTAGCTTTTTTTGAGGGAAAATTAGTTATGCACTTTCCTAACCTGTTTGTAGGTAAACAATGCATTCCTTGACAGATGGCCACCCCCATTGCATATCTAAAGAGGGGGTCCTTTGAAGTAGTTATTGTCAAAACAGAAGAGATGTAAATAGCCAGGTTTGGATAATTTTCTTGGGCCAGTGGAGTCTGAGATAAGGCAATGAATCTATTGATTCCCCCTTCTCACATACAGTATCACTGATAAATGATAGCATGTGGCAGCCACCTGTACTGTACACCAAAACATCCCTACGCTTCAAAATTGTCTGGATAAGCAATCATTCACACTACTAAACCTGAACCTTTGTTCCCCATATATTTATACCAATAGCCAATACCTCTAAACAATACCTATAAAAGCAATTACACATATACCCCTCATACTGCAACACATTTTGTTGCTCTGTAATAGGGATGAGCTTCGAGTTCGAGTTGAACTCATGTTCGACTCGAACATTGCCTGTTGCATGTTCAGTGAACAGCGAACTATTTAGGGTGTTTGTGGCAAATTCGAAAAGCCGCAGAACACCCCGTTAAAGTCTATGGGAGAAATCGAAAGTGCTAATTTTAAAGGCTAATATGCAAGTTATTGTCCTACAAGGGACTCATCCCCACAACACTTGCCCGGTGGTTGTGGGGGTCAGTGGGTGGGGGGCTTATTGAAATCTGGAAGACTCCTTTAACAAAAGGGACCCCCAGATCCCGGCCCCCCTATGTGAATTGGTAATGGGGTACATTGTACCTCGACCATTTCACTAAGAACGTGTAAAGAATTGTAAAAATAAAACACACACACCGTGGAAAAAGTCCTTTACCCTCTAAATCTGTCCTTTTCACAGATGTGAATAACATTTTCAGGGAAATTCTATGTCCTTCTCAAATAAATGTAATGATCTTGGATTGTATTTTTTTCAAGTCTTGCAGTGGAATCTTAATGGACAGGAATCAAAGTAATTTAATAATTTAGATTAGAGAGTAATTTATAAAGCATGTATTCTTTCCATTCAAAGACTGGAGAGGTTGGTCATAATTCAATTCCTTACAACAATTGTTTAAATAAAGGTATGTAGTTAGCTCTAAATAATTGTGCTATTAAAAAAGTAAGCTTGAAGACTTCCGGTTCCGGCGCCGAATGGAGTAGCTGACCCTCACATCAGCTCCCGCAGCCAGACTGCCCAAACCTGCTTTAAAACTGGCAGACCCGCCGCAGACCACCGCCATCACCATCCACCACTCTTCCCCGACAGGAGATGGACAAGTTCCTGGAAAAAACGGCCAGCGGTCGTACGCGGCCATTGCGGCGCGAACGGGGCAGCCGCAAATCGAGGCCCCGGCTTCGGCCTACCCGGACCAGACCGCAGATGCGGCTCCAGCGATGGAGGTGAGCGGCGCTTCGGCCCCCCCTCCATCCCCACAGGCTGTCCCTGCTCCATCAGCCCCTCCACATGTTGAGGACTCCAACAGCATTGAGCTGATAGCACAGGCAGTAGCAGCTCTATTGTCCCCCATGATCTCTGCCTCTGTGGAGAAAGCCATCTGCGCAGGCATGCAGAAGATCCAGACCCAGCTAGGGGAACACACATCCAGACTTAATGAGGCAGAGCACCGCATTTCTAATATTGAGGAAGAAATATACCAGTCCCAAGCCACAGAACAGGCCCAGGACAAGACAAACAAATACATACTTGACAAACTCGATGATTTGGAGAATAGATCAAGGAGGAGCAACCTGCGTTTCGTGGGCGTCCCAGAGTCGCTGCAACCCTCGGCACTCTCAGAGCTATGCTCGAATCGCATACCTGAAGCCCTAGGCCTCCCAGGCCCCTGCACAGTTGAACGTGCCCATCGCATGGGACTTTTTAACTCTGACCGCAAGACACCCCGCCCCGTCATAGCCAAGTACCTGAACTCCTCAGAGAAGGCTCTCATCCTGCAGAAATTCCGGCAGTCCAGGTCTCTCCAGATCGACGGCATGAAGATCCTGATTTTTGCGGACTACTCTGTCGAGGTCTCCAAGAAGAGGAAGGCTTTTCAACAAATCTGCTCAGAGCTCCATCGGCAACAAGTCAAGTTCTCACTGGCGTTCCCAGCTATCCTCCGGCTCCAGGCCCCCAACGGCGAACAGATCTCCTTCCACGAACCGTCTGCAGCGGAAGCCTTCCTGCGATCTCATCACCCGAGCATTCATACCAGTACTTCCACCAAAGTGACCCCTACCAACCGTGCCCTGGAACATAGGAGCCCACGCAAGGACTCTCCAAAGAGGTTCAGAGCCTCTGGGCCTGACCATCAACAACGTTCTCCCTATTGACAGCCCTCCAAGCCAGCCTTGCTCTACGCCCCCCCACCTGCATCCTTGTTCGTTTGATCTGGTCCACCCCAGGTTCCGCCCCTACTCCTGCACCGCACCCTCTCCCCCCTCAACTGTCGAGTTTCCCGGTAGGCTGGAACATTTCATTTATTTTCTTTGTATTTTGTTTTCACTATGCTGCTTCTTGAAGTTTTTCTGTATCTTTGAAATGTTAATTTTTGTCGCGCAGGCTGCCACATGTTACCTGTCATCTGCTATTTGGTCTTTTCCCCCTGGAGTCTCTGCTTGGTCTTCTTTCACCCCGCGCTGAACTCATTTCGCCTCCTACTTATATCTGGTCGACACGGGTACTATGGCGGCTCTCTGAGTTCTGCGCTGGGAGTTGGCTTCCTCAGTGGCTCCATGCGGAAAAAAGTGAAGTTCTTTGGTTGTGAATTTTCAGTTAGTGTTTTTCATCACCCCCCCTCTCCCTCCTATCCTCACCTCTCTCTCTATCATACACCACTCATTCACCTACTATACTACTACTCACGGGCCTAGTGGACTGTGGCCTCAGGCCCCTTATATGCGGACTGCTCTCTCACCTTAATTTGCATATTAGCACTACTGATTCTACGCCGGCATATATCCCCCCTAGTAAAAGGGCTCCGTTCCCCCAATAAGAGAATGAAAATCTTGCGCCACCTTAAACGTCTTAAAACTGACATTGCCCTCCTTCAGGAAACCCACCTATCCGCTCCTGACTTTCAGAGCATGAGGAAACTTTGGGTGGGCACGGTTCTCGGCTCGGACTCTAATGGTCGCAGAGCGGGAGTTTTGATACTTATTAACAAGAACCTCCCATGCAAAGTCATCTCTATTGACACGGACCCCGAGGGCCGTTTTGTATCTGCTCAGGTCCAATTAGGGACCAGGGCCCTGATACTCACTAATGTGTATGCACCTAACAACCCCACCAATACATTCTTCGGTGACCTCTCAACTTGGATCCTGCGCAATCCGTCACTTCCATATCTGTTAGGCGGGGACCTCAATTCTGTTATGCACCCGACGGATGACAGATCTGCACCCCGACACCTTCGGTCCTCCTCAACTGCCAATGGTCAGACCCTGTTGGCATCCACAATAGACTCCCTCCACCTCCACGACATATGGCGCCTCCACCACCCGACAGACCTTTTACTCTAACCCTCACAAAGTATTCACTAGACTAGACTACCTGTTCTGCTCCGACACCCTCATCCCTATGATCTCTAACGCCGACATACATGACATTGTGATATCGGATCATGCGCCCGTATCAATCGCGATCGATGTCCCCGACTTGCACACGAATCCCAAACTATGGCGCTTCCCATCCTACCTACATAACAATTCAGACTTCCAGGACCACATAATAAAGGTTTGGTCTGACTATATATCAACCAACGCGACACACTCCGATAATCCCAACCTCCTTTGGGAAGCGGGCAAAGCAGTTCTTAGGGGCTCTATAATATCCTATGCAGCTTCCTTAAAAAAAAAACGCCCTTAGAAACTACAAACTGGCCAGTACACAACTGCACTGCGCCCAAAGGTCCCTTTACAGTGATGACACCCCGACCAACAGGAAGACCTGGCTCACAGCCAAACATTCCTTCGACGCGTGGGCTACGACCCTCGAACAAACTAAAGCGGCTCGACTGGATGCCTCTCTCCACAAATTTGGTAACAAAGCCGGTTAAGTTACTATCTAGGCTCTGTAAGGGTCCAAACCGCCCAACCCACATCACCTCCCTTAAAGACCAGACTGGCTCGGTGCAACATACACAAAAGGGTATAAATGAGGCCATGCTCCACTTCTACACCTCCCTCTACGCCCCTGACCCCATTGACGTCCCGACTGCCCTTACCTTCCTCCAGAAAACGTCCCTAGACCGCATCTCTCATTCCCAACTTGAAGCCCTCAACGCTCCCATATCCCACACCGAAGTTCTCTCGGTGATTAAAAACCTCGCTCCATCCAAAGCCCCTGGCCCAGATGGCTTCACCGGGGAATTCTATAAAGCGTTCCACTCACTTCTGACCCCCACCCTTCACGAAGTTTATCAACATATATGGTCGGGTGGCCCCTACCTACCCACGGGACACCAAGCCACAATTAAACTCCTGGAAAAAAAGGGGAAAGACCCCCTAGAACCTGGCTCATATAGGCCAATTTTCCTCCTAAATATTGATGTCAAAATCCTCTCCAAAATTGTAGCCACCAGATTAGCCACCATCATACCCTCCCTGATACACCCTGCCCAATCGGGTTTCGTTAAGGGCAGGACAGCTACCATGAACATCAGGAAGGTGATGATGGCTCTGGAACATGCGAGGTGCAACCCAAAGGATGACCTAGCCATTATCACTCTAGATGCAGAAAAAGCATTCGATAACGTAAGTTTCGAATGGCTATCCCTGGTTTTGGCTAAAATGGGCTTCTCAGGTCCCTTCTCCCATCTTATCAAGGCCATGTACTCCGCCCCGGCAGCTAAATTGGTGGCAGCGGGCCTCCTGTCGGACGAATTCCGCCTCCATAAAGGAACGCGACAGGGCTGCCCCCTCTCCCCTCTCCTCTTTAATATTGCCCTGGAACCTCTGTCTAGGTACCTGACTCAAGTTGCCCCTCTGCATGGCATCAGAATAGGGGACCATGAACTATGCACATCCCTCTTCGCTGACGATGTCCTTATCTTTACTGCCAACCCCTCTAGTGACATGTCCACAATAAAAACAACTTTCGATGAATTCAGACAGTGCTCGGGGCTACGTATAAACTACGGCAAAAGTGAAATTCTCCCCATAGGCCCTACTCTCTCCCCCTCCTAGACTCAGACGTCAATATTCACTGTCGCGAAGACACATATCACATACTTAGGCATCAAAATAAGGAAACTACCCTCTTCTCTTTACCACCTCAACTATCCCCCTCTGCTCACGAAGATCTCCCAAGAATTGGTTAACTGGATGGATCTGCCTCTCTCGCTCCTGGGAAGGTGTCACCTAGTCAAGATGGTCAGCTTTGCCCGCCTACTATACCCGCTTCAGACAATTCCCCTGCTTCTACGTCATAAAGACGTTAAGATTTTTAATTTGGCAATTTCTAAATTCCTGTGGCGAGGCAGGCGGCCGCGAATAGCCTTCACCAAACTGTATCTTCCCAGGCGCGAGGGGGGTATCGCATTGCCCAATGTCAGGACGTATAACCTAGCTTGCTTCGTGAGAACTGGCATGGACTGGGTGGCCGAAGCCTCTCGGTACTCCAACTTCCCCTTGGAATCAGCTATGGTTCACCCCCTTTCCTTGGTGTCCCTCCTCCACTGCCAGTGGAAATCTATCCCTCCTCCTCTTCAACACA
Organism: Rana kukunoris; assembly: GCA_029574335.1. Taxonomy (NCBI): domain Eukaryota; kingdom Metazoa; phylum Chordata; class Amphibia; order Anura; family Ranidae; genus Rana; species Rana kukunoris. Next base: position 332,295,490 of record CM056049.1, read on the forward strand.
ACCTCTTAATACGGGACACAGTCATCGCATGGAGAGAAGTTAGGAAAAGCCTCAAATTATCCCCCTTTATCTCTCGCCACCTTCCTATTCGACATCTCCCCGGCCTGGATCTACCTCTCCAAAAGGGACTTCTAAAAACTACCTCCATTAAGTTTTCCCCTGTTTTCCACTATGAGAAGCTTTCTGAAAACGGCCTCAGAGAGGACAACAAAAGGTCCGTTCCCTTCTTGCCAACTCCTACAAAATTTCGGTCCAAAAAACTACCTCCCCCCTGGACTTTCCAGACCCCGAGATTGTGCAGAAGCTCCTTCATGGGCTCAACACCGTCCACAAATTGCTCCCCAACGAGATATGGAGGGAAACGCAACTTAAAATCGTCCACCGGGCCCACATCCCTTTCACATATGGGAATCAAGCCCTTGCATCGCCAGAATGCCCCCTGTGTCATCACGCCAAGCCTTCCCTGACCCATCACTTCTGGTCTTTCATATCTGCCTTCTGGAACCAAGTTCTTTCTTACATCTTTAGAGTGACTTTGCTAAAGCTGCCCAAGGATCCCCTACTCCTCATTTTCGGTCACTGGGACCCCCAACTGCTCCCGTGGTCACTACTATCGCCCCCCCCCCCCGGCAAAGACTGGATTTTGATTTGCTTTCTGCTCACCAGAAGATCCATCCTCAGGAACTGGATAACCAACGTCAGCCCGACCACCTCCCAACTTCAAAACGATCTGCTGAAGCTGCTTTACACAGATAAACTGAATACGGACTTAACCCATGAGCGGACGAAGATACGCTTTTACCACAGATGGGAACCCTTAATCACCTCGGCATTATCTCCTATGGACAGGGAAAATTTTGAGAAGTTGTCGTTCATATATCGCAATCCATCCCCCCCACCCCTGCCTGCCCGGCTCCCTCCAGCCCAGCTCTCTTTCACCAAATGACCCCAGGAGATCAGACTCTCAACCTCCCCCGAGACATTGGGGGATCACCCACCTTGCCCCTCCATACCTTCTCCTTTTGGATACTCTCCCCTGGTCACTCCAGTTCCTTGTTCTGTTGTCGCAGGATTCAAAGAATCAGACACTTTCTTTCTTTCTTTTACGTCACTTCCATGGCCTCACTACCTACTGTTGCGACAATCTTGTGCTAAAGTGGTATACTCCCTCCACCCCCCCCCTCCCATTTATTTTTGTTATGTTCTTATGTTTTTCATCATTCGCTATACATATGTTTCTCTTGTTTTAAGCACTGAGCACTAGGGTCGCTCTAGAGCCACGGATCCATTCAGTGTACCTCTCTATCAATCTGTATGTAGCCCGATTATCGTGACTGTTTACTCCCGTGGAATACACACACACCCCTGACTTTCATCTTCTGTATCAATAAGTGAACCTGCAGTGCTGTTTGTTCTCTTCTTCATCTGTTGTATGACGATTCAAAAATTGTACAAATTGCTTGTTTTTATACTTTGTATGACATTTCTCTCAATAAAAATATATTTAAAAAAAAAAAAGTAAGCTTAATACTTAAAAAGGGTAGAAACTCGTCATAAGAAAATACAGTTGTGGGATAGTGGGTTCAGGCAAAATTATGTTAAACTGATTCTAACCCCCAAAACACATTTAAACCCTCCCAAAGGCACCCTTGATCTATGCCCTTTATTTAAAAAAAAAAAAAACTTTCCCAATAAGTAAGCTATTTATTATTATACACAGCTTACTATCTAGGTCCCATGATTACTGTTCTTCACGCAACATGCCCTGGGTCAGGGGGGAGAGCTAAACCACAGAACATCGCATGTCATGTGGCTTTGCTTTAACTATTACATACCCTCCATTCCAGACCATTCAGAGCAGGGTGAGTTGCCATTCAGGCATTGGCTCTGCTCCCTAGGTGGATTAGATGCTTGACTGGCAGCATAATTCTCTATTAATGGTATGGAAGGTGAGTATTGAATCTAATGTAAAGCCACAGGACATGTGATGCTCTGTGGTTTTGATTATCCCCTGACCGGCCATGCTGCAGTGGTAAAATAGCTTTTGACTTTAGAGAGTTTACTTGTAAACCTGAAATATTCCCAAATTCTTAGAGAATATGTAGTAGACTGGGGAATGTTGTAATCCAGCAAGCAACAAACATTTATATGTCATCAGAAAATAAGGCACATTTATATTCTTTACCTACATAAGGTATTCCTTTAATATTTGTATTATGGCAAATTGCTATAGCTAACGTTTTAATAGCAATGTCAAAGGACTTTTATGGTGACTTTCCTTATATCCGCCTACAGTTAAGCATACAATTCAGTTTGATGTGTGAGAATTTTAAATAAATAACGAGTGCTCTGGAAGCAAAGATACAAATTCATACGTTGATCGCTTCACGTTGTAATTTTTGAAAAAGAATTGCAAAATTTAGTAAATAAGCCTAAATTGCAGGGGCCAAAAATAGATGTAATGCTGCTTAAACACAATATGACAGACCGACAACAAATGTTCGATGTGAGCTTGTTGTCGGAAAATCCGACCGTGTGTATGCTCGATTGGACATTTGCTGTCGGAATTTCCAACAACAAATTTTTAAGAGCTGGTTCTCAATTTTTCCGACAACAAAAGTTCCTGTTGGAAATACCGATCACGTGTAGGCAATTCAATGCACAAAAATCCCATGCATGCTCGGAATCAATTTGACGCATACTCAGAATCATTGAACTTTCTTGGCTCGTCGTAGTGTTGTACGTCACAGCGTTCTTGGCGATCGGAATTTCTGACAGCATTTGTGTGACCATGTGTATGCAAGACAAGTTTGAGCGAAAATCTGTTCGGAAAAAAAAATCCACGTTTTTGATGTCGGAATATCCGATCATATGTACGAGGCATCATTATGTCTATCCAACATAACCACCCCAAAACCCCAACAAAGGGATATAGATCAACATTTAGGAGCCACAAAATGATAGAAACATTCTTATATAGTACAACTTAAGAACCACAATGATTGTGACAAAAAATTACAATTTCAAACAACTTACCATGCATCTTACCAAATACCTTGGACCTTACCTACTTACCAAAAATGTGTGATTTTAGGGGTATTTGTACTGTCCTTGCATGTCAGTGCCTCAATAAATGAGATAGGCAGTCAGTATATCAGATATGATCAATTTTCAAATATATATATACTGTAGTCTGTAGACTCTATCATTTTTACACAGACTAAACATTATACACTGATTTTTTTTTCATTCCGTAGCAGTATAAATTGTGATGCAGATTTATGAAGAACATATTTTTTTCAAAACATTTTTTTTTTCCTTTATATAGTAAAAAAAAAAAAAACCCATGGGTGAATAAATATCACCAAAAAGAAAGCTATATATGTCTAAATTATACAAAATACATATTGGTACAGTTTTACTTGCCTGGAGTTGATTTACTAAAACTGGAGATTGCTAAATCTGGTGCAGCTGTGTTTGGTAGCCAATCAGCTTCTAACTACAGATTGTTCAATTAAGCTTTGACAAAAAAAAAAAACTAGAAGCTGATTGGTTTCTATGTACCAGATTTTGCACTCCCTAGTATTAGTAAATCAACTGGAAAATGTCCTTGTGTCAGAAATACCAAATGCAGGCATCCAGTAGCAGGGATGGGCATATCTGTGTAGCTGTACTTTGGAAACTGAAATCAGACTGTGTGGGGGAGTATTACTAAAACTGGTGCACAAAAAATCTGGTGCAGCTGTGCATGGTAGCCAATTAGCTTCTAATTTAAGCTTGTTCAATTCATGTTTGGCAATAAAACCTGGAAGCTGATTGGTTTCTATGAAACGCTGCACTGGATTTTGCACTCTACAGTTATAGTAAATCACCCCCTGTATAATTAGTGTAAGTTTATTATTAGTGAAACATAATTCATACAAACACCAGCAAACAAAATACATAGAAACCATGAAGGTATAAGTGACCAATAAACATTTGACATAATACCTAACTAGAAACCTTACCAAGTGACAGAAAACTAACTAGCAAACTAGCTATAATACAAAATATAAAACAAATAGGCAAAGCCTGGATTAACAGAGTAAAACTGGAGGTGCAAATAACCGTCAGGGAGTAGAAACCATGACTGAGCATCTGAAACAAGAAGTACAGATGTCAGGTAGCAGGTTGCAGGATGCAGGAACAGGACAGGAGCAGTGGTAGAAAGAGTCAACACAAATTGGGCCCTTAAGTAGTTTGATTTGCAGAGGTGCTCAACTTGGTTGTTCAAAGAATAGGCACAAGTTATCTGCTTTAGTAAAACATTCAATTACTTTATTTCACCAAATAAAACATGTTTCCTAGCTTTGAATTCCCACTCCATCTGTTCAAGTTGATAAAATTGGTGTCTAGTATCAGCTAGTAGTGAGATCTACTTGGGAAATATTCTTTATTGGCCACTAGGTGGAATGTAGAGTTTATGGTAGTGATGCCATCTAGGTGGATCACATGTAGCCAATGAGTGGGGTCTGGAACAAGGGGTGCAGATATGAGGTAGCAAAGTTCAGGATGCAGGTACAGAACAGGAGGAAGATCTAGGCTCTGCAAAAATCCACAAGCATATATCTGGCCACCAGGCAAACACTCTAGCAAGAGGGAATAGTAGTGTAGGGACTAATTACCATCCCAACAGCCAGCATCAGGTGAAGACTAATTGCTAGACATGTGCATTTGTTTTAGTTCGAATGCATTTTCTTCCGAAAATCTGTTTTTTCATTATCGTTTTAACAAATGATAACGAAAGTGCAAGAAACGAAAACCGAAAGATCCGACAAAAAAATGCCAATAACTTACATGTTAACCTTTGAAATTAGCACTGTAGATTTCTCCCATAGACTTTTAAAGGGTGATCTGCGGCTTTTCGAATTTGCTGCAAACACCCGAAATTGTTAGTTGTTCGGCCGCGTACACACGATCGAACATGTCCGCTGAAACTGGTCCGCAGACCAGTTTCAGCGGATATGTTCGATCGTGTGTACAGCCTATCGGACAGTTTTCCAGTGGACAAAAGTTTCTAAACATGCTTAGAAACTTGCCCGCTGGAAACCTGTCTGTCGGACAGGTTCGATGGTTAGTAAGCCCAACCATCGGACCAAAATCTCGCACATGCGTCGAATTGATTCGACGCATGGTTGGAAGCATTGAACTTCCTTTTGTCAGCACGTTGGTGTGTTCTACGTCACCGCGTTCTGGTCCGAGGGGATTTTGGTCCGATGGTGTGTACGCACATCAGACCAAAAGACCACTTCAGACATGTCCGATGAAAACGGTCCGTCGGTGTGTACGCGGCCTTCGACGAACGTTTGACTCAAACATAAAGCTCATCCCAACTGCCTGCTACAACGCATTTGCATGATCATCATTGCATCTAGTTTCTTTTATTCAGCACTATGTTGGATTCAGGTCTGTTAAGCATGTTTTAGACTGAACAGTACTGTAATTTGCATTTGTAAGATGTAAAACAGTTTAAGTGCACTTTGGTCCTTAATAACCACTTCTGGTTTAAGATTAAAAAAAGAAAAACAATGTCAGACTACTTTACATCCTATTATGGTTTCTCCTTTAGAAGGCTCCCCATATAAAAAAGAAAAAGAAAAAAATAGGATCATATTCCATACATATTGCATGCTGAGTTGATGCTAAAGGATAAGTTTACCATTGGGAACATGTTACATGTTCCACCCAATGCTGCAGCATTTCCCCCTCTACCCCTCACTGTGACAGCAGTACAGGGAGAAGTTCCCTGACCATAGGGCCACATCATTTATTCACACAGCTCTGTGTGTGAATGAAATAAAAAATCCCTGATATCCTTTGTGGCTGTCAGGTTGTAGTTCTCAATGAACTATCGAGGCAGTCCACACCGCTGTGGTGGTTCATTGATACTTCCTCTCAGTGTATCTGATTATAGTACAAGATGTATGGGGACACAGATACACAGAAAGATCTGCAGGAGATCTGATGATCATTGGTACAATGCTTTACAGGCTCCAAAAAAAAGAATAAATGAAACATGTTCCCAATGCCGCAGCCTCTTCCCCTCTGCCCCCCCTTTTAACAGCAGTATGGGGTGAGGTTCCCCTCCCACGCGGCCATGTCATTTATTCACACAGCTCTGGGTGTGAATGAACTACAAGTCCTGAAACCTTTGTGACTGTCAGATTGTAGTTCTCAGTTAACTACCATGGCACTCCACAGCGCTATGGTAGTTCATTGGTGCTCCCAGTCAGTGTATCTGCTTGCTCCTAAAGGATGTATGGGAATACAGATACACAAAAAGATCTGCAGGAGACCTGGATGGCACCAGTGCATATGTTGATCAGTGGTGCAATGCTTTACAATAAAAAAAAATCCACAAAAAATATGCATTTTTTTAAGTGAACTTATCCTTAACTCAGTTCTTCTCAACTCCAGTCCTCACGCCCCCCCCCAACAGGTCAGGTTTTCATGATTTCCATTATTTTGCACAGGTGATTTGATCAGTTTCACTGCCTTAGTAATTACCACGGCCTTTTCATCTGAGGGAAATCCTGAAAACATGACCTGTTGGGGGGGCTTGAGGACTGGAATTGAGAAACACTGCCTTAACTTAATGTGACTGTTCCTCCACACCAAAAAACAAAAAACAAAAACTATCTTAAATAATGATAAAAAATTTACCTTTAAGGAACTCTACATCTTCCTCTTTAACTTATGCATTAGTAGAATAAATACTCTCGGTATATGAGCACTTTCCCCCTTTATTCTCAATGGATTGCCAGCAGAATTATCATTAATTAACTGATAGTGTTGTTTATAGCTGAGTTTCCTGAGCCAAGCTAATTGAGTGAATTGAGAGAAATATATAATCAAATAAGATGTAACTTCTTTGTAAGGCTTTTTCAAAAATCCTTGGGGTTACATGATGCACATTTAAAATACTAAAGCACCAAGTAACATTTTAATATTGTTCAATTAATCGCTTCATTTACCCATAATAAAAAGTTAGTGCACACTTAAAAACAGTTTTTTTTTACTGTATGACATCCAGGGCGCTACAATGGCTGAGGAAAATTTCAAAGTGAAGGAAGCTAAGAAATATAATCCAAGTATCAACTGTTCACATCAAACTTCTCAGACTGCTGTAAAAAAGAGTTTCATAAGAAGAATGTTTTCACTGTCAGATCATGAGAACCCTCAGGCAGGAGCATGATAATATTAATAAGGTAACATGCAGAATTGTATCAGCTTAATACATGGAGAAATGCTGCATCTCCTGTGGGGATCCTACAGTTTGACAACCAATTGATCATACGCATGGCAGGTGGGTAGAAGTAATCTGAGCAGCTGTATGATCTGCCTGCCTGAACCTTGCGTTTTGCTTTGCTTAGTGTACAGTTTGAAAAGTGCCTTACAAATGCAGAGCAATAATAATAAGCTTGTTGATCCGCTAATCCAGCTATGTGAACAAGCCCATTATTACATTGAAAGTACATTTGCTGCAGATTATGTGTTTTCATTCATCTTTTAATCTTGTTGTAAATAACAGTGTCTTTCTAGTAAAGAGCACTGGAAAATTCACATGGTCACTCATTGCAGCACATGTCAGTTAAATGCAGAAGTGATATTTAACATATTCTATAGAAAAGTGAATCCTTTAAAATTCCATGAACTTTAGCAACTCCAAAATGCCAAAGGCTGGGGTAGCTGAACATTCACAGATAAATAAACAAGCATAGCAAAATATAAAACGTTATGAAGGCACAAAAAGCAACCAGAACTGTTTTTGTAGCACTGTCGATTAGTATTTTGATCATGTTGATTCTGGGGGATCTGAATTGGTGAGTTTTGTGTCACCCGTATCTAGCCAATAAACCCAATCATTGAGAATCATCAATTGTCCAAAACCTATTTTATCCTTGAACAAAGATGAGCACAAAAGTGCTTGGATCCTAGTCAAACCCCACCTGAGTAATCCTTCCAGGAGGTTGTCATCTGTTGCCTTGGTTGTTTATGACTGGCCGTGTACATTGACAACTTCCTAGTGGGATTGATCACATATGTTCAGACTAGGATTTGAACATGTCTGATTTTATACCTATTCTTGAACCAGGAGCAGTGATTTTCATGGGCGATACTTGCCTTACTCCTTGCTCCAGCAGCCATCTGGTGATTATACTTTCCTTATTTCTGTTTCCTATCATAACATTTTGCAGACAACTAATCTTTCTTCCTAATTGTAGACCAAAATGTAGTGTGCTACATTTCTTTGGTTAAAAAACAAACAAATCAGTGTATATTATTTAATCTTTGTGAACGTTTTAGAGTCTACAATCTATGACAGCTTCCATCCATCTATTTGACTGGTCCCCTTGTCCCCTGAAGCCTAATCTAGAAGGTGATTCAAGACACAGTTTAAAGATGACTTCATCAAGTACAATAGAGTGCCAATACTACACAAAAACCCTTTAAATTGTATATTTACCATACCAAAAGGGAGCAGATAAGAGACATTGGGCCAGATTCACAGAGCCGTAACTCCTGTCTAACTGGTGTTAGACCGGAGTACTTTCACTTAGTTTGAATCCTCAAACCATGAAAAGACGACTTTGCGCTTCAATCCGACTGGCTTACGTGTTCGTACGCCTTCGGATTTACGCTGCAATAAAATTGCGGCCGCTGGGTGGACTTCCCATTGTTTTCTGCGTCGGGGTATGCAAATGAGCTTTTGCCGTTGATCCCCGAAATTACGATCTTCAATCGCAATCTCTTACAGCCCATGTTAAGTATGGCCGTCGTTCCCGCGTCGAATTCCAATGTTTTCCGACGTCTTTTATTGTTTTTTACGTAAGTCGTCCGGGAATAGGAATGTCCGTAAACGATGCTACTAAAAAAAAATGACGTAACAACGTTATTTCGCGCAATGCACGGCGGGAAATTTCTGAACGGAGCATGCGCAGTTCGATCGCCGCGGGGACGCGCCTAATTTAAATGCTTCACGCCCCCTAATCGCGTATTTCGATTACGCGGCGAGAAATAGACTACGCCGCCGTATCGTACGGGCAAAAATCTACCAGAATTCGTTGTAGAGCCTGGTAAAATACGGCTGCGTAGCGTATCTCGGATACGCTGCGTAAATGTACGTGTACCTGAATCTGGCCCATTAATTGTTGGGGTTTACATACACTTTTCCATTTTGAAATTTAAAACTGATGCCTCACATGTGGTAATACATTTCTTTGAAGTATATGTTTACCTTTTAATATATGTTATTTATCCATGTTTTTTCGATCGACAAGATTTGAACTAAAATGCCTAATTGTTGTTCTGTGTAAGAGCGTTGCTTAATATATAAGCTAGCTCTTAGACTTGTCAGCATGTACTGCTTCTTTTACTGAGTCTTCTTTGACCTGCACTATGCGTGACTGGTTAGGGTGACTTGAACAGCCATTTTGTCTACCAACACAGGGGCTCAAACTGTTAACAGATAGCAAAGAGAAACCAGCAACACATTAATAAGGACACAGCAAAGTGAAGAAGAGTAATAGAGAGAGAGAAAGATAGGTAATTAAACATACCTTAGAAAATGATAAATGCTCAGCAAATATGCCACAGGCAAAATCATTTTATAAATGTGATCTTTAACCAATTAAGCCCCGAGCCTGTTTTTCAGATTCAGTGTTTACGAGACTAAAACATTTTTTTTGCTATAAAATTACTTAAAACCCCCAAACATTATATATATTTTTTTCTAACACCCTAGAGAATAAAATGGCAGTCATTGCAATACTTTTTGTCACACCGTATTTGCACAGCGGTCTTACAAGCGCACTTTTTTTGGAAAAAAATCACCTTTTTAAATTAAAAAATAAGACAACAATAAATTTGGCCCAAATTTTTTACATATTGTGAAAGATAATGTTATGCCGAGTAATATGATACCCAACATGTCACGCTTAAAAATTGCACCCGCTCATGGAATGGCGTCAAACTTTTACCCTTAAAAATCTCGATAGGCGTTGTTTAAAATTTTTTACAGGTTACATTTTTTGAGTTACAGAGGAGGTCTAGAGCTAGATTATTGCTCTCGCTCTAACGATCGCGGCGATACCTCACTTGTGTGGTTTGAACACCGTTTTCATATGCGAGCGCTACTCGCGTATGCGTTCGCTTCTGCGCGCAAGCATCTTCGGGACGGGGCGCTTTAAAAAATATATATTTTTGTATTTATTTTTATTTATTTTACAATTTTTAACACTGAAATAAAAAAAAAATAAAAAAAAATCACTTTTATTCCTATTACAAGGAATGTAAACATCCCTTGTAATAGAAAAAAGCATGGCAGGTCCTCTTAAATATGAGATCTGGGGTCAAAAAGACCTCAGATCTCATATTTAGGCTTAAATGCAAAAAAACAAAATTAAAACTGTCATTTTTTCAAATGACAAAAAAAAAGTTTCTTTAAGACGCTGGGTGGGACTGACGTCACTTCCGCCCAGCAGAGCTAAGGGGAACGGGTGAGGGACATTTTTCCCTCATTCGTATCCCCAGTCAGCAGCTGACGGCTACGGTAAGCGGCGGAGCGCGCGGGAGAGCGGCGGGAGGGGCCCTCTCCCACCATCGATAACAGCGATCTCGCAGCGAATCCGCCACGGAGACTGCCATTATCGTGTGCAGGACCGCCCACTGAAGAGATGGATATCTCGGTTGTGGCAGCAGCTGCTGCCTTTACCGAGATATCCATCTTCAAAGTGCCGATGTATAACGGCGGTGGGCGGTCGGTAACTAGTTAAACAGTGTTTTAGTGGTTGATTTTGTTAATCAATTAGTAGTTGAGATATCCTTTATTGGTAATTTAACATATTCCAGTTCTAGCTGTAGTGCAAAAATGTAGTCCAGGTTAGAGTTTAAATGTAATTTAAAATTTACTATTGCACAATAATTTAACTGTTTCCTGACCAGCTGCCGCAGTTATACTGTGGCAGGTTGGCTCCCTTGGGCGAGCCAGTGTAGCTGTACGTCGCCCGCTTTAAGAGCAATGCATGTGTCCGGCGGTTGCGATGTCTGCCTGGCACCCACGATCACTTCTGAGAGAGACAGAACAAAGGTCTGTCAATATAAATACTGTATTTATTGGCATATAACACTCACTTTTTTACCCTGAAGATAGAGGGTAAACTGTGCCTGCGTGTTATACGCAGGGGGCTGTGGAAAGTTTTTTTCCTGAAACTTCCCTCTTGAAGTTAGGGTGCATGTTATACGCCTGTGTGTGTTATACGCCGATAAATATGGTAGTTAGAGACACTTCCTAGGTAACACATTTAACCCCTTGATTGCCCCTAGTGTTAACGCCTTCCCTGCCAGGGATATTTATACAGTAATCAGTGGCTATTTATAGCTCTGATCGCTATATAAATATCAATGGTCCCAAAAAAGTGTCAAAAGTGTCTGATCTGTCTGCCGTAATGTTACAGCACCAATGAAAATTGCAGATTGTTGCAATTACTAGTAAAAAAAAATATAATAAAAATATCCCCTATTGTGTAGATGCTATAACTTTTGCGAAAACCAATAAATATTAGACGTGCATTAGTTTTCGTCCGAACACACAGAATATGAAAACCAAAAGATCCAACATAAACAAATGCTTTATTTTTTAATTTTTGTTGGTCGAATGTGCCTAACCTTAACTCTATTAGTCCAATATTATTCTACATAGAGAGAAAAGATTCGACATGATGAATGTTATTGGCTGATTGTAACCAAAGAGGAGGAGCAGTAAAATGGCTAGAATTAACTTGACAATTCAACATGAATGACTAGGATTCGACAAAGCATCGAAAAAAATACAAACATCGAATCTGTAATTGAAGGTTTATGATGTCTGTTGATAGTTCTAATGCCGCGTACACACGGTCGTTTTTTGCGATGAAAAAAACGACGTTTTTTAAAACGTCATTTAAATTGATCGTGTGTGGGCAAAACGTCGTTTTTTTTGTCTTAAAAAAAACGACCAAAAAAAAATTCCAACATGTTTGAATTTTTTGTGTCGTTTTTCAAAACGTCGTTTTTTGTTTCACAAAAAGTCACCGTGTGGAGCAAAAACGTTGTTCAAAACGACGTTTTTCAACCCGCGCATGCCCAGAAGCTAGTTATGAAGCAAGCTTCAATGGAAAAGAGTGGTGAACGTAACCTTGCTTTTTGTGAAAAAACGATGGTGTGTATGCAACATCGTCTTTGAAAAGTGACGTTTCAAAAACGTCGTTTTTTACTTCACAGAAAACGTCGTTTTTTTTCATCGCAAAAAACGACCGTGTGTACGCAGCATAAGAAGATTTGACGGAGCAGCTAAACTGTACGACGCTGCAATCATATATGTTGGTTGCCTAGTAATAATAATTAATAAATATAATTATTACTAGTCATACACCATTAGAATTCTACTAACTTGTAGGCGGAACATTCGACAGGAAAAGTATGATTGCAGCGTCGTACAGTTTCGCTGCTTCGTCAAATCTTTTTTGAACATTCGACAGACAGTCAGACCCCATAAGCCTTCAATGACAGATTCAACCCTAATTTGTTCGGATTTTCAGACTAATGCAATTTCCAACGAAAAACAAAATAAATAAAAACAAATTTCGGGAGTAACTAAATAAATATATATATATATATATATATATATATATATATATATATATATATATATATTTTTAATTGTTGCTTTTATTTGGTTTATAGCGCAAAAAATAAAAACCACAGAGGTGATCAAATACCACCAAAATAAATCTTTATTTGTGGGAAAAAAAAGGATGTAAATTTTGCTTGGATACAGAGTCACAGTGCCATATAGCAAAACATGGCCTGATCATTAGGGGGGCAAATCTTCCGTGGCTTAAGTTGTAAAAAAAAAGGATGTTTTAAGAAAAAGGGAAGATATTGTTATTGCTTATACCAACCTACTATTTGACATCCCTAAATTATTATTTGGAACAGAGTAGGAACCCTTCAAGAAAAACAAATTTGAATTACCTTATTATGTGTTAAATAATGTTTTTTTTAGAACTCAGAACTTGTGTGGAATTCAGAAGGCTCTTACTAAGCTGAGGAAGCAACAGAAATTAAAATGACTTCCTACACTGGTTCTACTGCTGCTGTAAAAAATATTTTGATTACGGTACTTCCGCAGATGTCTAATTGAGATCCCCATGGATATGTCTTATTCTTAAATCCTCAGAGCACCTTCCAATAATTCTCAGCACTGGTTCTTATAAGATTGTTATTAGAATCTTTATTACAGTTATTAACATGGAATGTGTTATTGAAACTGAAAATACACTGCAGGTTTTTTTTTATTTTACAATATTACATTTTGCTACCCAAGGGTGCAGAGAAGTACATAGCTAGAAAATCAGTGTTATCCTATTGCAATAGGTGGAAGAAAATAATTTACATGATATATCATGATGAACTTTTGCCTTTAATGCAAATACACACATCAGTACATTCATTCTAAATTTTGTGGCAAGATGGGAAAAAACACTCAACAAAAATGACCTGCATTTTTTTTTTTATTGGCAAGATGGTGTGGTGAATCTACCATTCCCATACATACTTGTGTGTAGTGTTAAAAATTCAAGTGCATCACCAGGGAAATAGAGAGGGTGAATTATAGACTGCAATAAAAAAACTGATAGGTGCTCTAATCCCTATACACTCTATCCAAATCAAAGAAAAACATTGTTTTTTCTTCCGTCTGGCGGATCGGATGAATATGGACACACGGTCCGTATTCATCCGATTCCCCATAGGGGAGAGCGGAGAAAAGACACAGACACTGTGCGGGGACCGCCCTGTCAGCTGACAGCTCAGCGGGGATTTACGGACACACACGTGGCGAATCAATACGCATCCGCTCCGTGTGAAAGAGCCCTTAGTTATACATTAAAGGAAAAACAAAAACAAACAAAAAAAATAAGCAAAGGCAGCAGTCAAGCTGCAATATATAACATTTTTATTTTCGGGTTTAATGCTAACGTTTGGCTCCATGCACACTGGAAGCTAAAAAAAGATATAAAAAAACAGTAGCTTTGCAGGGAGCCTTTCAACGTTTTTTTAGTGCTTTTGCAAAAGCGTTATTAGCGTTTTTCAGTGTAGCTTTTTTTCAATGGATAAAAAAAACGCAAAAAAAATGCTGGGGAGCAGCGTTTATTAGCGATTTTCAGCATTTTTCACTTTTTAGCGATTTTTCCCCGCCGAAAAACGTTACTTTGAACACAAATTTCTGGCGTTCAGAAAAAAGCCCATAAACTCCACTGCTCAATAACACTAAAAAACGTCCACAAGAGAATACGGGAATTATAAATGGAATCAGGGACAGGGGGGGGGTTGGGGTAAAAAGGACAATTAAAGATGGACAGTAGGGAAAGACTGGAGAAAATAGGGAAACATGACACCCTACTAAATAGAGGGGGAACTGAAACCTGGAGGAGAAACTTCAGGGCTTTGCAGCTAGGTGAACCCCAGACGTAAACAATTAGCCTCTATTTACCCCTACCCTGCCACCTCTAAGTTTCTTTTCTAGCCCTAACAAATATAAGGGGCTACAAGACAATAAGTGACTGTTCTGTATATATGTTTTGTTATAATGTGATGAATAAGAAATTACTGTTGTAAAACCAATATTTCCTAAATAAAAAAGAAGGATTAAATTAAAAAAAAAAAAAACGTCCATGTGTGCATGGACACATAGGCTAACATAGAGTGCAGTTTATTGGCTTCTAAAAAAAATGCCAAAACGCCAATAAACTACAGTTTGTCAGCTTCAGTGTGCATGGAGCCAAAGCCATTAAAAGCTATCTTAAAAAAGTCAAAAACAATTATTAAAGCAACAAACCTAATTTTAAATAATAATAATAATAATAATAATAATAATAATAAAAACTGACCTACTCCTCCCTAGAGAGAATCTTGTAACAAACCGTGATAGGCAGATCCAAACATTGTACTAGGGTTTGATTGGCAGATCCATATACTATGAAAAGTATTATGCCGCGTACACACGGTCGATTTTTGCGATGAAAAAAAACGACGTTTTTTAAAACGTCATTTAAATTGATCGTGTGTGGGCAAAACGTCGTTTTTTTTGTCTTAAAAAAAACGACCAAAAAAAAATTCCAACATGTTTGAATTTTTTGTGTCGTTTTTCAAAACGTCGTTTTTTGTTTCACAAAAAGTCACCGTGTGTAGCAAAAACGTCGTTCAAAACGACGTTTTTCAACCCGCGCATGCCCAGAAGCTAGTTATGAAGCGAGCTTCAATGGAAAAGTGTGGTGAACGTAACCTCGCTTTTTGTGAAAAAACGATGGTGTGTATGCAAAATTGTCTTTGAAAAATGACGTTTCAAAAACGTCGTTTTTTACTTCACAGAAAACGTCGTTTTTTTTCATCGCAAAAAACGACCGTGTGTACGCGGCATTACTGGAGCAGATCACACAACAGCTGGCACAGGAGATATTTAGTTATTTGATCATTTTTCTATTAAATGCATTGTGTGTGTATATGATGTCAGTGGCTTTAATTTCGGTTAAGGAATAATGATTTCAAGTTGTTTAGCTCAAATAGATCGGACTGATTATTTATATGCAAAAGTAGTACAGGCATGGATTAATAGCTTAGAAGACTGTTATATGAAGATGGCTGCCAACTCTTTAATACCTTGTCAGAGCTAGCTCACTAATGAAGACATGTGGGGCACTTAGCTAACATAATACCACCATTACAGGTATTCATTTATACACATCACACATAGTTACATTACTAATAAATGCAATACAATTACCCATAAATGGAAGGGTTACATCACTGAAATGTATCTCAGGCTGTCATTTACAGTAATAGCAATCACACAACAAATGAATTCAAAGTAATGTAATTTGATGAATACCTAGTATTGTTCACTCCTCTATTGCAGAAATGGAAATGGACCATCTCTGATGATAATACTTCACTAATGTATTTGCATTAGCATTTAGTACTACTGTGCATACAGTAAATTAATGAAGGCACACCCGTACTAAACCGTTTTCATTTAGCACTCATAAATAGTTTGCATTATTGCAAAAATGTGATGTTATGAATACTAATGACAGCTAGTTCCAACAAATTCTACCAGAATTATATCTCCCATTTCAAAATACTTTGAAACATTAATCACTACTTTATATTTAAAATATTGCTAAATAAAAAATATAATGAAAAAAATAGAAGAAAAAAAATAGATATCTTAATGAAAGAAATGTGCAGTGAAAATCTTGCTGACATTTTTATGTGTTATGACCTGCAATTCTCTGTGAATTGCTTAGGAAATTGGCTTATACACAAAGCTTATTTATTATTATCATTTTATTTTATTCTTTCCTTTCATGTCACTCTCTATATAAAGATTAATTCTTATGTACATCGAATATCAATCCATACTCAAAGCATAAATACACTTTAACATGAACTGATCCCACTCAAAAGCCAGTGGATTCAATTATTAAAGTGTATGTAAAGCATTCTGTAGCTATCCTGTCACTGGTGACAACTTGCGAGTGCCAGGATCAATAGGGAGAGAGACACAAGTATTTGTCGTCCCTGTATATGGATCCTGCCTGTGGTGAATTGTAACCATGGACAAACTTCAGGTTTGGATCAAACTCATGTTCAACCTTAACCCACTGAGTCCAGCTTGTTGGGAGGCCCCCCCCCCCCCAGCGTGCTGATGAGATCCTCAGACAGTTTTTTTTACATATAGCAGCCTACCAGTGATCTGTTATTTTGCAATTAACCATCATGGGGTTGGGTCAACATTGTTAGGTTCATGGTGTCTTGCAAGGAGGGGAGTCTTTGACATCCCAATGATAAAGGCATATTGCCTACTATGTTTTTTTTTGTTGTTTTGTTTTGGGGGGGGCAGCATGTTTGCTGCCCCCTTTTCTGGCCTCCCAAGCTGCATGTCTATATAAGGATTTGGCATTCATTTTAAGGAGGGCACACCTTTTTTTAGTTTGTACGAATTGCAAACATAGGGAAAAACAGTGTGGGGACCCCTCTGAGATTCAAACCAGACTATTATCACAGAATGCAGTATGGGGGGGGGGAGGGTCAACTTAAGTCAGATCAAAGGTCAATTTAAATTGTTTCATATCTGTGGCTTTTAATAAAAAAAACACTTGGTAATCCTGCCATGAAGGTTGTTGTTCGTGAACTTTTAGTTATAAGGTGCCATTGCTCTGTCCCTGTTTACTGGTTTGGTGATTTTGTTACCAAGCATGCCTCTGTTGAAGGCTGCAAGAGGCTGTTTCAACACAATACCTGCATTACAAACATTACCCAGGCATGTCCACTGTTGATTATATCAGTAAACCCATCCTGCATGTCAGGATGTGACTACAAAGAGGCTCTAGAAAACTACAGTAGCACCATTATGATGCAACCAATTGAGAAAAGTGGGTGAAAGCAATTACTGAAAAAATAAAAGCAACTATGATACACAGTATTAAAAAGATATTGTTTAATAGAAAAAATAAATACAACAACAAACATTAGGTTTTAAGGCCAAGTAGCAAAATACATATCATCTGAGATAAAATAGCATTTTTTTACATCTAAACTGATGTCATGTGATGTTACATTTCTCGTACAATAACCGCAGGTTGGGGAAAACATTTCCTATCTGGTTATCTAAATGGAGTAGAGTGCTGTTATAAAATTATACCAATATGGCATTTAGTATGACAAGTCTAAGTATCCCATATGAAAAAGAACAACTTTGTATTATAGAATACTAAGCAAATGCTCATTTATTCTGGTGTTAATAACTTTCATGAGCATCATGAACCTATGGCAGGATAGATTTCTGCCAATTAATGGAAACATTTTGAGTTGGTGTTCACAATACATGCTAAGGGCCATATTCACAAATAAGTTACGTTGGCGTATCTCGAGATACGCCGCGTAACTTCTAGGATGCACCAGCATATCTTTTTTCTGTATTCAGAAAGCAAGATACGCCAAAATTTTGCTTAGATACGACCGCCGTAAGTCTCTTATGCCGTTGTATCTTGGTTGCATATTTGTGCTGGCCGCTAGGTGGCGCTTCCATCGATTTACGCATTGAATATGCAAATTAACTAGATACGCCGATTCACGAACGTACTTGCGCCCGATCTAATTTTTTTACGTCATTTGCGTAAGTGTAAGTCCGGCGTAAAGTTACCCCTGCTATATGAGGCGTACGCAATGTTAAGTATGGACGTCTGGACAGCGGCGAATTTTCCATTGTTTACGTTGTTTGCGTAAAACGTTCGCGAATTGGGCTTTGCGTAAGTTACGTCCACGTCTAAACCAATGAGTATTTGCGGCGTAATTTTGAGCATGCGCACTGGGATACGTCCACGGACGGCGCATGTCATTCGTAAAGAGCGTCAATTACGCGGGGTCACGATTCATTAACATGGGTCACGCCCCCTACCTGCCTATTTTGAATTAGGCACGGTTACGCCGACCCATTTACACTACGCCGCCGTAACTTTGGGCGCAACTATTTTGTGAATACGGTACCTGCCTCTCAAAGTTACGGCAGCGTAGTGTAAATGAGATACGCTACGCCCGCACAAAGATACGCGGCTGTACGTGCATCTGGCCCTAAGTTTTCTTATTTATACTTACGAGTAAAGAAACAGTCAATATGGTTAAAAATTAACTGTCTTCTGGATTCCTGGATTTGTGTGTTAGCCTGTATTGGAAATTGTACTTATTTTCTGGTTTTATTTTTAAAACACCAGTTTTTCAGAAACATCAAGGGAGCACAATGGCCTTAAGTGCCTTAAATGGAGATACCTGCATGACTTTAGTAGTATGTATGATTTTTTCCTTGATGGTGACATATTTACATACTGATTTCTGTCTTAGAATATCTTAGCCTATGTATTCTCAGTAGAAAATATTTTATACCTAGGTATTATTGTATAGACATCCCAGCATGGTAGCAAACAATTATGTGCAAGTTATCACTAAGATTCCAACTAGAGAATCCAACTAGAGAATCATAGATAATGCTGCAAATAATCACATTGATTGCATCAATAGGTCCATGTACTTTGCCAGTCTTAAATCTCAAATATACACATTTATTTATTAAGTGAGTGTGAATGTGCAAGTGGAATTTTAGACTATAAAGAAAAATAAATAAAAGATAGAAGTATATTAGTTTAAAAGATTTACTACATTGTTACAAAAACCCAGATCCTCATGTCCCACAGACTACAAATAACAGAATCTAAAGTCTTTGCCATGGTTTCACCTGGTCTTTAAGCTGTGTCCATTGCTCAGAAACTGAAGAATGTGGTAAAAAAAAGGGCAATAGAAAACAAGGACTAGAGTGTAACATTTTTTGTCTGTAGCTGTAGGCATTGTGGAGAAAGTTTATCTTCAAATTTCACAACAGAAACAGCTTCTTTCCTCTTTCCTCTTGTCCTTCCTATGACAATTAATGCTTCTTTACCCTACGCCGGCGCAACGTTGAGAGGCAAGTATGAAATTCACAAAGAAAATGCGCTCAACGTTGAGCCAGCAACTCACAAGAAATTCACAAAGAAAATGCGCCCAATGTTGCTCTGGCGTAGCGTATATTCGTCGGCGTAAGCCGACGTAAGTCAAAGTAGGTGGAAGTGGGCTGGAAGTGGGTGTGTTGCATGGTAATGAAGCGTGACCCCATGCAAACGATGGGCTGAGCGTCTTTAAAGTAAAAAAATGAACGGCGCATGCATCGTAACTTGGACGTATCCCCGTGCGCATGCGTACAACCACGTCGAAATAACTGCCTAAGATACGTCGAATCACTGCCTACAACGAGAATGTAACCTACGCCCAGCCCTATTCACGTAGTACTACGTAAACAACGTAAAATACGACGGCTGTTCCCTAGTCCATACCTTTGCATGAGTTGCGCCTCCTATATGAGGAATAACTTCACACCGGTCATAACCCTTACTCAAATCGCTTAAAACATGCACCGGGCGCAAGTGCGTTCATGAATCGGCGTATCTCCCTCATTTGCATATTTGCATCACAAATCAATGGAAGTACCAAATGCGTCCAGCGTAACTATGCGCCCACTATACTAAGTTACGTCGGACGGATGAAGTCAGTTTTTTGGCATATCTTAGTTCTATGGGTACGATGCGTTGATACGACGGCTCATATTGACGCGTATATCAGGATACGTCGGCATAAGTGCTACGTGAATCCGGGCCAATGTGTTTAGAAAGTGGACAATGGAAAATAAAGACTCAGCCCGCGTACACACGATCGAATCTATCTGCTGGAAATGGTCTGACAGACCGTTTCAGCAGACAAATTTGATTGTGTGTACGTGCGGACAGACAGATTTTTCCAGCAGACAGATTTTAAAGCATGCTTTAAAATCTGTCTGCTGGAAATCCATCCGTCCCATATGTCTGCTGGTTAGTACGCTAACCAGCAGACATATCTGCCCGCACATGCATCGAATGGATTCGACGCATGCGCGGAAGTGTTTTACTTTCTGGTGCGGTGACGTGGCGGCGTCAACGTCATCGCCACGTCACCGCGCTGTCTGCCGGCGGGGATTTTGGTTTGATCGTGTGTACAGTGATCAAACCAAAATAGCCCAGCAGACAAATCTGGTCAAATCGGTCTGTCAGACCTATTTGAACAGATTTATTTAATGGTGTGTACAGGGCCTAAGGTATAACAACTTGCTGTTATAACAACTAATGTTTGGAATTTCTTCCCAAAGTGAATCCATGGCTATTTACATTAAGTATCAGCATATTTTTACCAAGCAGTAAAAGCACTTTACACTTGAGCAATTTTCAGCTTGTACCCTATGCTCAACTATGCTCAACATGCAGAATACCATTCTTTTGAATTGTTCTTGTTGACACTCAAACTCTCAGCAACTGCACATGCTGTGCTCTACACTAAAAAAATATACATGAGCTTTTTAGACCTCAGTAGGTAAGCTGACATGTTTGTACATTTTTGCACATGTTTTTGCACCTTAAAAACTGCTTTTCCTCCTCTACCTAGTCCGGGAAAAAAACTTTTGAAACGTGATACTCATGCAAAAACACTTGCACAAAGTTTGTAAAATGCCAAAAAAGCTTAACAATCAATAGAAATATGCTCTGTTCAGGTGTGAATGCAGGCTTACTTTCTATTGCTGCGAAATTGTGGCAGTTTGCTAGGCCTGTTAGGTGAACAAACAGCAGGTGCTTGTAAGCCGCTAGAAACTCTGTTAGTCTGTTCGTCCAATATTTAAAAATTAATTACAGTACTTCACAGTACAAACATCCAAAGGGATCAGTGATCACTTTTTTTAAATCTTGTTTTCTGTGTGCATATTTTAAACTCTATAGTCTTGCACAGGTGCACTTGAATTGAAGAACAATATGGTGCTGCTGTTGACACTGTACTTAGAAAGCAAACAATGTGATCTTGGTCAAACCCTTCTAATTCAAATTTAAATATATTGAAGTGTTCACTGGCCACCATTGTCCTTAAAACATTGTAAATGTTCCAATTTGCTTTTAGGGGGAAAGTCATTCCATAGTAATGTACAGAAGATGGTGTTTACAATGTATTCTTTTTTTTTAAAGATTTATCATCGGGGCGTTATGAAGAAAATATAGTAATTGAAGCATAATTATAATTTTAATTCTATCCCAAAACTTGGTTAAGAGAGGAAATATGTCAAGGCAACAAAAATCTCTAGGATTAGGGGTAACCCAGCTGTTTGAATATTTAAACAAAGTTGTAGTTGAAAATGGGCAAGGAAATTGGGCCACTGGCTGCATATCGTCACCATCTATTAACATCAAAGTGGATTTTGCCCAGTTAATGGTGAGTCCTGAGTAAACCTCAAACTCTATAATGGTGTCCTTCACCTCTTGCAAAGAAGATTCAATATCACCAAGCAGTAGTAGGGTGTTGTCAGCAAATGACATTTTCTTGTGGATTTCACCATATCAGAATACTATTTTGTACAGGTTGGAGCTGAGCCAGTGGCTCAATAGCCAGGGAAAACAGGAGGGGTGACAGATTTCACCACTCCCTAGTTCCCCTAGCTAAGGCAAAGGCCTGTGACATTCTTTCTGATTCTCACCTGTGGGTCACTGTATAGTAGAAGGGCCAGAGAGATGTATAAATCCCCTATTTCAAATTTATAGCTAGCATGGCCCATAAATAGTTCCAATCAATACTATCAAATGCCCTAACGGTGCCTAGTGTTAGCAAGGCACTCTGACCTTTTTTATCAGCTGAGTTTTCATATTGATATAAAGTCATTGTAGACTGATAGCTGTGGATTTATGTGATATAAAGCCTGCCTAAACAGAATGTACAATTGACATGATAACCTCATTCAGTCTAAAAGTAAATACCTTTGCCAGAATCTTGACATCTCTTTGCAACAATGATATAGGCCTATATGATCCAGGGTCTACCTGATATTTACCTAGTTTTACCAAAAGCATAATGTTGTCCCTAGACATAGAAGATCGTAAATGTTGGCCAGCTAAAGAGGGAATTAAATACTTCTAGTAAATGCAGGAGCACAGATTCAGCAAAATGTTTTTATGTTTCCATTGGTAAAACATAATCACCCGGAGCTTGGCAATTGGGGAAGGAACTGGCTGTCTTCTAGGCCTACTCAAGGGTAATTAGAGCATTTAGCTTTTGTCGCTGAGCATCTGAAAGGGTTGGAAAAGATACCCTCTGCAAGTACCTTTCAAGCTTATGGGAGAGAGTTAGCTTTTTGGACGATATAGATCTTCATAAAGAGTATGAACAATACTGTCAGAGCATGATCTGATATCCAGAATAGCTGGGGTTCTCTTATGAGATTGACTATTTTAGCCAGAGGTCGAACAGCTTTCGTCCCTTCCTCAAAAAATACCAATTTAGAAAATAACCATTTGGGATCTGTTGAAAAGGAGAGCAGATGGTCCAGGGCTGACTGAGTCAATATCTATATTTATACAGGCAGGTGGGGATCATCGTCCTCCTGAGGGGGTTAAGAACCCCTCTTAAGTTCCATGACACTAGAAGGATGTCATACATACTTAGCAAAATAATAAGTGATCATAGTAAGGGCAATCCACAGCTGTCCGTTGGGTATTCACAAAGTAACAGGTGACATGCGCAGAGGCCAGCAATATGCAGTCCAGAATAACAGCGTGATAGGTTGCTCTGGACTAAGTAACCAAAAACAGAACTAAAAATTGAGCATGACCATGACCCAGCATGGTAAGGCCACCTGCTCAGATGCCATTGTTCAGTTCCAAGAAGATCCTATAAGCACTGGCGGGTTAACTTTGAGCACACCCACTGGATGTAAACAACAATAAAGATAGAGACAAATAGAAAACATGCTGCCAACAGGGCAGAATAGTCCCCATACATAACTCCACAGATTGTAATATTGAGGCTTAAGCACATTGCTGTTAAAAACTTGCAGTGTTCCTCTCTCATCTATAAAACCAGTAAGTTGTCCCCCAGCCAGAGAACAGAAGAAACATAAGGATGCTGCACTGCTCACCAACAGTACTAGCTCTGGCTGACTACAAATGTCAGTCATCTTCCGCAGCCTCCGGGTGGGTGCAAAGACATTGATTGTCACTGTTGCGCCAATATGAGGCTTCCGTTTCTGTATCAAAAAGTGAGCTTACCCTTGTACCTTGTGACTCTCAATTTGGCAGGGTAAAGCATCGCATAGGGCAGCTTAAGACTTTGCAACCTTAGCCCTGTGATTTTGAATAAATAGGTGGGAGTACACAAACCACAGGTTGGACTGTGGGTGTCTCAAAGTAGTGCAGTGCCACGTCCTAGTTATAGCATATAGGTTGTTGTTGGAGGAAGACAAAAGTGGACTTTATAGGCACTAATCGTTGAAAAAAGTTATTTTATTGATGCAATCCCACATATAGGTAATTGAATCAACAGTAAAAAAAACATACATTTATAAAATACATAAAAAACAAAGAAAAAAAATTATCACAAAAATGTCAATAGTTTACAGAGTATTTAAACCAGAAAAGACCGGTCCACGAGAGACAGAGTTAATGATGGCTAACATGTATATGTATGTTAAAAAAAAAACAGCTCTACATGTTTCGTGGGGGTCCGCTTCATCGGGAGCTATTGATATTTCATCCACGATAATGGATACGGTTCAGTGTTGAACTCGGTAAAAGAGACTGATTCTAATCAGTCAGGTGTGTATTAATTAAATCAAGTGGTTCTGGTAATGGAGGCATGTGGGAGTATATCTAAAAAGGTCCAATAGGTGGTGCACTGGTCACACTATTTAGTTAAGCAGTGTAGAGAGCAACAGAGGCCATCGTAATGGAATAGGGATATTTGACCCAGAAGTTACCAAGATTGGGTTCAAAAGTGTATGAGAGCCAGTAAGCACTATATGGACTGAATACTTGATGTTGCCAGAACAGATCGTGATGCCAGATACACCAGCCGTGTATGTAAACGCCTGTATGTGAACCTTAGCCCTGTGATGTTGAACTTCAAGGGAGAAGTCCAGAAGACCTAGCACAATTTATCTATCTCTGTAATTTAGGAGGTGCACTAGAATGAGTCTGGGAGTATTGCCCAGTGGCAGTGGGTTCAGGTGTGTCCTGTGAGCTCTCTCTACAGAGATGAAAGAAGTAAAGGCCTCCTTACTAAAAATCTCCAGTAGCTTGTATTCCATAAATACTGTGGCATCTTGTATCCTACCTAAAACACACTGACCTTTTACTGACTTTTAGCCCTGATTCTAACACTAACCTGGACCAATCCCTAGTCTATTTATTTACATTGTGATTACATTTTCTTTTCTGTGCAGTTGAGAAATATACAATGGGCCAGATTCATAGAGCAATTACGCCTGTCTAACTGGTGTTAGACAGGAGTAATTTCAAATTTCGCGCGCCGAACCATGATACGGCGGCTTCGGGCTTCGATCCGAGAGGCTTACGTCTTCATAAGCCTTCGGATCTACGCTGCCATCTATTTGCGGCCGCTGGGAGGAGTTTGCGTCGTTTTGATGCGTCGGGATATGCAAATGTTTTTTTACGGCGATTCCCGAAGATACGAGTGGTCGTCGCAATCACTTTCGTCTATTTTTTTGTACGTAATGTTAGAGCAGCTTTTTGCTGCTCTAACGTTACGTAGCCCATGTTAAGTATGGCCGTCGTTCCCACTTCGAATTGATTTAATTTTTTTTTTTGTTTACGTAACTCGTTCGGGACTAGGATCGCCCGTAAACGACGCTACCTAAACAACGAATGACGTCACGACGTGATTTCGCGCAATGCACGGCGGGAAATTTGCGAACGGAGCATAATTTAAATGATTCACGCCCCCTACTCATCTATATGGATTGCGACGGGAGAAATACACTACGCCGCCGTCGTTTACTGGACAAAATCTACCTGAATTCCACGTAGAGCCAGGTAAAAAATGGCGGCGTAGTGTATTTCTGATACGCTACGATAATCCATTTCTGTGTGAATCTGCCCCATTGTATCTTATTCTCCATTAAGAAGCAAATAACAAATTACACAGGCAGGTTTTAGTTTGTCATCTTGTAAACTGTGACAATCAATCAAATTCTATCACAGTGAGCAAATGATTGAGAGCCGGTTCTATTGGTTATCACCTGCTTGCTGAATGTAAAGCAGAAATAAATATGCAGTATTCTACTTAGCTTAAATAAATATAAAATATATAGTATTTTTTGTCTTGAATATAATTAATACATATTTGATAGTCCTTGCTTCTACATGTTGGGAAATTGTGGGCTTATCTGTCTTAAGCCACAATTATATTTGTTAATAAAAATATATGGATTTTTCTTAAACTAATGATTGAATATGAACATAAGCAAAGGATAAAATGCTTAAAATAGTACAAGCTGAATTTATTAGGCAAGAATATCAGTAATTGGAGAACATTTTTTTTTTTTTTTAGATGTACCCAAGCATCAGACTAGAATGCATCTGAGCTATTAACTGTAACACTTATTTGAATGCACAGCAACACTTTTTTCAGATCCATTATTTCTCTGCTGAGAGCTACTTAGTGGTAAAGCAAAGCTTTCTACTGTGTTTTTTAAGATGTTCAGTGCACCTAATCAATTTCTGCCCTTTATGCTTCAACAAAGAAGATAATCCTGGCAGGAAACAGTGAAGTTAACATATTTATCTTTAAAAGATACTCCTTTTCTGTAAAAGGAAGCCTGTCATAGTCTATTTCCCTTTCAAGGTTAGATGCATAAATTAGTGGGGATGGGTAGATCTGCAATAGAGAGGTTGGTGGTCAGTCTGCCTTTTTATTTTTAACTTCAGTCCATCAGTCTGATACAGCTAAATAATTAGAGAACATAGATTGACAAGATTTGAGGCAACTAAATTATTCAGAAGTTCTCATGTACTCTCTCTCCTAATGGGCACTGAAATGGACTTCTGGCTTAGAAACGTGACTGCCACTACTGTCTGCATAGGGCTACAACATAATGGTTTCCAATGAGCTACTGTGTAACTGTGAGACCTATCTTTAATGCTTGGTTAATTGTTGACAGATTTTGTAACAGTCTGCTAGGGAACACTTAAAAGGTTGATCTCACTTGGTGTCTGTAATTCCGGAGCACTGAAGGGCACAGTTTAAAGCTGGATTTGCCTTGTACTTGTCTTGCTGGATTTTGAAAAGCCCAGTAAAAGGTTTTTAAAAAAAAAAAAAAAGATTATCGAAGCTAAATCTCACCACAGCTTTCTTAAGTGTAATTGTTGACAGTCACAAAATAATATTTAGGTGCACAGGATATTTGGAAACTATATTGTAATCTTTGACACAGTGTTCCTATATAGCACATGTGTGTGAACAGTGTGTACACTCACACGTGTGTGTATATATTTAAATCAGTGCAAAATTTACTGAAGCCAGACCAACGAGAAGTCAATAATGTATGTGTGTTTAACAGTTGAATTGACAAATCAATAATAACATTTTAACATTTAACATCTTCTCTATCTATCTCCACCCCTAATATATCTAACTTAGATACTATCATTCTACACCATCTATAATGTGCGAGCATATTATTCTAAATGCTCCCACAAGAATTAATATATACAATGATATCTTTTTCCAAAAAATCCTATCCTGGTGTATCCCTGCATGCCCCCTTACTTGCGGCCCCCTAAAAGTTTGCCGTCCTCTTTTTGACACCATGGTAAACTTGGTCTTTACTGCATCCCTCTTATAGTGCTTTGATGCACAAAGGGTACAATTTAGCATTTAAGTACAAATGTTTGTTTAGTCTATATAAATGTATGTCTGTATACTAATAACGGTCCCTTCCTTTTTCTCTAGAACAATCATAGCTCCTGAGGAAGCATTAAATGCGAAACATGTAGAGTCTATGTTTATCTGTACTTGTACCTACAGTAGTCATCAACCAACATTGATTTCTACGCCGGACCATTTCTGGTTACAACGACTATTTTCTGTTGTTCACTACTTTTATTTTGTGATCAATCATATGTGATTTTTAAATGTAGTTTTATAAACGTGTATTGTAATTTTGAATGCAACACCAAAATTATTTTGGTATTGTATCAATAAAAACTCATTTTATGTTTATGACTGGTGCCTATAAAGTCCATTTTCTTTCCAAAACCACAAATCTTTCTAGCTATGTTAGGACGTGGCACTGCAATACTTTAGGTCACCCATAGTCCATCCTATGGTTTGTGCACCTTGAACCTCGTTTTCAACATTTTAACATTGTAGAGGTTTATATGCAGGAGATATATGCTTTAACTGTGAGGTGTACTAACTGTACAAAAAAAGGCTACAATATTTTCTTTATGCACTAAAATATTGAATTTAATAATCCAGGCTTTTACAGCACTATACTGAATAGAGATTAAACGTGCACTGTCAATAATTAAATGTCAGGGAAATCCAATTAACTCCTGAAAGAAAATAAACCATTGGATTATAAACACTCTAATTAACGTGACTGTAAATTCAGTGACTTGGAATCAGGAAAATTAGGATTATGCCTAAGGGCATGCACTAAATGTATGGGCTGAAGTAGAAATACAGGTGAAAGGTTAAGTGCAAAAGTGATCCTTAATGGTAACAGAATAGGATTATCATGCAGTTCAGAAAAAAATCTGGAAATAATACAATCATATAATACATTTAATAAAAGTATCTGTCACAATCAGTAAAAATTAAATGCCCCATCTTTCACATACACCCTATCAGTTCAGTGTTCACATGGTTTATAGTTCTGCAGTATGGGCCAGATTCTCATATGAGATACGACGACGTATCCCCATATACGCTGTCGTATCTCTGTTTTTTTTTGCTGGGTATCTATGCGACTGATTCTTAGAATCGGTTATGCATAGATTTTGCTTAGATCCGAGTTGTTTAAGTCACTTACACCCTCGGATCTAAGTTGCAATGTTACGCTGGCCGCTAGGTGGCGTTCCCGTCGATTTCTGCGTTGAATGTGCAAATGAGCCTGATACACCGATTCCCAAACGTATTTGCGCGTCGTCGTCGTAGTTTACGTCGTTTGCGTAAGCGCAAGGTTACCCCTGCTATATGAGGGGTAACCTTGCATAGGTCCGGCGTACGCCATGTTAAGTATGGACGCCGGGACAGCTTCGTGTTTTTCCGTCGTTTTCGTTGTTTACGTAACTCGTCCTTATATGTTTTTCTAATAGTTCTTAAACCCTAATGTATTTTCAAAGGACAACTCAGAACTACTGCCATTGTCATTGTCCTAGGACCTGTTTATGTAGACTGGTAAGAGACTGATGGTCAGGTACAAGGATTTTTGCTTGTCCTCTGTAGTGCTGGTGCAACAGTCCTGTGAAATTAATAATCTATCACCCAAAGACTTTCTTACAGAATAACTGGAATTTATATTTTTTATGTTCAATATTGTTTATTGAAAAAACATATTTAGCATTACATGGTGGATCTTGGCAGATGTTCCAACTAGAGCATAACAAAGAATAACTCATAAAACATACTTTTACAAGGTAAAAAATTTACAAGGTAAGTAAATTCAAAATAGGTCAGTGTAAAATGCTTACAGTCAGAGATATTGATGAGGGAGGGTTGGGAAGGGATAGGAAAGGAATTGAGGGAAACAGAAGTACCAGCATATTGATCTGATGAAGTACATGTCAACGAAGAACATACAACAAGAACATTATACTTGTACAGTACTTCTGTCTGACCCTTCCCATATATATGAGCATAACTTTCCACCATTATTAGCTAAGACCTGAGTACTACTGGATATGTGGCATAAAGTCCTGCACTCATGGTTTGGGAGATATAACCTATTGAAATTGAGCATACTGCCAAAATACTTATATCTCTTCCAAGCCCTACCTATCAGGATACCCCTTCATATGTTAAAGCGCATTTAGGTAGTTTTTTTATCCCATATGAATTTTATGATCTGTCCTTGTATGGAGTAGAAAAAAGCTTGGGGAACAGGAAATACTACTATGCGAAATAAGTATGAGTTTGGGAAAATAATCATCTTTAATGAGGCTATTCTTTCCAGTCTGGATAGTCCAGAAACTTGCAGTTGGTGGAGTATTTTGGGGAAGTTGTTTTTGAAAGGCTCTAAAGTTTATGCCGCGTACACACAATCATTTTTCCGGTTGTAAAAAATGAAGTTTTTCAGGCTTTATCATTAAAACGGTCTTGCCTACACATGATCGTAAAAAAAAAATGCTCTAGCAAAGCGCGGTGACGTTCAGCACATATGACGGCACTATAAAGGGAAGTTCCATTCGGATGATGGCACCCTTTGGGCTGCTTTAGCTAATTTTGTGTTAGTAAAAGACGATTCACGCTTTTCTATCTGTTACAGCGTGATGAATGTGCTTACTCCATTACGAACAGTAGTTTTACCAGAACAAAGGCTCCCGTCTCATAACTTGCTTCTGAGCATGCACAGATTTTTCACGTCGTTAAAGCCCACACACGACCATTTTTTACAACCCGAAAAATGTCAACGTTAAAAACATTGTGAAAAAATAGAGCATGTATGGAAAAAAAATGCTCGTTTTTCAGAACCCCAAAAATGTTTTGAAGCCCACACATGATCGTTTTTAATGACATAAAAAAACGTAATTTTTTAGAACACGAAAAACGGTCATGTGTACGTGGCATAAGTCATATAGCTGGTTTGGAAGTGGGGAGAGTTTAATTCCAAGGTATGGCATAGCTTAGTTAGTCCAGGTAAAGGGGAGACTATTTTTTAGTAGAGATTCATGTATGCGGACCAAGGTTGGGAGGCAGGAGATTCATCTGGATGCTATGACTTTGGCGAACAGTTTAACATTAGTGTTGGGAAGAGATATACCGTATATCTGTAGTTGGTTGTACAGGTGTGATCCTTATCTGGCTGATTGATCGTAACATGTCTAGTGGGAAGGAACCAGAGCAGGCAGCAGAATTGAAGAGACTGGTAAGATAGGGAGAGAGGATGTTGGCAAATTGCTTGTAATATTCATTATTAAAACCATTTTCACCAGGAGATTTATTGCAGGGGAAAGTGTTATTTACAGTAAGGATTTTATCCCCCCTGAAGGGCTGAGACAACTGGCGTTGATAAGGGGTGATGGATGGTAGGTCGACTGATGACAGGAATTCTTGGATAAGTGGGCCAGTTGTTTGGAGGGTAGTGGAATCCATAGCTAAATTATAGAGGGATGAATAATATTCACTGAAGGCATTTGCAATATCTTGGGGGTTTGTCAGTGATTGTTTTGTGGTGGGGTGGTGTAGGGATGCAATTTCACACTTGACTCTTTAATCTTTAACTTGGTGGGCAAGTAGGGCATTGGCTTTGTTACTTAAAGCATAGAAATTTGCCTGACTAAGTTTAAGGTTGGCTTCAAATTTATAAAGCAGTAAGGAGCAGAGTTTTTTTCTCTGATCGAGAAGTTCATTTACCAATGCTATGAGAGGGGGATGTTTTAGCCTTACTGTGCAACAAAGAACAAATTGGTCAGTATTCGCAAGGTCATTTATTTCGAAAAAGGTATGGTGTTCCTCAGCAATTTTCTGGATATTACCAGATTCTGCTAGAAGGGAAGCGTTGAGTCTTCAGATGTTTGTTCTCCAATAGTGATGGAGACGGGTGCGTGATCAGACCATGTCATGGTTCCAATTGTTGAGTTTTGTAACATCTTGAAGTTCCTGTTTGGATACAAAGGAAAAAGTCAATGCGGGAATAGGACAGTTGGGAGGATGAAAAATAAGAGAATTTTCATTCTGAGCTATGGTGGCAACTCCTGACGTCATGTAATCGATTTGCTGGAGAAAAGGGTTCAGACCAGGGTGGTGTTGCCTGGTGGTCAATTTATATTGAAGTCACCTCCCATGATTACTCTGCCTTTTTGGTTTGAGTCACCTTCTTGTAAAAACGTTTGCAGAAGTGGAGTTGCTGTTTGTTTGGGCCGTATACGTTTACCAATGTGTATGTGATTTGGTTGATATCACAATCAAATAGCGACCCGGAGGATCTACAATGGTTTGGTGCTAGTGTAATGAATCTCAGATGGCTGTTAAGGCTCTGTATTAGCTTTGAGCACAAAGAATAAAAATAATCTGGCAATAGTTTTTTAAAGTGAACTGAGTCGTTTTGGAGGCTGTGAAGTGCGTATCCTGCACTAAAATGATATCATTTTTTTGGGTATTGGCCTATTTGAGTAGTACAGGTGTGTAGTACTGCCCGAGAGGGCCTATGAAAATAGATAGGTTGTTAGGATAAAAGTATTCGTAATATGGCTGGATTAAGGATAGAGTAAGAGGGCAAGTAAAAAAATGAGAGCTCAGAAAGTGAGGGGAAACACCCTCAGCTCAATGTGCAGTAACTACTGCAAAAAAACATTTAGGGGATTTGGTAGACTACTGTGAATCAGGTAGGTCTGCAATCAATAGTACAGGCAGGTGGGTATGAGTGAGCTGTCCATCAACCATTGGTTTAAGAAGTTTAAAGGGCTTGTAAATGTAGAATTTTTTTTCCTAAATAGCTTCCTTTACCTTAGAGCAGTCCTTCTTCACGTACCTCATCCTTTGATTTTGCTTTTAAATGTCCTTATTTCATCTGAGAAATCCTCACTTCCTGTTCTTCTGTCTGTAACTCCACACAGTAATGCAAGGCTTTCTCCCTGGTGTGGAGTGTCATACTCACCCCCTCCCTTGGACTACTGGAGAGTCAGCACACTCTCTACGTTGCAGATAGAGAAAGGAGCTGTGTGTTAGTGGGCGTCCTTACTCTCCTGTAGTCCAAGGGAGAGGGCGAGCACGACACTCTACACCAGGAAGAAAGCATCGCATTACTGTGAAGTGAGGATTTCTCAGAAGAAATAAGGACATTTAAAAGCAAAATTGAAGGATGAGGTAAGTGAAGGAGGACTGCACTAAGGTAAAGGAAGCTATCTAGGGAATAAAATACCTTTACAACCCCTTTAAGAGTAACACAGTTTGTGAGGTATCTTCAGGTATTTTGGTAAGCTCCTCTAGTTTCCATTTGATAGGCAGATTGGTCCCGAGGGTCTGGATTGTCCTCTGGTATAATGCACCAGGCTGTCAATAGTTGAAGGCCCACAGAGAGAGTTCTCACTGCATGGGTCTTATTCTGGTGGGTGATAAGTAGTTTGGTGGGAAACCCCCATTTGTAGGGGATTTTGTGATTCTGGAGTGCTTTGGTTATTGTTGCGAGCTGTCTGCGATTTTCCATTGTCGCTTTGGATAGATCAACGTAAAGGTTGATGCAGGATTGGGGTTCAGGGAGCCTAGCTGTGTGTTTCATAATGTTCTCCTTGACTCTGAAAAAGTGGATGCGGGCTAGTACATCTCTAGATGTAGAGGCTGGGACGTGAGGCAG
The DNA here is from genome assembly GCA_029574335.1 of Rana kukunoris. Taxonomy (NCBI): domain Eukaryota; kingdom Metazoa; phylum Chordata; class Amphibia; order Anura; family Ranidae; genus Rana; species Rana kukunoris. The sequence goes on from CM056049.1 coordinate 332,328,533, forward strand.
TTTAGGAAGTCTCTGCACTCTGTCAATCTCCAGATCACATTCAGTCAGTTCAGGTAATAGTGTACGCATAAAGGACCGTAGGAAATTTTGATTCTGGTATATTCCGGAATTTAATGCTGTTCCTACGGGAGCGGTCTTCTAGGTCTGCAAGATTGAGTCGGATTTGCTGGAGTTCATCTTCATGGTCTGTGACTGTATCTACCATTTCATTATGAGCATTGTACAGATCGCCCATTCTGGATTCTATGTTAATGCGCTGGTTTTGTTGCTGTACAGAGACAGATAGTGAGGATACAGCTGTGGAACAAGCTGTGTAGAGAGTTTGCTATAGAGATAAGAGCTTTTTCTTTGTTTGTTCTGATAGTGGCTTGTCAGATGCAGGGAACGAGTCCAGCATTGATGATTGCTGAGGGGAAGGGAGAGAGAATAAGCAGGAAGTGGTTCTGGCCTCTGTGTAATCTGGCTCTTTTTGACTTGGCAGGGCTGGCTGTGGAGTGTAGAGAGATTGGAAGAGTAGACTCACCCTGATCATTTGTAGATACGGATGTCACAGAGTGCTGAGGGATTTCTTGTCCAGGAAAGAGAGAGGAGAGCCGCACTGAGCTTCTGTGGCAGCTGCCAGTGCCATCTTGGCTGTTTACCATGCCAGAAAAGGAGAAGAATGTTGTCAGTTTTTTAGGTGATTTGTATATCTTCCTCCACTTGGACACCACAGCCGAGTGTTGTGGGTGTGTTAAGGAGCAGTGGAGATTGGGTGTTACTCTGTTTGGAGTAGCTGTGTGACTATAACAGCTGGTTTTCCTGCAGAGCTGTGATTTTAGGCAGCCATTCACTTGTGCCATCAAGCCACCAGGAATTTTATATTGTATGATATAAGTGTTGTTTGTCCAGTACAAACCGTACTGTACCTGAATTATTTTTGTCTCTGTTATTCTCTTACCAGAGACAGTTTCCACAAGTCATAGAACATATTTCTCAAGTTTAAAGAAGCAAATACCAGATTCAGAAATTGAGCCAGTTTTTGTTGGGTTTGTTGGTCTTTATTGGGAATGAGACAAATGTGCTTGAGTTTAGTTCAAGGTGGGTTCAGAGAACATTACAGCAGTTAAAGTGACAAATCAAACCCAAATGTTAAAAATAAGTTCTGCTAGTTTTCAAGGGTAAATAGGTAAGGGATTCTCAAAAAATGGCATGGGGGGCTTGGCACTGCCCCAGTGAACATGTTTCAAAGCAAAACAATATATTGAAAAATTTGATATTGTGGGGAGCAGCAAGTTTGACTCATTTGACTTGAACATCGGGTGTTCTCTGTTCCCCAAATAGGGAAACATTTGGAGTGTTCGCGGCAAATTCGAAAGCTGCGGAACACCCTTTAAAAGTCTATGGGAGAAATCAAAAGTGCTAATTTTAAAAGCTTATATGCATGGTTTTGTCATAAAAAGTGTCTGGGGACCTGGGTCCTGCCCCAGGGGACTTGTATCAATGCCAAAAAAGTTTAAAAAATTGAATTTTTCCCGGGCAAATAATAATTAAAAATGCCATAAATCTATCCCCTATTTTGTAGATGCTATAACTTTTGCGCAAACAAATCAATATACGCTCTTTTTTTGTTTAGAGCCTCGATTGTGGACACTTTATCCAAGGTAAGACTTCAACCATTCTGGTCCTTAGGAGGGGGACAAAAATAAAAAATAAATGTGGCCTCTGACTCTGAGCAAACATTTATGGGAGTGGGGTCCTATAGGAGTGGAGAGGAGGCGGGGTTAACCCATACATATGCTGCCATAGAGTCTGTCAGGAAAAAGGATTTTACCATTGATATGCAATTCTCAAGTGTGTGAGATATACAATGGCATAGGGAACATTTAGCACCTGAAGTCTTCACTTGACCTCCTGAAATTTCGTTTTTGGCTTTGGATATTCTGAGAGTAATACAGTAAAAAGGTCTTTAGAGCCATTGACTTGAATTTCTTTACATTGCCTGGCAAGGTGTAATGTTGTATCTCTATCATGATCATGTATCAATAGGATAAGACAAAGAGAGGATGGTGTACTCCATGGCAAAGGTCTGCTGGACACCCTGTTTGCTCACTCCACTGTATATGTTAAAGAGCTATTTTCCAGCAAAGATAATTGCATTAGAACTTGCATGTTTTGGAAGACCTATCAGAGGAACATTATTGCATCTTGTACTTTTTATGTTAGGATTCCCACACTTTCTCTGTTATTATCAAAATTATCATCTGCTAGCAAATGCAAAAATACATTAAAAATTGTTGGGTGTCTTTGAAATCATCTGACACTTTTGTTTATTTTGAAAGGCTTTTCCCTAGTAGAAGGTCAACATAATATAACCTCATATATCATCCTGTCTTATTTTGCATAGGTCCTTGTGAGAGCCATACATAATTTCAAATTAATGCAATTTTCAACACAGTTTGTCTGTTTTATGCAAAGTTCAGTAACTGATACTATAGCATGTGAAACAGCTATTGATAACATGGCTATAGGACAAACATTTATTGTTTGAAAGATGTCCCTGTATCATTTTTGGTTGCTATTTTTTTGCACAGTCCACAGAACAGTCGATTCTATACATTTTAAAGCATTGGCAAGTTATTTTTCCCTGTACAGGCTGTGTTTAACATTCTTTGTGCCCATTAGAGTGTATTATTTTGCAGGTAGCCAAGTGTTTTTTTTCCAAGTATCTGTAGTTTGTAGTGGATAGACCAATGTACTGCAACTATCTGTAATCTATTGTACGTTACATAGATAGGAATGCTGAAATGTTTCCATAATAATTGGTCTATTTATGAAAATGGAAGAAAGGTAAGTTTCTTCCGAGCATGCGTCCACTTGATTCTGAGCATGCATGGATTTTTGACCGATGGACTTCCTAACAGACGATAATTTTTTTTCTATCAATTTTTTTATCAATGGAAATTTTTCAAAACATGTTGTATTTTTTTCACTGATGGAAAACAAACCGATGGGGCCCACACACGATCAGTTTGTCCTATAAAAACAGTCCATCGGTCTGTTTTCATTGGACAAACCGATCGTGTGTACAGGGCTTGTCAGTGCTGAAAGCTAAAAATTGGCCTGGGCAGGAAGGGGATGACAATGGCCTGTATTGAAGTGGTTAAAAAGGTGCTTTAGATGGACAATGGTGACTTAAAAACTGCCTTTTTAAAAATTATGTGAATCGATGGGAGGGCTGAGTGGGTGAACATTAATTGCCCTGAGATGAGCTTTAAATTCTACAGCGCATGAATTGATATTAAAGCACAATTTTACTCTGTTAAGTGATCATTTAAATCACTAAGTGAACATTCTCTACTCCTAGTATATCAAACCTTTATTCATTTATTTATGCAGTATTTTTTGTATTCTTCTCCTAGGCAAATGTGTTCTGAAATCATTCTCCTCTCAAAACAGCAAGATAAAGGGATAGAATTTGCACCCAGTGCATGGATTGCGTTGGTCAAGGTCTGAGAGTTGTGCTTAATATATTTAAGTATGTATGAGCTCTATTGTTATTTTTTATTGTAAAAATGTAACACAATATATTTTTATTTTATCCTTATATTTAATGTATGGAAAATTATTAAAAATAACAAATAATACCCAAATACCAAAGATGCTTTGATTATGATTGAAATCTGCCAAACCTGAATAGCCATCTAAAATGTGTGTAATACCATTTTGAATCAGATTTTGACCATGTAATTTAGAAGACGTGAGATTGTTTACAGGGCACCTAATCTTTCATTTTTTATAGGTATAGGCATGCTTACTAGTTGGTGTCTCCAGTATTTATAGTTTGTTTTGTCCAAGCATGAGGCATGAACTTCTAGTAAGTCTTTATTTCTGTAAGTGCCTCCTGATTAAATTCTTCCTGATGTTTCCAGGCTGCTTTAAATGAAATACATCAGTCCCAGGAATGAACAGTGCACACTACTTCTAAAATAATCTTCTACTTTTAAAGCATATTTCTTTGGAGCAAAGGAAATATGAAGTAGATGAAAGCCTTTAGAAAGCAGCAGCTTTTCTCAGTCATTTCTTGATGTAGTACTCATGGCTCTTCTGGAGCACTCTATATTATGAATAAGTTAAACAAATGCAGGATGCAGTGTGTGCATTGTAGCTGTCTGAAGACTTTGTAGGGCTGTTGGTCAAAAATATTGCTGTACCTCCATGTTATTCAATACACAATAACACATTCATGTGAAAGACGTGGGTAGACCCCATGAAAATAATTGACCCTTTCAACACATTTGAAGGCGCAAATATTAGTCCAACTTTTAAACAGTGCCTACTAAAAAGGGTGATTAAAGGAAAATTTGACTTTTCAATCAATAAATTTAACAAAAATGAATGTAATAGTATACTTTGCAAAAGTAACGTATTTATCGGCGTATAACACGCACAGGCGTATAACACACACCCTAACTTTAATGCCCTGTACACACGATCGGTTTGTCTGATGAAAACTTTTTTTTCCCCATCAGTGAAAAAAGAAAGAACCTTTTTTAAAAAGAAATTACGGTTAAAAAAACAATAGAAAAAAAAAAAAACGATCGTCTGTGGGGAAATCCATCGGTCAAAAAATCCATGCTTGCTCATAATCAAGTCGACACATGCTCAGAAGCATTGAACTTAATTTTTCTCAGCATATCGTTGTGTTTTACGTCACCGCGTTCTGACACGAACAGATTTTTGACTGATGGTGTGTAGGCAAGACTGATGAAAGTCAGCTTCATCGGATATCTGATGAAAAAATCCATCAGTCCGCTTTCATCAGATGAACCGATCCTGAGTACAGGGCATAAGAGAGAAGTTTCAGGAAAAAAAAAATTCCCACAGCCCCCTGCACGCAGGCACAGTTTATATTGCCCTTTTAGAAGGCATTTTTCATAACAGCCTACCCTTTTTTGGCACAGACCACAAATTCCTTCAGTTGCAAGAGTTTGTAGGTTTTCTTGCATGAACTGATCATTTCAAATCCCCCTAATTTTCAATGGTATTCAAATCAGGGCTTAGATCATGCCAGTTCATAACCCTGTTGTGGTATGTCTAGTCCATCTTTCCCGCTCAAAGCCATGAGCTGCTGTGTAAATACAGCGGGCCAGATTCAGGTACATCTGCGCATTATTGGACCGGCGTAGCGCACCACCTTTATGTTAGACTTGCGCAATGTAGCCGCATAATCACCCTATTCTCGTAGCTTTTGCGCAGAAAATTGCGCATGCGTAACATTATTTCAGAGGCGTAAGGCGGAGTAATACAAATTGGGAAGGACGTGGGCGTGTTACATTGAAATGAGCCGTGACCCCATGCAAATGAAGGGCCGGCCGGCTCGCGCATGCACGCTTGAAGCAGACCATGGTCAGCACCTCTGTGCGCATGTTCACAACTCGGGAACGGCGCAATCAGTGAAATTGGAAATGGACTAGGGCAACTTAGTGAACTACGCAAACAGCATAAATAGACAGACACAAATGCACTTCCTTTGCAAAAAGCACATCCCTTTGTATCCCTTCCTATACAGCAAGGTGCTTTAGTTCTGTTGTTTATTAGCGTTTGTTTGTTTGTTTGTGACGTGTCTTTGAGATATTTGGGGACTGTTTTGCAGAGTGATTTTTGTCTTTTATGTGTTTTCTTTGTTGTTATTTTGTTTAAAATATATTTTTGCTGGGCATTTTTTATTTTTGCTCGTCATTTATTAAATTTTTTAGGTTCTGTTTGTGTATGATTTTGGAATGTGGGGGTGATATTCCTGCGGGAAAAGGGGTGTCACCCTCATTTGTGTTGGAGAAGTGATCCCCAGGTCCGTGTGAATGGTGTATGAATGTACAGTGACATAATTGGAGCTGTGGCATGGCGTTGCTGCTCACATGTCCTGCATGGTGGGCTTGTGCCAATCCAATGTGATGAGGATGTGATGTGTCTGTGCTAGGGACCACAGTGGTGTGCATGCATGCATTCTCATTGTGCCATTATTAATGTGTGTGTTTAACATGCAAAGATGCCTAATGTGAGCTGGCATGAGATGGGGTCATGAGATGGGGTCCCAGTGCATATGCAGAGTCACCTTGAAGGGAAAAGACAGGAGGATGTTAGTAGTGCATGTGCCCCTTGTGATGTGTGCATCATGGGGGGGGGGGGCAGTCATGCCTGCCACCCATGTCACTCACCAACCAGCCAGCTGTCCCCATACATGTTCTGTTCGAAATCTGTGGGGATGGGGCTAGGATTTTATATGTAGCTGTCATGGGTGTCATGGGTAGTGCCATGTGTTGGGCTGCTGATGTCCTCCTGCAAGGTTGTGGTTAATTCCATGATGGCATGAGGGGTGAATCTGAAGATGCGAGACACCTCAGAATCACTCATGCCAAAGATGTCTATGCGTGTGTGATATATCAAGTGAAAAGTGAGGGGCTTGTATCAGATATAGCAGAATGACGGTGGCAAAGTGGTTTGTGATATTCTGATCGGACGTCATATGACGTGATCAAAATAACAGTGCGCAGCGATCGGAGGTGCCGTGTGTCAGTCTTACTTCATATTCCCATCGCACACTTTTCTGGATCCGCTCTTGGGTTTGGGTGCTCGTAGCAACAACCAGCTGGATACTGGTACACGTTACAGTATAAATATTTGCCAGCACACCATGGAACAACGTAAATAGCGTCCAAACGGATGTTTTTTTTTTTTTTGCATTAACACAACACAAAGAGAGTGCAACGTTTCGGAGCCACGTGGGGCCCCTTCGTCAGGCATGTGATATCATCAGTCTGACATACAGCAACCACATGATCAGCTGAGACCAATCACAGCTGATCATCGCGTTAACCAGGAAGTGCCAGTAAACGGCTCTCCTTGGTTCACGCTGACACGGAGAGCCGATCAACAGCTCTCCCTATCAGAGTGGAGGTCTGTGCTGATAATCACCACATTAATTAGCACAGTCCCCATCAAAAGGTGCCCATCAGCTGCCAATCAGTGCCCAACACCTTCCAGCCCTTCCCCATAATAAATGGATGCCAGTACTGATCAGTCCCCACAAGAGTGCCCACAACAGTGCCCCGTCAATGTGCCAATCAGTGCCACTCACTAATGCCGGTCAGTAGCTCCTCATCAGTGCTGACTATCCAGTGCCACCTATGAGTGCCGCCTATCAGTGCCATCAGTGCCACCTACCAGTACCACCAGTGCTGCCTATCAGTGCTGCCTATCGGTGCCCATCAGTTTTTTTTTAAATTGTCGGTCTTTTTTTGTTTATAACGCACAAATTAAAAAACGCAGAGGTGATCAAATACCACAAAAAGAAAGCTCTATTTGTGGCAAGAAAATTATAAAAATGTAGTTTGGGTATAGTGTTGCATGACAGCGCAATTTTCATTCAAAGTGCAACAGCGCTTAAAGCTAAAAATTGTCCTGGGTAGGAGGGGGGGGGGGGGGTCTGAGTGCCTGGTATTGAAGTGGTTATACACGGTATATTTATAATGTAACCAAAAAAAGAACTTACTTTTAAAATCTCTTGTAGTTGGGATTTTAATTACATTTTGTTTGTACAGATTGGCAGATTGTTCATAGCAGGTATGTCTTAAATGGTCCATAACCATTTATGTGCATCTGGCATCAGAAAAAATAAACACATTGGCCCAGATTCACAGAGCGATTACTCCTGCGCAACAGGAGATGCGCGTGCGTAAGTCTAAATGTGCGCGTGCGTTTCGTTGCGCGGCATCCCCAGAACGAGATACGCAAAAAATCGTCTTTTTTTTGTCCCGCGTAATTTCGTTAGACTGGCGCATCCGTCCGTGCAAAAGTGCGATAGACACGCCATTGATTTGCTAGTCAAATATGCTAATGAGGGACTTACGGGGATCCACAAAACAACGTTGGGGCAGCGCAGGCGACACAGTGTGCGCAACAGCAAAATGTCCTGTCTAAAATTAGAGCTGATAAAAGCTGGTCTAAAAAAAGAAAAAAAGTCTACTTGTCAGATAAAGCAACACTGTTAGTGAGGAGTTCAGCAGTCACACGTGTTGCTCAACAATCTGTATGCCAACATGCCAGGGCCATCGTCGCACATAGCTATACTACTGACTTTAGATGAACAAAGAAGGAGGAGGGCACGGAGGATGGCACTAAGGAGGGCACGGGAGATGTTTTTTTTTTTTTTTTTTATTTGCTTATATAAAATTTACAATTTAATCTAATCTAATACAATATTCTTATCTGATACAAGCCCCTCACTCTTCACTTGATATATCACACACGCATAGACATCTTTGGCATGAGTGATTCTGAGGTGTCTCGCATCTTCAGATTCACCCCTCATGCCATCCTGGAATTACCACAACCTTGCAGGAGGACATCAGCAGCCCAACACATGGCACCACCCATGACACCCATGACAGCTACATATACAATCAGAGCCCCATCCCCACAGATTTCGAACAGAACATGTATGGGGACAGCTGGCTGGTTGGTGAGTGACATGGGTGGCAGGCATGACTATCCCCTCCCGTGATGCACACCTCACAAGTGGCACATGCATGACTAACATCCTCCTGTCTTTTCCCTTCAAGGTGACTCTGCATATGCACTGGTACCCCATCTCATGACCCCATCTCATGCCAGCTCACATTATGCATCTTTGCACGTTAAACACACACATTAATCATGGCACAATGAGAATGCATGCATGCACACCACTGTGGTCCCTAGCACACACACCCCACATCCTCATCACATTGGATTGGCACCAGTCCACCATGCAGGACTTGTGAGCTGCAACGCCACGCCACGGCTCCAATTATATCACTGTACATTCATACACCATTCACACAGACCTGGGGATCACTTCTCCACCACAAATGAGGGTGACACCCCTTTTCCCGCAGGAATATCACCCCCACATTCCAAAATCATACACAAACAGAACCCAAAAAATTAAATAAATGACGAGCAAAAAAAAAAATGCCCAGCAAAAATATAATTTAAACAAAATAACAACAAAGAAAACACATAAAAGACAAAAATCACTCTGCAAAACAGTCCCCAAATATCTCAAAGACACGTCACAAACAAACAAAAGCACCTTGCTGTAGAGGGAGGGATACAAAGGGATGTACTTTTGCAAAGGAAGTGCATTTGTGTCTGTCTATTTATGCTGTCTGCGTAGTTCACAAAGTTGCCCTAGTCCATTTCCAATTTCACTGATTGCGCCGCTCGCGAGTTGTGAGCATGCGCACAGCGGAGCTGACCATGGTCTCCTTCAAGCGCGCATGCGCGAGCCGGCCGGCCCTTCATTTGCATGGGGTCACGGCTCATTTCAATGTAACACGCCCACGTCCTTCCCAATTTGTATTACTCCTCCTTACGCCTCTGGAAAAACGTTACGTATGCGCAATTTCCTGCGCAAAAGCTACGAGAATAGGGTGATTACGCGGCAAAATTGCGCAAGTCTAACGTAAAGGCGGTGCGCTACGCCGGTCCAATAATGCGCAGATGTACGTGAATCTGGGCCATTTTCTAGAATTTAGTAGCTTAGGCAATATACCCATAGAAATAAAACATAACCCCAAAATAAGTCCTAGTCTTTCTGGCTCTTGTTCATTAGCAAGGTATTAGACCTACTACAAAATCTTCAAAAAAATAACGTAGAGCTGCATGCTCTAGCTCCCCCAATGTTTGTAAGACTTTGAGAAGAAAAGACACAGCAATGGACAAATTGCCCTTGATTACTCCAGTGTCTCAGGTAGACAATACATCCTTTGTTAGCCAACAAAGTGCTTATGAATTATAGACACATCTTTACCATTGCTATTGTAAAGGTGACCCCTTAATGTTAGCAATAACTGTTACAATATTTTGCTCTGCAAATTATCCTCTGTAATGTAAAATATTTTATTTGCGAAAATTACTGTTGTTATACATGTGGAACCAAATACCTCAGATAGACTCTATATTACACTTTATGCACATGCTTTACTGAATATCTCACAGAAAATGAATATAGTTTGGATACAACTGTCCAGTAATCAATGTTGCAGCATTTTGTTTATTTTCATGGAAATGTGTATGACATTCTACTATACAAAGCTTTTCTGTGACACTGCTTGGATATTGTCTGCAATATTGCTTTGCTTACAGTTCAGAGAGAGCAAAGGTATATTTAACTTGGCCTCCAGGGTATTCTGAGTCATCTAGTCATCTATAATACTGCTTAGGGACACAGTAAACTCTCGGCATGGTGCCCTTAGGGCCACCAAGGAATAAACAAGTTTCACTTTAACTCAAAGCAATTACAAGCAAATTGGAAAGTCCCAATTTAGACCTAACATCATGATCATATTATGTAAATATTTAAATGAATATCTGCAGGATGAATTGTAGCAAATAACACTGCATGGTCCCAGTATGCAGTAGAGAATTCTCTGTTAAAGAAACATATAAGGCAAACCACTGTGTAGAGTTTTGCAGTTTGTGTGATGCCGCATACACACGATAATTGTGAAAAACAACATTTTTCAGGCTCTAGAAAAAAAGTTTTTTTTCAACTTGATCATTAAAACGGCCTTGCCTACATACGATCGTGAAAAAAATGCTCTAGCAAAGTGTGGTGACATACAACACGTACGACGGCACTATAAAGGGGAAGTTCCATTCGGATGACGCCACCCTTTAGCTGATTCCTTGTTAGTAAAAGACGATTTGCGCTTTTCTGTCTGTTACAGCATGATGAATGTGCTTACTCCATTACGAACAGTAGTTTTACCAGAACGAGTGCTCACATCTCATAACATGCTTCTGAGCATTTTTCACGTCGTAAAGCCCACATTTTTTACAATCTGAGAAAACAACAATGTTAAAAACGTTGTTAAAAAATAGAGCATGTTCAAATTTTTTTTTTGCCTGTTTTTCAGAACCCGAAAAATGCTCTGGAGCCCACACACGATCGTTTTTAATGACATCTATCTATCTATCTAAACTTTTCTTCTAAACATATTGGCCCAGATTCATAGAGAATTAGATTCTCGTAGCGTATCAGAAATACACCACGCCGCCGTTTTTTACCTGGCTCTACGTGGAATCCAGGTAGATTTTGTCCAGTAAACGACGGTGGCGTAGTGTATTTCTCCCGTCGCAATTCATCTACGCGAGTAGGGGGCGTGAAGGATTTAAAATAGGCGCGTTCCCGCGGCGATCGAACTGCGCATGCTCCGTTCACAAATTTCCCGCCGTGCATTGCGCGAAATCACGTCGTTACGTCATTCGTTGTTTGAGTAGCGTCGTTTACGGACATTTCTATTCCCGAACGAGTTACGTAAAAAAAAAAAAAAAAAAAAAAATTTGACGCGGGAACGACGGCCATACTTAACATGGGCTACGCACCGTTAGACCAGCAAAAAGCTGGTCTAACAGTACGTAAAAAAAACAGACGTAAGCGATTGCGAAGAACGCTCGTATCTTCGTGGATCGATGTAAAAACACATTTGCATATCCCGACGCATCAAAACGACGCAAACTCCTCCCAGCGGCCGCAAAAATATCGCAGCGTAGATCCGAAGGCTTACGAAGACGTAAGCCTCTCGGATCGAAGCCCGAAGCCGCCGTATCATGGTTTGAGGATTCAAACTAGTGATACGGCGCGCACAATTTGAAATTACTCCTGTCTAACACCAGTTAGACAGGCGTAATTGCTTTATGAATCTGGGCCATTTTTTGTATTGCACAAAATATTGACATGATGCTTCTAGATACTGGAATGTGCATTGTCATAATATGTAAAATAATGATTGTTCTATGTATTGCATTCTTAAAAAAATGCTCTGGTGCTGTTTTAGCCACCCTTTGGTGTATTGACAGCCCATTTAAATTGAATAGGTTGCCTTACTTCAATATATTTCAATGATGCAATGCGTGATACTTGTGTGAATTAAAGCACTAGATGACCATAAACAAGACCTAAATTAAACATACCATTTTCTCAGACTGCTGTTTTAATGTTTGTTGGATAGCTTTAGGAAGTTTATGGATATCTGTGTAAACTGGATCTTTGATGGAAAAAGTATGTGAGCCATCGTGTTTAATAATAGCAATAATAATAATAATATATTTTTTTATTGACAATGGTGTCAACCATGTTCTTTCTGACTCTGTTTGCCAAAGCTGACAATAAACAGATTGCAGTCATATATAATTTTTTACAGTTTGTTTAATTTATGTATTGTGTTGGGTTTTCTTACTTGAACTACTGCCCCACCCATCCCACATGTTCTTATTGTCTCATCACGATGATGTATAGGTTTGCTATTTACAGCAGTATGGAATTTCGCACATCTGGGCTGCAAATGTATGCATCTAAAGGTAATACAAGCTCAGTTTGATACCTGCATTGTGGTGCTAGAGCCTAGCAGAAGTTTTGGTATAAATTGATAACTGAAAGAATGAAAGAAAGTATTTAATTGGTTGCTATAGTTTGCTATCAAGTTGACATTGATACATTTCCTTTGTAGGCACTAATAGGGTGGCCAAAGTTACATATACTGTATGCAACAGCAGTGCATTCCTATAAGAATAAAATACTTGTTTAATTTTTACATGCACTTTAGGGCATTGTAACATTGTTAAAAACACAGGGCCAGATTCACAAAGCACTTACTCCAGAGTATCACGAGTTAGGCACGCGTAAGTCTAAAAATACACACGCTTATCTTCTAAAATTAGACCTTATAAAAGCTTGCTTAAAATTAGACAATCCGTCTACATGTCAGCTAAAGCAACACCTTTAGGGCCGAGCTGAGCAGCCACACTTGCAGGACATTAATCTGTATGCCAACATGCCAGGGGCATCCTTGCTCATAGCTATACTACTGACTTTAGATGAGCGTAGAAGGAGGAGGGCACGGAGGAGGGCACAGAGGAGGGCACGGGAGAGGATCTTTGTCGGGTATATCCGTGGGGTGAGCCCAATGGTAATAGGCCCCCCTTTTGGCTGGAATTAGGGTGCAATTGGAGAGATACCCTGTGTTAATAGGAGGGTAGATGTTGGTTCCTCAGCTTCCACTCATTTCAGTGAAATTGAGTAAAGGTGGATTAATTAGGTCAGGAGCCTGTGCAGGCCAGCAGGCCCAAAGATTACTAAAGTAAAATGATCCTATGCTGCTAAAAGGATGCCAGTTGTGACCGATGCACCCTAAACCATATTAAAAAAAGAAAAAATGTGTCTCTAGAGTCTAATAGGTAGGAATCCCTACTAGTGTGGTTGCATTTTACTTTAGCAATCTTTGGGCCTGCTGGCCTGCACAGGCTCCTGACCTAATTAATCCACCTTTACTCAATTTCACTGAAATTAGTGGAAGCTGAGGAACCAACATCTACCCTCCTATTAACACAGGGTATCTCTCCAATTGGACCCTAATTCCAGCCAAAAGGGGGGCCTATTACCATTGGGCTCACTCCACGGATATACCCGACAAAGGTATTAATTTAGCAGCGCCATTTTCCTTTCTACTATCCATATTTATATTAGCTCCCCACATAGGGATCCTACTGGGAGGCAACAGCTACTTTATTCACCATATCGCGGACTCCCCTGTTCTTACACGGGAGAGGATCTGCCGACCGCCACTGGACAAGGTACTGGCAACACTCCATTTCCTTGCCAGTGGCTCTTTTCACCCTAATGGGTAAATATTTTTTTTTATATACATTTTTTTTCTGTTTAGTATATATTTTATAATAATAAATATAAATAATATAAAATATAAATAAATAATAAATATATATTTTTATATTTTTTTAACTAATATAAATTTATTATTTTAATATTATTATAATTATCTTATTTAATATTATTTATATATATATATATACACACACCGACACGACACAAACCTCCAAACAGCAACAGACAACGGAATAAAAGCACCTTGCTTCAGGAAGGGAAAAAAATTGGATGTACTTTTGCAATGGAAGGGCTATTTAAGCGCACTGTGCATAGCTCACTAAGTCTGACGGCACTAGTTCCTATCTAACTGATTGCGCCGTGCCGAGTTCTGAGCATGCTCAGAGAGGTGCTGACCATAGTCTGCTTCATGTGCACATGCCCAGTCTGGCCAGCCCTTCATTTGCATGGGGTCATGGCTCATTTCAATGGAACACGGCCACGTCCTTCCCACTTTGAATTACACCGCCTTACGCCTCAGAATTTACATTGCAGCGGTGCAAATTTGGCTGAAAATACTACGAGGATACGGTACTTGCTCCTCGAAAATAAGCCGGTCTAACTTAAAGGAGTTGCACTACGCCAGTCCAAAAATGCGCCGATGTACGTGAATCTGGCCCACAGTTTTACAAATGCTTAATTTTTTCATTTAAAATAAACCTTTCCCTCTCTATACAATGAATCAATAGGCTTCTGCATGTGTTAGCAGATGAATAAATCATTATTCTTCTATTTGAACCCAGATAAGAAAAATCATTTAAATTAGTATCACATTAATTATTGGAAATATCATCACCGTGAGTAAATGCTTTGGGCTTAAATACTTAAGCTTGGAGGGTTTAAGCGCATCTAAATCAAAATTGTAAACCATTACAACGGGTACTTAAAGATATTTGAACTCACAGCTTGTGCCTTGTCTTTTTTATTTATTTATTTATTTATTTTTAATAGCATGTTTTGATGTAACTTAAATGCTGGAAGTGCACTTTATATTGATATACATGAAGCGTGTACACTGTGTATTAGGCCAGCAATCGAAAATATAATTGTAATTTTTTTCTCACACCTATAAATCCCCTATGGACCAGAGCTCTTTTCACGGTTCTGCTTTGGACTGTTTATTGTACATTAACTTTGTCCTTACTTAAGATAACAAAGTTGTATATACAGTATATATATATATATATATATATTTTTTTTTTTTTTTTGTGGGAGATTAGCTTGTGGGGATTACCTTTTCTGAATGACAATCCGCAAACAGGCACTTTCTTTAAAATCTGGCGGATGCCAGGTTTATTTACAGGAGGTTTGCAAATAAAAATAAATAAAACAGTAAATTAAATCCTTGCCTTCGGCGCTAAACTAAACAATATGTACAGTGCGGGGCAGGGCTTGTCCCCGTCCCCCACAAAACATGTGGTAAAGCAAACCTTTTACATCCTTACAAACCTTTTTAAATCCACTGTAACAGAGCTCCTCTCACTCAGGTTTCCTCCTGAGTCTCCAAAACAGAGGCCTGCTTTGCTCTCTTCCTGGTCTTTTAACCACCTAAGACCCGGACCAATATGCAGGTTAAGAACCTTGCCCCTTTTTGCGATTCGGCATTGCGTTGCTTTAACTGACAATTGCGCGGTCGTGCGACGTGGCTCCCAAACAATATTGCCATTCTTTTTTTCCCACAAATAGAGCTTTCTTTCGGTGGTATTTTATCACCTCTGCGGTTTTTATTTTTTGCACTATAAACAAAAATAGAGCGTCAATTTTGAAAAAAATATCAATATTTTTTACTTTTTGCTATAATAAATATCCCCCCCAAAAAATATAAAAAAAACATTATTTTTCCTCAGTTTAGGCCGATACGTATTCTTCTACCTATTTTTGGTAAAAAAAAATCGCAATAAGCATTTACCGATTGGTTTGCGCAAAATTTATAGGGCCAGATTCACGTACATCTGCGCATTATTGGACCGGCGTAGTGCACCGCCTTTGCGTTAGACTGGCGCAATGCAGCGGCGCATTCACCCTATTCTCGTCGGTTTTGCGCAGAAATTTGCGCCTGCGCAACGTTATTTCAGAGGCGCAAGACGGAGTAATTAAAATTGGGAAGGACGTGGGCGTGTTACATTGAAATGAGCCGTGACCCCATGCAAATGAAGGGCCGGCCGGCTCGCGCATGCGCGCTTGAAGCAGACCATAGTCAGCACCTCTGTGCGCATGCTCACAACTCTGGAACAGCGCAATCAGTGAAATTGGAAGTGGACTAGGGCAAATTAGTGAACTACGCAGACAGCATAAATAGACAGACACAAACGCACTTCCTTTGCAAAAGTACATCCCTTTGTATCCCTTCCTATACAGCAAGGTGCTTTTGTTCTGTTGTTTATTAGCGTTTGTTCGTTTGTTTGTGACGTGTCTTTAAGATATTTGGGGACTGTTTTGCAGAGTGATTTTTGTCTTTTATGTGTTTTCTTTGTTGTTATTTGGTTTAAATTATATTTTTGCTGGTCAATTTTTTATTTTTTTTGGTTCTGTTTGTGTATGATTTTGGAATGTGGGGGTGACATTCCTGCCGGAAAAGGGGTGTCACCCTCATGAGAAGTGATCCCCAGGTCCGTGTGAATGGTGTATGAATGTACAGTGACATAATTGGAGCCATGGCGTGGCGTTGCTGCTCACAAGTCCTGCATGGTGGGCTTGTGCCAATCCAATGTGATGAGGATGTGATGTGTCGGTGCTAGGGACCACAGTGGTGTGCATGCATGCATTCTCATTGTGCCATGATTAATGTGTATGTTTAACGTGCAAAGATGCCTAATGTGAGCTGGCTCCTGACTGCTCTTCCCTCAGAAGACGGGGTAGCCTTGGTTAGGGGGGTTCCGTATAGGAGTCATGATATGGGGTCCCAGTGCATATGCAGAGTCACCTTGAAGGGATAAGACAGGAGGATGTTAGTAGTGCATGTGCCCCTTGTGATTTCAGCATCATGGGGGGGACAGTCATGTCTGCCACGCATGTCACTCACCAACCAGCTAGCTGTCCCCATACATGTTCTGTTCGAAATCTGTGGGGATGGGGCTATGATTGTATATGTAGCTGTCATGGGTGTCATGGGTGGTGTCATGTGTTGGGCTCCTGCAGGATTGTGGTTAATTCCATGATGGCATGAGGGGTGAATCTGAAGATGCGAGACACCTCAGAATCACTCATGCCAAAGATGTCTATGCGTGTGTGATATATCAAGTGAAGAGTGAGGGGCTTGTATCAGATTAGATTATTATATCCATCAAGGTTTTAAAGGGCTATTGAAAGATAGTGAGACCATGTTTGTAATTTGTATGTATGTTATGTATTGATGTATATATGTATGTATATTTTTTGTAAAAATGTTTCTTAAAGCAAAGAAATTTTTTTTGTAAAAAAAAAAAAATTCCTCTCCCATGCCCTCCTCCGTGCCCTCCTCTGTGCCCTCCTCCATGCCCTCCTCCTTCTATGCTCATCTAAAGTCAGTAGTATAGCTATGAGCATGGATGCCACTGGCATGTTGGCATACAGATTGTTGTGCAACACGTGTGACTGCTCAGCTCCTCACTAACAGTGTTGCTTTCTCTGACATGTAGACAAATTGTCTAATTTTATACCACCTTTTATATGGTCTAATTTTAGACAGGCCGTGCAGCTGTTGTGCACAGCGCGTAGCCTGCGCTGCACCAATGTTTTTTTGTGGATCCCCGTAACTCCCTCATTAGCATATTTGAATAGCAAATCAATGGTGTGCCTAGAGCAGTTTTGCGCGGACGGATGCGCCTGTCTAACGAAATTATGCGGGTCAAAAAAAAAGTAGATTTCTTGCGTATCTCGTTTTGGGGATGCGGAGCATCGAAACGCATGCGCACATTTAGACTTACGCCGCGCATCTCCTGTTACGCCGGCGTAATCGCTCTGTGAATCTGGCCCATAGTGTTTACAAAATAGGGGATATTTTATGGCATTTTTATTAATATTTTTTTTACAATTAATGGCGGCGATTAGCAATTTTTTTCGTGACTGCGACATTATGGCGGACACATCGGACAATTTTGACACATTTTTGGGACCATTGTCATTTTCACAGCAAAGCGTGCTATAAAATTGCATTGATTACTGTGAAAATGTCAATTGCAGTTTAGGAGTTAACCACTAGGGGGCGCTGTAGGGGTTAAGTGTGACCTCATATGTGTTTCTAACTGAAGGGTGGCGGGGCTGGACGTGTGACGTCATTGATTGTCTTTCCCTATATAAGGGAAAGACGATCAATGACACTGCCACTGTGAAGATTGGGGAAGGTGTGTTTAAGGCCGGTCAGGAAAGGAGTGGGGACAAGCGAGCGCCCCCCCTTCTGAGCCGTACCAGGCTGCATGCCCTCAAAATGGGGGGTGGGTGCTCTGGGGCAAGGGGGGCACCCTGTGGCCCCCCCACCCCAAAGCACCCTGTCTCCATGTTGATAAGGACAGGGCCTCTTCCCGACAACCCTGGCCATTGGTTATCGGGGACTGCGGGCAGGGGGCTTATCGGAATCTGGGAGCCCCCTTTGATAAGGGGGCCCCCAGATATCGGCCCCCCACCCTAGGTGAATGAGTATGGGGTACATCGTACCCCTACCCATTAACCTGGAGGAAAAGTGTCAATAAAATAAACACACAACACAGGCTTTATTAGTCAGCTCCGGGGGTCTTCTACGCTCTCTGAGGGTCTTCTTTCGTCTTCTCCGCTCCGGTGTCATCTCGGTGCTCCCCGGTTCTTCTCCTGCTCGCTCTCTGGTGCCTTCTTCTTTTCTTCTTTTCTTCCGATGTTGACTCGACGCTCCCTCCCGCTGTAATGGCGGGTGTGCGGTGCACAATGCTTTATATAGGCCTCTTATGATGTCACAGTCTCAGCATGCTCCGTGGGTCCCATCTTGTACCATCTATGCTTTCTCTGGCCCAAGAGGTGCCTTTTTCAGTTCTACCAGAGCCTCTGTGAACTGCCAATTAATTTCCTGCTGGGCCACCTGTTAGGCTGCAGCAGCCTCTGAAATTCGGTGGTACTTCTCCTGCTGGGCCACCTGTTGTGCTGCCTGTTATGCTGCAGCAACCTCTGTAACTTGGCAGTACAACTCCTGCTGGGCCACCGGTTGTGCTGCAGCAGCCTCTCCCGCTGAGCTGCATTGGCATGTAGCAGGGCCTTTAACATGTCCTCCATCTTCAGAAAGTGCCCCATGAATCCACCACGTGTGGGAGATTAGCTTGTGGGGATCACCTTTTCTGTGACTTATCCAGGCATCGGAAACGTGACTTCAGGAGGCCAAAGGTGCGCTCCACAACTGCACGGGTTTTGGCGTGTGCTTCATTGTATCTTTCCTTTCCTGGGGTTTGTGGGTTCCGGATAGGAGTCATGAGATGGGGTCCCAGTGCATATGCAGAGTCACCTGGAAGGGAAAAGACGGGAGGATGTTAGTAGTGCATGTGCCCCTTGTGATGTCTGCATCATGGGGGGGGGGGAGAGTCATGCCTGACTCCCATGTCACTCACCAACCAGCCAGCTGTCCCCATACATGTTCTGTTCGAATTCTGTTGGGATGGGGCTATGATTGTATATGTAGCTGTCATGGCTGGATCCAGGGTGTTTGGCACGAGCGTGCCATATGAGGCATTTGGCATCGACTATCACCTGTACGTTGATGGAATGCCAGTGCTTCCGATTGCGGTATATGTGCTCTGTCTCACGGGGGGGGGGGGCTGGAGTGCCACATGTGTGCAATCAATGGCCCCCACGGTGCGTGGGAATCTGGCAATTCTGTAGAAATCTGTCATTGCCTTCTGCTGCAGGTCCTCCTGGGTGGGTTTGACGATTTGGTTGGCCATGCATCTGAGAATTGCAGGGATAACCTGGTGCACACATCCGCTCATGTTGGCATACAGATTGTTGTCCTGCAAGTGTGGCTGCTCAGCTCGTCCCTAACGGTGTTGCTTTAGCTGACATGTAGACAGATTGTCTAGTTTTAAGCCTGCTTTTATATGGACTAATTTTAGACAGGACGTGCAGCTGATGCACACATTGCGTAGCCTGCGCCGCACAAACTTACTTTTGTGGATCGCCGTATCTCCCTCATTTGCATATTTGGCTAGCAAATCAATGGTGTGTCTGGCGATTTTTTTGCGCGCACAATGCGCCAGTCTATCGAAAAAACGGTCGAAAATTTCTAGATTTCTGGCGTATATCGTTTTGAGGATACGTCGCATAGATACGCAGGTGCATATTTCCAATTTTGCAGGTGCATCTCCTGAAACGCCAGCTTAAGTGCTTTGTGAATCTGGCCCTACCTTTATAGCGCAGTGTCTATTTTCAGTATTGTTTATAATGGAATTAATGTTAACGTATACAAATAACACCTACAAAACTGATCTAACTAATTGGATGACATGACTTTCACTTTTTAACCTCCCTGGCGGTATGATTCTTTCAGATTTTAGGTGCTGAAAGCGGTACCATTATTTTGCATGGAAATTTGGCGTTTTAGATTGCAGGCTTGAAATTCTTAGGAATAACTCACCTAAATCTGTCCAAACCAGAGTCTCTAGTAGACTATGACAAAGTTTAAAACACAAAATCATAAATTATAATATAATAAATAATAACAAATAATAATTTAATAATAACAATACTTTTTATTCAATACATTTTAACAAATAATTTATTTCATAAACTCTGATTTTTTGTGGGGGCTAACAAGGGTGCAAAATCATTATTTAGTAAATGTCTTGGGTATGAAAATCTGTAAAACAAGGAATGGCGCAAAGTCCAACGTCGCAGTCGAGACAACAGAAGAGCGTTTTTTTGCGTATTTTTCTTCCGCTGTCGTCGCGCTTGGAGCAGCAAACCACACACATCCGTGTGGGTGCTGTTTTTTTTGCAGTGGGTGGTACATAGTCCAAAAAATTACGACCAGTCAGGCGCTCAGAATTTACAACACCAGAAGCCCGTCATCCAGAACGGTTTACCGCTGTTGGCGTTTGGTGTTTTAGAAAAATCTGTTCTGCCACCTTCCACATTAAGTCTGCATGGACCATAGACCTGGCATTTTTTTTTTCAGCAGGATGAATGAATTCCACAGACATTGCTCCAAAAGATGTCGGAAAATGTTTTTATAATATTTTTTCTGCTGCTTTCGCATAGATGGATAAAGGTCATGGCTTGGTCCGCCCTGTCCACACCTCCCATCGTGTGGTTGTAGTCCAATACAACTTGTGGCTTTCTTACATCTTTTCCACCTCTGGTATGGACCAATGATGGTCGAGGTATTATGCACTGTGCTCATAAGGTAAATGTCCTTTTTGTCCCGCCACTTTAGTGCCAACATTTCCCTTTTTGCCATGCAGCAACTTCTCCTTTCCCAAACTTTTAATTTGAAAAACCTGACGGCATCTCACACCGGTTAGGCCTCACGGTTCCATAAGCGTCCGTCTTATTCATAAGAAGGAACTCGTACAGTTCTGGTGAAGTGTAGAAGTTGTCTGTAGTGAGACAGTAGCCCTGGTTGAGCAAGGGCTCTATCAATGACAGAACTGAAGCGGTTGCCATCCCAAAAAAACTGAATCTCGGGGAGAATTTGGTCCCTTTGCCAGTGTAAAGTACTGTGTTCCAAATATATCCAGAGCTGGATTCACACAGCATAAAGGATTTTATCCCAAAGCGAGCACGCTTAGATGCAATAAATTGAATCCAACTGAGCCTACCTTTTATAGGCCATCAGACTTTTGTCTATGGTGATGTCCCGCTCAGGAACATAGGTCTGCTGGAAGTTCTGCAGTATGATTTGGTAAATATCCCAAAATTTTTTTAGCTTTGGAGCTGGATGAGATTGTTCGTCAAATTCCTTGTTATTTGCGAAGTGCAAATAGTTCATAATCAAAGAAAATCTATATTCGGACATTACCGTTCCAAAAAAAGGTGTGGCCAATAATTTATTTGTGGTCCAGTACCACTTTTGGAATGGTTTCCCCACCACTCCCTGTAAAATTAGGAGGCCAAGGAATTTCCAGATATCATCACTGGTCACAGGCTCCCATTTTCTGCGCCGAGAAAATAGCTGATGGGTAGCAGCTTGCTGATCTTGATATCTGTTTGTCTCCAACACTATTTTGTCGATCACCTCATCCGTCAAAAAAAGCTGGAGGTATTCCAACTGATTGTCACCCTCTATGTCCACTTTTATCCCAGGTGATCCTGTGAATGGAAACCTTGGGGGCGCTACGTGCCCGCACAACGCTGGGCACAGGTGCAGGATCGTCACTCGCATCACTTTCTTCATTTGATGACGAGCTTTCCCACGTGTCGCTGTCACTCAGCTCTTCCGCAAGGGATTCTGCATCGCTGTTGTAGAGGCATGCTTTGCCATGATTGTTGCTCAGTATACAGACACTGGTACTGTAATCTGCAGACAGGTCACTTGAGAAAACACTGGGGGGGCAATCAAAGGTCACTGTATTTTAATTTTTATCCAATTGTATCAGTGTGTTTTTACTGTGTTTTACTGTGTTTCTACTTATACGTTTGAATTTGGCGCCGTCCCCCCCCCCCGTTCCGCCCCCCTGCGTCGCGACGCTCGCAGGGAAGGGAATCGGAGGTACACACAGCATCAGGCGGAACATCCGGCCGCCGTGTACTGCGGGGATTCGTCGCTGGAGCGCAGAGAAAAGGTAAGAAACCTCTTTCTGCATCCAGCGAGGCAAGCCTGAGTGTGGCTCGGGGTTACCGATCGTAGCTTGAAAATCTCACCCCGAGCCACACTCGGGAATACCGCCAGGGAGGTTAAGTCCCAACCATTATTTTGTAAAAATACTGGTCTAAGTTGTATTTCTATGTTAAATCAATTTTGTTTTGTTAAATGTACTGATATATTACTTGTTAGTTTTTTTGTTTGTTTTTTGTTACTGTATCATACCACCACCTCTTAGGAGGTACTGTATTAATGACCAATCATTTGTGTCCTTCAGATCTTATCCATGCAAAACAAAGGTACAATTAGGGATAACAAACAAGACCCAGATTTATAAGTTTGCATTCCAGTGCTTAAAGAGGTTGTAAAGGTAAAAGATGTTTTCCCCAAATAGCTTCCTTTACCTTAGTGCAGTCCTCCTTCACATACCTCATCTTTCGATTTTGCTTTTAAATGTCCTTAATTCTTCTGAGAAATCCTCACTTCCTGTTCTTCTGTCTGTAACTACACACCGCAATGAGAGGCTTTCTCCCTGGTGTGGAAAAATACTTATTGAGGGGGAGGGGGCAAGCAGGAGTGTCAGGACACTCTCTACTTTGCAGATAGAGAAAGGAGCTGTGTCTTAGTGGGTGTCATGACACTCCTGCTCACCCCTTCCCCCCTCAAGAGGCTTTATCCACACCATGGAGAAAGCTTAGCATTACGGTGTGTAGTTACAGACAGAAGAACAGGAAGTGAGGATTTCTCAGAAGAAATAAGGACTTTTAAAAGCAAAATCGAAAGATGAGGTAAGTGAAGGAGGACTGCACTAAGGTAAAGGAAGCTATTTAGGGAATTTTTTTCCTTTACAACCCCTTTAAGATGTCTGTATACTGAATGTAAGTGCCTATTGGTCGAAGACCATACTAATACAATTTAGTATGTAATTTTCCATGTAAAACTTGCAAACTCCGATTAAAAATCTATTGGAATCCAAACCTGAAAGAACATTTTTGGTTTTAGGTTTGGGTGCAAACAGACTTTAAAGCTGAACTTTAAGAATTTAGCCACTTTGATAAACTTGCATACATCTCTTTAATTTGGATCTTCTCTTTTATTTGGATCTGACAGCTTTATGGCACTCCTGGATGTGTGGTCTGGGGCACTGAGAGGAGAGATTCTGGGTTTTTCAAACACATCATCACTGCCCACGCCTCCCCTCTGCTGCCCATTCACAGAAGCTTTTGTATTTTATTTGTAATTTTACAAAATACAAAGGCTCCTGGGAATGAGTAGCAGAGGGGAGCAGTGGGCACATTAGCTACATGCAACTCTTCAGCTGAAAGAGCTGAAACCAGAAGGTTCAGTCTCATATCTCCAGAACTATAATGATACGTATCCTTCTTGAGCTCCAACTGTCAGATGTAAATTAAATAGAAAAGTCCTCGAGGTGGCATGTGCCTCGTTAGATTTAACTCATAGAATGTCTGCATATTTATCAAAATAGCTGAATTTATGGAGTTCAGTTTTAAAATCTGATGTTAGGCATTTGAATCTAAGGGATTTCTTTAATATACACCACTATTCAGGTAAAGCAAAACAGGTGAAAATGATGACTATTTGACCCAATCAAGCTGTACTCACAAAGGGTTAAGTGGTGCTGGAAGAATGTTGTGAGAATAATTTTAAAGCCCAATGTTAGCTTTAATATGCCAAATAATGAGGTTTGTTTACTAAAACTAGAGAGTGCAAAATCTGGTGCATAGGAACCAGGTTTTTTTTTTTTCTTTTTTCCTTTTTTTGTCAAAGCTTAATTGAATAAAGTTAGAAGCTGATTAGCTACCATACACAGCTACTTCAGTTTTAGTATATCAACCCCAATGTCTTTTGGAACATTTTGCTTAAAGAATGGTTCAGCAGGGACTGGTTGAATTTCTATACGTGTGTTGCCCTGTCTGTTTAACAAAGTCTAATTACCAGCTTCTGTCAAACGGTCATGCTGCAAAACCAGCATTTGAGTCCCCCGGCCAGAATACAATATGGCAGGAGAGGAGAACTCTGCATCCACACTGCTTGTGTTGATTTGTAAGTTTTTTGGCTCAATGCACTGTTTGAAAAAAATAAAATAAATCTGTGTGTATGCCCTGCTTAAATCTTTTGGCTAGTGTCTAAACCTTCAGATCTAAGTATAGGTCAAATTTCCTAAACCTTGTTAAACACTCGTCTTTTAAGTGCATTACCCCTTGCCTGCATGTTGTTTAAAATCTTTTTCTCACTTTGAGCACTTTTTCTACATTGTTATCTAGTGTAACACCAATGAATACAGTATATTCATTGTTAACAGTGTACAACCAATAAAAAGCTTTGAAAGTTTGTCACTGTGCACCATAGACAAACAATACTTATTTGACAAACATACATATTTGTTTAAACATTACCATATTACTCCACAAGGTGTTGTTTGAGGAATACTAAAAATACATTTGCAAATAATAAAATATATAGAACATTTACTGTATTTCAAGTTCAACTGGATGAATGAGACACCTATGTAGCTTTGCACTAAACAGCATTTTTAAATAATTATTTAAATATTAATAATTGACTGCTTGATCATGCTGTCAGAATGCTTTGCTTTTTACATAAGAAATGGAGTAAGAAATCAATTTAGATGCCAAAGAATGTCATAATTGTAGAAATAATGACACGTTCCTTATTTTTTATTGTAATGGGGCTTATTAATATACTACATGATCAAATTTGCATTTAACAGTAGTTAACATGAGTCAAGTCTTGTTTTTAAAATTATATTATTACCCCAAATTGAATTTTGACTTTAGAGAGCTTTTGCCAAAACATTTTTTGTATGCAAACCTCTATATACAATTGTACATAACAAGTTTTCAACTGATATTTTATAACATAGGCTTAAAATATTATTCACTTATGAGAACCATTAAAAAAAATAAAAACTGAGATATTAAATGGGGTATTGCTGTCAACTAGAAAGCAGAAAACTCTGGAGGTAAGGGGGGAGTAAGACTGGATGCTTAAGTAATCAATATGCATGCCCCTTTTCTGAGATGTCCATTAGTGCAATGCTCTTGACCTTTTCAGTGGCCTTCCCTCTCTAGTTTCTTATGCTTTGGCAGTAGCTGGATGAGTTGGAAATTACTAAGTTCCAAAGAAAAATGGCAATTGTCACAATGTCTAACTTTTTTTTTTAAATTAGGTGCACATAAAAGTGCTTTGCACAGAGCAAACAAAACATATATTTTTAAATAACTGTTGTTAACATGTTTGTTCAACACACCCCTACCCAAAATATTGGTCTTGTTTATATATATATATATATATATATATATATATATATATATTTTTTCTATTATGTTATATTATTACACCTAAAAGTAACCCAAAATACCAGGATATAGGATAACTATGAGAGGTCATCTAGGGTTGGATTATCAACTATCTGACCTTACACCTCTGAGTTGACAGGAAGCAAACATAAAGCCTAAAGTCTCACACCTGCATAATATAGATGCAATTTGGGTGCAACTTGTGTGCAACATGTGAAAAGTTTGCCGACAATAAATGGCATGCCCCCCCATGCATACTTGGCCTTTTTAGTCTGGTTCGTATTTAAATGGGAACCCCATGCCAAATCTTTGTGGGCCTCCCAAAAAAAACAGCATGAGGTCCCCCCAAAATTCATACCAGACCGTTATCCGAGCATGCAGCCTGGCAGATCAGGAAAGAGGGCGACAAGCAGTTGATCAATTTACGACCGATTGGAATTTGAATTGTTATGAAAATTTAGAATTTGTTAGAAAATCCAGAAACCACACCAAACTAAACAATTTTTTTCTTTCTGGACATGTTTAGCCACTTTGTGGAGCACAAACAAAATCATCACATTGGTCAAAGACAAAGTTCTAAGAAAGTCACACTCATCCAATTGTCATAGTGTGTAAAGAAAAGTCTTGATTATGTCCCCAGAGTAGTACAATGTTACTATGGTCACAATGTATTGCTCTGATCACAGTATGTAAAAAAAAGTTGTAAAAAAAAGAAGCAATAAAAAATGTTTTTTTAAACAAAATTGAAAAAAAAAAATATGAACTTATTTCTTGTGTTTTACATTTTGTCACTAATCAGTGTCCCTGATAACTACCACACCGGTTATATAATGATGCTTTCTCCCAGCTCTTCTGGGCTCTTCATTGTATGATTGATAGCAGCGCAGCCCTTGGCTCCCGCTGCTGTCAATCAAATCAATAATGCAGAGCACCGGGGGCAGGACTGAGTGATAGACTCAGTGGCTATGGCCACCGACTATATCACATGGGAGCGCGTCTGCAAGCTAACCCCCTTAGGAGAGCGCTTCCCAGAGGGGGTTAGCTCTTGCGGGGAGGAGCCGAGACAGCCACGAGGGACCCCAGAAGACGAGGATCGGGGCCACTCTGTGCAAAACTAACTGCAGAGTGGAGGTAAGTATGGTATGTTTGTTATTTTTTGTATTTAACCTTTACAACCCCTTTAATTGCCAGGAGGCCACCAATAGACGTCCTCCCGTGCATGAGCACTCTATGATTATTGAGTCAATGAGACGCTCAGATCACAGATCTGGCCCATTACAACGTGATCAGCTGTCAGCCAATGACAGCTGATCACATGATGTCAACAGAAGATCGGTAATCGGCTTTTTTTCCCCTCACGCTGACAGCTACTTTATACCTTTTAGCATATTTAAATTCTCTTTAGTGACAGTTTTTTTATGGTTATCTTTGTCCCTCTTAATTACTAAAATATAATTAGAACAGCTGTTAACATGTTCTATTCATTTAAATAATATATATATATATATTTTTTATAGTAAAGACAATGACAATAAAAAATGCTTTGAGTAAAACAAACAGGGCTATTCCAAGTTACTTCCATGACTAAGCCCTGGTTCACACTGGGTACGATATAGTTCGATTTGAGATGCCATTTCACATGTAAAATCGCATCTCAAATCGGCGTCATTTGCCAGCAATTGTCGGCAATGACACCGTCCTAATCGGTGCGACGCCGCATCTGCGGCGCTGCACTGATTTCAAAAAGTAGTTCCTGTACTACTTTTTGCGATTTCAGGACACGATTTACATTGACCTGCACAGATGTCTCTTAAATCGCAGCCGAAATCAGGACTGCCAGCGTGAGTTCAGCTGAACTCACATGACTTCACTCCTGCAGCCCAGTGTGAACCAGGGCTAATGCTCAATTACTCAGAGAGAATCTCTAAGGCTGCATACACACGATCGAACATGTCCGCTGAAACTGGTCCGCAGACCAGTTTCAGCGGACATGTTCAATCGTGTGTACGGCCATTCGGACCGTTTTCCAGCGGACAAAAGTTTCCAAACATGCTTAGAAACCTGTCCGCTGGAAACCTGTACATCGGACATGTTCGATGGTTAGTACACAAAATCATCGGAACAAAATCCTGCACATGCTCAGAATCAAGTCGACGCATGCTTGGAAGCATTGAACTTTGTTTTTTCTTTTTTTTAAATATATTTTTATTGAAAGTTTACAATAATACCAAGGTAAGGCAAACAGTGACAAGATCAAGTACAAAATGTTAATAAACCTTAACCACAAAGACACTGAAGAGCAAGTCTAACCGTTGCATACCATGGGGCCTGTAGCAACCACTCCACCTCATCCCCGCGCCCCAGATGGGACCGTGCTGCGCGGGGGGTGTGTGGCACGAGCCACCTCCAATGTAGCGCCTGCTCGGTGAGAAGCACCTGAATCCAGGATAGGCGGGCTATCCCGCTGAAAGCATAGAACTTGACCGAAAGCTATCGAGGCAAAAGGGTCAAGGTAGTCCAAGGCCCAGGAGAGAGGAGAGAACTCCAAACCCCCTTGGGTCCGGGAAGTGGCACGCGAGAGACACACAACACAGATAATAACAATTTAAACCATAACTATAAAAAAAGGAAAAGAAAGAAACATAACTAAAGGACCCTTATGGTCCATAACATTCTTGACTGTTATATTAGAATAGCTAAAGGAGTTGAGACAGCAGAGAAAGAAGAGACAGGGGAAAAGGGAGCAGAGAAAAAGAAAGAGAAGGAGCGGAAGGGTCAGGAATTACACGGAGGGACACAAGTTCAGAGGATTCGGGCCCGAAACCTGCAATATTCTAACTGACGTCAGAGTCAAATCATAGAAGGACTCCAACATACGAAGCCCATGGTTCCCAAATGAGTTTGAATCTATCAATAGTATCAAGGATAGTGTTGGAGATCTTCTCATTCGACATTATCCAGGAAATTTTCCTTTTGGCCATTAGGAAAGAGACTGTTGGGGACTTCCAGGCCTTAGTAATAGTCATCTTGGCTCCAAGTAAGATAAAAAAGATCAGAACCTGTGTGTACCTGGGTATTTCAGGTATTGGGTTATTAAGTAAAGCAATCGTGGGATCTCGGGTTACCCCCACCCCTGTGACTTTACGGATGAGGTTGAATGTTTTATACCAAAAGGACCGAATCCTAGGACATTCCCACATTATGTGGAGTAGGGAGCCCGTGTGTCCGCAGCCCCTAAAACATAGAGGGGAGGATTGTGGATAGAATTTGGCAAGGCGAGTGGGAACCAAGTACCAGCGGGTCATGACCTTAAGGTTCGCTTCTACCAGCGAGGTATTCATAATGCCCTTATATGAGCGGGCTAAGTAAGAATGCCAACGTTCCAACGTCCAGTCGAGGTCAAGGTCTCGGTCCCAACTGGTCATATATGATGCTTTCTCCAATGGCTCGGCCAAAGCTGAATAAATAAGAGAGATACCCCCTTTTGTGTCCCTGGCTGAGGAACACCATTGTTCATAGGGGGTTACTGATGGTGGGTCAACACTGGTTTTTATGACCTGGCGAAGGAAGTGGGAGATCTGGTAGAACCGGAATTTCTCGGAAGGGGGCATTTTAAGTTTGGAAGTGCAATAACCTAGAGAGAGGGGCCCATTGGAATTAAAGAAGTGTCCGATTCTGTAAAGGCCTTTGTCAAGCCACCATTTGAAGGCTAAAATGTCCAGCCCAGGGGGAAACCGAGGGTTGTGGAAGATGTGGGCCAGTGGGTGCCAGTGGGATATCAGGGGTTTCAGTTTGTGTAGAGAGTCACAGAGTGCCATAGAGTGGGATAATGTAGGAGCAAGAATCAGAGGTCTACTTTTGGGATGATTCCAGAGAAGGAAGTCTAGGGTAAACCCGGGGTCGCCATCCTTTCCATGGAAACCCAATCTGGTTTGGGCCCTTTCAGGTAGATTATCGAGAACTGGCTAAGTTGGGCCGCTTGGTAATACCACCACAGATTGGGTAATCCGAGGCCCCCCCTCAATCTAGGCCTTTAAAGGACTGTCTTAGCTAAACGGTGTCCTTTCTTATCCCAAATGAAACGGTTTATAGCAGATTGGAGAGAGTTAATGTATGATCTGGTGATTGGGATGGGAAGGGAGCGGAATAGATATAAAATTTTAGGTAGCAGAGTCATCTTGACTGCATTTATGCGGCCTAGCCAGGATAGTTTATAAAGGGACCATTGGCGAAGGTCCCCCATGAGCTTTCCAACCAGGGGGGGGGTAGTTAAGCTTGTGAAGGAGTTCAGTCCGCGAGGTGAGGTGAATGCCTAAGTAAGGAATGGAAACAGAATTCCAGGAAAAAGGGAAGTGGCATTTTAGACTGTCTATTTGGGCTTGAGGGGTTGTTATGTTTAGAGCCATTGACTTATTCATGTTAACTTTGAGGCCGGAAATGCTGCCAAAATCTTCGAGGAGTTGGGTCACGTTGGGGGTCGAGGTGAGTGGAGATGTAATGAAGAGGAGGACGTCGTCCGCAAACAAGGCGCACTTGTGCGACGATTGTCCGCAGCGAACTCCTTGGATGTCTGGATGGTTCCTGATCGCGATAGCCAGAGTCTCGATGGCTACCGCAAACAGGAGAGGGGAAAGGGGGCAACCCTGTCTCGTGCCCTTCCTGATGGGGAATTGATCTGAAAAGTGACCGTGGAACCTAACCTGTGCTATCGGTTGGGAGTATAGTGCCTCTAAAGTTTTGATGAAACCTGGACCAAATCCCCATTTCTGGAGCAAAGTGAAAAGATAGGGCCAAGCAACAGTGTCAAATGCCTTTTGGAGATCGATGGAAAGCAAGTAACCTTCCTGGGGGGGGGGGCCACCATCCCAGCCCGACCTCATGAGGGAGATGATATCGACTGCTCTCCGAATCTGGTCCGGTCCCTGTCTCCCCGGTATAAAACCCACCTGGTCTTTATGGATATATGAACCTATAAATGAAGCTAACCTGTTCGCTAATATTTTCGTCATTATCTTCAGGTCATTGTTGATCAAAGAGATCGGTCTGTAATTGCCTATCTCGCTAGGGTCCTTACCCGGTTTAGGAATAACTGAAATGAAAGCTAAGTTCGCTGTGGGATCAAGAGAGGGGTTCTCACGCAGGAAATTAAAAAACCGGGCCAGATATGGAGATAGGATTCCAGAAAAGGTTTTGTAATAATGGTTTGAAAACCCATCCGGGCCTGGGGCCGAGTCCTTCTTAAGATCTTTAATAACTGCACAAATCTCGGTTTCCAGAAATGGTGAGTCTAAAGTGGAACGGTGGGGGTCAGAGAGTCTGGGAAGAGGGACATTGTGTAGAAAGGTGTCAAGACTGGAATGTGAGGGTTGGGTGTCAGATGAGTACAGGTTGGAGTAAAATGACTGGAAGGCCTTGAGTATCTTCTCAGGGTTCTGAGTCAGGGCGTCGTCCGAGGCCTTGATCTTGGGAATGGAGTGAATCCTTAATTTGGGGGTCAGTTTGGCTGCTAACTGTGGGCCAAACTTGTTTGCCCGCATATAGTGCTTACTATTCAGCCATTGCAGATGCTAATCCGCCGAAGAGGTAAGAGCCAAATTGAGTGCTAACCTAGCCGAATCGAGCTTGGCCAGGGAGGCCTGAGAGGGGTTTCGTTTGTGGTCCTTGCTAAGGAGTTTAAAATCCCTCTCAAGGTTCACAATGTCCAACTTTCTTTCCCGCTGCAGTTGCGACGAAAGTTGAATAATTTTTCCCCTCAGCACCGCTTTATGTGCTCCTCAAAGGGAAACAGGGGAGATATCCTCTTTATCATTGTTCCCGAAGTATTCCCGCATCTCCCTCTCCAACATAGCGCAGTGCACCGGGTTGGAGAGGAGAGATGAGTTTAGGCGCCACGGACGACGCCCAAGGGGGGATATCGAGTTAGAAAGCTTAAGGAGAACTAAGGAATGGTCAGACCAAGGGACTTTGTGAATGGAGGCGTGAGAAGCTACGTGAATGTCAGAAGAGGGCATAAGGATATGGTCAATTCTGGCGTAGGTCTTATGGGGAGCAGAGTAGTGCGTATAGTCTTTTTCGGAAGGGTTAAGTTCCCGCCACGTATCAATGAGGCCCAGAGTGTGGAGAAGGCGAGCAATGTGGAGGCTCTGTTTAGGTGGTCTTTTAAGGCGGGGGCTTCCTGACCTCGATTTATCTAGGACATTGTCAAATGTGATATTGGAATCACCACCCAATATTACCCTGCCCTCAAAAAGAGGTGCGAGAGTATTAAGCATAGTGGAAACATTTTTAGATTGTCCCCGGTTAGGGGCATAATAAGAGACTATGGTGTGAACTGTCCCTTCTATTGATCCTTTAACCAAAATATAGCGCCCTTCCTTGTCAGCGACAGTCATGGAATGTACATAGTGGGTCTTTTTAGAGAATAATATAGCTACCCCTCTCTTTTTAGTGTCAGCGTTTGCCAGGAAAAAGGTGGGGTACCCACGGTGGAGAAAAGGAGGATTGTAGCTACCAGGAAAATGAGTTTCCTGGAGTAAGATTATATCCAGGCCCCTCGAGTAATAACTCTGGAACGCCTTGCGTCTTTTTGTTGGGGAATTTAAGCCTTGGGTGTTATGCGAAGCCACCTTAAGGGCAGCCTGACGGGGAGATGTATCAGCCATGGACACGTGAGGGTGGGCACGAGCAAACTGAAGACAGGCCTACCTTGAACGTCGAGAGACTGGGAACGAGCATAGGAGAACCTGAGAGAGAACGAAGATGCAGGCTGGGAGTGATGGAGGCCCTCCGTGTAAGTTCCTGGGAGGAGAAATAAGGATAAAAAGTAAAACAGATTAAGTAAGATTTAAACATTAAATAAGAAAAAGAGAGCGGATAAAAGGAACAGGGAAAGAGAGGCCTAGGCGAGAACAACTAGGGAGAAGAGCATGCAGGACTGATCGGCCAAGTCCTGTACTGAGACCCAATGAGAGGATGGGCTCAGGAGAGTAACAACCTCTAAGGGGGTTGTTCGCCTGCAGTCACAAGAGGAGCGAACTCCTGCCCGTCACTACAGAAAAAGTGGCATGTTTGACCGCCCCAGCACATCGGCCCCCAGAAAGATAACATAACTGTAGATGGGAGATCTCCATGATGGGGAGCCAAACTATAAACATAGAAAAAAGCTGTAACCATATATGAGGACAAAGCACAAACCAAATGGCTAACATAATAAACCATAACTTAGAAACCTTGATGCTGCCTGGAAAATGGTGAGGGAAGGATGGGGAGGAGGAAGGGTAGGGGAGGGAGAGAGGGCAATGCAGGGGGGGGAGGCAGAGGGGGGGACAGTATGCATACGGAGCTACATGACAAAAATGAGCTACAATATATAATTACCAAAACAAAGAGGAGAAAAAATACAAAAAATGAGAACAGAGTTCTCTCTACAGCAATTCTATAATATTCCACTATGTTTGCCCACCCCGCACCCCCCTCATGCAGGGTAGACAGTTTGTGTAAAGCACAATCCAGAGATTGTCCTTAAAAAAAACCTAAGGGAGAGAAAGAGATGTTAATGGCAAAAAACAAAACTTGGCGGGAATAGTGAATAGCACTATACAGACGAGGGGAAAAACCCCTTAGTTAGGATACAATGATCTCAGAGAGATGAGTGGGGGAAACAAAGTCATCTCGGGGGGCGAGAGTCTCGATGTCTCTTTGGTTGCTGTTTGTTCCACAGTGGAGTAATAGGGCTGCCTGTGGGAGGCCTCTTTGAGGAGCCAGGACGAAGAGATGGATCCTGGGGGGGTAATTCTTGATTGATAAATCCGAGTCGTAGCAACAGCTGTTCACCATCCCTAAAGCTTGAGAAGCTGTGCGATTTGTCTTTGTAGTCGAATTGGAGGCGAAATGGAAAGGACCACCTATATTTGATGGATTTCTGTATGAGGACCCCTAAAAGGGGTTTCAGGGACCTCCTCTTCTGGATCGTGGTAGGAGAGATATCGGCGAAGATCTGTAGTTTGTTACCTTGGAAGTTGAGGTCATCGAGATTACGGGATCTCCGCATAACTTCCTCTTTTACACTGTAGTAGTGGGGTTTAACCACAACATCCCTCGGGAGCCCATCTTGGCGGGGAGGCTGGAGTGCCCTGTGGGCCCTGTCCAGCTCGAGCTTGTGGTCTGGGATGTCAGGAATAACGTTTTTTATGAAAAGTTTCACTGTTTCAGGAATATTAGTGACACTCTCGGGTATTCCCCTAATACGGAAATTATATCTCCTGCTGCGAATTTTCCAACTCATCAATTTTAGCGAGTGCGACTTCAAGTTGGTCCTGCAGCGTCTGTATGCAGTTAGTGTTTTGGTTAGTGCGGGCTACAGTATTGTCCACTGCTTGTTCAATGGCTTCAATGCGAGCCCCAATGTTTTGCAGGTCTGCCTTAATAGAGGATGTGATCTGCGCTGCTGTTTGTGTCAGACCTGCTGCTAGCATGTCTGAGAAGCAATTGAGGAGTTGAGCCATGTCAGAATGGGGGGGCTGCAGGATGGGGGAAGGCATCTGGAAGCCAGCGTGGTTCATGGGGGATTGCAGCATGGGGGTATTCATCATGTCCGCCATTGTGCGGCTAAGGAGCGACTCAGTGGAGGCTGGTGAGGCTAAATGAGGTGGAGCGGTACTCACTGGTGTTGCCAGCAGGGGTATAGCAGGCTGGATCGGGGACGCAGGGTCTGTAATTGTGGTAAGGTCCGCCGTGTCACCGCAAGGAGAGGACGCGCCCGCCATCTTGGAGGCTGAGGGGGCTGCTAGGCCAAAGTCCAGCTGCCGGCTGATTCCCCGCTTGTCACCGGGGCCAGACATCCAGGAACGAGCACCGTACCTTCCGCTCCCCTATAGGGCCGTCCTCGGCTCGGTTCTCCCACCCGTTCGTGTGCTAAGAGCCGCGTTGTGCTGGGGTGGCTAGGAGCTCCCGGTCAGTGCGTCTTCCCGGAAGTCCCGCGCATGCGCACTCTCCGAACTTTGTTTTTTCATCACGTCGTTGTGTTCTACGTCACCGCGTTCTGGTCCGAGGGGATTTTGGTCAGATGGTGTGTACGCACATCAGACCAACAGACCACTTCAGCCTGGTCCGATGAAAACGGTCCGTCGGACATGTTTCATCGGACATGTCTGATCGTGTGTACGCGGCCTAATACTTTTTTATCTCATAGGAAAGGGAAACGTTATACACCCTAATACTAAATTTTATGTTTGATACAATCTGATCTTGTTAGACGCCAACCTTGCATTCATTAGAGATCCCATTAGAGTTCTCACTTGACCTTACATCAAGATATGTTGTTACCTATGGCACTCACTGCTTAATGGAAACTGTATGGATAAGACAGCATGTGTTGATGACACCATTTCTTGGCATATACTGTAGGTGGTCAAGGTTTGTCACAGAATGCAATGAGATGGTCAAGGTACAATAGGGGAGGGATATATTTCTCAATCAGCACCTTTTTTCACATTTTAATAAGTGGTTGTGTCAATCAACTAATTTTGTTTGGCTTGCATTGTATTATTTTTTTAGCAAACATGTTTAGTATAAAAAATATGCATAGCAACTTAAACAGCACAGATTTCTCCAAACTGAGAATTTAAAGTTACTTCTCCTTTAACAAATCCAAGTAGTTTAAGATGGCAACTCACCGTTTTATATGCGGTAGAATACCTCTGGGATAATCTTATTTTAGAAAAGGGTTGTCCACATTTTAATGTAAAGTTCTGTGCAAAAGAAGTTGCAAGCATTTTCTCTTGTGTTTCTGTATCAGCAGAGCTCAGTCTGAGATTGCTGGGTCAGACATTTTTTGGAGAACTAAAATGAAAGCATTTGTCACAAGAAGCAGATATAGACAAATTCTGTGGAAAACACAACACTTAATATAAATCATGTAAGGTATAAAAGGTAAAGTGTTTTTTTTTTTCAACTTGATTCTATTTTAAAAAACAATTTATTTTGGTCTCATTTATTAATTAGAATGATTTAGGGGTATATATTTATAAAACCGTGGACATGGCATTACATTAAAGTGATTGATATTCCTGCAGTGAGCGTAACTTTTACTGCTTTATACAGTAAATATACCCCTTAATATTCTGTTGCAGATTTTACTCTCTCACATTTTACTGTATTGAACTGGTTGCCCTCCATGTAGTTACCTCAGTTCTATTTTAGCTGATATGAACTGACTGATTACACTCCTTTCAAGCTAAGGCTGACCATAGATGAGTCATTTTTATTCAGTTAAGCAGTGGGTTGAAGGAAAAAAAAAATACTGATCTGATTTCTCCATTCACACATTCGAGGTGTATAGGGGAATCTTACCTGAAGTGCCCAGACACACCCTAATCGACCCTGTGCAGAACAGATTTCCCCTACTGCCCTGGCTCCCCCCCTTCTTCCCTCTGCCACACTACCGGTTTCCCTCCTCTCCTCTCCTGCCAGATGTTGCTGTGGGGATGTTTTAGGATGAGTGAGGGAAGGGGCTGATAAATATGTATTTATCAGCCTCTTCCCTTTCTGAATGAACATCAGTGAGTGATCGGTAGTGTGTGTTTGAGCTTTGGGGTGCACACCCTAATTGGACTTTTGTACAAAATTCAAAAACAAACCACATATTATTGGGAGTCTGTGCCTATGGGCTGTTTCTGTTATTTATCTTTGTTCTTCACTCATCTTTACCATCTTGTGATCAGGATTGTGTTGGGGGTTGTCGCTGGGGAACTACTTTTCTCTCATCTCTTACCTCTTCTTTTCATTTCTCTCTACCACTAATCCATGGCTCCTATCAACTGCATTTTCAATCCCCCCTACCTCCCTCCCTCTGTCCTCTATGGACTGACATAGGAAAGAAAATGCTTGTTATTTGTTCTCCAAATGTTATTGGTGTATCTATCAGCATTAGGTATATTTGTTTGACCTCTTACAATGTTTGTACACCTTCTTTTTTTTTTATAAAATCAATAAAATTTTATATAAAAAAAAAAAAAAAAGGCAAAAACAGATACAGTAACAAATGCAGTAAAAATGTAAAAGGCTCATATATATGACAAAATACAGAATGCCTTTTGATTTTTTTTTTTACTGTATTTGTTACTGAATATTTTATTGCATTGTGTACCAAAGCACCAAAAACATACCAAAGATCAATGTTCTTATTTTGCCTTGCACACTTCAAATGTTTGTTACTTATTGGGTATCCAAATTTTTTCCATTGGTAAAGGATCCAGCATGGGATAAATGGACATATGCAATTATTCAAACATAAAACGTGAAAGGAGTGCACAAAGCACAGAATTATGGAAAACCATATGTGGATTTGATATGCTGGATTTAAACCCAATTCATGAAATTTGACCTAGGCATATGTATCTGTATTGTTTACTATTCCCTCTCACAAAGCCATGAGTCCTGTGCCTTTCTAATGTTTCGTTCCTTGGTTATCAGCATGATAACTTCTAACAAGTTCTCAGAGATGGGAGATAAAACCAGACTGAAATTTGTTTTGGGGTGGGGGCTATAAATAGATTAGCAGAGAGCTTGTCTTGTCACAGCACAGCTCTGAAAGTAGCTTTGTTCCTCTGCCTATGTAGAGTTGGGGTCTGTGCCTTTCCTCCAATCAGCTGTCACACATTGTAAGCCAAGAATCCACTCCTACTGCTAAATGAGGAAGTAAAAATTCTACCACAATGTAAGAATTTTAAAGAATATAGCAGACTGAAGACAGACGATATGCATGTAAAACTTATGTAGAGAGATTTGTTTCATCCCTGTGTATCATCCGAGGCTGTTCGCTTCACTTTGTATAGGAGAGGGTTTACATCCACTTTAATTACTGACATTATTTTCTCTCACATACCTGAACATGGAATACACAGCCTAAGCTCTGGTTCTGTTCTTATACAGAACTCCATAGTAAATACTAATGTGGTCTTAAAGTTTTCCCAGCCATTTCATTTCTGCTTGGAGTCCATGACAAAGTACATGACTGAGAGTACCTTTACAGTGCACTGGTACCTCGGATTACAAGCATAATTTCTTCCAGAAGAATGCTTGTAATCCAAAGCTCTCGTATATCGCAGCGAGTTTCCCCATAGGAGTCAACGGAAACTCAGATAATTTGTTCCATGGTGAATGCTAATATATGCAGTACAGCATGTAGCCAGAGGTGGGGGGGCATTGGAGGCACTCTGAGACATTCGGAGAGGCTCGGAGACACTCGGAAACAGTGTCACTGGCACCCCCTCCCCCGCCCTTCTGGCCAAATGTGGCTTGAATCCCGTTCGTCTGGTGAGACAATGTTTGCAGACTGAGTCAGGATTTAAAAAAAATAATAGCTCATATTCATATTGCAAAACACTCAAACTATGTTACTCACAATCCAAGGTATTACTGTAGTTATATCACTTGAAAGTTCAACTTGCATGTCACTGATGACATAGTATTCCATGTTCATATTTTCAAAGTGAATATGTCTATCAAATTTTGTTTCCACCTAATTTAACAACAAATATTTCTTTTGATAATAAGGTATACCTCCTCTCCACAGTAATGTTGGAGTCCTTGAGAAGGTTGCAACCATAATATATGCACAAATCACATGGATAAAACACTTTCAAACCATATTAATTAAAAACATTTACTTTCTTAAAATATTTCAACCCTAAAGACTATTAGGGTGTTTTAGGGTGAGTTATCAAGATCCCAGCGCAACCATTTTTGTGTATTTATATAAAAGAGAAGCCCGGAGCATTAGAATGCAATGGCATATGCGCAGGGCGGACATGACAGGGTTAACAGGGGAAGTAAAAGTTAGTGGGAGTTCTGTAAGAGTTTCTGGTGGGAGGGATTGATAGGCATATAAAAGCTGGCCCCTCCCTTTCCTATTCAAGCACATCCTGGGGGAAAGTTCAAGGTAGGCAGCATGTCTGTGATGGAGCTTAGGGAGCAGGCTCAGGCACGGGGGGAGGACTGGCTACAGGGGGTCTTGGGGCCTGGCTTGCTGCAAGCAGATGGGGATGTTCAGGCCGTGGTTCCTGCGGCTGGCAGGGCCCGCATATCCAGGCCTCCAGAGCTTTTTTCTCCAGAGCGCTCTGGGGCCTCCACGCGGCGGGGGGGGGAGGGGGGACGGATCGGGTGCAAGATCGGGTCCCCCGGCAAAGCGAATCGGCGTTGGAGGCGGCGGGGAGTCCTGTGCGGATCCCTGGCCCAGCTAGCAGGCTTCATGTGGAGCGTGGGGAGGGCTCGGGAATGGCGCTGCGGCCTAGCAGGACACGCGGTGGCGGCCCCCCCCCCCCCGCGGTGGCGGCGACAGTGACCAGGCCTGGACGGAAGGATGCAAGGGTCCCCGGGCCTCCGGTTGCCTCGGCAGGGGACGGAAGAAGGCGTTCAAGGACGGATGGAGCAAGGAGCGGAGCGGAGGCCGGCCAGGCTGAGGCCTCACACACTGGCCCTAGCAAGGCTGTCCAAAAGTCAGGTGGATGGGTATGCAGGGCGGCGGAGGGATCGGTTGGCTGGAGATCGGGCGGCAGCCTTGGCTGTTGTGCCGGGCGGGCCTTTATCGGAGGGGGAGCTGTCGGACGGCCTCTGTCGGTCGGTGAACTGGCGGACTCTGAGGACGAGATCGAACCACTGCCCAGGAGGGTGGTGTCGGGGGAGAGCAGTCGTTCGGCTGGTGGGTCAGCACCTGCGCAGTCCGGTGAGTACAATTTGCCTTTGCATGGGGGTGATGTGGCTGGTAGTGCAGTGCATGGGATCCAAGTAGGGGTGATGTCTCCAGTGGTGGGGGGGGCTGCTGGGGAAGGTGGGGGTATGCTGGCGTTTTTGGAGGGTATTAAAGGGTTGGTGCAGAAGTTTGAGATGGTTGAGAAGTCGCGCGTGGGTCCGGCGGCCGCCTGGGTCCCGCCAGCTGTTGGGGCCCCGGGGCTACTGGGGGGTCAGTTGCAGTTGTGGTCCCGTTGGGGGATTCCCCTGCGCCAGTTGCGCAGCAGGGGCCCACCAAAGTTTCGCCGGGGGAGTCGGTGGGTAGGCAGGACATTGTCAGGCTGGCCGACGCAGGCAAAATGCGAGGTGTACCTGTGCTATGAGGGACCTTTGGGGTCACATTTGAAACCAGAGGTGCGGGAAAAGTTGTGGAAAGGGGATTACATGGACATATTCTCGCTGTTGCCCCTGGAGCAGTTTAATTTGGATAGGGTTAAGCCCAACGATTCCAAGAAAGAGGATGAGGAGAAGCGGAGGTACAGGCTGATTCCTAGGACGTTTGCTAATTGGTTGCAAGCATTTGGTATCATGGCCAGTGTACTTGGGGAGAAGCATCCTGAATGGTGCTCTGCGCTTTTTTGCTATGAGGGTTCCATTGCGGAAGCCTATAGGGTGTATGGAGGCACGGGGTGGCTCCGGTATGATGAGCAGTTTCGGCAGCGCAGGGCTGTTCGGCCTGATCTGCGGTGGGATCACAAGGACATTACAGCGTGGATGCGGCTTATAGCATCTCTGCGGGGTCCAAATCAGTCTTTTCACAGGGGTGCGGGGGACCCGCTGCCCAGGGTCAATCGGCCGGGAACAAGAAAGGTTTGTGTTGGCAATATAACTCTGGAACCTGCAAGTTTGGCAGTTCTTGCCGATACAAGCATGAGTGCTCCGGGTGCGGGGGCGCTCACCCTGGCTCCAGATGTTTTAAGCAAGGCAAGGGTAAGACCGGAGATTCTGGAAACAAAAGGGAAGACGCCGGTGAGGGTGGAAAGGATGCGGCCGTTCCTAGGTAGGTATCCTGATAGGGCAGCTGCCCGGGTTTTGGAAGAGGGTTTTACAGTGGGTTTCAAGATTCTGTGGAAATTGGAGGTGGTCCCTCCGGTGGGACGGAACCTCCGGTTGGCCTTGCAATATCCTGAGGTGGTTTCTGAGGAAGCTGGGTAAGGAGGTTGCTTTAGGTCGCATGGGTGGTCCTTTTGCTACTGCGCCGCTTCCGGACTTGGTCTTGTCCCCGCTGGGGGTCGTGCCCAAGAAGGAACCCAATACATTTCGCCTCATTCACCACCTGTCCTATCCTAAGGGTGGGTCAGTTAATGATTCGATCGATCAGAGCATGTGTTCGGTTACGTATACGTTCTTTTGATGCCGCGGTCGGCTGGGTTCGGCGTTACGGTAAGGGTGCCTTGATGACTAAGGTGGATGTGGAATCGGCTTTTCGGCTGCTCCCGGTTCACCCGGACAGTTTCCGGTGGCTGGGGTGTTGCTGGGAGGGTGAGTTTTACGTCGACAAGTGTTTGCCAATGGGTTGCTTGGTTTCTTGCGCCTTTTTTGAGCTGTTTAGTTCATTTGTTGAATGGGTGGTGCGTGATGTTTCCGGGGTGAATTCTGTGATTCACTACCTGGATGATTTCCTGTGCATCGGTCCGGCTTCTTCCAGGATTTGTGGGGTGCTCCTGGCTACTTTGGAGCACATCACTAAGAGGTTTGGCATTCCGTTGGCCCCTGAAAAAACTGAGGGGCCTTGTTCTGTCATCAAGTTTTTGGGCATTGTACTGGACTCCGAGGCTATGGAGTGCAGGCTGCCGGAAGATAAGCTTTTGGATTTGAAGAAGGGGGTGTCGGAGCTTAGGGGGCTGCGCAAGGTCCAGCTGCGAATATTGCAGTCATGGTTGGGCAAGCTCAATTTTGCATGTCGCATTTTGCCAATGGGGCGGATCTTCAGTCGCAGGCTTGCAGCCAGCACGGCTGGAGTTACGTCGCCGAGGCATTTTGTTAGTTTAACTAAAGAGCACAGGAGGGATTTGGAGGTGTGGCATTCTTTTCTGGAATCCTTCAATGGTCGGGCTCTGTGGATGTCGGGCCGGTGAGCAACTTTGACCTCGAGTTGTTTACAGATGCGGCAGGGTCTTTTGGTTTTGGGGCCTTTTTCCAGGGACATTGGTGTGCGGGTCCGTGGCCTAGCTCGTGGGTGGAGGCTGGCTTCACGAGGAATTTGGTCTTGCTGAAACTGTTTCCGGTGGTCCTGGCGGTGGAACTGTGGGGTGCGTCTTTTAGTCATAAATACGTTTTCTGCATCCTCTCAACCGGTCATAAAGCTTCTGCAGCACTTGGTTCTGCGATGTTTACAACTCAATATTTTTCTGTATGCGGTACATATTCCGGGGGTCGAGAATGTGGTAGCTGATGCTTTGTCTCGCTTCCAGTGGGACAGGTTTCGGGAGCTGGCAACGACGGCGGAGCAACAGGGAGTATCGTGCCCCGAATGGTTGTGGGAGGTAGCGTTCGCCTCTTAGAGGGTTGGATACAGAGGTCTTTGAGCTCAGGCACTTGGTCGTCTTACAAAAAGGTATGGTAAGCGTGGCTGGTTTTTGTTCAGGAGTTGGGGGAGGAGCCTGTGGGCAATCAAGTGCGGGGGCTTTTATTATGTTATGTTGCCAAGTTACTCGAGAGTGGGGTATCAGTAACAAGGGTTAATACCACTCTGTCGGGTTTGGCATTTTTGTTTAAGTTGCAAGGTCAGATGGATTTCACTAAAGATTTTTGGGTCCGTCAGGCTATGAAGGGTTATAGGAAAGCGTTGGTTCGCCGGGACACTAGGAGACCGGTTACATTTGAGATTTTGGGTGGCATTTTGGAGCAACTGTTGTTGGTTTGCTCCTCAGCGTATGAGGTTGCCCTGTTTAAAGTGGCCTTTTTGTTGGCATTTTTTGGAGCCTTTCGCATTGGGGAGTTGGTGAGCCCCTCCAGGAAGGTTCAGGGGGGCATTGGGTTTCCGGGAGGTTGTCTGTGGTGCTGATGATTTGAGGTTGCTTTGGAGCAGGTCAAAAACGGACCAGGCCAGTAGGGGCAGGTCAGTGCAAGTATTTTCTGTCCCGGGTTTTACCTTGTGCCCGGTGGGGGCGGTCAGAGCCTATTTAGGGTTACGGCCAAAGTCAGTGGGTTCATTTTTGATACATTCGGACGGTTCCCCTCTATCTCATTTCCAATTTGTGGCGGTTTTCAGGAAATGTTTGGGGGGTTTGGGCCTGATTGGTAAGGAGTTTTCCTCACTCTCATTCCACATTGGGGCGGCTACGGAGGCTGCCAGGGTGGGCATGAGTGGGGAGGTGGTTAAAAGGATTGGTCGGTGGGAGTCGAGGAGATTTTTGTTATATGTCCGTCCTCACTTAGTTGTGGGTGTATGAGTGGTGGGGAGGGGGTGTTATCTGGTGTGGGTTGCACTTTATATTTGTGTTGGGCGATCTGTTGTCTCGGTGCCCGTTTTTTCCTGTTATCTGCTTTTGTTTTTCAGGTGATGTGCCGGGCCTGGTCTGGATCTTGGGCCACTCATACATACGTGTGCTGGGGGGCCCGGAGAGGTGATGCTAGACCTGGGGGTAGGCAGTTGGGTTTGTCCAGACGTGAGGCTTGTGTGTGGTGGTTGGGAGTCCCGGGTATGTTGTGGGGAGGTGTGGTTCCTGAAGTTCAGCGTTTTGCAGAACGGGT
This sequence comes from Rana kukunoris, assembly GCA_029574335.1. NCBI lineage: Eukaryota > Metazoa > Chordata > Amphibia > Anura > Ranidae > Rana > Rana kukunoris. The sequence goes on from CM056049.1 coordinate 332,371,836, forward strand.
ATCTATCAAGTCTCTGGTGTGAGGCCGGATTGCTGAGAGGGCGCCCCTCGTGCAGCTAAGTGCACCGCACCCCTGGGAATGAGACAGGGAGTGCGGGGCCCAAAGATTCACGGGTTGCCAGTACTGCTGCTGACTAGGTAGATGCAGGCAGGGTAGCTGGGGTGTGCTGGAAGAGCGGACTCTGTAGCCGTGCAGGGAAGGGTTCAGGTGCGGTACCGTAAGTAAGACAAGAACGAAGTCTGGAGCCAGGCCAAGGGTCATACACAGGAATCAGTCCAAAGGAATGTACTAGAACAAGCCGGGTCATACACAGGAGCAGAAGATATAGAGTAGTCAGCCAAGCCAGGGGTCAGATGTGGGGAGATAAACAGGTTCAGACGTAAGGCCAGGGGTCAGCCAGAGATTCAGGATAAACAGGATACAGGAGACACTGGAGACACAGGAAACCTGAAGACAATCCAGCAGTTTGTATCAGACAATGGCAGCCTTTTATAGACCAGCAGGAAGATCCACCTGTCACATGATGTGCCTCTGGTGGCCATCTCTTCTACTGGCAAGATTGCCAGTACTTCCACGGCCATTTCCCTGACACAGCCTTCGGCCATTTCTTCTACTGGCAAGATTGCCAGTACTTCCACGGCCATTTCCTTGACACAGCCTTCGGCCATTTCTTCTACTGGCAAGATTGCCAGTACTTCCACGGCCATTTCCCTGACACAGCCTTCGGCCATTTCTTCTACTGGCAAGATTGCCAGTACTTCCACGGCCATTTCCCTGACAACGGGACAGGCCGTCTGACGTTTTGGTATTACACGTTGGTGGCAATGATTTAGGGGTCAGGTCAATGATGGACATCATGCGTTACATCAAGATAGATGTTGAGCGATTGATGTTGCAATTTCCAGGCATGGTCATAGGCTGGTCGGACATCGTGGCGAGGACGACTTGGAGGATGGCTAGGTCTGTTATGGGACTTAACAGGGCTTGCATTTTGCCGTCACCTAATAGACAAATTTAAAGGGTTTTGCCACTGGCTGTATTATCTTAGGTGGGGATTTTAATATACCATTGCTACCCCTACAGGACACCTCTAATGGCAAATCCAGCATCTCATACTCTATTATACAGAAAATCAAATCACAGTTAAACTCTTTGGCCTTGGTGGATGCTTGGCGCCTGGTATACCCAATGGGCAGAGATTATACATATTATTCTCCGCTACACAAAAAACACTCTCGTATTGACTATGTATTTATTTCGCAACGTGATTTACCTTTGCTCCAGGCAGCAAACATAGGCATACAATCCCTTTCGGACCATTGCCCGGTATCGATTTCTCTTTTACAATCAGATAGGCCACCTAGACCATGCAGCTGGCGGTTGAACTCCACCTTATTGACAGACTCATCTACTTGCCAACAAATCCATGAGGCGCTTAAATTATATTTTCAGCTTAATACTACAGAGGATATGTCACCACTGACGATCTGGGAGGCGCACAAGTGCGTCCTACGTGGCGAACTTATGTGCCTTGGCTCTCTTAAGAAAAGAGAAGCTGAAAAAGTTACTCTGACATTAGCGGAAAAAATTGCCTCGTTGGAAAGCCAACATAAACAGTCACATGTGGAGGCGCACTTGTTGGAACTGACAAAGATGCGGGAAAAACTTAACTCTTTACTTAATCTTAAAGCGAAACGAATTCTCTATTTCAAGAAAGGCTTTCATTATAAACATGGGGATACGTGTGGAAAATTCCTTGCAAAGACCCTCAAAACAATTTCTCATGCACATTCTATTCTTTCTATTAAGAATTCTAAGGGTCAACTTATACAAAAAACAGATCAGATTGCATCACAATTTCATGCGTTTTATACTAAGCTTTATAATCTCCCCCCGACACATAAACCAGTAGAGCTTCAAGGAAATAGAGAATCCGTTCTGCAAAAGTATATCATGGAGAGTGGCATGCCTACTTTATCTTCAGCTGAGAGCGACTCTTTGGAATCGCCGATCTCAGAAGAAGAACTTATTTTGGCAATTAAGACTCAAAAACCGGGTAAGAGCCCAGGCCCAGATGGGTTCACGGGCCCATTATTACAAAACTTTTATAGACATTCTGAAAGCTCCCCTACTCCGTGCCCTGGAATATATCCGAACCTCTTCATTAATGTCGAGCTCTTTTACGACGGCATATGTAACATTGATCCCTAAACCAGCAAAGGACCCTACTGAGTGTACAAGCTATAGGCCGATTTCATTGTTGAATCTGGACCTAAAAATATTGGCGAAAGTATTGGCATCTAGACTGACAACTTTTCTCCCCAAACTTATAGGCCCAGAACAGGCAGGTTTTATGCCAGTGAGGGAAGCCCGGATAATGTTATAAAAGCCCTTAATCTGAATCATTACGCAAACACCCGGGGAATTGAGGGGCTTCTCCTGTCAACTGACGCGGAGAAGGCCTTCGATCATGTTGCCTGGGACTATATGTTTGCTATCTGCAGACATATTGGGTTGGGATCGAACATGATGGCGTGGATATCGGCCTTATACCATAAACCTCGGGCACAGCTTAAAATTAATGGCACCCTCTCAGAAGCAGTGGACATAAATAATGGTACAAGACAGGGTTGCCCTCTTTCCCCTCTTCTTTTTCTTTTATCTTTAGAACCTTTTATTCGCATAGTAAACGCAAATCCTGATATACAAGGCTTCCAGATAGGTCAACACTATTTTAAAATAGCGGCATACGCGGATGATCTTCTATTTTTTTTAACACAGCCTCAGGTCTCAATCCCGAAGCTCTCTAAAGCTTTTAAGGTATTTAGTTATGTTTCCAATATGAAAATTAACTATTCTAAGTCAGAAGCTCTCAATCTCACACTGTCAGCTGAACTCTTAGAGAGTGCACGCTCTTCTGGCTCGTTTAAGTGGGTAACTTCATCTATTACCTATCTAGGAATTAAACTCGCGCCCAAATTCGGAGATATATATAATATTAATTTCCTCCCTTTGCTAAAAAAAATTCAAGTAGATCTCAAAGGTTGGACCTCCAGACCCTTCTCCTGGTTCGGCAGAGCTGCTATATTGAAGATGGTAAATTTTACCCAGAATCCTATACCACTTCCACACCTTACCCATTTTACTCCCAGGTTCCTTTTTCAAACAACTTCAGGCCATTTTACGCACTTTTATTTGGAAGGGGCAAAAACCTAGGATAAAGTTTGATACGCTTATAAAACCTAAGGAAGAGGGAGGTATAGGTTTACCCGATTTTAAACTTTACCATTCTGGAATACACTTAGCCAGAATTATGTATTGGAACTGCCATAGGGAGCAGAAGGATTGGGTTATATTGGAGGAAGCATCCACCACACTTCATCTTAAATTCCTACCTTGGATTCCTTGGGTAAAACTGCTGCAAAATGTGCAGCAGCATCCCTTGGTGGGGACCACGCTTAAAGTGTTTCATACGATGACGAAACACCATAAACTCTCCTCATCTCCTGGACCGCTTACTCCCATTACACGCAACCCGTATTTTCTGCCTGGGATGAACCTGCACATTTGTGCTCCCACTGACAAATCGATGCCTCTTCTATTGATACACTGTGTAAATACCCTAAAACATTTTGAGTTACTAAAACGAGAATTGAATCCTCAGAGCTCTCTTTCATTTTGGACCTACCGCCAGCTGCATAATTATACACAGGTCTCCCAGACCAAAAAACAGTTGTTTAGACCAATAACTCCCTTTGAACAAACTTGTTTGGCTGGAGCTCCGATACCCAGAGCTACCTCCCTTACGTACTCGTGGCTCCAACTAGATAGGGGGGGGCACCCTCCGGAATACGAGTACAATGGGAAAAGGCGATTAAAACAAGCTTCACTGATAAGCAATGGAAACGTGCCTGTATTTTTGCCCATAAATGCTCCATTGGCACAAGATTTCAGGAAATGTCTTATAAGCTTTTAACACAATGGTATGCCACCCCGGATAAAATTAAAAAATGGTACCCGCAGACATCAGATTCTTGCTGGAGATGTGAGCAAGACCAGGGGTCTATCTTTCACATCTGGTGGGAATGTCCTCGTTTGAGACCCTTCTGGGACAGGGTGTGTGAGGTGATCAAGGTCATTACGGATACCACAATCTCTCTCTCTCTCCCGCATGTTGTCTACTCCATATTGCGGATTGTTCTATGCAGCATTATAAAAAATCACTGATAAGACATCTGCTGAATGCAGCGAAAGTCTTAATTCCCAGGCACTGGAAATCAAAGGATATCCCTTCCATTCCAGAATGGTTTAGCTCCATAGAGAATATCCACCAAATGGAGGAAACTGTAGCCATTGCCAGGGAATCGTCGAAAAAATTTAAGCAGACATGGTCACCTTGGGTGGCGTTCAGATATTCAGATCAATACTCACAATTAGATATGAGATGAGATTGTGGTTGTAGTTTTGATCTCTCTTGTTCACTCCCATTGGTATACAGAGATTCTAGATGAGCTGTTTGTGCACAGTGTCTTTTTCCCCTTTTTTTTGTTCTCCTCTCTCTCTCTCTCTCCTTTTTATTTAGTAGCAGCTAGTAGCGGGTAATATCCTAGGTTGTGATGTTTCCCTTGTGTTATCTTGTGTTATAAGATATAAAAGTATCTTACTTTTCAGAGTATGTATTGATATGTTTTGATTTGTGTTATCGGTACTCTGGCTGTATTTTGTACTCTGATTTTTATTTTTTCCAATAAAAAAAAACTTTAATGGTCAAAAATAGAAAGAAGGTTAACGATGTTATAAGCAAATTCATGGTGGAAAAAGGGGGTCTGGCCGTTAGACACCGGGACTTGGAACTGGACACTTGGAGGTATCTGAGGGGTGACGGAGTACATCTAAATGATGTTGGGATTGATCGTTGGGTGTTGGGGTTGGAGGATGGAGTACAGAGAGCCCTTCGTGTTTGGAGGGGTGCCCAAGGGTAAGGTGGTTCCCCTTGGGTGCTGTGGCGGGTGTTGGTCTTGGCAGGAGAGGAAAGATATGGCAGAAGGAGGAGTGTTGGGGACCCATCGTTGCTATGGGTCACGGTAATGGTTTCCAGCTAACGGAGGTTAGCTGGGAAGTGATAATGGGGCACTGCGGTCTGTGGCTGTCTCCGGGCCAGCTTGTCAGCAGGTGGCCTATCATACACTGTTAAGTACCGCAGTGCATTATGGTTTTTCCCCTATAGGGGTATTTAGTCCCTGCTGAGACCAACACCATTTAGATGTTATTTACTGTATTTATGTTATTATGTTTATGTTATTAAGTTCATCATCTTAATTTTTATAGAGTTATTTATCTATATTGGTTTAATAAATTGGTCTGCTACGGCCTGTTATAACTCCAACACGGTTGTGGTTTCGTTTTCTATAGTTAAGAGTAAGGGTTTATGTATATGGGGGTTAATGTGGGTTTTATGACATCTGTTATACAGCAGTCATGGCTATTTATAATAATGTCAGTCACATAATACCTACAGCTCTAAAAATCGGTCTACATGTAAACATAAACCTATGAAATATTATAGCAAGATTTTTGGTGATTCTGTTAAATTGTTTCTAAAAAATGTTTCTAAAATGTTCTGGGGCCACCTGTATATCTAGCACGCTCATAGTCTAGTCTGTACCTCCTATCTCAGGATATGTTTAGGACTAGGGTACATAGTTTTGTACAAGGTGTCATAAAATATTTCTCTTATCTTGAATAGACTGTAGCTCCTAACTCATATTACTGAAATTCACATTGTAACAAAGGAGAAAATACAGTAAGTCCAATAAAACTAATTTCTGTATGTTTTAGACATTATTCATAACATAGTTTGCGTAAACACATGCCTCGCGCTTACAATGTCACATGTGTTATATAGAAAGAAAACTACAGGTTCTGGGCCAAGCTTGTGTGTCATTCTCAAATTCTTTCTTTTTTGTCATTCGTCAACATTGTTCTTAGGTAAGATGGATCTGCTCCTCAGACTCCTAAGGCCGCGTACACGCTATCAGTGCATCGGTTAACCGATGAAGATGACTGATGGTCTGATATGCCTACACACCATCGGTTAAAAAAAACGATTTTGTTAGAATGCGGTGACGTTTACGTGTTTTAACGCAACGACGTGCTGAAAAAAACAAAGTTCAATGCTTCCAAGCATGCGTTGCCTTGATTCTGAGCATGCGTGGCCTTTTAACCGATGGTTTTGCATACTAACGATTGGTTTTGACCCATCGGTCAGGCGTCCATCAGTCAAATTTTAAAGCAAGTTCTCTTTTTTTTTGACCGAAGGATAACTGACCGATGGGGCCCACACACGATCAGTTTGGACTGGTGAAACGGTCATAATAAGTGCATCTCCATGAAATAGCATGATTAAGGGGGGGGGGGTCTCCCAGCAGGCAGTCCAATGAGTTCTCAAATTCTGTGGGTGTGTTGATTATGTGAAATACAAATGTATTTTCTGAAAATATAAAACTACAGTAGGTAGAAAAACATAAATATTCATCACTTCTGCAAATGTGAGTGATTTTATGAATAGAAGAGCTCATAAGAGATTGTACTATAGAAAGGCCTTGATAAGGCTAATCTTTGAAGACACTGGGCCAGATTCAGGTACATCTGCGCATTAATGAACCGGCGTAGCGCACCGCCTTTACGTTAGACTGGCGCAATGTAGCGGCGCAATCACCCTATTCTCGTCGGTTTTACGCAGAAATTTGCACCTGCGCAACGTTATTTCTGAGGCGCAAGGCGGAGTAATACAAATTGGGAAGGACGCGGGCGTGTTACATTGAAATGAGCCGTGACCCCATGCAAATGAAGGGCCGGCCGGCTCGCGCATGCGCGCTTGAAGCAGACCATGTCAGCACCTCTGTGCGCATGCTCCCAACTCGGGAACAGCGCAATCAGTGAAATTGGAAGTGGACTAGGGAAAAATCATGAACTACGCAGACAGCATAAATAGACAGACAGAAACGCACTTCCTTTGCAAAAGTACATCCCTTTGTATCCCTCCCTATACAGTAAGGTGCTTTTGTTCTGTTGTTAGTTGCGTTGTGGTTTGTCTTTGTCATATTTGTGGACTGTGTGATCTAGTGTTTTGTAGAAGATATTTGTAAGTGATTTTTGGTGACTGCTTGTGTGAGTTTTTGGTTGATAGTTTTTTGTTTGTTTGTTTTCTTGCTTGATTTTTCCTGCTTGTTTTTGTGAGTGATTTTTGCTGCTTGTTTTTCTGAGTGATTTTTGGTGATTGTTTGGGAGAGAGTTTTTGTACGTATGAGTATGACGGAGAGAAAGAGGAAGTTAAATTTTACTTTGTGGGAGAAACATGTTCTTGCCCGGGCCATTTCCCAATATGGGCGTTTCCTCCACGGCCCGGAGAGTGCCAACACCACCCCGGCCAGGAGGTGTGATATCTTGCAGAACATTACTGACGAGGTGAATGCATCGGGGGGGGGGGAGACCCGGACACGGTCGGGGATTGAAAAGAAGATCAATGATCTCCGGCGTCTGGTCAGAAAGAAGCTGGCCAAAATGTTAGCCCATGCCAGGGGCACAGGAGGGGGCCCACCATGCCCTGTTAGGCTGACAGCGGAGGAGCGTGCGTTGGCCGAGACCTTTCATAGACAACAGGTGGAGGGCCTGCCCGGCTATGACTCAAGTCATGAAGGCGTGATGCCAGGTAAGGTTTGTTTTCCCTATCAGGTGTGTAGCATGTGTGGGGGAGGGGGTGAAAGGGAATATGTGGCAAGTGTGTGGATCCTCCAACCTGTGAATGTTTTGTGTCATCCACAGATGAGCAGGAGGGTGCTGGGCCATCTGGGCTGACCGCACCATCCCAGCTTGATGAAGACCCCCTGACAAGGCCGGAGTCCTCGGAGGAGGTTGAAGAGGAGGAGGTTGAGGAGGAGGAGTTTGAGGAGGAGGAGGATGTCATGTCAGCCAGTGGATTGTTATTTTTGGAGGAGTCTTCCTCTCTGGCTGGCAGCAGCCAGCCCTCCAAAAGGGCTAGCCCCTCCCACTCCTCCCCCAACAGGCCTCCTCTCCCAAGGGCCTCCCCTTCTCCCCAGCCACAAGCCCCAGCTGGAGGCAGGAAGGCATCCCAGAAGACCAGGGGGGTGGCCAAGCTTCTGCCCGCCAATCTGAGAAGGGACCAGGCCCTTCAGACCCGCCATCTGGGACAGCTCAGCCAGACCTTGGGGCAGATGGAGGAGAGCCTGTCCTCCATAAAGGATACGCTTGGGGACCTGGACTGCCACTCCCGGGCTCTTACAAACTGCCTAAACGCACTGCAGACTACAACAGCAGACGTTGGGCAGGATGTGAGGGCCCTCACCCAGGCTATCCAGGACAACACGGCAACACTAGGTGCTGGCCTGAACAGAATTGCCGTGGCCATGGAGGGCAGGCCGCCAGGTGGGCAGAGACCAGGGGCTGCTCCTCCTTCCCCGGATGACCCCCCCTCCCCATGAGTCTCCCCTGAGGAGCCGGGGGCGTGGCCGTGGGCGCCCCAGGCGTGGCTCACGCCAACAGCATTTATTTGTTTCCCCCCCCCTTTTTTTTTTTTTGCTGGAAATTTTTATTTTTTGCTGGACAATTTTTTTTTTTTTGTGATGTGAATGTTTTTGGAATGTGGGGGTGATATTCCTGCCGGCAAAGGGGTGTCACCCTCAGTTTTGGTGGAGAAGGGTTCCCCAGGACCAGGGAGAAGTTATTCCCAGGTCCGTGTGAATGGTGTATGAATGTACAGTGACATAATTGGAGCCGTGGCGTGGCGTTGCTGCTCACAAGCCCAGCATGGTGGGCTTGTGCCAATCCAATTTGATGAGGATGTGATGTGTCTGTGCTAGGGACCACAGGTGGTGTGCATGCATGCATTCTCATTGTGCCATGATTAATGTGTGTGCTTAACGTGCAAAGATGCCTAATGTGAGCTGTCTCCTGGCTGCTCTTCCCTCAGAAGACAGGGTAACCTCGGTTAGGGGGGGATTGTCTGGTTCAGGGGTCAGGTCATCACGTAGGTCAATCTGCAGGCCCTTTCTCACTGCGAAGTTGTGCAGAATGCAACATGCACCAATGATCTGGCACACAAAGTTGGGGGAATACAACAGGGTCCCCCCAGACTTATCCAGGCATCGGAAACGTGACTTCAGGAGGCCAAAGGTGCGTTCCACCACTGCACGTGTTTGGGCGTGGGCTTCATTGTATCTTTCCTCTCCTGGGGTTTGGGGGTTCTGGATAGGAGTCATGAGATGGGGTCCCAGTGCATATGCAGAGTCACCTGTAAGGAAAAACACAGGAGGATGTTAGTCATGCATGTGCCCCTTGTGATGTGTGCATCATGGGGGGGGACAGTCATGCCTGCCACCCATGTCACTCACCAACCAGCCAGCTGTCCCCATACACGTTCTGTTCAAATTCCATTCGGATGGGGCTCTGATTGTAGATGTAGCTGTCATGGCTGGATCTGGGGTGTTTGGCACGGACGTGCCATATGAGGCCTTGGGCATCGATTATCACCTGTACATTGATGGAATGCCAATGCTTCCGATTGCGATATATGTGCTCTGTCTCATGGGGGGGCTGGAGTGCCACATGTGTGCAATCAATGGCCCCCACGGTGCGTGGGAATCTGGCAATTCTGTAGAAATCTGTCATTGCCTTCAGCCGCAGCTCCTCAGTGGTGGGTTTGATGATTTGGTTGGCCATGCGTCTGAGGATTGCAGGGACAACCTGGTGCACACATCTGCTCACGGAGCATTGTGACATCCCAGCCACCACTCCACTTGTTCTTTGAAAAGAGCCACTGGCAAGGAAATGGAGTGTTGCCAGGACCTTGACCAGTGGCTGCACTGCATGTGAGCGGTGTGTTGGGCTGGTGATGTCCTCCTGCAAGGTTATGGTTAATTCCAGGATGGCATAAGGGGTGAATCTGAAGATGCGATACACCTCAGAATCACTCATGTCAAAGAGGTCTATGCGTGTGCGGTATATCCTCTCCCGTGCCCTCCTCTGTGCCCTCCTCCTTCTTTGCTCGTCTAAAGTCAGTAGTATAGTTATGAGCGAGGATGTCCCTGGCATGTTGGCATAGAGATTGTTGGGCAACACGTGTGACTGCTCTGCTCCTCACTAACGGTGTTGCTTTCTGTGACATGTAGACGAATTGTCTAATTTTAGACCACCTTTTATATGGTCTAATTTTAGACAGGCCGTTCAGCTGTTGCGCACAGCGCGTTGCCTGCGCTGCACCAACATTCTTTTGTGGATCCCGGTAACTCCCTCATTAGCATATTTGAATAGCAAGTCAATGGTGTGTCTAGCGCAGTTTTGCACGGACGGGTGCGCCTGTCTAACGAAATTACGCTAGAAAAAAAAAAAAAAGTAGATTTCTTGCGTATCTCGTTTTGGGGATGCGGAGTATCGAAACGCATGCGCAAATTTAGACTTATGCCGCGCATCTCCTGTTACACCTGCGTAATCGCTCTGTGAATCTGGCCCACTGTTTCTTGAAAAAGGAAGGAGTCAGGGCTCCCCCAAAAAGGGAGATACGGGGAAGAAGGACTGTTTAAGTGATATGTATGCCAATGTTTGCACCGAAACAGCCAAACATGAATAGAGAGGTATTTGAGTTCCCTGTGCGTGTAGAGTATACAGTATATCCAATCACATAAGTTGTACAGTGGAGCCATTAAATGCTATTAATGAGAGTATACAAGATAGTGCTTGTTTTGGGTTCAAAATATACAACAGTAGATGGTTCGCAAATGCTGTAAACTGTTATATCCACCAACTGATATACCCTGAAAAATGGCAGGGAGTAGTCCAAGAGGCATAAAAGGTGAAGAGGAGATCCAATGCCAAATAAAATTAGGGGGAGAGGGCAACCCTGAGTTGAGTGCCCATTGCATATAGGCTACTGGAAAGTTGTCTATTAATCAAAAGCCTAATTGCTGGATGTGCATTTTGTTGAAAGTGGTGTCATGAACCAAAATAGAGTTGTATATTTCCATTCAGGGCCAACTTCTACAGTAAGCAATTTGTAAAACTTGGTTGGAAAGGCATCAGTACTAGGAGCCATATTGTTAGCTGTATTAATGATAATAGGGGTATTCAATGTAGCTTACTGCTTTATCAACAATTTAGAGAGGCCTCGTGTTAGTAAAAGTTTGAGAGACGATTCGCACTTTTCAGCCTCATGTTTTTCAGTCCGTTACAGCGTATCAAATGTGCTATCTCCATTACGAACGCTAGTTTTACCAGAACGAGCACTCCCGTCTCATACTTGATTCCTAGCACAAGCATTTTTTTCCCATCGGAAAAGCATACAGATGGTTTTCCCACTAGGACTTTTTCCTGACAGGAAAAATAAGATCCCGCTCTCTTTTTTTTCTGGCAGTTTTCCCATCGGAAAAACTGCGATGGAGCATACATACGGTCGGAATTCCCAGCCAAATGCTCTCATCGCAGTTTTTTCCAACGGGAAAACTAGTCATGTGTAGTGTTGAGTGGAATACGCCATATTCGATTTCGCGATATTGCGCGAATATATAGAAGAATATTCGCGAATATTCGCTAATATCGAATATTCGTGATATTTTATCCAAAAAAAATTTGCGAAATTCTCATAAACGGAGATCATTTCCTGTATTACTAAACTAATATGCACTAAACACTAACTCTACACTAACTCTACTTAAAAGAAAGGAGAATAAGGGGGCAAAAGAAGGGCCGAGAAGATAATCGCGCAATAATCCTATTGTGCGATTATCTTCTCCGCCCTTCTTTTGCATCAGAGCCAATCAGAATAACTCGAATATTCGGCAAAAGGAATATCGCGCAATATTCCTTTTGCCGAATATTCGAGTTATTCTGATTGGCTCTGATGCAAAAGAAGGGCGGAGAAGATAATCGCGCAATATTCCGTTTGCCGAATATTCAAGTTATTCTGATTGGCTCTGATGCAAAAGAAGGGCGCATCAGAGCCAATCAGAATAACTCGAATATTCGGCAAAAGGAATATTGCGCGATTATCTTCTCCGCCCTTCTTTTGCATCAGAGCCAATCAGAATAACTCGAATATTCGGCAAAAGGAATATCGCTCAATATTCCTTTTGCCGAATATTCGAGTTATTCTGATTGGCTCTGATGCAAAAGAAGGGCGGAGAAGATAATCGCGCAATATTCCGTTTGCCGAATATTCGAGTTATTCTGATTGGCTCTGATGCAAAAGAAGGGCGCATCAGAGCCAATCAGAATAACTCGAATATTTGGCAAAAGGAATATTGCGCGATTATCTTCTCCGCCCTTCTTTTGCATCAGAGCCAATCAGAATAACTCGAATATTCGGCAAAAGGAATATCGCGCAATATTCCTTTTGCCGAATATTTAAGTTATTCTGATTGGCTCTGATGCAAAAGAAGGGCCGAGTAGCTGATGCGATTCTTTTATGTTGCCGGCAACATAAAAGAATCGCATCAGCTACTCGGCCCAGGGACTCTCTCTAATCATACCAGCAATGCTTTTAGACGTCGATGGAGATCACTAGGATGTGATCTGTTTTACAAATAAATTTGAAAAAATACGAATATTCGCCATAGCGAATATTCGCCACAATATTCGAGTTATTCGCGAATACTCGAATATGCAATATTCGTAGCGAATATTCGCAATGCGAATATTCGTGAGCAACACTAGTCATGTGTATGAGTCATCAGCGTGCATTCTCTCCAACTCATGGGTGTTAAAGAGGACTACCACTTTCTTTCTTGCCTTTTTGGCCTGCAATGTATTATGATGAAGATTATTTTTATAGGCTTGGATGACCTTTTTTTGTAATCAGTTTTGTTCACCTCCTTGCAGTAGTAGCTACAGTATTACTGCATAGAATCTACTCATTATATACAAGCGCTTGTTTTATCCTCTCAAATATGAGTGTACATTTTTTATATTTTCACACCTTTTCCTTATTTTTGGTGAACCTGAATATCTCTGCCACAGAACCCATCGTTAATATTGTGGTTATGCTACTTATTGCTGAGATGAAAGTGTGACTATCTTACTCTGATGTTCTCCAGTTCCAGTGCTGAGGTCTTTGTTTTTTTTGGTGTAGTATCACCAATCACCATACAGCCCTTTTAGACTCATTTGGCATATGCCTTGCTGAGTCCATTCAATCCGGTAAATCTCAGTCCTATCAGTGGTGGTGTCTTTTTTCTATCATAATGTTTGTGTTAACTAAAGATCAAATTTCACCCGTTTGGATTATAACTTCACTTATGCTATTACAGTCATCACAAATGGACTTGATTATCATAATTTTCATACATTTTTTGTATTCAATTCATATGTATATTTACTTATAGAGCAAATATCATTACTCATTTATATAATGTTTTATGTGTTTAGGACCCTAAACAAGTTTTATTATTTTTCCTTCATTGTCCTTGTTTTAGCGCTGCACTTTTTGTATTATCATTTTGTCTAGGCTGTTTGTCATAGGTTGTGCTAGCAGCTGTTTCAAGCTCACAGATATCACAGTATTCCCATATTTTTTACACAGATATAAGATACAGCACAGATATAAATTCATGCTTCAGGTATATAGTGGTGAAAGTTGTAGCCTACACGTATTGAACTGATTATTTACAATAGCAGCCAGAGAGCACAACATATGTCATTTGCACGCTTTCAGTATTTTTTAAAGTTAATTAGTGAATAGCAAATGTTTACTCTTTTGCCACTTGTCTCATAATGAAGAAATAGAGATGCTATTGCTGGCATAATATTTGATTGATGTTTACTGTCGCAGCCCAAAAGATATGAGGAGAAGTCTGCTATCTTTGGCAGTTGGTGTTCAGTGAGGATGTTCCGCTTGTCCTCGCAAATTACAGCTTCATTTGTTTTATTCCATTTCATTAATCTCCTGTGTGAGTCTGTGGCCAATAATGTGACTGCTGCTAGTTTTGACGAGAGAATTAATTACAAGTAGAATATTGCACTAAGAAGGCTGACACAGGGTTATTCGGAAAGGATTTAGATAGAGTTTTAATTAACTCAGTGGATGTATAGTTGCATTAAAATACAGTGTTTGTGGAAATGCACACTGGCAAATCCGTGTTCTAGTAATCCTCCCTGCAGATGTGAGATAGGCAATTTATTACATGTATTTCAAAGACTTTTTAATTGCCTTGGGACAGATACAATAAGCAGCAGAAATGAAAAGAGAAGAAAGAGGAAAACATGCAAGTTGATCTGTTTCAGAGCTTTACAACTTTAAGTGAAGCTTATTCTTAAAAAGTATGTCCAGTATCAAAGCTCAGTTTTGTCATTCTAGTACTTAGCAGTCCCAAAGTTTTTCTTTTCTTTCCTTACTAAGTTTTCTACGACTCAATTCCTTTTTTTGTTGCTTTATTATATGTAACACATTTTAGTTAAAACTATTTTTTTTAAGTTTAACAGGATACAGAAACATCAAGAGAAATTCATAGCATCCAAGGTACATGTTTGTAACGAGAGGGGCCGTGGGACCCAGAGACTCTTGCAGGGTGTGGGGTACTCCTGTTTCAGCTTCACCGATGACTCTTGTGTCTAAAGTCATCCTATGTCCACTAGGGGCATAGGATGACTGAGAAATGATATCTTGGACTACATGAGATGGGGCAGTAATGTAATCCACAATATATTCAAGAATGTCTGGAAGAACTAATTACATGTTGTTGATTCTGAACCCAACAGGTCAATAGAAGAGTGACTCATTCATGTGGGAACACAGACACAGTTAAGGGGGTAATTAAGTCTGCTACTGTCATGTAAACTAACCTTAGTCTGGCTTCTAAAGACCTTTCATTGTGTTATGGTAATTGCACTGTATTGCGTGAATTTCTATTGATGATAGATGTGTATTGTGAGTTAGTACAGTCTAAAGGTCAGATGTCTGACTTATGTCTACTAAAGGAATGTGTATTGTATAGCAGAATAGAAAAGCCGGAGTCATGATGTCTGCCTTGTCAGCTGTAGTAATTAGCTCATGTTAATTATGTCAGACCTGGTGCCAGAAAGTCTGACTAAAAGATGTGTATTGGGGCTCATTGTATCATGTTGTGGGTGGAGTTCAGTCATTGTTCATTTGGGTTTCTAACTGTACATAAGAAGCCTGAGTTTCCCATTAAACTCTATTCATTGGAACCTCAAACAGAGCTGTGTCTCATTATTGGGGTTCGTCTGCTGGATTGTGGAGTGTCGATAAGCTGTCGTGGGTTGGTGGAATGGAATATCGTAAACAGCGTTAACCCCTGACCGTTACATTGTTATTGAGCCCAACATTGTCCTTGAAAAGCAATAGTGTAAATACATCTGTATGGTATTAACATCTTAGACCTCAGTGTTGGAAAGAGTGGCACATCCTTATAATGTTGTGCTCAACTTGTTTAGCAAAATAGTCAGACCTGGTTCTTTTTTCAGAGCCCTGGGAACATTAATGTTATTACTTGAGGAATCAATATCAATAAACTGGTTATGTAGAAGATTTTGTACAAACTGATTAATGGACAGTCCATGAGAGATAAGGGGGGAGAAGCAGGAAAGGTAGGTCAATAAAGAGAAGGCAATAAAGGATAGGTGGGAGGAACATAAGAGACAGATAAGGAACATGTCTGGGATAGAGGGGTTTTATTTTCTCTCCATAATGGCTTGTATATGGGTAAGCATTCTTATGCCCTGTACACACGATCGGTTCGTATGATGAAAACGGACCAATGGACCATTTTCATACTGACAGGACTCAAACGATAGTGGCAATCGGATTGGGTCGAGCGGAAGGCTGTGACTTACATGTTTCGCATTACTACGGTTTATCAAAGTCATCAGTCAGGTGACTTTGATAAAGCGTAGTAACGCAAAACATGTCAGTCACGGCCTCCTGCTCGATCCAATCCAATTGCCACTATCCTTTGAGTCCTGTTTGCATCCCCTCCATTAAGGTCCATCACCGTGGTTACACCTATGCCACCGCTGATGCCACACCAGTGCTTCTGGGTTTCCATTGGCTGCCTTGTCGCTTCTTTCTGACATCATTGGAGCGCGCCCTGCTCCCCATTGGCCGGACCATAGTCCTCCGTGTCTCTTGCTCCGCTGCACGATCGTTACAGAGATTCCTGCCTAGGAGCAGTAGCATCTATTGGTTCCAGCACAGGTTCAGCCTGACAGCTTCCCGTCGTGACACCCGCAGTTACCGTCTTCGAGACTCCTAAGCCACGCTCCTAACTACATCTCTATTTGAACATCAGGGATGTTCATCACAGCAGATACACAAGAGCCATCATACCGCATTTTCCTTTTTCCACATGGATTTCGGTGGTTACCCTCTTAAAGGTTTGACAAAGTTACTCTGGGGACCTAAGATTTGATGTTAACCATTTCCATCTTTGACTCCGTAGTGGCATCGTGTTGCTTTTATTAATTATCTTTTACCAATTATACCACAACTACTACCATTATTATTATAATTGTGTGCATTTAAAGTGTTTATTGCCATGTGCTACACCAATGTTATTTTACCCTTTACAAGACTATAACGTTTTATGCCATTTCCATCGAGCTCTGCCTTTTTGTTTTTGTGTCTTCCACTTCTTCCCCTCCTTCTTTCTCAACTCCCTTCCCCTGCTACTCCCTCTCTCCTCCCTCCTGGAGCCCTTTTTTCTTGTGACCGTCTCCTCCTTCTTTCTTCTTCTTCTCACCCTTCTCTTTATTCTTTCTCTACAAGACTTACCTACTTCTCTTCGATTCCATACACAATTTCTCATCACTATCCTTATATCTGGAACAAGGAAGGTCAGCTTCACATTGTTGTCTAACACAATACAAAGTACTTACGCCATTTTTGGGGGGGCGCAAATTTAAAAAAAACAAAAAACAATTGCAGCCTTACTGTGCCCATCAAATGCAGCCACTGGGCCCATCAAATGCAGCCACTTTGCCATAAATTGTCACCACTGTGCCATGCCATCAAACGCAGCCACTGTGCCATCAATTGTCACCACTGTGCCATGCCGTCAAACACAGCCACTGTGCCATGCCATCAAACGCAGCCACTGTGCCCATCAATTGTCGCCACTGTGCCAATTGTCGCCATTGTGCCAATTGTCGCCACTGTGCCCTTTGTCGCCACTGTGCCCTTTAATTTTTGCCACTGTGCCATTTGATGTCACTGGGCCCTTTAATTGTTGCCACTGTGCCCATTGTTGCCACTGTGCCCATTGATGCCACTATGCCCATTTTCGCCACTGTGCCCATTGATGTCACTGTGCCAATTGTCGTCACTGTGCCCATTGATGCCACTGTACCCATTGTCGCCACTGTGCCCATTGTCACCACTGTGCCAATTGTCGCTGCTGTGCCCTGTAAAATGCCCCTACCCCCTCCCAGCACTTACCTTTCTGGGGGTCAGCCATCCTCCTTCCACGTCCCTCAATGTCTTTTCCCGCCCTCAATGTTGCTTCAGCCAATCAGGTTACCGCTGGCTCTGATAGGCTATTCCACACAGCCAACCAGCTGCTGTTATTCAGGTGGCCGGCGCTCACCATCCCGCCATCTGAATAGTCGGCGGCAGCGGCAACAATAACATAGATTCATGCAATGCATGAATCTATGTTATTGTAATAAGTGGTGGTGCCAGAGCCAGAGGGGGCGGCGCTCCGGCGCCCTCTATAGACGCACTGCCACTGATTTGGTTATGTAACATGTTTGTTAGTTTATTGAACTCCTGGATTCATCCTTCTAAGCGTGATGTTTGTGTATTCACATGACTCAGCTTAGAGCAAATAGCTATTAAACAATAAAATATCCAAACCAGGGGGGGGGGCTTGGTTTGGCCACAGGAGAAGATGGCTGCCTGAAGTCTCGTCTCCGCTCCTACTAGGCACCCTAAAAAGTCATCCAGCTCTCCAGCCTGCAAGTCCTGGGGAATAGCTTCCACCAAATCTGGGGATTATGTCTAGGAAGCACGGGCAGCAGCACGTTTCCCACTGGCTTCTAGACTTCTTCAAAAATAAATAAATATCCAAACCAGATTTTGCTGCAATATTTAGCTCCAATTCCGATATGTCCCTTGTGGTAAGTTTTTCTACCACTAGATGTTTTGAGTGTAATAGTCGTCATTAATTGTTCAACCCACTTTCCCTGTCCCCAGGTTTCCCTGGAATGAATAGCCCGCAAATGAATAGTGAAATGACAGCAGACTGAAAATGAAGCTCTGACCTGGTATCAGCTGATGAACTCTCTCTGTCATTCTGCTTTCTCTTCCTACCAGTAGGCTTTAGTCATCACATGAACTGATAGCTTTATTGTGCTGCGTCTATTTCTCACACTCCGAATCTTCTTTTTTCCTTTTTCTGTCCCTCCCTTCTGCGATACTTCATCATTGTCATCATCATGATTGTTATTGACATTTCTGCTGTGTGGGCTTCATTCTTAGTTGACACAATTTATCTTCCTGTTCTAAAAAAAAAAAAAAACAATAGTAAACCATACTCCAATTTGGCCAAAACAATTATGTATTAGCAGCATTTTGGTTGCCATTGTGTATCATCTTGTCTGCTTGGTGAGGCAAGGAAAAACCAGTAGGCAAAAACTGGTGGACACATACAACCACTTTCAGTAGCTGCTATTTGCCTTCTGTCCTCTTGGCGCAAAATGTTTAGGAGGACCCATTATTCCTCTTAGTAGAAAATAAAGAGGAGGGAAGGTTATCTGTCCTTGAAATTGACCTGGCTATTTATGTTTGTATTACCAGTTTCTGCGACCAAGGGAAATCACAGCTGTTTGGTTGTGAAATTATAGTACAGTCCCTAGACATAGACCCTAGTTCATGCATTCCACTGTATGTTACCAGTGACATACTGTAAGTGTACACCCGTGAGATACAATAAGAAAATACTGGCTACTTTGTTTTGGTCATTAGGGAAGAGCTTATTTAATTTCATAAGTTACCAAAAACAGTCTGAATTCAGTAACTGATAAGGACCTTTTAGCATTGGACATGTATTCCTTCTGTCTAGAAGGAAATAGTCTATATTAGTTGAGCAACTGTTTACACTTGTTTTTTTACTATACATGCTATCCTCTTCTACTGTATATGACACTAGCGGAGGATGTATATGTCTTTGCAAGAGGAATACTAGAGACCAGGGGGAACACATTATTGTGATGATATAACGTGAGATCTTGAATGGGAATGGGATTGATAATGAAACCAAAATGTAGACGACAATAGCCCATGAGATCTGCTTGAATTTAAATGCTGTCTTCTCTTTCACTGCATATTGCATGTTGTATAGCACTTCTTCTTTTTCAAATGAAACTAGTGTCAATTAAAAATAATATTAACATACTTAGGTAAGAATGTTTTAATACAATGAGGGAGAAGAATAAGGTGCAATCATATGTCCATTGTATAGGTAACCCATGTATGACCTTAATATGTAATCAATTATGACCTTAACCATGTAAGCTTCTGGGTAGGGATAAGCTTCGAGTTTGAGTCGAATATTGCCTGTTCGCCGAACAGCGAACAATTTGGGGTGTTCGCGGCAAATTCAAAAAGCTGCAGAATACCCTGGAAAAGTCTATGGGAGAAATATAAAGTGCTAATTTTAAAGGCTTATATGCAAGTTATTGTCATAAAAAGTGTTTGGGGACATGTATCAATACAAAAAAAGTAAAAAAAAAAAAACGGCCATTTTTTCAGGAGCAGTGATTTTAATAATGCTTAAAGTGAAACAATACAAGTAAAATATCCCTTTAAATGGGGTGTGTAAAGTATGCCTGTAAAGCAGCACGTGTTTCCCGTGTTTAGAACTGTCCCTGCACAAAGTGTCATTTCTGAAGGCTAAAAAGTCATTTAAAATCACTGCTCCTGAAAAAAATGCTGTTTCTAAAACCCAGGTCCCCAAACACTTTTTAGGACAATAACTTGCATATTAGCCTTTAAAATTAGCACTTTAGATTTCAAACGTTTGAGTCCCATAAACTTTAATGGGGTTCTAAAGTTCACACAAACTTTTGTCAGGTTCTGGTGCAAACCAAATGGGGGGGTGTTCAGCTCATCTCTACTTCTGGGTAGAGATCCATTGTTGTCTCATGTTGCTTGCCAATAGGGATGAGTCAAACACCCCCCCCCCCCGGTTCGGTTTGCACCAGAACATGTGAACAGACAAAAAAAACTCCAAACATTCGAACACCGATGAAGTCTATGGGACACAAATGTGAAAAATCAAAAGTGCTAATTTTAAAGGATTATATGCAAGGTGTTGCCATATAAACTATTTGGGGACCCGATTACTGCCCCCAGGGCACATGTATCAATGTATATATTTTTTTTCAAATGGCAGTTATAATATATATACATTAAAAAAATTGTAAATAATGGCCTAAATGTAAAAAAAAATGGTGTGGGGGGCACCTCCCAAAATCCATACCAGGCCCTTCAGGTCTGGTATGGATTTTAAGGGGAACCCTGCACCAAATAATAAAACAAAATATGTGGGGGTCCCCCCAAAATCCAAACACCCCATAATATTCGCTGTTTGGCGAACACCCTATGTTTGAGTCAAAATTATGTTTGATTCAATTTTTAAGCTCATCTCCACTTGTCAACAAGTTTTAGCAGGACTTGATAACAGTCCCACTTTTTTTTGCCAAAGGGATTATGAGCTAAGATACTTTTTACACTCTAATATCACAAGGTAAGGCCTAATTGCTAATTAGATCCACATCATCACAGGTTAGGAAACTTGGCTCATAGGGGGAAATTTACTAAAACTGGTGCACACATAATTTGGTGCAGCTGTGCAGAGTAACCTATTAGCTTCTAGGTTTAAGCCCCTGTTCACATTAGTGTGATTTGACATGTGATTTGACAGGTGCTGGCAATAGGAGCAACCCAATTGTTGCTACGCAGACTTTGCGGCACCGCAATGACTTCCAAAAGTAGTTTCTGCACTTTGTTTGGTGTCTTCAGGGGTGAACCCACACAGATGTCTTTCAAGACGCCCCCGAAGTTGGACTGAAATGCTGCTTTGAATTTGTGCCAGTTCAGATGAACTCACACGAAGTCGTGTTCAGTGTGAACGAGGGCTTATTGTCAAAGCCTAATTGAACAAGTTTTATAATCTGATTAGTTACTATGCACAGTTGCACTAGATTCTGTGTGCACAAATTTTAGTAAATCTCCCCCATAATCTCTAGCATCCATGACAATTAACCTGTCTGGAGGTATTCCCGAGTCTTTCTCGGGGTTAAATTTTTGTGCTGCGACCGGTAACCCCGATTTCTTCATCCACTGAAATTGACCAATCCAGGTCAAATCCTGGCTCACGCATATTAGTTTGTGCTTCACTTCTGTAGCACATTATTTCAGAGAGCAGGAAGTGTATTTTATGTTTTGCAATACTTGTGGAAACGTTCATCTTGTTAATCCCCTCCTGTGTGCTGACGGTGCTAACATATTGGGTTCTATAAAAATAAACATCTAATTAAAGGCACACAGCAGATAATGTTCAAGTTTTGTGAGCATGCAAGTCTTTTAAGTGTTTTAAAATGCAGAATCCTGTAATACTAATTTGTGCTGTCAGCATATGGTCCAGAACTAATAAAAGCCATAACATATTTCTTTTTATTCTAATCCCTTAGATATGCTTCACAGTTATTTATATTTTTACATAGATTTCCTTATTATTTTTCTTTTGCCTCTATCCAATTAAACTATATCTACTGCTGCTAAAACAAGCATACATAATAAAGTATAATTTATTTTCAGATCTAGCAATCAGTGCAGAAGATCGGTAATAGGTTTGGCATGCAACACACTACCATTAACTAGCTAATGGCACTCTTGTTCTTTTATTGGTATTCTCCCAAATAGAGATTGAGCTAATCTATACATTAATGTAAAGATTTCATACATACTTAAAGTGGCTGTAAACCCTTGGCTTATATATATATATATATATATATATATATATATATATATATATATATATATATATATATACCCAGTGTAGTGACTAGTCTCAGGTGGTAAACAGATCTGAAAAAAAACCTCCTACACAAGTTGTACCTGCTAATCTGCTGTCTTCTCTTTTCTACATCCATTTAAAGTCCAGAATGTATACATCCTGTCTGAGCTTCAGAAGTGATTTGAGGGAGAGCTACAAATTCACTTTGCAGAGCTCGGTGAGAGCTGGGAGGAAAGGCACACACCCTCCTCACACAGTACACAGGGACAGAGCTGGGACTGTCAATCACAGGTTGTGTACTGGAGCTCCCTTGTCACATTTTTTAACTCTTGGTGTTAGGGAAACTTATCAGACGTGACTCAAGAAGACAACAGAGGAACAAGGCACCTGTCAGAGAATAACAACCAGCGGTTTTATTAAAACAGTAAGCATGCGCTCATCTTAAATTTCCCCCTTGGGTGCCACAATTGGCACCTTTCCGGGGGAGGGGGGACAGGATACCTGTCTTTGACAGGTGTCCTTATCCACTTCCAAGAGAGTCCCTGCCGTGGAGCCATGACATCATCGCGGGGCTCCCTCCCCCCAGCCAATAGGAGAGAGGAGCAGGCCTCACGCATGTGCAGTAGGGTTCCCGGCATGAAGCATCAGCTGCGGGTGCCAACATCGCTGGACTCCAGGACAGGTAAGTGTCCATTTAGCAGCTGCAGTTTGTGTAGCTGCTGGCTTTTAATGTTTTTTTTTTTTGGCAGAACACCACTTTAACCACTTAACCCCCAGACCATATTGCTGTCCAATGACGAGAGCACTTTTTGTGATTCGGCACTGCGTCGCTTTAACTGACAATTGCGCGGTCGTGCGGCGTGGCTCCCAAACAAAATTGGCGTCCTTTTTTCCCACAAATAGAGCTTTCTTTTGGTGGTATTTGATCATCTCTGCAGTTTTTATTTTTTGCGCTATAAACAAAAATAGAGCCACAATTTTGAAAAAAAATGCAATATTTTTTACTTTTTGCTATAATAAATATCCCCCAAAAATACATAAAAAAAAAATGTTTTCCTCTGTTTAGGCCGATACGTATTCTTCTACATATTTTTTGTTAAAAAAAATCGCAATAAGCGTTTATTGATTGGTTTGCGCAAAAGTTATAGCGTTTACAAAATAGGGGGTCGTTTTATGGCATTTTTATTAATATTTTTTTTTTTATTAGTAATGGCGGCGATCAGCATTTTTTTCAGTACTGCGACATTATGGCAGGCACTTCTGATACTTTTGGGACCATTGGCATTTTTATAGCGTACAATGCTATAAAAATGCATTGTATTACTATAAAAAGGCCATTGGCAGTGAAGGGGTTAACACTAGGGGGCGGGGAAGGGGTTAAGTGTGTTCCTGGGTGTGTTCTAACTGTATGGGGGGGTGGCCTCACTTGGGAAAATCACTGATCTTCTGTTCATACATTGTATGAACAGAAGATCAGCACTTCCCCCGCTGACAGGACCGGGAGCTATGTGTTTACACACAATGCTCCCGTCCTCGCTCTGTAACGAGCGATTGCATGTGCCCGGCGGCGATCGTACCCGCCGGGCACATGCGCGGGGACTCGGGGGCGAGCGGGGACGCGCGCTGCTGCCGGCGGCGCGCACGCGCCCGCTTTAGAGCGGACGTATAGCTACGGGCTCTCGCCCAGCAGTGCCGACTTCCAGCAGTAAAATGACGGCGGGCGGTCGGCATGTAGTTAAAGATCAACAATAAAAATGAAAAAAATCCTTTAAATATAGTGCCTGGTGGGTCCCCTTAATACACATCTGTAGCATGCTTAAAACATGCTACAGCAAAAATTACCTTTCTAAAGAAAAATAGAGTCAAATTCCATTTAAAATGAGTAGCGGTCACAATTGTCAGCACCTGGCTATTGAAAAATATCGGGATCTGGAAGCCATCTTTAACAAGGAGGCCCCTAGATCTCACCCCCCCCCCCCCATGTGAATGGGCATCGGTACATCGTACCCCTACCCATTTACCAAAAGTGTGTCAAAAAGTAATAACCACAAGAAACTGGTTTTGACAATTTCTTTATTTAAAAAAATAAAATAACAAAATAGTGTCCCTCGATGTAAATCGATCGTCAATCAGAACACCACAATGCCACAATGCCACAACGGACCCAAAAAATAGAATAAAACAAAAACACTCTAGCCTCCTGCTGACTGCCTGCCTGTGCTTTGACAGTTCTTATATAGGCAAGGAACAGGACCACCCAGCTACGCTACCCGTGCCACTGGCCCTTCTTTTGTTTTATATTTTTTTGGTCTGACGGGCGTCGTGATTGACAATATTTACATTGTTTATTGTTTATTACTTTTTTACACTTTTTTTGTTTTTTTTTGTTCAAGGGGGCTTCCAGATTCCAATAAGCCCCCACCTGCAGACCCCGACAACCACAGCCCAGGGTTTTTGGGAAGAGCACTGTGTCCCCCATCAACATGAGGACAAGGTGCTTTGGGGTGAGGTTGCAGAGACCCCCTGCCCCAAAGCACCCACCCCCTATGTTGAGGGCATGTGACCTGATATGGTTCAGGAAAGGGGGGGCGTTTGCTTGTCCCCTCCCCTTTCCTGACCTGCTGGGCCACATAAGGGCCTGGTATGGACTAGGGGAGCCCATGCCGTTTCTTTTTATTCAGCTGTCAGCAGGGAAACCCATTGACAGCTGATAAGATTGTAAGCTCTTCTGAGCAGGTCCTTTTGTATTTTATTGTATTATAACTGTATTTTTATATTGTAAAGCTCTCCGTAAACTGTTGCTTGAGCTGAACCGTTAGCCCTTCCCAACTTGTGATTGTTAAATGCTCAGCTGAGCTTAATTTATTATTGTTATTTGTCTACTATGCATTAAAAAAAATGATCAATATCCTTTAGGCACCTACAACTTCCTTTAGTCATTGAACCTGGAAATCCTAAGACTGTTGTGTCAAGATCAAGGACACCACCAATCTATAGGATACAGAAAATATTATATTCATCTTCAAACATATTGCATCCCTTAGAAAGCAAAAATAGCAAGGGTTTGTTCGCACCTTTCCTTTTTTTTTTTTTAAGTACTGTATATACTGTATAAATATAAAACCGAACCCTTTTTTTTTACGTTTTTGTCATATTTTTTTTTTCTTTTTTTGTATGTCCCAATGGAAAATCCCCTTTATAAGTGATTTTTGTAATTTATTTTGTCTCGCAAGTAAGGCTGTAATTTGACCAAGCTGTCCTAATACACTCTTTATGGGTTTTAATTTCCAAACTTCACATCCCTTATCATCGTCCACACATTGTCAAGTTAGAAATGTAATATTAAAGTGATGGTAAAGGCTCATTTAAAAATAAATAAAAAATAACAAACATGTTATACCTCCACTGCGCAGTTGGTTTTGCACAGAGCAGCCTGTATCCTCCTCTTCTCGGGTCCCTCTTTGCTGTTCCTGGCCCCTACCTCCTATTGAGTGCTCCCTCAGCCAGCAGCTTTCTATGGGGGCACCAGAGCCAAGTCAGAGCTCTGTCTATCCGTTAAGACACGGAGCCCAAACCTGGCCCCACCACTATCTCCCCCCAGGGACTGAACCAATGGTGCAGCTGCTGTGTCTCGGCCAATCAGTGTCTCAGATGGCTTAGACTCTTGTGGACATCGCTGGAGAGAGATGTTGTTCAGCTAAATAATAAGGGGGTGCTGGGGAGGCTGCTACACACAGAAGTTTTTTTTATCTTGATGCATTGAATTCATCAAGATAAAAAAAAACTGTCTACGTTTACAATACCTTTAACCGCTTCAATACCGGGGCTATTTTGGCACTTCTCGTACATGCATAAATCATAATTTTTTTGTTAGAAAATTACTCAGAACCCCCAAACACTATATATTTTTTTTTAGCAGACACCCTAGGGAATAAAATTCTGGCCATTGCAACTTTTTATCTCGCACATTATTTGCGCAATCATTTTTCAAACGCCTTTTTTTGGGGAAAAAAATGGTTTTGTGAATTAAAAAATAACAAAACAGTAAAGTTAGGCCAATTTTTTGGTATAATGTGAAAGATTAAGTTACGCCGAGTAAATAGATACCTAACATGTCACGCTTTAAAACTGCGCACACTCATGGAATGGCGCCAAACGTCAGTACTTAAAAATCTCCATACGCAACGCTTATTTTTTTTTTACAAGTTACAAATTTAGAGTTCCAGAGGAGGTCTAGTGCTAGAATTGTTGCTGGCGCTCTAACGCACGCGGCGATACCTCACATGTGTGATTTGAACGGCGTTTACATATGTGGGCGGGACTTACGCGTGCGTTCGCTTCTGAGCGCGAGCTACCGGGGATAGGGGCGTTTAAAAAAAAATGTTTTATTATTTTATTTTTTATTTTACACAATTTCTTTTATTTTTAAACTTTTTTTGACTTTTTTTTTTTTTTGATCACTTTTATTCCTATTACAAGGAATGTAAACATCCCTTGTAATAGGAATGTGTGTGACAGGTACTCTTTATGGATAGATGCAGGGTCAATAAGACCCAACATCTCTCCTCCAGGCTGGAAAGCATTAGATCGTGAAACATTTTTCACAGATCTAATGCATTCAGCCGCTGTTGCAGCTGTGTTTACTGTACATTCCAGGACCCGGGCGTGACGTCATAACATCGCGCCCGGGCCTCCAACGATCATAGAGATGACTGGTGACCATCTGGTCACCAGTCTACTCTATGGTTTTTGACGGACGGCGGCGGATCGTTTCTCCGGGTCTCCGATGGCAAAGGAGAGCCCGGAGAAGCACCGGATGGCAGCGGGAGGGGGGGGCGTCCCCTCCCGATGCCTAGAAGAACGATCAAGCGGCGGAACCGCTGCTATGATCGTTCTTATGGTGCACAGATTCGCCGCCTGAACAGATGGATATCTGAATGATGCCTGTGGCTGCAGGCATCATTCAGATATCCCCACTGAAAGCCAGGACGTCAATTGACGGCCTAGGTATTGAAGTGGTTAAGATTCATCATACCTGACAATTCCTGGGTGCTGTACTTCAGTTGAGTTGTAGTAAAGCAGTGGTAAAAAAAAATATTAGGCAACATAAACCTGAGCTGCAATCAAGATGTATAGTTTATCCAGCTGCATGTGTAAGAGGGGAGAAAGAAGCTGGAGAAAATTTGTGACACACAGGAACCAAATGTTGGCATTAGCAGAAAACACACACATGAACCTTGGACTTAATCCTAAACTTGTGTTCAGGAACGGGAAACGGAATCTGCCATTGGTTTACTAGCTTGGCAGGCTGTATGTTGGCTGCCTGTGGATTGCAGCATCCTGTATGAGTGGACTTTGTATTTAAAATCTCTATTCTCTTCGAGTGCAGCACCATATGCCAAATATCTGCCCAGTAGGACACACACAAAAATTTAAGGAAATAAACTAAGTAGTCTCAGACTGATGAATGTTCACTATAAAAATAAATATTTTTGTTATTGGGATCATTAGGAAGGCTGTCTGTACTTTGGTTTAAAGTTAAAAGAGTTGACTCATAACATGCCTAATGTTCATATTATTTCACGTTAAATGCAGTGGTGGCTGGCGCTAAATAATTTTGCGGTGGCGGACCCCTCCAGGTTTGCACTCACCCCTCCACTGCCGCGGCTTTTCTGGCTTCTCCTCCTGGCAAACCCAGTCTTCTTCAGATCGGCCTCCTGCCCTGATTGGCTGGGAGGAAGATCGGGAAACCAATAGCGAATATTGGTTCACTAGTGTCACAGGTGGGTGGGTTCGGGGCGCAGTGCTCTGCACTCCGAGCCCAATCTTTTTCAAGCCAATTAGTGCCTCAGGCTCTAAGTATGTGCTTGCAAAATCTCATAGCAAGCTATGAGTCTGGCACTCTGCTTGCAAACCGCATGCAAACTAGGGGGCCCCTTATGAACCGGCCACTCCCGCTTAAATGAGACAATGGCAATTACAGTTTCCGGGAAAATAAAAATTCTTAAAATGTATGGATCAGGATACACTGGGACAAGCACACAGTGCAGTTTAAACAGGTCACGTATTTGTTGTACCATTTTTTTAGAATAAAAATGCTACAAAACAAATGATATAATGTAATGCTTTTTATTTGTGCAAATCCAGGTGACGCTTCACCTCTTTTGTATATTTCATATCAGGATTTTTTGCAGATTGACAGTAACTTTGTTTTTCTATCTCTTTTTCTGTTTATAACCCATGTCCAGGGGCGGACTGACAACTCATGGGGCCCCCGGGCAATAGAAGATTATGGGGTCCCTGGGCTTACAGATGGCCACCACACCAAGAGGCAGTGCAGAGGTGGGGCAGCTAAAATCTTGGGATTTTCACATCAAAGGCATGTCAGTTTCAGACATATCAGGGACAGATGTAAAAAGAAAACACATATTTTTACATACCTGTCCCTGGTTTTACTGAGCCTGGCAACCCTCATGGGGCCCCTGGTGGCATGGGGCCCTCATGCAGTGCCCAAGTGCCCCAATGGTCAGTCCGTCCATGCCCATGTCTGATACATTTTTTATGCTCTCAGGCTTTAATTTTCCACCTTAGTTGTACTACTTTCACTAGGGATAAAGTTAATGTCAATTTATTTGACCCCTCCTTGATTCTTCCTAACTTTAAACACACAAATTAATTTCCTAAATATTAAACTTGCTTAGATTAAAACATGTTTTTTTTTTTGTTTTGCTTTTTTGTTCTTCGGTTACAAAAGTTGTACGGTGCTTAAACTAGACATTAATAATTCAGATCATTGGCTCCATGGCAGCCAACATAGAAAAAGGACTGTTACAAGCAGCTGAAACTGCAACCTCTCTGACTATTAATTGAATAGTATGGCAGTGCAATTTTATGCCAGAAGGATTTTATGTTGATTAAAAAAAAAACTCTAAATAGGTAATTTACTTTCCACAGAGATTAGGAGAGGCATTGCTAGGCCATGAGGTCCAGGACAGCATTTCCAAATACAAAAGAGCATTTTCTCAACCAAAGGTTTTTGTCTGAGATGTAAATATGACTGATTAAGTCACCCTCATTAATTTCTAACTGGAACCTGTGGGGTTGATTTACTAAAACTGGAGAGTGCAAAATCTACTGCAGCTCTGCATAGAAACTAATCAGTGTCCAGGTTTTTTCTTGACAAGGCTTAATTGAACAAGCTGAAGTTAGAAGCTGATTGGCTACCATGCACAGCTTCATTAGATTTAGCATTTTTCCAGTTTTAATAAATCCACCCCTGTGTGTATTACTATGGGTCTATTACTGAATCGGCAGTGTTAATTTCTATTGTTTCATATCACCACATGGACAATAAAAAAAATCATATTTCACTTAAAGCGGAGTTCCACCCAAAAATGGAACTTCCACTTTTCGGAATCATCCCCCCTTTCTGGTGTCACATTTGACACCTTTTAGAGGGGAGGAGGGAGCAGATACCTTTGCTCCCACTTCCAGGCATAGATCACAGCAGTGACCTACTCCACATCCGGCGCCTACTTTGTCTCCCTTGGGAGACACGCAGGTCCCATAAGACAGCAGGGTCTAGTGGGGTCATGCAACGCGACTCACGCATGCGCAGTAGGGAACCAGGAAGTGAAGCCGCAAGGCTTCACCTCTTGATTCCCTTAACGAAGATGGTGGTGGCAGCACCCGAGAGCCGAGGGACTGATCGGCTTTGGGTGAGGACATCGTGGGCGCCCAGGACAGGTAAGTGTCCTAATATTAAAAGTCAGCAGCTGCAGTATTTGTAGCTGCTGACTTTATTTTTTTATTTTTTTTTTGCGGAACTTCACTTTAAGGTTTAAGATATCCACTATAAGGTGGTACTTTAATGAATTGGTGCTGATTTAGAAAGCTAAAGTAGGTAAGTAAAGGGCAATAGGTTTTACCGCTGATACATTGGAAACATATAAATAGCCTATAGGACTATATTTCTCAGGTTTGTAAGGCAGATTCTCATGGATAACACTATTTGTATCCTTTTGCTTCCATGGGTGTATTTATTTTTGTTAAAATGTTTTTAATTACATTTCCCTGAATTTATTAAAGCTGAGAATTCCATGGTTGTATAAGGCCTCGTACACACGAGGGGATATGTCCGCTGAAAACGGTCCGATGGACCGTTTCAGCAGACATCTCCGCTCGTGTGTATGGGCTAGCGGACAGATTTCTCCACCCGACAGATTTCAAAGCATGCTTTGAAATCTATCCGGTGGGAATCTGTCCGCCCGACATGTCTGCTGGTTAGTACACTTACCAGCAGACATGTCGTCCCCCACCGCGCCGCCGCCGAATGGATTCGGCGCATGCGCGGAAGTGTTTAACTTCCTGGTGCGGTGACGTGGCGGTGACGTGGCGGCGTCAACGTCACCGCCGCGTCACCGCCACGTCACCGCGCCATCCGGCGGCGGGGAATTTGATCCGATGGTGTGTACACGCCATCGGATCAAACTCCCGATCGGACATATCCGATGGAAATGGTCCGCGGACCGTTTTCATCGGATATGTCCGATCATGTGTACGAGGCCTAAAAGGAGGTACACAACGATAAGAACAAAGGCTTAACTGAACAGGTTATATACATTGGGCAAATAACAATGCAAAGCACATAAAAACTTGGGGTGAACTGCAAAAGACCTGTGGTCACATGTATGTTCTATAAAAGGGACATCACAGAATCTGATTGACAGTCAAGGTTTACATGAATAAAAGTCTGCAAATAGGGAAGGCAAAAGATAATAATTGGCTAGTATCATAACAACAATCCTATTTGTTATTAACCACTTGCTTACTGGGCACTTAAACACCCTTCCTGCCCAGAGCAATTTTCAGCTTTTAGCACTCTCACACTTTGAATGACAATTACTCAGTCATGCAACACTGTACCTAAATGATTTTTTTGTCCTTTTCTTCCCACAAATAGAGCTTTCTTTTGGTGGTATTTGATCACCTCTGGGTTTTTTATTTTTTGCGCTATTAATAAAAAAAAGACCGAATTTTTTTTTAAAAAAAGTTTTTTTCTTAGTTTCTGTGATAAAATTTTGCAAATTAATAATTTTTCTTTATAAATTTTGGCAAAAAGTTATACTGCTACATGTCTTTGATAGAAATAACCCAAAACATTTTGAAATTATTTGGTCTGTGTGAAAGTTTTAGAGTCTACAAGCTATAGTGCAAATCATATTAAATTATCACATCTGATCACACCTGATGTACTGAAGGCCTATCTTATTTCTTGAGACCCTAACAAGCCAGGAAAGTACAAATGCCCCCAAATAACCCATTTTTGGAAAGTAAACATGCCAAGGTATTTATTAAGAGGCATGGTGAGGTATTTGAAGTTGTAATTTTTTCCCACAATACTTTGCAAAATTAAGATTTTTATTTTTTATTTAAAAATGTTCTCAAAATTGTCATTGTAATAGCTTATTTCTCTCACATGGCATGTGCATACCACAAATGACACCCCAAAATACATTCTGCTACGCCTCCTGAATAAAACGATACCCCATGTGTGAGACTTTTTCACTGCCTGGCCACATACGGAGGCCCAACATGCAGGAAGCGCCATTAGGGGTTTTAGGAGCATAATTTGCACATCTAACTAATTGACTACCTATTACACTTTTGAAGGCCCTGGAACACCAGTACAATGGAATTACCCACAAAATGACCCCATTTTGGAAAGCGAACACCCCAACGTATAATCTATGAGGCATAATGAGTCTTTTGAACGGTTCATTTTTTTCCAGAAGTTTTTGGAACACGTGGAAAAAAAAATGAAAACGCATTTTTTTTTACACAAAGTTGTCCGTTTCTAAGATATTTCCAATACATAGCATTTAGATAGAAAAAATGACACCCCAAAATACATTCTTCTACTCCTCCTGAGTAAAACAATACCCCATGTGTGAGACTTTTTCACTGCCTGGCCACATACGGAGGCCCAACATGCAGGAAGCGCCATCAGGGGTTTTAGTAACATAAATTGCACATCTAACTAGTTGACTACCTATTACATTTTTGAAGGCCCTGGAACACCAGTACAATGGAATTACCCACAAAATGACCCCATTTTGGAAAGCTAACACCCCAACATATAATCTATGAGGCATAATGAGTCTTTTGAACAGTTCATTTTTTTCCAGAAGTTTTTGGAACACGTGGAAAAAAAATGAAAACGCATTTTTTTTTACACAAAGTTGTCCGTTTCTAAGATATTTCCAACACATAGCATTTAGATAGCAAAAATGACACCCCAAAATACATTCTGCTACTCCTACTGAGTAAAACGATACCCTATGTGTGAGACTTCTACACAGCCTGACCACATACAGAGATCAAACATGCAAGGAACACGGTCAGGTGTTCCAGAGACACATAGCATGCACATACCAAGAGTTACACCCCAAAATACATTATGTTGAGCAAAGCGTAAACAAAAGATTACCTGTGGTAATAGTAGCGCAGTTCTACACAGCAGGATAGCACTGGTCCAGGCAGCAGGCAGGGACTTGGTCAGCAACGGCATACACAATTGTCCAGGCAGGGATACTGTCCCGTCAGGGTTAGTGCAGGTGGTCAGTTCATGCAACAGGCAGAGGCATGATGGCATAGGTCCTACAGGCAGCAGGCAGAAGTAGGGCCTCGTTCAGGACAGAATGGGGACAGGGGTAAAGGCTTCTCCCACCCAAATCTCTTTGAAGCCTCCGGGCAACCAGACCCTAATCTAGAATGAGAAAACAAAAACAATTGTTTTCTTCATCCAGAAAAACAATTCTGGAGCCCCTCACATATGTGAGACCCCTGTGCTATGAATCCCACTAGTCCACTGGCAGGGTAAAAGATCAGTCCAAGAGGCAGGCAAAAAGAATGGTCAAACAGTCCAGGGTTAGTTCCAGATCAGGCAGAGGTATAAACAAAATCGGTAGGCAGAATCGTGGTCAAATAACAAGCCGGGGTCATAAGCAGAGGTATAAGGGGTGTGAAGGTAAATGGCAGGAAGTGACTAATAATTTAGTGAGGTATGGTAACGGGCGAAACAACCAACTACGCAGAGGCCTGGTTGGGAAGGGCATTTAGGACAATAAAAAGTGGTGTCTCTTCTCACTCCTGCTTTGGTGCACATCTGGAAAGTGGCGCTCGCTGAGTCGGCTAACCACATCTGATCGAATGTTTGCTGGTGGGTTGCTGGTGTATAAAAGGGCAGTGGTAGAAAAGGTAGGATTTGGGTCTTGGAGTGGATTTCCGATATATCACATATGTATTGTATGTGGCCAAATTGAACAAATAAATTGAAACTTTTTTATACCACTGGTATGATCTTCTTGTGGAAAGGTAGGGTTCCAGCATCTGGTCGTTCAAATCGACACCCCCCATGAACTTATTGTAATCATAAATGCATTTAGGTTTCTGGATTAGCCCATTCCTCGTTCTGGTCTCAACGAATGTGTTGTTGTGGATGGTATAAAGCACATACACATCCCTTTTGTCCCTCCATTTCACAGCCAGAACTTCCTCATTGCGTAAACTCGCCGTCTCCCCTTTTTCTAATTTTTTTGTGACAAGGCTTTGAGGAAAGCCCTTCCGGTTCGATCGCACGGTGCCGCATGCTGGGGTGTTTTTTTGGAAAAGGTTTCGGAACAGGGGCAAACTGGTATAAAAATTGTCCACATACAAGTGGTATCCTTTCTCCATGAGTGGGTTCAGGAGTTGCCAAACAATTTTCCCGCTGGTTCCAATGTAGTCTGGACAATTAGGGGGGTGTAGCTGGCTGTCCTTTCCTTCGTATACGTTGAAGGCATACGTATACCCCGTGGCTAGGTCACATAATTTATAGAGCTTCACCCCATAGCGGGCCCTTTTGCTGGGAATAAATTGTTTTATGCCCAGCCTGCCAGAAAATTTTACTAGGTATTCATCTACACATATTTGTTGGTCCTGGGTAAACAACTGGGGGAAAATTTCGGAAAAATAATTAACTAGTGGCCGAATTTTATAAAGTTTATCAAAATTTGGGTCGTTTCGGGGAGGGCACTGGGTATTGTCATTGTAGTGTAGGAATCTCATGATCAATTGATATCTGGACCTGGGCATTTTTGAGGAAAAGATGGGCATGTGGTAGATGGGGCGGTTTGACCAATAGGCACGTAGTTGGTTTTTATGGTTTAGTCCCATACAGAATACGAGGCCCAAAAATGTTTTAAACTCTTCCACTGTTAGGGCTCTCCACTCGAAGGGACAGGCATAATAGGATGTGGGGTTACTGGAAATAAATTGTTGTGCATAAAGATTGCACTGGGTCACAATTGAGGCAAGCATGTTGTCGGTGAAAATAAAATTAAAAAAGATAATCGGGGCAAAATTTTCTGTGTCCACCTGGACTCCTGGCTGTGCAGTGAAAGGGGGAATGTTGGCTTCTCCTGAATAAGAAGGAAGCCACAGGGGGTTCTGAAGGGAATAGGGAAGGCTGGCATGGGACCTAACCCTTTGGGACTGAGGTGACACCCCACTGGTACGTGCATAAAACAGTGTGTGCAAGATCTTTTCACACTGGATGGGGCAAAATGAGGATGTGGGAAAATAATAAAGATTAAGATTGACCCACTATTTAGACAAACATGAACGCCATTTGCTGCCAGAGGCAATGAATTATTTGGGAAGTCCAGAATATGTGCAGAAATGTTCCCACATCAGAGATTCCTCTAAAACAATTATGTGGTGCTTCTAGGAGAATGTTGTGGAGTCTTTTTAGAGTTTAATACTATCTGGTAATACTACGCTGTTAACGAGCATGTGTATCTGTAGATATTGTTAAGCATTTGTCATTGTTGGGGGAAATATAAATGTTTATGTTTAGCTTCCCATCAAGTCTATTAATTTATTCTGGGAGGTGAATTTGGTGCAGATATTAATACAGATAAGATATAACTCCCCTGACTGAGGGGGAGCAGAATCAAATGTGTCCAAATTATGTAGAGGCATGAAGGGGCAAGAATGTAATGGTGCTTGTAGAAATGTTTTACCTGTAGACATTCATACCTTTCTGAACAGTGCCTTGAAAAACTATTCATACCCCTTGAAATGTTCCACATTTTGTCATGTTATAACCAAAAACATAAATGTATTTTATTGGGATTTTATGTGATAGACCAACACAAAGTGGCACATAATTGTGAAGTGGAAGGAAAATGATAAATAGTTTTCGAAATGATTTACAAATAAATATGTTAAAAGTGTGGGTGAGGCAATACTTTGTAGACCCACCTTTCAATGCAATTACAGTTGTGAGTCTTTTTGGGTATGTCTCTACCATTTTTGCCCATTTAAAGAGTGACATTTATGCCCATGGTTCTTTGCAAAATAGCTTAAGCTCAGATTGGATGACAAGCGTCTGAACAGCAATTTTCAAGTCTTTCCACAGACTCTTAATTGGGTTTAGGTCTGGACTTTCACTGGGCCCTTTTAACACGTTTATATGGTTTGATTTAAACCATTAAATTGTAGCTCTGGCTGTATGTTTAGGGTGGTTGTCATGTTGAAAGGGGAACCTTTGCCGCAGTCTCAAGTCTTTTGAAGACTTTAACGTTTTTTCTTCCAAGATTGCCCTATATTTCGCTCCATCCATCTGCCCATCAACTTTGACTAGCTTCCCTATCCCTGTGAAAGAAAAGCATCCTCACAATATAATGCTGGCACCACCATGTTTCACAATGGGGATGGTGTGTTCAGGGTGATGTGCAGTGTAAGTTTTCTACCACACATAGCGTTTTTCTTTTAGGCCAAAAAGTTAAATTTTGGTCACATCTGACTAGAGAACCTTCTTCCACATGTGTTCTGTGTTCCCCACATGGCTTCTTGCAAACTGCAAATGGGACTTTTAATGGCGTTTTTAAAAAAAAAAAAATTCTTGCTACTCTTCCATAAAGGCCAGATTTATAGTTAATAGTTGTCCTGTGGACAGATTCTCTCACCTGAGCTGTGGATCTCTGCAGATCCTACAGAATTAACATGGACCTCTTAGCCGCTTCTCTGATTAATGCTCTTCTTGCCTGGCCTCCAGTTTAGGTGGGCAGCCATGTCTTTGTAGGTTTGCAGTTATGCCATACTCTTTCCATTTTCGGATGATGGATTGAATAGTGCTCAATGAGATATTTAAAGCTTGCGATTTTTTTTATAACCTAACCCTGCTTTAATCTTCTCCACAACTTTATCCCTTACCTGCCTGTTGTGTTCCTTGGCCATTATGATGCTGTTTGTTCACTAAGGATCTCTAAAAACAACACTTAGGGTTTCACAGAACAGCTGTATTAATACTGATATTAAATTACACACAGGTGGACTCCAGTCTGAACCAAAGTCTGAGCCACTCTAAGCTGATTCAGAGTGGTAAGGGGGTATTGGCTCTATCTGGAAATATAGCTACTGTGCTGAAATGCTGCTAGGAATGAGAAATGGTCTATGTTGAATGTTAAAGGTAAGACTAAAGAAGCTAGGTCATATAAATGTTTGTATAATCCCCACAAATGAAAGGATTATGCTACAATGTAGTTCAATGGGATAAAATCTTTATGTCATACAGATCCACAAAAGTTCCAGAAGATAGTATGTAAATAAATAAGGAATGGATCAATGGGATATCAGGACCAGGGGTGTTTCTGTTGTTCTTTATGGGGGCCAGTCTAGCTAACAGAAAATATTTGGAAGACTAGCATTTCCAGGTCTAGCAATCAATATAAAATGCATTTATTGTATCTGTTTTTTTAATTTTTATTTTGCCAGATATAGTTTTCTCTAACTGAAAGATACAAATTTTTGGAATACCAACCCTTTAATGGACTTGGAGTAGGCAATATATATATATATATACACATTAATCAAGTCACCAAGACTGTTATGTACAAATTAAAAGTACTACGTAGGATCCTTGTGTATTTAGCTCCTATGGATCGCCCTAAAGTTGTTGCTGCCCTGGTCTTTCCTCATTTAGACTATGGTAATGCACTTCTAGTGGGCATCCCGGGAACATATATACAAAAACTACAAAAATTACAAAATTTTGCAGTTCGTATTGCAACTGGACTGAGAAAAAGAGATCCAACATCAGAACAATTAAACAGTCTGGGGTGGTTAACTGTCGATAAACGCATTAAATTAAAAATATCATGTTTAATGTATAAAACATTTAATGCTATGACGCCAAAATATATAATGGATAAGGTTGTCAAACATGTTCCAACGCGACAGTTACGCGAAGATGGATATTATCGCGTAAACATCCCAAAAATAAAAAATATCCGAATTGGTGGTCGCTCATTCTCATACCAAGCGGCGGTGCAATGGAATGCTCTGCCGATTGATATTAGAAGGGCAAAAACTTTTAACCAATTCAAAAAAATGATGAAAGGCCACCTACGCAACCCTGGATCTGATTAGATTATGTAGTTTGATTGAGTACTGTATATAGAAAAATGTAGTCAGTGATATTTGGTATGTGAATTTTGTAATCTAACTCTAAAAATGAACTATTTTAGATATGGATGCCCTAGATGAATGAAAAGTTAATTAACCTAAATGTATATTAATGGACTCAATGTGACAAATTTTTTTCCTCCTTTTAATCATGTTTTACATTTTCTATGTTTTTTGTGTACCTATATGTCTGAACTATGTTGATTTTGTTTCTGATGGCCTCGCAACGAAACCATTAAATTTGTTGTAAAGCGAGTAATTAAGAAATAAAAACAAACAAAACAAACAAACATATATATATATATATATATATATATATATATATATAATTTATTTATTTTCTTTAAGTTTAAATATGTTTTAAAGCAGAGCTCCACAGTGTAGCTGCTGACTTTGAATAAGGACACTTACCTGTCCTAGGCGCCCGCGCTGACGTTCCCCGCCGATGCCGATCCTCGATCCCGGCACCGCCATTCACAGTCAGGGAAACAGGCAGTGAAGCCGTGCAGCTTCACTGCCCGTTTCCTACTGCACATGTGCCAGCAGCGCCAGCAGCGCGGCGCTTTGTGAATGGTCCGGCTGCTTTCTGGGATACACACAGTTCCCAGAATGCAGCGCGGCCCATTCACAAGAAGACACCAAGAAGAGGAGGAGGAAGAAAACCACACCGCGGATCATGAAGGCAGATTCGGGACTTCCGCATAGCAACATCCTATTTAAGGGTGAGTATTTTTTTTTTTTTTTTCCATTTAATTTTTTTTTATTTATTTAAAAAAAAAAAAAAAAAAAATCAGGATGGAGCTCCGCTTTAAATCATGTGAGTTAATATTTTATAATTGCAGGAAGCTCTAGGTAGGCTAGCAGTACTTTGGACTGGAATAGTCTAACACAGATGAGTACCTTTAAATTTCTGTGAAATAGTTTCTCAGTACAGCTTACACTGAAATATGGGAAGTTAAATGCACATTAAAAATCATTGTGTTAAGCATGTATTTCATGTCTCCACATCAGCAATTCCTCATTTTGATGTGCTGTTCATTCTATTTTCATTTTAGAAGTACTCAGTCATTTTTTATAGTTAACATTTGTTGTTTATAAGATATGTCCATCATTCTAGAGAGATTGAATATATTTTATGTGCAAATGTACCTCTCCACAATTTTTATTACAAGTTTTGATGAGTAAATGTGTAAGGGAGAGCAGAAATGTATTTGATAATTTACTTTCATTTTCTTTGTGCGTTAAAAAAATATGTTTATGCCTATGCAAAGGTACAGATTCATCTCACAAGTTCCACAACATAATTATTTGTGTTTTTTTTTTTACCTTTAGCTTGAATTCCTAGTGTAATATCTACAAAGTTACCTTCTTCTTTAACCACTTAACGCCCGCCCACTGTATATATACGTCCTTTTTTTAAAGATGGATATCTCGGTAACAGCAGCAGCTGCTGCCACAACAGAGGTATCCATCTTTACAGTGGGCGGGCCTGTCTACGATAACAGCGGTCTCCGCGGTGCATTCACCACGAGATCACCGTTATCGGTGGCGGGAGAGGGCCCCTCTGCCGCTTACCGTTTTCGTCGGTAGCGGCGGAGGCGATCGGGTCTGCTCGTCGTCTGTCCGGGGATGCGACTGAGGGAAAAATGTCCCTCAGCCGTCCCCATACCTCTGCTGGGCGGAAGTGACGTCAAAACATTAGTCCTGCCCAGCGTCTTAAAGAAACATTTTTTTTGTTTACTTTTTTTCTTTTTTTTTTCTTTTGCATTTACGCCTAAATATGAGATCTAAGGTCTTTTTGACCCCAGATCTCATATTTAAGAGGACCTGTCATGCTTTTTTCTATTACAAGGGATGTTTACATTCCTTGTAATAGGAATAAAAGTGATAATTTTTATTTTATTTTTTTATTTCAGTGTTAAAAATTCTAAAATAAATAAAAATAAATCTGAAAGCAAAAAAAAATTTTTTTTAAAGCGCCCCGTCCCGATGAGCTCGCACGCAGAAGCGAACGCATACGCGAGTAGCGCCCACATATGAAAACGGCGTTCAAACCACACAAGTGAGGTATCGCCGCGATTGTTAGAGTGAGAGCAATAATTATTTTTTCAATAGATTTTTATTGAAGTATATGAGGATACAGTATAACAGTTACAGCATAAATAAAGGCTTACAGAATAACCAGTCACATGAGAATCGAATCAACATTTCACAGTATCTTGAGGAACATGGGTGAAATCACAGCGACCTTTGTCAGAAACAGAGGGAGGCGAGGGCTCCTCAATCCCAGCACCCCGAATGGGATCAAACTGTGCTAGGAAATGAGGGCCTCCGCACCGCCCGTAACAGAACACTCATAAAACATTCACATTCTGGCTGGCCAGATAGAAGTGGTAGCATAGGGAAGGTCGAAGTTGCGATGAGAACTGTGAATAAGATAACCTCATGGCATCTCAAACAGAGCTCTATAGCCCCTAAAAATTACGGGTAAGCTAGGTCTAGGCTGTAGCTGTAGATCCAACGAAGCCAAAAAAAAGGCAGAGAGGACAGAAAAGATTATAAGAAGAAAAAGAAGAAGAGAAAAGAAAAGGTGCAAGCAAAGCATTGGGTGGCGGTGTGGCGCTCGCTCCCACGCAGTCAGCCAGAGGGGTCTGTGAGGCCCAAGGGACATGATATATATTTGACCCATGGGTCCCAGATAGCGTTGGTTCTGTCAACAGTGTCCAGAAGTAGTGTTGCTCACAAATATTCGCATTGCGAATATTCGCTACGAATATTGCATATTCGAGTATTCGCGAATAACTCGAATATTGCGGCGAATATTCGCTATGGCGAATATTCGTATTTTTTCAAATTTATTTTTAAAACAGATCACATCCTAGTGATCTCCATCGACGTCTAAAACCATTGCTGGTATGATTAGAGAGAGACCCTGGGCCGAGTAGCTGATGCGATTCTTTTATGTTGCCGAAAATACGCATTGCGAATTTTCGGCAACATAAAACAATCGCATCAGCTACTCGGCCCTTCTTTTGCATCAGAGCCAATCAGAATAACTCGAATATTCGACAAACGGAATATTGCGCGATTATCTTCTCCGCCCTTCTTTTGCATCAGAGCCAATCAGAATAACTTGAATATTCGGCAAAAGGAATATTGCGCGATATTCCTTTTGCCAAATATTCGAGTTATTCTGATTGGCTCTGATGCAAAAGAAGGGCGGAGAAGATAATCGCGCAATATTCCTTTTGCCGAATATTCGAGTTATTCTGATTGGCTCTGATGCAAAAGAAGGGCGGAGAAGATAATCGCACAATATTCCTTTTGCCGAATATTCAAGTTATTCTGATTGGCTCTGATGCGCCCTTCTTTTGCATCAGAGCCAATCAGAATAACTCAAATATTCGGCAAAAGGAATATTGCGCGATATTCCTTTTGCCGAATATTCGAGTTATTCTGATTGGCTCTGATGCAAAAGAAGGGCGGAGAAGATAATCGCGCAATAGGAATATTGCGCGATTATCTTCTCCGCCCTTCTTTTGCCCCCTTATTCTCCTTTCTTTTAAGTAGAGTTAGTGTAGAGTTAGTGTTTAGTGCATATTAGTTTAGTAATACAGGAAATGATCTCCGTTTATGAGAATTTCGCAATCATTTTCGCAATTTTTTTTTTGGATAAAATATCACGAATATTCGATATTAGCGAGTATTCGCGAATATTCTTCTATATATTCGCGCAATATCGCAAAATTGAATATGGCGTATTCCGCTCAACACTATCCAGAAGAATACTGACCATTTTCTCCTGTGCCATGATCCAGGAGATCTTTCTTTTAACTAAAATGAGACCGTTGGCTGTTTCCAAGCTCGGGCAATTGTTAATTTGGTTCCCACAAGAATGTACTTGATAAGGTTTTGAGCCAATTTCGGAAATTTAGGGGTAAAGAAGTTTAGTAGAGCATATTGAGGAGATTTTGGGACAGGTAAACCTGTAATTTTCCTAATAATATGAAAGACGTTGTTCCAAAGGCTCCTGATTTTGGGGCAGTCCCACCAAATGTGCAACATGGAGCCAAGATGGCCGCAATTGCGAAAGCACAAGGGGGATGCATTTGGGTAAAATTTAGCTATTCTTATGGGGACCATATACCACCTCATTAGGATTTTCACTTTGGCTTCTACCAGTGCTATGTTAAGAATGCCTTTGGACGCAGCGTCAGCCGCGCTATGCCATTCCGCTAAGCTCCAAGTTTGCTGCAGGTCAGTCTCCCATGCTTGCATAAAGAGTGTTTTGGAATCTGCCTTAGCTAGTGCTCGATACATCATCGTTATCCCCCCCCTCTGCTCCATGAGCTGACCACACCACTGTTCGTAGTCCGTGATAGATAGAAAATTATTAGGGGTCCTTAGAGAGCGAAGGAAATGGGATATTTGCTGGAATCTAAACCTTTCCGTAATTGGTAAATCGAGTTTGTCGGTGCAGTGGGCCAAGGTAAGAGGGCCCGCCGGGGTGACAAAGTGTCCAATTCTGTACAGTCCTTTATCTAGCCACCACTGGAAGGCTTTGATGTCTAGACCAGGAGGGAACAGTGGATTTCTAAAAATGTGGGACAGCGGGCGCCAGTGAGAAACTAAGCGAGAATTATTTTTGACAGAGTCCCATAAATTTAAGGAGTGGGAAATTTTGGGGGCCATGATAGCCGGTCTGGCCTTGGTTGAACACCAGAGTATATAGTCAAGGGTATAATGGGGAATGGCCTGTCTTTCCATATGAACCCAATCAGGATGAGCAATTTTAGAGTATAAAGTGGATAGTTGGGCTAACTGAGCCGCTTGGTAATACCAAAGGAGGTTCGGTACTCCAATTCCGCCCTGATCTTTACTGCGATAGAGTGTCCCTTTGGCAATTCTGTGCCCCTTTGATCCCCATATAAATTTAATAATCTTTGATTGGAAGTTCCTGAGGTGAACCCTGGGGATGGGTATGGGTAGTGATCGGAAGAGATAAAGGATGCGAGGTACAAGCGTCATTTTCACAGAATTTACTCTGCCCAGCCAGGAGAGACCCAGTTTGTCCCATGATAAGAGGTCTTTCTCCAGTTTGTTAAAGAGCAATGGGTAGTTAGCAGAGTACAGATTGTCTATGTTGGCAGTCAGGTTGATCCCCAAAAATGGAATGGCCGTTTCGATCCATCCAAATCTAAAGTTGTTTTTAAGTTGTGAAATTGTATGTGCCGGTAAATTAATATTAAGGGCCAAGGATTTAGTGTAATTAATCCGTAACCCTGAAGCTCTGCCAAAGTCATCAAGTACCCTGCAAATAATTGGTAAGGAAGTAACAGGAGAGGAGACGAATAGTAAGAGATCGTCAGCAAACAAAGCACATTTGTGGGTCTGCGGTCCGCATTTTACCCCACGTATATCTGGGTTGTCTCTGATAGAAATAGCCAGAGTCTCAATGACCATGGCAAAGATCAGGGGGGACAAGGGACATCCCTGTCTCGTACCCTGCAGAATCGGAAAGGAATCCGATTGGAAGCCCTGCATCTTAATTTTAGCTACAGGGGTGGAATAAAGTGCGCTTATAATGTTCATAAAAAACTGTCCGAAACCCCATTTATGTAGTGCAGAAGCAATGAACGACCAGGAGACGGAATCAAACGCCTTTGTGAGATCTAGTGAGAGCAGGAACCCCTGTTGCTTGGGACTTCCGTCCCATCCAGAGTGTAAGAGCGAAACCACGTCGATCGCTCTCCTAATCTGATCTTGGCCCTGCCGCCCCGGAATGAAGCCCACCTGGTCCTTGTGGATGTAATGGCTAATAAAGTTGGAAATCCTGTCAGCTAATATTTTAGTGAGAATTTTGAGATCATTGTTGATCAAAGAAATGGGGCGGTAATTGGATGTGCAACTGGGGTCTTTACCTGGCTTTGGGATCACTGTTATAAATGCTGAGTTCGATGTCTTATCGAGGGGGACTCCCGATCAGAGGTGATTAAAGAATCGGGCCAAGAATGGAGATAGTAATGTGGAGAAATGCTTATAATAAGGTACAGAGAAGCCGTCAGGGCCCGGGGCAGAGTTAGGTTTAAGGTGTATAATGACCTGTGCCACCTCCTCTGTCGAAATTGGTGCCTCTAATTCATTCCTGTGCTGAGCACTGATCCTAGGGATGTTCACCGATTCTAAATAGGTGTCAATAAAGTCAGGGGAGGGTCCCTTCCCTTCCTTGCCATATAGATTGCGATAATAGTCATGAAAGGCTTCCATGATCTTTTTGGGATTATGTGTGAGTAGGCCATTGCTCATTTTTATTTTGGGTAAAGTGAAGGATCTGGTTTTCGGGGTTAATCTCCGTGCCAACAAAGACCCCAGTTTGTCTTTTTGGTGATAGAACCGCCCTCCATCCCATCGAAGGCTTTTCTCTGCTATAGCAGTAAGAGCCAAGTTTAGGGCCGTGCGTGCTGAATCCAGTCTTGCGGCTGAGTTCGAGGAAGGGTTGCATTTATGTATCTTACTCAGGGAAAAAAACTCCCTTTCCAGCCTATCAATGTCTATCTTGCGCGCTTTGTGTAGCCTAGAAGAAATTTGGAGTAG
This sequence comes from Rana kukunoris, assembly GCA_029574335.1. Classification (NCBI taxonomy): domain Eukaryota; kingdom Metazoa; phylum Chordata; class Amphibia; order Anura; family Ranidae; genus Rana; species Rana kukunoris. Next base: position 332,415,980 of record CM056049.1, read on the forward strand.
TTTACCCCTGATAGCTGTTTTGTGTGCTGCCCATAAGGTGGACGGGGAGATGCAGTCTACATCATTAAGGAGGAAATATTCTTGAATATCTCTTTTGATTTCACTCACGTGAGTTGGGTTGCTGAGAATGGAGGCGTTAAGTCTCCAGTTAAATCCAGAGTGCTGAGATAGCCCACTGTTAAGTGTCAAAAGGAGAAGGGAATGGTCCGACCAGGCCGAGTCTTTAATGGCAGACCCCTGCACCAACGGTATATGTTTTTGCATCATAAAGAAATTATCAATCCTGGAAAAAGTTTCATGGGGGTTGGAGTAATGCGTGTAGTCCCTCGCTTTTGGATTCATTTCCCTCCAGACATCAATCAGCCCATGGTGGTAGAGCTGTCTGGCCACATTAAGACTCTGCCTGGTAGGACGAATGTGATCCTTGCCCACCGGGCGAGTTCTATCAATGCCTGAGTCAAATGCTATATTGGAGTCTCCCCCAAAAATGACCAGGCCTTCAACAAGTGGTGCTAAAGTATGGAAGAGAGCTTTGAAGAAATTTGACTGCCCTTTATTTGGGGCGTAATACGAGACAAAGGAGAGAGCAATAATTCTAGCCCTAGACCTCCTCTGTATCTCAAAAATAGCAACCTGTAGAATTTTTTAAACGTCGCCTATTGAGATTTTTAAGGGTAAAAGTTTGACGCCATGCCACGAGCGGGCGCAATTTTTAAGCGTGACATTTTGGGTATCATTTTACTCGGCGTAACAATATCTTTCACAATATGTAAAAAAACTGGGCCAAATTTATTGTTGTCTTATTTTTTAATTTAAAAAAGTGATTTTTTTCCAAAAAAAGTACGCTTGTAAGACCGCTGCGCAAATACGGTGTGATAAAAAGTATTGCAATGACTGCCATTTTATTCTCTAGGGTGTTAGAAAAAAAAATATATATAATGTTTGGGGGTTTTAAGTTATTTTATAGCAAAAAAAAATGTTTTAGTCTCGTAAACACCGAATCTGAAAAACAGGCTCGGGGCTTAAGTGGTTAAGCTGCCTAAGTCATATATTGTTTTGATCTTCTTTGATTGTTATGGAGTATGTTTCTTTGTAAATTTAGGCTACTATTGATTCCAGAAACAAAAAATATATGTGGCACGTTGCCTGTTTTCTCTCAAAACAATCTACTTACAGTTGAATTTTTCAACAGTTCAATAACATAGCAACTAGAATTTTAGAGTTTCTTTCTGTTCCAGCTGCTACACATAGTTGGCACAAGTCTACAATGGCACATCAAAAAATATGTTCTGACTCCCACAACTGTTCTTCTCAACAGTCATCTTACTTTGTACAAAAGTAAGAATAATCCTGCAAAAGCATCAAAGAAAGATATAACTTCTCCATTTTTATCCAGTACACATGCATAAGAAATACAATTCTTCAATGGATTTGCCTATTGTTTATGTCAACTGTGTGCTTTGCTTTGTAAGCTATATTTAACTGCTTTGTGACGGCATCATTTAAGTACACATGAAAAATGGCTATTGCATGTGAATATTAACCCCTTTTCAACCACCTACTGTAAGTGAGAATGTATATCATAATTTTGATGTTAAATACTTTTTTCCCTTAGGCGGCCAGCTTTCAGATAAAAGTGATCCCAGTGGCGGACTTGCTGCGAGATCACTTTTATAGGAGGTGGGAGAGGTTCCCCTTTCCCGTTTGAAGCCGTCGGTAAGCCCAGAACTGATCTAATGCAGCCAATGGCAAGGCAGGAAGTCGAGTGAGGGAAATATAGCCCCCACTTAGCTCTAAGCCCTTGAAGGACCGGAGCAACCTCTGATGCCACTTCCGGTTTATGGGCTTCTAGCAAAAAATACATATTTTTACTTGTAAACAACAAATGTCAGAAAGAGGCCTAATCTTTAAGTTGATCACAATATCTAAATGGTGATTCTAGCACAGAGAGGGAACTTTTTAGTCTCAGATTGTTTAAGATGACACCTAATCACTCAATGAAGTTGGATGAAAAGCGGTTTAACCTCAAACTGTTAGAACAATAAGGCTATAGAACTCACTTCCACAATCAGTGGTGTCAGCGGGAAGTGTTGATAATTACATATTTTTTTAGATGGGGTTCTTGGCGAATACAATATCCAGGGATTTGGAAGTGGTGGAGACATACAGGCATATACATACACATACACATACCCATACCCACACCATTTGAACTAGATGGACTAGTGCCTTAATTCAACTTTACTTAACCTTACCAATCATGTAACCTCTATGCTGCAGCATCTGTGTGATGCTGCAGCTGTTCCTCATTGGCTCTAAGACCAAGAACTGAGCAATCATATGACCCTTAATCACTCAGTTCTCACTCTGCTCCAAGGGAGAGAGTGATTACTGTCAGTCAACACTCTATGATCTGTTGCTCCAGTAATCACTGGAGCACCAGGCAAGAGAGGGACAGAAGCATCTGTCTTTGTCACTCAACTATGTGCTGATATGTGAAGCCAGCTGTCAATCAGACATCTGGGTGAATTCCGTCAGTATTTTTAGGATGATTACAGATACTGGAGTGGCTCTGCTACTTATGCTGAGAGTGGGTCACAGGAGATCAAAAGTAAGTGACGTCTGTGACCCACAAGAGAAGTATGGCCAAAAAAGCTTTGTCTTCCTAGGGTCCAATGTCAGTCTAAAAAGTTAGTTAATTGACATACTGATGCTGCTTAACTTTGGTCACCAAAGGGTTAAAGCTCCTCACCTGGTAAATATTTATTTTCTTACCTTGTGAAAGAAGATACACTTATCTAAGTCTACCTTCTGGGTCCCTCATTGATACCAGTTCTAGATTAGGAGGACTGCTAATCCAGAACTGCACAGGTGCTCAGTAGTCCCTTCGTGCTCACATAATGACTGCAGACATTTGGATGCTAATAGGACCACTACTCTGGAAACTATATTTCCCTCTTTGGAATAAAAACATCCACAATCCAGTAGCATTTGTTGCAAGAACAATTTTAATTAAGAATAATAAAAATAATACATACAGAGATATACAGACATACACACCGCTGAGGTCCACTCCTCAAGGGGGCGTGGTTCCAATACAAATACATCTAAAACTTTAATAAAGAATTTCACAGCATGCATGGCATGGTCCCAAAGCATGAGTCACCCTTAACGGAATTACTTCAATATGACATATGGTCATCTTGACATCGGGGTTAGGAGTAAATGTTTTGGTCAAGAACATGATTACAAAAGAGAACACGATCATCTAGCCAGGGACTTTTCCTGATAATTAGCCCTTTTCCCAGAAATGGGGAAATGTACAGCCAGAGAACCTGGCAGAATCCAGCGAGAACCTCGATGGGAGACGTATTCTGCCGAAAAAAAACGGTTGTGTGTACACTTTCGCCGAGCATCCCGTCGGGAAGCTCGTCGAGCCAAAAAGAGAGCATGCTCTCTATTTCCTCGTTGTTCTATGGGGAAATTTGGCTCGATGAGCTTTTCGACAGCTGAACGGGAACCTTGACGGGCGGAACGATGAGTTTAGCCCGACGAGTAACTCGGTCGTGTGTACGGGGCCTTAGTCATAGAGGTGACTATATCCCATGGGCAGGGTGAAATGCACCAATGGATCATGGCCTGGCAGGAGCCAGGATGAAGGTGTATCTTACTCTTTCTTCACTACAGTTGATCTTTCTGTAGTGTGGCCTCTTATTTGTCTGTTTTGCGCATCACGTGACGGTGGCTTTAGTTGAAATTAAAAGGCATTTCAATTTTCTCTTCAGTGCCAGTTATGTGGGGTGAGGGTGGGATATGGAGAACGCAAAGACCACCTTTAAAGTGTACCTAAACCCCAAATTAAAAATGTAATCAATTTCAGCTTACCAATCCTCATATGTGGTCGCTGAATTATTTTTTTACATGGTTGTTACATAGGCTGGACTTCAAACATAACTGCCTTTGTTCATATCCAGTACATGGAAGATTGATGGACTAATAGTCTACAAAAGAGATATAAGGATGCTTGTGGGTTCTTTAGCTTCTTAGACTGAAAAGAAAAGAAATACAACCACCACATCCAAGAACTGATAACCTGCAATATATATATATATATATATATATATATATATATATATATATATATATATATATATATATATATTGTTTTGGGGTTTAGATGGTTTTATTTGTATATGCTACTTTGGAAAGGTTGACACTGTTCCCCATATTCATGACTTCAATGGTATTCAATTCATGACTCTAAAAGTAACAGGGCTCTATATACATTTTTGTATTTTCATCACTAGGGTCTGTTGAGAAACAGCCCTTGCTGCCAAAACACAACCTCTTTGCTAGTATTACTGGTCCAGCTCTGCCTAGAATAAATACTGTGACAAGGTACATCTTCTATTTTTTCTGTTAAAAAAAAATATTAATCTTCTATAATAGTCCTTAATAAATCCATCCAATGGAAATGGACAAAGAAGAAAAAATGAATATCTGAAGGTCCGCTTTAAACCCAAAGACACTGACCTTGCATGCAATGGTGTTTCATGCTGTGGATCCTGCGGCTACAAGGAATAAGAGGCAGAGTGCTGTTGGTATGACATTCCTACCAGAACTTTAGTAGAGGCATGAGATTATGCTGCTGGTTGTTGCCTCTGTGGAACTGTTGCTGCCGTAGCTCTGCTCCCTCCACAGCTGGCACTACATGGTAGGAAGTAGTATCTTTGCTTCCTCTGCACCTTCATTCATGGCATGTGATGGCAGGTGGGCAAGCCCAGGTGATCTACCAGTCGATCGACTGGTAGATCACAGTCCACGGGTTGCCAACCTGGGATGTAAACCAAAGAGTTTAGCAGCAAACAGAGTAACAACAAAAGTCTTCTCTATGAATTAAGATATTTGGAAAACTTTTCGGATTCAATTTATTAACCCCATTAGAGGTTTATAATTCATTGAGAGACAAGTTTACATAAGAGTACTTGTAAAATGGTTTTATGCATACGGTAGTTTATATAAGGAAGGAATAAATAAATAATTAAGGGACATCTATTAATTTACTTATGCTGCTATGGGCCTTAGTCATTTTCATATTTGGAAAATTGTACCATAGGCAGTGCAATCATAAAGGAAATCAATATTATTTATTAACTATTCAGTAACATATTTGGAATTGATGTAACCTTACCTCATATTCTAGATACTAACACATTTATAAATGAAATCTTAAGTGGTTTACTTATTGTTTGCTTATGTTAAAAAATTGAGCAAACAAAAATTAGGTTTAAGAAATATTGCAGTTACAGCCCAGTGAAAGAGTCACTGCGACTAATGCTAAGCAACATGCAATGTTTGTTTGTTAAGAGTAAGAACATCCTTACCAAAAACTGATATTTTAGCTTTACATTATGTCCAGTGGCTTAAAGAATAAGTTCACTTTTTAAAAATAAATAAATAAATGAAAATGTTTATTGCAGGTAAAACATGTGCATTTACTAATTTATTTTGTTTAGGAACCTGGGAAACATTGCACCAGCAATCAGCAAATCACTGGTGCCATTCAGGACTCCTGCAGTCTGTCAGTGTAAGCTGTCTGTCCGTACATTGTATGGGCAGGCAGTTTCACACTGACAGGATGAATCATTGAACTACCAGAACACTTAACAGTGCCGTGGTACTTCATTGGGAACTACAAGCTGACAGCCGCAAAGGATGTTGGTACTTGTAGTTCATTCATTCACAGATGGGGTCTGGGAGTTATGGATCAAATCTGAATATGGCTCTCCCCCTGACCCTATCTGGTTCACATTCACCCTTCTGCCCTGCACCTCCCTGACATAGTTCCCCTTTATACTTTTGCTTCCCTTGTTGACTTTTGGATGCATTTAGATTACTATCCCCTAACCCTATGGTATACTTTTTTATGTTGTTCAATATTGCTCTATACTCCCAGCTGTAATCCAGAGTAATATAGTTATAGCCCTTAATTGGTGTGCCATATACAGCTCTTTCTATAGATACACATCTGTTTTCCATTTTTTTTGTAATTTCTCATTCAAATTATTCTGACTTTTATCGAGCTTACTGTGCTGTATTTGTAATGTGAAATTCTTTAATAACAATACAAAAATGAAAATAAAAAAACACAAAACATTTATTTCACTCATGGTTAGTGTCTTTACACCTTTTAAATAATTATGGCAAAAGAAACTATCCAAATTACCCTGATCAAAATTTTACATACCCTGGTGATTGTGGCCTAACATGCACACAGGTTGACACAAAGAGGTTTGAATGGCTATTGTGATCTGTCTGCTTGTAATTAGTGTGTGTGTGTGTATAAAAGGTCAATGAGTTTCTGAACTCCTGACCGACCCTTGCATCTTTCATCCAGTGCTGCACTGAAGTTTCTGGATGTCGAGTCATATGGAAAGCAAAAGTATCGTCAAAGGATCTGTGGGAAAAGGTAGTTGAACTGTATAAAACAGGAAAGAGATATAAAATGATATCCAAGGAATTTAGAATGCCAATCAGCAGTGTTAAAACTCTAATCAATAAGTGGAAAATGAGGGGTTATTTTGTAACCAAACAACAGTTAGGTAGAACTATAATTTCAGCCACCACTGCCAAGAAAATTGTTCGGGATTCAAAGAAAAACCCACAAATAACTTCAGGTGAAATACAGGGCTCTCTGAAAACATGCAGTGTGGCTGTTTCAAGATGCACAATAAGGGGGCACTTGAAGAAAGATGGGCTGTATGGTCTAGTTGCTAGAAGGATTCCTTTACAAATGCTACAACGTATCCCGCTTACAATATGCCAAACAGCACAGAGACAAACTTCAAACATTCTGGCACAATACCATTTGGAGTGATGAGACCAAAATGTAACTTTTTGGCCACAACCATAAATGCTACATTTGGAGAGGAGTCAACAAGACCTATGATGAAAGGTACACCATTCCTACTGTGAAACACGGAGGTGGATCACTGAGGTTTTTGGGATGTGTAAGCTAAAAAGGCACATGATCAAAATCAATGTGAAGATGAATGCAGTGTTATCAAAAAATACTGGAGAAACATTTGCATTCATCAGCCAAGGAGCTGCGCATGGGATGTACTTGGACATTCTAACATGACAATGATCCAAAACACAAGGCCAAGTCGACCTGTCATTGGCCACAGCAGAATAAAGTGAAGGTTCTGGAGCGGCCATATCAGTCTCCTGACCTCAATATCATTGAGCAACTCTGGGGAGATCTCAAACGTGCAGTTCATGTAAGACAGCCCAAGAATTTACTGGAACTGGAGGCTTTTTGCCATGAGGAATGGGCAGCTTTTCAATCTGAGAAGATAAAGAGCCTCATCCACAAATACCACAAAATAATTCAAGCTGTCATTGATGTTAAAGGGGGCAATACACCATATTAAGGGGGAACTGGGGTATGTACACTTTTGATCAGGGTCATTTGGGTAGTTTCTGTTGTGATTATGATTTAAAAATAGTAAACACAGTTGATTGATAATACATGGCTTCAGCCAAACACTAACCATGAGTTAAAGAAATGTTTTTTGTGTTATCATTCATATTCTCCGAAAAATTGGCAAAAATCATAAATTCTGCCAGGTATGTAAACTTTTGAGTACAACTGTAGTGAGCAACAGGATCAGCCAGTGAGTATGAACATTATTTAATATAGCATTTATTGATAGTTTTTATGATGTGGGTTTAGTGTCACTTTAACCACTTCCCTACCATAGGACGCCATGGTCTCCGGTCATCTCTATGACTGTCGAAGGCCCGGGTGCGACGTTATGATGTCATGCCTGGAAGTAAACAAAGATCGTGTTTTTTTCCCAATCTCATGCTTTCCAGCCTGGAGGAGTGATGTGGGGTCTTATTGACTCAGCATCTCTCCATAAAGAGGACCTGTCACACACTATTCCTATTACAAGGGATGTTTACATTCCTTATAATAAGAATAAAAGTGATAAAAAATAGTGTAAAAATAAAAAAATTAAGTAAAAAAAAAAAAAATATGAAAAACGACCCTGTCCCGGTAGCTCGCACTCATAAGCGAACGTGCACGCAAGTCCCGCCCACATACGTAAACACTGTTAAAACCACACATGTGAGGTATCGCCCTGTGCGTTAGAGCGAGAGCAATAATTCTAGCACTAGACCTCCTCTATAACTCTAAGCTGGTAACCTGTAAAAAAAAACGTCGCCTAAGGAGATTTTTAAGTACCGAAGTTTGGCACCATTCCATAAGTGTGCACAATTTTAAATGGTAACAAGTTAGGTATCTATTTACTCGGCGTTACACCATCTTTCACATTATACAAAAACAATTGGGCTAACTGTTATTTTTTAATTCATGAAACCTTTTTTTCCTAAAAAGGCGTTTGAAAAATTATTGTGCAAATACTGTGCAAGATAAAAAGTTGCAATAACCGCCACTTTATTCCCTAGGGTGTCTGCTAAAAATATAGATATAGGGCCAGATTCAGAAAGGAATTATGCCTGTGTATCTACAGATACACCAGCGTAATTCGAATGTCCCGCCGGCGTATCATTGTTTTCTATTCAGAAAACATGATACGCCGGATTTACGCTAAGATCCGACTGGCGTAATAATCTTACACCGTCGGATCTTAAATGTAATCTTCCGCCGGCCGCTAGGTGGCGTTTACGTTGTTTCTCGCGTAAAATATGCAAATGAGCTGTTTACGCTGATTCAGAAACGTACTTGCGGCGGCGCGTCGTATTTTACGTTGTTTGCGTAAGCGGTCGAGCAGCGTAAGGTTACCCCTGCTATAGGAGGCGTAGCCAATGTTAAGTATGGACGTCGGGACCGCATCGAATGGAACGTCGGTTATGTCGTTTGCGCAAATCGTTCGGGAATGGGGCTCGACGTTAGTTACTTTCACGTAGTTTACATTGAGAAAAAGCTACGTGATTTCGCGATTATGCGCAGAAGGAAAACGTCCACGGACGGCCCATGCGCCGTCCAAAAAAAACGTCACTTACGTGGGGTCATGATTCATGAATCACGCCCTCATCTTCCAAATTTGAATTGCGCGGCCTTCCACCGCCACAGATACACTACGCCGTAACTTTCGGCGTAAATAGTTTCTGAATAAGGAACCTGCCACTGAAAGTTACGGCGGCGTAGTGTATCTGAGATACGCTACGCCTGCCTATAGATAGGCAGAGCTTTCTGAATCTGGCCCATAATGTTTGGAGGTTATAAGTAATTTTCTAGCAAAAAAATAAATAAATGATTTTTAAATGAAGGAGAGAAGTGCCAGAATAGGCGCAGTATGGAAGTGGTTAAGCAATGAAAGTGGGCTTGGCAGAACTTGTAGAGTTGAATATTCTAACCCCATGGAGTTTGCTGTTAACTGAGATTAGGAAAAGGATACAAGAGAGTATGAGTGCTAATTACCATAAGATAATGTTCAAGTATGTGGATGAGCAAAAGGGAAAAGGTGGCAAAAAAGGTGGTTATGATTATAACAGTGTATGAATTCATTTAATGTATTGCCTTAGACATGCCATGAAAGCAATTAAAATATCTACACTTACCAGTGAAAGAACTTTGCACTTGTCTTTAGCTATCCAAATGAATTCATTACTTCTTCTTTGTTCACAGTAAGAATTATCAGAAGTGTAGGGGTTGTAAGTATACAGTCTTTAAATAAAAACAGCCCTTACAATGTTTCTCAGAAATTCAGTAAAAAATGCACCTGCTGCACAATGAGCCATAATAATTCTGCTTCTATTTTAGTAAAGTTAAAACTGAACGTATTTAATAGTGGCTGTCAATCAGTATAAAAAGAGCTGAAATGTAGTGTAAATCTAAAAAAATGTTTCAATCACTATTTGTACCATAGTGTCAATCACTATGGTACAAAATTAATAATTATCAAGAATGGTTGTATGTTCCAGGTAAATTAGATGCCTTCATAAACCACCACCCATGTGTTTGCTGAAGTGCATTAGGTTACAAAAAATGTAGACTATTGGGTAAAGAGTTGTTTGTATTATTGCAAAGGGGCAATCACAGCCTTTGTATAAATTGTACCACTCCAATGGTGCCTTACTCTAAGAGCTGGTTCACACACAGTCGGCACGACTTTGGGGGTGACTTGGCAAGGCGACTTGAGAGGCAACTTGCAAAATGACTTCTGTATTGAAGTCAATGCAAGCCACCCAGAGTCGCCCCCAAAGTAGTACAGTAACCTTTTTCCAAGTTGGAGCGACTTGCGTCGCTCCTATTAGAATGGTTACATTGACTACTGCGGACTGTGACTTGTCAGGTGGCTGAGTCGCCTAACAGGTCACCCCTTTGTGAACTGGCTCTTAGGGGATTATTTACTAACATTGGTGCACACATAATCTGGTGCAACTGTTCACAGCAACCAATCAGCTTCTAGGTTTGTCAATTTGACCTCTGGGAAGATTTACCCTGCTTAATGGGCAGGCAATTTTTTGCAATATGACACTGCGTTACTTTAACTGCTTAAGGACCACCTCACTTCCATTTACTGTGGTTTCGGGTCTTGGGTGCACACTCATGCGCCACCAGAGCCCTTCTCCTGCTGTAAATGGACACAGTGGGAGCCAATCAGCGGGTCCGACGGCCATCATGGAAACCCGGTGGTCATACGTACAAAGGTAGAACTGCAGTCTGCCTATGTAAACAAGGCAGACCTCCTGTAATGGTCACCACCGTTTACGACCTTCCATCCAACCACGACAAGCTTATCTGACACACTCCGACAATACTGCATACACGATCCATATCAATTCCCATAATCAAGACGAGACTACTGCTCTGCACTTGGTTTCAAAGATATGAACACTTTAATGGTATTTTCTCAGCTTCTTATACAGTTTCAAGCATGTGACAGTAATCAAAGGGACAATGCCATCTCCACCCCCCTATTCACTCACTGAGGCTAATCCTCTAGCAGACATGTCGGCACCGCATCATCAATAGGCTTAACTCAGAGAGAATGACATTCCGGTAGATAATGACATCAAAACAAACTACTGTCACACAATGATTTTCCCTTTTGAATAATACACAATCACAGATAATCTTCACACATATACAAGGAACTTCAATCACAGACTTACTGTCTCTAAAGGGCTTGACACATTTGTGTACTATAGACAATGTATGGTCTAGGAGTAGATGCAATTAACACCTTTCAAAAGAATGAAATGTCTTTCACAAGCCGGGTCACTTAACATTTCAATAGCCGGAGCTAAGCATTGAATAAGCTTGTAATGTCCCTCTCCTGTGTAACAGGTGTCAATATGGACCCCTTGTAATATACCAGTCCTGCAATATGAATTATTGTTAATGTCCCATCTTCTGCAATACATGATATAATTTCTTTGTCACCCTATGGCCCTAGTGGACATAAGGTGACCCTAGACATAGGAGAATCTCAGTCTGTCACGGGTCATTCCGTTACATCTCTCCCCTTTCGGTGGGAGACGGACACAGGTGGGAACCCCAAATGGGTTGACTCCGAAGTCTGTCAGTAGTTCCAGTCCTCCAATGCTGGTATCCATACTGTACCCCAAATAAATGGCTCCAAACTGAGCATTACTCACCCCGCCAACCTCTGCCTCTCTCAGAGAACACGCCTGCCGCTGGGGAGAACGCAGGGTGGCTGGGCTCAGTCCATCATGCTGTTGGGGGTCTGGGCCAACTGCCCCCCCTTCCTGGGGTATACCAGTGGAGACTGAAGTCCCATCCACTCGTGCTAGGTGAAAACCCCCCAGTGCTTGCAAAGCAAAGCCGACATCCTCCTGTTTCAGGTCCGCACCATTTTCTGGGGTTGTGTCAGTGGAGACTACAGTCCCATCCACTACCACAGGGACCCCCTCTTCTGATAGTTGGGAGCAGAGGCCCATGACACTCTGCTCTGTTGCCAGCTCTTCCGCTGGGTTGCTGTGAGTGGAGACCACAGCCCCATCCACTACCACAGGGTCCCCCTCTTCCGTTAGTGGAGAGCAGAGGTCTGTGAACCTCTGTTCTGTTGCCAGCTCTTCCGCTGGGTTGCTGTGAGTGGAGACCACAGTCCCATCCACTACCACAGGGTCCCCCTCTTCCGTTAGTGGAGAGCAGAGGTCTGTGACCCTCTGTTCTGTTGCCAGCTCTTCCGCTGGGTTGTTGTGAGTGGAGACCACAGTCCCATCCACTATCACAGGGTATCCCTCTTCTGTTAGTGAGGAGCAGAGGCCTGGGGCACTCTGCTCTGTTGCCAGTGATTCAGCTGGGGGTAAAAGCTTTACCAGCTCAGCTTGTTGCTGGAGAGAGGGGCCAACTGCCCCGGCTCTCTGGAACTCCACACCATCCGCTTCGGCTTTAGGGATGGCAATCTCCATATTTTCCACTGCCGATTCATCAGCCAGGATTTCACAGTTGTCATTTGACCTTTCCTCATAGTCCCAGGCAATGTGAGCCCCACCCTTCTGCTGAGCAGAGTCCAGCAACTGTCTGTAGGCGACCTCCAGCTCCCATTCCCGAATGGCTAGAAATTCCAAATCTTCCTGTAACCAGTGGCCTCCAGAGATATTCAATTTTTCCTCTCTGTGCTCCATTATGTCCTCCAAGCGCCACTCCCGATCATCCCCAAAGTCGGGATCAATGGACATCTTCCAATACAACAATCCAAGGCCATCATAGTCATAGCCTTCTGTGGGGCTGTCATCCGCTGACCATGGGCATTCTTGGGCTACATACCACCGAAGGGCTCTGTAGCTCTCGTCTAGCTGCATCTCTGCCTGGATCAGCCTGCTTAACTCCTCTATCCACTCCTGCTTCGGTTGTTCCCCCAACAACAGCATTCGTACGTCATACTGCGGCCAGTACCTTGCATAGATGGAGGGCAGGACCTTTCTTTGGTGATGCTGCTCCCGAGCTAACGCTTCCTTCCAGAGTTGGCACCGAATCACATCCGACCATCCCAACAGGACCTCCTCTGATACTGGTCCTCTATGCTGTAACCGCATCTCTTTTAACCTTCTTTGGAATTCCTCTTCCATGGAGACTGGTGTCTGCACCACTCCTCTCTCTTTAGTTGGTGCTGCTGTGACTTCAGCTGCTGCAGCACTTCTTCGCTGTAGCAAGGAGGCATTCAGAGCCGCTATAACTTGGTCCCTGATCTCCGGTGGAGGGTTAGGACCATAATGTGTCAGTCTTATGTTAACAGCCCGATCAAAACTTGCTTCTTCGGGTGTCCTGTGGGTTACGGTGGGCCTTTTAGCTCTATCCATTTCGACCAGTTCTGCGATAATGTCCCTTTTCTTACGGTTGCTGGCCAGTCTGCCCCGGCTCTCCAGTAAGTCCATGAGGGAACAGAGCTTTATCCTTTCATACACGGTCTCCATTGTCATGTGCCCTTGTAGCCATCCTTCTGAAGATGGAATCATCCCACTGCTGCCAACGAAATGTAACGGTCACCACCGTTTACGACCTTCCATCCAACCATGACAAGCTTATCTGACACACTCCGACAATACTGCATACACGATCCATATCAATTCCCATAATCAAGACGAGACTACTGCTCTGCACTTGGTTTCAAAGATATGAACACTTTAATGGTATTTTCTCAGCTTCTTATACAGTTTCAAGCATGTGACAGTAATCAAAGGGACAATGCCATCTCCACCCCCTATTCACTCACTGAGGCTAATCCTCTAGCAGACATGTCGGCACCGCATCATCAATAGGCTTAACTCAGAGAGAATGACATTCCGGTAGATAATGACATCAAAACAAACTACTGTCACACAATGATTTTCCCTTTTGAATAATACACAATCACAGATAATCTTCACACATATACAAGGAACCTCAATCACATTACCTAGACAGACTTACTGTCTCTAAAGGGCTTGACACATTTGTGTACCATAGACAATGTATGGTCTAGGAGTAGATGCAATTAACACCTTTCAAAAGAATGAAATGTCTTTCACAAGCCGGGTCATTTAACATTTCAATAGCCGGAGCTAAGCATTGAATAATCTTGTAATGTCCCTCTCCTGTGTAACAGGTGTCAATATGGACCCTTTGTAATATACCAGTCCTGCAATATGAATTATTATTAATGTCCCATCTTCTGCAATACATGATATAATTTCTTTGTCACCCTATGGCCCTAGTGGACATAAGGTGACCCTAGACATAGGAGAATCTCAGTCTGTCACGGGTCAATACGTTACACCTCCATTTTCCTTTCTGGCAGAAAAGCGATCTCATGTTTCTGCTAAGCAGAATCATAGTTCTCTGTTTTCCTTTAGTCAAAGCTCTCCCCTACAGTTAGAAAGCACACATAGGGAACACAGTTAACCCTTTGATTACACCTGATGTTAACCCCTTCCCTGACAGTGTCATTTATACAGTGTCAGTGCATTTTTTTAGCACTGATCACTGTATTGGTGTCTTTGGTCCCCAAAAAGTGTTACTAAAGGCCTGTACACACAATCGGATTTTCCAGCAACAAATGTGTGATGGCAGAAAAAAGTAAAAACACGCATTCTCTAAACCAATGCTAACCATAAGACAACATTAACAGAAGTTGCCTGAAGGGTGGCACTAAATAGTTGAAAAACCACGTAGCTTTGTGTATGTTGGCCAACACAATTTTGCAGAACAAGTTCACGGCCAATGCCCTTTTCACAAAATTCCATAGATTTGTCCGATGGAAATCCAATCGTGTATACGAGGCTTTAGTGTCCAATTTGTCTGCCGCAATATCACAGCATTACGATTAATAAAAAAAGTCCCTAAATCTATCCCATAGTTTGTAGACACTATAACTTTTGTGCAAACCAATCAAAATATGATTATAGGGAATTTCTTATTGGAAATGTGGGGAAAAAAGTGACATACATTTTATTTGGGTGCAGTGTTGCATGACTGTGCATTTGTTAGTTAAAGTAATACAGTGCTGTATAACAAAACATGACCTGGCCAGGAAGGGGGTAAAACCTTCCAGAGCTTAAGTGGTTAACTGAAAATCGCATGGTCATGCAATGCGGTACCCAAATAAAATGTATGTATTTTTTCCCACTAATAGGGCTTTTTTTGGAGGTATTTGATCACTACTGCAGTTTCTATTTTTTGCACCATGAACAAAAAAGATTGATAATTTTGAAAAAATATATGTGTGTATATATATATATATATATATATATATATATATATATATATAATTACTTTCTGCTCTAAAAGCAAATAAAAAAAAAATGTCTTAATAAATTTAAGCCAATATGTATTCTGCTACATGTTTTTTGGTAAACACAAATCCCAATAAGCACATATTGATTTACGTAAATGTTATAGCATCTACGAGCTATGGGACTGCAATATTGTGCAGACAATCGGACACTAACTGACACTATGCTGGAACCAATGACACTATTACAGTGATCAGTACTAAAAATATGCACTGTCACTGTACTAATGACACTGGCTAGGAAGGTGTTAAACATCTAGTGCTATCACCCTAGTAAACTGATTTTTTGGATCTAATTCTATCTGAGTATTATAAGCCCCATTAATTGTGGACAGCACCTCTCACCAATATCTACTCCGTTTGGGGCATTTCCACAGCATATGGATCAAATCTAAAGAAAAAAATATGTGCGCTACCCTAAAACAAAAATAAATGTATAAAAAAGAACCCTAGATGGGAGTGAAGCAGCTACACAGGAATATGACAAAATTCAGACAAGTGTGGATAAATATGTAGCGCTACGTATGAGCCCAATGGTAATACACTGTATATACCTAATAAGGTGTAACTGTATAGTGTGACACAAAAAATGTAATGGCAATAATTGCCCAACAACAAAATGTGAAATTCAAATCATTGAAGTGAACAATATAAACAAAAATTGTGATATAGTGTCCATAAAAATAATAAAACAATGAAGATGTCATGAGATGATAAAGAACTTCCCAACAAAAATCTTAAAATAAAGGTGGAATACATATGCGCTTAATGCAACCGTTGGACCCAAATATCATAATATCATACAATAGTGGATCGATCAAGCTTGGAATGTCCCACAAAGATGTTACTGGAAATCCAGAAGAAAATGGAGTCTACCTCCTAGGCAATCAGATGTTATCGACCCAGGAAGGGGCAGGAAGACCAGATGTTCATCGGCCACCGACTACTCCAATACTGAAGATTATTTGAAGGATTCTGCTGGCCCTGTATATGACCAGTTAAGCTGCACAGTGCACAGTACAGTATAGAGCACAGCTTTGTGTGCTGTATGTGGCCAAAGAACAACTCACAGCACTTCCTGAAGACATTTAGGCCCCGTACACACGAGCAAATAGATTTGTTCAAATCGGTCGGACAGACCGATTTAAACAAATCGGTCTGCTGGGATGTATTGGTTTGATCGTGTACACACGATCAAACCAAAATCCCCGCCGGCAGACAGCGCGCTGACGTGTCGGTGACGTTGACGCCGCCACGTCACCGCACCAGGAAGTTAAACACTTCCGCACATTAGTCGAAACCATTCAACACGTGTGTGAGCAGATATGTCTGCTGGTTAGCATACTAACCAGCAGACATGTCGGGCAGACGGGTTCCCAGCCGTCGGACAGATTCGATGGTTAGTACACAAAAGCATCCGACTAAAAACCCACACATTCTCAGAATCAAGTCGACGCATGCTTGGAAGCATTGAACTTCTGGTCTGATCGGATTTATGGTCCGATGGTGTGTACGCACATCAGACCATCAGACCACTTCAGCGTGATCCGATGAAAACGGTCCATCGGACCAGTTTCATCAGACCGGTCTGATCGTGTGTACGTGGCCTAATATGCAAGTAATTGGCCATAAAAAAGTGTATGGGGGTCTGGGTACTGCTGTGGTGGACATGTATTAATGCAAAAAAAAAAGATAGTTTATACTAGAGCAGTGATTTTAATGAAGCCTAAAGTGCAACAATAAAAATGAAAAATTCTGTTACACAAAGTGCATTATAAAAATCTCTAATGCTATAGTCAGCCATTTAATTTTTTGTTTTTTCTCAGCCGTTTTTGTTTTTTCTTTGTACACCATTTGCAGATTGACATTGATGTTTCTTCTTTGTTGTACAAAAGAATAAAGATTTATTTTGAAACAGAAAGCCTATCCTATCAACTGCCCACTGCATCACACTTTTGATAAATGGTCTTGAAACCAACTTTAATGCTTGCATTGTTTTCAGTAGAATTATAAACAGTTCTAAAATAACTTTTCAGAAGAAATGGGTGAATGCTCCAGGCAACTTAACAGCAACATTTCCTGTATCATAAAAATGCATCATAGTAAAAATAACATACTTTGTAGTTGTATCAGTTTTTAGTATTACATCTCAATTCTTTATTTGTTTTCACAGTAACGAAAACATATAAGACAGGTTGTCAAATTGTATTCAGTTTTCTTTAAGTAAATAAGACCACCTGTTGTGTCCAGTTGTTTAAAGTTTTGAAATATTCACAAAGCATTCAGCAGTGTGTTAAAATGTAAGGAAATAAACTTGAATTTTAAACAAATGCATGAAAATGAACCAGTCTGTCTATCTATCTGTCTATGGGAAATAATTAAACAACACACACTTGGAAATGTGGCACTAAACTTATCAAAAGGAAAAAAAAACTATTATTGGTAAAAGCTGTTTGCTTTCATGTTAAGCTGCTAGATAAAAAAATAAAATAAAAAATCAACATGGTCATTGGAGATCCAATTCAACAACCTGTTGATAGTACTATTTTTTCCCATGAGCCTCAAGTGAAAATTTGTTATGCCCCATACACACGATCAGTTCATCTAATGAAAACGGTCTGATGGATTTTTTCATCAGATATCTGATGAAGCTGACTGATGATCAGTCGTGCCTACACACCATCGGTTAAAAATCTGACCGTGTCCAACGCGTTGACGTAAAACACAACAACGTGCTGATAAAAATGAAGTTCTTCCAAGCATGCGTCGACTTGATTCTGAGCATGCGTGGATTTTTTTTTTTTTTTTTTTTTTTCTTTTTTAAAGTGTATTTTTGTGCGTGAACTCGAGAGAGAGGAGCCGGACTGCAGGAGTTGGGAGTAGGCAGACCCTCCCCCCGGAGGCAATCGCCATCCTTCTCCATGCCCCTGGTGGCAATGGCGGGTGTGAAGGGGGGCCTCCCACTCACCCCGCCCTACCTGCTCCTCTTGGGAGCCCAACTGGGGCCCAACGGGACCCCAATGGGGCAGAGGGACTCCCCCTATGAGGGAGTGAGGGGGCCTAGCCCACCCAGCCAGCCCCGTAGGTCCTTCGCCTCTCTTTATTTTAGGAGACCGCATGGCCAAAGTGCATGTGTTTTAAACCAATTTCGTGTGCGTGTAAGTGTGGTGGTTTTTGTGGGGGGGTGGGCGTACTAAGCACAGGCGTACCTTGCATAGCACACCCACCGGGAGCCGGGCTGAGACCACCAAACTCAATTCACATGAAGCCGAGACCGGGATCCGAACCCTTGGCTGCAGAGGTGAATGGCTTGTCAGCGCAGTGCCAATCACGTTGAGCCACCACAGCTCCCCTCATGCGTGGATTTTTAACCGATGGATGTACCCACAGACGATCGTTTGTTTTGTTTTTTTCGTTTTTTTAACCATCAGATAATTTTAAAACAAGTTTCTAGTTTTTTGACTGATGGATAAAAAACTGATGGAGCTCATACACGATCGGTTAGTCCAGGGGTCTCCAAACTTTTCAAACAAAGGGCCAGTTTATTGTCCTTCAGACCTTAAGAGGGCCGGAGAGTGTGGCCAGAAAGGGCAGAAATGTCTCCGGCCTGGCATCAGTGAGAACAAATATGGCCTCAGGGTTGGCGGTCAAAGAGGAGGGAGTATTGCCCCTGTAAGGAGGAGGAGTAGTATCCCATCATTGGTATGGGTGGAAGAAATAGTGACCAATTGTTGGTGTCAGTGGGAGGAATAGTACCCCAAGGGCCGGATAAAAGCATGCAAAGGGCCGCATCTGGCCCTCGGGCCACAGTTTGGAGACCCCTGGGTTAGTCTAATGAAAACGGTCCATCAGACCGTTTTCATCAGAAAAACTGATCGTGAGTACGCAGCATTAGTTTTACTTAGTGTGTATCAAATGAACAACTTAATTGGAGAAAAAATACAGACAGAGCTCAAGTTACATAAACGGTTTTACATAGAATATCTTATACATTACATATTGTACTGAGTATACATAATAAATTGCACATATTTTACACCCAGATTCCATTTGTGGAATGTAAGTCCATGCAAATACTTTACATTTTCATAGTAGGCATATATATCCGACAATTAGAGTCCCCCCAGCCCCCCTGTTTACTTACCTGAGCCCTGGAAAGTCCTGCTTCTCAAACGCGCTCGATCGTTGCCCGGACTTCTCGGGTCTTCATAGGATAGATTGATAGCAACACAGCTATTGGCTCGTGCTGCTGTCAATCAAATCCAATGATGCAGCATGTAGGGCTATGGACACCGACTGTATCACATGGGAGCACGCCCACAAACTGACCCCCTTGGAAAAGAGCTTCCCAGAGAGAGTTAGCTCTTGCAGGGAGGAGCCGCGAGAGCCACAGTGGGACCCCAGAAGAGGACATTCGGGGCCACTCTGTGCAAAACAAACTGCACAGTGGAGGTAAGTATGACATGTTTGTTATTTTTTTTTAAAACACAAACCTTTACTATCACGTTAACTCTTGAACTTTTGTAACCTCTGTAGAGGATGGGGAACTTCTGTGGTGCAATCTTCTCCCGCTGCTATGGGAGGAAGACTGCTGGCGGAAGAAATACTTAAATCATTTACCTTGCTGATAGAGGCTGTGCCACCTACAGTGCCTTGCAAAAGTATTCACCCCTTCTCATTTTTTGTGTTTTGTTGACTCACAACCATAAATTAACATGGATTGTTTGAAGATTTGTATAATTTCATTTACAGAACATGCCCACAACTTTTTTTTTATTGTGAAGCAAACAACAAATAACAGAAAAAGTCAATGTGCATAACTATTTACCCCCCTAAAGTCAATACTTTGTAGAGCTACCTTTTGCTGCTATCACAGCTCCAAGTCACTTTGGAAAAGTCTCTATGAGCTTGCCACATATTACCACTGAGATTTTTGCCCATTCCTCTTTGAAAAACTGCTCCAGCTCCTTTAAGTTGAATGGTTTGCAATTGTGAACAGCAATCCTTAAATCTGACCACATATTTTCTATTGGATTGAGGTCTGGGCTTTTTCCTCTTAAACCACTCAAGTGTTGCTTTAGCAGTGTGTTTTGGGTCATTGCCTACTGGAAGGTGAACCTCTTTCCTAGCCTCAAATCACACACAGAGTGGTACAAGTTTTGCTCAAGAATATCCCTGTATTTAACACTATCACTCTTTCCCTCAACTCTGACCAGTTTCCCAGTCCTGACTGCTGAAACACATCCCCACAGCATGTTTCACTGTGGGGATGGTGTTCTTTGGGTGATGTGATATGTTGGTTTTGCGCCAGACATGGGCAAAAAGTTCAGTTTTAGTCTCATCAGACCAGAGCACCTTCTTCCATACATTTTGGGAGTCTCCCACATGCCTTTTCACAATCTCAAAACATGCCATTTTGTTTTTTTGCTGAAAGTAATGGCTTTCTTCTGGCCACTCTGCCATAAAGCCCAATGCCATAGAGCGTACGGCTTATTGTCTTCCTATGTACAGAAACTCCAGTCTCTGCTGTGAAAATCAGCAGCTCCTCCAGGGTAACCTTAGGTCTCTATGCTGCCACTCTGATTAATGCCCTCCTTGCCCGGTCCATGAGTTTTGGTGTGTGGCCGACTCTTGGCATGTTTGCTGTTGTGTCATGTTCTTTCCATTTGCTTATGATAGATTTGATGGTGCTCCTAGGGATCATCAAAGCTTTGGATATTTTTTTTATAACCTAACCCTGACTTGTACCTCTCAACAACATTGTCCCTTACTTGCTTGGAGAGTTTTTTATGTTACTTCACCAACTTAGACTATTGTTTAAGTAAAGCTCCTGCGCTATCGGGGGCACTGCTGCAGACACCTGTCGATCTGTCCTCGCCAGATAGTGAAAAGTGAATAAAATAGGTAATGGTATCTGCGCTGTGTGAACTAAAAGAGGGGGTTGGTGTAGAACTCACTAAATAGGTGAGTGAACCCCAGAGGGTCTGTGAAGCCTAAGTATTTAAATCAGTGAAAACAGATATATTGGCACACAATAATGAACTATAACAAGCATATGCATAAATACAATGTGCACTAATGAAAGTCCTTGAAAAAAATTGCAATGATGCAATAACAGATCAGTACATTGAATGGAAAATATAATATAAAAATGACAAAAAAGTAAGATATATAATAATGAAAAATTAAGTGAAAGATGAAATAACAACTAGGTAAAAGTCTTAGAAAATAGTGCTCCCAAAAAAATACAAAATACAGTGATGATGAAAAAAACTTCAGTGCAGACATCTCTTGTGATTCTTATCTGCTCACCTCCCTGCTATAGCACAAACAGCCAATACAAACACCATACAAGCAAGTACAGCAAGACTTGAAGCTGGAAGGCTCCGCATCACATTGACATATAAAGGAAATAATGGACAATCATGGCATAGTACTATGAGATGTAATGAGTACAATTGCTGAATCACATAGACATGCACTCACATGGAGGCCATGAATAGTGGGCCTATCTCCCACGAACGCCGAGTTCGTACACAATCTTAAAATGGTATCCAGGAAGACTCCTTACTACCTCCTCCTCCTTCAGGTGGGCAGGTGTGGGCGAATATGTTCCTCAGTGAATACAGGTGTAAGGGGAAAAAGGAAACCACATAGCACAGTACTGCAGTAAAAGGGGATGTTTAATAAGTAAAATAAAAAAAAACTCATATTTAAAAAGGGCACAGGGTCAAATACGATACGAGCAGCGAGCTCGACTCCCTCCATCTAGGCATGTGAACTCTAGTGCTCATGGTCCCTACGCATGTTGTCACACCACGTGACTTCTTCAGGGGATCAATTGTACTCATAGCATCTCACAGTACTATGCCATGATTGTCCATTATTTCCTTTATATGTCAATTAGATGCGGAGCCTTCCAGCTTCAAGTCTTGCTGTACTTGCTTGTATGGGGTTTTTATTGGCTGTCCGTGCTATAGCCGGGAGGTGAGCAGATACAAATTACAAGAGGTGTCTGCACTGAAGTTTTTTTCATCATCACTGGATTTTGTATTTTTTTGGGAGCACTATTTTCTAAGACTTTTACCTAGTTGTTATTTCATCTTTCACTTCATTTTTCATTTTTATATATATTACCGTTGTGTCATTTTTATATTATATTTTCCATTCAATGTACTGATCTGTTATTGCACCATTGCAATTTTTTTTCAAATACTTTTATTAGTGTGCATTGTATTTATGCATATGCTTGTTTGAGCCTTCTGCTTGCACTTATAGTTCATTATTGTGTGCCAGTATATGAATGAATGAATGAAAAACTTATATAGCGCGACACATGCAAACTAAATATCTGTTCTCACTGATTTAAATACTTAGGCTTCACAGCCCCTCTGGGGTTCACTCACCTATTTAGTGAGTTCTACACCACCCCCCTCTTTTAGTTCACACAGCGCAGATACCATTACCTATTTCATTCAACTTAGACTATTGTGTTCTGAACCTTCACATATAATTTGGATTTAAAGAACGTTGAATCGAAGGCTGTAATGTAACAAAATAGGTAAAAAGCCAAGAGGATGAATACTTTTGCAAGGCACTGTATAATAGGTATAAGTTATCGACAGGCTGCTCATTAAACTTCTGTTTCCCTAGGTAACCACAGGTGTCTTCACAGTATTCCTTTTCCATACTGATGTCTTTATACCCCAGTGTGTTAAGACCCACTGGTTAACTGTATGTGTGTTGTTTACTTACGATACATCTCTTTAGTAACGTCAGACCAGGCAACGATAATGTTTTAATACTTTACTTGGCAAAAGTGCAAAAATATACATTTTACAGTTCAACAGACAAGACATGATACGTCCCTACTCCTAACTATTACTACAGGCTAAATGCTGCCCTGGCATACCTGAAATTATGCAGTCTAGTAAGCATAGGCCCTTCAGAGGCATTTCTCCAGAACTGGTATCATCAGGGTGAACCCTAAGTTAAAAGTCTCTGTTGTAGGCAAGGACAAGCAACATTCTTCCACTCCCGGGAAGTTTCCTCATCCATCTCCATCCCTTATGGGTCTCACAACCCACAGTTGCACTAGAATCCTTGGCATCGCTCTCTCTCGGTTCTCCACTACAGGGCAATGATGGCTCCCCTGGAGTGGACCACTGTCCCATTTTTGCATCCCACAGGGCAAATAGGGCAGGCCCAAAGGGGAACTGCTTACAAACATGTATCCTCTGCACATGTGGGATTTGTCTTGGGTATGTACAAAATGTAAAATTCAAATTGTGGGTATGCCGCCTCATACTTTTTGATAAGGCCAAAGGAAGTCCATCTAAGACTTGGTTCTTATCCAAACACACACAATAACATTTCTCAACTATGAAAAGCACACCTCTCCCATCTGGGAATTGCTAAATTGCTGCACCTTCAACCCAGATGTGTTGATTATACATAGAAAAACAAAACAAAAAAAAGAGAAAATCTTCAACATCAACAATCACCTCACATAGCAATAGTTGTTTATCACAATTCCAGATCCAGCGATTGATGACCCTTTTCAAAATCCTATGCATCCAGGTCAAGCTGTCTTATAGTACCCAAAAAGGAACAACCTGAAATAATGTTCACTCCATAAGAACAGTTGACACATTCTTCTTTGTATCACTAAATATACACAGATTAAACGCAGGCTTTTTTTTTTTGTTTTGTTTCTTTTTGCTTTCTGTAACATATTTATCAATCCTGCTTGTCACAAGTGCATTGTCTGCGAATGAAAGATGGTCTTTTGGAATCAAAAACAGCTTTAATATTGTTTCTTCTATGTCCACAAAAATCCTTTGTATGTGTGAAAACTATGTTCAGTTTTTCCCCAGTTTGAGTTACTCACAGCTCCCCTGTCTGCTTCTCTACTGCAGACTTTTGGATATCAACTACTGCCTGGGTCCTAAGTACAGTCTTCATTTGTTCTGTGTCCTGTGCAATCTTCTCCCACTGACATCCATACACATTGAAATTTGTTTTGGGACAGAGTTTGGAACACAATTTGAAATGCTTTCAGTGCAGATAGCTTACATTGTTACCAATTCAACCAGAATTCAAGGGTGATTTGGTAAAATCGGATGTCAAATGAATTGAACCACTGTGTCCTTCCTTAGAAAAAAAAGAGTCTATAGTTCTTATCCAGCAAGTTAGATAAATGATGGGTTAGTTACTTCACAGACAACATTAACAATGTTCATTGGTGCAGTCTACATAGAGATGAGAAGACATGGGATATCTGAAGCAAGATACTAAACACAGACTCCAAAATTCTCCTGTTTGTTATTCTCATTCTCACAGGTTATGCTTGCTCCCCTCTGCCCCTGGACATTGTTTTCTTATGAATCAAGGTGTTGTCTTGATCAACAACTTTTACAGCAAGACAATTTCAAAGGTTTTCGGTAAATTACTCCCTTAAAGCGGAGTTCCACCCACAATTTCACTTTTTAAATATAAATACCCCTGTAATACACAAGCTTAATGTATTGTAGTAAAGTTAGTCTGTAAACTAAGGTCCGTTTTGTTAGGTTGTGACAGCATTTAGATACTTTATAAAACAGGAATTGACCGGGGCCATCTTAAGTGTGGGAATCCATGAAGCCAAACTGTATGACTTCTTGGATTTCAGCCTTGCTGATCTCGCACATGCTCAGTGCTGCACAAGCAATGTAATAGGTTTCAGATTAGGTTTCCATAACGGGAGTGTCACAGGGAGTTGCCGACCCTTATCTATGCAAATCTCTCCTCCCCTCCTCCTTCCAGGAACCAGTAAATATATAAAATAATTTGTTCCTGTGCAGATATATCTACATAACAAGAATATATATATATATATATATATATATATATATATATATCTATCTTGTTACATATGTAGGGCCAGATTCTCAGCGGCGCTACGACGGAGTATCTCAGATACCCTGTCGTATCGCCATTTTTTTTTGGCTCGTATCTATGCGAGTGATGCTTAGCATCACTTTGGCATAGATACGCTTGAACATCCGACAAGTGTAATACCATTACACTTGCGGATCGTAGTTGTAATGACAACTCCGGCAACTAGGTGGCCTTTACGTTGTTTTCTCATTTGCCTATGCAAATGAGGCTACTACGCCGATTCCCGATCGCTTTTACGCCGCCCCGTCGTCGCGTACGTCGTTTACGAACTCGTAAGGTTACCCCTGCTTCTATGAGGAGTAACCTTACGAAGTACCGTCGGATGCCGTCGGGTGCCGTCGGATGCCATGTTAAGTATAGCGTCAGGTCAGCGTCGGCTTTTTCCGTCGCTTACGTCGTTTTACTAACTCGTTCGCGAATAGGGCATTGCGTAGTGACGATCACGTCGTTTTGACGTTGTTTCAATGGTGCTTTTCGACGTGAGCTGGAGCATGCGCACTGGGCTTTTTCCCCAGCCGGCGCATGCGCAGTTCGTTCGACGCGGGGGCGCGCTTAATTTAAATACAAGCCGCCCCATTTGAATTACGCGGGCTTACGCTGGGCCATTTTCGCTATGCCAACGCAAACTACTACGGAGCAAGTGCATGGAGAACACGGCACTTGCTCTAGTACGATGCGGCGGCGTAGTGTAAATGGCTTGCGCTACGCCGGCGAATTTCTTAGAGAATCTGGCCCGTAGTGTGTATACATATACTAGACATGTGCATTGTCAATAAATTCATTTTGTTTAGTTCCGTTTCGCATTAGCCGTTATTTTGTATTTTGTGCCCAAAATTTAAAAACTCATCCCTGTGCTGTGCTCATGAGGGGTTCCCACCATCCCTGTGCTGTGCTCAATATGAGGGGTTCCCACCATCCCTGTGCTGTGCTCATGAGGGGTTCCCACCATCCCTGTGATGTGCTCAATATGAGGGGTTCCCACCATCCCTGTGCTGCGCTCTTTATGAGGGGTTCCCACCATCCCTGTGCTGTGCTCAATATGAGGGGTTCCCACCATCACTGTGCTGCGCTCAATATGAGGGGTTCCCACCATCCCTGTGCTGTGCTCAATATGAGGTGTTCCCACCATCCCTGTGCTGTGCTCAATATGAGGGGTTCCCACTATCCCTGTGCTGTGCTCAATATGAGGGGTTCCCACCATCCCTGTGCTGCGCTCAATATGAGGGGTTCCCACCATCCCGGTGCTGTGCTCAATATGAGGGGTTCCCACCATCCCTGTGCTGTGTTCATGAGGGGTTCCCAACATCTCTGTGCTGTGCTCAATATGAGGGGTTCCCACCATCCCTGTGCTGTGCTCATGAGGGGTTCCCACCATCCCTGTGCTGCGCTCAATATGAGGGGTTTCCAACATCCTGGTGCTGTGCTCAATATGAGGGGTTCCCACCATCCCTGTGCTGTGTTCATGAGGGGTTCCCAACATCTCTGTGCTGTGCTCAATATGAGGGGTTCCCACCATCCATGTGCTGTGCTCATGAGGGGTTCCCACCATCCCTGTGATGTGCTCAATATGAGGGGTTCCCACCATCCCTGTGCTGTGCTCAATATGAGGGGGTCCCACCATCCCTGTGCTGCGCTCAATATGAGGGGTTCCCACCATCCCGGTGCTGTGCTCAATATGAGGGGTTCCCACCATCCCTGTGCTGTGTTCATGAGGGGTTCCCAACATCCCTGTGCTGTGCTGACTTCCTGGGTTTGTACTTCTGCTGTGTAAAAACACAGGAAGTCAGCACAGCACATGGATGGTGGGAACCCCTCACATTGAGCACAGCACAGGGATGGCGGGAGCCCCTCATAATGAGCACAGCACAGGGATGGTGGGAACCCCTCATATTGAGCACAGCACAGGGATGGTGGGAACCCCTCATATTGAGCACAGCACAGGGATGGTGGGAACCCCTCATATTGAGCACAGCACCGGGATGGTGGGAACCCCTCATGAGCACAGCACAGGGATGGTGGGAACCCCTCATATTGAGCACATCAGCGTCACCGCCCAAAACACACCCAGCCAG
This sequence comes from Rana kukunoris, assembly GCA_029574335.1. Classification (NCBI taxonomy): domain Eukaryota; kingdom Metazoa; phylum Chordata; class Amphibia; order Anura; family Ranidae; genus Rana; species Rana kukunoris. The sequence goes on from CM056049.1 coordinate 332,443,263, forward strand.
GAAGCTCCGTAATTATACACACAGGAGAGAAGAGAGGGGACTTCTCCCAGGAGGCAAAGCAGCTGTGATTGACACAGTGATGCATCTGCGGCCGCGGCGGAAAAGAAATAAACTAAGCTGCACAGCACAGTGAGTTTTTAAAATAAAAAAATAAATGCCAATTCGTTTTAAGGGGGCAGTATAATAGCAGATGGTACAAAGTTGAAAAAGATGGTGGAGCTCCACTTTAACCTGTGATGAGTCACTAGAGATTCTGTTCTCTGTTGTTGAGAACAATAATAGCCGCAGTTAACTAATGGTCAATTCCTATCTGCCAGTCAAATTGGGTTAGTTACCGTTTTATGAAAAAGTATGTGTAGATAATAAAAGAATCAGGCCCCGTACACACGGCAGAGAACCTCGACGGGCGGAACACATCGTTCCGCCTGTCGAGGTTCTCTGCCGGCCGTCAGAATCGGCGACCCGCCCATCAGGAAAGGCAACCAGCCATTCATCCCGACGGGCCGTCGAGCAAAAAGAGAACCTGTTCTCTATTTGCTCGACGGGTTTCCCGACGGGCGGGGCTCGCCGAGAGCGTACACATGGCCGAGGTTCTCGGCAGAATGCGGCTCCCAACGAGGTTCTCGCTGGTTTCTGCTGAGAACCTCGGTCGTGTGTACGGGGCTTCATAGTGGGGTATTGCTGCTGAATGTAAACCAAGCTAATTGTAATAGAAAAAAAACATTTCCATAGCCAAATATGCTATTCGAGTTTATGCTTTTGTTGCGACTGTCTATGAAAATTATACCATTCTGTAACAACACATACAGCTTTAGCCCCCACCCGACAAGCATATTGTTTGAATAATCTGTGTATTTCCAATGTTGCCCTCACACCCACATGAAAAGACCCCCTCACTGTTGTATGGTATTTTTTTATTCCAATGCCTTGTTTGAAAGTGCTATGCCTATTGGCCCTAAGGGCCAGTTCACACCAGATGCAGTTCCAAACAGTTCCGTGCAGTTCCGTTTTTTCTGCACAAATACAGTCAGTTCAAGTCAGTTTCTACACCGTAAACTGACGGAAACTGACTGCATGGTGTGAACTAGAGCCATTGGAATACATGGAAAACACTGTGCATCCATTTTTAGTGCAGAAAAAATTGGCCCGGAACTGTACGAAACTGCATCTGGTCTGAACTGGCCCTAAAAATGGCCAAAATTTAAACAAAAAGATTCACCTTAATAGACCTCAGTGGGATTCACCTCTAAGTTAATACTCACTGAACTTTGAACCCGAACCCTTGGTGAACAATATCTGGGCAGATTTGCCTATCACTACTTTGCCACCTCACTTGATAGTCCAGATCCTTTTTCAAATCTAAATACTTTACATTTAGCAGTCAGCATCTTCAGACTGCCTGGCAGGAGGGGAAATTGTGCAGCATACACCTAGGGAATACGTTTAGGTGATTGAGACAACATACCATTCTACATGTGAAAAAGTGCATGCCAAACATTTAACACCTCCCCAGCTCATGCTACCAGGACTGATGATTGGCTTAGTTGTTAACCACTAGCAATACAAGTTATTAACCCTTCTGAAACAGACTGCTAAAGCATGATCAACAGCATCTGGCAGAAGCAATCACAACATATGCTTAGACACACATTTAAAATGAGGAAATGTGCAAATAGGTTGCAATCTGAAAGCTTCTTTAAGATTGCACCAATGTGAATTTGCCAGATCCCTACTTTATATACTGTATATCAGCATTCACCCTCTGCTTTCTATTATCTCCTCGTGCTAATCTATTTTGTTATACTAACATATTTTCTTTAAGTTAGATTAATTATTTGAGGATGAAACTGAGTTGTCAAGCAGGGTTGTCTGCTATATTAGGCTCTCTACACATGGGACACTTTACATTCACCCAGGTGCTGTCATATCATCTTTGCTACAGAAATAGAGCACTGCTGATTACATGTGCAATACATCTCCTGTACAAATGGGGAGGATATGTTAGAAGCTAAATGAGAAAAATAGGGCAAGGGATGTTTTGATTTCTTCAGCATCTGTTGACAACTCCCACATGGGCCCCACTCATTATCAACAGCTCAAATCCTTTGTTACTTTGCAATCAAGAATTTATTTACTGTGATATTCTATTTTTTTTTTTTTTTTATTACTTACACTTTGCTATTTTTTTAAATTACTATGGTAACATCCTGTATAGAACCAGTTGCATGTCAGAATACTTTTTGGGATGTATTTGTGTGCCTTTTTGTCCCAGGAAAATTATATATATATATATATATATATATATATATATATATAAGAAGACCAGTATGGTGGCCTGAGTTTATGGGAGGAGCCAGGGAGGGTATTTAAGCAGCCCACTCACACATGCTCTTTGTCGGTTCAGTGTGCAGTACTACACGTCACTGGGCCGACTCTTCCCAGCTCACCTCATGTCCGTGAGTCTGCGCATTCAATCGCATTCGACATCGCAAGTGCATTGCGGCTTCTCCGTTCATGGTCTTCGAAGGCGGTTCCCGCTTACTGTCGCAGGTTGTATTCAAACCTTTTGTATCATGTGCAATCTTGCAATTCGTTATGCTTCCTATCCTGCATTTCTTTTGTAAAAATCTGCCTCTGAGTTATTGTTGCTCATGTTCTAACATCTTATTTACTACAAGCTTGGTACATTTGTAACTTCCTCCTGCCAAGCAAACTATTTATTTGTATATTCAGTGTCCATGCTTGCTGTCTCATTCATGGGAAAGTAGACGGTAAGAACAATGAACCACCTATAACACTAATAAATATATAAAAAGAGGACAGCAGACAACTTTATTTTGGATAATAATGGCCGCGGATGTTTATTATTGGTTTTAAACGTTAAATAAATACCATAAATAAATAAATAAATAAATAAATAATGACTAGTGGGTAAACAACAATATTTAAGAATATTAAATATAAATAAATAAACTTTAGCAAACCTGACCACTACGGTCCAGGTTGCAAATGACAAATTACCCCACTTAGTCTAGAAACTCAGTGAATGAATATGAGCAACAAAAAACTTGTCCCCCTTTGTATAGAGACAAAGGTGACCCTACCACATAATTACATCCGCGACAGAATCAATAGGGGAGGGGGGGTGGGCGAGAACACCACTGCTTCTTGAGTCCTCTGAGGCGAGTGAGCCTTAAAGCCACGGGACCTGTTTTTATAGCCCATTTGGGCAGGCTTTTTGCCCGCCAAGCAGAGAACACCTGTAAGAACTGGAATTGACCAGTTCTTTTGAGCGGGCTTTCCAAAGGTCACCAAAAAAAGGTCACCCAGTCAAGCTCCCCTCAGGCCCTTCTAGCCCGCCAAAATCACCTGACAGCCGCAGAGCACCCAGAAAGGGGAGCCCTGAATCCGTACTACCGCCACCTCCCCATGATGAAAAGGGGGGGCAGAGGCTGCCATTCCCCTTTTCCTTTCATGGGAAAGTAGACGGTAAGAACAATGAACCACCTATAACACTAATAAATATATAAAAAGAGGACAGCAGACAACTTTATTTTGGATAATAATGGCCGCGGATGTTTATTATTGGTTTTAAACGTTAAATAAATACCATAAATAAATAAATAATTAAATAAATAATGACTAGTGGGTAAACAACAATATTTAAGAATATTAAATATAAATAAATAAACTTTAGCAAACCTGACCACTACGGTCCAGGTTGCAAATGACAAATTACCCACAAGGCAGGGTTTTTTTTAACAAACCACCTGACACAACACCCCACTACGCGGCCAAATCCACACACGAGCCCAAGTCTGCATTAAAAATGTCCAGCCCAATATCAGACAAATGTACACCATCTCATCTATACAAGCCTGCATACCTCCCTTCCAATTCAGTGTGCCTAAAATAAAAAATTCCGACGTCAAAAAGCAACTTTGACACAGCCCTATTAATCCTTTTCCTAATTTTTTCAAACGGGCGCCTGAGTGGAGGGGACAGCCAAACTAACCGCTGCACAATTTCAGAAAAAACTATTCTGGCCTGGGGAAAAATATTTTGAATTTTAAGAAGATCGTCCCTGATACTAAAGATAATGTCTAGCGTTTTTCGTTGCCCAACATCATTACCCCCGAGGTGAACGATTAAGTCATCAGGGGGGGGGGGGGAAACCAGAATGAGCCTAGACAGTTCAGAATTTAAGTTGGACCATGTCATGCCCCTTTTTCCGCTCCAAAAAACTTTAAACTTGTACGGATCAAGACCTAGGTTGACTGTATAAGTTCTGACTTGTGCTCTCTGATGGGCCCAATAAACATAAGAGTGCCCGATGATCCAGACAATACGTACAGGTCCTGAAATGATCAAAGAGAAATGTTAGGGCGGACATACAATAAGTAACTATTAGATTTCCATCTACCGATTTGCTTGATCATACTAACATCCAGCCCTAACCTGGAGGCCTCAGTAGCAGCCCCTATTCTGAATGAGTGGGAGGTGATGCGAGCCTCGTCCAAATTTAAAAACTTTAAACATTTTTTTAACACGCTAGTAAATTGATATTTTGTCAAAGGCCGACCAGATTCGTGACAAAATAATTTTTTAATCCCTGCGGGCCTAAGTGAAGAGAATTTTTTCGTTAGTTGAACAGGACACATAAAGGAACCATCCCAGGTTTCCAACTGCAACCAGGAACCCTTACCTAACTGGTCCGTTTTTGATTTACGCACAAAAATTCTAACAGCCTTCCCTATAAAAACGATGTCTTCCGTCCCGATAGCAACTAGCTCAGAGACCCTGAGTGCTGCGAAAAACATGACTGAAAAAGCCGTTCGAAAAAGGACCGACTCAAAAGCTGAAAAACAAACTTCACTCGCAGCCAAACCTAGGTCAACTAAAACATTTGGAGTGACTGGTTTACGTGTATCGACAAAAAAATTTCTTTCTTGTAACCCTTCAAGGCCTGTCTCACCGAAAAATAATGCATGAAAGAAGGAAGGCTATTCAGTTTAAGAAAAAACGAAATACCCGAAAGAGTCCTTTGAACATGGGACCATGAATATTGCTTAGCGAAAAGAAAATTTAAAAAACGCAAAGCCTTTTCTTCAGAGAAATTATGAACTGGTTCCTGACCCATATGTAGAAAACTTAAGTATAGAAACCAGGCGGATTGATATCCCGTCCAAGTTGAGGGAGCTACGGAATTACTAATGTACTGAGAAACATGGGTTACACCAGATCCCATAGCGACGGTGGACAAGACAGCCCCACTTTGTCTGCTTCCGGGAACAGTAGGAAAAAACGTCCCACCTGTGAACGAGACAGAGAATCCGCCAAGTCATTGTCCTTACCCGCTACGTGCACAGCTTTTAACCATATATTGAGACTTAAACATTTAAACACTAAATATCTCAACAGAGCAATGACTGGCGGAGACTTGGAGGTTAAGCAATTGATGGCATACATAACACCCTTGTTGTCTGTGCGAATCAATATTCTCTTATTCTGGAAGAAAGACCCCCAAATTTCGAGAGCGACCACAATTGGGAATAATTCTAACAGAACAATATTCTTTAAATAACCTTTCTTCTGCCATGCTGGACACCAACGATCTGCACACCAATGGGTTTGCCAAATTGCAGCAACGCCAAAGGAGCCTGCTGCATCTGTAGAAAGAGAAAAGTCTTTATCTAAAATAAACTCGTCCTGCCACACCGACCTACCGTTAAATTGAGAGAGAAACTGCATCCAGACTAGCAGGTCTTCTTTAATGTCATGGGAAATGCGCACATGCGAAAAGGGGGATTTCAAGCCAGAGATGGATAAATAAAGTCTTCTGGAAAAAACCTTACCTACCGGCATGACTCTCGTGGCAAAGGCCAACAGACCCAATAGAGATTGAATTTCTTTCAAAATAGCCTTCTTTTTGCGTATTATAGCCAAAATAAGGTACTTCGTTTTTTCTATTTTCAAATCCGGTAACCTGAATTCCATAAGCTCCGTATCGATAACAATGCCCAGGAATTCCAAGCAAGTGGAAGGGAAAACAGTCTTGTTAGCAGACCAAGGTACACCAATGTGGTGACAGATGTCAAAAAACAAGACTAGCAGATCAGAACACTCCGAAGTATCAGGGGGGCCAAAAAACAAGAAATCATCCAAATCGTGTATAAGAAAAGTAGAACCCGATTCAAAAATGACCACCCACTCTAGAAAAGATGAAAAGGTTTCAAAATAAAAACATGACAGAGAACAACCCATGGGTAAACATTTATCAAAATAAAATTGATTGTCAAAGAAGAAGGAGTTAAAACATAAGGGGTTGATAGGGAGAAGGCGAAAAGCTGATTTGATATCTGCCTTAGCTAAAAGAGAACCCCTTCCAAGGAGCCTCAATTTTTTTAGAGCATCCTCAAACGATGCATAAGAAACGGAAGATAAGCTATCCTCTATCTCGTCATTGAGGGATTGGCCCTTAGGGAAAGACAGATGATGAATTAGTCTAAATGAGTTATTTTCTTTTTTGGGTACAATCCTCAGGGGGGAAATCCTGAAATTATCAAAAGGGGGGGAAGAAAAGGGACCTTCCACCCTGCCTTCCAACACTTCCAGGTTAATTTTTGACAAGACTATATCTGGAAATTCACTGACCGATTTAAGATTCCTAACTACAGTGCAACCTTCACCTGAAAAAGATGGTAACCAAAACCCATCTCTAAATCCCTCAATGAGAAGTTGTGATATCAGCTGATTTGGGTATATTTTGAGCCAAGGGAGCATTTTTTGAAACATCACCGGTGTGACTGCTTTTTTGAAAATTACCTGCTTGCTGGTTTGCTGCTGATAATTTTTTAAAACACTTCGAAACTGGGTGAGATGCTCCGCAAAACGCACATTCGTGCCTGTATTTACAGGAGTTCGGCCACCTACACTGGCTGTCATTAAAATTAAAGCAGACGCCCTTTCTGTAACCAGAGGTGCTGACCACCTGCTGGCTAGAAATTGGTCTACTAAAATTTGGTCTTTGGGGAAGAAAAAGGTTTAGCCAAAGGCCTACATCCTTGACTCCCCATTTCAAGGAGGGGTGCACGGACAACTTCTGGCGAAAAGCCTCGTCGTAGTTATACCATGCCACCCCCCCAAAGCTCCTAAAGGCTTCTATGACAATATCAAGGTGTTGAAAAAGGCCAGGACTTTTGTCGGGAAATTTTTCACATAAAATTCCTGAAAAAATACAAAAAGCCTGTAGCCAGTTGTTAAAGGATTTTTGCACTGGCCTGCGCTGTTCTTCATCCTCCTTTTTGTCAGTCTTTGACATGAAATCTTTGGCCGATGGCAACAGAGACAACATGTCAACAAATTCACCTCGCCAAATTTTTTCTTTGACCAATAAGGACAGATGAAAACCTAGAGGGTTAACCTCACAAGGCATCGGCACTTTTAAACAGGTTTCAGGCAAATTCTGAGCTTGAGCGGCTGCATAACCTGAATTTACACCTTGTATAATTGGCAAATTCTGAGCAATATGGTCGCAGTTAGCTAGATTGCCACTAGATGGCGACCATACATTAGCAGCAGAACTCTCCATGTTAACAACAGGAACAACAGACTGAGGATTACATTGTAAATCAGCAGCTAGTTTAGATAACAGCTCAGCAATATTTGCCAGCAAAATACCAGAAGAAGAATTAATCATACCTTGATGTTGAGAAGTGTCACTTGACACATCAGGGAGCTGGCCATCTCTAATATCTAGCAGAGGCACCACTGTTGGTAGAACATCTCTGTTGTCAGTGTTATCTGACAATGGTGTGGAGGCATTCTGACGCCGTGAAGAAGGCTGTTCTTGCTGGGATGAAGCCCTGTCTTCCGATCTTCCCCTCCTTGCTGGTCTCCTGTCGGAACCACCTCCGGCCATCCTTGCAGCGCTGTCCGTGGGACCGACATGACACCTGTAATGAGAATGAAAAGATTCGCCTGCCCTGCCATTTTTGCTACCGGCATTGGTGCCGCTCCTGGACCCGCCTCTGGCTCCGCCTCTACCTCCGCCTCTAGCTCCGCCCCTTTTTCCGACACCCGATCGTGTAATACGGTCCTGAGAAGGACCAGCTCTAATGGCTCGCGGAGCACGGGGAGGAGAAGGGGAGTACCCCTGACGCGGAGTGCGCCTCCTTTTCGGAGCCTCCGTGACGCGGACGGGGGTGGTGCTGCCTCGGCGCCGACGACCCGGAACTCCGTCAGGTTCATCCAGCCCGGCATCCTCTTCCTGTGACACGGGATCCCGGATGCAGTAGAGGGCTTGTTCTTCCGCAGCGAAAGATGGACCCGGCGTCTCGTCATCCGATACGGCTCCCACCGGAGCCTCTTGACACGCCGGACGGGGTAAGCTGAGGCAGTGCCGGATCCAGGCATCCCCTTCTTCCTTCCCAGCTCATCTTCTAGCCTCAGAGAACGCTGTTTGTTTAACGAGATAAACTCGAGAACACCACAGCTTCTTGAGTCCTCTGAGGCGAGTGAACCTTAAAGCCACGGGACCTGTTTTTATAGCCCATTTGGGCAGGCTTTTTGCCCGCCAAGCAGAGAACACCTGTAAGAACTGGAATTGACCAGTTCTTTTGAGTGGGCTTTCCAAAGGTCACCAAAAAAAGGTCACCCAGTCAAGCTCCCCTCAGGCCTTTCTAGCCCGCCAAAATCACCTGACAGCCGCAGAGCACCCAGAAAGGGGAGCCCTGAATCCGTACTACCGCCACCTCCCCATGATGAAAAGGGGGGGCAGAGGCTGCCATTCCCCTTTTCCTTTCATTTGGAGATTAGCATATATTCTTTGTATGGGTTCTTTGGCAGATTGAGGTGGTAATTGAACTCACCTGCTGCCTTGTCTGCACTTGATTAGCCTGGGGGGATGGGTGGCTGGTAGGTGTTCGGTTTCACAGCAAGGAGTAGCATACACTCTACAACCAATTCACAGCAGATTTGTTCAACACTCCTTACTTCCGATTCGTATCGGATTTGTTTCATGCATTTTACAACCGTTTTTGTATCAGTCATTTCTCTTTATAACCGTTCTGTTTCAGATACATTGCATACTTTCCACCACTGCCATTCTATGTTTCCCCATGCCGTGCGTTTTAGTTTCCGCAGCGGAACTTACGAATTGTTTGTACACGGTTCTTCTCTCTCATTTATTTACCAAAGTTATTGCCTGTGAATCATGCATGGCGCCACACCACACCACGCCACACTCTTCGGATGTGTTGCACATCCACTCCAGTCCAAGCAAACCCAGTTGCATGTTCACTGTCCCAGGTAGGATTCGTTAGCTTGTTTGTCATGTCAAAATTTGTGGCCACTCATGGTGTCACCCGCATCATATGTTCGGTTCCCACATTGGAGCTTATAAAATATTCGTACGCACTTCTCGTGTTCTATTTTCTACACCAAACCTTGTTGTTTTGCCCCATGCATGGCATCACGCTACACCTTTCCTACATGTTTCACTCCAGCCACAGTCTGCCGCAAAACTCACTCGCATGGCCCACTGTCGCAAGTAAAATTTGTTATTACATTCTTTATGTCCTATCAATTTGCTACCATTCGTTGTCTCCCATATCGTTCATTAGTGGCCCCTATGGAACCTACGATTCAAAAAGGCGTTGTCCCTCTACCTTATACGGCTTGCTTAAGGTACAAACAAACCAGGTGTTTCTATCCTTTCTCAGTAACCCTATTCTTATTGATTGAGACCGTGCAACCATGCAAATCATCTCAGCAGCCTGACACCCTTGTTAAAACCCTTGCAACACATGACATTTACAAAACGCAAAATATATATATATATATATATATATATATATATATGCAAAAAAAAACGCAAAAAAAAACATTGCCACCACGCAATCTCAGCCCCTCGGCAACCTGACACCCGTTGAGACCATTGCAACCATGCAAAATCATCTCAGCAGCCTGACACGCTTGTTGAGACCCTTGCAAACGCAATATCGTCTCAGCAGCCCCACACTCATTCAGATTGAGATCCTTGCAACTACGCAAAATCATCCCAGCAGCCTGACACCCTTGTTAAGACCCTTGCAACACATGACCTTTACAAAACGCAAAATAAAATAAAATATATATATATATAAACGCAAAAAAAATGAAAAAAAAACACGTTGCCACCACGCAATTTCAGCCCCCCGGCAACCTGACACCCGTTAAGACTGCTGCAACTACGCAAAATTGTCTCAGCAGCCTGACACCCTTGTTGAGACCCTTGCAAATGCAATATTGTCTCACCAGCCCTCACACTCATTGAGATCCTTGCAACCACGCCCCCAATCTTATCAGTACATCTACACAGGATCATTATAGTCGTTCTAGGCAGTTGAGTTAGAAACCTTCCTGGGAAAAAAAAATAAAAAATGGGTTCAGTCAGATGTTCAGAGGCAGTCGAAACAATGCCTGTAACGGCTTGTAAACACTGCCAGACGTGGTAACTAATGTTTATCAGCGTTTCATTCACAGTCGTTTTCATAAAAATAAAAAAAAAATAAATATTGTCTAAGCAACTTGACACTTATTTGAGACCCTTGCAAATGTAATATCATCTCAGCTACCCCACACTCGTCTAGACCTTTGCAACCACACAATCTCGTCTCAGCAACCTAACACCCGTTCAGACCTTTGCAGCCATACAAAGTCGTCTTAGCAAACTGACACTCATTTGACACCATTGCAAACGCAATATCGTCTCAGCAACCTGACACCCGTTCAGACCTTTGCAGCCATACATAGTCATCTCAGCAGCCCGACACTCACTTGAGACCACAAATATCATCCCAGCAACCTGACACTCACTGTCACCCTTGCAACCACATAATATTGTCTGCAGTAGTATAAAACACTTTGCACCGCCCACCACGTGCAAACCCGAATACAAACTAAACTTGCAAACACACCTCAGTGACAAACAATCAGCCACACAAACACACAGTGGCACCTAGTTGGCCATTCATCTTTAGCGGCACGCGGGCCACTCATCTTTTCCCTGTATTTTTCCCTGCAGTTAGTTCAGGTTTCCATCCAGCACCAGCGAGTGCACGTTGGTCTGCGAGTGCACGTTGGTCAGGGAGTGCACGTTGGTCAGGGAGTGCACGTTGGTCAGGGAGTGCACGTTGGTCAGTGAGTGCACGTTGGTCAGCGAGTGCACGTATATCGTCTTGTTGAGCACCTGTGTATTGATTTTCTCACACCAATGCAAGATCCAGTCCAAGTTCTCAAACTAGACCAAGCATCAGTAGCAGACTTGAGCTATGTGGGACAACTTCCCCACCTGATAGAACAGCATTTCAATCTTCATCCTGGCAGTGTCAGCCGAGCCACCACGGGCTTTTGCGTGCATTTTTCGTCCGCCATTGGTTCTCCAAACCTTTGCCCCCAGAAATTCTCTTACATTTCTGCTTCACCCAGTCTTCATCACGCCTCGTGCTGTACCCCATTGTGGCAGCTGCCCAGGTCTGGGGCCACACTTGAACTGGACAGTGTTCTTCACCACAGACAGACAATCAGGCCACAGCCGACTTCATCAATTAAGGTAGATCAAGCCTCTCCCCATCACGTCCTTTCTGCGCAGGCTCGCGCAGCTGTCACTTCGTCACCAGTTTAATATCTTCTGTAGACATGTTCCAGGTAAATGCAAAATCGCAGCTGATGCTCTGTCCCATTCCAACCTTACTTTGTTTTTCCAGCAAGAGCCTGGAGCCGACACAATAACCATCCCTGTCCCACCCTGGTCATTGCTGACGATGGACTGAAGTAGCATCTCACCAACTCAACCCAGCTTATTAACCACTCCTTGGCACGCAACACACTGAAGGCCTATCGCACTGCTTGGAACACTAACCGCAAATTTTTGGCCACTTGCCTCGGAGCAGCAATAGGCAACGTTAGACACGTCCTAGCCTTCATATCGTATTGCCACACGCAGCTGACCCTTTCTCACAATTCTATCACGCCATATCTAGATTGCGTCCAGCATTTCCTGTCTCTGCAGGACCCCAGTAAACTGTCAGTATTCTCAAGCCCATGCAGTCAAGTCCCTTCTACAGGGCATACAGAAGCACCAACCTGTAGTCAGTGGCAAGCGCCTACCTTTCAAGAGTGCCCTCTTTAGGGACATGTCTGAAATTCTTACTCGTTCCCCATTTAGGGCCTTGCCCAGCATAGTCACACAAGCAGCCATCTACCAGGCCTTCTACGGTTCCCTACGACCTAGTGAATTTACAGTCAGTGGCTCCGGCAGTCAGACACTGCTCTGACGCCACCCGACTCGCTTTCGAACACCTACACTCTCAGTCTGCAAAGGCAACAAACCAGCCCCCGGGGGTTGACATCAACCTGTTTCAGACTAACAATGCCTGAAGCCCAGTGACGGTGCTCGACCGACTATTGCTCCATCTACCCAGCCAATATGATGGTAGCTTGTTGCTACCCTTTCTAAACTAGCTCCCTGAGTGGCAGCCAGTTTGTCAAGCATGTCAGAATCCTAAGCAACTTGGGCTTCAAACCCCAGTCAGTTCTCTGGACATTCTTTCTGAATTAGAGCAGCCTCAACTGCCTCCCAACAGGGAGTACCAGACCACGTAATCAAGATACCAGGCTGATGGGAAGTCTCCTTGTTTTGCCACATACATCCCAAATTCTCACGAAGAAATGGCACAAGCCTTTACCAAGCTGGCTCAATGAATACAAGAAATCAATATAAGCTATTTCCCTATCTGAGTCTTTTTCCCCCTTTTCTTGGCATACTGACCAGACCACCAAGGCACACTTCAGGTCTATTTAAGTCTTGTCGCGTGTTTATGTGATCCACATCACTCTCAGCCAGAGGGCCACGACCATAAATAAGAAGGCCAGTATGGTGGCCTGAGTTTATGGGAGGAGCCCAGAGGGTATTTAAGCAGCTCACTCACACATGCTCTTTGTCGGTTCAGTGTGCAGTACTACACGTCACTGGGCCGACTCTTCCCAGCTCACCTAATGTCCGTAAATCTACGCATTCAATCGCATTCGACACCCTCCCGCCCTTCCCTTTTTCAGGGCACTTCTCAGCATATCCTTCTTCAACTACCCATTACTTACTTTGGATATGCCCCCTTTTCTTGGCATACTGACCAGACCACCAAGGCACACTTCAGGTCTATTTATGTTGTAAGTCTTGTCGCATGTTTATGTGATCCACATCACTCTCAGTCAGAGGGCCACGACCATAAATATATATATATATATATATATATATTTGAATGAGAGAGGTAGACAGAGAGGAAGAGAGTGAGGCATAGTGCTAGCATGCATTTAAATGTACCGTCTGTTCCCTAAGCACTCTCAAAATAAGAATTTACATAAGGGGTCAGGCTCAGAGACCAATAGTAGTAGAGCAGCACCCACTGACCAGCTGGATAAGTATCGATGTAGGTTGTCCTAGTGAGTGACATGGACTCACAAGTCCAAGTACTCACAGGTGTTCACTAAAGATTCTGATGGTAAAGATGGGTTTGCTGCATGTTAGTATCAGTTTGCTGTCCTCAGGTTCACCCCACCAAGTGGTATGCAAGCCAGGATCTAATAGTACAATGTAGATATAGCAGACAGGGATAGGCAGCAGCTTAGTCATTAAACAAGCCAAAAGTTGGTAATGAGTGGTTGCAGGTTGGGATCAAGCAAAAGCACAGTCAAGTTACAAGCCAAGGGTCAGTAACTAGTAATAGCAAAGATGCAAGATATTGGCTAGAGGGAGCACAATAAACGGGCAAACAGTAAGTGCAAAGGCATTCTTTAAATAGGAAGTTCAAGGAGTTAAAGTTCAAGCAAGGTTCAAGGCAGGATCATTCAAGGAATTTTCCAGGGAGCTGTCCAGCATTTCAGGTAACTTAGTAGGGAGAGACATTGTCAGACACAACAGAGTTAGTAGGTTCATATCTGGGCCCTGAAAGTTGAACATATAAAAGGGTATGCTCACCCTGTGTATTGAAGTGTATGATTTACTGACTGTGACAATGGCAGCACAGGCATCTAAGCTGCTTTGTGCAGTGGAGTCCAAAAGAGTGGCCAGCATATTTTCAGATGAGCTTACACGTTTTGGCACTGTTAACCACTTAAGGACGCCTAACGCCGATATACGCCGGCAGAATGGCACGACTGGGTGACCTGGTCCGAAGCTCCGTGACCGCTGCCGCGGGACCCGCAAACCCGATCTCTACCGGATTCCCGCAATCGGTCACAGGAGCTGAAGAATGGGGAGAGATGTGTGTATACACACCTTCCCCATTCTTCACAGTGGCACTGTCATTGATCGTCTTTTCCCTGATATAGGGAAAGGCGATCAATGACATGTCCAGCCCCGCCCCCCTACAGTTAGAAACACATATGAGGTTACAATTAACCCCTTCAGCGCCCCCTAGTGGTTAACTCCCAAACTGCAATTGTTATTTCACAGTAAACAATGCATTTTTATTGCACTTTTTGCTGTGAAAATGACAATGGTCCCAAAAATGTGTCAAAATTGTCTGGTGTGTCCGTCATAATGTTGCAGTGATGACAATTAGTTATTATGCCATTAGTAGTAAAAACATTTTTTATTAAAAATGCAATAAAACTATCCCCTATTTTGTAAACACTATAAATTTTGCGCAAACCAATTATTGCAATTTTTTTTTACCAAAAATAGGTAGAAGAATATGTATCAACCTAAACTGAGGAAAAAAATATATAATTATATATATTTTTGGGGAATATTTATCATAGCAAAAAGTAAAAAATATTGATTTTTTTTCAAAATTGTCGCTCTTATTTTGTTTATAGCACAAAAAATAAAAAACCCAGAGGTGATCAAATACCACCAAAAGAAAGCTCTAATTGTGGGAAAAGAGGACGCCAATTTTGTTTGGGAGCCACATCGCACGACTGCGCAATTTTCAGTTAAAGCGACACAGTGCCGAATCGCAAAAAGGGTCCTGGTCCTTTACCTTTATCTTTTAGACCCCGATCCCACCATAAAGAATACCTTTTACCACCTATTACTGTCACAAGGGATGTTTACATTCCTTGTGACAGCAATAAAAGTGATCAAAATTCATGAAAATTTATTTTTCCCAAAAAGTTTAAAACACAGCTGCACAAATACCGTAAATATATATAAATATAAACATAAAATATTGTAACAATCGCCATTTTATTCTCTAGATTCTCTGCTAAAATATATATATATATATATATATATATATATATATATATATATATATATATATATATATATATATATATATATATATATAATGTTTGGGGGTTCTACGTAATTTTCTAGCAAAAAATATGTATTTTAACTTGTAAACACCAAATGTCAGAAATAGGCTTAGTCATGAAAGGGATAAACATTGCAGTGCCCTGTGGAGTGTGGATAGGAGTAACTACTAGACATGTGCACACTGAAATATTTTGTTTCGGAATTTCATTTTCGCCCAAAAAATAAATTTATTTAGTTACTCCCGAAATTCGTTTTTCCAAAAAAATTAAGGTTGAATCTGTCATTGAAGGCTTATGGTGTCTGTCGAATGTTCTAAGAAGATTTGACAGAATCTTTGAAAAAAAAAAAGATTTGACGGAGCAACAAAACTGTACGATGCCGCAATTGTACATTTCCGGTCGAATGTTCCGCCTACAAGCTATAGAAGAATTCTAATGTTGTATGACTAGTAATACCATATTTGCCGGTGTATAAGACGACCAGGCGTATAAGATGACCCCCTGATTTTACAGTTTTTTAAGATTTTTTTGCCTGTACTTACCACCAGGTGTATAAAACGATCCCCTTCCGAGGCTTCCAACTCTTTATATCTCTTCCTTTTGGAGCCATATTCTTCTTCATTCTTGCTGGAACTGGAGCCATATTCTTCTTCCTTCTTGCTGGAGCCAATCACGGTGAGCTATGTATTCTATTAATGAATTCAAAGCCTGTTTGGATTGGTAGAGTCTGTAACATCATCAGCCTATGCCTCTCTGACTCTCAAAGCCAACTGTATGTAGCCTGTTTGGATTGGCAGAGGTTGTTACTCCAATCCGAGCAGGCTCTGTATTTGAAAACATTGCTCACCGGGATTGGCTAAGCAGTATATACTATATGTAGCCAAAGCTACCTACAGTATTAATGCACATCCAGCAGGCATTCGAGCAGCTGACCTGGCGTATAAGACGACCCCTGCTTTTTGGCCAGTTTTTTAAAGTGTAAAAGGTAGTCTTATATGCCAGCAAATACAGTAATTATATTTATTAGTGATAGGTGAAACTCCTGCGCTGAAATGGGTGAAAAGGGATTGGACCGTGGGAAAGGGGCCGTGGGAAAGGGGCACGGGAGGTATACTGCAGCAAACAAAGAATAGGTCTATCCAAATGGTCAATAAAAGGTATACAACAAGTGATATTGTTTGCGCTGTGGTGGTGATGCCTAAAGGGTGATGGGAAAGGGGAAGTGAAGTAGTAAACTAGGTGAATACAATAAGTGACAAAAATGTAAATAAATATATAGAAAAAATTCTATAAAACACAATGTGAACAAAGTAACAGTAAATAACAGTGACCGTGTCATCTATAAAGATGTGTGGTGGACATAATAGAATGCATGGTCAAACTCAGTCCTGCAGACAAAACCAAATAAAAGAAGAGAGTCCAACTTAATCATGCAACTCGGTGCAGCAAGTGAAATCTGGTGTGAAGTCAAAAGGAGATGTTCCAGCAGCCAAATGAGTGAAGGTGCAATGGAGGATTCCAAAACGTGCAGCCCACACCTCTAGTGATCCTATCAGCTTACCTCAAGGCTATCTGATATAGCCAGAAAGATAGGGCATCAAACTCTTGATGAATGGAAAACTCTTGATGATGAATGTGGTGTGAAGCGTCGGGATTGGAGCACTGGACCCCTGATGAAGTCACGTGGTGTGACAATACGCGTGACGGATTGGAGCACTGGACTTTACACCTGACGGACGGTGACGAGCTCGCTGCTCGTGGATGTATGACCGCCTCAGCTGACTTTATGTGAGTTTTTATTTTGTGCTTTGTTTATGTGCTAAATCTTTATTTTGCGGTTAAATTTTGCGATTTTGCGGTATTATGCGATTGTTTCATTTTTGTTTCAACACCATCGTTTGAGTATCGGCGGATCAACATCTAGCCAAACAGCGGCAGCAGAGCAGCACCTGACGAGCTCGCTGCTCGTGGAGATAGGCACCCCCTTTCACCACTCTGTGTAAGTGCACATCTTTTGATTGCTAGCAGGAATCCCTCCAGTGGTGACAGGACTACTCTATGTTTGTTTTTTTGTACTTTCCCCTTCTATGTAATTATATTTATTAATTAATATTACTAGTCAACCAACATTAAAATTCTTCTATAGCCTATGGGCAGAGCATTTCACCATAAATGTCCGCTTGCTGCGATCATATGTTTTTAGCTACTTCGTCAAATCTTTATGTCTCTCTATGTCGAATCTTTTCTCTCTATGTTGAATCTTTTCTCTCTATGTCGACTCTTCTTCATGTCTCTATAATGTCGAATATTTTCTCTCTATGTCAAATCTTTTCTCTTTATGTAGAATAATATTGGACTAATAGAGTTAAAGTTAGGCACATTCGACCGCAACGAAAATGAAAATAAAGCATTTGTTTATGTCGGATCTTTTGGTTTTAGTTTTCTGTGCTTTCGTTATCGTTTGTTAAAACGATAACAAATACCTAAAATTCTGAAGAAAATAAATGCATATGTCTAGTAACTACTTTTCATTATAAAAAAAAACATTACAGAGGTAAAAATACATACTAGTTTCAGCTCATTCACAATATTTGAACTCATCTTCTTGCCTTTTAATTATTTATTGTGATAGGTGAAATCATTGACCAAAATGGAAACTTTGGAGATTAGAAAGAAGCAAGGGGGCATGCATGCCATTTAAATTTAAGAATTGCATATAGATTCAGTTGTCTATATCTTTGGGTCTGCTGATTGTTCTGATACATTATTTTTGCTAAAGGCAATCTATGCATTTGTGATTATCTGTACACTTAGTAAAGAAAGACAAGGAATGCGGCAAGGATTAGTGTGTGTGAAATTTCTGTCAAGCTATGCATGAATGCAGAATGCTATTAAGTCAATTAACCCAAGCCCTAATTACTGTATAAAAATGATACGCAAGCAAAATCCTGAATTTTATGTACAGATTTATCAGCCCCAACCTGCAAGCTGCTTCACACCCAATAGAGACAAGATGAGATTGCTACTGTCACAGATGTTCTAGGCAGATAAATTGAACATAGAATGAAAAAATACTTTTCTATAGTTCACGCATAAGATTTAAAACAAAAAATGTTGGCTCCTGTTTCAAGTACCCTTTAGGTGTGGATCACAGGTATTTCAGTCAGATTTATGCATTTATTGCTTTTTTCTGTTTTATATTTTGTGTACTGTTTATAGTTTATGAACTATGTTTACCAGATATTAGCCATGCATTTGGTAGATATGATACAAGTGAAATACATAATATTATTAAATCTATCTTTAATTTCCAAGCTACAGTAGAATACAATAAATTATTTTCAATTCACCTAAAATCTGATATGCAAATGATGCACATGGAACAAAAAAAAATACAAATACTGTATGGGTTAATCACCAGTCAGATTTGTTAGTTGTGGTTGTATGATTTACTTCACAGGGCAGAATATTTTCCAGGGAAAAGTGGCATAATGAGAACATTCACTACCGTGTTTCCCCGAAAATAAGACACCATCACACTATGGCTTATTTTCGGGGGATGCCTTATTTTTATTACAGAAAATAAAGGTTGCCTACCTGAACCACACTTGCGCTTCTTAGCATTTCCTCTGTCCACCTGTAGACTGAGATTATCGTATTCTGCACGCCATTTTTGGACCATTCGGATATCCAACTTCTTCTCTTTGCACTCATCTTGTCTGGCTGTACAGAAAGATAAGCCAGCAAAGCTGATGTGCACAGTGGAGCTGGGGTGATCTCTTTGGGCTCAGTACGGTAGCAGCTTTTCCCCCTATCCCCTGGTGTTTGTGTGGGGTGAGAGAGGGGTTTGCTGGTCAGTGCTGGGAGAAGCTTTACAGCTTTACATTCTTCTCCTCACTTCAGCTCCAGTACAGTACCGTATGCCTATCACGTGTTGTTTCCCGCTCCGCGCCACGCCGTTACGCATACGACACGCCCATCACTACGTCTTATTTTCGGAAATTCGCCACGCCATCGCTACGTCTTATTTTCAGAGATTCGACACGCCATCGATACGTCTTATTTTCGGAGGGGTGTCTTATATTTCGATCTTGTGTCGAAATCCCGCTACGGCTTATTTTCGGAGTACGTCTTATTTTCGGGGGAAACACGGTAGTTTACTGAGCCTCCCCCTGAGGAACACACATGAGTCCCTGTGTCGACACACGTTTGGGTGGGATAGTACAGTGTTGTTGGTAGCAGCAGCTCACACGCTGTCTGAGGAGACCAGGAAGTTGAACGGAAACCCCACGAGCATACACAGACCTGTTTTTTTTTTTTTTTTTTTTTAAGATTGGTGCGCTCAAGAACCTGATACATGTGAGTACCCCTTTGTGGGGTTGGTTTTTAAAATAAAAAATCTTTTAAAACGATATCACACTATCCTAGTCTACAATCTTTATGTTTCCACTACCATGAGGATATCTATTTAAATGACTCAGGATTTGAGCTGATTTTCCCATAGAGCCCAGGTGTGGCTCATAAGCATGTTTAGACCAAACTTAATTGTGTGGTCACACGCTTTAAGGTGAGTGCAATCACATAAGGGGAGCACAGGAGTGTTATTATCATATTTCATCTCCATGAACTTATATTATTGTGCATATTATGTATGAACCTGTTATGTTTGAGCACTAGGGCACTTTATGATATATGCCATGTCATTTTGATTGAATTATGATTGCAATTTTCTAATAATTTATAATATTTTGGTGGCATCATTACTTATTTTTCACTTAAGCTTTTGTACTGTATTGTGGTATTCTGATTGAATGTTTTTTTTTTTTTTTTATTGTATAATCTGTATTTATTTTCTACATATTTTAAAAAATACATACATATAAATATATGTATATATATATATATATATATATATATATATATATATATATATATACAGGAAAAATAATTTTTCTTACAGCCTTCTATTATCTCTTTTATCACCCTATCTATTTTCTTTCTTGCCCTTCCCCCCCCCCCTTCCCCTCATTCTTTATCCTAGTGTATGTTTTGGGCCTCGCTCTATTCCTTATTTAAGTTATTTCTGTAGGGCTTTCCTTATTACTCCCTTTCTGTGCTTTACAGATGGTATCCCATCCTCTACAAACATAATTTCCACATTTTTTCAAATTCCTTAAAGTTTCTTCTCTTTGTATAAACTACTTTTTCCCTCCATATTGTTTCTATGTTAACCCAATCTCTTACCGAGGGGAGCTTCTCTGCTTGTCATCTCTGCGCTATTAATTTAAATGCCTGGAAAAGACACCTCATCACTACTTTAGTTATACTAGCTATTCCACGTATTTCTTCCCCCAGACCCAAGATACAAAGTCTGGAGTCCATTTCCAGGCTAGTTTCATATATCGTGTTTATGGTATTGAGGATCTCTGACCAGTATCGGAAGAATACACCTCCATATCATGTGTAACAGGTCCCTCGTATCCTGACACCTGGAGCACTTAGCATCTGTTCTCTAGCCGAACTTGAACAGTCTCTTGGGTGTATAATATGTCCTGTGTATCAATATCAAGTGTGAGACTTTCTGTGCAGGTGAAACCGATACCATCCTCCTCTATTGCCCGTCTGATATTGTCCCAAGATCTTCTTCCTATTTTCCCCTACGTTTAAGCAGGTCTGGACCCTCAATACTTCCTCCACATTTATGTGGGTATATTTTTTATATAAATCTCCCTATCCTACTCAGACTACCTATTGTTTGGTAAATAGGAGTATTACTCCAGACAGGGCCTTGTTTCTCAAACTGAGCATTTAATGCATGTCTGATTTGTAGATATTTATAAAATGAGTGTTTGGGTATGCCATATTCCTCTCTCATAGCTGAAAATGTTTTTAAAGTACTTCTCCCATACAACTGGACCAACCTGCCTATCCCCTTTATTTCCCATTTTTTGATCTTTCCTATCGTCTCCAGCTCCCGAAGGTTCCTATTATTCCAGAGGGGGGTATATTCTGTTGCACCGCCTTGTCCCCTTAATGACTTTACTGCTTTCCATACCTTTATGGCTAGCATTACTGTGGGGGTTCTATTGACAAAAGAGTTAGCCTCCAATACCTCCACTAATATCTTATGGGGTTCCCCTAGTATCATTAACCCCCCATTTATACCTCCTCCTGAATCTTTACTTACTTCTAAATGTTGCAGTTGGCCTGTCAAAAAGTAGCTCCGGGGATGTGGCACCACCTCCCTTGTTGATAATTGTAAAGTTTGTAAACTTATCCTAGCCTGGCATCCTTTCCATATTAGTTCTCTAAACAATGTATCAATTTCTTTTAAACCATTTCTTGTGTATACAAATTGGGGAGTTATGCAATAAGTATAGTAATTATGACATCAACAGCATTTTAATCAAATTGCATCTCCCTGCTACTGATAATGGATGCCTCCGCCAGATTTCAATTTTACTTTTGAATTTAGCCAGAAGGGGGATTATATTATTGTTTATATACTTATTTGGGTCTCTTGTTATATGTATACCCAGGTATTTCATTGTTTCAACTACTTCCAGTTGGGGTATTTCTGACAGTATTTGGTTCTCAATAGGGTAAACCGACATAAGTGCTAATTTCTCCCAGTTTATGACCAGTCCCGAGAGTCTTCCAAACTCTCTGAAGATGCCCATCACCTGCCTGGAGGATTGCTCTGTATCCCCCAGGAAGTGGAGGACATCATACGCATATAATGCGATTCTCTCCTCACCTGTAGTTCTCAAGAACCCTTCCATATTTATATTTGATCGTATTACAATAGCCAGTGGCTCCATTGCAAGCGCAAAGAGCAGGGGTGACAATGGACAATTGAAGTGGGAAGTTTTCCCCCAACACCTCTGCCCAGTTCAACACTTTAAAGAAGCTCCGGGAGCAATACTTTCCCATAGTTTTTTTAGGTCTCTACTGGGAGCCGGTCTGGCCCAGGGGATTTCTGATTAGACATCTCTGCAATTGCTAGCTGTATTTTGTCCAGAGTTATCAGGGCCTCTTTTCCCTCTTTTTCCACTTCTGTAAGGACCAGTATCTCTATACTCCTGCAGCCCCCTGCAATCTATACAAATTATCATAATATTCTCTAAAGCCCCATACACACTTTCAGTTTTCCTGCAGGTTTTTCTCTTCAGGTTTACCAAAACCATCTAATATGAGGTCAAACCTCAAGAGTTTCA
Source organism: Rana kukunoris (assembly GCA_029574335.1). NCBI lineage: Eukaryota > Metazoa > Chordata > Amphibia > Anura > Ranidae > Rana > Rana kukunoris. The sequence goes on from CM056049.1 coordinate 332,465,780, forward strand.
ATTTGTATACAATTAGGCAGGCCCTTTTTACTACATGGTTTTGGTAAACCTGAAGAGAAAAACCTGAAGGAAAACTGATGTATGGGGCTTAAGGCCCCTTTCACATGTGCGGACCATATGTCCGCATTTTCATCCATCCGTTGCAGATGAAAAAGGAACATACATTGGTCCCTTTGTGATTGCGGGTGTCAGCGGATGACCATCCGCTGACACCCGTAATCACCCGCCTCCGCAAAGATCCAATTTTTCGGACGGAAGAAAATCCTATTTTTCTTCCGTCTGGCGGTTCGGATCAGGTGAACACGGACATACGGTCATCTGATCGTTCATCTGATCCCCCCATAGGGGAGAGGGAGGAAAGAGAGGGTGGTCCCTGCACAGTGTGCGGGGACCGCCCTGTCAGCCGATGGCTCAACAGGGATTTTACCGAGGATCCCCGCTGAGCAAAGCAGACACACAGCGGTGGATCATTACCGTGTGGAAGGGCCCTAAGTGTGTCTGTAATCTCCAACACCTGAGATGAAATTTCTCCCATTACTGTCCCAATCATGGGGACTGCACATAAGGACACCGATCGGTCACCTCCCCCAGTCAGTCCCCTCCCCCTACAGTTAAAATCACTCCCTAGGGAACATATTTAACCCCATGATCGCCCCTAGTGTTAACCTGGGCCACTTTTTGCGATTTGGCACTGCGTCACTTTAAGTGACAATCTCGTGGCTCCCAAACAAAATGTATGTCCTTTTTTCCCCACAAATAGAGCTTTCTTTTGGTGGTATTTGATCACCTCTGCGGTTTGTGTTTTTTGCGCTATAAACAAAAATTGAGCGACAATATTGAAAAAAAATCAATATGTTTTACTTTTTGCTATAATAAATATCCAAAAAAATATATAAAAAAAGTGTTTTTCCTCAGTTTAGGCCGATACGTATTTTTCTACATATTTTTGGTAAAAACAATTGCAATAAGTGTTTATCAGTATGCGCAAAAGTTATAGCGTCTACAAAATAAGGGATAGTTTTATGGCATTTTTTTTTTTTTACTAGTAATGGTGGCGATTAGCGATTTTTATCATGACTGCGACATTATAGCGGACACATCGGACACTTTTGACACATTTTTGGGACCATTGTAATTTTTACAGCGATCTGTGCTATAAAAATGCACTGATTACTGTGGTGCTGTAGGGATTAAGTGTTCTCTAGTGAGTGCTTCTTATGGTAGGGGGGGTGGGTTGTGTGTGACAAGACAATGATCACCACTTCCGATAACAGGAAGCTGTGATCAGTGTCATTGTCACTAGGCAGAGGGGGAGATGCTTGTTTACATCAGCATCTCCCGTTCTTCCTCATCGTGAGACGATCGTGGGTATACCCGCAGCGATCAAGTCTGCGGAACCCGAGGTCGGGCTCACGGATGTTATACTTACCTCCACCGTGCAGCTCATTTTTAAGTAAAACGGGGTTTGGGGGGGGCGGTACCATTGGATGTTTTTTCACCTTAATGCATAGGATGCATTAAGGTGAAAAAAACATTTACCTTTACAACCCCTTTAATAAAGGTCTTGTTAAAAAGTGTGTGCCTTTATTTAGACTTTATACATTTTTTTCCAATGAGTGGTGTACTATGTGCCCTTCACTCATTTACATAAGGGGAAGTATCTGGGGGGCAGGGGCATTATTATTAAATGGGGTTTTCAGATATTATCAGATTCCCACAACACCAGGACAGGCTTGTGGGGAAGAGGTCATTGTCCTCAACATTATTCCCCCCTGGCAAGATACCCCTCTCATGTTAAGGGCCTGAGCCCTGATATGGATCTGGAGTGGACCTGAAAGCTTCTCCCCTATACCCCTTTATCCAGGATGCATGCTTGGACAATGAGTCTAATAGGGCATTGGAGGGGAGGATCTCACACTTTTTTTTCATTTTTTTTTGTGTTGTGTTCTCCCTATAAAATTCATACCAGACACAAAGGGAATTGGGGGTGGAGCTCCATGCAATTTCTAGTCTCAACATTGCCTGCTGTTATTCATGCCTTGTTCACTTTCCCAGTAACTTTGCAAATATGTCAAAATAGCATGATATGACGATAATAAATATTTTATAAAATAGCTATAAAACATACAGCAATATTTACCCTTTGATTTTGCAGTTATTACTGGTTGATCTCTGGTTGTCTTTAGATGAAAATTGTTAATGTTGTTAAATTAGTGTTCTACATTATCAAGATTAGCAGCTTCATATTAAATTGCAGGTTCTGAGCTCGAGAACAGCTGCTGAAGAAGCTCAAAATGGATTGGAAATACAAAACAGGTGCTATTTTCAATGTGTAAAAGAACATACAGTACAGTTCTTATGTAAGTTAAATAAAAATAGACACACTTCTGCTCTGCCTGCCTAGTTGTGTTTATCATGCATACAAAAAGCTGGCTTTTATACCTGTTTCAAAATAAATCTTCTGTTTTTCTATGGGGCTAATTTCCTTACATGCCAAAATAGTCTGCATCATAACTTTAAAATCATTTTAGTCTTTCTGCTTTATTATTGCAGGAAGGTTATCTCCTTTCTAGCTTCTGTACAAAGTGATACAATAATTGCATTGATAACATCTACAGTATCCGTACAAAGAATTGAAAGGGGAGAAGAAGAAAATGTCAGATATTCACTGTTAAAATATTGTTGCCATGTTTCTGCTAGTCACAAAGATACATTAACATAGCCAGACACTTAGCAGCAAAAAGATGCTCCCAACATACACATGTGACCAAAAAAAGAAAGGAAAAAAAGGCTTCTATAATCTCCAGCTTCAGTAGGGTATTTTTAGAGAGAAGATCATACCCACACAAATGTCTAACTTCTGTAATGATGCACACCCAAACACATACACACAACGCACACACATACACTATATTACCAAAAGTACTGGGACACCTTTACACACACACATGAACTATAATGGCCCCCAGTCTTAATCCAAAGGGTTCAATATTTAGTTGGCCCACCTTTGCAGTTATAACAGCTTCAACTCTTCTAGGAAGGCTGCCCACAAGGTTTAGGAGTGTGTCTATGGGATTGTTTGACCATTCTTCTAGAAGCGCATTTGTGAGGTCAAGCACTGATGTTGGACAAGAAGGCCTGGCTCGCAGTCTCCGCCCTTATTCATTACAAAGGTGTTAAATCAGGTTGAGGTCAGGACTCTGTGTAGGCCAGTCATGTCCCTCCACCTCAAACTCCTCCACCTCCACCTCAAACTCCATGTCTTTATTGTACTTGCTTCATGCACTGGTGAGCAGTCATGTTGAAACAGGTAGAGGCCATGAAATGTCAAAAATATATTGGTATGTTGACACTTTAAGAGTTCCCTTCACTGGAACTAAGGCCAACCCCTGAAAAACAACCCCACATCATAACCCCTCGCCACAAAATGATTTAGACCAGGGAACAAAGCAAGGTCAATAAAGACATGTATGAGCGAGTTTGGGTTGTTACTGAATATCAATGGCATAACAATAGAACTGAAGATAGCGTATGTCACCTCAAATGTCTACACTGGAAAATTCCTTTTCTTCTCCAGGTCTGACTTCCTTTATAAAATGCTGAATTTCCCTTTACTTGCTCACCAGGGTAAAATATCCTAATGATAATATAGGAAGCAATAAAAACCTGACAGAGGTTTCCATACGTTGTCCAAACAAACAGTTTCTTGATCATTGTCTCTTTCCAAAAATGATTAAATAAATACTGAGTTTTTAGTTAAAAGAATACACAATGTACTGTAACAGTTTGCTTTTTTCTTGTTTTTGATTCCACAGCTCCCCACTCCTATCCTGTGTTGGTCATATATGTTGGATTAGGCAAGAATGTTGCAAGACTTCATAAGTAAGTTTATTGGAACTTTTTTATATCAATATTATGGCACAAGCAGGGCTGTAGTCACTCAAGGACCTTGGTGGTGTGAAATATTGAGGTTCATTTTTATCTGATCCTGATTATTTCAGTGCTTTTAAACCCTTTGAATACACTTGGGTTTCGTGTTCTGTGTTCAAACGAGTGGGGTGGCCCTGGGGGGCAGTATCATTTACTGAAGATTGTTGGGTGCATAACGTTTTGCCTATGTAGGCATCATTGGTATGTGACCGTTCCTTTGGACTATATTGAGCTCTGTAATTTAACTAATAATTATATAAAGTATTTTTCAAAACATATTGTACAACTGGCTCCTGGTTGGAATATAGAAGTGGTCAAGGCTCTTCTACAGCTCTTGGAAGCCCAGGACCAGTACAATTTGCTCTAGATAGCTTTTAGAGGAGGGCCAGTAAACACCATTTATGTTAAAAGAAATGGATAAATGAACATTCATGTTGCTAATCCTTTAACCTCAGAAAAAAAAAACCACATACATATATATATATAAAAGCGTAATTTAATTCCAAAAGACAATTGATAAAAAGAAGAACAATCAGTTTTTACTGATAAAAACATAGTGGATGGACCTCAAGTTTATATAGCATAAGCAACCCCATACATCTTTCCATAATCACATTCATTTACATATACAGTCGGTTTGAATCCAATGGTAAATACGATGATGACAATAGAGACAAAAAAGGAAGTTTTAATATCCCAATGCATTTTGCAAGTTGAGCTTCTACAGTATTCAAGGGGTGCAGCTAATAAGAAAAGAATACATCAGATGTAAAATACAAGTTGGAAACCCATATGTGCAGCGCTAATTAATCTATAAAGTGATCATATACATAAACATATATTACAAAATGTATGTAAAAACATCAAACTGAAAAAGTTAACAATAACAATGTTGAATTGATCATATACATGAACATATATCACAAAAGGTATATAGAAACGTCAAACCAAATGAGTGTAAATTGAAAATTTCATCATGAAAACAGTCCACAAAGATCCATCAAGAAAGTGTCCATATGGAATCTAAATCCACAAGTGTGGTTGTAATGAGAATGAAAATCCAAAAAGCCCTGTGAGGATGTCATGTTTGAAGAAATGTGTCAGGGTCCAGCTTCTGCCAAGGTGATTCCATACTACAAGCACTGTTTACTTCACTTTTTGTAAGCGTTCTGTACTTTTAAATAAAATCAGTTTTTAATAATGTAACACTATGTACAACTACTTGGCTTGTTTCAACATATGTGTTTGAACTGGGAGACATGGTCCATCGAAGCAGAGGTCCATTCCTACCAGAACCTAGGGAATTTGTGGGATCCATACCATCCACACTAGAGATACCTGAGCGATTGGGCATCCATACTTAATGTGTAATCATCCCTGCTTGTGTGACTCATTGCCATAAGGTACTTGGATCCACACTTTATGTTATGTTATATTACAATCCATGTTGGTGGGGTTGTCACGCTGGTGGCTATCCACATTTGTGCATTTTCACTCTCATTACAACAGTGTTTCTCAACTCCAGTCCTCAAGGCTGAGGACTGGAGTTGAGAAACACTGCATTACAAGCACCCTTGTAAATTTGGATTGCATATGGAAACTTCCCTGATGGGTCTTTGTGGACTGTTTTCATTATGAACTTTTCGATTTGCACTTATTTTGTTTGAGGTTTCTATATACTTTTTGTGATATATATTTATGTACAGCAGCTTCTTATTTTTTCATTGGCACAGTCATTTCCATCCTATTTTTAGGCTTCATTTCCATGGACATTTTTAAAAAACGGGCTGTAAAGCTAGTACAGATTTTGTTTTGTTTTTAACACGATTTTTTTTGCGTTTTGCATTGAATTCAATGCACGTTTTTCCGCGCTAGTTTTCAGACGTGTTTTTCTGTTTCTATTCAAAATCAATGGTTCCCTATGGGAGCCCATTCATTTGAATAGAGGTTGCACCAGAAGTCGGATGAAGATGATCCGACTTGCGGGGCGAATGGTGTGCAGAGAATCTTGAAGGGGAACCCCCCGCAAATTAAAAAAAAAATTTGCACGAGGTTCCCCCCCAGGATGATACCAGACCCTTCGGTCTGGTATGGATTCTAAGGGGAACACCTACGCCGAAAAAACGGCGTGGGGGTTCCCCCAAAACCCATACCAGACCCTTATCCGAGCATACCGCCCGGCCGGTCAGGAATGGGGTTGGGGACGAGTGAGCACCCCCCCTCCTGAGCCGTACCAGGCAACATGCCCTCAACATGGGGGGTGGGTGCTGAACATGTTGATGGGGACAAGGGTGTCTTCCCGAAAACCCTGGCCATTGGTTGTCAGGGTCTGCGGGCGGGGGGCTTATCTTTAATAAGGGGGCCCCCAGATCCCGGCCCCCCACCCTACGTGAATGAGTATGGGGTACATCGTACCCCTACCCATTCACCGGGAGGAAAAGTGTCAATAAAATAAAAACAAAACACAGGTTTTTAAAATAATTTATTAGCCAGAAGGGGGTCTTCTCCTGCCTTTGGGGGTCTTCTCCGCTCTCCCGGTTCTTTTTCGCTCTCCCGTGCCTTTTTCGGGGCTGGTCGCTGCTATCTTCTTGCAGCCCGCTCCGGTCTTCCTCGTCGCCTTCTGCCTTTTTTAAGCTGCAAAAAACGCTCAGAAAAATGGCTGTAAAAACGTCCATGGAAATGAAGCCTTACTGTAAACTACAAGTTCAAATAACAAAAACAGTAAACATAACAAGTATGTAAATACTGTAATTACAAACAAATGTAGTCTGTTACTCACAAACATATTAGTCACCCAAAGCATAAGAAACTCCTTTAAATGTGAGTGAAGACCCGCAGGGAACAGGCATCAAGGTAGGTATGAGTAGTGAACAGGATGGGGAGGAACCCATCAGCAGACCTAACCGAGGAGCCTGGAAATTAAAAATATTGTAGTCATAGACCCTTCAGCCCATTATATGATGGTGCCTACAATGGATAAAAAAAAATCTATACACAGAGTTCAGTCACTCTACTCCAGATTGTATAGGACAAATTATTTAAATCAGCTAAACATATCAACTAGCAAACAAATACCTGTGCTCTGAAGTCCTAAGGGATTACGCAACCATTTTTACTGAATGAAACTGATTTATTCAGTGTATTGTTATGATTCGCTGTGATTAGCTAGATGGGATGTGATTGGCCCTGTCTATACTATGTGATCACTGTGGCCAATCACAGCTAGCCACACAATTGTACACAATGGAGGGCATGACAGGAAGCTCTCACTGCCTAATGGAGAGAACTGGAGGAGATGTGGTCAAGTGACTTTGACAGGTCATGTGACTGTTTTCTTCTCCAGTTTATTAAATCTTTTTAGAAAGCTCTTTATTAATTACTGCTTCAGACTCCCACGGCTAGTAAAGTGCAATGCATATTTGTAAAGCACATCACTGTGACTTTTAAATGTGTTGAACTTATTTAGCTTCACTGTAAAAGAACCAGTACACCACCCATGGCTCAAAGGGGTCAATTCCTTATGAGAAATCTCAAACCCTTACTTTGCTTCATAATCAATTTATAACTGCAGAACAGTAAGATTAATATACATTTTATCTTGGTCTCTTCGTAGCAAAGTTTGTGTGATGATTGAATATTTTATGCAAAGGCTTTTACCAAGATAAGGCATATGCAAACTTTGCACTCTCTAAGCTAAAACACCCATACATGGTATTTAGCATGGAACAATTTGATAGATCACAATTATAGCTACATGGGGAGCTCCTCTCATAAATGTAATTTGTATTATTATTTTTTGTAATGGTGGGTGTAAAATATACTTTGTTTGTTATTCCTTGCATGTCAGAGCTCAGGAGTCATTGCTATTGACTTTCATTCCAAAGTGCCTTATTAGCTTTTACTATTCAACAGTTGAAGCTATTATAAAAACTCACCAGTTACAAATTCCCTGTTTCAGATCCACTTGCAATCTACAAGGCTGCAAAATCAGTTGTTAACAGGATGAAATTCAGAATTTAGAGCTAACTAAAAATAATTGTTCAAATACTAGTTAAAATAATAAATGTATTGCATTTCATTACATTTTTATGATTTCTTTTTATATTTTTGCTCCATTATTTAAAACATTAGGTTACTATATGCTATGTGATGCAATGTATCCATGAATAATTACATAACACAACTCTTTCTTCTTTGTAAACTGCAGGATATTCATATGAGTATTGCACATCTTATATATATATTTTACTGTGTAGTGCTTCTGATAGAGTTACCAGTTATTCCCCAGGATGACAGGTGCTTTTTGAAATATGGAACCTTTCAACTTTCTGCTGAAGGCAAATTCAGAATCTTAGAAACCAGCAAAGAAAAAGTTGTTGATTGTGGCAGCATAGTAGATTTGGATGATAAATCCCAACTCATTACCCCCTAGGAATACAGACTAATTTCCATCTACAACACAATCTAATTTACTGCTGAGAAACAGACTGGAGTCTGTTTGTCAGTCAACATATAACTGCTGAATATATATACTGATACAGTAGGACTTACTGGTAATCTTTGCAACAGCTTTTCCACTGTTTACCTTTCATTTATATATATATATATATATATATATAAAATCGCAATAAGCGTTTATCGATTGTTTTGCGCAAAATGTATAGCGTTTACAAAATAGGAGATAGTTTTATTGCATTTTTATAAAAAAAAAATGTTTACTACTAATGGCGGTGATCAGCGATTTTTTTTCATGACTGTGACATTATGACACATCGGACAATTTTGACACATTTTTGGGACCATTGTCATTTTCACAGCAAAAAATGGTATAAAAATGCATTTTTTACTGTGAAAATGACAATTGCAGTTTGGGAGTTACCCACTAAGGGGCACTGTAGGGGTTTTGTGTGACCTCATATGTGCTTCTAACTGATGGGGGGGGCTGGACGTGTGACATCAGTGATTGTGTTTCCCTATATTAGGGAACACACGATCAATGAAGATGCCACTGTGAAGAACGGGGAAGCTGTGTTTACACACAGCTCTCCCCGTTCTTCAGCGTCGGGGACCGATCGCGGGACTCCGGTGGCGATTGGGTCCGTGGGTCCGCTATCCAAGGCTGGGTACTTAAAGAGGACATACAGGTACGTGCTTGTGCCCAGCCGTGCCATTCTGCCGACGTATATCTGCAGGAGGTGGTTAAAGGGGTTGTAAAAACACCTCGCTGTCACGGGCCCCCCAGCCCCCTGTTTTACTTACCTGACCCTTTCACCTGCTCTGCACATCCCCGGCATCCTCTTTTCTATGGAGTCTCTGCATTGATTGGATAGATTGATAGCAGTGCAGCCATTGGCTCCCACTGCTGTCAATCAAATTCAATGGGGGTGGGACCGAGTCATACACTAGGCGTCTATGGACGCCAACTGTATAACATGGGAGCGCGCCCGGAAGCTAACCCCCTCAGAAGAGAGCTTCCCAGAGGGGGTTAGCTATTGCGAAGAAGGAGCCATGAGAGGGCCACCGTGGGACCCAGAACAGCAGGACCAGGGCCAAATGAACTGCACAGTGGAGGTAAGTATGACATGTTTATTATTTTATTTTTATTTTTTAATAAACCTTTACAACCACTTTAAGGTGCAACCCAGTGCCTGCCTAATTCATAACCTTGGCCTAGGCAAAATACACAAATAATTTGTAATTAAACGTACATTTTATGTTTTTGTTTTTTTTATATATACATATAAGCAGTGTCTTCTTGTCCTTGTTAATAAAGTTTGCAGTAAAACAGCAGACATGCAATCAATAAGTCACATACGGAGTCTTTTGTGTTCAACTACTCTGATCAGACTGATACGTTTTCCTTAAACTGAGCTGTACAGAAAAATATAGTAGTACAACACAGGGAAATATTAAAGCAGTGATAGTGACATTTACCAAACATTCTCTGCAGGTGTATTTTACAGATACATGTGTTTTAAGTGATTGACTAACCTGCAGTAAATGTTTGGCAAATGTCACTTTCACTGCTTTATAAATATGTCCTGCAGTATGAAGAACAACATGTTTTTTTTTTTTACTGATCAACACCCACGGGTAACGATACAGTAAATGCTGCAAGAAGCAATATATAGAAATCTTGAATATCTACAGTATAAGCATGAAGCATATCTCTGTTTTGAGCAAAGATGTTTTATTTATTTTTTATATAATATATACCATATTATCCAGAAACAGCATGCTTAAAACAGTTCAGAAATGTATGTAAACATTGCAAACACAATGGAAATACCATCACTTTAACATTTTTAGACAGCAGTTCTCCTGTTTATTGTCAATCGACTTCATCCCAAAAAAAGGTTTGTTGTTAATTACCTGGTCCATGTAGGAATTGTTTTAGTAATTTTCTGATAACTGTAAAAACCATGCTTGATTCAGAGGTATGAAAGACAAGAACAGATCATGTGTACAAAGAGACTCGCAGGCCTTTGCAGTTCATTTTGTGAAATTGTAAGCTTCAAATAGCCTCCTAACGTTAGATATCCAGAAACGAAACCCGTAATTGAAGAAATAAATCACACGTCTCAAATGATTTCATCATGAGAAGGGTCAAAGTTTCCCCTCAACAGCTAGCAATCTACTGGTTATCTTAGGAATCCTCAAATCTGTCACACACCAGCAGTGGGCTCAGCAAAGCTGTCCTAATGTTTCTTAGATAGCATATTAAGGGACAGACAGCAAATGTTTTTCATCTTGAGCTACATTGCTAGAATAGAAATTTGTGATAAATGTCCATCGAACGCTGTGCTCTGAAGCAGTCTTAATGACTTTATGGTTTAATCTATTATTTTGTTATATTAACAATATATTTTTAGGACTTGTTGTTCTGTTTTCTGTTTTGATTCAAAAAAAGATTCAAGGGTATCTCTAGACAAACCGCTTAATAAACTACTGAAAAATAGATGTGGGAATTATTTTTTCCTATTAATGTATCTGTAATTCTGTTAACCAGTTCATGTCATTGACACACACACATTGTACAATGTAGAGCAAGGGGTGTGGTGAAGCAGATTAAAGTGGTACTCCAGCTAAACGTATTTCTTGTTTCATTTTGGATGAAGTGAGTAAGAAACTCTCTGTAAAAATGTTATACTGTCTGTGCCCTGGTTAAGAATATTTTTATTAGACATGTGCATTCTTTGTCGTCCGAATGCATTTTCGTCCGAATTTCAGGTATTTTCGTTATCGTTTTAACAAAAAGTGGCTGCGTTTGATGGCACAGTGGCTGCGTTTTATGGCATGGCACAGTGGTGACAATTGATGGCACAGTTGCTGTGTTGCATGGCACAGTGGTGACAATTGATGGCAAAGTTGCTGCGTTTGATAGCATGGCACAGTGGTGACAATTGATGGCACAGTGACTGCATTTGATGGCATGGCACAGTGGTGACAATTGATGGCACAGTTGCTGTGTTGCATGGCACAGTGGTGACAATTGATGAAACAGTTGCTGTGTTTTATAGCATGGCACAGTGGTGACAATTGATGGCACAGTGGCTGTGTTTGATGGCATGGCACAGTGGTGACAATTGATGGCACAGTGACTGCATTTGATGGCATGGCACAGTGGTGACAATTGATGGCACAGTTGCTGTGTTGCATGCCACAGTGGTGACAATTGATGGTACAGTGACTGCATTTGATGGCATGGCACAGTGGTGACAATTGATGGCACAGTGACTGCATTTGATGGCATGGCACAGTCGTGACAATTGATGGCACAGTTGCTGTGTTGCATGGCACAGTGGTGACAATTGATGGCACGGTTGCTGTGTTTTATGGCATGACACAGTGGTGACAATTGACAGCACAGTGACTGCATTTGATGGCATGGCACAGTGGTGACAATTGATGGCACAGTTGCTGTGTTGCATGGTACAATGATGACAATTTATGGCACAGTTGCTGTGCTTGATGGCATGGCACAGTGGTGACAATTGATGGCACAGTTGCTGTGTTGCATGGCACAATGATGACAATTGATGGCACAGTTGCTGTGCTTGATGGCATGGCACAGTGGTGACAATTGATGGCACAGTGGCTGCTTTTGATGGCATGACACAGTGGTGACAATTGATGGCACAGTTGCTGTGTTGCATGGCACAGTGGTGACAATTGATGGCACAGTTGCTGTGTTTGATGGCATGGCACAGTGGTGACAATTGATGGCACAGTGGCTGCGTTTGATGGCATGGCACAGTGGTGACAATTGATGGCACAGTTGCTGTGTTGCATGGCACAGTGGTGACAATTAATGGCACAGTGACTGCATTTGATGGCATGGCACAGTGGCTGCGTTTGATGGCACAGTGGCTGCGTTTGATGGGCACAGTGAGGCTGCAATTTCTTTTTTTCGTTTGCGCCCCCCCAAAAATTGTGAGCACCAGCCGCCACTGGTATTAGTGTTTAGTGGAAGGTTGCATTAACACGAACCTGTTGCTTTGTTCTAGATGGGCAAAAAAAAAAAACATACATTTTTTGTTACTGTTCTTATTCTTCCTCATCCAAATTATATTTCCTCTCAGTTGGCAGGAATTCAGTGTGCAGCTTCAGAGTATATTTTCAGAAATGCAGGGATTAAGGCAATAATCCTTAACTGGCAACATAGACTTTAAAGGAATCCTGAAGCTCTGTATGACTGACAGTGAGGGTTTTGTGCATATGAGCCCTCATTGTTTGGTAACCCCGTGTACTACCTGATTATCAGTAGAGACACACTTATAAATCCCATAGCAAGCTAAATTCAAATACACTATAGTTTGTTTGGACTTGAAGACAGACTTTACATGAGCACATTAGCTCTGTGAAGCAGCATTGTGAAATAACATAGAACATGTTCCTTTTTTTATTAACAAACTTTTGGTAAAAAAAAAAAATGAAAGAAAAAACAGCCGTAATTTCCCCTTTAATTAGTATATACAGTATAGCCACTTCCTTTTTTCACATCGAAACAGTGCACTACATTTTATAAGCTTGTTATAGTACAAAAAGGTAAACTTTAGTAGGCAATAATGAATTATAAAAAAAAAAAAAAACACTATTCCCACACAAAGATAACACATATAATGCAAGGCACTACGAAACGTTTCAAATCTTCTTTAAAACAGATGCCTACATGACTGACATATACCAAAATATATATATAAAAAAAATAATAGAGCTATTTGTTCAGATTTCAGCACTGGTTCAGTGTCTAACTTTTTTTTTTATTTAGTTTATTTTGGATCATCTCACTATGACCTGTCATATTATAGCTTATGTTCATCATAGAAATACTCCATATGTATGCCATGTAAATGTTCGATAAACCTTGATTGTGAGAAAAAACATAAGAATTACTCCCTTCCTGCACTGTTCTATAATATAGGAGGGTTTCTGTAGGACCATGATATAAACGGATTAAGTTATCTTGACACCCATAGCTACCTTTACATACAATACAGGTACTGTATTAGCTAAATATATAGAAGGTGTCTTGCACTATTTAGATTTGTAAGGGAATGTGCCAGTGGGCTTTGGGCTTGTATTGATGGCATAATTTTTAAATGAGTTTGAAACCGTCCTGAGATCATCCAAAATTCATCGAAAGTTGCATTTAACCTGCCGTTAACCTCTTTGTAACCTGCATTCGACCTACTTAAAGTGGGTTTTGACTTCCCATAGACTTGTATAGGAATGTGCAACCCACTTTAAGCAAACAAAAAGCCACTATATTACCAAAAGTTTTGGGACACCTGCCTTTACACACTAATGAACTTTAATGGCATCCCAGTCTTAGTCTGTAGGGTTCAATTATGAAGTTGGCCCACCCTTTGCAGCTATAACAGCTTCAAATCTTCTGGGAAGGCTGTCCACAGGGTTTGAAGGAGTGTGTCTATGGGAATGTTTGCGCATTCTTCCAGAAGCACATTTGTGAGGTCAGGCACTGATGAAGACAAGAAGGCCTGGATCACAGTTTCATTCTTCTTTGAGGTGGAGGAACTTGACTGGTCTGCACAGAGTCCTGACCTCAACCTGATAAAACATCTTTGGGATGAATTAGAGCAGAAACTGCAAGCCAGGCGCTTCTGGAAGAATGGTCAAACATTCCTATAGACACACACCTTGTGGACAGTTTTGCCAGAAGAGTTGAAGCTGTTATAGCTGAAAAGGGTGGGCCAACTCAATATTGAACCCTATGGACTAAGACTGTGATGCCATTAAATTTCAGGTGCATGTAAAGTCAGGCATCCCAATACTTTTGGTAATATAGTGTAGGTCCTATAATACATTCTGAGGTGGTCTCTTCATGCTTTATTTAACAAGGAGGCATATTTTTAAAGTGCTTTAACTGGGAAGCATAGCACTTCCTTAAACAATTTCTGTATTAGTGAACCTCTTTATGTTTAAATGTTCCCAAGTGCACTCTTACAATAAAAATAGACTGAAAATACTTTTTACTCTGGGTGCAGTGCATTTAGTACATAATAAAAGAATTACTAGCATGATAAAAACAGTGACACTCTCCCTGCTAGAAACTCATCTAGAGGCTTCAGATTATCTAGGTCACATTTTGATTCTAATTTATGTATTTTTCATGACTTTCTATATACAGCATCTAGCTAAGAAAATAGGTTATTTTCAGCAGTGAGTGCATTTATTTAATAGTAAGAGCTTACTGTACCTTTACTTTGTACATGAAATTAATGGCTTGTAACACATGGGTTGCTATTTTGTATTTATTTTCCTGCAAATTTATACTATGCAAATCTATTGAATGGATTGGAATTTCTAAGCCATTGCAAATCAAGATCAATATTTTGTTTGCAAAATTATAAACGACTAATTCAGAGGAAATTAGCAACAATATTAACTTTTTATATATGATAAATGCCTTCAATTGGTGGACCTAATTTAACATTTAATTACCTACAGTATCTTGCAAACATTGCAAAATATGCAAGTGTGAAAAAGCGACATGATGGCTAAGGTTTTAGTACTTTCATCTAGTATCTCTGAGTACTGAGTTTGAATGCTATATATGTGCGCACCCCTGCCGCAAGTTCCGTGGCCATGCCTGTGGGTTCCACGGACTCAATGTGTGCTGGTGTCCCACGATCGGGTCACTGAGCTGCAGAACGGGGAGAGGCGAGTGTAACCAAGCCTCTGCCCGTTCTGCCTAGTGACACTGTCACTAAACTTATGCTCCCTTTTATCGGGACCAGCGATCAGTGACATGTCACTCATAGCCACGCCCCCTAACAGTTAGAATTACTCCCAAGGACAAACTTAACCCCTTGATAGCCCCCTAGTCCTTAACTCCTTCACTGCCAGTCACATTTATACAGTAATCAGTGCATTTGTATAGCACTGATCGCTGTATAAATGTGAATGCTCCAAAAATAGTATCAAAAGTGCCCGATATGCCCACCATAATGTTGCAGTCACTATAAAAATCGCTGATCGCCTCCATTACTAGTAAAAAACTATAACTTTTGTGCAAACCAATCAATAAATGCTTATTTGTTTAACAAAAATATGTAGAAGAATACGTATCAGCCTAAACTGAGAAAAAACATTTTCCCTTCAGGTCTGGTATGGATTTTAAGGGGAACCCTGCGCCCAAATTTTTTAAATATGGCCTAGGGGTTCCCCCAAAAATCTATACCAGACCCTTACCCAAACATACAACCTGGCAGGCCGCAAGAAAAGAGGGGGGATAAGAGAGCACCCCCCTCTCAAACCATAGCAGGCCACATGCTCTCAACATGGAGAGGATGCTTTGGGGTCTGAACCCAAAGCACCTTGTCCCCATGTTAATAGGGGACGAGGGCCTCATCCCCACAACCCTTGCCCAGGTGTTGTGGAGGTCTGCAGGCAAATAACAAGGGGACCCCCATATACCGCCCACTATGTGAATTGGTAAGGGATACATTGTACCCCTACCATTTCACCCAAAGAAGTGTCAAAAACTGTAAAAAAGACAGGAGACACTTCAGGACAAGTCCTTTATTAAAAAATATAATAATAAAAAAGTCCAGCGATGTAAATCCATCACGTTCCGGAAAACCCTGCGGCTTCAGAGGGGGGCCCAATTCACAAAGGAGGATGGGATATGGGGGTCCCCTTTTAAAAGGGGGCTTCCAGATTCCGATAAGCCCCCTGCCCGCAGACCCCCACAACCACCAGGCAAGGGTTGTGGGGATGAGGCCCTTGGCCCCATCAACAAAGCATCCTCCCCATATTGAGGGGCATGTGGCCTGCTACGATTCAGGAGGGGGGTGTGCTCTCGCCCCCCCCCCCTTTTCCTGTGGCCTGCCATGTTGTGTTTTCATATAAGGATCTGGTATGGATTTTTTTGGGGGAAACCCTATGCTTTTGTTTATTTTGGAGCAGTGTTCACCTTAAAAATCCATACCAGACCTGAAGGGGACCCCTACACCATTTAAAAAAAAATGCTACAGTTTGAAAAATGTGAGCACTTTCAATCAGTATCCTATTTTAGATACTGAGTTGTTTTTAGTGGGTGTATAATTTGATATCATTGTCTTCTGTGATTGTAGTGACCATATGCTGACTGGAGAGTAAAAATGGCCTACAGAAAATAAATATGACATAAAAGGTAGACTGTAGACACCTAAAATGCAAATGTTAACTTATAAAAAAAAAAAAAAAAAACACAATTTGCATATTTAATGTTTATATGTCAATCATTATACAACGTTTAAATGCAGGTAGTGAAGAAATTATAAGAAACAAATAAGGTAAAAGCTAATCCTATTAAAAGCCTATTGATGCTTTTATCACAAGTTCACTTTAAGTAAAACATTCATTCATTTTATTTTATTTTTAATTAGCTCTATCATTTTCCCTTAATTAAAATTGTAATACAAAGCATAAAATAAAATATATATCAGGATGATATTGTTAAATGTATTTAATCTATGATATTAATCTATATTGAAAAATGCTATGCATTAATATTATAATGGTAATTGTGATCATTTGTGCAGGACTTTACCATACTCTATATATGTACGGTATATTTGTGTATTTATCTGAAAACCAGCAACTATGTTTCACTCCTAAAATATTCTTGTTTATAATGCAATATATTAAATTACAATTAATACATGATTGCTTAATTTAATTTTAGTACTAAGCAGCATATTATAATCCCTTCCTGCTGACTGTACATATATGTTAGCTCACTGAAGTGGGACTTCCTCCATGTGTACCGGTGTTTGTGCTGAGAGCACACTTCACAGCATGCTCTAAGAACAGAAACTAGGCTCTCTCTCACTGAGAGCCCTTGGTCTCATAACAATGATCAGGAATAAACAACATTCACACCGTTGTTTCTGGGCCATATTACATGTACATATTATTTTATTTTATTTTGAAGCAGCAGATTATTAATTCATATGGTTTGTTAATATTATTTCATGAATTTTCTGTGGAATATTGGTGGGTTTGGGGTTCATACTACATGTACAAATAACAAAAACATATACATATGTGATATTGCTACAATCATCAGGAACAAGGACATTTTATCTTGGGTTGTCCTTTGGTGATATACTGTACAGCTAAAAAACAAACCAAAAAAAACAGGAGATATCCATTACAATTTACCACCAAAGCAAAGTCCAATTGGTCCTAAAAATAAGGTATAATTCACCTGGATAAGCTAAGTACAGTAGTTGCAATCATATCTACAGTATTGCTAACACATTATCACTATTGCTAATGTGAAAGTTGCAAAATTGTGTTCAGATGTTAGGATTTGTTTTCCCTTCATCATAAAGGTGTTAAAATACTTATGACCCGTGTTTGTGCCTTTAATACAGAAAATTATCATGTTAGATTATTTAAATAAAAAGGCCAACCTCCTATCTGCGTCTTCTTGCCAGTAACACCATCTTTTCTAATTATGGGTCAAAAGCAGGTGTGAGGCAGGGAGAGACAGGCAAACTTGTGGACACTATTGGGAATTAATCACAGATGCTGGTTACCTTAGGGAACAAACACATTTACCTAAACAAACACTTAATAAAATGACTTGGTTGCTTAAATAACCTGGAAAAATCGGGTACCCTTAACCACTTAAGACCCGGACCAAAATGCTGCTAAAGGACCTTGCCCCTTTTTGTAATTCGGCACTGCGTCATTTTGACTGACAATTGCGCGGTCGTGCGACGTGGCTCCCAAACAAAATTGGCGTCCTTTTTTCCCCACAAATAGAGCTTTCTTTTGGTGGAATTTGATCACCTCTGCGGTTTTTATTTTTTGCGCTATAAACAAAAATAGAGCGACAATTTTGAAAAAAATTCAATATTTTTACTTTTTGCTATAATAAATATCCCCCCAAAATATATATATATTTTTTTCCTCAGTTTAGGCCGATACATATTCTTCTACCTATTTTTGGTAAAAAAAATCGCAATAAGCGTTTATCGGTTGGTTTTCGCAAAATTTTTAGCGTTTACAAAATAAGGGATAGTTTTATTGCATTTTTATTAATTATTTTTTTTTACCACTAATAGCGGCGATCAACAATTTTTTTCATGACTGCGACATCATGGCGGACACTTCGGACAATTTGGCATATTTTTGGGACAATTGTCATTTTCACAGCAAAAAATGCATTTAAATTGCATTGTTTACTGTGAAAATGACAGTTGCAGTTTGGGAGTTAACCACAAGGGGGCGCTGTAGGATTTGTGTGTTCCCTGTGTGTGTTTACAACTGTAGGGGGGTGTGGCTGTAGGTGTGACGTCATCGATCACGTCCCCCTATAACAGGGATGACGTGATCGATGCTGCGGCCACAGTGAAGCACGGGGAAGCCGTGTTTACACACGGCTCTCCCCGTTCTTCAGCTCCGGGGACCAATCGCGGCACTCCAGCGGTGATCGGGTCCGCGAGTCCCGCGGTCCCGGAGCTTCGGACCGGGTCACGGGTGCGTGCCGCGGGCGCGCGCCCGTGACCCACGGCTGGGTGCTAGAACCAACGTATATATACGTTGATGTGCTCAGCCGTGCCATTCTGCTGACGTAAATGTTCAGTAGGCGGTCCTTAAGTGGTTAAAAGAGAAAAGATAATGGAAATTCACTTGTTTCACTGCCCACACTGCTGAATGCCCCTGTATTAAGAATCTTCAGAATCTTGAGAATCTGACACTTTTAGGTGAGTCACTTTTAGGTGAGTTACTGATTTGGTCTGGGGAACTACTGTGCTAAAGGGACATGATTTCCAGGACCCACGCATGTGCGATCCCTGTCTCATTGTTGGTGTCATCAAAGGCTGCGTCTTCTTGCCAGTCATAAAACACAGCATTTATTATACATGTGTAACAATAAGCAGTGCATATGGAAATACACATAGTTCATTATATGAAAACTTGGTGGGCCAGGAAAAATCATTTATAGTTGGTTATAAACAATAGTAAACCCATAAAGAAATAATTTAATTGAAGTTACATTATTGAAAGTCATCTGACCTGGAAATTATTGTGGATCTAATGATGGTGTATGAATCAATAGCAAACGATAACAGGGAGGAAGAAGGGAAAATAAAAGGCAGGGGAGATGGAAATTAATATATGGGACCCTGGCAAAAAATATAATAGATCACAACATACAGTCAACGCAGGAAGGAAAATATATAGGTCTGAATATAATGTGATTTATAATAAATGAAACATTTTCTATTTGTATGCTACAGGAAGGACTTAAAACTGATATATTCATTCAAACTTGTATATTTAGTTGTGTCTAAATTGTGAATCCATTTTGTTTCAAGTTGCAACAAGGTACTATCAATGTCACCGCCCCAGGCATGTAGCAGTGCACAGACCATACTGGAAAAACAATTGTTTCTATGCCTATTGAGGGCATTAGTTGTTAGACATTTAAGCAGTTTCATTATATCTTTGACACGTTTAAAGAAGTGGCTAGATAAACATGAGTGTGGACTTGAGAAGAGTAATTTTTCTGGACTTACAAATTAATGAACAGATGTCACATCCCCCACATGGAAATATGCCCACATGAACAGGGCGATTGCAGTTTCTAAGAGAGTGATGACTTTTTACTAGACGATCCCTCGTAGAGTGAGCCCGCCAGTACATTATATCAGGATAAGATTTAATGTATTTTCTTATAGTGCTGTCTGCGATAAGCAGAGGCTAACATTTTGTTAGGATGTTCATCACCTGGACATGCTGATTCTATTCAATTTCTGTACTTTATTGAATGCTTTTTTTTAAAAAAAAGAACAACTATATCCTTTTTGTTGCAGTCTCATGTAAAGATCATCAGCTGCTTGATGGAAATTGACATCTAGCATACAATTCCTTTTGAGTGTCAGGTATTGGCTATAAGGAATACTATCTAGCAGTGGTTTGGGGTGCGCACTGTAAAATAGTATTTCCGGAGGATGACTTGCAATACAGTGAGGAATATGACACTCCATCTGCATCCACACAGATTTGTAAGTCAAGAAACTTAATTTTTCATTGACTACAATCAATTGTAAATTTAAGATTATATTAATTAATAGCCAATAGGTCCATCAGCTGATAGAGTTCATCCGCTTACCAGACCAGAAAAAAAGAACATCATCTATATATCTATGCCAGGAAATTAGATTTTTTAATAAATCTGACAGATGGCCATTTGCGAATAGTTCTCTCTCCCAACCCCCAGGTATAGGTTGGCATAGGACAAGGCACACTTGGTCCCCATTACAAGTTACATTTGCACATGCCAGTGGAATCACAAAAAAAATATCGTACCCAAATTCTCAGTAGGCAATACTTTAAAATCCTTTACAGGTCATCAGTTTAAAGTTAACTGTGAAATACGGCCCTATTATTGCTCTTACTCTGTCATGTGTGATGGTACCTACACAATGTGTGGTAAAATTGATGTTTACATACAGGCAATTATGCTCCATTTCCTTGTATGGGTGCAAGGTCTGGAACGCACGGCGGACTGTAATTAGTGACGCATGCGCGTTCGGCGTTGTGTTCCAACGTCTGGAACGCACGGTTTGGAATGCACTTTGCAATAGTTTTTACGGCGCATATGCATTCGGCGGTGCGCTCCAGTGCCTTGTATGGGTGCGAGGCTTGGAGCGCACGCTGAAGCCGCCATGTTTTTCCCCTACCCGGAAGCACTCAGCAATGGGTGACACGGAATCCTTGCTTCATTGTAATCAATTTGTGGGGGTTTATCATATATATATAAAGGGTCCTTAAGAGCAGTAGGACAATTCCCATGAAGATGTTTGTGAAACGAAACGCGTCGGGAACCGATTGACCCTACTGCTTGTATACATATATGCCCATGATTGTTCATCCAAATGTGAGCGTATTACTTTTATCTTTTGTTAAGTAAACTTTTTTACCGGAGTTACGCTATGTCCATTTATTTCCTCCTTCCCTGCCATTTGGGCCTTCTGAGTTACTCTATCGGCCGAATCTGTTTGGAGGTGAATATTTCTATATTTGGTCTCTAATCTAATCGGATACCACCATCACTCCTCTTTCCATTGGAGTCCCCCTGAGAGTTGTTCCTGATTTTACACTAAGCCTTAGTTGACCTAATAGGTGTACACTTATTTTGGTCACTAACCATCTGGTAAGCCTCTTCAACATTATCTACAGTGGTGGATTATTTGGATTTCACTCGCACCCAGTCACTTCCTCAACTGATTTGTCTGGACATTATTATCTTCACCATTTAGAGACATTTCTTATCTTTTAAGTGCACTTTTGGTGTTTTTTTTATTATAAATTTTTTGCTTATGTCAATATTTGCTTATTTTCCACATCCAGCGCTACACATTGTTTTTTGTACATACAGGCACTTAACCTATGCTGCACTTTTTCAATGGGGTGTATGCAACAGCGGTGAGGGTGCTTTAAATTTGTTTGAATTTTTTACACTTTTTTCATTTATTGCTATCACAAGTGGGCTATAAATGCCTCTTTTGCAGTTTTTTTTTTGTTTTTCAGCACCTCTTTGTTAGCCTGTGTCCATGAACACATAAGTGTTTACAAGTGTTTTAGAAGAGGAGCATTTAAAGGCAAAAAAAAATAAAAAATCACCATCACATTTAGGAGAGGAGCTTTTGAGCAGAAAACTGCAAAGTGCATGTAAACGCTAGATGCGTTTTGGGCATTTGAGCTTTTGAGAGTTAATGCATTACAATGGCTAAAACAAATTAATATACTTAAATAAAGCATGCCTAAATGTGCCAAACATGTGTGCAATACGTGGCTTGTGACCTTAGGAGAGTATTCAGAGGATAAAAGAAAATGCCCTTTGTGGATGAGGCCTGAATTAAAGATCTATTTGTTATAGCAATTATACATATTTATTTAAAAAGTAAAGTTTTCCTTTACATAAGACAATACAAACCAAGACATAATAGTTCAGAGATTTGCTAATAAAATCCAATCATAATCCTTCATTGTTCTATGCCTTAACTTTAACAAATGCCATAATTCACATATGTGGTATAAACTCAAAATGAGTGCTTTATTTTTTTATTTTTTTCCTCAGTAGAAACGTTATATATATAAAAAAATGAAAACTATGAAAAAAAAAGCAGAAGACAGATTTAAAAAAGGATACAGTGAATTCCACAAAAGCAATTAAATAATCCATAGTGTGGTAGATTGAAGGTATATACGGTAGTTCATTAAACCTAATGCAAGTTGCTGAATGGATATTTCACAGGACTGAATAAGTGCCATGATTCACGTTTAGACAAACTAGAATGGACTGGTTGCTTTTTTTTTATCTCAGTGGAAATTAAGAAATCATGATTTGCAGAATATAATCAAAAAATCCACAGAAAAGGGTACAATGGAGTCTAAAAAAAGGCAATAAATAATCCATAGAGTGGTAGATTGAAGTTATATAGTTCATTAAACTTAATTCGGGTTACATGATGTTTTTGTTGAATGCATTAACCATTCAACCTCTTTTTGTTAATACTAACTGATTGTTGGTGAAGCCCATCGGATAGCCTGTCGGCTCCCGTTGACAGATGATGTTGCTGCTTAGTGTAATTGTAAAACACAAAAGTTTCAACTTCAAGGCTTTGCAATATGCACATTTCTATTTAAATAAATGAAATCCTAAAATATTACTGTCACAGAAAAAACATTATAGGGAGCAATTTGTAGCAAACCCATACTTTTTGATCTTAAAGAGGAGTTCCACCCAAGAATTGAATTTCTCCCTTTCGGAATCCTTTCCCCCTCCGGTGTCACATTTGGAACCTGGGGGAGGAGGAAGCAGATACCTGTCTAATCCAGGTATTTGTACCCACTTCCGGGCATAAATCGCCGCAGGCTCAGCAGCGATGCCATATCCGCCCCTCCTCCGTCCTCCCTCGCTGTCTTCTGGGAGACACGCAGGTCCCAAAAGACAGCAGGGGCCAGTGAGGATGCGCAGCATGACTCGCGCACGTGCAGTAGGGAACCAGGCTGTAAATCCGCAAGGCTTCACTTCCTGGTTCCCTTACCAAAGATGGCAGCGCCTCCACCTGAGAGCATTCAGCAGCCCATTATACTTACCTGTGTCCGATCTCGATTCAGTAATGTGCACAAGAGCACAGGCTCTCTAGTCTCTTTTCATCTTCATTGGCTCAAATACAGCAGCGAGAGCTATTGACTCCTGCTGCTGTCAACTATAGCCAGTGAGGAGGGAGTGGGGGTTGGGCCCAAGCTGTACTCAGTGTGTCAAGGGACACACAGAGCAGGGCTCAGGAATAACTTGCTATAGGGGCACTTGTCAGGGGAGTAGTCCAGAGAAAAAAACACAACATAAAACACAATCTGCTCTTGATGAGTGGAAGTTGTCCACAAAACGTGTGTACAACTATTTATCAATACATTGTCACAGCTATCATGCATCTATTATGAGACTACCTTAAAAAATGTTTACAATATCATGTGTGCAATCAATCATGTCTATATGCAAGTTTGGGTTACATTTAATATATTTTTATTATATATCATGAACTATGTAGGAACACTTATGTGTATGTGTGTGTGTGTATATATATATATATATATATACTGTCCCATATGTACCATTAAATATGTTAGTATATATCAATTGATTAATTTATTCTGGTGCTGTGCTTCAGGAGCAACTTGCTGAAGGGGCACTTGTCGGGGGGGGGGGGTAGCCAAGAGCACCATCAGGTGTTAGAAACACAGTGCACTTTAAGGACTTACAGTGAATGGATTGGAATTCTGCATTTTGTTTTGCTGTTTGTTCTTTTCATATTTAGCACTAGAGGTGCTAAATCAAACGGGCGGATCTGTTTTTAGACATCTGCTTGCTCAGCACGGATTGCTCCATCGATCCCCGCTGAGCTGACAGATGACTAGTTTGTCGCTGCACACTGTGCAGAAACAGACCTGTCAAATCTCCACTTTTCTCTATGAGAGGATCAGATGAAAACGGACCGTTTGTCTGTTTTCATCCGATCCGATCTGCCAGACGGATAGAAAGTAGGGTCTCCATCCGTTTGGATTTAGAGGAGCAGGTCGGATCGGGACAGATCTGATGTCAGCATACATGTTACCGCTGACATCCGTCGCTCCATAGGGATGTATGGAGTGTCCGTTCAGGTCTGCCTGAAAAATTCACAGGCGGATTTAAACAGTGCGCCCATGTGAAAGGGCCCTTAGAGTGAATAGAGGTATTTTCATTTTAAAAGGTTTACCTTTGGAGACACTAGCGCTGCATTTTTTTTATATTTTTTTATATTTATGGACTCAATTATATATACTGTATATGAGTATCACATGGATTTTAAATAAGTATTTAGAATTTTTTGGAGCTTTTTGTTTTTTCATACACACTATTTGACATATTTAGTTAATTATTTACACTAGTGTGCTACACAATTATACTTAATTGTATAGCAGCTTGCAAGGAACATAAATATAACAATCACTTTAATCTTTGATTTTAACTAAAGTCGCAACAAATGCTGAGAGGTATCGTTTTTGTATGTTTTTGCTGTCAAAAAAACTGCTTAAGCTGGATTTTTTTTAATTATTATATATATAAACTTTTAGAACCCCTAATGACAAATGATTGAAGTGATTTTGGTATCACTTTAAGTCCCTTTAGGGCAGATATGAGATATGTTGTGCATGTCTCTTGTATGTGGATTTCCTACTCCTCCCTTGTTTATGTGTATTATAGGATCCTGCTATTTCTGTATTTTCTGAAGTTACACATACTCACAATGTATTTTTAACAGCTGGAAGCAATACAGTGCCTTAAAAAAGTATCCATACCCCTAAAAATTGTCGACATTTTGTCATATTACAACCAAAAAGGTAAATGTATTTTATTGGGATTTTATGTGCTAGACCAACACAAAGTGGCACATACTGTAATTGTGAAATGGAAGAAAATAGATAAATGTTTTTTATGATTTTCTTACAAATAAATGTGTGAAAAGTGTGGTGTGTATTTGTATTCAGCCCCCCTCAGTCAATACTTTGAAGAACCACCTTTTGCTGCATATACAGCTTCAAGTTATTTTGGGCATATCACTACCAGCTTTGCACATCTAGAGAGTATACATTTAATTTGCCCATTCTTCTTTGAAAAATAGCTCAAGCTCTGTCAGATTGGATGGAGAGTGTCTGTGAACAGCAATTTTCAATTCTTGCCACATATTCTCAATTGGATTTAGGTTTGGACTTTGACTGGGCCATTCTAACTCATGGATATGCTTTGATCTAAAATATTCCATTGTAGCTCTCATTGTATGTTTAGGTTAATTGTCCTGCTGGAAGGTGAACATCTGCCCCAGTCATAAGTTTTTTGCTGACTCTAACAGGTTTTCTTCTAAGATTGCCCTGTATTTAGCTCCATCCATCTTCCTATCAATTCTGATCAGCTTCCCTGTCCCTGCTGAAGAAAAGCATCCCCACAACATGATGCTGCCACCACCATATTTCACAGTGGTGTTTATTGGTATGTGCAGTGCTAGTTTTCCGGCCACAGATAGGGGTTTATTTACGAAAGGCAAATCCACTTTGCCTTACAAGTGCAAACTACTTGGAAGTGCAGTTGCTGTAGATCTGAGGGGGACATGCAAGGAAAATAAAAAATAGCATTTCAGCTTACACATGATTGGATGATAAAATCAGCAGAGCTTTCCTTCATTTCAGATCTACCCCTCAGATTTACAGCGATTGCACTTCCATGTGCACTTTCAGTGCAATTTCAAGTGCACTTTGAACTTGTAGTTTGCACTTTCGTACATAACCCCCAAAGGGCCAGATTTAGGTAGATGCACGCGCATATTTTCGCCAGCGTATCGCATCGCATATACGCTGCGCTGACGCAAACTAGCGAGTGAAGTACAGTATTCACCAAGCGCCTGTCCGTTACTTTGCGCCGGAGTAACGAAAATGCGCTGGCGTAACCCGACGCAAGTGGAAGTGGGTGTGATCATATGTAAATGATGGGCGGAGCCCAGCGCAGAGGCTTACGTTCAGCGCATCATCCACGAAGCATGCGCAGTGAGTGAGGCTTCACTCGGCCCCCTGTGCGCATGCTCACAACTTCCGTCGGCACCACTTCACGGGAAACGTCAGCGCAATGTGTTCCGTTGCGCGTATAAAAGCGGAAGCGCCATTCCGGCGCAAAAGTACTGTATTTCCGTTTCCCCCCACCCCAGGGAAGTTACTTTTGCAAAGAGATGGCTGCTCCCGCTCCCCCCAAAGAGAGGAGAAACCTTAATTTCAATTCACAGGAGGTCTCTGTTATAATCTCCGCTATGGAGACTTTTAATGACTTCCTCCACGGCAAAAAAAGTCGGAAGACCAGCCGGGATAGGAAGCAAGCCATCCTGGAGACCATTGCTGGCAGGGTGAATGTTTTGGGGTACTCCACCCGGACTGCTGGCGATATACAAAAAAAAAAATGACCTGCGGCGCAAGGTCCGTGGCAAGGTGGCCACCATCAGGAGGCATGAGAGGGGCACGGGTGGTGGACCCCCAAGTGCGGTCAGCCTGACCACGGAGGAGGAGGTGGTCGTCCGCTGCCTGGACAGGGAGCAGTTGGAGGGGGTCCCTGGATATGACTCCATGGAGGAAGGCTCCAGGACAGGTATGTGATTTTTACCCCCTTTTTGGTGTGTTGCATGTGGGGGGGGGAGGGTACATGTGCCAAGTGTGTGGGACCACCCAACATGTGTCTGCTTTGTGTCATCCACAGATGATGGAGCTGGGCCATCATCTGTTGGCGGCCAGTCCACCCCATCCCCCCAACAGCATCCTGTGCCCGAGCCCCTGGGTGGTGAAGAGACCGAGGTGGAGGAGGAGAGTGCCCACACCTCACCTGAAGAGGTGGTTGAGGAGCAACCTGTTGTGGCAGAGCAGGACATTATTTTATTTTTGGAAGAGTCCTCCTCTTCTGCAGGGCCCTCTGTAATACCCTCCCCCATCCTAGGAAGCCCCTCAAGGGCGACTCCATCCCCCCGGGGACAACCATTTACTGGCCCCAGGAAGGCCACCCGGAAGACCAGGGGGGTGTCTGATCTGGTCCAGGACCAGGTGGCGAGGGATCACGCCAGGCAGACCCAGCAAATGGGGGACATAGTTGGGCACCTGGACAGAGTGGCTGACAACCTGTGCTCCGTGGCCCAGATATCCAATGCAGTGCAGGATGTCAGCTGCAACTGCGCTGCAGTGGTGACCAGTCTGGGGGAGGTGCAGGGTGATATAAGGCACCTCACTGCAGCCGTCCAGGCAAACACTGCTGCCATCTGGGACCAGGGGAGGCAGAGTCGGCGGGCCCAACAATACCAGGTCACCCGGCAGCTCAGGATGCAGGCCCAGCAGCTCAGGATGCAGGCCCAGACAAACTGTTACCTCGGCCAGATAGCCATGGCCTTGGAGGGCATGCAGGCCACACCTGCCAGGAGTGGCCCACCCGGGGATCAGCCACCTCCAGATGCCCCCCCACCCCCACCCACTCCATCCAGGCAGCTGAGGAGCCAGAGAGGGGCCACCAGAAGGAGCCCCCGGCATCCCAGATGATTTTTTTTTCTTAATGCTCAGGATATGAGATTTTTTTTTTATTCTTAATGCTCAGGATATGAGATTTTTTTTTATTCTTAATGCTCAGGATATGAGATTTTTATTTTATTCTTAATGCTCAGGATATGAGATTTTTTTTTATTGATACTGCACACGTTGCAGTGTGAATGGTGTGTGAATGTGAGGGGGTGGCACTCCTGCCAGTAAGGGGTGTCACCCTTCGGCCGTGGTGGAGAAGTTATCCCCACGGCTGTGTGAATGACGTGTGAAAGGTGTATGAATGGACAGCGACATCATTGGGGCCTTGACGCTGGCGTTGCTGCTCCCAAGTCCTACATGTTGGACTTAGGCTAATCTAATGTGATGTGGATGTAATGTGTGTGATCTAGGGACATCAGTGGTGTGCATGCGTGCATTGTCCGTGTGATCATTGTATTTGTTTAGTGTCCAAAGATGCCTACGGCGAGGACCCTCCTGACTGCTCTTCCATCAGCTGAATGGGTCTCCTCTGGCAGGGGGGGCTGTCTAGTTGGGGGGTCAGGTCATCACGTATGTCAATCTGCAGGCCTTTTCTCATGGCAAAGTTGTGCAGAATGCAACATGCACCGATGATCTGACACACAAAGGTAGGGGAATACAATAAGGCCCCCCCAGACTTATCCAGGCAGCGGAAACGGGACTTCAAAAGCCCAAATGTTTGCTCCACCACTGCACGGGTTTTGATGTGTGCTTCATTGTATTTTCTCTCGCCTCTGGTTTGGGGGTTCCGGAAAGGAGTCATGAGATGGGGTCCCAGTGCATATGCAGAGTCACCTGTAAGGGAAAAGACAGGAGGATGTTAGTCATGCATGTGGCCCTTGTGATGTCAGCATCATGGGGGGGGGACAGTCATGCCTGCCACCCATGTCACTCACCAACCAGCCAGCTGTCCCCATACATGTTCTGTTCGAATTCCATTGGGATGGGGCTCTGATTGTATATGAAGCTGTCATGGCTGGATCCGGGGTGTTTGGCACGGGCGTGCCATATGAGGCGTTGGGCATCAGCTATCACCTGTACGTTGATGGAATGCCAATGCTTCCGATTGCGGTATATGTGCTCTGTGGCACTGGGGGGCTGTAGGGCCACATGTGTGCAATCAATGGCCCCCACAGTGCGTGGGAATCTGGCAATGCTGTAGAAATCTGTCATTGCCTTCAGCCGCAGCTCCTCAGTGGTGGGTCTGATGAACTGGTTCGACATGCGTCTGAGGATTGCAGGGACAACCTGGTGCACACATCTGCTCATGGAGGACTGTGACATCCCAGCCACCACTCCACTTGTACGCTGAAATGATCCACTGGCAAGGAAATGAAGTGTTGCCAGTACCTTCACCAGTGGCTGCACTGCTTGTGAGCGGTGTGTCTTGCTGGTGATGTCACCCTGCAGGGTTGTGATTAGTTCAAGTATTGCATCTGGGCTGAATCTGAAGAGGCGATACGTCTCCTCATCCCCCATGCCAAAGAGGCTCATGCGCGTGCGGTATATCCTCTCACGTGCCCGCCTCCTCCGTACCGGGGGACCCAGTACTAGTGCTAGGACCGCGACTGCCCCTGGCATGTTGGCACACAGAGGTGTTGTCCTTGCACGTGTGGTTGTTCAGCTTGCTAGTTTCGCCGGTAACGCTGCTGCTGTAGCTGCTCTCCTGCTGACCTGTGGCCGTCTGGAGTAAAGATAAAGCAGCTATTTGTAGAAATAACTTTGCGCTAGCCGTTCCACATACGCGCGGCGCATGTAGCCAGCGTATGGTGCTAATCCGTTCGCTAATCAGGAAATCTCCCTCATTTGCATATTTGCATGGCAAATCAATAGGCACAACGGATGCGACAAGCGAAAATATGCTCTAACGATACTCTGGCGATGGAAAGTTAAGCCGATCGGAAAAGGCCCGTTTTCTGGCACATCTAGTTTGGTGGGTACGGCCACATAGATACTACGGCGCATCTTTACAGTTACGCGGCGCATATCGATATACTCCAGCGCAAGTCTTGCTGAATCTGGCCCAAAGTGTTTTGCTTTTAGGCCAAAAAGTTCAGTTTTGGTCTCATCTGACCAGAGCACCTTCTTCCACATATTTGCCGTGTCCCCCACATGGCTTCTCTCAGACTGCATTCAGGACTTCTTATGGCTTTCTTTTAACAATGGCTTTCTTCTTTACACTCTTCCATAAAGGCCAGATTTGTGAAGTGCATGACTGATAGTTGTCCTGTGGATAGATTCTCTCACCTGAACTGTGGATCTATGAAGCTCCTCCACAGTTTTTCCTTAGGGAAGAAATACTGGAGTGTGTTGAAAGGCATGCCTAAATAAATGAGGGATTGTAATGGAAAAAGCTGGCTCTTCTTAATACTCCCCATCCATCCAAATTCCGTAAGGGTGTTCAAGACTTGGTCTCGGTGTTGTAACAAAAGATCCTTGGACTAAGCAAGAACTGGGATATCATCCAAATAATGAAATCTCTGTATGCCCTTCTGATTAAGGAAAACAATCACCGTGACTAGGACCTTCATAAAAGTCCTTGGGGCGGAACTGAGAAGCCACTTTCCTCTCAGCAGTCTTTAGTGCCTCTTGTACAGGAACCAGCAAGCTCATTCTGGGCTGAAATAATGTAGCAAATAGATGCACATAAATAAAGGCACCCGAAGATCTCAGAATAACAGGAGACACCAGACTTCACCTACCAGTAAAGTAACTTGGAATAGTGTGGACTAGGGCCCTCCAAGGAGACCACCAGCAGTATAGCTGTAGGAAACAGATATAAATGAAGTGAAAACACAGAGGCAGCATAAATTAAATGACCTATCCCCCAGCAGCTTACCAGTAAGAGCCTGCAAAGTTTACAGACATCTGCCTGCTCTGCTATCTGACAGTTTTTAAATAGGTAACGGGCAGAGCCATCTGGCGACATCACCTGGTGGCACCGGTGAATGCTGGGTCGGAGATGCCACCAGTTGAGGTTTCCATGTGGTCCTGTTAGGCCACGTACACATGATCAAACATATCTGCTGAAACTGGTCCGCAGACCAGTTTCAGCAGACATATCCGATCGTCTGTACGGGCTAGCAGACAGGTTTCCAGCAGACAAAAGTTTTAAAGCATGCTTTAAAACTTGTCTGCTGGAAATCTGTCTGTCGGATATGTGCGCTGGTTAGCACTCCTAACCAGTGGACCGCAATCTCCCGCATGCGTCAAATGGATTCGACGCATGTGTGGAAGTATTTTACTTCCTGGTTTGATGACGTGGTGGCGTCAACGTCACCGCCACGTCACCGGGATTTTGGTTTGATCGTGTGTACACACATCAGACCAAAATCTCCCAGGAGACATGTCCGATGAAAACGGTCCGTCGGACCGTTTTCATCGGATTTGTTTACTCGGGTGTACGCGGCCTTAGACGGTGGAGCAGGTAGTCAGTGGTTAGACCTTTTGGGAAGCTCCACTTTAACTGCTTTAACACTGGGAGCTTTAAGCAATAAAGAGGGAATCTGCTGTAATGTACTTTTGTAGTATGCCCATATTTATAGGCAACCAGTCTTTCCTTGGTCATAAAAGATATGGACAATGCAAATATCAATATAGGAAACCAAAAATGCATATAGTTCTGAAGAACATCTTTGTTTTGTTATTGGTTAAATACCATGACCAACTTAGTTCATTCTGTTCATTAATTTTTTATTTTTTTTGTAAAAATTCCCTTGAATTTACAAGACTGAACAGCTTTTGAAAATGCATATGTAACAGATTAAACATTGGCAGCAAAATCATGCTCTTACAGCAATGCTAAAAAGGCCTTGTGCAGCAGTGGAAAAGTACCCACTGCTTTACCTATAAGCACAGTCAGTGCCTAGCCTCTTGTAATGCCAGCTCGTATGTCATAACTAATGGCAGCACTAATTGAAATAATGATGATATATTTGTTATGATAGGCTTGTTAACAGGAATTTCATTTTCATCCCACCTTTTGATGTGCTGTCACAATCAATGATGAGTGAGATCCCCACAGACCTCCTGTATTCCCTCATATCACCAGCCCTGATTAGGTTCAGATGAAAATGGCTGTTAGCTACTGTGTGGTATCTGATTAGACCAGGTGTCTATAGTACATGTGCTTCCCTAGTTTGTATTTTCTAGGTATAGGATGTAATAGAGACAACTGAAACTCAACAGCAGATCACCAGTACCTGCTGGTAAATGCTGTGTTTTAAAACACTGACTTGCAGATAAACTACAATCCAAGCATTTTACAACATAGCTGAAGCTCTTAAAAGGACCACAGCCCAAATAGAGGGGAAACATAATGTTCTTCCAGGACCCAGCCACGGCGTCCTGTACAATATATGTATATATATATATATATATATATATATATATATATATAAGAAGGCCAGTATGGTGGCCTGAGTTTATGGGAGGAGCCCGGAGGGTATTTAAGCAGCCCACTCACACATGCTCTTTGTCGGTTCAGTGTGCAGTACTACACGTCACTGGGCCGACTCTTCCCAGCTCACCTCATGTCCGTGAGTCTGCGCATTCAATCGCATTCGACATCGCAATCGCTTTGTGGCTTCTCCCTTCATGGTCTTCGCCGGGGTTCCCGCTTACTGTCGCAGGTAGGATTCAAACCTTTTCGTATCTTGTGCAATCTTGCAAATCCTGCATCACTTTTGGAAAAAAAAATCTGCCTCTGAGTTATTGTTGCTCATGTTCCAACATCATTTGGCTCAGGCGTAGTACGTTTGTAACTTCCTTCTGCCAAACATACGATTAATTTGTAAATCCATTTGGAGATTAGCATGTGTTTGTATGGGTCCTTTGGCAGATTGAGGTGGTAATTGGACTCACATGGTGCCTTGTCTGCACTTGATTAGCCTGGGGGGATGGGTGGTTGGTAGGTGTTCGGTTTCAAATCAAGGGGTAGCATACACTCTACAACCAAATCGTATCAGATTCGTTCAATACTCCTTACTACCGATTCGTATCGAATTTGTTTCATGCATTTTTACAACCGTTTTGTATCAGATACATTGCATGCTTTCTACCGTTGTCATTCATTGTTCCCCCATGCCGTGTGTTTTTAGTTCCCGCAGCGGAACTTACGAATTGTTTGTTCACGGTTCTTCTCTCTCATTTATTTACCAAAGTTATTGCCTGTGCGTCATGCATGGCGCCACACCACACTCTTCGGATGTGTTGCACATTCACTCCAGTCCAAAGCAAACCCAGTCGCACGTTCACTGTCCCAGGTAGGATTCGTTAGCTTGTTTGTCATGTCAAATTCGTGGCCACTCATGGTGTCACCCGTACCATATGTTTGGTTCCCGCAGTGGAGCTTACAAAGCCTTGATACGCACTTCTCGTGTTCTATTTTCTAGACTAAACCTCATTGTTTTGCCCCATGCACGGCATCACGCTACACCTTCCCGACATGTTTCACTCCAGCCACAGTCCGCCGCAAACTCACTTGCATGGCCCACTGTCGCAAGTAAGAATGTTATTACATTCTTTATGTCCTATCAATTTGCTACCATTCGTTGTCTCCCATATCGTTCATTAGTGGTCCCTACGGAACCATGATTCAAACAGGCGTTGTCCTTCTACCTTATACTGCTTGCTTAAGGTACAAACAAACCAGGTGTTTCTATCTTTTCTCAGTAACCCAATTCTTATTGATTGAGACCTTGCAACCATGCAAATCATCTCAGCAGCCTGACACCCTTGTTAAGACCCTTGCAACACATGACCTTTACTAAACGCAAAAAAATAAAAAAATAAAATATAAAAACGCAAAAAAAAAAAACGCAAAAAAAAAAAAAAACGCAAAAAAAACCCGCTAAAAAATAAATAAAAAACCTTTGCCACCGTGCAATCTCAGCCCCTCGGCAACCTGACACCTGTTGAGACCGTTGCAACCACGCAAAATCGTCTCAGCAGCCTGCCACCCTTGTTGAGACCCTTGCAAACGCAATATCGTCTCAGCAGCCCCACACTGATTGAGATCCGTGAAACCACGCAAAATCATCTCAGCAGCCTGACACCCTTGTTAAGACCCTTGCAACACATGACCTTTACAAAACGCAAAATAAAAAAAAAATGAATAAATATAAAAACGCAAAAAATAAATTTAAAAAACGCAAAATAAAAAACGCAAAAAAAAAAAAAACCTTTGCCATCACGCAATCTCAGCCCCTCGGCAACCTGACAGCTGTTGATACCGTTGCAACCACGCAAAATCGTCTCAGCAGCCTGACACCCTTGTTGAGACCCTTGCAAACGCAATATCGTCTCAGCAGCCCCACACTGATTGAGATCCGTGAAACCACGCAAAATCATCTCAGCAGCCTGACACCCTTGTTGAGACCCTTTCAAATGCAATATCGTCTCAGCAGCCCTCACACTCATTGACATCCTTGCAACCACTCGTATATCGTCTCAGCAGCCTGACACCCTTAAGACCCTTGCAACACATGACCCTTACAAAAGGCAAAAAAAATATATATATATATAAAAAAAACGCAAAAAAAATAAAAAAACGCAAAAAAAAAAAAAAATGCAAAATTAAATATTAAAGTGCAAAAAATAAATAAAAAACTTTGCCACCACACAATCTCGGCCCAGCAACCTGACACCTGTTTAGACCATTGCAACCACGCAAAATCATCTCAGCAGCCTGACACCCTTGTTGAGACCCTTTCAAATGCAATATCGTCTCAGCAGCCCTCACACTCATTGACATCCTTGCAACCACTCGTATATCGTCTCAGCAGCCTGACACCCTTAAGACCCTTGCAACACATGACCCTTACAAAAGGCAAAAAAAAATATATATATATATAAAAAAACGCAAAAAAAAAAAAAAATGCAAAATTAAATATTAAAGTGCAAAAAATAAATAAAAAACTTTGCCACCACACAATCTTGGCCCAGCAACCTGACACCTGTTTAGACCATTGCAACCACGCAAAATCGTCTCAGCAGCCTGACACCCTTGTTGAGACCCTTGCAAATGCAATACCGTCTCAGCAGACCCACACTCATCGAGACCCTTGAAACCACACAAAATCATCTCAGCAGCTTGACACCCTTGACGCAAAGGAAAAATATATATATATAAAAAAAAAAAACGTTGCCACCACGCAATCTCGGCCCAGCAACCTGACACCTGTTGAGACCATTGCAACCACGCAAAATCATCTCAGCAGCCCTACATTCATCAAGGCCCTTGCAACCACGCAAAACCGTCTCAGCAGCTTGACACCCTTGTTGAGATCCTTGCAAACGCAATACCATCTCAGCAGCCCCACATTCATTAGGGCCTTGCAACCAAGCAATACCGTCTCAGCAGCCTCACACCATTGTTGAGACCCTTGCAAACGCAATACCGTCTCAGCAGCCCCACATTCATCAAGGCCCTTGCAACCACGCAATACGGTCTCGGCAGCCTCACACCATTGTTGAGACCCTTGCAAACGCAATACCGTCTCAGCAGCCCCACACTCATCGAGAGCCTTGCAACCACGCAATACCGTCTCGAGCAACCTCCCACTCATCAAAGACCTTTGTGACCACGCAGTCTCACCCCAGCAACATGGCATTCATTGAGACCCTTGCAGCCAGAAAAATGGGTGTTTTTCAGCCGCCCCTGATCTCTCCTCTATGTTATCTTACCAGTACGTCTACACAGGATCCCCAATCACTCCTCTATGTTATATTATCAGTACATGTACACAGGATCATTTATAGTCATTTCTAGGCAGTTGAGTTCAGAAACCTTCTCGAAAAAAAAAAAAAATGGGTTCAGACGGATGTTCAAAGGCATTCAAAACGCCGATGCCTGTAACAGCTTGTAAACACAGCCAGATGTGGTAACTCATGTTTACCAGCGTTTCATTTACAGTCGTTTTTATAAAAATAAAAATAAAGGGGGGGAATATTGTCTCAGCAACTTGACACTCATTTGAGACCCTTGCAAAATGTAATATCATCTCAGCTACCTCACACTCGTCTAGACCTTTGCAACCACACAATCTCGTCTCAGCAACCCAACGCCCGTTCAGACCTTTGCAGCCATACAAAGTCGTCTTAGCAAACTGACACTCATTTGACACCATTGCAAATGCAATATCATCTCAGCAACCTGACACCCGTTCAGACCTTTGCAGCCATACATAGTCATCTCAGCAGCCCGACACTCACTTGAGACCATTGCAAACGCAACATCGTCTCAGCAACCCCTCACTTGTTGAGACCCGTGCAACCACACAATGTCATCTCAAAACAAACCTCATAATCATCGAGACCTTTGCAA
The DNA here is from genome assembly GCA_029574335.1 of Rana kukunoris. Taxonomy (NCBI): domain Eukaryota; kingdom Metazoa; phylum Chordata; class Amphibia; order Anura; family Ranidae; genus Rana; species Rana kukunoris. The sequence goes on from CM056049.1 coordinate 332,502,186, forward strand.
CCACGCAATATCGTCTCAGCAAACCAGACTGAGACCCTTGCAACCACACAATATTGTTTGCAGCAGTATAAAACACTTTGCAGCACGCACCTACGTGCAAACCCGAATACAAACTAAACTTGCAAACACACCTCAGTGACAATCAGCCAAACAAACACACAGTGGCACCCAGTTGGCCATTCATCTTTAGTGGCACGCGGGCCACTCATCTTTTCCCTGTCTTTTTCCATCCAGCACCAGCGAGTGCACGTTGGTCAGCGAGTGCACGTTGGTCAGCGAGTGTACGTTGGTCAGCGGGTGCACGTTGGTCAGCGAGTGCACGTTGGTCAGCGGGTGCACATTGGTCAGCGGGTGCACGTTGGTCAGCGAGGGCACGTTGGTCAGCGAGTGCACGTTGGTCAGCGAGTGCACGTATATCGTCTTGTTGAGCACCTGTGTATTGTCTTGATTTTTTCACACCAATGCAAGATCCAGTCCAAGTTCTCAAACTAGATCAAGCATCAGTAGCAGACTTAGCTATGTGGTACAAATTCCCCACCTGATAAAACAGCATTTCAATCTTCATCCCGGCAGTGTCAGCCGAGCCACCACAGGCTTTTGCGTGCATTTTTCATCCACCACTGGTTCTCCAAACCTTGGCCCCCAGAAATTCTCTTAAATTTCTGCTTCACCCAGTCTTCATCACGTCTCGTGCTGTACCCCATTGTGGCAGCTGCCCAGGTTTGGGGCCACACTTGAACTGGACAGACAGTGTTCTTCACCACAGACAATCAGGCCACAGCCGACAATTGAGGTAGATCAAGCCTCTCCCCATCACGTCATTCTTGCGCAGGTTCGCGCAGCTGTCACTCCGTCACCAGTTTAATATCTTCTGTAGTCATATTCCAGGCAAATGCAAAGTTGCAGCTGATGCTCTGTCCCATTCTAACCTTATTTGTTTTTCCAGCAAGAGCCTGGAGCTGACCCAATAACCATCCCTGTCCCACCCTGGTCATTGCTGACGATGGACTGAAGTAGCATCTCACCAACTCAACCCAGCTTATTAACCACTCCTTGGCACGCAACACACTGAAGGCCTATCACACTGCTTGGAACACTAACTGCTAATTTTTGGCCACTTGCCTCGGAGCAGCAATAGGCAACGTTAGACACGTCCTAGCCTTCATATCGTATTGCCACACGCAGCTGACCCTTTCTCACAATACTATCACGCCATATCTAGATGGCGTCCAGCATTTCCTGTCCCTGCAGGACCCCAGTAAACTGTTAGTATTCTCGAGCCCATGCAGTCAAGTCCCTCCTACAGAGCATACAGAAGCACCAACCTGTAGTCAGTGGCAAGCGCCTATCTTTCAAGAGTGCCCTTTTAGGGACATGTCTGAAATCCTTACTCGTTCCCCATTTAGGGCCTTGCCCAGCATAGTCATCCTAGCAGCCATCTACCAGGCCTTCTACGGTTCCCTACGACCTAGTGAATTTACAGTCAGTGCCTCCGGCAGTCAGACACTGCTCCGACGCCACCCGACTTGCTTTCGAACCCCTACACTCTCAGTCTGCTAACGCAACAAACCAGCCCCGGGGGTTGACATCAACCTGTTTCAGACTAACAATGTCTGACGCCCAGTGACGGTGCTTGACCGACTACTGCTCCATCTACCCAGCCAATCTGATTGTAGCTCGTTGCTACCCTTTCTAAACCAGCTCCCTGAGTGGCAGTTTGTCAAGCATGTCAGAATCCTAAGCAACTTGGGCTTCAAATCCCAGTCTGTTCTCAGGACATTCTTTCCAAATTAGAGCAGCCTCAACTGCCTCCCAACAGGGAGTACCAGACCACGTAATCAAGATACCAGGCTGATGGGAAGTCTCCTTGTTTTGCCACATACATCCCAAATCCTCAGGAAGGAATGGCACAAGCCTTTACCAAGCTGGCTCAATAAATACAAGAAATCAATATAAGCTATTTCCCTATCTGAGTCTTTTGCCCCCTTTTCTTGGCATACTGACCAGACCACCAAGGCACACTTCAGGTCTATTTATGTTGTAAGTCTTGTCGCGTGTTTATGTGATCCACATCACTCTCAGTCAGAGGGCCACGACCATAAATAAGAAGACCAGTATGGTGGCCTGAGTTTATGGGAGGAGCCCGGAGGGTATTTAAGCAGCCCACTCACACATGCTCTTTGTCGGTTCAGTGTGCAGTACTACACGTCACTGGGCCGACTCTTCCCAGCTCACCTCATGTCCGTGAGTCTGCGCATTCAATCGCATTCGACACCCTCCCGCCCTTCCCTTTTTCAGGGCACTTCTCAGCATATCCTTCTTCAATTAACTACCCATTACTTACTTTGGGTATGCCCCCTTTTCTTGGCATACTGACCAGACCACCAAGGCACACTTCAGGTCTATTTATGTTGTAAGTCTTGTCGCGTGTTTATGTGATCCACATCACTCTCAGTCAGAGGGCCACGACCATAAACTGTATTTGCTGCCGTATAAGACTACCTTTTACACTTAAAACAAATGGCCAAAAAGCAGGGGTCAGCTTATACGCCGGGTCAGCTGCTCGGATGCCTGCTGGATGTGATTTAAAACTGTATGTAGCTTTGGCTACTTACAGTATATACCGCTTAGCCAATCCTGGTGAGCGATGTATTAAAATGAATACAGAGCCTGCTTGGATTGGAGTAACAACCTCTGCCAATCTGAGCAGGCTACATAGAGTAGCCTGCTCGGATTGGCTTTGAGAGTCAGAGAGGCGTGGACTGATGATGTAACAGTCTCTGCCAATCCAAGCAGGCTTTGTATTCATTAATAGAATACATTGCTCGCCGTGATTGGCTTCAGCAAGAAGGAAGAAGAATATGGCTCCAGAAGGAAGAAATATGAAACGTCGGAAGCCACGGAAGGGGGGTCGTCTTATACGTTGAGTACAGGCAAAAAATCTTAAAAAACCTGTAAAATTAGGGGGTCGTCTTACACGCCCGGTCGCCTTATACACCGGCAAATATGGGTATTCTTTTTTTTTTCTCCTTTTCCTTTTTGATCAACCCTAGGAAAGCACCACCCTTGGCATAAGCACATTGTATGGAGTTTAGTATTATTTGACTGAACTTGAACTTCCAAATGTCAATTATTATTTTTTTCCTTGGAAAAAATATGTTTTTTCATTAACTTAAGGATTTCCATCCATACACATTTTTGAGTATGACTAATGAATGATGATAACAGAGACCATAACTGAAATACCATGACTTTATTTCACTTACTAAAATAATTGAATAAAATCAATGCTTTTGTACAAGTCATAAACCAGAAAATGTTATGAACCACTACATGCATTCGTAGTGCTCGCTTTCATATGCATCGATCTTAAGGACACTAAATAGTGTAAGTAGTCTAGTACTATTAATGATATTTAATAGCAGTCATGCACTCAATTAACCATAAATTCTGGCATACTCTTTGGTCATGTGCCATATCATCTACTTGTACTGAAAAGCAAGGAAACATGGAACAGTGATTAAATGGCTCATGGTTCATTGAAAACGAAGAAAGGGCTCATGAAAAACATGACTTTTCTGACAAAACTGACAGGAAAGCTGTTTGAAAAGTCCCAATTAGACTGTGCTCTTTTTGATGGTGTCATGCAGCCACAGCATTCCTAAATGTTCTTTTCTGTTATATTCAGCTTTTTTTGTGTTTCATTTTATTGAAATTATACAACACTATCCAAAATTCCATGGCCACATCATTTTTTTATTTTTTTGAATTGATGAATAGTGAATATCACTTTCAAAGTGTTAAAGCGGAATTCCGGCCACAATTTCACTTTTTAAATATAGTGATGAGCGGAATACGCCGTATTCGATTTCGCGATATTTTGCGAATATTTCGAAGAATATCGAATATTCGTGATATTTTATAAAAAAAAAAAAAAAATGCGAAATTTCGCTATTTTTTTTTTTGGGATAAAATATCACGAATATTCGATATTTACGAATATTCGCTATATTTTATGAAAAAAAAAAAAATTGCGAAATTTCGCATTGACGAAATTTCGCACTGACGAAATTTCGCATTGACGAAATTTCGCATTGGCGAAATTTCGCATTGGCGAAATTTCGCATTTTTTTTTTTTTTTTTATAAGATATCACGAAAAAAAAAAAATTGCGAAATTTCGCTAATGCGAAATTTTGCTAGTGCGAATGCGAAAGCTCCACTTTAATTATTTACCTATGAGAAGGGCAGATACAAATGAACATTTTTTCAGTTATTTAACACTGAGATATATATGTTCTATAATAATATTGTTTCATAACTGAATTGTAAAAACAAAAAAGTTCCTCAAGTGTGGACTGTTAAGGACATGTGGCCTGGTATGATTAAGAAGTGGATCACACACTCACCCTTTCTTTCTGAAAAATAAAAATGAAAACTTTTATTTTATAAATGTCAGTTTTACTGTAGTAGGTTGTATGCATCATACAGATGCACAATCTCACATGCAATTTAAAAGATATAATATCTAAATGAATTGTGCACTTTTATTTTATTATTATTATTATTTTAAGCATCATTAAAATCACTGCTCTCCACCAAGCAGATTTTTTACTTTTGCTTTGATACATGTTCCCCATAGCAGTGCCAGCCCCCACCCCAGATGTAATTTGTTTGACAGTTCCTTTCCTATTTGCCTAGAAATTTTGATTTTGCACCTGAGCTTTAGTAATGTTCAGTGATCCAATCTTCGACAGAACTCGGGTACATTTGGCTTGTTCATCATCAGTTTTCCACTGTCATCAGTTTTCCACTGTCAGAGAGAACATGTGTTTGGCCTCCTCTGTCCCAATGATTGGACTGTGCATTGTAGCAAGTTATAAGAGTGTCAAAGAGGGTTGATGTGTGTCAGAATTTTGTGAACACAACCAAAAACTGCACAGGCACCAGGATTTACATTATTGCGTCATCTCATGGCAGAATTTTAGTGATAGGTCTGCATGACACTCCAGTAAACAGTGGGTGAGTGTAACTTACACTTTAGTTTAGCCCAATTCCCTTATGGCAAGCAGGCCCATCAATGCAAGACATAAAGTTGGCCTATATGGATAGAATTTTGAGGCTGGGTTCACACTATTATGAATTGGATGCAGGTTTCCCCTCATCCATTTTGCATAGCAGGAGATTGTGACCAGATCTCTAGCCAGTTCACACATCTCCGCAGCAGCTCCAAGGTGAATTGCACAGGAGTCTTGTGCATCTTTTGGCCCATTTCAGGTCTGAATTCAGCAAAAAATTTGGTTGAAATCGGACCTAGAACAGTGAACTGGACTTCTGCTGTGAGCCGCTGAGTTCTCCCGTGTGAACCCAGCCTGAATGAAAATACTTAAGATAAATCTTGGAAAAATGTTATGAAAGTTCTCAGTACATTTGAATGTCAAAAGACTTTATTTGCTTTTAACATTTCAATTTAAATGAATGGACTTCCTGCTTGGTTGAATTTTCTTGTGACTGCAATCAAAAAATAATGTCAATTTGATCCACTACTGATTCTAAAAATTAACAAACTATCTTAGAATGTTCTTTCTTAAGAATTGTTATTCAAAATTCTACCCATCTATGGCCAGCTTTGCACATGAAACAATACACTCTGACTGTAGACTATAGCTAAAGAATCCAAAGTAGAAGATAGTAGAGGTACCTTACAGTAATGCGAAAAACAAGATGGAAGCCACTGTGAAATCCATAAATGTAAAAAAGATCAGGGCAGGCAGCAGATAGTAGAGGTACAATGCAGAAAAGGTCAGCAACGGGAATAGGCAAAGATACCAGCGTGCTTGGTCTGCAGGAGATGCATATCATAACCACAGATGCACAGGCTTATTTATGCACTTTAAAAAAGGTGCCTCCTATGCCTATCAGAGATGGGAGAGGGTGGCCAGATTAATTACCTGCAACTGATGAGGAATATGGGCAAAGTACGAGGTGACAGCCAGTAAAAACTGTCTGTCAATCAGATTTAAACCTGCCTAAGAAGCAATCAATCATGTACTGTAGAAAGCAGAAAAAGCCAACCAGCATGGGCTCAAGACAGAAAATACAATAATACTCCTCCCAAAATGACTCTGACTACAGAGAATACAAAATAAGTAAACTTTTGTGAACATTTTTACTTAGGACAGATGCAATGTTTACTTGAAAGCACTAGTAGCTTACTGATTCCTATTGCAGCTTGGCTGTAACTGCTCTTTAAATTTGTAAGTAGACCCATATCAGTGAATTCAATAAAACCAACACAGAACATTCCACCATTTCTACTTAACTTGTTTGCAAGGTTATGTCACATTTACTTTCAATTACTTCAAACAAACAGAACCTTTCAACGATTTAACAATTCTGTTATCAGCATCTTCTTAAATAGACAAGGAAATGAAGAGAGAGATGTCCCAACTAGATATATGGGAATAATGCGTGCCTCGTCTGTACATTGCACCATCTACTTAAACATTAAAAGATATAATAAGTAACATTATGACCTGCATCAAATAACATTTCCTTTGCCATTTTATTTGTCATATATTGAGCTACCTGAATGAATGGTTTGCAAAATGTACTGTCACAAAGCAAAATTCCTGTCTCAGAAATCTCAAATTCAAGAGAATTTTTCCCTATCCTACATGCTCTAATCTTGTGGCAGGACAGTAATGCTGAATTCATTCTCTAACTGATAAATACATGTGCTTCTATTGGTCAATCAACTACTGTACCATATTTATCGCGGTATAACGCGCTCCCGCGTATACCGCCCACCCCCAAAGTGCCCCCCAATCCTGTGGAAAAAAAGTTATTTTGTACTTACAGTTTTGGTGTCTTGCGCGGCGTCCATCGGCGGCCTCGTCAGGTTCGGCGTCCTTCTGCGGCTTCGGGTGTCCTTCTGCGGCGGGTCCGGTGTCCTCTTCGGCGGGTCCGGCGTCCTCTTCGGCGGGTCCGGCGTCCTCTCGGCGTCCTCGCGTCCTCCCCGCTCGTTTCCCGCGCCAAGTTTTGAATACTGCGCCAGCATATACTGAGCGCAGTACACTCGGGCAGGCTCGGCAACTTTCGCGCTCACGTCCTGTACGTCCAGGACGTCAGCGCGAGAGGAGCCGAGTCTGCCCGACTATACCCGAGTGTACTGCGCTCGGTATATGCCGGCGGAGTATTTGAAACTCGGTGCGGAAAAGCGAGGAGGACGCCACGAGGACGCCGGACCCGCCGAAGAGGACACCGGACCCGACGAAGAGGACACCCGAAGCCGCAGACGGACGACGGACCGGACGAAGAGGACACCCGAAGCCGCTGATGGACGCCGCGCAAGACACCAAAACTGTAAGTACAAAAAACTTTTTTTCCACAGGAATGGCGGCAACTTTAGGGGTGCACGCTATACGCGGGAGCGCGCTATACCCCGATAAATACGGTATTACATGTGTGTTATTTAAATAAATAAAAAAATAGCTTTGAAATTACTTCAAGTGTACCTATTGCCTAGCTGTCTTTGCTTTCAATACTTTCAGTCATTATCTTGAAACAAACATAGAGCAATCATAGTCAGAATTTCTAAATCTACTATTTGAACCACTGGATCAACATATCGACTATACAACCAGCATTTTCCAAGACAACTTCCACATTTCCTAACGAAAAGTTTATTTTTGTTTATTTTTTTTTATCTAAGTTCAGCCTAAAAAAAGGGACATGAGTTGTGTTTGTGATTAAAGTCATTGGGCCAGTTTCAGAGAGCGATTACGCCGGCGTAACAGGAGATGCGCGGCGTAAGTCTAATTGTGCGCGTGTGTTTCGATGCACGGCATCCCCAAAACGAGATACGCAAGAAATCTACTTTTTTTTGTCCAGCGTAATTTCGTTAGACAGGCGCATTCGTCCGCGCAAAACTGCGCTAGGCACACCATTGATTTGCTATTCAAATATGCTAATGAGGGAGTTACAGGGATCCACAAAAGAACGTTGGTGCAGCGCAGGCTACGCGCTGTGCGCAACAGCTAAATGTCCTGTCTAAAATTAGACCATATAAAAGCTGGTCTAAAATTACAAAATTCGTCTACATGAGCTGAGCAGTCACAACAAACTGTATGCCAACATGCCAGTGTCATCCATGCTCATAGCTATACTACTGACTTTAGATGAGCAAAGAAGCAGGAGGGCACTGAGGAGGGCACAGGATTTTTTTTGTTTCTAAATAATTTTTTTGGCTTATATAAACTTTTCAATTTAATCTAATCTAATACAATATTCTTAGCTGATACAAGCCCCTCAATCTTCACTCTTTACTCTTCACGGGAGAGGATATATCACACACGCCTAGACATCTATGGCATGGGTGATTCTGAGGTGTCTCGCATCTTCAGATTCACCCCTCATGCCATCATGGAATTAACAACAGCCCTGCAGGAGGACATCACCAGCCCAACACATGACACTACCCATGACACCCATGACAGCTACATATACAATCAGAGCCCCATCCCCACAGATTGCGAACAGAACATGTATGGGGACAGCTGGCTGGTTTGTGAGTGACATGGGGTGGCAGGCATGACTGCCCCCCCCATGATGCACACATCACAAGGGGCACATGCACTACTAACATCCTCCTGTCTTTTCCCTTCAAGGTGACTCTGCATATGCACTGGGACCCCATCTCATGACCCCATCTCATGCCAGCTCACATTATGCATCTTTGCACGTTAAACACACACATTAATCATGGCACAATGAGAATGCATGCATGCACACCACTGTGGTCCCTAGCACACACACCCCACATCCTCATCACATTGGATTGGCACCAGTCCACCATGCAGGACTTGTGAGCAGCAACGCCACGCCAAGGTTTCAATTATGTCACTGTACATTCATACACCATTCACACGGACCTGGGGATCACTTCTCCCTGGTCCTGGGGAACCCTTCTCCACCAATTGAGGGTGACACCCCTTTTCCCGCAGGAATGTCACCCCCACATTCCCAAATCATACACAAACAGAACCAAAAAAAAAAAAAATGACCAGCAAAAATAAAAAATGGCCAGCAAAAATATAATTTAAACAAAATAACAACAAAGAAAACACATTGTCAGAACATTTGGGGTTAAAAGAATACATATAAAGATCGCACATAATATATGTTTCATAATGTCCCATATACATGGATTTGATGAACTTAGCACAACCATTTTTCCCTGTTAAAGTTTAAACATAGGTTCTCAGGCATAAATAGACACTGTCTGTAGGTTGTAAATACATGCTGTGCCATATCCCGGGTCATATCTCTTTGGGTTTGACACTTATAAGATAAGAGAATTAACAGCCTGGCACAGCATGACACTAAACTGTGAGACTAAGGGGGCTTATTCACTATCCCAGTGGAATTATATATCTTAACCACTTAAGGACCGCCTACTGCACATTTACTTTGGCAGAATGGCACGGCTGGGCACATCAACGTATATATACGTTGATTTTAGTACCCAGCCGTGGGTCGCGGGCGCGTGCCCGCGGGCGCGTGCCCGCGACCCGGTCCGAAGCTCCGGGACCACGGGATTCGCGGTCCCGATCGCCGCTGCAGTGCGGCGATCCGTCCCTGGAGCGGAAGAACGGGGAGAGCCGTGTGTACACACGGCTTCCCCGTGCTTCTCTGTGGCCGTAGCATCGATCGCGTCATCCCTGTAATAGGGGGACGCGATCGATGACGTCACACCTACAGCCACACCCCCCTACAGTTGTAAACACAACACATAGGCACATATCCCCTACAGCGCCACCTGTGGTTAACTCCCAAACTGCAACTGTCATTTCCACAGTAAACAATGCAAATTTAAATGCATTTTTTGCTGTGAAAATGACAATTGTCCCAAAAATGTGTCAAAATTGTCCGAAGTGTCCGCCATATTGTCGCAGTCACGAAAAAAATTGTTGATCGCCGCTATTAGTAGTAAAAAAAAATAATTAATAAAAATGCAATAAAACTATCCCTTATTTTGTAAACGCTATAAATTTTGCGAAAACCAACCGATAAACGCTAATTGCGATTTTTTTTTTTACCAAAAATAGGTAGAAGAATACGTATCGGCCTAAACTGAGGAAAAAAAATGTTTTTTTATATATTTTTGGGGGATATTTATTATAGCAAAAAGTAAAAAATATTGCATTTTTTTTAAATTGTCGCTCTATTTTTGTTTATAGCGCAAAAAATAAAAACCGCAGAGGTGATCAAATACCACCAAAAGAAAGCTCTATTTGTGGGGAAAAAAGGACGCCAATTTTGTTTGGGAGCCACGTCGCACGACCGCGCAATTGTCAGTTAAAGCGACGCAGTGCTGAATCGCAAAAAGGGGCAAGGTCCTTTACCTGCATTTTGGTCCGGGTCTTAAGTGGTTAAATAGTATTGTGTCTTCATTATGCCATGACAATATATGTGTATTAGTAGTTCACATAGTATACTCGTATATACATAGACATTATTGGGGTCCCAGGTATAAGATCCTATATTAACTTCAAAGTAGATGCTTTGATCACATCCCAGCATTAGTTTAAAGGAACCTTCCTAGGCATGTGTGTAGATCACTACACCTTATCTCAATCATAAATTTCGGGGTCGCCGGAATGTCTAGGTTTGTTGTCATGTTGTTTGACATATAAAACAATTTATGATGCTATGCCAAGGTTCAGGTCACAGGGGGTCATAAATCCTGATTAACTCTGAATAACCCTAAAATTAGGAATTATTCCTTAGATACCACTGCCCCCTACAGGTTAATATCGGCATGGTTCAAGTTGGTCACCCACCAAAACATATTATCATGTGACATAGTCAGTCATGTGACAGGGAAATACACACCCACTTCTTTGGGAAGATAAAAGTATTACACAGGGGGGGCGTGGCCTGACGTGCAGCGTGTATGGACGTGTAACTCCGGAGCTCCGTCAAACCAGGGACACCGCGGCACGCAGCAAGACACCCTACCCTCTCCAGAATGTTTAGCAACGAGTCTCCCGGTCTACCTACTCGTCGCCATGAAGGGGAAACGCCGGATGGACCGTAAGCCCCGGCACCTCACGGACTTCTTCTCCCCGGCCGGGGGGAACACGAGACAAGATGGCGCCGAGGCCTACTTGCCTACGCAGGGCCGACCTAGAACCAACGCGGCTGGCAAAGGTAACCGACCCTCCTCCAAGCCATCCCCCACCGCAGCCTCCTCTCCGCCTCATACCCCGTCCTCCTGCAGCCCCGCCAAATCTAGACCGCGGCTGGATGGCCGTGGCTCGGGCCTAGCCGTGAGCCCTGCAGTCAGTCAGGCCTCAGAGTCTGGGGATTATACGCGGGACCTGCCGGACTCAATCGTGTCCTATCCAACGCAGAATCAGCCTGTGCTGGACACTGTACTGAGGGACATGCTCATATCCCTCAGGAGCACCTTACAGTCAGACATAGCAGCATGCATGCACCGCTTGAATAAGGACATCCAAGAAGTGGGGAGCAGAGTGACACATATGGAAACTAAAATGGGGGTATATGCCACTACAATCAATGACTTAGTTGATGCAAATGAGGATAGAGAGGCTGACCCAGAATGGATCAAGGCAAAGCTGGCTGACATCGAGGACAGGTCCAGAAGGAACAACATGAAAATAAGGGGAGTCCCTGAATCTGTTATGCAATCTGACCTTACCTCATATGCAGCTACCATGTTTAAGTCTATTCTCCCTGACCTCACTGACTTAGACGTCACAATTGATCGGATTCATCGCTTGCCAAAACCCCCTCACCTCCCAGATCAAGTGCCCAGGGACATAATTCTCCGTCTGCACTTTTTTCATGTCAAAGACAAGTTGATGTATACCATGAGAAAGAAGGACCAAATCCCTGAACAGTTCCAAAATGTTCAATTTTTTGCGGATTTATCCCAGTATACATTGCAGAAACGGAAAAACCTAATCTCAGTAACTAAAATATTTCGTAACCACAATATTTCGTAACCACAATATAATCTATCGATGGGGTTACCCTATGAAACTGTCAATTACGAAAGGCAATCGTGAATTTGTTGTGACATCATTGGAGAAAGGCCTTGACCTCCTCAGAGAATGGGGACTCCTCCCTGATACTAATGACGACCTAGTGCTGGCTAGCACTCCACAACATGTGGACCCGGGATGGAAGTCGGTTACTACCAGAAATGCTAAAACACACATGTAAACCAAAAAGGGTGGCTTATTGCTTCTTTATTGACCTTGGGTCTTCAATCCCTGAGTTCTAGGATGCCCTCACATGGCTGACTTTGACCCCCCTATGCAAGTTGCAGCTTCTTGCTGTCACCGAGGGACCCGTGCCCCTCTTATTTGTTTTGTTCTGACTGTTATGTTGAACTTTATATTTTTCCTTTTCTTTTTCTTAAGTCGCAGACGGATGCAAAACTGTGTTTTTGCTTTTTCTTCTCTCCATCTTCACTGGATGCACTCAACTGGTATCTCTCCGGATCCTTTACCGAGCTCCCTCCTTCGCCACTTGGATGGATCTTCACAAGCGGTGATACACCAATATGGCACTACAACCTGGCCTACTAACTGTGAGTACCTTCTCAGCACTATTGCTCTGCAACTTCTCCCTGAGGACACTGGCAATTTGACGAATACATACCCACACTTAGTGATCTACAAGGGGCTAAGCCCCCCAACATGTGCATGCCCCTTAGTTTTGCTACCATGCCTATTAACTTCTTGTCAATAAACGCCAAGGGGCTCAACCACCCCGTCAAGTGGAAATCTCTATGGCAGGAAGCTTTATTACATAAAAGCGATATCCTTCGTGCCCAAGAGACACATTTTCATGCTGGGGCACCTCCTAAATGCTCTCATAAGAGTTTTCCGCATGTATATACAGCTAACGCTGATTCAAAAACGAAGGGGGTCCTGATTGCGATCAGGGACACAGTTGCTTTCAAACTACACAATATAATTGCGGATCAACTAGGCAGATACCTCATTATTATCTGCGACCTGGACTCTGCTCCTTACACCATTGTAAATGCCTATTCTCCAAACAAACACCAAGTCTGCTTTTTCAACACGCTGATGACTAAGGTCTCCGCCCTACGTCAAGGTTCATTGATAATCTGTGGTGACTTCAATATCACACCTGATCCAACCATTGACTCTACGTCCCCACCTAGCCGCCATCGCCAAGTCTTACTCCCATCCATCCACAAATGGAATGTCTACGATGCCTGGCGCTGCCTTCATGCGACCTTCTTCTTTTCTTCCCCACACCGCGTATACACTCGGATTGACCTCTTTTTGGTAGACCAACAAACTTTACTCAAAACGAGCTCCGCCACCATTGCCAACATAACATGGTCTGACCATGCGTCTATCGCTCTTACCGTGGCAGGCTCTGCCACTGCCAATTCTGACCGCATATGGAGGCTTAATACTTACCTGTTACAACAAAAAGCAGTGAGAGACAATCTTGAAAAGCATTTGGTTATTTTTTTTTGTGAGAATAAGGACTCGGTCCAGAGTCCCTTCATCTTATGGAACGCTCACAAAGCGTACATGAGAGGTATATGTATACAGGAAGGGGCAAGGAATAAACGGCAGAGGCAGCAGCGGGTTACTGCATTATTAGACCAAATATCTGTACTAGAGTCCCTAAATAAACAGGCGATGTCCCAACCTATCTCCACTCAACTGACCAAACTGCGATATGACCTACGCCTACTCCTCCTGGAGAACTTTGAAAAGACATCTAAAAGGCTTAAGATGCATTACTATACATCAGGAAACAAAGCAGGAAAGTTATTAGCGCGAACCCTTCGGGGACATAGATATAAACTTAAAATTCCCTATGTGATTCACCCCAAAACTAACCAAAAAGAATACCACCCCCGGCAAATTGCTAATGCTTTTAGTAGCTATTATGAATCCTTGTATAACTTAAAAAACGACCCTTTGATTGTACAACCTACATCTGATAGCATTGACCAATTCCTGCAAAAGATATCTCTACCCAAATTATCTCCGGCCCAATCTCAAGAGTTGAATCTGCCATTTACTATTGCTGAAGTTTTAGCTGTAATAGGCTCGCTCCCTACGAACAAATCACCTGGCCCGGACGGCTTTGGTGAAGAATATTACACATCGTTTCAACAATTACTCTCCCCGTTTCTGTTGCAAGTATACCAATCTGCTGCTGCCTCTGCTTCTTTTCCACCAGAAATGTTGGAAGCTGTCATAGTTGCTTTACCCAAGCCGGGGAAGGAACCCACCTCTCCTCCTAATTTCCGCCCGATCTCCTTACTAAATACTGACCTAAAAATTTACGCCAAACTGATAGCCTCACGCATGGTGGATATATTGCCATCCCTTATCCATCCAGACCGGTTTTACCAAACATAGACAAACATCAGATGCAACCCGTCGAATGATCAACATCATCCACCTAGCCCAGACACAAAGAAAGCCTTCTCTGCTCCTCTCACTGGACGCAGAGAAGGCTTTTGATCGAATCCATTGGCATTATCTGTTAAAAGTGTTGGAGGCCTTTGGATTCTCAGAAAGTATTTTGTCGGCTATACTTGCCCTATACTCTAAGCCCTCAGCTAGAGTTTTTGTTTCTGGAGCTCTTTCTACCCCCTTTACTATCACTAACGGGACCAGACAAGGCTGCCCCCTATCCCCCTTAATTTTTAACCTGTTGATGGAGCCCTTCGCCACCTATATTAGGTCCCACCCGAACATCGTAGGCTACCGCGTAGGAGATCATACACATTCTATAAGTCTTTTTGCAGACGATATCATATTGATTATGACGGAGGTGGGTTCCTCTCTGGCTGCGACACATGATGCATTGAGAACATTTAATGAGGTTTCCTATTATAAGGTTAATAATAGTAAGTCATTTATCCTCGATGCTCCTACGTGTTCACAGCTTAAGGCATCCTACCCTTACACCTGGAACGCGGAAAGCATACAATACCTAGGGGTCAAACTGACCGCTCGGGTGACTGATCTAGTGGCAGCTAATTATGACGCATTCCTAAGTGTCCTTCATAAGGCCCTGCAAGACTTGAAGTGGACAGAATCGTCTTGGTCAGGGCGTTTAGCCGCCATGAAAATGGTAGTATTACCACAACTTATTTATCTATTTCGGAGCCTTCCTATACCAGTCCCCGACAGGTTCTTCCACAAAGCACAATCCATGGTGAATAGGTTCCTGTGGCAGGGACGGAAAGCCAGATGTACCTTTCCAAAATTGATTAAAAATAAATTGGCGGGAGGGGTGGGCCATGTCCTCATTAAGGACTACTACGTAGCATCCATATTGGCCCAACTGAAACACTGGTTCCCTGGGGGGACTTCTAATAGGTGGTTGGAATTAGAATCCGCACAATGCCCCCCTGATGCCACTTGCTGTGACCTCCTACTATCTAGTAAGTTCTTAAGAACCCTTCCATTAGGATTGTCACCCACTATCCTCGCTTCTATACAAGCATGGAGAAAACTTCGGCATGAACCACTAGAGGGCGCCAATACCAAGACTATATATCATCCCATTACGAGCCTACGCTTGTTTACACCAGACTTGAAGGTCACGCATTGGCACTCATTAGGTATTGCTACAGTGGCTGACATTAGTATAGGGCCAACTATCAAATCTTTCCGATCTCTTCAGGTTGAATATAATTTGGACAATAAGGAGTATTTTACCTACATGCGTATTTCACCTATTGAACACCCATGCGGAGATGAGTACTGAAGTCCCATGGCGAGTGTTCCTTTATCTGTCCAACCCACACACCAACATCAAGGGTATTTCCCTGTTCTATAACATTCTAGGCCATAAAACTGACTTTGTTAAATCCCCTTCCATGCGAACATGGGAATCTGATCTAGGAGCCACTTACACGTTGGATCAATTGAAATGTGCCGTTGCATCCGTATACAAAGCTTCCAGAAGCGCCAACCTGTGGGAAATGTCCCAAAAGATCCTACTCAGGTGGTACATGACCCCGACCCGAATTGCTGGGTTTGACAAATCGGCTTCTCCTCTATGTTGGAGAAATTGTGGCCAGAGAGGATCCCTAATTCACATCCTGGGGCTCTGTCCTGTACTAGGAAATTACTGGATAGAGGTGTTTAACTTGATAAACCAAGTGTGTAAAACTAATATTCCTAATACAGTAGATATGGCAACCCTGTCCCTGGGGATAGATGTTATTAAGCCTACCCTTCGGAACGTGGTGACACACATACTCCTGAGTGCAAGATTGGAACTGTTGAGGCGTTTGAGGAGGGCGGTGACACCCTCCCTCCTAGACGTCATAAGGACGACCAATTTACACATCACCTATGAAACCATGTTTGAGGCCTCACAAAATGGATTAGCCGATAAATACCACATCTGGACTCCGTGGAGAGATTGGTACACTCACAACTCTCCCACGTAACCATTCCATATATGTCTGAGCAGCATCCACTCTGTCTCTTTGTCTCCCCCTCCTTCCTTTCTCCTTCTTTACCTGCCCTCTACCTGATGCACCTGCCCTTTGCTTTCTTTCTTATATATTCTCTTTTGTATCTTCCTTCTCACCCCTTGTCTCTACAGAGGTATAAATACAGAAAATTAAGACACTAGTTAACGCTGTACGCTTTAGAGTGGATTGTAACTGCAATTGTTTCGTTTTTTTTTTCCTTTGCTGGTTATGATGTGAATAGTGGCCCTGTGTGTCCAGGCGCAGCTTGTTCCCAAGAGGGGGCGCCAATACAGAGGTCCATACCGTTACCTATAAAGTTCTTTATCTATTGAATACTGCACAATTAGTCATTGCTCGTTGTATATGTTGTATTCTTACGATGAAGCTATGTGATGTACATCCTTTAGAATACATGGTTCTGCATAAATCAGATATTGTAACAGATGTGCAAGATGTCTATCACCCGTTGTTTGTATAGAGAAATGTTTGTACACTACTTTTGTTCTTAGTTTTTATTTGAGACAAAAAAAAAAAAAATTGGAGGGGCGTGGCTACCGGCCTCTAAGATGGCCGCTTAACCTGGGAGCTCCGTGACATACCGGAGATTTTCAGCCCACAACAGCGCACACAGAGGGCGTTTCGATCGTTGAAACGTCCCGTTTGTTCGTGAATCTTCACTGAACGACGCGGTGATGGGAAGGAACCGCAAAAAAACGCTACAGCCTCAAAAGATGGAAAATGTCATTCCCCTCACGGCGAGCGGGACTCCTCAACATGGCGCAGCTTCTGTGAGAGGAAATATACAGGCCACACCGCACTGCTCCATTGAAGGTATGCGACACGATGGCTCGCTCCAGAGTGACACACTGAGTGGTACTCCCTCAGGAACCCCGAGTCCCACTACCAGAAGCCCGGTTAAGTCTAAACTGAGGAGAGACTCCCCACATAGGCCAGAATGCGCCATGGAAATGACCACCCACTCTCAGGCCTCTCTTAACCCTAGGGAAAGTGAAGGGGATCCCATAGCAAATTTTCCTACAGCTGTTAAACCAATTTCTGACACAATGCTCAGGGAAATGCTGCTCTCTCTTCGCTCTTCCCTACAAGCAGATATGTACAGAGGTTTAAATGAATGTCAGAGAGAGGTACATACTCTGGGTACCAGGGTGGACACAATAGAACACAGAATGGAGAATTTTGCCTCATCACACAATGTTATGGTGGATGCACATTCCAGTCAGAAAGATGAAATTGCATGGATCAAAGACAAAATGGCGGACCTTGAGGACAGATCTAGGAGGAATAACCTCAAACTAAGGGGTGTGCCTGAGACAGTGCCTCCTAATCAGCTCCTCCAATATGCACAAACTTTATTTTCCTCAATGCTACCAGAAGCAACAGCCCAAGATCTCCTAATCGACCGCATACATAGGATCCCTAAACCGTCATTTCTCCCTGACGAAATCCCTAGAGATGTTTTACTCAGGATCCATTTTTTTCATGTGAAAGACGTTATTTTACAAACATCATGTAGACCAGGGAGCCTCCCCAACAATACGAAAATCTCAGAGTCCTGCCTGACCTTTCCAGGCATACTTTGCAACGCCGTAGAAATCTATTATCAATCACCAAAGCGTTAAGAAACCACGCAGTGCCACACAAATGGAAATACCCTGCTACCTTGGTGATTACCCATGATGGTTCTGATGTTTCAGTATCCAACCTGGAAGATGGTTTGACACTACTACGCCGTTGGGGAATAGTCCCAGATCAAACCACGGATCCACGCTCCATGAATGTCCCCCAAGGAATTCAACACGATTGGCAAGTAGTCTCCCGCAAGAAAAATAAGAAATCTACAAACGGCAGCAAAGCCCAAGTTTAACTCAAGCCCTACCTAGAACATCTCCGGTATAGAGTTGCTACACGGCAGCTCCTTTTTCCCCTGTTAGCTTAATAGCAGCTATGTCTGCGATAGGATCAGTTGATGGATCCATTTCTTAACATTATTTGGTTAACTGTTTATGCTTTTTTTGTTTCTACCTTGTTTGTTTGTTTTCATAATATGCACAGGTTTCCTCAGGACATCTCCTCCTTTGCAAGGTCCGGTACCAAACCTCTTCTTGTCACGACTGTCTTTCTGGATGCCAACGGCAACGATCCCTACCTGATATGTGAGTACCAAACCACGATTGTTAACCACACTGCTGTACCAACCTCACTATGGTGATCAAGATTTTGTCTATGAATGCTAGGGGACTAAATCACCCGGCAAAAAGATTTTCGCTATGGAAAGAGGTTCACAAATCCAACGCGGATATCCTATGTGTGCAAGAAACACACTTCCAAACGAATAAAACTCCACAATTTACTCATAGAGACTTTCCTACTATCTATACTGCTTCCAACCCGACGGCCAAAAGAGGAGGTGTCCTGATAGCGTTCAAAAATTCTATAGCTTTCAAACCTAAGGATGTCATCACTGATATTAAAGGCAGATACGTGATAATTGCTGGTGACATAAATGCTAAACCATATACCATAGTCTCACTTTACGCTCCTAACACCCACCAGTTGAGATTCATACGAAGAGTGCTTAAGAGAGCTAATTCTTTACAATATGGCAGACTATTGGTGTGCGGTGATTTTAACATTATTTCAGATCCAATGATTGACTCCTCACCTAGAAGGACAAGAGGAGTTCCAACACTTTTACCGCTTCTACACTCAGAAGAACTATTTGATGCTTGGAGATGCCTTCATTCGAATGAACGCGACTATACTTTTTTTTCAGGGAGACATGGTTCCTACTCGAGAATAGACATGTTCTTGACAGACAAGTGGCTACTGCAGGACATAGATAAAACATCAATTCATGACATGACGTGGTCTGACCACGCTGCCATCTCCTTGTCAATTGTAGAAAGAGGGGTCTCTCCCTCCTCATCCATCTGGCGCTGTAACAATAGGACTATACTAAATCCACACCACCAAAAATCCATTACCGAACACCTTAATAACTATTTCCGCCTTAATTCAGACTCTGTAAATGATCCCAATACCTTGTGGAATGCTCACAAGGCAGTTATACGAGGTATTATCATACAAATAGGGGCAATAGAAAAAAGAAAGAGATCTAAAGAAATCCAAGATGTCCTCAGTGACCTAAAGGATACTGAGAACAGTAATAAACAATCACCATCCCCTCCCTTGACCGCCAAATTGAAAGACCTTAGAGAAAAACTTTGAGAACTATTATCGCAACAATATGATAAACACTTGAGAAGGCTTAAATTTAATCATTATAACAATGCCAATAAAGCAGGCAAATACTTAGCAAATAGATTGAAAGTTATGCGCAATAAATCTAGAATAGCTTTCCTCACTGACCCACTCTCCCTACACAAGGTCACAAACCCCCAAAAAATTGCTGATTTATTTGCAAAATACTACGGCTCTCTGTATAACCTCAAAAAAGATGCTAATACTCCCCAACCTAGTATACATGAGATTCAATCCTTTCTTCATACGCTGAAACTTCCCTCTCTAACATCCCAACAATTGGAAGACCTTAACTTGCCTATCACAGCTCAGGAGATACTGAAAGTCATACACTCCCTTCCCATAGGGAAATCACCAGGTCCGATGGTTTTTCCAACGAATATTTCAAAACATTCCAAGCAGTTTTGACACCATATATGTCAACAGTCTTCAACAATTTTATATCCACCACTTCTCTTCCCCAAGAAATGTTAAGAGCCCACATAGTAACAATTCCAAAACCTGGTAAAACCCCAGACACACCCGAGAACTTAAGGCCTATTTCCCTCCTTAACTGGCGTCACTGCTGGGTTTTTTTTTTTTTTACACACTTACTGAAGATTTTTCTGTCCCCCGTGGTGGACGGCGCCAGTGCAATCTTCCTAACTCTTAGCCACGGCGCCTGCGCAAGATAGGAGCTAAGGCGCCGTATTTCTCCGAAATAGGACATACGGCGCCTCATCCCTACACTAGCGCCGGAAATGTTTGAAGGAAGATGTGACGACCAGACAGAAAAGGATGATAAAACAGGCTTAAAAAAAAAAAAAACCCAGCATGTGAGGGGGAGACAGGCCTCTATTTCCCTCCTTAACACTGACGAAGATTTATGCTACCAGATTAAAACATATCATCCCTACACTTGTTTGAAGCGTGGGCTTTGTGAGGGGGAGACAGGCCTCATACCAGGCGTGATATTATACACCATGCTGGAAAGACTCGAACGCCTTCTCTGTTGTTGTCCATTGATGCAGAGAAGGCGTTCGATCGAGTACACTGGACGTACATGGAAATGGTTCTACAGAAATTTGGTTTCCAGGGCTCTATCTTATCTGCGATATTGGCCTTATACTCTTGTCCCTCTGCTCGAGTGTACTCTTCAGGATTTCTTTCAGAGTCTTTCCCTATGACAAATGGTACACGACAGGGTTGCCCTCTATCCCTGTCAATCTTCAATCTAATAATAGAACCCCTAGCCGAAGCCATCAGGTCTAATCTAAAGATTTCGGGTTTTCAATTTGACCATGAAAATCACACCATCAGTCTTTTTGCTGATGATGTGATACTACTATTGACCAACCCTGCTGAATCTTTGCCTGAAGTTCACAATGTTTTAATGTCATTTGGAAAGGTTTCATATTACAAAGTCAATTTTACAAAATCTCTTATCCTTGACTTGGGGGTACCACCTCATATCAAGAATTGCCTACTATCCCGATTACCCTACACCTGGAGTTCGGGCTCTATCAAATACCTTGGTATCACCCTTACGAGTAGTATCTCTACGCTTATCAAAGCTAATTTCCCCTCACTGATTGAAAAAATTGAAGCCCAACTCAAAAGGATCTCTGAGAAGGAAGTATCCTGGATGGGCAGAATATCTGCTTTTAAAATGTTGATTATGCCTCAAATCCTATACTTCTTTCGTGTAATTCCATTGTGTATACCGTGCCATTACCTTAATCGCCTCACGACGTTGGGATGGAAGTATATTTGGCAAGGCAAAAGGGCACGGTGTTCACGTAACAATCTTGTGTCTCACAAAAAAGTAGGAGGAGCAGGTCTACCCGACATACATGACTATATGTGGGCAGCTCGACTCGACCAACTTAAACACTGGTTCCATGACCTAGATGTTCCACCCTGGGTGGACATAGAAAATACACTGTCACCGACAGCTAACGTGAAACTTATGTTGCTCAGCGACAAATGGTCTCCTTGGAAGCTGACCTCTTTACCCCCTACCATACAGACTTCATTAAAAGCGTGGAGACATATACTGAACCAAGACCATCAAGAATTTCAAGGTATTGACTTCCAACTACCATTACAAATACTTGAAGCCAAAATATCCAGATTGACAGTCTCTGAACTCAATTCACACGGGGTGACTGATATTTCGGAACTTTACGCGAATGATACACCCCTACATCCTTCCACAGTTGTATCCCAATTCCATCTACCTGACAGATCTTTTCACACTTGTGACAGAATTGTGCGCTTCCTCCACTCATTACCTTCCCCGACCATATCCCTCCCAAAGAGGGTGTGGAAATTTTATTCTGTCGCTCACCCTGCCTCAAAGGGTATATCACTATTCTACAATATATTTCAAGATAAGATGAAATTTTCTAAGACGACAGCAATGAAAAAATGGGAGGTAGACCTACGTACTAGATTTACAAAAGAGGATTGGACGTGTGCCTTTCAGACGATTCATAAAGCATCTCACTGTGTAAAGCACTGGGAATTGTCCATTAAATTAACCAACAGATGGTACTACACTCCACTGAGATTGGCCACATTCTATCCTGGCACTCCAGCCAACTGTTGGAGAGAATGTGGTCAAGTAGGCAACCTCATGCATATATTCTGGTATTGTCCACATGTAAGAAGCCTGTGGAATCAGGTTTTTAAACTCATTTCTTCCATCACAGGGATATTGACTCAACCAGATCCAGCGTTAGCTCTTCTCAACATACACATTGATAGATTCCCTTTCCACATGAGGACAGTAGTTACACACATTTTATTGGAAACACGTACGTCCATTCTACGGAATTGGAAATCTAAAAACACTGTGAATATTTCTGATGTAATAACAGAGGTCCACAGGAATTTCACTTTTGAAAAACTTATAGCACTTAACTCCTTGACGACCAGACATTTTGATCGGTGTTGGTCCATATGGCCCCAAAACTGATAAGGTTCTAGAATATCTGTTCCATTGAATACACGTTTTTTCTTTGTCTTAACTGCATCTATTTCTGTTTTGTTCTGTAATATACTACGTTTCATGTACATTTTGAATACTGTGCATTCCCCCATTACCCTGTGCTTTTACATTTCCCCTTTTTCTTTTCTGTTCCCCTTGAAAACTTCTACAATAAAAACTATTGATTGAAAAAAAAAAAAAACTATTGGACGATAAAAGTATTACACAGGACAATCAGAGGGGGGTCGATGGGGAAGAAGCTTGATGGGAGAGAGATGGCAGGGCTGATGGCTGGAAGTTGCTCTGATCTCTGAAGGAAGGCGGAGAGAGTGACCAAACATGTAAGGAGTTCACAGGAATCCTTCATTAGGGCTTTCCCTTCTCAAACAGGACTCTTAATTACTGGTAAGATTGAATTTTGATTATTTACCTTTTTGGTAATTCTGAGGTTTTTCACATACACTCCACTAAGACCATTTAAATATACTTGGCAAAGATAATTTGGGAGTTAATTAGGTCTAACTGCAGCATGAGATAATTGTATTCCAAATATTAGGAGACATACGCGCATTACGTTATGTCTTTAAAAAGCTAAGTGCCAACAATAGTGGTTTGAGAGTGAGGGCGTATGTGAAGATATATCCTCGCCAAATTTAACAAAAAGCTTGTGTACAATATAACATTTGTTATGTACACGTATATAATAAGTAGTAGCAAGAGATCTGTTTGATATTGAGAAGAAATAATACAATGTCAAGGTTATGTCAATAAGAACTAAAAGGTCTCAAGTTACGCCAGGATGATTTAAATAAGAGCTAGGAATATACCTTGTCATATAATGTAAATATCATCTGAACATTCAAGTGTCATTTATCTCTATTGTAGAAGCATATCATTTATTTGTTTTGATACAAATTGTACCTGATTTTAATTTTTGCACTATATCTTTAGTTAATAAATATATATATATTAAATATTCATTTGTATTACTCGTCCTCAAAATAGCACGGATAAAAGAATTTTGATATCTTGTATCGTAGGAAAAGTGTATATCTCCCAAAGCACAGATTTACATATTTCCATGAATACAATAATATTTTATAAGTTCAGAATAAACATTCTGATGGTATATGTAGGCAATGGTTCTGACAACATAAAAGACAAAAATCACTCTCAAAGACACGTCACAAACAAACAAACAAACAAACAAACAAACGCTAATAAACAACAGAACAAAAGCGCCTTGCTGTATAGGGAGGGATACAAAGGGATGTACTTTTGCAAAGGAAGTGCGTTTGTCTCTGTCTATTTATGCTGTTTGCGTAGTTCACTAATTTGCCCTAGTCCACTTCCAATTTCACTGATTGCGCCGTTCCCGAGTTGTGAGCATGCGCACAGAGGTGCTGACCATGGTCTGCTTCAAGCGCGCATGCACGAGCCGGCCGGCCCTTCATTTGCATGGGGTCACGGCTCATTTCAATGTAACACGCCCACGTCCTTCCCAATTTGTATTACTCTGCCTTGCGCCTCTGAAATAACGTTGCGCAGGCGCAAATTTCTGCGTAAAAGTGATGAGAATAGGGTGATTGCGCCGCTACATTGTGCCAGTCTAACGTAAAGGCGGTGCGCTACGCCGGTCCAATAATGTGCAGATGTACCTGAATCTGGTCCATTGTTTTTTATTTATTCCTTTTCAGTTATTAATGTTCTGTATTTTCTAAGCAATGTGTCACCTAGCTGCATTGCGGACATATGTTAATTAAGGATAATGTCTTTCTGTCTAAATGGGGGAGGGAAGTTGTCATTTTTTTTCTTTCAGATATGTTTATTTTAATATTGTGAAAAGCAATGTCATCTCAATTTACAATTTAGAATAAAAAATAAGGTTATTATTATTTTTTATTATCTGTATAGTGGCAGCATGCTCCTCAGTATTGTGCAATCAGGGAGACAAATTGGAACAAATTGAACATGCAGTGATAACAAAGCACGTACATACAAAAAGCAAGAGAATTGTGTTCACCCTTATCTGAAGGCTAGCACAAATAATAATCTCCTGGTGAATAAAAGTTTAGAAGCATTTCAAGGTTGTTTTTTGTTAGGTACTAAAGAACAAACAAAAATACAAAGTGTACAAAAAAGAGCTTTGTAGGAATAATATTTGTGACTGTGATTCATTTCCTGGTTTGGCAATGGAAAAGTTGGTGTATACATTATATATAGATAAACAGTATATATATATATGTATATATATATATATATATATATATATATATATATATTTTGTAAGGGTGGGACTCTGTGCTATGTGAAAGACTGCTGCTTTACGCCAGTTTTTGGAGAGAAAGACACATTAATTGCACAGCTGTGTGTTGGGCTTTTTAGTACTGGCCTGCATGTCTCAGAGCCCCACCCAACAGACAGGAGGACTGTGCTTGGTGTCAGGTGGACTCCTAGGCCCGGATTCACAAAGCACTTACGCCGACGTATCTCGAAATACGCCGCGTAAGTGTAAATATGCGCCGTCGTATCTGTGTGCCGTGCCCACAGAACTAAGATACGCCTAAAAACTGACTTCATCCGACCGACGTAACTTGCCTACGCCGGCGCATAGTTACGCTGGATGCATTTGGCACTCCCATTGATTTTTTATTTTTTTTTGATTTAAGTCTTTTTTATTTGAAAATAAAATAATAATACATGTACAGGTAAGTACAACTGAGCCTATAATATACAACATTACAGTACATACTATCGTGTGCCCCTTTAAACCTTGGTCATCATCATCCTTACTTCCCAGCACTACCTAAAACCTGAAACACGCACCACAAAAAAGAAAAAGGGATAAAATGAAAAGGAGGGCCACAAAGCAAAAAGCAAGGGAAAAAAAAGGGGGGGATGGAAAGGAGAGCTCCCTCCCCTCCCCGTCATCCTCCCTTTATACCTGTTCCTCTCTGTAGTGGTTGCCCTTATCACTTTATCTCTTTTTGTTTTAATACAAAAATCATAAAACTTTGAACAGTTGTAACAGTGTTACAGTTATAATACATAATACAGATGGGTCTACATGCAGATGCATACCATTGTGTATCCCCTCTTAACTTAAAATACCCTCCGGAACACTACTACATAAAGAGGAGAGGGACAAAGACAAAAAGAAAGAGGGAGAAAGGAAAGAAAAAAAAAAAACCCACACTCTGTTGTTTCAATCTTCCTACCCTCTCCCCCTTCATATTCGAGGTGTCGTCTATATTATTAGTCTTTACCCTCCTCGCCCCTCTGCCCTGGAGTCTAAAAAGGAATTCCAGGAAGTCCAAGTTCTTAGGTATCTTTCCTGTTGATGTTGTGCTGTCAATACTAATTCTTCTAATTTACAGATTTCCTTTACTTTACTTATCCACATCTCTATGGTTGTGGGGGATGGTGACTTCCACTTCTTTGTTATACATGCCTTTGCTGCATCTAATAGATGACATATACTTGTCTCCCTGTACGCTTTCTCTTGAATTTGGTTCACATGTAGAAGATAAAATTCTGGTTCTTCCGGTATCTCGTAATCTGAACAAATCTGGAGGACCCTTTTAATCTCCTGAAATTTAGTTCAAAGATCTTATCTACTTTCCCTGGTAGTTGTATGCCTAAGTATGTCAGTGCTCTATCTGTCCACTTAAACTTAAATTTTTGTTTTAGACATGTTATTGATGCTTGCGGCACATTGACTCCCATTGCTTCTGACTTATTAAAGTTTATACTTAAGTTCGAGAGAGAGCCATATTTCTCAAATTCCCTCATTAAATTCGGGATTGAGGTCAATGGTTTGGTAAGGGTAAACAACATGTCGTCTGCGAAGGCTGTGATTTTACAGTGGTTCTCCCCTATGTGTACTCCTGTAATGTTCCCATTTAAACGCAGAGTACACAGGAAGGGTTCTAAAGACAGGGCGAAGAGGAGTGGGGATAGGGGGCACCCCTGCCTTGTCCCGTTCGATATCTGGAAGGGCTCTGATAATATTCCGTTGGCCCGTACTTGGGCCGCTAGGCCTGAGTACATCGAAAATATCCATTTTATTATTTTCTCTCCAAAGCCTCCATGTTGTAGTACTGCATGCATGAAGCTCCAGTTCACCCTGTCAAAGGCCTTCTCTGCGTCTGTGTTCAGGAATACACATTGTGTCTTTTTTGTATTTACTATCTGCACCAGGTTAATGGCTTTAATGGTGTTGTCCCGCGCTTCCCGGGTGGGCACGAATCCCACTTGGTCCAAGTGTATTAGATCTGGGATGTGCTGTTGTATCCTGTTTACCAGAACCTTGGCGAAAATCTTTATGTCCGAGTTTAGCAAAGAGATCGGCCGATAACTCCCGCATAGGCCCAAATCTTTCCCCTCTTTTGGTATCACCGAAATATAGGCTAATACCATTTCTTTCGTTAGACTAGCCGATGTCCCTAATGCGTTGAATAATTTAATCATATATTTGGATAGTGAGGGGAACAAAGTTTTATAATATTGACCCGTGTAGCCATCGGGTCCTGGGGCTTTCCCCAATTTCATTGAATTTACTGCCACTTTAAGTTCCTCTTCAGTTATAGGGTCGTCTAGCCTCTCTTTATCTGATTCTGATAGTTTTGGTATTGCTGATTCCATGAGATACTGATCGATCTGTTCTTTAGTCGGGGGCTTACTTTGCATATTATAAAGAGAGCAGTAGTATTCTTAAAACTCTTTCGCTATATCATTTGGTTTAAAAACCTTCGGTTTCTTTAATGGCTTAATATATGGGATATAGTTACTCATCTTCTCCTCGCGTAATAATCTAGCGAGTCCTTTCCCGCACTTATCTCCTGACTCATATGCAAACTTTTTACATCTTTGTATTGCTGCTCTTGCCTTATAGCCAGCTCTTCCTCTACAACTGTTGATCTTATTTGTTTATGCCTACCTTCTAGCATGGCTAGTTCTTTCAATAGCCTTCCTAATTTTTCCGTGCGTTTCCTTTTTATTCTGGACCCATGTTTAATTAGCACTCCTCTGATAACCACCTTATGTGCTTCCCAGACAATTCCGGGATCGCACTCTGGGGTATCATTGGTGCTAAAATAAAACTTCAGCTCTTTGATTACGTCTTCTAGGACCTCTTTATCCTGCAACAAACTTTCATTTAGTCTCCACTCCACTCCCATTGATTTTCAATGCAAATGAGGGAGATACGCCGATTCACAAACGTACTTGCGCCCGGCGCATATTTTAAGCGATTTGCGTAAGGTTTACGTCTGGCGTGAAGTTATTCCCCATATTGGAGGCGCAACTCATGCAAAGGTATAGATCAGGGAACGAACGCCATCAAATTTTACTTTGGTTACGTAGTACGTGAATAGGGCTGGGCGTAGGTTACGTTTTGCGTCGTAGGCAGTGATTCAACGTATTTTAGCCAGTTGTTTCCACGTGATTGTGAGCATGCGCACTGGGATATGTCCAAGGTACGACGCATGCGCAGTTCATTTTAAGTACTTGTCTGAAGCTCAGCCCATCATTTGCATGGGGTCACGCTTCATTAAAATGTATCATGCCCACTTCCAGCCCACTTCCGCTGCCTTACGCCGACGAATATACGCTACGCCGGCGCAACGTTGGGAGCATTTGCTTTGTGAATTCCATGTGTCCCTCTCTGTGTTGCACTGGCATAGCGTAAAGAAGATACGCTACGGCGGCATAAAGATGCACCGATGTATGTGAATTTGGGCCCTAATCTCTGAGAGGAGTCAGAGATTATATTTAATATATATACTGTATATTGTACAAGACGCTAGAAATGAGTCTGGGATGAGAGAAATTACATCACAGTGGCACAGTGGAGCGAGAGTGCCTGGCCATTAGGTGGGCTCTGGACTCACTATGTTATTTATACATTTTTTTGCAAGGAATTTTCATCTGATGTTGGACCATGCCCCACTGATCTGGAGGACACATAACAAACACAAGAATGCCAGGGTAATCAGATGATTTCTGGTATTACAAGAGCTCAAATTCATGGTAGAACACTTATGGGAAAAGTCACACTAGAATGCATATGCCTTCTCTAGGGTAAACTGTAGGGTGGCCCACCGTGCATCTAAAACCTCTGCATCAAGGCAGAGGGGGGTATATTTACATAGAATGAAAGTGTGCTGTGCTGGCGGTGTAACATCCAGGGACATGTGCATGCTCAGTGTGCCCTGCCAGTGGAACCCATGGACCGCAGGGCTGTATAGAGGATGTCCTGCTTTGCCTAGAGGGTCTGTGCTGCCCACTTGAATCTGATGGAAGTGCAGTTTGAATGTGACCTCTGGGTGAGCCAACTCCACACATGCGTGCTACTAGACTCTGGTAGTATGGTGACTCGGTTCCATACTGAAAGTGGGCCCCCTAACATAAACCCAGAGGGTGTTGTGTATACACAGGGATGCTAAGAACAACCAGCTGGTGCCAGAGCCAATCATTACTGCTTGTGGCATGGTTACCCAGGAGGTTGGGGGGTACATACATGACATTATACTGGGGTGGGACTGTCCTCTTTGTTAAACTGTTGGACTGTGGAGGACTGTCTAAACAGTGTGACCGAAGTGCTCCTATTGAAGGGCTGGACAGTGCAACTCTAGAAAGTGCTGATGAGGGTGTGTCAGTGGAAGTTGGTCTTCATACTAGGGAGACCCCTGAGGGGAGGGAATACCCTCTTGTGCAGGTCATGGTTAATGAGAATATAGAGGAAACCTCCCAATACAGGTTATGTCTAAGGAGGACAAAGGTAATGTTACAGTGGTTAATGTAGTATCACAAGTGCCCAAGGCAGTAAAACGGTTTCTACATGTTGTGATCAATAATGATTTGCTATGCCAAGTCACCAATGTCCCAGATGAGGTGGTTGACCAGGTATCGATCCCCCAGCCTTTTAAACACATGGTGCTCAATTTGGCTCACAGT
This sequence comes from Rana kukunoris, assembly GCA_029574335.1. NCBI lineage: Eukaryota > Metazoa > Chordata > Amphibia > Anura > Ranidae > Rana > Rana kukunoris. The sequence continues at coordinate 332,531,925 of CM056049.1, forward strand.
GATGCATTGGGCGATCACCAGGGGGCTGAAAGAACAGATGCATGGATGACAAATCAGTTCTAAAGGCCTGGAGTTACTGCTAAGGTAAAAAAAAATATATTGTAGTTCATGTCCCACTTAGCAGCTAACTACTCCAGTTTCGAATGTTAGGAACCCCTTGGTGCCTCTACCCATTATAAGGTACAATTTGAGTCGATTGCAATGGATCTGACAAGCCTCTTAGTAAAATTGTCTCAGGTACACTAATGCATCCTAGTGGTACTTCTTTATGCCACAATGTGTCCAGAGGCAGTCCATTTGAGGAGAGCTTCAAAGCAATTGTTCAGGATACATTCAATATATTCTCAAGGATGGAGTTCTGTAAGAAAATCTTGCTGGACCAAGGCACTCCATTCATGACAAAGATGATATCAGACCTACTAGCCACATAGAAAGGCACACAATCCAAGGAGCACCTTGCATAAATTGCACATCTAATTTCATGACTACCTATCATAATTATGGAGGCCCTGAAGCACCAGGACAGTGGAAACACTCACAAAATGACCACATTTTCTAAGAGCCATAAAACATTTTTTTTTATGTGCCATTCTTTTCACACATTTTTGTAAAATGTGGAATACAATTAAAAATTTATTTTACACAAAGTTGTCAATTTATAACATATTTCTAACACACCATATAAACATATTTAGAACTACAGCCCAAAACACATTCTACTACTCCTCTCAAATATGGCAATACCACATGTGCCACATGTTTTTTCACAGTCTAATCACATAGAGGAGCACAAAATCCAAGGACCACCTTAAGGCCGCGTACACACGATCAAATTTATCTGCTGAAACTGGTCCGACGGACCGTTTCAGCAGACATCTCCGATCGTGTGTACGGGCTAGCGGACATGTTTTCCCAGCGGACAAATTTCAAAGCATGTCCGTCGGATATGTCCACTGGTTGGTACACTAACCAGCGGACAGAAATCTCCGTGCATGCGTCGAATGGATTCGACGCATGTGTGGAAGTATTTTACTTCCTGGAGTGGTGACGTGGCGGCGTCAACGTCACCGCCACGTCACCGCGTCCTCAGCCTGAGGGGATTTTCGTCCGATGGTGTGTACACGCCATCGGACCAAAATCCGATGAGACATGTCCTCTGGAAACGGTCCGTCGGACATGTTTGAGCGGACATGTCTCATCGTGTGTACGCGGCCTAAGGCTTTCTGGAGGCATACATTACTCATCTAATATCCTGACTATCAATCACATTTTTGGAGGCCTTGGAACATCATAACAGTAAAAACAACCAAAGAAATTACCAAATTTTTGAGAATAAATACCAAAAAGGTATTTTTTTTTCAATTTCTTTATTTTTGTTTTTCAAAGGTTTTTCCCTACATATACATAACATAGAAAGGTAATATTGTTCTCAAAATCAGAGTTACAATTACAAATAAGCGAACTTAATACAATTTCTCTTTCCGTTCCAACAGAATCTTAAATTTATATTAACTCATAATAGGGTAGGGGGGACTCCATAGGGGAGGGTTCTGTATCAGTCATCCACAGAATATTGTTTATTAGTGTTAGACACTTCCCCTGGCCTTCCACATTATCTTAGCCCTCTCCCTATTCCTCCTACCCCCCTTAATACCTCAAGATCCTTATTTGCTTATTCTTCCCAAATTCCCCTCCCCCACCCCCAGAAAAAAAAAAATCTTATACAAAGTAATATAATTAACACAAATCTTTTCCCCCTACTCCTCCTCCCCTATTCCAACACCTCCCTCTGTCTGTATCCAGTTATTCCATAATGTCCAGTTTTTACAATATATTTCTCTTTTTCCCCTACTTGTCCAGATCAGGTCTTCCATTCTGTTCAGTTCTTCCACTTTTTTCATCCACATACTCAGAGTAGGTGGTTGTATTTTTTTCCATTTAAGCGGTATGCATGCTTTGGCAGCATTCAACAGATGGTGTATCAATGAATTCCCATTTGCTCCCCGAGAGGTGTCTGGCAGATGCAGTAAGAGGAATGCTGGATCTTCTGATATAATTGTCCCACACATTTTTTGGATTGTCTTTCTGACCCCCCCCCCCCCAGAACCCCCTGATTCCGGGGCAGGTCCAGAAGATATGAAACATCGTGCCCTCCTCTGCCCTACATCTCCAACATTCACTTTTTATGTTTGGATAGTATCTGTGTATTTTTTCTGGGGTTCTGTACCATTGAGCCATTATTTTATAATTACTTTCTTGCATTTTAGTACATGTTGCTGTCCTAAATACAGCTTGTATCATTTTAGTTTTTTGTTTTTCCTCAAAAGTCCTTCCTAGGTCTTTTTCCCATTTCTGAAAAAAGGGCAACTGGTGGTTTTCTGGTGGGCTACTCAGCAACGCATACATTTTAGATACTGTGTGTGTAATTGGTTCTTTTCCCATACAGTGTTTCTCAAATGGTGTCATCTCTTGTTCCCAATGGCAAGGCTTTATTTAAGTATTCAAAAAATATGTTAATTGTGCTGCTTGCCAAAATTCTAGCTGATAGGGTCCATTTTTACCCATCAATTCTTGTATTGTTGGCCAGTTGCTCTGAGTTCTGAAATGTGAGATCTGATATATCCCTCTCTCAATTAACGCCTTAAAATGTCCTACCTGTATGCCTGGTATATATCTAGGATTCCCCAGTATTGGTGTCAATGGGGAGTTATGCATCGATATGTGTTTCTTTACAAATAAGCCATGGCAGATTCGTAAAGTGGTGCCAATTGTTGGTGTTTTCTTAATATCACCTGCTACTTCTTTATAGGAAAGGTATTTTCTAACAGGCATGCTGAGTCTCTTGAAATCTTATTTTGTTTTTGCCACATGCTTTTGGAAAATGCAGAAAGAAAATTAAACTTCTTTTTTTTTTTCACAAAGTTGTCAGATAGTTGTAAAATATTTCTCTCACGCAGCTTAAGCACACTTAGCATTTCAACCAAAACACATTCTACTACTTCTTCTGAGTATGAGGATACCACATGTCTGATACTTTTTTCGCTGTGTGGAATAATTATGTACTGGACATTGTATCTTGTGTATCATAAAAAACAACCAACACTGCATGGAAAACAATGTACTGTAATGGTCATGTGTGTATGGGTGGTCAGGGATAATAACTTAGTGCCGTCCTCATTCTTATAAGCCAAACAAGTCTAGCCTACTGGTACATGGTCTCCCCCAGGAATGCCATGTTCACTGGCCAGGAAGTTTAGGAGGCTAAAGAAAACAAAGAGCAAAAGAATTCCTGTGGTTCCAGGAGTGCATTTGTCCAGCGTTCCTGTGGTTGGGGTGGTAAAACTCTTTGGTTAAGCCACATTTGTACCACCTCTCAGCTACTCCTTCTTTAGCTGGTTTAGCGACTGGGACTGTAGATATGCCTAGGCAAAAAAATGTCTAGAGCACTGCTTGTGTGAAAGAGCCCTCAATTGTTTTTTTTTTTTTTTTTATATCATTTTTATTATACTGTTCTTATCTATTATCAGACACTGTATTCTGTAATGGCATGTACAGTACCATGCGATCAGCTGTGAAAGGACATATCTCAGCATTGCAGCCTATGTTTACATTGTGATCACTGTGATTGGTCACAGTGATCACATGGTACACTGCCAATCACAGTGGCTCTGTACCCTGATCTGTGATATGCTGTGTCCAGTGGACATAGAGATCACAGATTGTGCTGCTGCGTAGCCCCAAGGCCACACATGAGTGCTCAAGGGGGAAACTGTATGTTTCCCCATATTTAGGTTGTTGATACAGCCACACTGATGCACAAAAATGCATAAACGCTTGCTTGTAGCATATCCTAAACATTATGGGCCAGATTCATGAAAGGTTACGCTGGCGGATCGAGTGATCCGCCAGCGTAACAGTGGCTTTGAGCCGGCGTTTCTGTTTTCTGTAACCAGAAAACAAGAAACGCCGGGTTGAAGTTCCGATGCGAGCAGCGTAACTGAGTTTCGCCATCGCATCGTTACTTCAACTTAAAAATGGCGCCGGGGGCGTTCCCGCCGATTTACGCTCAAAAAATATGTTAATGAGCGGAAATCGGCAATTCACGATCGAAATCCGGCGCGACGCAGTGACGTTACGACGTTTCCGGACGGATACGCGGCGCATAGATATACCTACATGGGGCTGGAGTATCCTATGTTAGGTATAGGCGTCGTCATCGCGTCGGGAAAAAAAAAAAAAACGTCGCTTGCGTAAAACGGTCATGAATGGGAATGTGACGTCATTGACGTTCATTCACAGATTTTGGAGCATGCGCACGGGGATGTTTTGACACTCGACGCATGCGCAGTACGTCGGCGGCGGGATCGCGCGTAGTTAGCATACTACACGCCCCGTACCCGCGACATTTGAATTCCGCCGGCTCATTTGCGATGCGCTGCCGCAACTTTAGGAGCAAGTGCTTCGTGAATGACAGCACTTGCTCCTAAAAATTCGGCAGCGCAACGCAAATCAGAAGCGTTACTCCAGAGCAAAGATGCTCTGGAATACGTGAATCTGGCCCTATATGTAGTAAAGGAAGGATGCAAACAACATCTCTGTCCAAACGTTGAGGGAGACAACCCATTCATCAAAAAAGGCTAGGTAATATGGAGCGCCCATCAAGAGCAAAATGCAATGGTTCAATAAAGAGCAACTCATGCTTAGCACACCTTTAGTGAGAGTTTTGAGGATATTATAAAGATTGTGCCCAGATATCTTCCTATTCTTTTTGAGGAACAGATCTGTGCAGATCTCCTTAGAGATGGTGTTAATTTTGTTTTGAGATGGCCCCCACACTTGGCAATTCCCTTTCACCTATTTTTTTCAATCCCGGTGCTATTAGGTCTACCACATGGTTGCACTTTAAGTGCAACTGAGGTTGTAGGGTGGGTGGCTGTCCCTGCTGCAAACATGTCAGAAAAGGTGATGTGGTACATTCCTATTTGAGAAAGAACACAGGATACAATTGTTTTATGATTGCAACACCAGGTATGTGGTATACATTATATTATCACATGCAAATTGTGTAACATACAGTATATAGGAAGCACAACTAGACGACTCAGGGACAGATTCCAGGAGCATCTATACAGCATTAAGAAAAAACAATCTACCGATGTTGCTCGACGATTTAATCAATATCATGATGGGGATATCTCTGTGGTGGGGGTACAGGTCATAGAGAAGATTAATACACCAAAGAGAGTGGGAGATGTCTTTAAACTTCTCTGAAAAAAAAGATGTTTTGGGGATTTTTCAACTCAAGATATGTATACCTTATGGTTTAAATTTTGAATGGGACATAACACATTTTTCTGATTAGATTTTTTTATTATTGTGCATTTATTTGCATCTCCCATTTATAACCTCTCAATATTTATTAGCATTATAATATATAAGCCTCTGATCTTTTTTTTCATCTTGCTACACGACCCAATTAGTTTCGCACCAGAAGATCTCTAAAAATTTCTACTGAACATGTGCGAACTCTATGAACCACACCGTCAAACAGCAGAATGGCTCCCCTGTACAAATCGCCGTAGCTGTACAGCATTCGCTTTAAAGGGGTATAGGGGTGTGCGCACGCCGCCGGAGTTTCAGGCACCCACCGCGACACTGAGGAGCCGATGTCCACCGAGACCCCACAATCACTAGTGACAGTAAATGACATTTATAAAGGAAAATTTGTCATTGAATGTAATGTAATTGTAATGTATTGCCGGGTCCTGCAATATAGATGAAAAAAGTGAAAAAACCTAGGTGACCTAGGAGACGGGGTAACCCCGCCCCTTCTGACATGTCAAATACATCAGAAGCAGGCAGGGTTATCTGATTATGTCAACGAGTGTCCCCGCCTATGCCTATATAAGAGCTGTCAAAGCGAAGAGAGAGCAGTAGGCGGGGAGGCTTTCCATGGAGGCAAAGTGTTTTAAAGTTTTGCTATTTTTTGGGATCATTGGTCGGCATGACTAATGGGGGATTTACATTGCGGGACACTATTTTTTTCTTTCTTTTTTTAACCACTAGTCGACCAGCCACTATCAATCTACTGTGGCAGGTCGGCTCTTTCCCGCAAATTGCTGTAGCTGTACGTCGGCCCTTTAAACAGCTAGAGTACCCCCCTTTTTCTCTCCCTTTACTTGCCCTACCCTTCCCCTTCTCGAATTCTGTTAATGTTATAATATACAGCTAGTTTCTGACGTAATTACTTTTCAGTGTGTACAACTTAAATATGTGCCATTTCTGTATTGTATTTCTTACTCCTGTTCCGCAGGTTTACCTGTACTTTTGGAAAATCAATAAAAACTATTTGAAATATAAACAGCTAGAGCACGGCGGGGGAGCCAATGCGCATGGCAAGGTTAGAAGCCCAATCGGCTTTCAACTTCAGATTGTTCAGTAAACTTTTGATAAAAATACCTTAGAAGCTGATTGTTTTCTATGCAGAGCTGCACAATATTTTGCACTCTTCGGTAAATCAACCCCAGTATGTGTTGTAGTGCAGCAGCTGTAAAAACAAAATTGTAAACAAGGTTTACACCAAGATTAGATGACTTGTGTGTCTTACAATAGTCCTGGTTGTGACAATGTTCACCTAAGTCCACAAAATATGCATGGCTTCTCCAGTGGGTTATGGTAGCATTATTCATATAATAAATAAGTGTGCTCCTCTACTAGTGTTTAATGCATTTGTCATTTGTTTTAAAAGGTCACAATTAATAATATGACAAAGCCAACATTGATGCAGGAAAAGGCTGGTAGGAAGTCTTCTCTGATCAGTGGATATTCTCTAGAGTCGTTTCCAAAATATAAAGACAGTTTTAGATTAGATATTGTGTTCTTTAAAAATGGGGAACCAAAACACAGCATACAACACGAAAATGTATTTAGATCCCACCATTAATCATCAATGGCAACAATCTAAAAAGGCCACTTTGGAAGCTCTACGGGGAACCCTGCTCTGTTTGTCATGTGATGGTAAGTGTGACCGTCCTAGCCACTGTGCTTAATATTGCCTCTATGTCCTATTGGAAATTTTCACTAAAACAACTATAGCATTTGACATTGAAAAGGTTGCTCCTAACAAATCCTCTGTGGCTTTAGAGCTAAAAGCATGTTGTAAAACATTGGAAGATTTAGAGAAGCAAAATGTTCAAGATAAAGGTTACAGATCATCATATATCAGTCTATAAAATGTTTAGAGACAACTATACAAACACATTTCAGGTATTTGATATGGAATTCTGCCAAAGCTGTTGGCAAAAACAGCCATACACCTTTAATTGCAGAGAGCATTCAAAATACTAAGTGGATACATCAATGTAGTATTGCTCACCTATAGTGCATATACATGTTAGTTTGTGATATTGTAATAAAGTTTTTTTTTTTTTTAAATAAAGTAAACGCACTGTCCCAGCACTGTCTGTACCCAATGGACACTAGCCCACAAACTGCTCATTTTAGCATGCTTGCTAGTGGAGAAAGGGCCCATAGAATAAACACTAAAACAATCAAAATACAAACTTTAGATTAATTCCGATGCTACTTTTTGTTTTGGGTTTGGCAACAGGTTATTTAAACCCAAACTCTGGCTAAATGCCAAAATGGAAAAACATTAGCAGATTCATTACTCTAAAATACAAGCCTAATGCCGCGTGCACACAACCGTTTTTCTGCATGAAAAAAAAAGTTGTTTTTCAGCATGTCCTAAAAATGTTGTTTTTCCAACTTCATCATTAAAAACGAAAGCGCCTCCATTACTCTGCAACCCTGCTTTCACGCCTGGCATCCCCACGGCGGACCGGACGCCCAAATCTGAAGCCCTAAAGACACGCGCAGCGCAATTCTTCCCCAATGGCGCCCTTCTCCCATATCCGGAGATGGCAGCTGCCTTTCCGCATTTGAAGCTGTCCATTTTCAAATTCCTACAACTGAAACACTTTTTCGACAGTGCCCGGTCACCCTCTTTATGGTATAGGGAACTTACACCTTTAGAGCAAATTTGTGCATCCAAGGAACATCAGCGACATCTGATCTCCTCCCTTTACTCACTACTGATCTCGACTGTGACCCCTATCGCTACTACCTGCAATGCCTGGCATACAGACTTGTCCCTCGACCTGACAGACAAAGATTGGGAACACACACATAAGGGCTCAATCAATGTCTCCGCACAAGAGAATAGATATAAACTAGGTGCACGATGGTACAGGACCCCGGATAGGCTGCACAAAATCTTCTCGTCGGTCTCGCCAGGGGTCCAGGCTCCCTCCTCCACATCTGGTGGGAATGTCCCACCCTGCAACCGTTCTGGAAGGAGATACACGAACAAATTGTACATATCACCACCCACCAAATTGAATTTTCCCCAGCTCAATACCTGCTACACCACTCTGTTCTACCACGATCACAATATCGCCGATCTCTACCCTTACACCTGATAAACACAGCCACTCAATGCATTCCTTTGCGTTGGAGATCTACGACCCCACCCACGATTAAGGACTGGCACGCCCGAGTCAAAAAGGTTGAAGAACTAGAACAACTCATTCACCAATCCAAAGATACTCATGATAAGTTCAGATTTACATGGGCCTGTTGGACTCACTATAGAGAGTCGCTTGACCGTCTGCCCCCTTCCACCCCTTCCGTGCTCCATACCGCAACGGACAAGCCCTCAATCGTGGTTCGATGACTCCCCCTTAGGTCGACTTTCCCCCCCTTTTTTTTTCTTCTTCCCCGCTTCTTTCTTCCCCCTTTTCGGTACGATACATCGATGCACGCATCCGTCCAAGTGATACCCTTACCTTGACAAAACCAGTCTACCACTGACGGCAACTGACTTGTTATCTGTGGGACGTGCCCAGTCTCAATCCCACTTACGATAGCGGCAACATAGACTGACCCTATTCTGACCCATCCGCTCTGAGATTTCGGAGTTGTGTCCCTCACCCCTCCCCGTCCACAGAATGATCCCGATGGGGGTGGATGGGTGAGAGGGGGGCCTTCATCTTACTACTATCTGTGGTGCTGTAATCTTCCTTCTCCACAGTCACAGTTGCGAGGGGGTACACTTCCGGATAGGCTTGATGCACCACCCCCCCCCATTGTGCCCCCTTCTCTTTATTGCTGTTTTCCCCCACCTTGCCCCGCCTACTATACTAGGCTCTAGAATTAACACTTACTGTATCGCTCTCATCTTATTCTCCAGCTTTACTGATAAAGACTGTTACGGTATATGCATGTAGTATATGTATTAAAATGTGTACACTTGTACGTTTATTTCGAATACTGTTATCCTCTACGTGTAACTCCCATTGTGATATATTGTATTGTATATGACTTTCTTATACTCAATAAAAATTGTTTGAAAAAAAAAAAAACGAAAGCGCGGTGACGTACAACATGTACGACGGCACTCTAAAGGGTTAGTTCTATTCGCCTTTGGGCTGCTTTTAGCTGATTCCTTGTTAGTAAAAGACGATTTGCGCTTTTCAGTCTGTTACAGTGTGATGAATGTGCTTACTCCATTATGAATGGTAGTTTTACCAGAACGAGCGCTCCAGTCTCATAACTTGCTTCTGAGCATGTGCGGGTTTAAAACTTTGTTTTAGCCCTCACACGATCATTTTTTACAACCCGAAAAACATTTTTTAAAACGACGTGAAGAAATGCAGCATGTTCGAATTTTTTTTTTTTCATTTTTCAGAAGATGAAAAACGATGTGAAGCCCACACATGATCATTTGAAATGACGTTTTTAAAAACGTCGTTTTTTTTTCATGCCGAAAAACAATTGTGTGTATGCAGCATAACTCTGTGGTTTAAACACTGAAGTCAAAAAACATACATAACTTCAAAATAAAATTTAAACAGTTAAGGGCTCCAAAATGAGATATTAAATATCTGCATTTATCATCAAGATAATAGCATTTGTTGAAGTTTAAAGAAAAAAAAAACCTGCATGCTAAATATTAGTTGTTCTTCAAAGTTATCTTCAAGAAGATGCTGGTTTTCATAATGCAGTGCAAACCACTTTTTGGTTGAGGCTTCAGAATTTCCGAATTCTAGCAACAATTTACCTCATTACTTGTGAATTTCAACATTGACATCAGCTATTGTTGCCAACTCGGTTTCAAGCTTTTTGCGGGCTTCTCATGCAGGATCATTTCTGAAGCTAGAAGTCTAATGCCGCGTACACACGATCACTTTATGTGATGAAAAAAAACGACGTTTTCTGTGAAGTAAAAAACAACGTTTTTGAAACTTTCAATTTTCAAAGACGATGCTGCCTACACACCATAGTTTTTTCACAATGCTCTAGCAAAGCGAGGTTACGTTCACCACTCTTTTCCATTGAAGCTCGCTTCATAACTAGCTTCTGGGCATGCGTGGGTTGAAAAACATTGTTTTAAACTACATTTTTTGCTACACACAGTGATTTTTTGTGAAACAAAAAACAACGTTTTGAAAAACGACACAAAAAATTGAAGCATGCTTCTATTTTTTTTTTTTGTCGTTTTTCACAAGACATAAAACAACGTTTTCCCCCACACACGGTCATTTAAATTGACGTTTTTAAAAACTTCGTTTTTTTTCATCACATAACGTGATCGTGTGTACGCGACATTATAGAAACATTTTCAATCTGTGCTTGCACATACTGAAAGTGAAAGACAGAAAGATAAGGAAGCACAAAAGAGAGAAAGGGACAATCAGAGAAAAGAGTGGGGGAAAAAAAGGGAGAAGGAGATAGTGACCTAAAAACATACCATTTTAAAGATTTGCTAACCAACAAGAACTAATCTGAGCTGTGCGGCTTGAAACAACTCAAGAAACGCAACGTAAGAAACAACTTAGCCATTCAAAACTGAAAAAATCTCCAAGAAAATATATAATCAACAACTGCAAAGACAAATATCTAAAAAAATTAGAAATTAAATAATAAATTCCCAAAAAACAATTACTTACCAGTCACTACAGAGAGACTACAAACTGGCCCCATAACTGGAAATGCTTTAAGACTCCAAAGACAGGCAGACCCTGAGTTTGCACAGACTGTGCATGAACCGCCTGAAAAATGAAGCAGGGCAGCAGAGGCAAACCTACAAGTTTAAGAAAGGTAGACTGTGCCAACAGCGTAACCAAGGCTCTTTGAGGATAAGACACACTTTCTGCTAAGGGGCTCCAAGTACTCAGCAGAGAGAAACACTAACTTCAAGAAACTCTTCACTCTCATCACAGACCTCACTTCTATAGAAAAATAAATAAAAACTCCACATTCTTCTGGGAGAAGAGACACCGTTATTTAAAATTCAGAATATTTTGGAGCATGTCACAGACTGACCGACTGACTGAAACTGTGGAAATGTATATCTCCTACCTAGACTCACCTCCTATGCCCTTTATATTATGCCTTAACCTGACAACATTCCTGGACACACCTCCTATCCTTTTTATATTACCATTTTACACCTAATAATTTTTTTTAGGAGTTATTCCTTCCACTCCACTCCCCATCCAACCTGCCTAATTGCTATGGCAATGCTAAAATGTATTTGGTCCTGTAAATAAAGCATTTTTTTTTAAATTTGAATTTGAGAGAGAAAGAAAAAGAGACCAAAAAAGAATAGGGCTATGTAACATCTAATGGGAACAATACTAGCAGTAAGAGTGAGGAAAATTGCTAAATTTGGGTCAGAGTCTAGGGTTCTACATACTCAATGGCCACACCAAAGAAGACTCTCTGGGAAGATATATATTAAGCTCATTTGCAGGCAGCAATGTGATAGTCTACGTCATCACAGATAAAAGCACTGCCATTGTCAATGCCCTTTATATTCCACAAAAAAATGATATCAGACCACAGCCAGCTACTTTATATATTAAACCAAAACAAACTATATTCAAAACTCTAATGGAATGGTCTCTACAAACTGTAACCATCATTAAATGGTCCAAGCAGTCTACCATAAAATACAGAGAGGTAAATAATAGACCTGACATCAAAGGACCATGTGTTTTTACATCCTGTTAGTTAAATGTTACTAAGAATATAACGGAATATGTAAAAAAGGAAATCAATGCCACAAACATTCAAAAGGAACGACAGGTTGCAAAAGAAAGTAGGACAAACCCCCAAAATGTTTTCAAATATATTAATAGTAAAAAGGGCTGGTCTAAGCATGTAGGCCCTTTACAAAATAATCTAAAGTGGGTGGCTGAGGATAAAGTGAAGCACATTTATTAAATACCTTAATCAGGGGGGCGTGGCTTGCCTTGAGAGAAGATGGACGCCTAATCCCTGAGCTCCGACAGACCACAGCCTTTCATCAGCCCTTCTAGGAGACAAGTGAGAGCTTTACCCCCCTGAGTGATGGGGACCTCTTCCCGACACTCCTCAGCCTCAAGATCGCGATCCCCGAGGGACACGACCGGTGGATTGGCCCAGCAAATACCGGACATGTTCCGGGCCCAAAGATCCAATATGGCGATGCCACCTCACGCATCGGCACCCACCCCCGCACCGTCGGACATCGTCCTAACGCCATCAGCCTTATCCCCACCCGGTCTGGGTGTCGGGACCCCAGGCTCTTCTGCACACCCAAGCCTTTCGGATCTCCATGCCGTTGCTGCTGACATAAAGAACACGCTGTTCGCGGCCATTACAGACCTCAGCCGCGAGATGCGCGCCATCTCCACTAGAGTACAAGAGATAGAGATCACCGCGGCCCACCATCAGACGGCCCTACGGAGGACAAGTCATAAGCTGGACACCCACACCCTACAGCTCCGGGACCTCCAGAGACACGTGGAAGACCTGGATAACAGAGGCCGCAGACGGAACCTGAGGGTAAGAGGCCTACCTTAGTCGGTGGAGCCAGATGATATCCTGCCTGCGATAACGGACCTCTTTAACCAGGTCCTGGATAGGCCTCTGCAAACGCCGATCCCAATGGAGCGAATCCACAGAGCTCTACGGCCACGTGGTAAGGATGCGGACCCGCCGAGGGATATCATCTGCTGCCTGGAGAGCTTCCAGACGAAGGAAGATATCTTGCGAAAAGCGCGTGGAAAGCCCAGGCTGGAACGTGAAGGTCGCCCGATCCAGATATACCAGGACCTGTCTGCTATCACCCTTCGCCATCGCAAGGACCTCCGCCCTCTGCTAGACATCCTCCGAACGCAAGGAATCCAGTACCGCTGGAAGTTCCCTTTCGCCCTCTCCGCCTCACGTCTTGGGCGCTCGGCGCTCCTCCGAGTCCCGGAGGAACTAGATGACTTCTGCCGGGCTATGGACATCCCATTCGTAGACCTTCCCAACTGGTATGCCGAATTTGACGTACCTGACATAAGTCGCAGACCCCCCAGAGAGGAACCGATGGATGCGCAAACCTCCCGATACAGAAGACGCCGCTCGCCTTCCTCCGACAGGGAGCCCCTGCCAGCCGCCTCTCAACTTGGGAATCATCCCCTGAGCCCGCACTCAGCACCGCTTCCCCGCAGAGCACGCCGAGGTCGTTGAGGATAGACGGCTCTTCCAAGATGGGTCCATACCGGAAGGTTAGACTAGGCTCCTGCTTCCCTACCTCCCTCACTCCTATACCACCTACTCCATTACCTTCTCCAATCCCCAACGGACACAGACTTACTCCCGAGACGTGATCTCCTGCTACACAGACCACTCACATCCTCACTCTTAAATGCCTCTGGAAGACTCCTCTGTGACAATGTTTGTCGTATCCTGCATTTCCACCCCATTGGCTCGTTGCTTTGTTTCCCCGGATCTCACCATTCAGTTGGCCTGGCTGGCAGACTCGCCCTGCACCCTCTAGGGGTTGACCCCCTTTCACCCCTTGGCAGACGCTCGGGACCTCTACCCCTATGAACACAGAGCTGAGGCAGCGCTTGACCCCGCGCCCCTGCCCTTTCTCCCACTACACTCTTCTGACGAGAACCCTTAATGGACCATAAGTCCCGATGAACCACCCGGGCCAACATCTGACACATACATCTGCATTCTCCGAGATGATGTTCGCTCCACCAATGCTGTACTGAACTGCCTTTACATGACCCCCTGTCAATCGCAATGGTGGCTTGCATTGCAGCTACAGTCTACTGCAGAACACAATGTCATTCCACGGACAGCTAAGTATACATGGACCTTTTCATATGTGTACTGCTTTAATGTTTACCACAATTATCTCTCTGAGTTTATGTGCACCTCCCCAACCCCACTGCTCACAGCTCGGCTCTATACCCCAAAGCGCCTTCCGTCAAAGGCATACTCCGCTCCACCCCCCACCTAACCCTATGCCTCCGTCCCCCGTGTATTGCAGGTCCTGCCACTCTATACATACTCCTAGACAACTGCCTCCGCATACACGAGCCATACTACCCCCGCTATGGGAGGCTAGCTGCATGCGACTGTGCCATGCCCATTAGACCGTTATGTGTCACTCCCCCTACCCCTCCCTTTGCAATATGGCCCACTGCCTACGCTGCTCCGGCGACCTCGTACGGTTCTTAGGGTCGTGTACACGCAGTCCCATGTCCCCCCTATCACACCTCAAGTCCCATGCCTACATTCCCACCTACCCCCCCTCCACATTCCCTTCTCCTCCTCTCCTCCTTCCCTTCTCCTCCCCCTTCACCCCCGCCTTCCCCTCCCCCTCCTCCCCCTCTCCCTCCTTTCTGACAATTCAGTATGGACCCACTCAATTTCACGTTTAGTTTCCTGGGAATATTTGTTTAAAGCTCTGGAACACTGCAAAATTATACTGTTACAATTCTGACGGACTGTAAGTGATTCTCAGGTTTACTGGTTTAAAGTTTTAAAATCTTAAAGTTTTACAGTTTCAAGTTTTGATGCCTCTCTCAGTTATGGCCTTCAGTCGCTGTTTCTTGTTATGGGTCGTGCGGTACGCTGCTGGAACCACCCACGATGGATGCCCATTACGGGTGGACTCCTGGCTGCTGGGTCCCTGATGCCGCGGCCAAGGCGGCCCTTTCTGGTTATGGTACATTAAGTGCTGCAGCCCGGAAGGGCCTCCGGCTCTGACATCCGCCCTCCCTCGACACCCGCCATGTTGATCCTCGGCTGTCGGGCGACTCTAATCTCTAATCTATGCCCTTAACAGACGAGAGATGATCTCCTACCTTCTCCTACCATAGAGGCTACTGGTCTGTCGACCTCTCTCCTTAGACTCTCCTCCGAGACAATCACAACCTCCCAACAGTGGCCCTTCCCTCCTCTTCTGTCACATCACCCACAGGAAGTAAACACACCACTGACCTTCTCCGATAGTATTCCGGTAGCTGGCCTACACGATAATAGACCGGTGGGATACTCCTCACCGTTCTACGGATTAATATCCTCCCAAACCCTAGACCGACTGTTGTCACTCCTCCCTTGTCCCCCCCTCCCCACACCTCTACCTGATATACTCGAAGACGAGCCCTCTCCTTACTCACTTTCCCTTGCGGTCAGCACCCATACCCTACTACCTTACGCTCACTACACTCCAGTGTCGCATCGTCCCTTCCGCGACCTCTCTGTTTCTACCTCTGCTTTGGAACAGCTGGTGATAAGATGGCCCCCGTCCCTTCCAAAGCGGAAGTACCCACGCTCAAATTAGTGTCCCTCAATGCCCGTGGCCTTAACACTCCTGAACGGAGATCGCAACTCCTTCAGGTTATGCACCGTAACAGGGCAGATATCGTTTTCGTACAAGAAACACACTTTCGCAGGGACGCCGCGCCGAAACTACACAATTTCCGATACCCCACGGGGTTTCATGCTACAACACCTCTCTCTAAGTCTAAGGGAACCTCCATACTCATAGCAAAAAATTGTCCCTTCCAGCTCAAAGACACGCTACTGGACGACGACGGCCGATATATCATTGTTAAGGGGTCCATGTATGGCAGGACCGTCACATTAGCCAACATATACGCCCCAAACACCCGGCAGGTCTCATTCTTCAACAGCATCGCCACGATTTTGTCATCCTTCCAGGAAGGAATGCTTGTTTTAGGGGGAGATTTTAATGTCCCCCTAGACCCACTGCTCGACACGTCCACCGGGACATCCTCCCTCAAATACGTAACCCTTAAATCTATTAAAGCCCACCTCCAATCACTGCTTCTACATGACACTTGGCGTACTCTCTACCCGACTGATAAGGACTTCACCTTCTTCTCACCCCCGCACAAGAAGTATTCGAGGATCGACTACTTTTTTCTATCACAGGCAGACTTGCCTGTTTTGAGTAAAGCCTCTATTGACCCGATGTTTCTCTCCGACCACCACCCGATATCGCTTACTGTCACCCTGCCCGCACGACGCAATTCGACGTACTCTTGGAAGCTGGATCCCTCGCTCCTCACTGACCCCGTAGTCGTGGCAGATGTACAACAAACTCTGTCTCATTATTTTCTAGAGAACGTTCCGGGTGACACCTCAGCTATCACAACGTGGGAAGCACACAAGTGTGTGATCCGGGGAGTTCTGATGGCAGCGGCGGCCAAGCGTAACCGAGAGCGTAAACAACACTTTGCGGAACTTACCGCCCGAATCCATGGGCTTGAAAAGACACATAAACGATCCCTAGCGACTTCCGCTCTATCTATGCTTCAATCTGCCAGAAAGGAACTCTTAGAGTTGCTAGACAAACAAATCAAACGCAAATATGCTCTTTCCCAACGGGTCTTTTACGAATTTTGTAATAAGTCGGGATGCATGTTGGCCAAGGCTCTTCAGGCGAAAAAAGCGTCCAACACCATTCACTCAATTACTGACCCATCAGGTCAAAAGCTATCCTCTCCCCCTGACATAGCGCAACAGTTCGTCACCTACTACACTCAGCTGTATAACCTACACCCATCGGACTCCCCAGATGACTCGCACGTACGGCAGGCGGCCATTAAGGCTTTCCTGACTGAACATAGTCCCAAGCCCATTTCACCTGATCAGGCAGCTGACCTAAACTCCCCCTTGACGATGACAGAGGCCGAAGCTGCCCTGAAACAAATGAAACCCGGAAAAAGCCCGGGCCCCGACGGACTAACAGTGGCCTACTACAAATCTTTTGCCCCCATGCTCATATCCCGCTTTCTCACAGCCTTTAACACGTTAGACCCCTCGGCCACCCCCCCTCCTCGTGACCTATTGACAGCCCACATTACAGTGATCCCTAAGCCCGGAAAGGACCCCTTATTGGTATCGAATTATAGGCCTATATCCCTACTGAATGTTGACCTGAAATGGTATGCCAAAATCCTGGCAAACCGGCTCCTGCCTCTCCTGCCGGGACTGGTCGACTTAGACCAGGTGGGCTTCATCCCCGGCAGGGAAGCTAGAGATAACACCCTCAAGGCCATCTCCATCCACCACTGGCTCACGACACAAAAACAGAGGGGGTTCCTGCTGTCCCTTGATGCGGAGAAGGCATTCGACAGAGTGGCCTGGGACTACATGCGGGAGGTACTGATTTTTTTGGGTCTCCCGCAGCGTATGCTCCAATTTATCCTTGCACTTTATGCCAACCCCACCGCCAAGGTCCGGGTCAACGGTCACCTGTCGGATGCCTTCTCCATCACCAACGGGACCAGACAGGGCTGCCCACTATCCCCACTCATCTTCGTCCTCTCCCTTGAACCTTTCTTACGACGCCTCAGGACTAACCCTAACATTAAGGGGATTGATGTCGACCGCCGCACGTACAAAGTCGCAGCCTTTGCTGATGATGTACTCCTCTTTTTAACAGACCCCATCACAACTCTTCCAAACCTACTAGCAGATCTCAACGCTTTCCAATCCCTGTCCAACTTCAAAATAAACTTCTCGAAGTCTGAAGCCCTCAATGTCTCCCTCCCCATTTCCTTGCTTGCCCAATGTCGACTGAACTTCCCTTTCAAATGGAAAGACACCTCGATCACTTACTTAGGCATCCAAATCCCGAAATCCCTGCCAGACTTATACTCTGCCAACTATCTACCACTGGTGCAACGGATCCAATCTGACCTTAAACGATGGTCTGCAGGCCCCTTTACGTGGTTTGGTCGCGCCGCGGCGATTAAAATGAACGTTTTACCCCGTCTGCTATATCTCTTCCAAACGGTCCCAATTAGGCTGCCCAAAGCTTTCTTCTCTACATACCGAGCAGCATGCTCACGATTTGTGTGGAACGAGAAGACCCCCCGTCTATCCTATACCAAACTAACAACTCCAAAACTGAAGGGTGGTGTAGGTCTCCCTGACGTAGAAAGGTACCACCTTGCATGCCACCTGTCCAGAGTGGCCGACTGGAACGTCCATGCCAAGTCAAAAGCATGGGTGGCCCTGGAACACGCCTTCTCTCCCATTCCATTGGCGCAAACTCCCTGGACCAGGCCGTCCTCACTCCCTCCCTCCTGCCGGACACACCCACTTATCGCTCCAACCTTAGCTGGCTTCAAAACGGCATGCACTAAGTACCGGCTTTCCTCTTGCCTTGGACCAATGACCCCCCTACGACTGAACCCCGACTTTCGTCCGGGCCATACACCCACATTTTTAACAGACATATGGCCTCACTCACATGTCCGAGCTACTCACTTCTATGCAGACGAGCGCATCATTCCCTACGAAGCCCTACAATCTAGGATGCGATCGGGTCCCTTGCCGTTCTGGACGTACGTCCAACTGCGACACTTCCTAGAATCTCCGCGTCCGCGTCCGCCCTGGTCCCGTGACCTCACTCCCTTTGAAGAAATATGCACGAGCTCCACCCCAACGTCACACCTGCTGTCTTTTGTGTACACGCTGTTATTCCCTGATAACACCCCGAAAAACAATTGGGCCAGCAAGAAATGGGAAAAAGAACTCTCCATTGATCTCACAAACAAAGAATGGGAAACTGTGTTTTCGCACATTCACAAAGGCACGGTGAATGTGCACACACAGGAAAATGCATACAAACTGTTTTCACGATGGTATCGGACCCCGACGAGACTTCACACGATCTCCCCCGCAATCTCCCCGCTCTGTTGGAGGTGTGGCTCCGATAGAGGGTCCCTCTTACATATCTGGTGGTCATGCCCCAAACTAACCGAATTCTGGCGCGAGGTCCATCGTATCACGGCGGACATATCGACACTCTCCCTAGCCTTTACACCAGAGCAATTCTTACTGCACCATTCCCATCTAGCCCTGAAATCGTACTTTCGATCCCTGGCTATGCATTTAGTGAATGCTGCGAGGCTCTGCATCCCCGCAAGGTGGAAGGCGACGGCCCCACCCTCGATAGCGGACTGGTTCCGACGAATTGGCCATATTGCGGAGATGGAAAGCCTAATCCACCAAACCAGAGACACGCCCACGAAATTCACGGAACAATGGGCATGCTGGATACACTTCACCACCACAGACGGATACAAGCGGATAATGTCTTCACTATCTACCTAGACAGGCGGTGCGACACTGATAACACTGAAAAAACTGATAATGCTGATCACGCCTCCGTGTTGTCCTGCCGTTCAACCCCATATTGGTTCTGCTCCCACCACCAACTGACCCCTTCTGATTTAACCTTCATACCTGCCAGGTTTCTGAATGGAAACCCCCCCTTCCTCCACTCACTAGTCCTATGCTTCGGACCCCCATTACACCCCCTAGTAGATGCTTGCTGTGGACGACTGCCATCTACCGAGACTCATAGGGACATGCCAACCGCATACGGTCCGAAGGCCTACCCCGTTTGGCCTCTAACCCATCCTGACAACTTCCCGAACTATCGCCCTACCCCCTCACCCGGCCGGCGATAGGGATGCCAATTGACTACTCCTGCCAAGACCATTCCCATCTTCCTCACCCCACCCCCAAGTTCCTCCTTTCATTTCCCGTTCGACCACGAGTGACAACTGTGACCCTCCTCCCATCGCGAACTGTTTTTTTTATTCATGTGTTCTGTTTCCATGTTGAAATCTGAGATCTGTATTTCTCAGTAATTTATACGATTTGTACTATTGTTCATTCACACCTTGTTATGACGCGGCTGCGTCCGCAAGCCTTGTTCATCTACTTGTTTTATTGCACTAATGTATGACTTGTTATGTGACCTTTAATAAACTCTTGGAAAAAAAAAAAAAATACCTTAATCAGCTGTGTATATAAAAGAGCACGGTTGAGCAAGTCCATAATGGAGATGATTTGACATAGCCTAAACAGTGGAGTCACTAGGGGGTGGCTAAGGGTGTCTGCTGGGGCTATAGCGCTGAATCTGGGGCCAATAGCCCAGAGTCACTAGGGCAGGGGTTGTAAACCTGCAGCCCTCGGGCTGCACTCGGCCTGCCACCACTGAAAACAGACACCCAGCTTGTGGGCATTTTTGCCACTGTCCTCTTCATTGGACTGTGGCTGGCGGCCAGTATTACAGGGCTGGATGGGGGCGAGAACTGCTCGGGGTAACTTTTTACACTAAAAAGCAGATGATTGGTTGCGGGTGATAACTTCAGTAATTCCCGCCCCATCCAGTCCTGTGAAGTTGATCTCTGCTGCTCTGTTGTGCACCTGTGTAAGGTAGGAGAGTTCTACCTACACAGTCTATGCTTGTGGGAGGGTGTAGGAGACAGAGGACACTACAGTGAGGGGTGCAAGGGACAGAGGGCACTACAGTAGGGGGTTTCCACAGGACAGAGCACACTAAAATGGGGGAGCAGGATACAGAGGACACTACAATGTGGGGTGCAGGGGACAGATGGCACTACAGTTGGGGGGGTGCAGGGGTCAGAGGACACTAAAGTAGGGGGTGCAGAGGACACTGCAGTGGTACAGTGGGGGGTGCAAGGGAGAGAGGTCATTACAGTGGAGTGGACAGAAGGCCCTACAGTGGTAGGGGGTGCAGGGGACAGAGAACACTACAGTGGGGTGTGCAGGGAATGGAGGACACTACAGTGGGAGGGGGTTCAAGGGAAAGAGGACACTACAGTGGTACAGTGGGCGGTGCAGGGGACAAATGAAACTACAGTGGGGGGTGTAGGGGACAGAGGACACTACAGTGGGGGGGGGTGCAGGGGGCAGAGAAGACTAGAGTCGGTGTGCAGGGTACAGAGGACACTACAGTGGGGGGGTTCAGGGGAAAGAGGACACTACAGTGGCAGGTGTAGTGGACAGAGAACACTACAGTGGGGGGTTCAGTCCTGGGCACTGGTGAGGCTGCATTTCTGGGCACAGGTGAGACTGCATTGCTGGGCACTGGTGAGGTTGCATTCCTGGGCACAGGTGAGACTGCATTGCTGGGCACTGGTGAGGTTGCATTCCTGGGCACTGTGAGGCTGCATTGCTGGGCACTGGTGAGGCTGCATTCCTGGGCACTGGTAAGGATGAGATGTGGGCAAAGGTGAGGCTGCATTGCTAGGCACTGGTAAGACTGCATTGCTGGGCACTGGTGAGACTACATTTCTGGGCACAGGTGAGGCTGCATTTCTGGCACTGGTGAATCTGCATTCCTGGGCATTGGTGAGGCTGCATTGCTGGGCACTGGTGAGGCTGCATAGATGGGCACAGCTGAGCCCTTCATTCTTTATGTAGCACACTCTTGAGCCCTGGGGCTATCTGGGGATCCCGATGTAAAGGGGAGGCTCTCTGGGGATTTTAATGTAAGGAAGGGGCTCTCTGGGGACCCTGATGTAAGGGGGGCTCTTTGGGGGCCCTGATGTAATGAGGAGGCTCTGGGGATCCTGATGTAAGTGGGGGGGGGGCTCTCCAGGGACCCTGATGTAAAGGGGGATCAACACTTAGATATGTAAGAATATTATATATATATATATATACACACACATATATACTGTACATACACACACATGTATATTATATACATGTATATGCCCACCCAAGCCTATGACTTTCTTTACTTCACTGCTATGGGCTCTAGCCCCAGATCTTTTGTAGACCTAGCAACACCCCTGGCCCCAAATGATGATCCGCAATGGCTCAAAATTGATATGGTGATCCAGAAATATTTAGAGAGCGTAAAAGTGAATAGCACTTGGACCATACACCCAATTTTCCTAAAATAATTAGGCTCTGTCATTTTAAAGCCATTGTTTTTCATTTTTAGGGACGCTTTAATGACTAGTATAATACCCTGAATGGTAAAAGGCCAATATGGTGCCTATATTTAACTACTTCAGCCCCGGACCATATTGCTGGTCAATGACCGGGCCAGTTTTTGCTATTCGGCACTTTGCCACTTTAACTGACAATTTTGCGGTCGTGCGACGTGGCTCCCAAACAAAATTGGCGTCCTTTTTTTCCCACAAATAGAGCTTTCTTTTGGTGGAATTTGATCACCTCTGCGGTTTTTATTTTTTGCGCTATAAACAAAAATAGAGCGACAATTTTGAAGAAAAATTAATATTTTTTACTTTTTGATGTAATAAATATCCCCAAAAGTATATAAAAAATATAATTTTCCCTCAGTTTAGGCCGATACGTATTTTTCTACATATTTTTACTAGTAATGGCGGCGATAAATTTTTACGGTAGTGCGACATGGCGGACACTTCGGAACTTTTGAAATTTTTGGGACAATTTTTAAGCGATTCTTAAAAATGTGATTACTATAAAAATGACACTGCATTAACACTAGGGGGCGAAAGAATCATGCCTGTGTGTGTTCTACAATGGGTGGGACTTACAGATAAGAAAAACAGTTGAGGACCGGGAGCTGTGTGTTTACACACACAGCCCCCCGTACCTCTGGCGGCGTGCAGCCCCTATTGCTGATTTGCTATAACTCTGAAGCGGTACTGTATTCTCCGCATAGCACTCATAACTAGCCGTAAAAATAGTTGGAAAGATACTCTTAATAAAAGACCACATAGTTCCAGAAAAAAATATTTTACTTTCAAAGACTTTTATTTGTTTAAAACAGACATACAAAAAATACAAAATTCTTGGTGAGGAAAGATAAGAAAAACAGTTGAGGTGTGATAAGGCACCTGAAGCATGAGCACCTGGAGTGTGACCATTACCATGGAAAGGCAATGAGTTTTGCGTATGGTAGCATAGTTTAGGTACCTAGACTTTATGCCCCGAGGGGAGGGCCCTTTGACCTAAGTACCTAGAGGTACTTAATTTACAGGGTCAGTTTGATTCTAGTAGAGGGCCATAGTGTGTATGAGAAGAGGAGGGAACAGAATAGAGGGGAATAGAAGCAAGAGAAACCAATCAACAGGAGGTAGGCTAAAGGTAGGGTAGAAATGCATATTTGATAGTGAATTTCACTGCAAAAGGGAAAGCCCAGCATTACTTAATGTCATGTTGAGAGTGTACTGTGAGGAGCGGTTTGAGGGCTCGCCGTTTTTGGATGGTAGAGGGGGACAGTTGCGCAAAATTTGTATATGGTACCCCTGACATGTAACTTGCGGCGTGAGGCGGGATTGTCTCATGACTTCCTCTTTTATGATGTAAAAGGGTGGCTTTATGATGACATCCCTTGGGAAGCCATCCTTTCTGGGGGTCCTAGGGCTCTGTGGGCCCTGTTCAACTCTAGGCAGTAAGGGAGTGTGCTGTGTATCAGCTCCTTGATGAGGTCTTGTACCGCGGGGGGATATCCATGATGGTCTCAGGAAGGCCCCGGATTCTAAATGTATATCTCCTGTACCTATTCTCGAGGTCATCAATCCTGGAAAGGGCAGTGTCTAGCTGGTCCTGTGGAACCTGGATTTGGGCTGCATTTTGATTAGTATGTGAAACAGTAATGTCCAGTTTACATTTGATGGCTTCCATCCTGGATCCAAGATTAGCAAAATCAGATTTGATATCTCTGGTAATTTGGGCTGCTGCGTTAGCCAGTCCCCTCTCCATGAGGGCAGATAGTTTGAGAAATAAGTCATCCTGCGGTGTAGATGGGTCCTGGTCAGGCAGGCTGAGGGAGGGGGCAGCATGGTGGTATGGTGGTAAAGGCCGGGCCGGGGACATGTTGCATTCCTCCATGGCGTGGCCCAGCAGGGACTCTGGAAGACTGACAGGGAGCCAGTGGATACTGTGGGGTTCCCTGGGCCACCTGGGAGTATATGAGGATTGCTTGGGCTATGACTTGCCTCTGTTCCTGTGTCCTCTCTCCGTAGGTCACATCTGGCTGGGCGGTGGTGGAGGCCATCTTGGTACACTGGCCTGCTATGTTGAAGTCCGGCCCAAGATTGCATCTGGCAGTCAGAGAAGACATCCAGGGGGACTCCCGCTGTTGTTCTGGCTGAGAAAGGGTCATTTCTGACTGACCTGGGGAGTTGCTGTGCCTGCCGCATGTCTCGTGGGGCAGGGGTGATGCAGAGCTCCCGGCTCAGACAGCCATCTTGGAGCTCCCACACATGCGCACTCCCAGAAAAATATTTTAAGCAACAGACAGCATTGATTCATGAAAGAATTTGTCAAACAAATCTGGTTTCAAAGAAGTGGCTGTGGATATAGTATACTTGGATATTTCAAAAGCATTTGACACACAGCTGATGTGTAAGGTAAACTCTAAAGGCTTGGAAAAATCAGTTTGTAAATGGATAAAAAATAGCTAAAAAAATAATAATTCAAAAAGTAGTTTTTAATGATTCTTACTCTAAATTGTCTAAGGTTATTAGTGCTATAGTGTTGGGACCCTTACTTTTTATTATATTTTTAAATGATATAGGGTCTGGGAATAAAAGTACTATGTTAGTGTTTACAGATGACACCTATTCAGTGGAATAATATCCTTACAGGATCATGTCTCTAACCTACAAGTTAACGTCAATGTACTGTTAATTAGGCAATTGTATGGCAAATTGGGTTTATTGTTGACAAATGTAAAGTTATGCACTTGGAGGCTAAGAATATGCATGCACCATACATACCAGGGGGAGTACAACTGGGGGAATGGTGTACAAGGATCTGGCTGCTCTGGAAGATAATAGACTTTAAAAATAGCATGTAATGCTAAGGCCAAGCTGCAGTTTCCAAAATGATCAAAATCCTTAAGCCCCATACACACTATCAGTTTTCCTGACGGTTTTCTCTTCAGTTTTACCAAAGCCATCTAATATGAGGTCAAACCTCAAGAGTTTCAATTTGTATGCAATCAGGCAGGCCCTTGCACTACATGGTTTTGGTAAACCTGATGAGAAAACCGTCAGGAAAACTGATAGTGTGTATGGGGCTTTATTGTATTAAGCAAGGTATTGATTGTATAGAGAGAAAGAGAGAGAGAGAATTCTGCCCCTGTACAAATCATTAGCAAGACCTCATCTGCAATATGCAGTTTAGTTTTGGGCACCGGTTCTCAAAAGGATATTGGGGAACCTAAAGCGTATGTAAACCGCATATACATATTTTTTAGAACCTGCAAGGCAAAAGCCATAATGAGCTATTAACGAGGAAAGTAGAACTTACCTGGCCCACGCCGAGCGAGATGTCATCTTGACTCGGCATGTCTTCCGGGTATCGCCGATCCAGCGCTGTGATTGGCTGGAGCGGCGATGACGTCACTTACGTACACGTTTAGGAAATATTCTTTATACCTACAGGTAAGCCTTATTATTGGCTTACCTGTAGGTAAAAGTGAAAAAGTGGAGTTTACAACCACTTTAAGAAAGTGCAGAGAAGAGCAATCAATCTAATAAGAGGTATGGAGGAGCTCAGCTATGAGGAAAGATTAGCTGAACTTAATTTACAGTATTGCCTCTTGAGAAGAGGAGATTATATGATCAACATGTATAATTACATACTGTAAGTGGTCCATTTACTTAACTTACTGTTGAGTTATTCACTGTAAGGTCATTACAGAGGACAAGAAGGCACGCTTTGTATTAAGGCTTGCCGTAGGTTAGCCTGTATTTGTGGGAGGAGTCTGGTGGGTACTTAAGGCTCCTCCCCACGTGGTACCGTTGTGGACGGAGAAGGCGTTTGACAGCAGGCCATTGACCCGTATCCTAGCTGTAGGTGCAGAATATAGAGTCATAACCATTTGGAGGAAACGGATAGGTATTCCCGTTTTGAGTAATGCTGCGGACATATAGTCCCAGGCCACCCTGTCAAACGCCTTCTCCGCGTCCAGGGAAAGAAAGAAACCTTTTGTATCGTGAGTGGTCATCCAGTGGTGGATGTTGAGTGCCTTAATCGTGTTGTCCCGGGCCTTACGGCCAGGGACAAAGCCGACCTGGTCAGTCGAAATGAGATCGGGGAGGAAAGGGAGCAATCTATTAGCGAGGATTTTTGCATACAGTTTCACATCTACGTTAAGTAAGGATATTGGGCGGTAGTTGGAGACTAGCGTAGCGTACTTACCCGGTTTGGGGATTAAGGTAATGTGTGCTTCTAGGAGGTCTTTATCGGTATGTGGGGGAAGGGGGATGCTATTGAAAGCTTTCACAAATCTTGGAAGCAAAAGAGCCGCAAACGTTTTGTAATAGCCGGAGGTGAGTCCGTCGGGTCCCGGGCTCTTCCCCGGTTTCAGTTGTTTTAAAGCTAACTGGGCTTCTGCTGTCGTCACTGGTGCGTCTAACTGCGACATATCTGGCGTCGGGCTCGGGGGTAGTCCGTAAGTGGCGAGAAAGTCTTCTATGAGTTGTGGGCGTCTCAGGTTGGCCATGGAGGTGTGTGGGGTCGGGAGGTCATAGAGTGAAGAGAGGTATTGCACGAATTGTTGGGCTATGTGATCTGACCTACGCACTGAAGCGCCCGTCGGGGAGGTGATAGTCCGGATCGTGAGTGCCGATTTTTTCTTTTGCAGCGCGGAGGCTAACAATTTGCCCGACTTGTTCCCGAACTCGTAGTATAATTTGTGCGTGAAGGCGAACTTACGTTGTAACCGGGAGTGAAGTTCGCCTAATAATGCCCTTCTGGCTGCCAGGAGCGCCTCGTGGGTATCGGCTGCTAAGTTACGTTTGTGGGCCCGTTCCAATGTTTTCACACGTTCCGAGAGCTCATCGATGCAGGCTTTCCTGAGCCTATGCCGCTTCGCCATCAGGGTTATAATTTCACCTCGGACAACGCATTTGTGTGCCGCCCACACTGTGGCCAGCACCACCTCCCCCGATTCGTTTTCTTCAAAGAACTGGGTGAGTTTGGTCAAGATAGCTTGAGTGTCTGCAGGATCTAGGAGGAGGGAATCGTCCATCCTCCAGATCCCTGATCTGGGACGACGACCCGGCCACTTCAGAGTCATCGTAACCGGGTGGTGATCCGAGAGGACCATCGGTTCAATGGTGGCTGTGGCGAGTAAGTGTAGGTCATTCTGAGAGAGAAAAAGGAGATCGATACGTGAGTATTTAGTGTGCATGGGGGAGAAGAACGTGAAGTCCTTCTCGTTCGGGTGTAGTGTGCGCCAAGAGTCGTGCAGGGTGAGTGTGTTCAGTTGGGATTTTATAGCCTTAAGAGCACGGTATGTTAGGCAGGTGGACCCGTTGGACGTGTCCAGAAGGGGAGCAAATGGTACATTGAAGTCCCCGCCCAAACCCAGCATGCCCTTCTGGAAGGCCGTTAGGAGGTGAAGTGTGTCTCGGAAGAACGTGACTTGGTAAAAGTTGGGGGCGTATACGTTTGCAACTGTAATGGGAGTGCCATGAAGCGTGCCCTTTAAAAAAATGTATCTACCCAAAGTGTCCTGTTGAACATCCTCAATCTGTATGGGACAATGTTTAGAGAGCAGAATTGAGACCCCCTTGGATTTGGATTTAGCATTGGTGGCGTGATACACCACCGGGAAATAGTGGTTACCTAACTTAGGGACCGCATCAGTTCTAAAGTGGGTCTCTTGTATTAGGACAATATGTGGCTTTTCTGTTTGTATGGTGTATAGTAATCGTGAACGCTTTTATGGGGTGTTGAGCCCCTGTATATTCAGTGAGTACACTTTGAGGGTCAATTGGGGTGGGGTTTGATCTGAGGTCGGTGGGGTTTGGCCGAGGGCCTCCATCTCGGGGGTAGCGAGAGGAGAGGAGAAGAAAGGGTGGGAAGTGCGGAGGGGGGAGAGGGAAGGGGGGACAGGAGGAAGAGAAGGGTAGGGTACGTGCAGTGGCACAGGGTGGAAGACAACCGAATAGGCTAGCGGAGGCTAGTCCACCTACCTATGAGGGAGGGGGGATTCGGTAAAGTACAGCGCGAACAGGGGGGACAGGTCCAAGCACAGGGTCTGAACACCGCCGTTCGCGCTATTATGGGGGTTGGAACGATCCCAACCGGAGACGGTATAAACAATACAGGAGGCCGAAAGGTTCTGAGTGTAACGAAGAGTTAAACTAAAATAAACCAAACTAACTCACTATCGGCCACCCCAGAGCAGTGCCTTCTAAGCAAAGGGACAGATAACAAGGGAGAAAGGTGCTTTTGAGCATCCCGTGCGCCACTCCCTGGGCCATGTGCGTGGAAGGCGCAATACGGCAGGCTCCAGGGGCGCCGCTCTCGAGGTCCAGCAGTCCAGCCTGCCTTGTCACCGGGCCCTACAACCAACTATAGGCTAGCCGCTGAACCCTGGATCGCACCCCGCCGGCACCAGGCGAAGCCCAGGGGACACCCAAGTGGGCAGGGGTAATTGGGGAGCCGGGTTGTCATCGCCCAAAGGTTTAGGCCGTGAGTGGCAGAGGGGGTCACCCAGGCCAGCTGCTAGCGACGACCCAGGGCCCCGGAGCTTAGCTCAGAGCGGGGAAGCCGTATGATGGCATCAACAGGCTCGGGGGATCCTGCACCTTCCCAGTCACCTACCTCAGTACTAAAGAACATTTTAACAAACAATCAAGGTCCATACAATCTGAGGATGGACGCAGCTAGTCCACACTACCATAGGGTCCACAGTCTATGTCCTCTGCGGCGGGTGGACTGTGGGGAGTTGGTACTAGTGTGCTTGCAGCGTCACTGGTGGTTGGAGATGTAGCGAGATCCGTGAGCCACCGCTGGGCCGCAGTGCAGCAGTGATGTCTATGCTGACAGTACTGTCGGTTGACATCCCCAGGTTGTGAGGAGGAACAGATCTATGGTCCCCTGGGTGGTGCAGCAGGTAGGAGGTGGGTCGCTTACCGGAGAGGCATTCCGCTGCCTTGACTTAGTCCGTGGCGTGAAGGAGCGCGGGGTCCGGGCGGTTGGCAGGTCTACCATTCAGAGGAAATCCTCGCGAGCAATCCGATGGGAGGCATCGCTGTCCTGTCTCGTGTCCGCATCGGTGTGAAGGAGCCGGTGATCGGAAGAGCGAGAGTGAGAGCTGCATCCCATTCGAGGGATATGGGAGCCGGAAGGAAGGATCGTCTCTACATCCGGGTCGCGGCGGACATCCTGTCGTTTCGAGGGTCACGCGTCAACTACCGGTGCCCGGCCGTGAGGGAGGCGTGGTCTCCTGATCAAATCTAGATCCGCCCCATCTAGGCGCATCCTGTAGGTAAGCCTCTGCCGCAGGGCAATGTGGGAGTTGTAGTCTTAGGAGGTTTAGCGAGATGGTCTGGGGGCTGGCTCCGGTCAGTGGCGTAGGGCGGAGACATGGCGCTCCGACATGCACGGCTCAGAGACACTTCAGTATGAGCTTACCTCCACAGCCAGGGCAGCTCATGTAGCGAGGAGTGTTGACAGTCATTGTCTAAAGTCTTACGGTGTGAACACGTAGAACATGGCAACCATTAGAACAGCCATAACAGTCCTCTAAACGTTGTATTAAAATGCAGGTTATCTCAAGTAGAGGAAGACTACTCACGTCCAGTCCTGTCAGTAGTCTCTCCGGGCCCTCCTAGCACCGGGGGTAGGGGACATCTTGTGCGATGCTCCGGGGCCTTGCGGGCCTCCCTGGTGTCTGGATCCCGACGGGGATCTCCGGCGTCGGAAGCGGGAGGCTTGAGTTTCCATAGGTTCCTCCCTGGGTTTAGGCCATCGGTGGACAGATTGTCGGAAAACAGCGTACCAGTCCGGTACCGCCACTAGGGGAATCCCGAGAGACTCACAAAAGCCGGGTAGATCCTCCGGAACTTTTAGCATGGCAGTATGGCCCCGGTGAGATGCCGACAAGCAGAAGGGGAACTTCCATTGGTAACGTATATCCTTAGCTTGTAGGACTTCCAACAGCGGCTTGAGGTCACGTTGGTTCTTCAGTGTGATCCCCGACAGGTCTTGATATATTTGGACCTGTCGGTCTTCATGGACGAGTCGTTTGCCTCTGGCCTTCTTCAGGACGGATTCCTTCAGCGCGTAATCGGGCAGGCAGCAGATGACATCGCGAGGGGGGTCCGAGTCCCTTCCCCTAGGGCGTAGAGCGCGGTGAATCCTGTCGAATGTTATGGCGGTCATGGGGGGCCTTTCTAACACTGAGTTGAACAGTGTGGTTAGTGCTGCAGGAATGCGGTCTCCATCGACGGATTCCGGGAGGCCCCGCACCCTAAGGTTTTGGCGTCGGCCCCGGTTATCCAAGTCTTCAAGGTGCCGATTCATATCCCGGAGTTGGAGGGTATGGTCGTCCACCTTTCTCGCGGATTTTTTGAGGATGCCATCGTGATCTGCTACCGAGCGCTCCGTTTGGGTGACCCGGTCATCCAGGGCATGTACCTCGATGCGGAGGCCTGCAATGGCGGCCGCCAATGCCTCTTTAATATCTGTCGCCACAGCGCGCAGTTCGTCCAGAGTGAGGTGACGGTGTGCCGAGGTAAGTCCCTCTGTCCGATTAATTTCCTGCGCCTGTGAGAGAGGAACATGGGGGGCCGTCAGGACTATTTCTGAGTTGCCCGGAGGTAGGGGGTTTGCGAGGCCTGGTACGGGGCCTTGACGGGTTGGCGCCATGTTTCCCCTCTGGGAGCGGAACATATCCGGGATGTGTTGCTGAGCGGTCCCGGTATTTCCCCTCGGGGACCTCGATCTGGAGGCAGACGATGTTCTTGAAGCTGTGCCCATCCTGCACGAGCGGTACCAAGGGTGAGCTTCTCCAAGTACAGTGGTTCTTGCTCTGAGGTGGCCGGAGCTCCAGATTCAAGCGTCCATCTTCCAGCAAGGTCCGGCCACGCCCCCCAACATTTTTTTTTTAACCAAAGATATGTAGCAGTATACTTTTTAGGCCAAATTTATAAAGAAAAATTACTTTTTTGCAAAATGTTGTTCTTTTTTCATTTATAGCAAAAAAATAAAAACCGCAGAGGTGATCAAATACCACCAAAAGAAAGCTCTATTTGTGAGAAAAAAAAGGACAAAAATTTAATTTGATTACAGTGTTGTATGACTGAGTTATTGTCATTCAAACTGTGAGAGCACCGAAAGCTAAAAATTGGTCTCGTTATTAAGGGTGTTTAAGTGCCCAGTGGTCAAGTGGTTAAGCTTCAACACTGGGCTACCAGAAAATAGGGGGGGGGTGGGAGTGACCCCATGCTTTACCACACCAGGTAATACCAACCATAGTGATGCCACTGTGTAAGGGGATGGTTTTACTAAACATAATGGGGTATATTTGCTAAAGGCACATAGGCTGAGGACTTTGCAAATGCAGTTACTCCAGAGCTTAGTAAAAATGCTTTTTATTATTATTTCCTTGCATGGGATTGGGTATTCTTTGTAAAGTGAAGCTTCACCTGATTTACTAAGCTCTGGAGCAACTTGCAAATTGCAGTCTATTTGCCTTAAAGGGTCACTAAAGGATTTTTTTTTACCTTACTGCAGTCCTGGTTTCATGTCCTCATTGTTAGTTTTTGCCCTGTAAACAGTCATTCCAGCAAAAAATAAATGTTTCCTTTACAACTCCTTTAAAGTAGAACTATAGACACAACTTTTTTTTTTTCGATTTGGAAAGAGGGTTAAACCCATGTCACTTATTTTTGCCATTTGTGTCCTATTGGAAGATTTCCCCTATATTACTTTTCTGGGGACAACCCAAAATACAGATTTCCTTTTACATTCAATGATGGTAAACAGGACAAATATAGAGAATGAATCTACCTAATGGGGGCAAAGACAACAGTAAAACCTAACATGTGTTCTAATCCAACTCCAATGATTTCCATATTTTCATATTTGGTTTTTATGCTTTATTGTTGAGAGAACTGATCCAAAAGGGCAGAGACTACTCAAAATTGGCTATTATATTTTTACATTGCTTAAATACCACATGCCTGGGCCACTTAATTACTGCATGTATTTAATTATTTATTTCCTTCTGTGAATAGACTTTAACCCCTTTTCATGTGGTATTTACTGACAGTTTTGAGCGTTTTGCAGTAAATACATTTCAGGACCTCATGCATCTGCGATATTTAAAGCGGATCTCATCCGGAAAAAAAAATTATAAAAGCCAGCAGCTACAAATACTGCAGCTGCTGACTTTTAATATTGGGACACTTACCTGTCCTGGAGTCCAGATCCGTCAGCAGCAGAGGACGAGCGATCGCTCGTCACTCTGCTGCTCCCACTGCCATCCGCGGTGAGGGAACCAGGAAGTGAAGCATTGCGGCTTCACTGCCCGGGCTACCTATGGCGCATGCGCGAGTCGTGTGCACCGTGCTCACTGGTCCCCTGTGTTCTGGGAGCCGTCTGTTTACCAGAACACAACGGGAGGGGGGGGGGTAAGTGCAAACACCTGCCTTTAGACAGGTATCTGCACCCCCTTCCCCCTGAAAGGTGTCAAATGTGACACCGGAGGGGGGAAGGGTTCCGATGAGCGGAAGTTCCACTTTATGGTAGAGCTCCGCTTTAAGAAAATGCGATATGCTTTTGTAAATGGAGCCAAAAATTATTAACACAACGCATAACTAGCTCCTAGTTTATAGTGTCTGTGGTGTATAACAAAAGCTGCATACTACAGCTGAAAATTACATGTAGAGAAAAATGTCTATGAGAACTGCCATGAGAAGCATTTGCTAATTACTCTGTAAATTTCTTCCTGTATATGTGTTCAGTTGACATTTAAAGTGGTTGTAAACCCAGATGAAAAAATAAAACATAAATCTAAAATAAAAACAACCTGCAAGACAAAGGCAAAATGGCTGGTATGCATCACATACAAGCTCATTAAGAAATACTTACCTTAGAACGATGCTGTTACAGTGGTCCCGGCACACCGATGTGACTGGCGACATGTCACCCCGGAGTTATTTCCAGGTTCCTTTGCTCCAGCGATGTGATTGGCCAGAGCCGCAATGACGTCATACCCACATGCGCGTGGGAGCCGCCGGTAACGGCACATCAGCTAAAGAAGCCCAAGAGCGAGCCGTTTCTTCAGTGCGCATGTGCCGATGACGTTGGCACATGCAGATACAGTGAATATCTCCTAGACGGTGAAAGTTTTGGAGAAATTTACAGTACTTAATTATAGGCTTTCCTGTAGGTAAAAGTGGTTATACAGGGTTTACAATCACTTTAAAAGGAATCATTCTTGAAGCTAACCAACTATGTAATTAGGTTCTGATGGAAGCTGAATTTCCCTAACTTATGTAGCACATGCTTTCTTTGTTGAATCTAAGCTTATTCAGAGAGTCACTTACCTTGAACTAGTATGCAGCACAAGAGACAGGGTTTTTCCATAAAAGTCTAATAACACTGGTTTTTATTTTAACAGTAACCCCTTGGGCCCAGTTAACACATTCAGTGCAGTTTTCAGACGTGTTTCTCAGTGTATATGTGCACATTAAAGCATGGTAGCAAGGATTTTATATTATTTTTCATGATTTTTTTTTTCTCTTGTAGTTCTCCTATCACCTATTATTTTTTTTTTTTTTTTTTTTTTTTTTTTAACATTTACATTTGTTAAATCTGCACAAATATATAAGAGCAATTTATATTTATGCTTTGCCATTAATTGGTTTGGGTCAGGAAATTTACATTAAAAAAAAACAAGTAAATTGGGGATACCCCTAATAATTAACAATTTGTATTGTGTCCTCAGTGATGCTGGGCGTTATATATAATATGTAAATTAGTTTTTTAAGTAACATAAGACAGTGGTCTGGAGAATGTCTGCTATGTCAAAGACAATAGGACAGTGAAACAGTGGTGCATATGTTTGTGTTTGCTTGGGGCTGAGTCTTTAAGTTTAATTTTGTGGGCAGCAGAATGTTATGGGATATGAAGGTACAATGTTCCACAGACAATAATGACTTTTCTTTCTTGTCTGTTTTGGTTGCTAACCCCTGTTTACCACATTGCCTAAACTTTACAGCTCCTTGCTCCTGTGCAGCTGCCACTAATGTCAGCACCTCACACCAGCAGTCCCCCCACTCTCCCAGTCATATGACAGTGCTCAAGTCAAGTGATTGGCTGCTGGGTCCTGGCACCATCGCAAGGGTGCAATTTATATGCTCCTCCATACCTAGAGATGCCAGGTTGTGTCACTGGCTGGAACAATAGAAAATAATAAGGTGTGCAGGAGCACAAGTAAGGTATGCATAGGGTTGTCAGGGGATATCCTTTCCAGAGATACTGTCACTTTGTCATGCATAAGTAAGATGGTCAAAAATATAATTGTGGCACAAGACCTTCCTCTTCAGAGTAACATGGCAGTTGAGGCTGAATTACAGAGTTAAAAGTATGGATTTATGGAACTGTTGTTCTCTGATGTACTATACTTTAGGACTCCTACTTACGTAAAGACAAATGCCCTGGACACACAATCGGTTCATCCGATGAAAACGGTCTGATGGATTTTTTCATCAGATATCCGATGAAGCTGACTTTCATCAGTCTTGCCTAAACACCATCAGTTAAAAAAAACGATCGTGTCCAACGCAGTGACGTAAAACACAACAACGTGCTGAGAAAAATGAAGTTCAATGCTTCCGAGCATGCGTCGACTTGATTCTGAGCATGCGTGGATTTTTAACCGATGGATGTGCCCACAGACGATTGTCTTTTTCTATTGTTTTTTTAACCATCAAATAATTTTAAAACAAGTTCCTCGTTTTTTCACCGGTGGATAAAAAACCGATGGGGCCCACACACGATCGGTTCGTCTGATGAAAACGGTCTGATAGACCCTTTTCATCAGACAAACCGATCGTGTGTGGGCCCCATAGTTTTTTTATCCATAGGTGAAAAAAATAGGAAATTGTTTTAAAATTATCTGATGGTTAAAAAAACAATAGAAAAAAATCAATCAGACCGTTTTCATTGGATGAACCGATCGTGTGTACAGGGCATAAATCAGCACAAAGGACAGTACTTCCCTTCTCTGCCCCCCATATACTGTGTAAGTAATCTTCCAGGGCTGCAGGGGGTTAATACTATGCACACCCTTTCTGCCATTCATAGAAGTAAAGAGTATGTGTACCTTTCATTCATCTGATTTGCTGATTTAAAATACAAAAAAAATAAAACATAGGCTTTAATACCACAGAATTAAAAGAAAAACGCTAGAGCCTTGTATATTTCATGTACTGGTATACTGAAATGTACCTTGCTATTAACTTGCTGAATATTTGTCATTTAGCGCTATACTGTGTACTTTACTATAGGAATGCCACTTGCTTTATAGTATGTGTTAGGCCCCATACACACGATCGGACATATCCGATGAAAACGGTCCGCGGACCATTTCCATCGGATATGTCCGATCGGGAGTTTGATCCGATGGCGTGTACACACCATCGGATCAAATTCCACGGCGCGGTGACGCGGCGGTGACGTTGACGCCGTCGCGTCACCGCCACGTCACCGCACCAGGAAGTAAAACACTTCCGCGCATGCGCCGAATCCATTCGGCGGCGGCGCGGCGGCGGTGGGGGACGACATGTCTGCTGGTAAGTGTACTAACCAGCAGACATGTCGGGCGGACAGATTCCACCGGATGGATTTCAAAGCATGCTTTGAAATCTGTCGGGTGGAGAAATCTGTCCGCTAGCCCATACACACGAGCGGAGATGTCTGCTGAAACGGTCCATCGGACCGTTTTCAGCGGACATATCCCCTCGTGTGTACGAGGCCTAAAGACTCTGGTACTGAAAAATAGCACTAGAGCAGTGTAGTTGTCATTTACTGCTGCGCTGCATTGTACTTTACTATGAGGCTATCACTTACTGAATAATATGCCCCAAAGTGTTGAGACTCTGGTACTGATATACAACACTAGGGCAGTGCATTTATCATCTTATAACAAACATTCATTGCCTGAAGCTGGGTACGTGGGCATTGGAGAGAAATTGTACAGCAGCAACACTGCCAAAACTGTCTCATTTATTGAAGCAATAAAAAGAGCAATGATGCTGTGCAAATTGTATTAACACATAGCAACCAATTTGATTTTAGTTTAATGAGTATGTTCAGTGAAAGATTTATTTCTATTTTGCTGCTAGTACACTCCGCTCTTTAACCACTTCAGCCCGGCCATATTTTGTGATTCGGCACTGCGTCGCATTAACTGACAATTGCGCGGTCGAGTGACGTTGCGCCCAAACAAAATTGTAGTCCTTTTTTTCCAACAAATAGAGCTTTCTTTTGGTGGTATTTGATTACCTCTGTAGTTTTTATTTTTTGCGCTATAAACAAAAAAAAATTGACGATTTTGAAAAAAAATCTATATTTTTTACTCTGTGCTATAATAAATATCCCCCCCAAAAAATATATAAAATAATACATTCTTTCTCAGTTTAGGCCGATATGTATTCTACACATTTTTGGAAAAAAAATCGCAATAGGCGTAAATTGATTGGTTTGTGTAAAAGCTAAAGGCCCAGATTCACAGAAAGTGGGCGCACATTTACGCCGGCATAGCGCACACAAGGTATGCTACGCCAGGCGCAGCGCGGAGAGGCTTGCACTGTATTCAGCAAGCTATTGCTCACCAAGATACGCCAGCGTAGCGTATTTTCGAAGGCACAGGCCAGCATAACTGTAAGTGGGCGTGACCCCATGCAAATGGTAGTCCGAGCATGGTGCAGTGTTTTACGCCCGGCGTATCACAAATTGCGTATACGCCGTGACGTAGCCCGTGATGTGGACGCATTAAAAGAGCCCCCTTGTGCGCATGCTCACAACAACGCCGGCTCAACTGCCTAAGCAACGCCGAATCACTGCGTACACCGTGAACGTAACGTACGCCCAATACGCCGGCCTGTGTTCTCTAGGGCAGACCTTTGCATGTCTATTGCTGGGTTGCACCTCATCTATGGGGAATAACTTCACGCTGGACGTGCAACTTACGCAAACATCGCATAGCACCACGACATTATGGCGTACACTTTGGACACTTTTGATGCTATTTTGGGACCATTGTCATTTATACAGTGATCAGTGCTATAAAAATGCACTGATTACTGTGTAAATGACACTGGCAAGGAAGGGGTTAACCATAATGGGGGCGAGGACGGGGTTAAGTGTGTCCTAGGGAGTGATTCTAACTTTGGGGGGATGGGCTACAAGTGACAGGACAGTGATCACTGCTCCCGATGACAGTGCTTCTGTCACTGGGCAGAACAGAGAAATACCTTGTTTACATCTCCCTGTTCTGCAGTTCTGTGACACAATCACGGGAAAACCGGCGGACATAGAGTCTGCGGGTCCCACGATCACAGAGCATGCAGAAGGTAAGTTGCTTTGCGCAGCAGTGTCATTCTGTCGACGTATATCTACAGGCGGGGGTCGGCAAGCGGTTAAACCTTATCTTCCTACATCTAATGTTCCACTTTTTTTAAAGAATGATAATATGATATACAGTCCTGATCAAAAGTTCAAGACCACTTGAAAAATGGCAAAAAATCATATTTTACATTGTTGGATCTTAACAAGGTTCCAATTAGAGCTTCAACATGCAACAAGAAGAAATGAGAGTGAGACAAAACATGTTTTGAGCATTCAATTAATTGAAAATAACGATTAAACTGAAACAAGCTGTTTTTCAGCTGATCAAAAGTTTAGGACCACATGCCTTTAAAAGGCCAAATCTGTGTAAAGATGTGGATTCATTGTCATTTTCTGTCAGGTAGTCGTTGTGATGGCATACGTTGTGATGGCAAAGGCAAAGGCAAAAAAACTCTCCGGCCCGGATCCACAAAGGGGGGAGCATATTTAGAGTGGCGTAGCGTATCTTTTGTATGCTAATGTATGCTAATGAAGCGTGACCCCATGTAGATGCATGGCCGAACGAATGGCGCATGCGCAATCCATGAACATATCCCTGTGGGCATGCTCCGAATTACGCCGGCTAGAATTCCTAAGATAAGTCAAACACTGCAATTTAAAATTCCACGGCTGTTCCGACATCCATACCTTAACATGGGCTGCGCCTCATATAGCAGGGGTAACTTTACGCCGGACGTACGCCTTACGTAAACGGCGTCTCTTACAGCGATGGGTGCATCTACGTTTGTGAATAGGCGTATCTTGCTCATTTGCATATTTTTAATGGGAACGCCGAATGCGTCCACGATACGCTGGCGTAGGCAAGTTACGTCGGACAACTAAAGCTATGTTTTTCTGAGTATCTTGCTTTGTGGATCGGCGTAAAAATGCGACGGCGCACATTTGAAATTACAGCAGCTTATCTGGAGATACGCCGGCGTAAAGCCTTTGTGGATCCGGGCCTCCCTTTTTGAACATGGTCGGGTTGCTGAACTGCATAAGCAGGGTCTCTCATCAAGACACTAGACAATCCTCGACCCAAATTTAGGCCCTTACTGGTGCTGACTGTAGCCCCATAACCATCAGATGGCATCTGAGACTGAAGGGCTTCAAAAACAAAAAACGTCTTCAAAAACCTTGTCTCCTTGAACGCCACAGAACTGCTCGTTTGGACTTTGCAAGGGAGCACCAAACACGGGACATTCAATGGTGGAAGAAAGTTTTATTCTCTGATGAGAAAAAATTTAACCTTGATGGTCCTGATGGTTTCCAACATTACTGGCATGACAAGCAGATCCCACCTGAGATGTTTTCTATGTGCCACAGTGGAGGGGGCGCCATAATGGTCTGGGGTGCTTTTTCCTTCAGTGGAATAATGGAGCTTCAGGAAGTGCAGGGGCGTCAAACAGCCATTGGCTATGTCCAGATGTTGCAGAGAGCATCCCTCATGACTGAGGGCCCTCGTCTGTGTGGTAACGACTGGGTTTAACAGGACAACGCTACAGTACACAATGCTCGCAGGACAACAAACTTCTTCCAGGAGAATAACATTACTCTTTTGGCCCATCCTGCGTGTTCCCCTGATCAAAATCCAATTGAGAACCTTTGGGGATGGATGGCAAGGGAAGTTTACAAAAATGGACAACCGTTCCAGACAGTAGATGGCCTTCGTGCGGCTGTCTTCACCACTTGGAGAAATGTTCCCACTCCCCTCATGGAAACGTTTGCATCAAGCATGCCGAAATAAATTTTTGAAGTGATCAACAATAATGGCGGAGCTACTTATTACTGAGTTCATGTTTGGAAGTTGGATTTATGTTTTCGGGGGGTTTCGTTTTTTTTGGAGGTGTGGTCCTAAACTTTTGATCAGCTAAAAAACAGCCTGTTTCAGTTTATTTGTTGTTTTCATTAAATTGAATGCTCAAAAAATGTTTTGTCTCACTCTCATGTCTTCTTGTTGCATGTTGAAGCTCTACTTGGAACCTTGTTAAGATCCAACAATGTAGGGGTGCGGAGCCTACGAACATGGCGCCGTAGGTGCGTTGCGGCGTGCTCCATGTCTCAAACGCTCTTCCCGGTGTGAAGAGATCTGACCACTGACCACTGACCACTGATACCGCTACTGATGAACGGGGGAGGAGAAGGCTGCCTACCAGATCGGGTGCAGTAACCGGGCCCTTTGTGCCTAGTTTGAGGCTGAAGAAGCTTACGGGGGCACTGTTCATTGCTTTACATGCCCCGTGTGCTCCAGGGGCTCCGTGTGCTCCGTGTAGCTGCTGCTGCCACTATCGCTGCTCGAGGACCTAGCTGGAAGTAGAGGTTACCTTGGATGCTGGGGAGGTTGGCGGACGTTGGCTCCAGGTGCTGGTGCAGGGAGTGGTGAGTTGGCGGATCCTGAGGGAGGAGGACATCGACCCCCCCCGAGGCACAAAGAGCGGTGAACCGCCGAAAAGCCGCCGAAAAGCATCGAGGAGCTACACGGCTTGTAAGGAACAAGGCATAAAAACGGCACCGCAGCGACACCTAAAGGTCTCTACATTTAAACAGCAACCAGCAACCAGCGACAGCTACAGAAAACGTACAGCATGAGAAGGGAGCAGCGGATAAACCTGGTAAGGTGAAGGACCCATGCCTAGTGCTTTCTTGTTTTTGCTTTTGCTTTTGCTGCCTTTTTTCACATACCTTGGGCTATCGATGTGGGGTAGAGGCCTGGTTTAAAGGTAAAGCTCAATAGAACTATCTCCACTAATCCAGAGAATAAAAGTGACTTTAGATTTCATAGTGGACTTTTTTT
Organism: Rana kukunoris; assembly: GCA_029574335.1. NCBI lineage: Eukaryota > Metazoa > Chordata > Amphibia > Anura > Ranidae > Rana > Rana kukunoris. The sequence continues at coordinate 332,572,270 of CM056049.1, forward strand.
AAGACAAGGTGGCATACATATGTATAGAGATTTGGCCTAAAGTAATCTAAGTAACCTCTCCGGTGAATCACACATTGTGTACGGTGCCCTTAAAAGAGTATGCATGTATAAATATATCTGGATACAGCTGGTTGTGAAGGACAAGAGGACAACCTCATTGTATATTGGGAACGTATACTGAACCAGGATATACTGGCGCACACCGTTACACGGAACCAGAGAAAAATTCCTATAGACATATATTAAGAACTGACAATCTATACACCTAAGACCCCTTATCCCAACCTTGTTATATCTGCTTCTCTCTAAATGAGACGTATTCATTGACGGCAAGGAGCAAATAGAGGGGACTTTGGTTGGGCCTCTCCCAATTATACCAATGGCTTCTAATAGGTTAAACCATAAAATACAGGAGAATGGTGAGGAAGGCTCCTAAAGGGAATACAATAACATCATACCTTGTAGCCGAATGCCAGGACCAAGCAGCTGAGAGTCCAAAAAAAGAGCCCAAAAAAAAGGGGTCCCAAGACTCCCCAGTTAAAAACATGGTAGATACAGAAGTGCATCATGCTCTAGAGGATACCCCAGGAAAGAGCAAGGATAAAGGTAAAAAGGGAGCGACATTAGAGGTCAAAGGAGCTAATAAAGATCAGAAATCCCCGGAGAAACAACAACCTAACCGTCCCCCTGAAGACACACAAGCCCCCCCTACAAAGCAAGACATGACAGATATGATGGAAATTATGTCTCGATTAGAACGGACAGTTAAAGGGGAGATGGGGGCAACAAGGATAGATATACAGAGTGTCCTGCAGAGGGTGGAAGGGATAGAAGAGCAACTGGAAGAGCATAAAAATGCAATAGTAGAACTGAGAAGACGAGCTGATATGGACTGGGTAGAGTTAAGAAACGCACGATATAGAATGGAGGACCAAGAAAATCGCAGTAGGAGGAAAAACTTGCGTGTTAGGGGCCTCACGGAAGAAGTAAAGGACGGAGAACTGGCTGAGACACTACGTGAAATATTAAATAAAGCACTTAAAAGAGAGCCAAATACTCAGATGCAATTTGTAAGAGCACACAGAATACAAAGATCCTACAATACCCAGAAAGATTCACCAAGGGACACTATAGTAAGATTTCAGGACTTTGAACAACAAGAGTTAGTGTCCCAAAGCACGAGGAACTCGGGTGGGATGGAATATAAAGGTACACCTCTACTTATATTTTCAGATCTATGTCCGGAAACTCTAGCACGTAAAAGGGCACTGAAGCCGTTGACGAATTATCTTCGGGAAAATAACATTATCTATAGATGGGGTTTTCCGGCCTGTCTGTCGGTCAAAAATCAAGGAGTTTCAGCATATATTCGGTTCCCAGAAGATGTAGAGGAATTTTGCAATAAACTGAATATACAACATGTAGAGGTGGATAACTGGGAAAGGAGGCCCCCGGCCTGGAAGAGATGGAAGAACCAGGACTGGAATAGGGTGTAGTGCATAGAGCAGAAGATATAATATGAGAGGAACTGAGAAGGAGTTGGGAGACAAGTTCTCTTTTTTTTCTTCTCTCTATCTTCTCTGGGCGGATATGCACTTTATTTCTCTCTTTTTTTTTGCTTATCAGTTTTTTGTTTGGTTTCTTCCTCCGCCCTCTCCTCCATCTCCGGGGGAGAGGAGGATTGGAACAAAAGGTGGTCAGGAATAATGTATGACAGGATTTTATAAGCATGGTCAGGTCTATCGGGGGGAGGGTGGGGATATGGTGTAAATGTGCCTCTCCCCTATACCGGGAGCCGACCCTGGTAGGGAAGGCATTCGGAAAGGGGGGGACATATTAAGGCCCCTAGAAAAGGCCCACTCGGCAAGTCGCCTGACAGGGCGAGGTTCGAGGGAGTCCAACATTGAGGTTCAATGTACTTGGGGGAGGGGAGGGGGAGGGGGGTTTATGTGTTATGTGTGGTATATGTGGTATATGTGGCTCCTTTTCCCTTATGATACGGAGATTGGGATTGGTGGCTTGTGATGGTATTAGACTTGACCTGGAGAGTCTCCGATACCCAGCAGAGTTCTGATTCGATAATAAAAAACAGAAAATGGCTACACTAAAGATGGTCACGTATAATGTACGGGGGCTAAATAACCCCAATAAGCGATATCAGATACTGCAGGATATGAAGAGACTCTCGATCAATATAGTGTTTCTACAAGAAACCCATTTAAAGATAACATCCAAGACCAGATTAAACTCAAACGAGTTTCCTACCTGGTTTCATAGCTACTCCCCAAATAAGAGGTCAAAAGGTACGGCAATAGGATTTGACAGAAACACTCGGTTTATCCCAGAAGCTACAGAAATGGATTCTGAAGGTAGATACCTGTTTATTAAAGGGTCTATATCCAACATAAAATATACATTAGCAAATGTGTACTGCCCGAATGTAAGGCCAGCAGTGTACTTGAAGAAAATATTGAATAAATTAGAAGGATTCAGAGACGGTAGGGTGATCCTAACAGGGGACTTTAACTTTGTTTTTGACCCCCTGTTGGACACACAACCGATATCGTTGAGATCAGAGGGGAAGTATGTAAAGGTAATTAAACACAAACTATGTCAAATGCAATTAGTAGAAGCCTGGAGAATTCTTCATCCCAGGGAGAAGGATTTTACATATTATTCCTCTGTCCATAGATCATATTCGAGAATAGACCATATCATTCTAGATCATCGGCTACTGGAGGGACTGAGAAGTGTAGATATAAAATCTATAACGCTATCAGACCATGCCCCGGTGGTGATGGCTCTAGATATGGGGGAGGTACCGGTGGGACAGAGATTATGTAGATTGGACGAATCTCTCCTGAGTAACATCAAGATAGCCGATGATCTGGAAAAAGATATGTGTCTGTTCTTTCTGGAAAATAATATAGAGGATGTTGCTCCCTCAACGTTATGGGAAACTCACAAAGCATACATGAGAGGGAGGTTGATAGCTGAAAATGCGAAAAGAAGGAAAATCAGGTCAGCTCAGAAGCAAAGGTTACTGGGAGAGATATGGAGCCTAGAACAGACACATAAAAAATCCCAGGAAGAGGACGTATTAATGTCCTTAACTAGGAAGAGAGAGGACCTATGTAACCTACTAGAACAGGAAACCAAATGGGTGTTTAATAAAGTGAACAATAATTTTTATGCCATGGGAAATAAACCAGGGAGATTTTTGGCAAGGACTATTAAACCTAGAAACTCGCAAAATTTTATTCTTAAAATAAAAGATAAGAAGGGGAACCTGAGACATTCCACTAATGAAATTACTAAAATATTCCAGGAGTATTACCAAAATCTATATAAGGTTAATAAAGAACAAGGTATATTAGAAACCCAGAACAAGAGTGAGAATATTAAAAAATATTTAGAAAAGATAAAGATACCGGGCTTAGTGGAGGAAGTAATAAGTAATTTGGAAAGAGAAATCACAAAAGAGGAAATAAGTCAAACCATAAAAAATATTAAGATGGGAAAGAGCCCTGGCCCAGATGGGTATACCTAAGCCTACTATAAAAGATTTAGAGGGATCTTAGTGCCCTTTTTTCAGAGGTAAATGAACTCAATAGGGGGAGGTGTGAAAATACGGGAAGAGGCACTGGGTGCCCACATAACCCTGATAGGTAAGGAAGATAAGGACCCTGTGTTATGCGCAAGCTATAGACCTATATCCCTGATCAATGTTGATATAAAGATCTACTCAAAAATCCTGGCAGAAAGAATAAGACCTCTTTTGCCGGGATTGATTGAGAATGATCAAGCAGGGTTCATACCAGGGAGAGAAACTAGGGAGAATATTTTAAGAGCTTTATTTTTGATACAAAAGGCCAAAAAGAGTAAAGAGCCTGTACTGTTCCTGTCACTAGATGCCGAGAAGGCCTTTGACAGGCTGGACTGGGAATTTATGCTAGCAACCCTAGTACATGTGGGATTTGGCCCAAAAATGCTCAAGTGGATAAGCGCCTTATACTCTAGTCCTTCGGCTCAGGTGAGGGTGAACGGCACCTTGTCAGACAGATTCCCACTTTATAATGGGACTCGCCAGGGGTGCCCGCTCTCCACCCTCCTGTTTGTCCTGACATTAGAGCCACTGCTGGAGACAATTAGGATGACCCAGGAAATAGAAGGAATAAAGGTGGGCGAGAGGGAGCACAAGATCTCTGCGTTCGCAGATGATATGATACTATATGTATCTAATCCGAGACAAACACTTCCGAGAATAATAGCGGAATATGAGAAATATGGCGAGATCTCAAATTTAAAAATTAATCAAGAGAAAACAGAGATCCTGAGTATCTCGGTCAGTCGTAGCGAACGCAGGGATCTTGAAGCTCTATATCCATTTAAGTGGAAGCAGAGGGGGATGAGATATCTGGGGGTTTTCTTGTCTACAATAGAAAGATACATGTATGAAGATAATTATATACTTTTATTAAACAAGTTAAAAGCAGACCTAAAGGGATATAACGTAAATAGAGTCTCCTGGCTAGGAAGGATAAACACCATAAAGATGATGATATTACCTAAAGCTTTATATATCTTTCAAACACTCCCGATTAAAATTCCAGAAGCTTTCTTTACAACTTTGGGCAAGATAACCAGAGGTTTCATATGGAAGGAAAGAAAGTCCCGTATAGCGGTGGGAACCCTGATTAGACCTAGACATGAGGGAGGACTCCAATTGCCGGAATTTAAGAGGTACTATGAGGCATCAGTGCTGAGGAGAATTCTGGACTGGTTCCAGACAGAGGGAGGGGGGGTAAGGAAAAAAAGTGGGTAGAAGTAGAAGAGAGTTTAAGTATTAAAGAGTTGGGGAACAGAATATGGGTCCCGATGCAACATAGAGGACTACCCCAAGATATCCCCATAATGACTAAAGAAACGTATAAAACGTGGGACAGAATATGTAAAAAGAAGGAATGGCCCTATAATAGCCCGTTAATGCCCCTTATGGGTACAGACTACTTCCCACCTGGGAAAGAGGGGGGCATATTTCGGAGATGGTCAACTTCAGAAACGTTAACATTGAGGGAGGTAATGAAGGGTGATGCTCTGTGCTCTATGCAGGAATTACAAGAAAGATATGGAGTATTTCCAGGAGATGCATGGGGATATAGACAAGTTCAACACTTCATAAATACCTTACCGAAGCCATTGCGAGCCCCCAACGATTTAAACCAATGGGAAAAAAGTGTATTACGGGGGGAACAGGACGACAGGGACTCTCCAATATATATAAGATACTGACACCCAGTGGGGAATTAGAGGCAGGTAAAATAGTGGAAAGTTGGGAACTAGAACTGAACCAAACTATAGGCACAGAAAAAAAAAGGAAAGTAATAGAATATGCTTATACTACCTCAATGGATGCAAAGGTTAAAGAGATGAACTATAAGCTTCTCATCAAATGGTACTATGTCCCAATGAAACTACACAGAATGGATAGGGAGGTATCACCCCTGTGCTGGAGAGAATGCGGGATGGAGGGAACCCATGCCCACATCTGGTGGCAATGCCCCCGGATACAAAAATATTGGAAAGACATATTAGCCCAGATAAAGAAGATAAGTGGGTATGAGGTAAAGCAGGATCCTTGGGAATGCTTATTTCACAATACGGGAATGTCAAGAAAAAAATATAGAGGCTCACTGGTCCCACACTTATTGAATGGAGCTAAGGCGCTTATTCCTAGGAAGTGGAAGGAAAAGGAAGCACCTTCGGTAGAGGAATGGATTAGAGAGATGGACAGAATTAAAATGATGGAGGAACTGTGGTCATTTCATGACAATTTCAGGTTGAAACATGAGGGGATCTGGGAGGGATGGGGGAGGTTCAGGAGGAAGGAGGGGGGAAGGGAGGGGGAGGATCGGGGACGAGGGGATGCGGGAGGCTCCCCGTCTTAACCCTCAACTCTCTCCATAACTCCCATCTTTTCCCCCCTTTTTTTTTTCTTTCTCCTCACAAGAGGAGGAGGATAGGGACAACTTAGTCCCCTTAAACTCACAAGGCTATGAAATTCCCACTATATTGGGGAGGCACGAATAGTCACCATAAATATATTTTACACGATCGCACTAAAAATGAATAAATGTAGGTGGGAGTTGGATTGATTACCGGAAACATGAGGGAGGGGGGGAATCTAAATATGGAGAAGGGGTTTTTTTTTTTTTCTCTGGGGATTAAGGGACAGGAGGGTCACTATATAAATCTAGGGTACAATATTTCTTTTTTTTTTTCTGAGGATGATGTTTGGGACAATCTAGTCCCCGTAAACTCACAATGTTTAAAATTTCTAATATATAGGGGAGGCAGGAATAGTCACCCTAAATATATCTTACACGTTGGCACTTCAAAGGATGGTGGGAATACGATTGCAGTACACAATAAATAAGGGGAGCTTTCCCCTTTTTTTTTTTTCTTCCCTGCTTCTCTCTCTTATTCTCTCTCTTTCCTCCTCCCCTTAGGAGGGATATGGGATAGTAGGGTCACTTATTAATCACAAGGCACAACAGGGTTTTTATTTAACTCCTTATTTTCATCTATTTTTTTTTTTTCTTTTTTTGTATTTTATTTATTATTATTATTTTTTTTTTTTTCCTCTTCACTCCCTCCCTAGTTCCCCCCATCTTTCAGGTCCTCCGGATTGAGAACTTATCCTAGAGACTCAACGAGGTCTATCAGGGGAAATGCCTGGGTAGGCTAGGCGGATAGCGGGTGCCATTCTAGACTGATAAATCTAGAGGATTATAAGGAGACCACATATATGTAGATGTAGGTATGTCATTGTATTAATGTAATAGTATTTATGTTTTTTGTATGGTATATGTATGTTGTTGAAAAATGTTTAATAAATCTTTTCTTAAAAAAAAAAAAAAGATCCAACAATGTAAAATATGATTTTTTGCCATTTTTAAAGTGGTCTTAAACTTTTGATCAGGACTGTATTACCAGTTCATGAAAATGTAATAAAACCATTTGCACACAGTCACTTTTCTTCGAGATATTTTTCTGAAATCATATACTTGTAGAGCTGACCTCAGTTATTTTTAGTGACTTTGTAATGAATAGGTGGTAATAATTGATATATATCACCATTAAATAAAAGTGTTCATAGGGTAAGAAAAAAAACACAAAACCATGCATAGAGGAGTTTAACCCTCACCTTAGCCTCACCCTTAGCTACTGAAGGTATAATTTACTTTTTGACTTCTCAAACTAGGCCTATGGACTAACATCACATTCTGCATGCCTAGGTGAAGACCTTTATAGGGGTTATTTGAAAACCCATATGTCCAAAATATATGTTTAATGAAAGTTCCTTGATAAGTAAAATGTTAAACTACCAGCTCACTATCACACCTGTGATTCTGTGAAGGGGTCTGCTGTTGATAGTTAAGGAACACAACACAATCTCCTGCGTTTGGGGGCCAGTCTATAGAAAAGTGGTGCAGCTAACCCTCTGGATAACGCATGGAATGCCTGTGCCTGTGGTCTTGCTTTTACAGCTTTGGCTCTGAGGAAGAGGGTCCTCCGTTGAAATGTGTTAGTCTTTGCGATGCCCTCAGGTCCCGTTCAACACCTGGTCCAGGTTGAAGGTGTCTAGAGACACGGTTCCATTCTCTAGTGTTCTGATAAGCACTTTTAAACACAATTGTTTGTGAGTATTACTACTACTGTTACAGTTTTTAAATACATTTTATCTTTGGCAATGCACAAGGTTGTTGCACCCTACTTTCCTCTTTCTTTGTTTCATTGATAGTTAAGGACATGGTTCTGGAAAATGTCAAACAACTGTGGGGTTGATTTACTAAAATGGGAGAGAGCAAAATCTGTTGCAGCTGTGCAGAGAAACCAATCAGCTTCCAGTTTTGTTTTTTGTTTTCTTTTGTCAAAGCTTAACCGCTTGCCCACTGGGCACTTATACCCCTTTCCTAACCAGACCAAGTTTCAACTTTTAGTGCTCTCACATTTTGAATGAAAATTACTCAGTCATTCAGCACGGTACCCATATGAAATTGTTGTCCTTTTTTTCACACAAATAAGGCTATCTTTTGGTGGTATTTAATTACCACTGTTTTTTTTTTTTTTTTTCATTTTTTTATGCTATAAATACCAAAAAGACCAAACATGTTGCAAATTAGTAATTTTTCTTCATGAATTTCGACCACAATTTTTTACTGCTACTTATCTTTGGTAAAAATAACCCCAATTAGTGTATATTATTTGATTTTTGTGAAAGTTATAGAGTCTACAAGCTATGGTGCCAATCACTGAAAATTGATGACACCTGATGTACTGATGTGTCTCATTTCTTGAGACACTAACAAGCCAGGACAGTACAAATACCCCAAATTTACCCCTTTTTGGAAAGTAGACATTCCACGTATTTAGTAAGAGGCATGTATAATTCACAGACTACATTCTGGGGTTCTTTCTTCTCCCTTTTCCTCTTTCCTCCCCCCCTTCCCCCCCCTTTTCCTTTTCCCTCCCTTCCCTCTCCCTCCCCCTGCCTTCTCTCTGCCCCTCTTTCTCCTCATCCTTGTTCTTCCCCCCCCCCTCCCTATCTCTTCATTTTTCCTCTTTCCCTTCCCTTCTTCCCTCTTTCTTTCCCCACCCCCCTTCCTCCCCTATGCACCTTCCAGTGGGGTCATGCTTATATGGGGATTTTTGAGACTACAGCCACCGATTAAAGCTACATATATATTTTTTCAGTCCTAGGGAATCTGTGTTTTTCCGTGGTTGCCCTCTCTCTCTTGTTTACCCCTTATGCCTTATGAATTTGTGGTTTAATACAAAATAATAGGTATGTGATACAATTTCTTTTGGTTATAAGTTGTGAACAATTTTATTGACATCAGTATGGTACCTTGCTAATCTACTGACAGCAAGTGTATACATTTTTCTGAGTAAACTCTATCTTTGAATACAAACTAGTATACCACATGCTATTATTCCTACATTTCCAGGATGAAACATCTCCACTACTAAACCCTGCTGTTCTGACACCCATTGGGGGTGCGTCTGCTGCTCGGGTTGGTCATCGCCCTCTGACTGCCCAATCTGCTGTGTGTATTCACACTAGTCAAACCTGACAGTTTGAAATTGTTGGTGAGCATGTAAATTTATTTTTGATGTATTAACATTTTTATGAGCTATATAAATAAAATATATGTTTAGTGCCCTTTAATATTATATGTGATTAACTTCCCTTATTTGCATATCAATAGAGGAAGATTTAAGATAGATGAATGTGGCGTCCCGAAAACGCAGTTTTTTGCGAAACATGTCGACGACCAGCATCAATTTCATCTGATTAACCTCAGCATCTCTTCCGTAACAGGGCAACAATTGATTTTATCTATTGCTTTATATATATATATATATATATATATATATATATATATATATATATATATAATAAATTAGATATTTTTCTATATTCTTTTCTCTATGTTTAATTATTAGCTCACCTACCTTTTGACATTACACACCACCACAAAGTCCTAATTGACTGGGCTGGCTTAACACCCACTCAGTCTGTTTTTTCGTTTTATAATTACAAATAAAATGTTTGGCTCCGTTAGGCTTTAAGTGAGCCACTGGCTTTAAACACAGATTCAAATATAGTGGCTGCACACCTGTTCTTGGGCTCAGAGATTAACCAGAGAGCTGACAACTATTGAAGGATATTAACAATGCCAAAACTTGTATTAAAAAAAAAAAGTTCACTTTAAAAATATTTTAATGATATTAAATAGAAGCAAAGCATTTTGCACAAACTTTGCAGCTTTCCTCAGACATGTTTTGCACAGTCAGCAGCTAATTATCACTTAACAGTATTTTATTAAATCTGAATGTATCTTGTTAAAATCTTGTCTAGAAATGTGAACTGTAAGCATTACACTTAAATTACATTAGGTATTTAAAAACTAAAAGGTTTCATAATTTGTAAATAAGGAATGGCAACACCAGTTTTACACACATATTTTTCCAAGAAGCAAGATTGTGTGAAATTTTCAGAGACACTACCACTTTGTCCTGTATGAAGAGATATCCAAGAGACACTGGAATTATTCATTTAATTCATTCGAATTTGGATCTAAAACGTACCCTAAATCAAGAACATAGGAGTGACAAACCAAATGGTAAAAGAGTCCAAATTAATCTGTTCATAAAAGTTCACATAAACAATACATTGTACTTGAGGAGTCACACTCCCTTCATCACACCAGCTCAGTAACTTTGACAGGGCTTAAATTTATTTAGTACAGTAGATTATTAGATAGATCTGTAGCTTGCTGATTTGTGAGAATTCAATGAGGCAGATTGTACCAGTGTAAAAGGCAAGAGGAACCTTTGCCTTGTATGAGCATGTTGACAGTATTTATTTATCGCTATCAGTAAAATATCCCTAGTTTACTTGAAGAGCAGGTTACTGTAAATACAAGCAACTTATGACAAAACAACTTTCCTTCCTTTGAGTTAATAAACGAATAAGTATACTAGCCATTGAGTTGTATAAAACATCCTCACATACACTATATTGGCAAAAGTATTGGGACAACTGCCTTTATGCGCACATGAACTTTTATGGAATTTCAGTCTTAGTCTGTAGCATTCATATAACAGCCTAAACTCTTCTGGTAAGGCTGTCCACAAGGTTTAGGAGTGTGTGTTTGGGAATGTTTGACCGCTCTTCCATAAGCACATTTGTGAGGTCAGGCACTGATGTTGGATAAGAAGGCCTGGCTCACATTGTCTGCTCTAATAAATTCCAAAGGTGTTCTCTTAGGTTGAGGTCAGGACCTTGTGTAAGCCAGTGAAGTTCCTCCACACAAAACTCACTCATCCATGTCTTTATGGACCTTGCTTTGTGCGCAGTCATGTTGGAACAGAAATGGGCCATCCCCAAACTGTTCCCACAAAGTTGGGAAAGTGAAATTGTCCAAAATGTCTTGGTATGCTGGCGCCTTAGAAGTTCCCTTCAGGGGGCCAAGCCCAACCTTTGAAAAACAACCCCACACCATAATCCCCCCTCCACCAAATGATTTGGATTAGCAAATAAGGCAAGGTTCATAAAGAGATGGATGAGCGAGTTTGAGGTGGAAAATATTGAACCCTAAGGACTAAGACTAGGATCCCATTAAAGTTAATCTGTGTGTAAAGGCAGGCATTCCAATATTTTTGGCAATATAATGTATGTTAGCCTGGTTGAATATACATATCTAAAGCTAAGGGCCCTTTCACACTGGGGAGATCAGTATTGATCCGCCTCCGTGTGTCCGTTTGCTCAGGGAGGATCGCTCTGTAAATCCCTGCTGAGCTGTCGACTGACAGGACTGCCCTGTTTTTTTCTCCCCTCTCCCCTATGGGGAATCGAATGAACACGGACCGTGTGTCCATGTTAATCCGATCCGATCTAATCCGCACACAGAAGAAAAAATATGGTTTTCTTCCGTCCACAAAAGCGGATGTTTGCGAAGGCGGATGGATGAAATACGGACATACGGTCTGTACGTGTGAAAGGGCCCTTAGATTTAGCCAATTATGTATCAAGTTTCACTGGAGAACATAGACCTGTATGGTATTTGATTTTGTCATATAAGCTATTTTGGATAATCAATTAACAAATAAATCAGTAAAGCATATTTCACTCTAAATAATTTCCAGCATTGAACTTTTAAAAAGTTAAAGCGGAGCTCCACCCTCATTTTTTTTTTTCAAAGTCGGCAGCTACTAACAGTGTAGCTGCTGACTTTGAATAAGGACACTTACCTGTCCTAGGCGCCCGCGCTGACGGCCCCCGCCGATGCCGATCCTCGATCCTGGCACCGCCATCCACAGTCAGGGAAACAGGCAGTGAAGCCGTGCGGCTTCACTGCCCGTTTCCTACTGCGCATGTGCGAGCGACGCGGCGCTTTGTGAATGGTCCGGCTTCTTTCTGGGATACACACAGTTCCCAGAATGCAGCGCGGCCCATTCACAAGAAGACACCCAGAAGAGGAGGAGGAAGAAAACAGCACCGCGGATCATGAGGGCAGATTCGGGACTTCCGCATAGCAACAGCCTATTTAGGGTGAGTATTTTTTTTTTTTTTCCATTTTTTTTTTTCAGATTTAAAAAAAATATATATATATCAGGGTGGAGCTCCGCTTTAAGAGTTCTATGATCATGGCTAAATATATATGGCTATATATATATATATATATATATATATATATATATATATGTGTGTGTGTGTGTGTATATATATATATATATATATATATATATATATATATAGTATATATTGTAAGGGGTTAGCTCGGTAGTGGGGGTGTGTGACCCCCTGGATGGGTTCACTACACACTAAACTATACAGAGAGGCAGCCGAAGACGGTTGAAAACAAAGGGCCAGATTCAGAAAGAATTAGACTATCGTAGAGTATCAGAAATACACTACGCCGCCGTTTTTACCTGGCTCTACGTGGAATCCAGGTAGATTTTGTCCAGTAAACGACGGCGGCGTAGTGTATTTCTCCCGTCGCAATCCATCTGCGCGAGTAGGGGGCGTGAAGCATTTAAAATAGGCGCGTTCCCGCGGCGATCGAACTGCGCATGCTCCGTTCGCAAATTTCCTGCCGTGCATTGCGCGAAATTACGTCGTTACGTCATTTTTTCTTGAGTAGCGTCGTTTACGGAGATTCTTATTCCCGAACGAGTTACGTAAAAAAAAAAAAAAAAATGTAATTTCGACGCGGGAACGACGGCCATACTTAACATGGGCTACGCACCGTTAGACCAGCAAAAAGCTGGTCTAACAGTATGTAAAAAAAACAGACGTAAGCGATTGCGAAGACGGCTCATATCTTCGTGGATCACCGTAAAAACACATTTGCATATCCCGACGCATCAAAACGACGCGAACTCCTCCCAGCGGCCGCAAAAATATCGCAACGGAGAAGACGGCTAGATCCGAGGGCTTACATTATTACCCTGAAGACGTAAGCCTGAAATATAATTGTCTCGGATCGAAGCCCGAAGCCGCCGTATCATGGTTTGAGGATTCAAACTAGTGATACGGCGCGTCGAAATTTGAAATTACTCCTGTCTAACACCATATTACTACTTATGTTAGACAGGTTTTTGTATACGTAATTGCTCTGTGAATCTGGGCCAAAGAGGACGGAAGAGTTTGTCTTGTTTATAGCGAGGAAAAAAGGTTTGGTTTATTCTTCCATATTGCTGGAAACAAGTGCAAGCATCCAAACAGCATAAACAAAACAAAACATAAAATAAACCCTGGCCACTTGGGGTGTCTATCTTCACCACACAGGAACCTACCTATGGAGTCTGGCACAGCCTACTGCTGGGCAGACACTGCTGGTCATACAGCAGAGAAACAATAGTCTTTTTGATTTTTATCACACAGAAAAATCAACAACCACCTCACCTCTTCAGAAGTCTTTCTCACTGCTCTCCTTAACTCAAAAAGCCTCAGGATGCAGCAATCAGTAGTCATCCTCTGGATGACTTATGTCCCATACAGACGATCCGAATATCGGCCGACGGATCGTACGACTTTTTTCGCTTAATAATCGCGAGTAAAATAAAATAGGTTTTTAAACTCACGAAAATTCTCGTACAATAGAAAAAAACGATCGGAAGTGATGTCACGTGTTGTAATGTATTTGTATTGTATTGTCGAACGACGGCTGTACTGACTAAACGAAAATCGGACGAAAAATTTTTTTGCGCTTGTCCGATCGAATTTAATCGGATGAACGGTCATGATCGGCTGTCGAAAGTAGTGTACACACGATCCGAAAATCGTACGATCCATCATCGGACGATCGTTTTCGTCCGATATTCGGATCGTGTGTATGGGCCATTATAGAGGCCTTAATTGCCTCATTCTGAACAGCTGAAGTTTTCCAACGCCCTAAACCTTTCTGGCTATTTCTGCAGCCGACACCTGGTAGTAATTGGTGTATTGTCTAAACAAGGCAGAAATGTATCTCCAGTCTGTGACAACACCCACAAATTTACCTGACTTCCTGTCACAATATATATATATATATATATATATATATATATATATATATTCATCGTAGTTGAGGAAAGCAGAACTCAGTCATCAACATCAAACAATGCTATGCAATCTGGTCTTTATAGATGATGTGATTGTGTTGTGGGGGAGGGGTGGGGGGGTGCATTGGAACTCTTTTATTGTTGGACCAGTACTTAAAATGATCTTATCCCTGGTTTAAAATGTATTGTTTTGTACAGTAAAATGTAAATCTTCTTTTTGAATACATCATTGAGAATAAATGGTACCAACATAGAAAGGGATTTATATATTAAAAGTACAGATCATAAGCAACTATTACACTTTATTAGCTTTCACCCTCAAGGGGTATTTAAATCTATACCCACTTGAGTTAAGAGAATTGTTACTGATCCACAACATTGTGAGGAGAGATTAAATAAGATAATAATGAGACTTGTTAGGAGAGGTTACCCAGCCTCATTATTTAAAAGGGAACATGCACATTTGACTTATAATAGGATCACTAATAGGAACAAGAACCCCATTTGTGTCACAATTTCACCCATTCTCTTTCCATGTTTATAATTTCATTAAATAACATTGGGGAGTGTTGAAAGAAAATTATCTTAATATAATTGAATTTCAAACCCCACCTTTGCCCTTATATAGAAAGGATAGAACCCTAATGCCTTGTACACATGATCGGAATTTCCGATGGAAAAAGTCTGACGGACGTTTTCCATCGGATATTCCGATAGTGTGTAGCCCCATCTGAGTTTTTTCATCGGAAATTCTATTGGCATTTAGATATAGAACATGTTCTATTTTTCTCCGATGGAATTATGTTGGAATTCCAATGAGATTTGGCCGGGCAAAAGCCTGATCGTGTGTACGCGGCATAATCTGACCAAAATACCTAAAGGCTTACCATATTGAAAAATATAACAAGATTTTGTACTTTCTACTATAATATATATATATATATATATATATATATATATATATATATATATATATATATACACACACACAAAAAAACAATAAATAAACACATTTCTTTATAAATTTAGGCCAATATGTTATCTTCTACATATTTTTGGTAACAAATCTCAATAGGTGTATATTGATTGATTTGCGCAAAAGTTATAGGGCCAGATCCACAAAGAACTGCCTATCTTTAGGCAGGCGTAGCGTATCTAAGATACACTACGCCGCCGTAACTTAGAGCGGCAGGTTCCTTATCCACAAAGAATTTGCAGTGTAAGTTACGGCGGCGTAGTGTAATTGTGTCTGCGTAAGCCCGCGCAATTCAAATGTATAAGATGTGGGCGTGATTTATGTAAAATTATCGTGACCCCACATAAATGACGTGTTTTTTAACGCCGCATGCGCCGTCCATAGGGGTATGGGGTGTGCATGAGCGAAATCATGTCGCAAATAGTCAATACTTTTGACGTGAATGTAACTTTCGCAAATCCCTATTCGCGAATGTTTTGCGCAAACGTCGTAAACAACGTAAAATTTTACGCTGTCCCGATGTCCATACTTAACATTGCGTATGCCTCTATAGAGCAGGGGTAACTTTACGCCGGAAAACGCCTTACGCAAACATCGGGCGTACGTACGTTCGTGGATCGCCATATCTAGGTCATTTGCATACTCGACGTGGAAAATAGACGGAAGTGCCCCTAGCAGCCAGCGTAAAAATGCAACATAGATACGACGGCGTACTAAGACTTATGTCGGTCGGCTCTATGCCACATTTAGGTGTATCTTGTTTTGTGGATACAAAACAAAGATACGCCGGCGTAAGTTCTTTGTGGATCTGGCCCATAGTGTCTACAAAATAAGGGATAGATTTAGGAACATTACATTTTTGTAATTGTTCTTACTTGTAATGGTGGCAATCTGCAATTTTTAGCAGGACTGCGACAAATCTAAACCATAATATAAATTTAGGGGACTCAGGGACATCAAACAAGATAAAAAATACATAACATTAAAAAACAGTACAAACAAACATGTTTGTACTGTTTTTTAATGTTATGTATTTTTTATCTTGTTTGATGTCCTTATGTGAATAAATATTCTATAATTTACCCAATGTGAATTACTCTGGTTGATTTCAACCATTTATATAGTACCGGTATAGTCCTCCCCGCCCACCTTTCCTGTTGGAGCCTCAGGGTCTGTGGGGAATCCCTGAGTCCCCTAAATTTATATTAGAATACTAGGACGATGGTACACCCCTTACTCAATGTTATTTTTTCAATTATAAAAGGTTAAATCAAAATCTAAACCCTAAGTGACACTTTTTGGGGACCAGTGACTCCAATACCGTAATCAGTGCTAAAAATGTACTGATTAATGTATAAATTACACTGGCAGAGAAGGGGTTAACACAAGGGGCGATTAAGGGGTTAACTGTCTTCACTGGGTTTGTTCTAACTGTGTGGGGTCTGGGCTCACTGGGGCAATACAGAGATCACTGTTCCTGAATACTAGGAACAGCAGATCTCCATGTTGTCCCCTGTCAGAATGGGGATCCGCCTTGTTTACATAGGCAGATCCCTGTTCTGCCTCTCTGTCCTGCAATCGTGGGTAGCCAGCTGACATCGAGTCTGCCGGACCCACGCATGAGCTCCCCCGGCCCACATTATCCCTCACTATCACATGCACATACCAACATACAGGTATGTCAGTTTGTGCAGCGGAGCCACCTTGTCGCAGTAGATCTGCGGAAGGTGGTTGGCAAGTGGTTAAAGGCTATTACACATGCCAATCGTCATATGTGATTCATGCGATAAAATGCCCATGTGGGTTACTTTATATTGGAGAAACCACTCAAAAGGTCAAGGACTTTATAGTGAGACACAAATACTTAATTAGGGATAAACTAGTGCAGTTACCATTGGCCAGACACTTTATAGAGAAAGGGCATTCCGTTTCCCAATTAAAGTATATGATGTTGGAGGGGATAAATAAGAATAGGATAGGAGGTGATCAGTATTATTGTTAAAAAAAATGAGAAGTTCATTGGATACTTGTCCCTAAAGGATTAAACACAGATTTAGATTTATAATTGTTTATTTGATTTTATTAATATATTTATTTGTGATACCTAGCAAGGGGTTATAGGAAATAAGCTTAGATGTAGTTCTATATGACTATGATCTTTTGATATTTTGAGTATATATTTCTCTTAACAGACTAGTGTGTGGAGACTTCTGATGAAATGATGAGAAGGGCATCTGTACCGTCATAGAAATAATGTATAAGTGAAGGAATTGTACTAATTAATGATTAATCACATAATTGATTCCAAATGTGGTGTTTGAAAATGTTTTAATAAACATAGGTGTATTTAGAGCTTTAGAGTTCTGATCTGATGAAGGGCGTGGTGAGCTTGTGAGCCCAAAACGGAAATCATGGAATGCTACATTATGTAACGTTCTGTATATACTTGAACAATTGGTTCAATAATGTTATGTGCTGCAATCCCTTGGATTTATATATATATATATATATATATATATACACACACAGGGCCAGATTCTCAAAAGAGATCCGACGGTGTATCTCAAGATACACAGTCGTATCTCTGTTTTTTGGCCCGGGTATCTTTGCGTGTGATTCCTAGAATCACTTACGCATAGATACGGTGTAGATCTGACAGGTGTAAAACACGTACACCGTCGGATCTTAGATGTAATTCTTCTCTGGCCGCTAGGTGGCGTTTACGTTGTTTTCTCATTTGACTATGCAAATGAGCCTAATACGCCGATTCCCGAGCGTTTTTGCTCCGCCTCGTCGCCGTTTACGTCGTTTCCGTAAGCGTAAACCTACCCCTGCTATATGAGGGGTAAGTTTACGAAGGTCCGTCGTATGCCATGTTAAGTATGGCGTCGGGACAGAGTCATCTTTTTCCGTTGTTTACGTTGTTTTACTAAGTCGTTCACGAATAGGGCTTTACGTCAATGACACTCACGTCGCCTTCATTGGCGTTTTCCGTCGTGAGCTGGAGCATGCACACTGGGCTATTTGTACGGCCGGCGCATGCGCAGTTCGATCGGTGCGGGGGCACGCTTAATTTAAATACAAGCCGCCCCCTTTGAATTACGCGGCCATACGCCGGGCCATTTACACTACGCCGCCGCAAATTACAGAGCAAGTGCTTGGGGAATACGGCACTTGCTCCAGTAAGTTGTGGCGGCATAGTGTAAATAGCTTACGCAATGCTGCCGCAGGATCTTAGAGAATCTGGCCCACAGTGTATATACATTCTTAGGAACAAGGCAGCAGTATTTTCCCTGTTTCACAATTTAATGCTAACTGGATCTGGTGATGTACAGTTGTGGCACAATATTATAAATTGCCAAGGTACTCTTCTTTAAAAATGTAAGGACAAAATTACAAGTGAAGACATACTAGTATCAGGGAATGTATATGAAACTGCAATGTGGATAAATATATTAGTCACCAGCAACTACAAATGAAAATCCTAAGAAAAACTGTGGATAGATGTACTGTATGCTGATTTGTCATAGGACAATCCTGGAATTGCGCTGAAGTCTTGAACAATAATCTAGCCCCAATGGGAGCCAATTTTTTCAAATAATTTCAAACATATAGTTACATAGTTAGTCAGGTTGAAAAAATAAAGTCCATGCAGTTCAACCATAAAAGAAAATAAAATAATATCATACAGTCCCAAATACACAATTCTATACCCACAGTTGATCAAGAGGGAGGTAAAAAAGGCCAGCAGAGCATGATCCAATTTGCTATAGTAGGGGAAAAAAAGCCTTCCTGATCCCCTGAGAGGCAATTGGATTTTCCCTGGATCAACTTTACCTATCAATGTAAGTACCCAGTTATGTACATTCTAGGAAATAATCCAGACCTTTCTTAAAGCAATCTACTGAGTTGGCCAGAACCACCTCTGGAGGGAGTCTGTTCCATATTTTCACAGCTCTTATGATTGCATGTGATTTTAAAAATAAAACACTGTCAGGGCAGTGATTTTATGAGTAATTAGAATGAAAATTAAAAATGCATTATTCCTTTAGCCGCTTAAAAACTGGACACTTTTACCCCCTTCTTGTCTAGGCCAATGTTCAGATGTTATACATTTTTTCACATAAATAGAGATTTCTTTTGTTTGTATTTAGTAAAAAAAAAAAAATCTTTTGTACTAAATAAATGAAAAAAGACCAATTTTCAACCCCTGAAAGTTTCTCAAAACCCTCCCTTGGCATAACTGGTAAAAAGAGTTGTGGACCACAATAATTTGTTGGAGGGCACAATATCCCATTACACTGCAGCAAATTATGCAAATTAGAGGTTACCTTAATTGGATCCTGCAGTATGGCAGATAGACTACACAGATTTCAGAGTAACCAAAGTAGCTCTTTACTTGTGAGAAGAAAAAAAGGAACAAGGGTAAAACAGTGATGAACTATCTGCAGAGCCCTGCAGAATCAGTAGCAATAGTAACACATAGGTGTAAGTTTACCTACAATATCTATACAGACCTGTGCAAGCACACAGCAAGGGGATTCCCTAAATAAGACATCCACATTGAAACACCCATCATCAATTTTGTGACTTATTGTAATAATAACACCTTTGGGCTCAGTTTTACTTCCGTCCAGGATCCGGAGTCCTTAAGCTTTCTAGATTTGGAATTATTCCATAGTAATGGCACTATTAGTGCAAGAAATTTTACTAAACCAACAGCGGTCAATTCATACTTGCATTATTCCAGCTGTCACCATCCTAGGTGGATTAATAATGTCCCAAAGAGCCAA
Organism: Rana kukunoris; assembly: GCA_029574335.1. Lineage (NCBI taxonomy): Eukaryota > Metazoa > Chordata > Amphibia > Anura > Ranidae > Rana > Rana kukunoris. The sequence continues at coordinate 332,592,154 of CM056049.1, forward strand.
TTCCATCGACTCCGACGAAATTGTACAAAAATTGATGACTACAAAGCCCAAGGTACTGATCTTAAAAATAAGTTCATTGCCAAAGGCTATCCTTCTAACATTGTTCAAGAAGCCCATGATTTATATATACAAGATCAGCTTCCGCAGTCCAAAAAGGGTGACTCAGTCCCCACTACCCGGTTTATTACCCAATACCACATTAAACATAAGAAAATGGAGAAGATTTTTGAAAAACATTGGCCTATATTGATTCAGGACCCTCACCTTGCCTCTTCTTTAACTAAGTCACCAAAATTTGCTTACCGAAGGGCTCCAAATATTAAAAGCAAAATTGCTCCAAGCAAAATTAAACCATCAAATAATTTTAAGAGAAAAACGCTTAAACAACTCACCCTCATTCCATTGGTGGGTATGTTCCAGTGCAAAAAAACAAAATGCCTAGCCTGTGTTAATGTCCCTCACGGTAAAAAGAACTTTGTAGCCAATAAAATGACATACAATCTGAATGCTTTCTATAATTGCTCTACTACGTACGTTATTTATTGCATTTCCTGTCCTTGTGGCCTGTTATACATTGGCCGAACTATTAGAGCCCTTCGCACAAGATTTGGCGAACACAGACGGGCTGTACAAGCAGCCAACCCAAAGTATAGTGTAGCACGTCATTTTGTTACACATCATCATCAGGATACGTCCCTATTGCAGGTATGGGTAATTGAAGCCATACCAGAGACTCCTACTGCTGTGGAAAGGTTTCAACGGTTATGCAAACAAGAAACCTACTGGATCTATTCTTTAAATACGATGTCACCCCATGGATTGAATGAAGAAATTGAGACCAATAATATAATATAATATAATACAATATAATTTAATTCAGTTATCCAAAAATCCTAGTCCTGACCTATCTTGCCCTTTTGTGGTGACCGTTTGATAGATATTTATGTACACATGTATATATGTGTATGTATATATATATATATATATATATATATATATATATGTATATATATACATGTGTTGCTAAACACTGGCTGTTTATTAGTTTTTATTATTATTATTAGCATTAGTTGTTATTCTAATTTCTGTATAGTATCTAGGTCTCTCTCTCCCTATATATACACACATAGTTGTAGGTATGTGTGTGCATGTATGCACACTCATGCTCTAAATTAAACAATTCTGTGTGTATAATTAGTCCTTACATATATGCACATGTATTTTATATGTGTTTGTATATTTGATTCCTGGTGTACTATATAATTTTTAATATATACACATGTTTGTAATATATACACAGATGTTTTTATGAATGGCCATAATAGTTTAAATTTTTTTTAAATTTTTTACATTTTTAATAGTATTTTCAATATATTTTTAAATATTCCAACATATCTAGTTTTAAATAATTTTTAGTGTTATGACAGACAGAGATTTTACATTTTTTCTATTTCCAGTACCGTGAGGATTTATACATTTGTTTATTTATTCCCTTTCAAATGTCTCCGGATCGCCATCTCTTTTCTGTTATTTGTTAATTGCGATCGAATCTTTTTATTAATAGTAATGTCTCTCCATGGCCTGTAGCTGTTATTTGTTGTCAATTTGTTTGTTTTTGTTTAGTGTGCCATTTCCAACCAATCACGTTTATCCTGCTCGTATAACTCACGTCCGTTCCATACGGACGCCATGGATCTGACGAAACAGCTGACGCTGTGAAACGCGTAATCCGATTGGCTGGCCGGGTCCCTCGCGTCACTTCCGGGGCGACGACGATACGCTGCGCTCCACGGTGGAACGCACGCCACATCAGACGGCTCTTCCTGGTTTCCTGTGTCCACTATACCACACTTGCGGCTCACAAGCCTGGGACAAAGAAACCTTTTTCGGTGGAACCTCTTATGATGACCCCGGCCTCTTAGCCACACCAATGCCTATATTACTCCATGTCTGTGAGTAGTTACTTTATTGTACAAATGTATTACTGATTAAAACGACAAACTGGGACTTCCGGTTCCGGCGCCGCATGGAGTAGCTGTGCACTCCTTCAGCTCCCGCACACAGGCTCCCAAATCGGCCTATAAAAGCCAGCAAACCCGCTGCCGACCCCTGGGCTAACCATCCGCCATCCCCCCCTCCACCCGAGGATGGACAAATACCTGGAAAAAAGCGGCGCGCGGTCGTACGCCGCCGCTGCGGCGCGAACGGGACAGCCCGCAAATCGAGGCCCCGGCTTTGGCCTACACGGATTCGATCGTAGATCCGATCGTGGATCCGACACCTGCAATGGAGGTGGTGAGTGCACCACCAGCCCCTCCAACTACCCCTCAGACTGTTCACATCCCTCACCTCCCCCACAGGCGGGGGATATGCACAACATTGAGCTGATGGCCCAGGCCGTGGCTGCTCTATTATCCCCCATGATAGCGACCTCGGTGGAAAAAGCCATCAATTGCAGGGATACAGAAAATCCAGGCTCAACTAGGGGAGCATGCATCCAGGCTGAATGAGGCTGAGAATCGCATCGGACATATAGAAGAGGATCTTTACCAGGCCCAATCCTTTGAACATGCGCAAGACAAGACGAACAAGTATATACTAGACAAACTGGACGACCTTGAGAACAGATCCAGGAGGAGCAATCTGCGCTTTATTGGCGTCCCTGAATCGCTGCAACCTCAAGCACTTTCAGATCTCTGCTCCAGACGCATCCCCGAGACCCTGGGCCTGCCGGGCCCTGCACTGTTGAGCGCGCCCACCGCATGGGCCTTTTCAACTCTGATCGCAAGTCACCTCGCCCTGTCATCGCCAAATATCTCAACTATTCAGAAAAATCCCTCATCCTGCAGAAGTTCAGGCAGTCCAGGACCCTCCAGATAGACGGCATGAATATCCTGATCTTTGCGGACTACTCCGTGGACGTCTCCAGAGGAGGAAGGCTTTCCAGCAGACCTGCACGGAGCTCCACCGAATGCAAATCAAGTTTACACTGGCTTTCCCGGCCGTACTTCGACTCAGAGCACCCAACGGAGATCAGCTCTCTTCCATGACCCATCCGAAGCTGAGGCCTTCCTGAGATCCCTCCGCTCTAGCCCCCACCACAACCAGTCTCCCAGAGCGGCACCTTCCAACCGGGCCCTAGAACACGGAAGCCCACGCAAGGACTCTCCTAAAAGATTCAAGGCATCTGGATCCGACCGTCAACACACCTCATCCTTTTGAACTTTTTTTTCTTGAACCTTCTCTTTTTTTCTTTTTTTTTTTTTTTTCTTCTAGACGGTCACACCATCCCGATGCAGTTCTGCTGCTCATTAACCGTCCAGGACCACTCCTGGGCCCTCCCTGCCCCTCAGCCTGCCGTCTCCCCTTCACCCGGGGGACCACGGTAGGCCTAATGCAATTTTGATGTTATGCCAGTTTGTCTCCTTTTTCTTTTCTCTTATGCTCCTAAAAATGCCATTTTATTTCACACTGTTTTGTTTTCACATTGTTTTATGTTCTCTTGCACAATCGGTAATAGTTGTCTTAGCTCCACTTGTGCCTTAATATTATGTTATCCTATACGTTTATATATCATGTGTAGGCCTTTCCATTCTTCCGCAAGGGAACCTGTCTAGCTCCTCCCCCCCCCCCCCTCACGCATTGCTCCTGCTGCTTACACCCCCCCCATCGGTCGCGGCGGGTGAAGTGGTGAATGCTGCATGAGAGCCCTGCGTTGGGAGCTGGCCTATTCAGTGGCTCCATGCGGAAAAAAAGTGAAGTTCCCAAATGTTGTTGTTCACCTTGTTTGCCCCCATCACCCTCCCCCCATCTCCCCCTCCCTGGTTCTCAACCCTCCGCCCATTTTTAGGGATCCGTTACCACCCCCGCTCTCTCTCACAGCAAACCACCACAACACCTGCTGTCCTTGCACCCCACTTCTACAATGCACCATGCTCCCATTCTCCTCGCCTCCACGTCCTGCTCTCACCCCATTGTTAGTCTTCCCAACATGAGAATAGTCTCCTGGAATGTCAAAGGGCTCCGCTCCCCCAATAAGAGGATGAAAGTTCTGCGCCACCTTAAAAGGCTCAAGACCGACATCGCCCTCCTTCAGGAAACCCATCTGTCCACCCCCGACTTCCCGCGGCTGCGGAAACTCTGGGTAGGCACAGTCCTCGGTTCTGACTCAAGTGGTCGGAAAGCTGGGGTGTAATAATCCTTATTAACAAAAACCTTCCCTGCAAGATTCTGTCCTCAGATTCGGACTCCGAGGGGCGATTCACCTCGGCCCGTATTCAACTGGGATCCAGGGTGGTAACCATCACTAATGTATATGCTCCCAACAGCCCCACAAGTGCCTTCTTTAGCGCGACCTCACCTCCTGGGCGCTTAGAGACCCAGCCTGCCCACACCTGATAGGCGGGGATTTCAATTCCATCATGCACCCGATAGATGACAGGTCCTCTACCAGACAATCTCGTCCTCCTCTGACTCCTCTCACCCAGACATTATTGGCGTCGACGGTCGATTCACTGCACCTCCACGATCTATGGCGACTAAAACACCCTGCTGACAGAGAATTCTCATTTTATTCCCACCCTCATAAAGTCTTCACGAGACTGGACTATCTTTTCTGTTCTGACTCTCTCCTCCCACTGATCTCGGAAGCTGACATACACGACATCGCAATCTCGGACCATGCCCCGGTCTCGACCACCCTTGAGGACCCTGACTTAGCCTCTAACCCCAGAATCTGGCGGTTCCCCTCCTATCTTCACAATAACTCAGATTTTCACCAGCATCTAGAAAAAGCCTGGTTGGGATACGCATCGGATAACGCGTTACACGCTGACAACCCTAACCTTTTCTGGGAAGCGGGCAAAGCGTTCCTCAGGGGCTGCATAATCGCCTACGCCGCCACATTCAAAAAACACACCCTTAGACGCTACAAACAGGCCAGCGCAACACTGCATCAGGCCCAGCGGGGTCCTCTATACTGATGACTCCCCCAGCAACCGTAACGCCTGGTTCGCTGCCAAGCAGGCCTTTGATAGCTGGGCAGCCACCTCGAACGTACCCAAAAAGCGCATCTAGACGCCTCCCTCCACAAGTTTGGTAACAAAGCAGGTAGACTCCTTTCCAGATTAAGTAAAGGACCCCAACCGCCCGACGCATTTATCATGTCTCTCAGGGACCCATCGGTTTCCATACACTACACCCCAAAAGGTATCAATAATACTATGCGCCAACATTCTACTCCTCCCTGTATGCCTCAGACCCTATCGATAAGCCGACAGCCCTCAATTTCCTACGACGTATCTCCCTGGACCAGTAACCCCCACCCAGCAGCTCGAAGCCCTCAATGCCCTATCTCTGTCCTGGAGGTCCAATCCGTAATCAAACAGCTTTCCCCCTCCAAAGCCCCAGGCCCAGACGGTTTCACCGGAGAATTTTACAAGTCCTTTAGCTCGACTGTGTCCCCCCCTCTCCACAACGTCTACACACACATATGGTCGGGTGGGTCCTATCTTCCAACGGGCAATCAGGCCATAGTAAAACTCCTAGAGAAGAAGGGCAAGGACCCCCTAGAACCTGGCTCTTATAGGCCCATCTCGCTTCTTAACCTTGACGTTAAAATCCTCTCCAAGATAGCAGCCACTAGATTGGCATCCATTATACCCTCCCTGATTCACCCCGCACAGTCGGGCTTTGTTAAGGGTAGGACGGCCACCATGAATATCAGGAAGGTGATGCTAGCTCTCGAACACGCAAAAAATGACCCGGCAGGAGACCACGCCATCATCACCCTAGACGCGGAGAAGGCTTTCGATAACGTTAGTTTCGAATGGCTCTCCATGGTCATGTCCAAAATGGGCTTCTCGGGCCCCTTCACGCACCTCATAGAATCAATGTACACTGCCCCTGCCGCGAAAGTGGTCGCGGCGGGCCTCCTCTCTGAGGAGTTCAGGCTGCACAAAGGCACGAGGCAAGGCTGTCCACTCTCCCCGCTCCTTTTCAACATAGCACTTGAACCCCTCTCCCGCCACCTAACCCAGATCGCCCCCCTACATGGCATCCATGTCGGAGGCCACGACCTTCGCACGTCACTATTTGCAGACGATGTCCTTATCTTCACATCCAGCCCCTCACTCGACATGTCCACTATCAAGACCACCTTTGACGAATTCAGGCAATGTTCAGGGTTACGTATCAATTATAGCAAGAGCGAAATACTCCCAATAGGCTCCCTATCTATCCCCTCCTGGTCCCAAAACTCCTTATTCGCCGTTGCAAAGTCACATATCACTTACCTGGGGATAAAAATAGGCAAACTACCCTCCTCCCTATACCACCTCAACTACCCCCCCCTGCTCACCAAAATATCCCAAGAACTGACCAACTGGATGGACCTGCCTCTCTCGCTACTGGGAAGATGCACACCTTGTCAGATGGTTAGTTTTGCACGCCTACTGTACCCACTACAAACCATCCCTTTACTCTTGCGCCACAAAGACATTAAATCCATTAACTCTGCCATTTCCAAGTTCCTCTGGCGTGGCAAGAGGGCGCGCATAGCATTTACCAAGCTGCATCTTCCCAGGCGAGAGGGGGGCATTGCCCTTCCCAACATCAGGCTATATAACTTGGCATGTCTATTGAGAACAGGCTTGGATTGGATAACCCAGTCCTCCAGGTGCTCGAACTACCCCCTCGAATCGGCGATGGTCCGCCCCTTCTCGCTCACGGCCCTTCTCCATTGCCATTGGAAATCTGCCCCCCCTCCCCTCCAACACAATCTCCTTCTCCGGGATACAGTCATCGCCTGGAGAGAGGTCAGGAAGGCCCTCAATGTCCCCTCCTCTATCTCACGATACCTCCCTATCCTGGGCAACCCGAGCTTCCAACCAGGCTTAGATAACCACCCTACCTCGACTGGGAGGGTAAGGGTATCAAATCCTTTTATTCTTTATGTGACCCCCTTTCAGGCCGCCCCCTAGGTTTTAGAGCCCTGGCAGACAAATTTTCTCTCCCTTCGTCACATGTATTCCAGTATATTCAATGCATTTAGTTTCCTGAAAAACGCCTGTCGAGATGACAGAAAAAGGTTCCAGAGCTCCCTTACCGACACCCTTATTTCCCGGGCCTCATACAAAATCTCAGACATTTACCATCCCCTCCTCCAGCACAACATCCCCCCCCTGGCCTCAACCTCGGCGGCCAACTGGTCGAAAGACTTCCCTGACCCTGACCTGGTGGAGAAGCTCCTGCATGGCCTCACCACCATCCACAGACTTATCCCTAACGAAATATGGAGAGAGACGCAGATTAAGATTGTTCACCGAGCCCACATCCCCTTCAGCCGAGCCCATGCCACCCCAGAATGCCCCCTCTGTAAACAACCCAAACCTAACTTGACTCACAGGTTCTGGTCTTGTTCCCTCATAGCCAGTTTCTGGGACCAAGTCATCCAATACATTTTCGATGTCACCCTGCTACGCATACCCAGGGACCCGTTACTACTTATATTTGGGTACTGGGACCCCATACTACTCCCCTGGTCCTCTCCCTCCACCCCCCTGGGCAGGGACTGGACTCTGATATGCCTCTTGATAGCCCGTAGAGCCATCCTCCAGAAGTGGATATCAGCGGACTGCCCAACCACTGCTCAAGTTAAAAGGGAACTGTTGCAGCTCTTATACAAAGACAGGCTCAACACGGACCTGACCCACGAACCGAGCAAGAACCGCTTCTATCACTTATGGAATCCCTTTATGTCGTATACTTTCACTCCTACTGAATGGTTGAACTTTGAGAAAATGTCTTTTCTATACCAGGATCCCCCTCGGATTGACATCTCTCCTACCCTCCCTCCCTCCTCCCCTACCCCCCCCCCCTCTCTTGTTGTTCCTTTTTGTTTGCAAGCACTACTATTTCACCTACCCCCGTGACCACTTAACCTATACCCTCCCCCCTTATTTGTTCTCTCTGAGAACCTCTACATACACTGTTAATCTACTGCAATGTTCCACAGAAAATGCTTTTATGTCCTGTTTTTTTTTATGATTTCTCTGTTATGTAACTTCCTTAATAAAAACATATTTAAAAAAAAAAAAAAAAAAAAAAAAAAAAACGACAAACTGCACTTAGTTTGGCGCATCTCTCTTTTGTATTTTTTGACATTGAAACACCCCCCTGCCAAGCCTCACCCAGCTCTCTCTCTACAATACTGCACAATTGTAATAAAACCAGTTACACAATTAGAGAATATAAAATGGATATCCGTACTCTGCGATAACTAAGTAGACAGTCTTTAAGTAGTATTCCTAACTAGCGTGGTTTGGTTGATCAGACCAAACCTCAGTTCAAATTATCCCAAGAGTCTGTGCACTGATACATAGGCATGCGTTGGCGTGCAAGGGGTAATTTTTAATCCAAGGTGGTAATAAATAAACTGGCAAAAGAGCCCCAAACAGTAAAATCTCGCTGGCCAATGGAGACGATCCACCCTCCAACAACACAGTCAGTAGATCTTTGGGCAGGTGCTCGTCTCACCCAACCAGTTCAGGCCTTGTCCTTCCGTGACACTCCGTCCGCGATCTCCGGTCACAGTCCTGCAAGACGTCAGCCTCCGGTTCTCAGACAGGTCGCAGGGATACTGGAAGCCCGTCCGATCATTCCGGCAGAGGTTCCATCTCTCCTCCTCAAAGGCGCTCCGCCTGGGCGTATGTAGGCCTCAGTTACGGCCTACTCTCCGTGGGGACACTTCCACAGGTGTCCTTCTGGGTTGAAGAGGCGGTCCAGAGAGAGTGCACCAAACATGTCCTCTCCCTTAAATTACCTCCCCCAGCAGGCTGCGCGGAAGGCAAAGCATCCTGGGATTGTACAGCTGCTCTCTGGGTAATGTAGTCTATCACAGGCCAGGGCAAATGGGGTCTCTTCTCTCCCTGTACTCAATCTCCCCACATTCTCTGCGGTACCAGAACAAAAGGTAAACAACAGGTGGCTCTAATTCATCTCAGCCACAGGAGGGAGCTGATCCTTCTCGATCAGCAATGGTAGTATTTTATATCACATTAAAAAGGGTGATATCCCGCTACACGTAGATTTGTTATAATGCAATAGGTGTTTAACGCTCCTAGAGGCTACTCACCAGCAGCTGTGGGGTCTTGCTGAGGAGTTTATTGAAGTTTTGAAATGATGGGAGAACAACACAAACTTATGTAAACCATTTAAAAGATTTCCATTTTTTAACCAAAACATTTTGGAGAATCAGCACTCCCCCTCTATCATGGCTATACACTACATAATAGAGAACATACAGATATTCCTTAAAATGTGTTAAAAGCTATATATAAATATATAAATGTATATATACATTAATGCATTATTATTGAAGCCAAAAGGGGCTTACATTGATCATTGAACATGTTCATTCTTATTAGAGAAACAGGGCAACACAAAAACAAAAGCAAAGAAAAGAAGAAAAATAATAATAATAAAACAACACCAACACACTGCAAATGAGAAGTATAAAACCAGTTCAAACAATCCATAAACAGCATGGTATTTTTCCACAGTACTGTTACTATTTTCAACTATTTGGACCCAATATGTGAGTGGGTCGCAGCTTAAAAAAGAAACACTGAAGCAGAGCCTGAAAAAGTGTAGACCAAGTCCATGTGCAGTTAACAGCTAAGATAAATGAGAACAAAGTTTGTATGGCAGAGACAGAGAGGAAGGAGAAAAGGAAACAGAGACAAGCAATCTGGAGCTATAGATTCAGCTGGGAATTGTAATTTGTTAAAATTCCAGCTGGATAAGGGAGGGGAGTGGGACTAAAATAGGAGATACAATTGGAAAGATTCACACAGATAATGTAGGCACTTGTATTGGAAAAGCACCTGACATGTGTGTGTGTGTGTGTGTGTGTCAGGTTTAAATTCTCCATACACAGGAAGGGTCCAAACAGTGGCAGAGTGTGGGCAGCCAGTGCAAGTGAACAGGGACTAAGCTATGCCAGCATAATTTTTGGAAGGGAAGTGATACGTGTAAAAAAAAGACCATACTGGGGCTGGAATGGTTGGAGGATTAGTGGGGGGAGAAAATATATATATATAAATAAGTTAATATAATTATATGCCAATAAAACAGTGGAGATTGGAGTGGTACATATGAAGAAGACCATACTGGGACTCAAAGAGTTAAGGGTGGGGGAACAAATGGGGGAATAACATGATGTATGCAGGGAGTATGCTATGCCATCAGGGAAGGAGTTTTAGATAAAAGAATGACCATACTGGTCAAATTGAATATAAATATGGATGGGTGCTTAGTATACCTGTTAGAATTGTATTTATTGGTTTTGAAGAGGATAACAACAGTCACACCGTCACTCATGTCTAACATGATGAATGATAATTCATATGTGTAGGTTTTATGTTTAATTTTCCCACAGTACAACAACTTGCTTACACATACTGTTCATATTACAATATTTTGTAATGTATAGAGATATATTTATATTGTTAAAAATCCAAACTTAAAATGTAAAATAAAACAACAGTCACACATATGCAGGGGCTAAAACATTTGATAAAAATAATAGACAACAAGGGTACAATAATAAAACATTTGCAGCAGTAAACTTTTTGGGCCTAACACATATACTTGCTTGAGGGCCTTTTTATGAGCTTATAATCATGGGTTGGCAGTCTAAAATGGTGGCTGAGCATGCAGGTCCAGGAGGATGAAAGAGGATGAGAAAGAGAAGGATATACTGTAGTGAAAACTGGTAATAGAAAGGAGCTGTAGAAATCCCAGAGGAGGAGTGGGATCAAGAAAGAAAATCAGAGGGCAAGAGTTGAGGGAAGGGGTTGGAGGGCATAGGGGGTACGTTACAGAGGAGGGATAGGTAGGTATGTATTCCCCTCAGGCTCATATCCAGTAACTGAAGAGGTAGGCTATAAATATCTTAGGCTGAAAGAGTTTAAAGATGGAAAAGCATAAGTAACCCTTCATCCCCATGTATTGAGATATTTAGATTGTGAATCATTCAGAATAATGGATAGCTTCTCATTGGCAGTACTTGACTTCTTGGAAAAGGACTGTGGGCTTCTTTCATGCTTTGGCTATCATTTTATTAATAGCCAGGATCAAATGTGTAGCTAATTTCAGTTGGTATGTAAAGGTGATCCATATATCCTTATAATGGCATGTATTTTTCCACTCCAGGAACTACCTACAGTATATATTTAAAGAAAGAGCTGTAAACGAGCAGTGCAGTAGAAGTTATACTAAGTTTTTTGCAATCTGATACTAAGCTAATCATCTGTGTACGTTGGGCCATTTGGCCCTCTTCCAGTTCTCTTGCAACCATTGCTAATCTGTGCTCGGGAGGATGTAGGAATGTATGCCAAATGCCAGTTTTGGCATTCATATATGCAAGTTCTATATGCGACGTACCTTTTATATGTCATTCCAATTTGCAACACTGATGATAATCCATTGTTTGAAGTGAAAGCAACGTTTCTGGATCCAAGCAGAAACTGTAAAGTTCAAAGCACACCTAAACTCATTATAATTTGCATGTTTTTTACATTTCAGCTTGTTAACTGATGTACCATAAAGCAAAACAAAAAGTATGATATATTAATACAAGTAGCAGAAACATTATTCAGTTTGAGTCAGTAATTCTGCAAAATGTTAATTGTGTTAATTACATCTCAGTGAATAGGGACCTATCAAACCAGATTCATAATTACACAAAAAAGTATTAGATTGATCATTATAATTTGTTTCCATGTTCGTGTGCCCTTTTATCCCCAAGTTTTACATGCTGAGTACATTTTATATAACAAATACATTTTTTCACTAAGTTAAACATCAATTTTTTATGTTGTGTGCAGAAGTATTTTGAAGTCTCTTGTCTGGTACATGTGGTTACCCTTAATGAAAAGAGGAAACTGTTGATTCTTTGGTGTCCAGATGATAACATGTGGCAGTATGGTTGCGTGCTTGCTTCAGGGACATGTCACTTCTGTCTTGTCAGTCTGAGAGGAATCATTGCTGGCCAGCCTTCATAACAAATCATAACAGTCAGTTACAGCCAACAGCAGAATGTTGGCGATTCCAAAATTTTCGAAAGCTGTCATATTTGTCCATAAAATAGATAAACATTTTCCCTCTGAAAGTTCAATAATAATATAGGTATTTATACAGCATAGGTTATTGTTTCCTTGCTTAAAAGTTTGTTTCTAAACTCAAACAACAATAATTCATTTATACTAAGTGTAAAAAACATGTCTACATATCTAGCCATCACTACAAAGTGCTTTCCTATATTTAAAAAAAAAATGTACAGAGATTTCAGCAAAGTATATTCTTGTTTTAGGAAGAACTCTACATAACATAAAAATATCAATAAATCCTTTAGAACAGTGGTTCTCAACCTTTCTAGTGCTGTGACCCCTTGATAACATTTGCCAAGTTGTGGCGACCCCTTTCACTCGTACATTATTAAAACCCCTTATGGTACATTATAGGATATACAACTCTTTTTATGTTTTCCTTTCTTTCCCTTTTATCTCTCTCTATCCTAATTTCTTGTCCCCCCAATCCCTCTCTCTAGCCTTTTTTTCTCATTCTTTTTTTTTATTCTTTTTTTCCCTTTTTCTTTGTTCCTCATCCTTCCATATATTCTCATTTTTTTTTCCTTCTCTTATGGAAAAACACACAATCAGAAATTCAAACAAGAAAACCGTGGATTTTTTCTGACGGAATGTTGGCTCAAACTTGTGTTGCATACACACGGTCACACAAATCTTTCATAAATTGCGACTGTCAAGAACATGGTGACCTACAAGACGTACGACGAGCTGAGATCAATGAAGTTCAATAGGCAGTTTTGCTCTTCTGCTTGATTCTGAGCATGCGTGTTTTTTTGCGTGTCGGAATTGCATACAGACGAGCAGATTTTTCTGTGGGAAAAATAGAGAACCTGCTCTCAATCTTTTGTTGGCGGGAATTCCGACATCAAAAGTCTGATGGAGCATACACATGGTCTGAATTTCTGACCAAAAGCTCACATTGGACTTTTCTTGTCGGAATTTCTGATTGTGTGTACGGGGCACAACTCCTTGGTGGGGGGGTGAGTGGAATGGGATAAGTGGCAGTGCTGGCGGGGAGTTGGGATGAGTGGCAGTGCTGGTGGGGAGTTCTGATCAGCTAACTTAGGTGCTCTAGATCAAGGTCATCTGCTGAGCTGAGAACTGTAGTGGGGACTTTTAATGGCAACTATAATCACAGGTAGTGTTACTCACTGTGTTATTGACTTTGTGGTGTCTCATAGAAGTGACACCTATGCCAAAATCAGGGAATATGGTCTCCTCCAGCCCCTCCCACTTCACATTCCTCACCAGTCTCTGCCCCCAGCCATGCCGTGAATTGAATGGGTGGCTGTGAAGTTTTAACTCCACATTGTGAGTATAATAATTGATTTTACCATTTTAATCAAATTCATTTTAGCAGTATCACACTAGGTCGGTGCACCCTCCGTTCTTTTCTCTTTTCCTAGTTTCATGAATTTCCACGATTCTGAGGAGGGCTGCAAGACTCTGGAAGATACCTTTTAAATTGAACTACACCACCCCATAGCACCTTTCAAAAGATACCAGAGTGCAGGAGATTTGCTTTTTGTTTGACACATGGCATGATACATGGTGTGAGATATGTGAGAATGGTTCTGCAGCCTTAAGGAATGTGTGACATGTCCCAGAAAGATTGTGGTGGGGAGAAGGACCTGGGCTAGGCTGACATATTTCTGATGTCTCTGCTGTAATAAATGTATCACTTGTTATATGGTTATTCATGTAACTTTAAAGTTAAAGACACGGTCATAACAGGAACCCATTTAGGGAATTTGTTTTAACAAGCAAGCTCCACTCCGAAAAAGAAAAATGAAAGATGTTCTGTTATTGTGGAAGTTGTAGTGTTTTAAAAGGCAGCCTACTGTACCAGGCCTAATTGAAAGGAAGCCTACCAAGCTTAATGTGGATTTCCTGTGTTCATGCTTTCATTTGGGAGGGAACTTTTCTGTGTTTATGTTGTCTTCAATCCCATTGCTTCAGCCCAGATCATGGCCTCCTGTAAGAACACATCTGACCAGTTAAACATTAAATACTTTACTGCTTCTAATTAAGTTGATATCAATTTCTTGGTGGTAAGGTGTAGGAGTGGTAGTAGTTACTCTTCTGCCTTCTCTTGGTTTATTCCTGCCAACCACTGAGTTATTTTCACTCTTGTCATGCATTGATAACCATGGAACTCTCAGAGCTCTATGTGCCCCACCTGACATTATTATCCCAGAGAGTTGGCACAGAGAATGAATGAGTCTTGTACTAGGGGGGTTAAAACTGGTACTGTACCTTTCCAGATAAATGTGAGGTTTCTCGCAAAAAATTTAACAATTTATGGGGGCAAAGGTTTCATGAGTACAATGATATCTTGCAATCCATGGTGAGATCTGACCTTAATAGGAAGTTTGAGGTCTTGATTTGGGTGGTACCACATTTACCAGCCCACTTATACAGGGTGTCCCCACAGTATCCAAGCCTTCAGCCCCTGGATGGCATTCATGCTTAATATCACCTGTGGTCACACCCTTCCAGAGGTGCAAATGATCACTATTTCCTATTGGCCGAGTTGCTGTCCTCACAGCTCTACTTTCATACAGCTACTTTAATAGAATATTATTGGCAGCTTTCAGTGAGATCCAAGGTGCTTTCTTGCTTGTATGCCTCTTAGAAAAGTACAAAATGTTGATAGCAACATAAAGAACGTTACAGGAAGACTAGGGGTACCCCAGGCACTATATTTAAAGGAATTTTCAATTTTTATTAAGTGGAACAGTAAACACTTTAAAGTGAATTGGCTACCCTGTGTGTGATGAATGAAAACACTCCGAAACACCCGAAACAAACGCATATGGGAGTGTGAGTCTTCGCTCCATGGAGATGTGAGCCAGGCCTGACAACTGAGTGTCTCCTTCACTCCCTCCCTATATATGTATATAAGAATGGCCATACACACCTAGTCTATACAATTTGTATAAAATCAGACAGGTCCTTGTACTACATAGCTGATGGGAGGATGTAGAATCAAATTGTATAGGAAGTTTGTAGAAGGTAGTATTGTAATGAGGGAGGTGTGGTCCAGAGTGGTGAACACACCCTATCACACCCTCTTCTTTCACAACACATGGAAGTGAGGGCTCCTGGGACATGACCTATAGGGAGGTCAATGCTAATAGAATTTACAGGAAGTGATGAAATCTGAAAATCAGTTCAAACATTCAAATAAAATGGACAACACTTTACACCTCCTGTGGATTTGGTAAGTGATAGAAAAGTACATATGGATAGCTGGGCAAGAAATGGCATTGGAAAACGCTTCTATTTATTATGAAAAGTGAAATTATGCCTGACAAGGTGAGCTTATCCTTTAACACTTGCTGACCACCTTCCACATATATACTGCGGCAAAGCGGCTCGGCTGCGCAAACCCACATACCCGTACGACGGTCTGTGCATGTAGTGCATGGGCAGGAAATAGCGGTGATGTCAATACGCTCGTGAGAGTGTTAGGATGATTTTTTTTTCCAATGCCTGTGATTACAGTCATGTTGTAAGTATTTTTTTTTTTTGTATTTGTTTGAATGTATGGTCTTACATTACGAGCTGCGGCATATATATATTTTCATGTGTTAAGTAGCGCAGTATATTCCATTTTCTTTTATTGCATGTTGTAAGTATTTTTTTTTTATAAATTGCCTGTTTTTAATCTGGATGCTGCGCAATTAGTTTCCCTTTTTTCTTATGTTCACGGGTTGAATCTGCTTCTGAGGATATCCTGTGGCTATATCTTTGGCTTGTGTTCACCAACAATCCCTTGCTGGAAGGCTGGATAAGTCAAGCTGATCTGCACCTAATGTGAGGGGTAATACAGCTCACAGATGCTAGTATAGACCTTGATAAGTCTTTGGATCTGGTAAGGAGATAATTTTGCCTGATCTATCAAAGCACTGGGTGTCACACTGGTTTTAAGGACTTTTGCACTTTAACACTATGGACTTTATGGTTCTATATGATTATTATTCATAATATTTGTAGGCTGATGCACTTATTTAGATAGCACAACACGTTTTTTATACATTTTTTGGATGTTGCTGTGTAAAATGTTGTGAGTGCTGCTGTTTACTATTTATTATTCATGAATTAATTTCATTTTTTTTCTTCACATATACACCCAGCACATTATATTTTTAATCCATTAAAAATAAGTGTCTATACTGTTTAAAATGCAGTAATACACTATCTCACCCTGCTCTGCACATGCTAAGTTGCTTTCCATTTTTAGGCACTTTTAGGCACTGGAGAATTTGCAGAGGCCAATCTACTGACAACCTTGACGAGGAATTAAACCCTCCTATCACTAACAGCTTCTTCTGTTTGAACTGCAACTGCCATGTTGCTGCACGTGTGATCAGTTAATGGTTTGATAGTTTGGTTGAGGAAACAAGCAATGTGACAGTTAGCAATCCCAGCATTCCAAGAACTGTAAAATCGATAGGTGAAAAGGGCAGCCTCCAGCAAGAATAAACAGGAACAATGCTGGAGGCAATTTTCAGCACACACTAATTTTGGTAGCATAATTATTAACCTCCCTGGTGGTATGATTCTGTCTGGAATTACGTACCAAAAGCGGTACAATTATTTTGCATGAAAATTTGGCATTTTATACTGTAGGCCTGTAATTCTTAGGAATAACTCACTTAAATCTGTCCAAACCAGAGTCTAGTAGACATTCCGGGTATGATAAAGTTTGAAACACAAAATCATAAAATTATAATATAATAAATAACTATAAATAATTATAACAAATAATAATGTAATTATAATAAAAAATATTCAAAAATGTAATCAAATCAAAATCACTGAAATTTGCTCAGTTGCAGAATTGTCGCTGTCATTACTTTTATTTTTTTATGACGGATTTCCCCACAAATCGCTATCGCTCAATTCTGCAAGTGATTATAATTTATTATCGCTATTTTATAGCTGCTCTAAAATCACTTTTGACATAAAGGGACACTTTTGGTTGCTATGGACAATCTACAGTTTGCAGGCACAAAAAAATGTTTTTATTATATAAAAGTGCATGTAGGACACAGGGCAGACCACTAGGGACAAGGGGGTGTGTATTTTTTACATACAGTACTGTAATCTATAAGATTACAGTATACTGTATGTAATGTGTTTGTTTACATTTTTGAATTTGGCGCCGGTCTCCGCCTCCGTGCGTTGTAACATCGCAGGGAACGGAGAGCGGCGGCACACGGGCACTGTGTGAATCGAATGGAGGACGCCGCTCGCTCACACAGCGCGGATGCATCGCTGGATCCAGGGACAAGGTAAGTACAGTAATACCCTGCCTGGAAAAGGTAAGCCAGCACGCGCTGCACACTCTGCACATCTACCCCGAGCGTGACTCGGGGTTACAGATTTTAGCATAGAAAATCCACCCCGAGTCACGCTCGGGGATACCGCTAAGGGGGTTACTGTGAAATGTATGTTCCTTGCTAAATCAAATTGTTATGGGTAACGTTCTGCTTTAGTAACACCAGGGCTGAGCTAGGCCTCATATGTAACCTGTAATGTAAGGGATGGAATTAGTCTACAAATCAAGTTGCAATAGCTCTTAATATGTAGACAACCCTATAAGATATAAAATTGCGTTCCCTCCTGTGAGCAGTCTCTTCAGCATAAGTTATTTGTGGAAGGGAAGAATTTAGTGATGCAGGTGGGGGTCAAATACCATCTGTAGTGAACTTTTTGTCATACATCTGGTATATTTATAATTATATTGAATTGCTTGCAACCATTGTTTATCTGTAAAGTTTATTTGTAAGTCTGTTTCCCATTGAACCATTGGAGAAGTCTTAACAAATGTTACTTTATCGTTGAAGTGTATAGAGTATTAAAATCCCTTTTGAGGAGGAATTAACTGATGTCCCATAGGACCACCCTGTCACAGGTATGGATAGTGTAGGTAACCTATACCTTTGAAAATAAAGTTAGTCGAACACAAGAGAGGTAGTCTAGGGTATGGATCCAGAGAATTTGTATTGATCGCTGGAAGAATTTGAGTGTGTCACCTGTTATAAGGTCTGTAATAGAGGTATCAAATTTGGACCCCTGTGATTGATAAAAATAATTAGGAATCAAAAATGTACGAATTTCAGGTATTTAAGGATAAGTTACTGCCAAATTTGCATCATAAGGGTGCAGAGGGTTTTCCTAGGCCCGTAAAGTTGCCGGAATCCTGGGATGTTGTAGTTTACATTCCTTGGATAAGAATGGATGTGCTAGTAATAAAGTGCAAAGGAACATTTGTGGAACAAATGATTGTTCTAAAGAGTATGGGCCAGATTCACAGAGCGATTACGCCGGCGTTACAGGAGATGCGCGGCATAAGTCTAAATTTGCGCATTGGGTTTCGATGCGCCGCATCCCCAAAACGAGATACGCAAGAAATCTACTTTTTTTTGACCCGCGTAATTGCGATACAGGCGCATCCGTCCGCGCAAAACTGCGCTAGACACACCATTGATTTGCTATTCAAATATGCAAATGAGGGAGTTACGGGGATCCACAAAAGAACGTTGGTGCAGCGCAGGCTACGCGCTGTGCGCAACAGCTGCTCGTCCTGTCTAAAATTAGACCATATAAAAGGTGGTATAAAATTAGACAATCCGTCTACATGTCAGCTAAAGCAACACTGTTAGTGAGGAGCTGAGCAGTCACACTTGCTGCCCAACAATCTGTATGCCAACATGCCAGTGGCATCCATGCTCATAGCTATACTACTGACTTTAGATGAGCAAAGAAGGAGGAGGGCACGGAGAAGGGCATGGAGGAGGGCATGGGAGATGATTTATTTATTTTTCCAAAAAAAAATTCTTTGCTTTTATAAACATTTTTACAAAAAAAATACATACATATATACATCAATACATAACATACATACAAATTACAAACGCGGTCTCACTATCTTTCAATAGCCCTTTAAAACCTTGATGGATATAATAATCTAATCTGATACAAGCCCCTCACTCTTCACTTGATATATCACACACGCATAGACATCTTTGGCATGAGTGATTCTGAGGTGTCTCGCATCTTTAGATTCACCCCTCATGCCATCCTTGAATTAACTACAAACCTGCAGGAGGACATCACCAGCCCAACACATGACACCACCCATGACACCCATGACAGCTACATATACAATCCTAGCCCCATCCCCACAGATTTCGAACAGAACGTGTATGGGGACAGCTGGCTGGTTGGTGAGTGACATGGGTGGCAGGCATGACTGTCCCCCCCCCATGATGCTGAAATCACAAGGGGCACATGCACTACTAACATCCTCCTGTCTTATCCCTTCAGGGTGACTCTGCATATGCACTGGGACCCCATCTCATGACTCCTATACGGAACCCCCCATGGTGCCCTGTTGTATTCCCCGAACTTTGTATGCCAGATCATTGGTGCATGTTGCATGCTGCACAACTTCGCAGTGAGAAAGGGCCTGGAGATTGACATACCTGATGACCTGACCCCCGAACCAGACAATCCCCCCCTAACCGAGGATACCCCATCTTCTGAGGGAAGAGCAGCCAGGAGCCAGCTCACATTAGGCATCTTTGCACGTTAAACACACACATTAATCATGGCACAATGAGAATGCATGCATGCTTACCACTGTGGTCCCTAGATCACACACACCACATCCTCATCACATTGGATTAGCACAAGCCCACCATGCAGGACTTGTGAGCAGCAACGCCATGCCACGGCTCCAATTATGTCACTGTACAATCATACACCATTCGCACGGACCTGGGAATCACTTCTCTACCACAAATGAGGGTGACACCCCTTTTCCGGCAGGAATGTCACCCCCACATTGCAAAATCATTCACAAACAGAACCCAAAAAAAAAATTGACCAGCAAAAATAAAAAATGCCCAGCAAAAATCTAATGTAAAAAAAATAACAACAAAGAAAACACATAAAAGACAAAAATCACTCTGCAAAACAGTCCCCAAATATCTCAAAGACACGTCACGAACAAACAAACAAACAAACGCTAATAAACAACAGAACAAAAGCACCTTGCTGTATAGGAAGGGATACAAAGGGATGTACTTTTGCAAAGGAAGTGCGTTTGTGTCTATTTATGCTGTCTATGTATGGTGTCTATTTATGCTGTCTGCGTAGTTCACTAAGTTGCCCGGGTCCACTTCCAATTTCACTGATTGCGCCGTTCCCGAGTGCACAGAGGTGCTGACCATGGTCTGCTTCATGTGCGCATGCGCGAGCCGGCCGGCCCTTCATTTGCATGGGGTCACGGCTCATTTCAATGTAACACGCCCACGTCCTTCCCAATTTGAATTACTCCGCCTTACGCCTCTGAAATTACGTTGCACAGGCGCTAATTTCTGCGCAAATCAAACGAGAATACGGTGGTTGCGCCGCTACATTGCGGCGGTCTAACGTAAAGGAGGTGCGCTACGCCAGTCAAAAAATGCGCCGATGTGCGTGAATCTGGCCCTATGTTCTTAGAAGAATATGGACATCCAGTGACTCAGTTAATGTAAAAGTACTGCCTCATGGTAATCCTTCATGTCTGGAAGCTCCATACTTGCTTATGTTTAGTGAAAGTGGAGTATGAGCATCTAGCTTTTTTCCCTTGCCAATTGTAAAGGGTAATTATTTTTTAATGCTGTAAAGTATGAGAATGGCACTACAATGGGGAGCGCTTTGAACAAATATAGGATTTTGGGTGATATACAGTAAGCATCTTAAACGATGCCAGTCTACCAGACCATAATAAATAGTAGTGAGATAATTTTTCTAATTCTAATCTTGTGGATTGACATAATGACTCATAATTAATATGGAACAAATTGGATACATTAGCTGTGAGTTGGATACCTAGGTATGTTATAGCAGAGGGAGCCCATGTAAATTCAAATTGTTCTTTAACTTAGTAGCTGACCATGTATCAAACACTACATTGAGCACATTAGACTAATGCCGCGTACACACAGTAGTTTTTTGTATTGTAAAACCCGTCGTCTTTTCTCAGTCAGTCAGTTGAGGCAGACGGATTAGCAGCAGGAGCTCACAGCGATGCTCATCTCCTAAGAGTAGGAACGTGTGTGTCATAGCTCTAGGCAGGTGTAGGAGGTAGACAGGCAGGCTAGGTCTTTCCCAGCCCTGCTCAGCTCAGCTCCAGCTCCAGCACTACCCATTCTCAACCTGGCCTTTCTCCTCCAGCCTCCCTCCATCACTCAGACGGACAGGCAGGCAGGGATTCCATCCCCTGCCATTGCTGCCCGTTTCTGAACCACAGCGGATCAGCTCCCTGGCTCTCCGGCCTCCCTCAGTCCCCTGCCTCTTTCCAGGTAAGAAATTGCTGACGGCCGTCCTTGTCAGGACAGCCGCAGCAAACATCCCATGCCCCCTCGGCTTTCCCCTGCTCCTATCCTCCATCCCCTGTGCCCCGATACCACCATTGCCATCTGAGGCACCCTCCTACCAGCCCCCAGCGACAATTCCGCCATTCTAGGGCGATTTTCCGGACACCCGCGCCAGCCTGCACTGAATCGCAGGGCCGCAATCCAGGAAAGACCGCGCCTTCACCCTCGGCCTACCGCCGCGGCGCTCCCCACACCCCTGCTTCTATCCTCCATCCTCTGTGCCCCCATACCACCATCGCCATCTGAGGCACCCTCCTACCACCCCCCAGCGACAATTCCGCCATTCTAGGGCGATTTTCCGGACACTCGCGCCAGCCTGCACTGAATCGCGGGGCCGCGATCTAGGAAAGACCGCGGCTTCACCCGCGGCCTACCGCCGCGGCGCTCCCCACACCTTGTAATCCCCCCCAATTCATCCAGGAATCCCCCCTTTTCCCTAGTAGGACAGCCACTCTTCCTTGGCTTACCTTTTGAGCCCCCCAGGATCACCGATCCACCGAGCTGTCAGCTCCAGGCTGCATCCTGCTGCCTGATCAGGCAGCCCTCCTGCTACACCAGCAATAAGCTCACCTCTCATCCCCAGTCACTTCTCATCTCAACACAACAGAAGCTTGATCTAGGGGTCACCCGATCGCCTCTCACAGGGGTCAGGAAGGAATTTTTTACCCCACCGGAGCATATTGGCCCAGCACGGCTAGGGTTTTTTTTGCCTTCCTCTGGACCAAGCCAGGAGAGAGGATTTAGCCAATTCCTCTCCCCATCGCCCCTGAAACTCCCACCCCCCCCTCCCGGTGTCTGGCGACCATGGCATATCAGCAATATTCTGCAGAAACCATTTGGAGTTTGAGGCAATCCGCCGCAATACTACCAGCCATCACCAAAAAAGCCCTAAGAATTGAGTGAATATTGAGAATCGATCAACGATCGACGGTCAGATATTTCAGCAATTCACCCCAGCCTAAGCACATATCTTGTGCTTTGATCAACACAAGATCAGCAGTAAAACACCGACTGGAAATCCGTGACCTCATTTTACAAAGCGATTTAGATTGCCTCTTTATTACAGAGAGCTGGCTTACAGCCGACTGCAACACCATTCTAGGAGAACTGGTGCCAGAAAACTACCGTATCATAACGGAAAACAGAATAGGGCAAAGAGGAGGAGGACTGGCGGTGATCCACAAGACTCACCTTGCGATCACTAAACCAGTCCTTCAAAACCCTCTTCAATTCATGGAAACCCTTACTCTGCAATTGCAAACAAATTCCAAGGAGACCGTCCACATTCTTCTCTGCTATAGGCCGCCCGACCCAAAATCGCAGCTGCTATCATCATTGACGGAGTTCGTCTCCACTTACACCCTCAACAGCAAACATGTTTTGCTGCTCGGGGACTTCAATCTCTGGGCCAACTCCACACAAGACCCTGTTGCCGACGCCTGTATTGACAACCTGGAAGGTTTAGGGCTACAGCAACTAGTATGTGGGCCCACACATGCTTCAGGTCACACACTCGATCTTATTTTCAGACAAGATCTGGAAATAAAAATGTTGGAAAATTAACCATTGCCATGGACTGATAATGCAATTAAATTCATTATTTCCAAAATCCCCCCCTTAGCAAAAACATCTAGACCAGTGACAACACACTGGACTAGATGTCAGAAGAAGCTCCATTCGGAACTCTTCAAAACCACTTTAAGGAAAAAAATAAAAACAATTCAGCCGCATCAAACGGCCGTAGAAACACTGGATGCCATAAACTCAGCCCTATTACAGTCAGCTGACTTAGTAGCGCCGAAACGTAAAACTCAAATCCAGAGAAACAACTGTAGCTGGTTTAACAACCAGCTGTCGTTACTGAAGCAAGAACGTAGAAGGGCGGAAGCCGCCTGGAAAAGTAGTTCTTCAGAGGCAAACCTCTCCATCTACAAAGCAACAACAAGAAAATACCACAAAGAAATCTTCCAAGCCAAGAAAAATTATTTTTCTGAGGCTATCAATAGCGCCTTAAACCGCCCACGCAAACTCTTCAAGATGGTCACTCAGACCATGAAACCAGGATGTCTTGAAGCCCCCAATTCTGACTCACAAGAATTTTGCAATGAATTGTCGGATTACTTCATTAATAGTGTTGAGCAGAATATGCCATATTCGATTTCGCGATATATCTCGAATATATAGTCGAATATTCGAGATATATTCGCTAAATACGAATATTCGTGATATCTTTTGGAAATGAAATGATTGTGAAATTTCGCTATTGCGAATGCCGAAGGAGCACTCTGATTGGCTCAGAATATTCGTGATATTTTACAATACAAAATAATTGCGAATATTCGGCAAATGCGGAAGGAGCACTCTGATTGGCTCAGAATATTTGTGATATATTACAATACAAAATAATTGCGAATATTCGGCAAATGCGTAAGGAGCACTCTGATTGGCTCAGAATATTCGTGA
This sequence comes from Rana kukunoris, assembly GCA_029574335.1. Taxonomy (NCBI): domain Eukaryota; kingdom Metazoa; phylum Chordata; class Amphibia; order Anura; family Ranidae; genus Rana; species Rana kukunoris. The sequence continues at coordinate 332,616,203 of CM056049.1, forward strand.
TATATTACAATACAAAATAATTGCGAATATTCGAGAAATGCGGAAGGAGCACTCTGATTGGCTCAGAATATTCGTGATATATTACAATACAAAATAATTGCGAATATTCGAGAAATGCGGAAGGAGCACTCTGATTGGCTCAGAATATTCGTGATATATTACAATACAAAATAATTGCGAATATTCGGCAAATGCGGAAGGAGCACTCTGATTGGCTCAGAATATTCGTGATATTTCACAATACAAAATAATTGCGAAATTTCGAGAAATGCGGAATAGAGCACTCTGATTGGCTCAGAATATTCGTGATATATTACAATACAAAATAATCGCGCAATATCGCTATTGCCGAATAATCGCATTGCGATTTTTCGGCAATATAAAATGATCACTGCAGCTACTCGGCCCAAGGTCTCTAATCATACCAGCAATGCTTTTAGACGTCGATGGGGATCTCTAGGATGTGATCTGTTCTAAAAAAAAATTGAAAAAATACGAATATTCGAAATAGCGAATATTCGCCGCGATATTCGAGTTATTCGCGAATACTTGAATATGCAATATTCGTAGCGAATATTCGCAATGCGAATATTCGTGAGCAACACTATTCATTAATAAAATCGAGGGAATCCGTGAAAGCATTCAGCAAAACAATTCCCCCCTTAGCCCCCCCCCCCGCAATCTTTCACACATCACCCACAGTAATTCACCTCTATCAGGTATGTTCACCCTGGAACCCATCTCCATCGATGCCACAAAAAATATCATTGGGGCTTTGCGTAATGGCACAGCACCAAATGATATCATCCCCACAAAACTGCTGAAGGAATGCGCCGACATTTTGGTGCCCCCCATCACGCAGCTTATCAATCAGTCCTTCAAGGAGGGCATAGTGCCCTCCCAGTAGAAAGAGGGTGTAATCCAACCCATCCTGAAGAAACCCACCCTAGACCCCAAGGACCCACTACACCGCCGTACCATAACAGCCTTAAATGTACTCTCAAAGTAATGGAAAAAGTAGTGGTGCAACAGCTGCAACAGCATCTAGATACCCACAAGCTACTTGATCCATTTCTTTTTTGTGTCAATCTTTTTTATTAATTTTAAGGAGAAAGGTGTACACAGAAAATACAATCCAGTTCTTCGACAAGAGTAGGTCTATATCAATAGGCGACGCAGCGCCATAACAGTTCGCTAAACAGTTAGATACAAAATGATCATGAAAATTCACATATACGAAAAGGCAGTAATGGAAAGCAGTGCTTCTGGTTAGTGGGCCACATAGGTGAGCCAAACAGTGAGAATCAAGTGAAGGGTACATTCAGAGTAGGGTTCCGTCGTGCACGACGGAGTCACAGAAACAAAGCTGCGTTGTCCCAGCGGGACCAGGTGAGCCATTTTGCGTACATATTACCATAGTTACCTCTACTGGAGGCCAGCGTCAGCTCATGGTTGTAATGCAAGTTAACTAGGTCAATAACAGTTTCTAACGTCGGGGATTGGGTAGACTTCCAAAGTCTAGTGATACGTAGTCGGGCCGCGAGGAGATTGTGATTACCAATCTCATGTTTGCGGGGAACAGATGCGTATCCATATTAAGTAGGGCTAATGTTGGTGTTGGAGAGATGTTATTGCCCGATATGTTTGACAGCATGTGGAAAACATTTGTCCAGAATTGGGTAATAAGCGGACATGTCCAGAGGATGTGCAACAGGTCACCCTTCGTGTTGGCGCATCTCCAACAAGTGTCTGGGCTATCCTTACTAAATTTTGCTATCCTGGCGGGCGTGAGGTGATTGGCCAGTCAGAAATGTCCATACTTTAGGGGGAATTGCGTAACATGGTTTGGATATCCGGGCTAGGCAATGTTTAATTCTAATGTAAGTGAAAATTTCCCTGTGGCTCAGATTGAACTTAGTTTGTAACTGGTGGAATGGGAGTATATCGTCATTGTGAATGATATCTTGTAAGTAGGAAATGCCATAGGATTTCCAATGTGATATCCTAAGGTCTTCGGTGCAATTGTTGAGAACGGTCAGTGGAAGGAGAGGGACGTGTGAGTGCGGACAGGTTTCGCCCTGAAGTACCAGAAATTTCCATGCTTGAGCCGAGGCTCTCATGGTAGGAGGGAGTGCATTAGAGATAGGGGTACCATGAGGGGTTCCCAGCAGCCAGTCTCTAAGATTGTTGTGTTTAACCATAGTTGATTCTAATTGGCCCCATAGGGTACCAGGGCTTATTTGAAACCAGTCCCTGAGTTGAGTGAGTATCGTAGCCCAGTAGTAGTCCCTAAAATCTATAGACCCTGCGAGTTTGTGTTTGGTGAGTATGTGCCCGGCACACCGGGGTTTTTTGTTCAGCCACAGTAGTTTGTTCAGGATCGTTTGTAAGGAGTGGAAGTATGACGTGGGAATAGGGATTGGGATTGTGCGGAATAGGTACAACAGCTGAGGGAGGTGCATCATTTTAAACGTTGCGAGCCGTCCCGACCAATAAAGTTCTAATTTGGCTAATTTATTAGTCGCTGTTTGGAGTTCGGATAAAAAGGGTTTAAAATTACATTTGAATAAGTGCTTCGTGGAGCTTGTTTTTTTTATCCCTAGGTATGATATCTCGTGTTCCGCCCAGACATACGGAAGTTGAAGTTGTAGTAAGTTTTTAGTAGTGGCATCAAGTCCTACATTTAATATGTAGGACTTGGAGGCATTAACCTTATAATATGATACTTTGCCGAACCAATGAAGTGTTTTTTGGGCCTCAATCAGTGACGTCATTGGGTTGGTCAACATAAGAATGACATCGTCCGCAAATAAGCTTATCTTGTGTGTAGTATGTCCTATCTCGAGTCCAGAAATACTTGGGTTGTTCCTAATGTGTTCTGCAAGGGGTTCTATTAGCAAGTTGAAAATAAGTGGCGAGAGTGGGCATCCCTGTCTGGTGCCATTTGTTATGTCGAATGATTAAGAAAGCATGTCGGCAGAGAACACCCGTGCAGAGGGGTTCGAGTACAGGGCTAGTATGGCGTTTAGTATATGTCCTTGAAATCCAAATTTTTTAAGGGTCTGACGGATGTATCCCCAATGCACCCTATCGAACGCTTTCTCTGCATCCAGGGCAAGGAGCAGAGATGGCGTTCCACTCGATTCAGCGCAGTGTAGAACATCAATTACTCTCCTCGTGGCGTCAGACGCCTGTCTACCAATCGTGAAGCCGGATTGATCCTTATGGATCAATGAGGGCATGATGTCAAGAAGACGAGACGCGATCATTTTCGTATACATTTTTAGGTCTATATTTAAAAGTGAGATTGGGCGAAAGTTTTGCGGTACATTTGGGTCTTTACCTGGTTTAGGTAAAGTTATAATAAGTGCCTGCAGGGATTCTTTTTGAAATTTGGAGGAAGTGGCTGCGGTATTAAACATTGTGGTCAGCGTGGGTGCTAGATATTGGGCAAATTCTTTGTAATATTCCCCTGTGAGACCTTCCGGTCCAGGGGATTTGCCTAGGGGTAAAGATTTAATTGCTGCCAGTACTTCTGGGGTGGTGAATGGGTCGTTCAAACGGGATAGTTGACTTTCAGTCAGGGAGGGGAGAGTCACAGGGACGAGAAATTCTTCTATTCCAGTCGGAGTCGGTTGGTGTGTCATTATGCAGGTTGTACAGGTCACTATAATACGTGCTGAACGCATCAGCAATTGTCTGGGGATTCGTGAGACGGGCTGTCGTGTGTGGATGGAAGAGGTGGTCAATCTTTTGTTTGACTCTCCGTCCTTTAATGCGATGAGCCAAAATCCTGCCGGCTTTATTGGATGTGGAGTAAGAGGAGGCTTTTAGTCTCCTCTGCGTACGCTCAAAGGATTGTAGGAGAAGGAGTCTAAGTTCCTGTCTCAGGGATAAGATTTGTGCGGATCTAGTGGGGTCAGGGTTGGTTTTATTAAGCCTTTCCAGGGTTTCTATTTGCGATACAAGAGCATCCAGTCATTTAGTTTTGTTCTTCTTATGTATGGAGCTTAGTTTAAGTAAAATGCCTCGGATATAAGCTTTGTGCGCGTTCCACAGTACGGCTGGGTCGGATACAGATCCCGAGTTAATTGCAAAAAAGTCTTTTAAAGAGTCCACAATCTCAGGAGAGAATGATGGATGTTGTAAGATGTAGTTGTTAGCCCGCCAAATAAAGGTTGGTTTTGTATTGGACGTATTTGAGATAGTGATAGTGATGGGGGCATGATCCGACCAAGTCGTGGTATGGATAACAGATGCGCTGATTGTCTGTAAAAGCCATTTGTCTGTGAGAAAGAGATCAATGCGCGTATAGGTTTTGTGTAAGGGAGAAAAATACGTGTAATCACGCTCTGAGCCGTGATGACACCTCCAGACATCGAACAGGTCATGAGACCCCGCAAAGTTTTTCAAGGGGGATTTTCTACGTTTAGAGGGAGTTGTGGAGTCCATAAGGACGTCCGGGACTAAGTAAAAGTCCCCACACAATATGAGGCGTCCCTGCTTGAGAGGTTGTGCCAATTTCATCACCTTGCGGAGAAACCTGACCTGTTCCCGAGTTAGGAGCGTACACATTGACCAGGGTATAATCATTGCCATTCAGGGTACATACTAGCACAATATAACGACCATCAGGGTCGACTACTACATTTTTCAAGAGGAACTGAACAGATTATTTTACTGCAAGAAACACTCCTCTCTTTTTAGAGGTGAAATTAGCCGAGAAAGTATGAGGAAAGTGTCTATTGGCACAAACAGGTGTGTTATTTGAAGCAAAATGTGTTTCCTGAACACATAGCACATCGCACTGCAGGTCTAGTGCGGTCTTCCAGAGGGAATGTCTCTTCGCCGGGTGGTTCAAACCATTAGCGTTAATGGACAGAATCTTGATCGCCATTGTTGGTGTCCACAAAGGAAATAGTATAGTAAAATGGACTTACAGTTAGACGAGAAGAGAGAGCTGGACACCCTGTAGGTAACAAGAAGCAATAAAGGCGCTGTCAGCATGGGTAGGATCCAGTCCAGAAGGTCACTGTTCTAGCGTACGGTAGCTGTAATAAAGAGCACTGTTAGTTGCAACACATCAGAGCAAGAAAAACTGGAGGTCTTAAGCGGTCTAAGAGTGGTGTTGGTGCCACCTGTATATCTGTACCGTGCAGAGCCCTGCGCCGGTGCCAAAATCGCTGAAGAGAGAAAAATGTCAGTAAACCAGCAATTATGAAAATCTGATAGTACCACAGGTGCGGTGTGCGGAGGGTTTGCCACCTAGATAATCAGGAAGCGGAGTACTGGGACTAAATGCCCAACTAAACCGCCAATTCAGGGTAACGAGTGTCAGAGAGCTGCTAACGCACAGCCAGCGCAGAGTGAAAGAAAACAAGGGAACAAAAACACAAGAAACAAACAAGGAGCTGGATGCCAGGGAGAGTATCTGTCATGTGGATATAAAAGGAGATACCCGGGAATCTTCAGGTCATCCGTTCGTCGTCTTGGTTGGTGGGGCCACGGCGTGCCTGTCTGGGACCGCGTTGTTCTTTCGGACCGGCAGAATCTTGCGGTAGGTCCGGAATAATTCCCCACGTGTGAAGCAAGCGTAGACCCTTTTGCAGGTCCTGGATCACGTGTGTTGAGCCATTTTTCGTGACGAGGAGAGTGGCTGGATAGCGCCACTTATACTGGACCTTATGGTTTAAAAGGCCCTTGGTAATTAGATTAAGTTGACGTCTGAGTTGTAGTGTACATTTTGAGAGGTCAGGGAAGAGTAGGACCCCTTCGAACGGTTGTTGTAGTGGTGATACCCTCCTGGCGGCCATTAGTAGCTGTTCTTTCACATGAAAAAAATGGACTCTCAGTAGTACGTCTCTCGGTACCGAAGCAGCCAAGTGCAAGGGTTTTGCTATACGGTGGATCCGATCTATTATGAGGTCTCTAGACGAGGCATCAGGCAAAATCACGTGGAAGAGTTCTTTAGCATATTTTGGAAGTTCAGCCGGTAGTATGGTTTCCGGGACCCCCGAAGCTTCAGGTTGTTTCTCCTGGAGCGGTCCTCTAAATCAGCCAGCTTGGCTCTCACCCATTTCTGTTCAGTTTGTCATCATATGAATCCACCAATTCATTTACTGTGGTGGTGCATTCACCCATGCTGTTTTCCAGGTGTGTGACTCTGTCCTCCACCACATGTAACTCTGTGGTGATTTTAGAAAAAATGGATGATAAGTCTGTCATCAGGGAGGTCTGGAGGGAGAGGAGCATGTCTTTTAGGGTGGTATCTACCACTGGTTGCCCCGATGTGGGAAAGGCAGCCATAGAGGAGTGCAGGGCCTGGTTCGCCTGGAGTAGGCCGCAAGCCAGGGCCTCGATTTGTGGGGACGCGCTTGGCGCGCCGCGATCTGTGCGCAACCTCGCTTTTGCCGGGCTCCCTGTAATCAGGTTCTCCCCCGTTTTGGACGTAGGAGGTGAGGGAGGGCAGATGGGACCTTGTACCCCAGGGCTGGGCCCTGTAAAGTCCGATCCGGCTCCAGGCGGCGCAACGCCACCGGCGCCATTTTGAGGCTGACTGACCTTAGAGGAGTACTGGAAGAAGGCGGTCAGTTTCTGGGGATGCTGGTCCGTTTTCCTCTTCCCTGACATGGTTTCTCAGGTTCCTCTGAATCTCAGCAGGCAGGACTGAAGTGGATTGCTGGCGGAATCAGTCTCCAGACGCTCCGTTTCTCTCCCTGGCAGGCGAGCACAGGCTCTAAGCAGCCATCTCCATCGCTGGCAGACCACGCCCCCGCTACTTGATCCATTTCAATCGGGTTTCCGTCCAGGACACGGGACAGAAACCACATTGCTAAAAATATGGGACGACGCTCTCGAGGCCGCAGACGAAGGAGAATCTTGTCTTCTGGTTCTGTTGGACCTAAGCGCAGCTTTTGACACTGTAGACCACAAACTTTTATTGACACGGCTAGCTGAAGTAGCCGGAGTCGCAGAAGGCAATTTATCTTGGTTCTCCTCTTTGCTGGAAAACCGATTGCAAACAGTGAAGTTAGGACCCTTCACATCTGAGAAACGCACAGTATCAAGCGGAGTCCCTCAAGGATCGCCTCTGTCACCGGTGCTGTTTAACATCTATCTTCGTCCTCTTTTTGAGATTATCAGCAGCCAAAAACTGCTTTATCACTCATATGCAGACGACACGCAACTGTATTTCCACATTATCAACAAAAAGGATCTCCACCTCAATCTAGAGACATGTCTCTCTTTGATAGAGGACTGGATGACAAAGAGTTATCTCAAACTCAACGGAGCGAAAACAGAACTTCTCCTGTTTCACGCCAAGCAAAGGAATCAACCTGCAACAACCTGGACACCCCCCGCCCATTCTGGGCAAAATCATCACCCCTAGCGCCAAAGTCAAAAGTCTCAGGGTCATCTTTGACTCCTATATGACAATGGACGCACAAATAGGGGCAGTAGTCAGCGGATCCCACCATCTGCTGCGCCTACTACACAGACTTACCCCTTTCATCCCCAAAGAAGATTTAGCGGTCGTGGTGGGAGCAATTGTTAACTCCAGACTGGATTATGCAAATGCCCTTTACCTGGGTCTCCCCAAATACCAAATCGCTCATCTGCAAGTCGTTCAGAACACGGCTGCCAGACTTGTGACAGGGAAAAAACCCTGGGAATCCATCTCACCTTCACTGAGAGCCCTTCACTGGCTACCAGTTAAAGACAGGATTTATTTTAAAGCATTCTGTCTAACGCATAGATGTGTCCATGGGAATGCCCCCCAATATCTATGCGGAAAAATAAAAGCTCACAACCCCAATCGCGTTCTGCAATCCACCAATCAAAATCTGCTACAGATCCCGAAAGCCAACTACAAGTCCAAAGGAGAAAGAAGATTCGCGGTTCAAGGCCCCAGACTATGGAACGCTTTACCAACCAGCATTCGGTTGGAGGAGAATCACTTAGCCTTCAGGAGAAAGATCAAGACTCATCTCTTTTGATATCAAACAAGACAGGAACAACAAGCGCCCAGAGGTGATTTAGTTTGCATGTGCCGCGCTATATACGTTTTTCATTCATTCATTCATGAAAAAAAAAACAAAGTTTTTCAAACTTCATTTTAAAAAACGACGTTGCTTACACACCATCCTTTTTATGAAAATGCTCTTGCAAAGCGCGGTTACGTACAACACGTACGACGGCACTCTGTTCCATTGAAGCTCCCGTCTCATAACTTGCTTCTGATCATGCGCGGGTATAAAAACATTGTTTTAAACGTTGTTTTGCCCACACACGATCATTTTTTATAACACAAAAAACGAAATTCAGAAAAATGCCATAAAAAAGTCAAGCTATTCGGAAAAAAAATTGGTCGTTTTTTTTAAGACATAAAACAACGTTTTGCCCACACACGATCATTTTAAATGACGTTTTTTAAAACTTTGTTTTTTTTTTTCATCACAAAAAACGACCGTCTGTACGCGGCATTAGACTCATTGGGCCAGATTCAGGTACAATTGCCCTGGCGCAGAGTATCAGAGATACACTACGCCGCCGTATTTTACCTGGATCTAAGACTAATTCAGGTAGATTTCGGGCCGTAAGGTACGGCGGCGTAGTGTATTTCTCGCGGTGGATTCGAAATACGCAATTTGGGGGCGTGAAGCTTTTAAATTAGGCGCGTCCCCGTGGCGATCGAACTGTGCATGCTCCGTTCAGAAATTTCCCGCCTTGCATTGCGCGAAATAACGTCGTTACGTCAGTTTTTTTTTGAGTAACGTCGTTTACGTACATTCCTATTCCCGGACGACTTACGCAAAAACAAAAACAAAATTTGAAATTTGACGCGGGAACGACGGCCATACTTAACATGGGCTTTCTAACGTTAGACCAGATTTTTGCTTCCCTAACTTTACGCAGCAAAAAGATGACTACAGATGCCGTAAGAGAATGCGACGGACGATCGTAACTTTGTGGATCGCCGAAAAAGCTAATTTGCATACCTCAAGGCTGAAAACAATGCAAACTCCACCCAGTGGGCGGAAAAAGATTGCAGCGTAGATCTGATGGCGTACGAAGACGTAAACCTGTCGGATCAAAGCCCGAAGCCGTCGTATCATGGTTTGAGGATTCAAACTAATGATACAGCGCAGGTAATTTGAAATTACTCCGGTCTAACAGGAGATAGACCGGAGTAATGGCTCTGTGAATCTGGCCCATTGACTTTATAGTAGGACACCAAATTAAATAACTGCAGGATTAAGTAGACTTAAGCAGGGAATGAGCTGACTCAGTAAGCATCAAAATAACGTCCGCAAACAATGTAATTTTATATTCCTGGTCATGAACCGAAATGCCTGGAACAGAATTCTTGGATTGGATTTTCTGTGCTGTGGCAGAATATACTGATATAGGTCAGGGTAAAATGCCAGATGTGCATATTGTTGTGGAACTGTATCAACATTTCTAGTGGCTCTGAGGAATTTATTCTTGATATGGTAGAAACAAATGTGTACTACCATATCTCTTTAAAGCTGGTGTGCTGGTTTTAACAATCTGTGGATATAGTCTATGATTAATTTAGTAGGGGATGAGTCCAGAAGAAGGGTATCTAGATAAAATAGTCTCTGAAATCAGTGGAGTGAACAGTTTCTGTAATACCACTAATTTTAACATTATTTTGCCTGGAATGATCTTCCAGATTCACAATTTTTGCCATTAGCCATTCTACAGTATATATTCATCTCTCTCATTAAAGCATCAATCAGTTCACTGAATGTGGTAGCAAATTCACATATGTGGTTTTCAATGCAGCTAACCTTGGTGCCCATCTTATGCATTTCCTCTTTAAATTGATGGATCAAAGAAGCAATATCTGCTTGAATAGAGTTGTGTAAGGATACTAGCATATCTTTCAACATGGTGTCCATGACAGTCTGACTATGGAGGAATATGTGTCATTGGCAGCTCTATAAGTTTGTGCAGCTGGGCTCACCTCTGTTTGTGCAGGATCTGCAGGTGTCATTCTGCAACACCATGTTTCCCCTCTGTTATCCTTTCTGCTATGAAACATGCCACTGCCAAGTCAGCAGAAGGGATTATGATTATTCTGGGCTTCCCCCATTTCTTGCACTTCCTGGACATTGCCTTGAAATGTAGGTTGTAGGGATGGAGCAGGATTGGCGGGGATGATGGGATGATGGGAGATTGATGCTCTGGCTGTAAGCCCCGGTATCTCTCCGCTGTGCAGAACCAAGTTAGTGAGCAACCATAATGCTTGGCTGCAAACCACACCTCCTGAAAATATATGTTTGTATTGGTATATGTTCCTCAGACCAGTGCTAAGCTCCCCACACACTTTATTTAATCTCTTTTCTATTAGCCTTGAAATGGCCCAACTGATTTTCAGAATTTAACCCCTATTAACTTTCATGGAATTAAAATTAAAGTTTGCAATTTACTATGGGTTTGACAAACTATGAATTGAGCCTAGTTACATTCACTCATCAATAATCCGGACTGAAAATGTAATTCAAATGCAATTATTATATAGTATTCTAGTCAGAAAGTTGAGTTCTCAGCTCATTTTACTTTTTTCTCTATCTTTGTTTCTCCTTTGTAGTAAAACATGTGGGCCCAGATTCACAGAGAATTAGATTCTCGTAGAGTATCAGAAATACACTACGTTGCCGTATTTTACCTGGCTCTACGTGGAATCCAGGTAGATTTTGTCCAGTAAACGACGGCGGCGTAGTGTATTTCTCCCGTCGCAATCCATCTATGCGAGTAGGGGGCGTGAATCATTTAAAATAGGCGCGTTCCCGCGGCGATCGAACTGCGCATGCTCCGTTCGCAAATTTCCCGCCGTGCATTGCGCGAAAACACGTCGTTACGTCATTCGTTGTTTGAGTAGAGTCGTTTACGCACAATCCTCGTCCCGAACGAGTTACGTAAAAAAATAAAATAAAATAAAAAATCGACGCGTGAACGACGCCCATACTTAACATGGGCTACGTACCGTTAGACCAGCAAAAAGCTGGTCTAACAGTACGTAAAAAAAAATAGACGAAAGCGATTGCGAAGACCACTCGTATCTTCGTGGATCGCCGTAAAAACACATTTGCATATCCCGACGCATGAAAACAACGCGAACTCCTCCCAGCGGCCGCAAATATATCGCAGCGTAGATCCGAAGGCTTACGAAGACGTAAGCCTCTCGGATCGAAGCCCGAAGCCGCCGTATCATGGTTTGAGGATTCAAACTAGTGATACGGCGCGCGAAATTTGAAATTACTCCTGTCTAACACCAGTTAGACAGGCGTAATTGCTTTCTGAATCTGGGCCGTGTTGTTTATAAAGGTCAGTAGTTCTTTCTGATATTTACAGAATCAAAGTAATTAATTCATACCTTTTTTGGATGGCTGCATTTTGGGTTTCAATCAGATTCTGCTCTTTCTTAAAAATAGCAAAAGTGCTCTGGGAACTCTTTGTCATGTATTCAATACTTGTAATACAAATAATGGGTATACAGTATATAGGAAACAAAATAAAAGGTTTGAAAAGAAGATTACATTTGAGAAAAAAACATATAGGGCCAGATTCAGGTACAGCGGCGTATTTTTTGGCCGGCGTAGCGCATCTCATATGTGCTACGCCAACATAAAACAGGGAGCCCAGAACAGTATTCTCAAAGCAGTCGCGCCGTACGTTGCGCCGGCGTAGTGTAAATAGGCCGGCGTAAGCCCGCCTAATTCAAAGTAGGCAGGTAGTGGGCATGCTTCATTTAAATTAACCGTGACCCCATGTAAATAAGCGGCCGAGCGAACGGCTCATGCGCGCGCATGCTCAGAATCATGTTGAAAAGAATGCCAAAGATACACGTCGAACACTGCCTACGATGTGAACGTCACAGCCCCATTCACGTACGACTTACGTAAACAACGTAAACAACGTAAAAACGACGGCTATTCCGACATCCATACCTTGCATAGGATGCGCCACCTTTTTGGTGGTTTATCTTTATGCCGGAAAAACGCCTTACGTAAACGTCGTAGATTACTGTGTCGGGCGTACGTACGTTCGTGAATCTGCGTATCTTGCTCATTTGCATATTTATAATGGGAACGTCGAATGCGTCCAGCGTAAATATGCACCCAAGATACGACAGTGTAGGAGACTTACGTCGGTCGTATCTTGGCAAAATTCAGGCGTATCTGATTTAAAGAATCAGCGCATAGATACGGCGGCGCACATTTGGACTTACGACTGCGTATCAGTAGATACGTCGGCGTAAGTCTTTGTGAATCTGGGCCATAGTTTCCTTTTCAAGCCAATCAAAGCCCTCATCCTTCTGGTGCCTAAACTTGGGTTTAGTGCAGCATCCTCCCTGTTCTAATCCTCAATGTCACCCCCAAAATGTTGCTACCAGTTTCCAGCCATACCCAGCAGTGTGAATAATAGCACCATCTATGGTACACTTTTAACAGAATAGGTAATCAGATGAATAATCAGACAGGGAGTAAAGCTGGCCATACACCAATAGAATGTTTTTTGATTGCTGGCCAGAAAATTAGAAAACAATGTTCACCCAGAGCAATCATTGAGTTAACTAATTGTTTAAAGCCTTTAAATTTCATCCAGGCCAGCTATTTGAATACAATCCAATGGTGCTTGGCACCCTCACAACATAACTGTTCTCCACTGCTCCTCTTAAATGTAATATAATATATTGTAATATTGCATTCATTTAATATCTTATAGTTTGGCATGCCTGAGTGTCTTGCCATAACAGTACATACACAACATAAACACACATGTTAATGCATCTCATGATTGGTTAATCTTTGCAGCATCTGTCAAACAGGAAAATATCAGTTTTGGGTGGACCAGTTCTTTAAATGCTTTTAGTTTTTTGCCTTCCCATGCATATCACAGTACAGTAGATGTCTAACAATTCCTAAAATGGAATGATCAGGAAAACTTATGAGGCAAATGTAAAGAAAATAATAATTGCAATCATCTGTAATGATCCCCACAGGTATTACTTTCCATTATTGTTTTTCTTTTTCAAACCACCAAATGCCTGAGAAATTTCTAATGAAGTATGCAGTTAGAATAAAAAGCAATTTACAGGAACATTTTTTTCTTTTTGCTTATTTATGGAATTATTTATGATTGTTGCTGCATTAAATATACTAGAAAGCAGGAATAGTTTCAAAGTTTGAAGGCTTATTGCACTGCTTTCTATTTAAGTACTACTTCTAAAGATATATTCAAGTTATAAGGATTTCATTTTTTTAGAACAGACTGAGTTACAGTAGACTCAAAGCAGCCTCGCTGCCCTAAGGCTGCTCAC